>OX457136.1:16579982-18979982 GCA_949752895.1 Dendrolimus pini
AGCGGTTTTTCTTTTCAATCTCTGGTATTGTATTTAAGAAGCCAGTACCGGTAATAGGGACGTCTCTTTCGCGGACTTTCTTAGACTATGGGTCGAGATAGGGCAGAGGGCATATCGTAATTGGCTGTACAGGCTTATCGCAGGTGTCCGCAAAAAGTGTCTCCCGAAGTAGTTCATTTTTAATTTGTCGGTATAGGAGGAACCACCTTCAGCGGCTGGCCGCTCGCATTCTTGGCATGGAGCGTATGAAAGAAAACAGTTAGTTTAGTGAGCTGATCTGATCATTTGCAATACTCGCGGAGTTTCCACAGTATTCAAGCCGTGCTCTTTGTTCAGTGAGATGGAAGATCTGCATGATTGATTTCTGAACAAAAACAAACCTGAGCAAAAAGTCCATGTTAATTGTTTCTTTAAAAAACGTTCAAGATTTGTGTTCAATATACGATAAAGATTGTAAGCATGACTAAAGCTCTATTTTTAGTTAAGTTTATATTATTTTAATATGTAAGCACATCTTGCGTTACAAACTACTATTAATTTCTTTCATAAACATACGTCTGATTTTTACTTGACCTTGTATCTTGATTATGGAAAGATAATCTCAGCAAAACAGAGTCTATTTGATCTGACTCCCACTTTCAGGGGTGTGTCCATTACATTGACTGATAGACGCCAGTTTCTGGGCATCTCCTTGACTCTAAAACTCAATTTTGGCACGTACATAGAGTCTTTAGCGCAAGTGGCGGCCAAACAGCTGGGTGTACTGGCCGAGGTGAGACAGTACTTCACGTCGGCACAACTGCTGAACTTATACCAAGCACAAGTTTGGTCCTGCATGGAGTACTGTTCTCATCTTTGGGATACAACCAAATACCAGTTGGAGGCGTTGGAATCAATTGAAAAAAGAGCCAGGAAGCTGGTCGGCGATTATCGTCTTTTTGATGCTCGACTACAGAGTCTAGAGCATAGACGCAAGGTCGCGGGGCTGACTGTCTTCTATCGGATTCAATTCAGGGAGTGTTCCTCAGAATCCTTAGGCACGAGTTGATGCCTCCATCCCTTTTTACCATCGGACAACCAGATGGACCGGTTTGCTCCACCTGCCAAAGAGTGGAATAATTTGTTGAAGTCTGTTTTTCCTGACAAATACAATCTTGAAGTCTACAAGTCACGAAGGAATAGGTATCTTTTAGGTAAGCGTGCTCCATCCTAGACTGCGTCATCACTCAACATCAGGTGAGACAGTGGTCAAACGCAAACCTATACTTCCATTAAAAAAAAAAACTATTGCTCACCAAAATAATTACAATACTTAATAATAAAGTTACAATACTTTTTTTAAACAGGTACGCGCTTTTATAGTTTAGACAGTTTAGAGCGATGTTTTCCAAGCTATATTTAATTCTATACAGAATGTAAGTTTTGTCATTTTGATAATGAGTTTCAAGCATTACATGGTTTTCTTGTAAATCGTTATTCTGCGACTGTAATTAATTTAATTGCGCCAATCCTTATTGTTTTAAATCATGAACTCTACGATATCATTAAAACGATACCATTGCCTACCACTTGAAGTAATTAAAAGATATTTACAAGTGTAAACATCCTTTTATCGTTGCTAGGTTGTTTTATTATTTTAATTGGCAGATGTTTTATATATTTTAACATGTATTTATTGTTATTAAAAGAATTCATGTTTTACTTATTTTTTTATAGATATATCTTATTATTTAAGTAATAGGTATAACAATATAGTTGCGATAAAGATTTTTCTTAGATTTCTTCTAGTTAATATAATGTTATAATATAGAAATATCGAGAAAGAAAAAATTTCCTCCTGGGCCCAATGGAGCGGGAACTGCTACGACTGGAGGAGGGTTTGGATGGGAAAGGAGCGGTACTTAGGGTGTGAGGGGGATGTGATAAGGAGAATGGGAAGAAAGGGAATGAAGAGGAAAGAAAACTACAAAGAGAGGTGGGACACCACTGCCACGGAACAACAGTAGTGTGACATTGGAGCCGGGGCACCGGGTTCGCTTACCCAAATGCACTGCTAGATGGACAACTGTTCAGCAGGAGGCACCGTCTGGGGGATATATATATTTCCTGGTTATCTCTTGAGACATACACGTTTATTATAGTTGCCTTTTACCTGACTTACCTTCAATACATATTGACAGGATAATAAAAAAATACCCATTACTATACGTAGGTACACTAGACAAGAACTATATTTTTATGTCGTTAAGAAATAAAGCACAAGTATACACATACAATGAAACTATTGGTGTTATTCCTTGACTATGAATCATCTTTATGGGCAATTCCGACTGTACATTTCGGCAATTTCCTGAATTACTGCGCTCGCAACATAACAAAGCGTACATTGTGAATTGCTTATGATGTATTGCTTTTATTTACTATTTTATATAACAAGTATAGCGTTTGCCGTAATTTCGTTCTTCTATACCAGATTTCATCTGAAATAAGCTTATGTAAGCGGTCGTCTTAACGAAATAAACAGACTTCTTTTCTTGGTCTTACGGCTGAGAAGCTTGGATACTTACACGTTAAACGCGAACTAATACTACAATAAAAACTCTTTCATTCTCAATTAAGATTTCTTAGTTGTTTTGTCTGCGCTTTTTAATGTTCACCCTGAAGGTTACATTTTATAGCATGGTGGTTACGCGAATTGGTAATTGTTACCTATATTCATTCCATTTCGATGTCAAACCACAATGATGGAAATATAGCTGCACAGAACACAGGGAAATATAGGTAGTTATATAAAGGAAGGATGGCACAGTACCTTTGCGTAGTGAAGCGATGGTTATCTCCGTGACTCTTGAAGTTAGCACGACACGCACAATTTCACGAAAACTACTAAAGTATATGTACCTAATGTATATGGACGAAAATTGTTATAATATTCAAAAGCGGTAAAGAGGTAGACTCATTACTTTCAATAAGTAAACTGAAGATTCCATTTTAATTTGAAATATATTTATTCATATTCCTCTCATATGAGCCGTAGTAGCTTAGTGGTTAGCGCACTCGCTTCCCATAAACTCAAAGAGCGCGGGTTCCAATCCTGACTAGAATTCATGCACCACTTATGCAGTTTTCTAACATAATGTGCATATTGTTACAATTATAACTTGAAAAATATTATGATGAAGTCTGCACATAGAGATAACCCATGTGTCAAACTCGCCATATCCGCTTTGGACAGGCGTGGTGAGTATACTATCCATTCCCTTATAGTTAAATGGGAGGTCCCAGCCCGGCAGTGGGACCATTATGGGCTGCATTTTTCTGCAACATCTATAAGACCTTTCACCTTTTGCTTCTTTAAGTATTAAGTAATATATATACCTATTCATTTTTTTTTCATTTAGGTTGCCTGGAAGAGATCGCTTTGAGCGATAAGGCCGCCTATTGTATTGCCTAGAAAATATTGTAAATATGGTCAGTTTCTGTAATTGTATATTTTGGTGTGCAATAAAGTGTTATCTATCTAAGTAATGGTGTATGAGGACAGATCTCTGCGTAAACTTTAAACTAAATTCAACCTATACGACAACTACAGTTTAAAGGAAGTGAGGCTAAATGAACCACAACTCATATCTAAGCGTCGGAGCCGCGACGCAATGGCCCCATAAACCGTATTTTACCGCCATTATTTTTCACTATATCCACACGGTATCGTTGTATCGCGCCCAAGGGCTGCTGCCTGTAAATCGAGAGCTGTCCATTCCTGCCCGGCGGCGTTTTGATTTGGCTCACTCGCTTAACTTATGTGTCCCTGGTGGCCGAGCCTTGTTCCATTGATGTATGGTGTGTTTGTATGAGCTGTAAGAGGCCACGGACTTGATAATTAGTTGTCTTTATGGTTGCGTGAGTAATTAAATGTGGAGGCACCAGAATACAGTTTAATTTTGACGCGTCTAATGTACCTGCTTCACATATAGTAGTTTAGTTTTAGTTAATGTGACCAAATGCAACTTATAGCATTACAGATAACGTGTTAACAAGTTGCTACATTAGTATATATACATCAGTTATCTATGAATATTTAACGTCATTAATAATGTCGCATGTCTCATTCTTAAACCCTTGGCTAGATCTGTGTAACATAAACTCTAACACTATCCCAGGACTCCCAGGTGTAACAGAGGCATTAGGCTCAAAATTGCTAAGGTAAAATCCATCAAGCCGCTCTTACCGCCTTAAATAAATATTATAGAGGGTTTTTGACTTTCTTCAAAAACGAAAAAATCTTTAATCAATGCTCATAGTCAATCAATCGAAGTGATCCATGTAAACATAAAATTGAATCATTCAATGCTATGGAATATCATGTCCTTTCGTTCTGTGCCTTTCAACCAAATTGATTCACTTTAATAGATTTCTCTAATATGATCATCACTTGCAGTTCAAAATAGTGCTAGGATGAAAAATCTATAATATTATAACATTCAAATTAAAATATGTACAAAATTCATGGATTCCTTAAAAAAATTATAATAGTAGGTCAAAAATTTCAAGTTTAATTTTTAAACATTTTCTCGGGCTAATTTGTCATGTTTTGACGAAAAGAAATCCATTTGCGGACTCATCACGTGTGGAGTTCACGGTGAGGGTGTGTGGGACTCGCCGGCCTTGGTAAAGGTAGATTACCACTGCCTGGTAGAGCCTAAATGAACAACGACAAGGTCAAGGAACTAGTAATTAGCACAGATACAAAAGCACTTAAAGCAAACTGTTTGTGGATGTTCTTATCAAAAGGAGCGGATGCAGCTTGTAACTAGTGAATCTGCGATGATAACCTATTGCGAGATATGTCAAATATGAATTTAAGATACGCGTCAATACCGCAACTTCCTTTGACTTAGATGTAGCCGCCGCGGGAGATTTATGCGGGATCGAACTGTATTCTTCTGTAAGTTAATTCTTAAGTGATATTTGAATTCATCATAAACAAGTGAGCAAAAATTTATTTTAAAATAATAAGTAGGGATGCGGTCACATAGATAACAGATTTTTAATTATATTTAAGTGACGTTGCGTGGTTGATAAAAATTGGCTCGTTTGAATAAAACAGATCTTCTGCGGATAAACACTATAATCTTCTTTTAAAATACACCTTAGAAAAACACCTCAAAACAACTTCGTTTTATTATTATTCTTAACTTATATTATTCTTAACATTCCTACATCAATTGTAAATATTGTGGCGACCGAGGGTAGAACTTTCTGGCAACGTAAGCCGGTCTTACAACTTTTAGGAAAAGGTGGAAGATTCTGGAAGGTAAAGACAAGGACAGATACATTTTAGAAAGGGATAGACGAATCTAGAATAGAAGGTTCAGGAAGGAAAAGATAGAGATAGATGCTTAGAAAGGGATAGACAATAAATAAAAGAATAACGAAAAGAATATCGAAACGGGTTCCAGAAGATTATTCCGGGTATATAAATTTAGTTCAAAATGTGTGCGACAAGTGCGATACGGAAGAGTTGGAAGAGAAGTCAAATAGAAGACAGTGAAAAATTTAATGGAGAATTTAGTGAAGAGTTAAGTGGACAGTTCAGTGAAGGAGGAGTTTAGTGTAGTTTAAACGGAACCTGCAGCCCATCTCTCTTCACCCTTTAGCCACTCACATCCATGTTGCCCCTGCCTTCTATGGCAATTTTTGGGTCCCATGCAGGGAGTGGTCGGTCACCATCTGCCTATTTTCCATGTTCCCTGAACATTGCGACGGGCAGACGCCACAGTCCCCATATGTCCATACCCCTAGTACCTCTAGCAGTTCACCCCAATAGCCCGGTACTTTTTGTCCTCATTTCCCACAATAGTCCTCCACTGGCCGGGACTTGTCCTTAAATGCATTATTATATGGAGTAGACAGGGCTAATCGTCGATCAGTGTCAAACCACATTTACTATAAATTTGTCAATGGGCCTCTACATGTTAGCCTTCCTATGGCCCCATGCAAGCCCTCCAAAAGTCCAGGCCATGTTTATGGCCCGTGGTCTTCAAAGGCATTTCTTAATACTTATGTCTGAATGTGTAAATTTATTGCCATAACTAAATATTGATACTTTCTTAACATAATTTACTGCATATAGCCATTCTGACAAATATAAATAGACAATAAATTGTGTCGTAAATAGCTGTGAATTACTAGTTGATACGGAGATATTATTAATTATACTATTGCTCATTGAATAACAGTAATTATTGCCATCTGAGAATGTCTATAGAGTCAAGAATATACATTATACACGGCTTGAAATATAAGAAACTGACTTTTCAAGTAACATTATTTCCGGACAATTGTACCTATAGTAAAGGCTCTTCGAACGCATGCACCAACGTAGTTGTAGTTAAATTCTTTTGAGCCGTAACTATGAAGTGATGAGGACAATCATGTACTCTTAGACCATCTGCTGTTTATGATGTTCCTGAGCCAAAAACAAATATACATTGGTGATAAAAACTCGTAATAGATAGAATAAGAATCATTGTTATCTAACAATATGATTATTAAAAATAATGTAAATATGTAAATTAAATACTGAGGGTGGACAAAGGATACTTTTCATTTTGGCCTTTTTGGTAATATTGGCCTTTTTGGTCATTTTGGCCGTTGTGGTCATTTTGACCATGTCGATCACTGTGGCCTTTTTGGTCATTTTGGCCTTTTTGGTCGTTTTTGCCTATTCCGTCATTTTGGCCATTTCAGTCACTGTCGCCTTTTTGGTCATTTTGCCCATGTCGGTCATTTTGGCCTTTTTGGTCACTTTGACCATTTTGATTATTTTGGCCTTTTTGGCCTTTTTGGTCGTTTTTGCCTATTCCATCATTTTGGCTACGTCGGTCACTGTGGCCTTTTTGGTCATTTTGGCCTTTTTGGTCATTTTGACCATTTTGATTATTTTGGCCTTTTTGGCCGTTTTTGCCTATTCCGTCATTTTGGCCATGTCGGTCACTGTAGCCTTTTGGTCATTTTGGCCATTTTGGTCAAGTTTTGTAATTTATGTTGTTGACAGATAGACGGGGGATGGTATAATTAGCGATATAAAATAAAGTGAATCTTCCATGGGCAAATACATAAAAAATAATACAATATAACCTGTATCGCTTGCTCTATAAACAAGAGACACGCATTAGAGGTTAACTCTAGTACTCTAGTATTTAATAAACTCCCAGAAATGCTACGAGTGCAGCCTTTAATTTTCTTTAAAAAGTCACTTAAGAATATTGTAATGGAAAAAGTTTATTATACAGTAAATTATTATGATAATGATAAGGACATGACTAATGATATTTTGTAACATATAATTTTATTGTTATATTTAAATATATTATTTAATGTAAATGTATTAGTATAATTATTATGACATGCATTTGGACATTGCATGCCTAACAAGGCAATATGTATTGAAACAACGCATACTCTAACATCTTGTGTACATACATTTTGGAAATAAATGATTCAGTCATTCATTCATTAGTAAAATATAGGAACCAGCCATAAAACGCTAACACTCCACCACCATGATGTAGATATACGTAAAATATTATAAAAATGTATGTCACTAAACATTCTGCAACATAATTTTATGAACATTTATCGAAGGTGTTAAATAATGAAATGATTACAAATGCTGGCTTAACAGCTTCGCCCTTTACGAAGTACAAAGTAAATCAATATGTAACATTAATTTAAACCCAAAAATAATAACTTCATTCGATTGAATAAAAAAAATGACTTCTGAACGTTCATTAGCTGTGATAGAGATAGACATATGTAAAATCTAGTAGCGTGAAAAAGACAGGAATATCGAACATCCAGATGATCTGAAATGGTTAGGAGTGCAGTCAAAATAATTTCGCAAGAGAGAAGGAAAACGATATAAGAATATGTGTATGGTAAAAAGAGAAAGATTTTGAAAGATGGCGATAGTGTAAAAAATTTGCATTTTATCTTTAGTGATCTCTGTTTTAATTATGGGGATTGGTGTATTTTGCGCACACGCGTTAATTAACTATTGATTAATGATTGTCGCTACTGTTATTTTTTTGCAATAAAGTCATTAACGTAAAGGTGTTAACTCGACTTCTTTTATATGAAAAGTAAGTCTATTAAAGTTGTATAATTAATTTATGGACCATAAAAGTTTTTAAATATTTCAATGGGAGTTACGAATGCAATTCACAAAGGTCTTACTTAATTGTATTTGTTGACTAGATGGCTGTTTTTGCAGTATACAGTATTACATCTATACTAATCGTCTATATCCATACGTATATTATAAAAAGGCACAGTTTGTGAGTTTGTCACGTTGTAGGGGCTAATCTCTGGATCTACTGGTCTAATTTGAAAAATTCTTTCAGTGTTAGATAGCCCATTTATCGAGGAAGGCTATAGGTTATATATCATCACGCTAAGGCCAATAGGAGTCGGAGCACCAATGAAGAATGTTTCAAAATCATTTTTTTTTAACTATTTCACGCGGACGAAGTCGTGGGCAGAAGCTAGTATATATATAATATAGTATTGTCAAAAGCATCACATATAAATATTCTTTTTTTACAATTACGGTGTTATTCATATTGAGTTAAAGAAAGTTTGTAGGCTTCTTTAAGATTCATAAAGAAGCCTACAAACTTACTTTAAATCAATATGAAGAAGACAGTTAATGATTAACATGCTATGCCTATTGCCTATATAAAATCAAAGGAACCTAAATGTTCTTTTACGAAGATTATAACGGTTGCTGTAACTAAAATTGTTTTGATAGAGTATTTATGTCATGTATTAATTAATTGCATTTCCTCTACTCAATTGTTATCTTATCCCGGCCATATGTTCAGCAAATATTATCTATACGTCCCATTTGATGTGCCGCTCTGTGTGACCCTCCTTGCAAGCTTCCGTTCTATTGACTTGTATTTAATTTCTTGTTATGACATGTTGTTTATGGATCGGTCCATTCATTGATCTATTCGATTCATTCTAATTTATCAATGAAATAGAACGAGTCAATAAACTTGTTAATTTTGCTCAAGGCTTCTCAGATTGTTGTTTGAAATTGTGCTGGCTGATATATTTTTTTGCTACCAAGTGGAATTGCCTTTTTTATTGCAAAACGGACAAACAGGCAGACTGTATTTATATTTCTTATAATATTATATGTCACTGTTATTAATTTTAGCGAAGTACGTATAATAGTACTAACAATATTAAAGATTGAAGGACACGTTTAGAGGTTACTTTGCAATTATTTTATATCCAGAAAATTTATCACAACTAAGTAAGTTTTGACTACAAAGGTTAACACAGAAATATGATCAAGATTTATTGATTTTTTTATTTATTAAATATATTTTTGCACCTCTATAAAGTGAGTAAATATTGGCTGAGAAATCAATCACAAACGCTTTTTGTCTCTTATCAGGCTATTAACGGAAAAATCATCGACGTCGTCTACAGACTCTTGCAACACCAGGAGATAGGATAGGAGAGATGGGATCAAAGGGATCGAATAGGAGCGTATTGATAGTGGGATCAGATTGGATGAATGGGATAGGTGGAGGGAGAGGTGGCCTATCGAACACCTCACTACTCGAGAGCAGATAGTGTGGTACTTGCGGTAGTTGTCTTATTCTTTTGTATATATTGTATATTACAAACATGCATTATTTACAATATCTATTTCATTGACAAAACAATAGAGTGTTTTATGGCTTAATAGAGAAGTTTATTTTCCAATGTCTACCTTATGTAATGTTATTTCATCACTCTCCTTTTTTTGTAATATTGTCTAGCTTCCTACGATCAGTGTCAACACTTTAAGCAGAATTGATGCGAGAAGATTTTGTTGCGGACATTGTCCTTATATTAAGAGATCTTTCTTAAGAAATACATTTGCTAAGTCCGTCTTTCGAGCTCACAAATTTGTTATGGTTTCGACCGTTTCATTAGTCTGGCTAGTATCAGTGAAGGCTACAGGCGACAGCTAGTTGGTTTGTGTGATTAGTTAATTTTAATTATAAACAAAAGCTTGAGTCTCCTTTTAAAAACGACTAATTTTACCTTCAATGGTCATTATAGCTCCTAAGAGAGCTCCTAGGTTCCTAAGAGAGTTCGTATCTTTCTTTTGTTTACAAAGGTAACTAAATATATAAGAATCTCAGAATCCAATTTAAAGGTGTGAAACAAATTCCTCAAATCATCGGCATGACCGTAATGGAATCCACCGTCATCAATACACATTGTGTCAATTCGATAAGGATAGATACGTTTTCAATACTTTCAAATCAATTTGTTGGGAATTGACATTGGTTTTATTAGACCATTGTACAATGACCATGATTTATGTTTAAAGATATTAACACAGACACTCTTAATATAGGCAAGTATATCATTTGATTTAATTTACTTAAAGTAACACCAGTAGTATTGCCGAAACTTCGTTAGCGTTGCCATAAAAATGATTGTTAATTAATTGTGAATGTATGTCCATGTAGGTCTCATTTTTCATTTTTTTCTTTTTCTTTGTTGCGTAATAATTAAAGATAATTTAAGAATTTCCTTTGAGTCAGTTTGCCTAGAAGAGATCGCTTTTAGCGATAAGACCGCCTTTTGTTTTACCAAGTAACTATTGTGTTGTTGTACATTTTGCAAGTTTTGTTTTGGTGAACAATAAACTGTTGGCTATGTTTATGTCTATGTGAATGACCGACTGAAACTTCGTCAGCGTTGCCATGGCAATATAAATGAATTGTAAATGACCGAATGAAACGAGACTGAATCACGACTGTTTTGGTAATATTCATCTATCCTATGGAAGCAACCTCATTTATTCTCTCCTCATTTATAAAAATTTCCTAAGCGTTCATTTGGGATATGCTAGCTCTGTGTTGGGTTTCATTTAAATCCGTTCAGTAGTTTTCACGTGATGCTCCAACATACAGGCAAAAATTATTATCCATTACAAAGAAAATTAACTAACCACACAAACCAACTAGCTGTAGCCCTCACTGATACTAAGCCAGACTAATGAAACAGTTAAAACCATACGACGTATGTGAACTCCATCTCCAAAGCCGGACTTAGCAAAAGTATTTCTTAAGAAAGGTCACTTAATATAAGGAAAATCTCCGCAGCGAAATCTTCTCACACCAATTTTGATTAAAGTGTTGCCACTGATCGCAGGAAGCAAGACAATATTACAAAAAAAGGAGAGTGATGTTTAAATAACATTACATAAGCTAGATATTGGAAAATAAACTTCACTGTTAAACCACAAAGCAGTCTATTGTTTTGTCAATAAAAGATATTGTGAATAATGCACGTTTGTAATATATAGTAGATACATAATATATACAAAATAATAAGACAACTACCGCAAGTACCACACTATCTGCTCTCGAGTAGTGAGGTGTTCGATAGCCCACCTCTCCCTCAACCTTTTTGATCCCCTCTACCCCATTCATCTTGTCTGATCCCACTATCAATACCATCCTATTCGATCCCTTTTATCCCATCTCTCCTATCCTATCTCCTGGTGTTGCAAGAGTCTGTAGACGACGTCGACGATTTTTGACAAAAAGCGTTTTTGATTGATTCCTCAGTCAATATTTATTTACTTTATAGAGGTGCAAAAATATATGTAAATCTTGATCATATTTCTGTGGTTACCCCTTGTAGTCAAAACGTAGTTGTGATAAATTTTCTCGATATAAAATAATTGCAAAGTAACCTTTAAACGTGAAAGAAAATTTCCATGGTCCCCCTACTCAAGGGAGAGGGAATTACTTCGCGTTGGCCCCTTACTGCGCGAAGGATCAAGCGCCGCAGGACATCGACTCTCGCGCACAATTAATTAATAGTTTTCAACACCAACCAGCAGTATTGTAGACACTAGTGGTATAGATTCTCTTTAACTTTTGTTTATGTTATTAAATATATAAGTCCTATTTGGACCTAAGCGCTAGGTCAATAGTAATGTAGATATTGTTTCTTTGAGTTTAATTAATTCTGTACACGTTTTACTTATGAGTAAGTATTTAATACACGTAACATAAAAATAGTCTAATTGTAAAAAAAATGTTATATATATTTTGATACATTGAGATTTTTGTAATGGTTATACTTATATAACAATCACGATGTTTAATTTACAAACCTAATTAAAATAAAGCATTTTGGGAATACTGTACACCCATAACGATCTGGATTACATTTTTTCCGGTAAATATTTTTATAGCAAGTTAGACATTTTTGAGTATCATATATTATAATAATATAGGTATATTTCTGTAAATATTTCAAATAAAATATAAGATAACCAATTTTGTTTTTAACTATCGGTGTCATAAAATTGGAAAATTATAATAATAATAATATAACATTAATGTGTCGGAAATATATTTGAACTAAATTGATATTCAGAGAGATCTAGGTATATTACTAGGTATTATAAATACTACAATTTTAATCTGTTTTTCGTACCTTTAAATTTTACCGACTTCACCTGTTTTATAGACTTTACTTCTTATATTATACACTATTGTATATATTATTATATTATATTGTATATATTACGAGTCTTATATCTTATACTAATATATAAGGCTGAAGAGTTTGTATGTTTGCTTGAACGCGCTAATCTCAAGAACTACTGGTCTGATTTGGAAAATTCTTTCAGAGTTAGATAGCCCATTTATCGAGGAAGGATATATATCATCACGCTAAGACCAAACTTTTTTCAACTATTCCACGCGGACGAAGTCGCGGGCAGCAGCTAGTATACAATATGTGTATACTAGCTTCTGCCGATTATTATTATAAGTTTCTATATCTTATTATTCATTCACTTGCGCTACCATCGGTTGAATATTGACATTACATGTATGGGGCTTATGTCAATTTTTAACCGATAGTAAGGCAAATCAACGGTCGATGAGATATAGGAACCGGGGCTTAATGTCAACAGGTACCGTATTACAAACTTTGTAATTATAAAAT
This sequence comes from Dendrolimus pini, assembly GCA_949752895.1. Classification (NCBI taxonomy): domain Eukaryota; kingdom Metazoa; phylum Arthropoda; class Insecta; order Lepidoptera; family Lasiocampidae; genus Dendrolimus; species Dendrolimus pini. The sequence continues at coordinate 16,593,027 of OX457136.1, forward strand.
TAATTTGAGCTTTCGTGAAAAGAAAATCCTTTTTGTGTTAATCAATGCGACTATTAAGTGATGTTGGTGCTTTGCTAAATACTCAGAATGGATATTTCCCCAGGGAGTTGGCAAAGTGGGCCAATATTATATTTACAGCGCACTTTTTTTCTATTAAACTAATTTAAAATTATGCATTTTTATTTTGTTAAGTATAAATTCACACCTGGTTGAGTTTAGATACAATATTATCGATCGAAGTAGGTAGTATATATAGTTTACTCTTCTTTATTTAATATGGATAATATGACTACGCAGTCTAAAGCAATTAATTGTTTTCAAGTGATTATTATTTTTGTTTAATTTAAATATAAGAAGGGCGGAAATTTCAATATTCACGTCCCTATACTCTAACGTAATTCTTTGCTTGAAGTATAATAACAAATAAGTATCTAGTGACAATTGGAAATTGTAGTTATCAAATATTTTTTCCATTTCCACAACATAGATACCACTACTATACCATGTATTATTTCCAAAGATCTCGCTAAAAAGTACGCAATAATTCTTCTTCTTCTTTTTCAAATGTGGCTTTGCACGGTTTAATCATTTAGCCAGTGACAAGTATTTTAGAATGAAGTCGATTATCTGACTAAATAAACACCAATCCTTAGTCAACGTGTACCAGACACCTTTTGGCTGAAGTTATAAGGCAAATAGGGCTTTATTTGGTATTCATCAAACAAGAGAGTTCATGTGGCAGCTCGAAAATACATTTCACTAATTAAAAACATGAAATTTTCAAAACTCTTCATATTTTTCCGTTTAAAAATAATCAAATTATTAGAAAATATTAAGTACTTATACATTTTTGAAATTAAAACTGCACAGCGAAACGTTACTCCTCAAGTTCTCGCCATAATAATGCTGGAGGCACACCTGCGATAATGACACAGATATAGGCCGTTTCGCGCAGATGAGGTTATGTTGGTGTAACGCGGTTATTTGTGTCGAGATATTTGTTGAGTTTTTAGTTGTTAATGACGTTACTTATTGGCAAATAATGTATGTAATTATGTATATAGTATATACACTAATGCACTAATCATTAACGGCGTTATATTAACGCTAGGTATAAACAAGACGCATTTGGTCACTTACACGCATTTAGTAACACTAACATAATCCCAATTGGAGCAGGGACATAACTGAAATCAATACAACTATGTACATAATATTTGGTAAAACCGTTGCACCTGATCCATAAAGAGGTGAAAATTTATAGATCGAACGTTTTTTGAAACGCTAGGAATGCGCGTGTCTAATCGAAGCCGAAGCTATCGACATCGATGTAGTAAAAAATAAAATGGAACGGAAATGATCGAAATACGATAGATGAGAATGACCCTCGAAATTGAATAACTCGATACGATAACACCAAAGTTGGAATTGAAAGACGATTGACTGAAAAAAATATCGATCCATTTGTTGCCACGGTTAGTTTAAAAAATGGAAGGGCCACGTCGTTGGGTTGTTATCGATAACTTTGAAATAATTTCGAATAATAACCGATTTTATAAAACATGTTTAAACTCTATTATAGTTTGACAACATCAAAATAGGGATCATTTTATGAAAAATATAATTCACTAAAGAATCTAACCCTTCGTTTGCACTTTATACTATGCTCACTTTAATGGCAGCAAGTAGGAAAGTGATGAGGGAAGTAGGCAGTGCGAGTATGTCATGTTCGCATAATTATATTGTGTTTACATACTCACGCTGCCCAATTCCTTCGCCTCTTTTCTGCTTGCTGCCCTGGAAGTAAGTATAATGCAGAAGCATAACGGATACTATCGAATTTTGTTGAATATCAAGCAGGCAATTTATATTTATTTTTAGTCACTATGGAACATAATTACAAATTGCAACAAAACCTGTTCATAATATGCACGTCCTTGAAGAGAGCATGATCTAATAAGGCCCATTCAGTGCATCTATGCAGTGCAGTGCAAATAAAGAGATATCCTTTTCAATCACTACACTTATCAAAATGATCGTAAAATGAAAACTACTGGGCCAAACTATGTCAAATTTTTAGGGGACCAATTGGAAGCTATTCCGCGTCGAACAAAAAAAAGAATCACGTAAATCGGATCATAAATCACGGAGTTATCGGCGAACATACATAAAAAAAAGCAAAAAAAAAAGATCCCGACGAATTGAGAACCTCCTCCTTTTTTCGAAGTCGGTTATTAATATTAAAACCGTCTTATCCGTGCAGGAACGGAGAAAGAATACAATTTCCTGCGGCCGAGCGGCCTGTCGTAAGAGGCGACAAAACAACCCACAGCCAGGTGGTAAGGCATTTGCCCGACTGGATGGCTACCACCCCTGGTTTATAAAGTATGTCGCCATAACAACCTTGAGTTGTGTTCCGGCATTAGTGACCAGGTTCCAGGCTCCCTTAAGAGAGCAGCAGCGCATTTGAAGCACCTTTGGTGTTCCAAATGTCCATAGGCGACGGGAACCGGTTTCCTTCAAGTGGGCCGTCTGCCTGTCTGCTGAACTCTTGCAATAAAAAATAAATAAAAAAGCAATACAAAAGTTTTACATCCCTAAATACTCTTTTTAGATAAGGTAGAAAATCAAACAACTTTGATCTAAGTAATTTTAAACTTTATTGTCAAACTATTAAACATAATTTTCTGTGGAGCGATCAGTTCTGTGACTTAGTTTGAAAAGGTAGCATGTGATCACATTTAATGAATCAATTTGAAAACTGGCGAACTTTTTATTCCAGCTCTGTACATACTTAATTTTACTTCATTACGATAGAACGGGAGGAAAAGGGAAAGAACAAATCTCTCGATATCGACATTTAACCCATCATTAATGGCTTTCTTTCATGCACAGTTGGGAATGACATTTGAAAACGGTAGCCGCTGACACAGCGGGGGGCGGTGCTTCGTCCACCATCTTTATTTTAATTTTATTTTTTAGCCCTTGTTTATCCAGTCCGGGGCGTTGCGGCTCACTGGCTGGAGCAATCAATAAAACGCTGTGACCGTAAAACCACGCCGGAATTAAATATAGCGTACTGAAGCCATTATAGGCAGGTACTTATCGTCACGCTCTGGCCAAAGCGGCTTAATTAAAAAAAGAATATGATTAATTCGATACGTCGAACTGAGTGCGTCCACCTCATTAGCCGTTAGGTGTTCTTTGACATTTTTAAAATGTTTTATAGGAGTTCTTATTTTTTATCTGCATACCCAAAAACCCAAAAGACTTTTAATAAAATCTGAGTTAATTTCAATTCAGTGACAAGCATATAAACGCAATTCCTGTTTATGTATTTACTATTATAGTGTTACTATTTTAATTTACAGGCACATGTGAGTTTTCTTAAATTAAAAATACCGCTCTCAAAAAATTAATCTCCATTATTATTCATTTCACGTATTTTGCATAATTTTAAAAATAAATTACATTAAAATTAAATATAATCATAATATTTGTATAATTATTTTACGATGAATTCTCAAAATAAATGGATACATACTTAAATAATAAAACTACGTTTTAACGGTTTTAAGCGCGGTAATTTATTTGATTTTGGTTTATCCGACGTTTCGGCCGCTTTTCAGTGGCCGTGGTCACGGAAGACAAATATGACATTTGTCTAACGTGTATTGTCAGTTTTTATTCAGCCTACCGCCAACTTGTTCATTTTAATTATTTAGTTTTAATTTTGTTTATGGATATTATTTACTCTATGGGAGCCTAATCTAATTTACCACCGCTTCACAACATGTTGTGGCTTGAAGATAGGAAGCGGCGCAAGAAACTCTTCAGCAAACATGCCTAGTTCTGAAAATTTTATATAATATTAAAATGGGTGGAAGGAAAAATAAAAGAAATTATCAGTCAAGTTGGTTTGTGTTTCGTTGCACGCAGAAAGAGCTCACAGTGTCTTGAGGTCTGGCAATTGGTTTTTGCTGGGTTTGGGTCTTAATAGTTTTGATGATCGGATCCCAAACAGGTGGTACCTGCCAACCATCTTCTCTATCGAAATTTGGGTGTTTTTTGATTTCAATAGCCTCACGCATCATTCTTGGTATGAAACGATTCTCTTTCGCGAGGATTTGTGGGTTATCGAATCTGATGTAATGGTTGGGTTTGTCCAGCGTGTGTTCACTGTTCACTGCTTGTAAACACCTGCATCGCAATCAATCGCAATCGCAAGCTCGATTGTGAATGTGGATTATCATACATTGGGCAAACAAAGAGGAGCATAAAAACACGGGTAAAAGAACACATTGCTGACATGAAACACACAAGGTCTACGAAGTCTGCGATCAGTGAACACACGCTGGATAACCCCAACCATTACATCAGATTCGATAACCCACAAATCCTCGCGAAAGAGAATCGTTTCATACCAAGAATGATGCGTGAGGATATTGAAATTTAAAAAAACACCCAAATTTCAATAGAGAAGATGGTTGGCATGTACCACCTGTTTGGGATCCGATCATCAAAACTATTAAGACCCAAACCCAGCAAAAACCAACTGCCAGACCTCAAGACACTGTGAGCTCTTTCTGCGTGCAACGAAACACAAACCAACTTGACTGATAATTTCTTTTATTTTTCCTTCCACCCATTTTAATATTATATAAAATTTTAGAACTAGGCATGTTTGCTGAAGAGTTTCTTGCGCCGCTTCTTCTCTTCAAGCCACAGCATGTTGTGAAGTGGTGGTAAATTAGATTAGGCTCCCATAGAGTAAATAATATCCATAAACAAAATTAAAACTAAATAATTAAAATGAACAAGTTGGCGGTAGGCTGAATAAAAACTGACAATACACGTTAGACAAATGTCATATTTGTCTTCCGTGACCACGGCCACTGAAAAGCGGCCGAAACGTCGGATAAACCAAATTCAAATAAATTACCGCGCTTAAAACCGTTAAAACGTAGTTTTATTATGTGTACAAGTCGCGAAAACTTAAGAAAATATTACATACTTAAAGATTTTTTTTACTAAATGCTGCGTCTTAGAGTACAATCTTAAAGTTAGATGTTGATCGAAGTTAGAATCTAATATAAAAAACAAGACTAATAAGTAATCTAAATCCTTAGAATACTAATAAAATTATTTATACTAAGAATGGGTAAGTCTCATAAAAAAATTCTTATTGTTTCTATTAAGTGTTCGTATGTTCTTTATTGATGTTAAGCACATTACACTTTACTTTTGTCTTGATAGTTTTACAACACTAACTAACTAACACTAACTAAGTTTGGTCTTTTAAGTCTTCATACTAAGTCTGTATTATCGAGGAGCTGGATGGCCTCCACATTCACATGATGATGACGCAGTTGATAGTGAGCTTCAGCGTGTTTACTAATTGTGTGCTAGTCACGAGGTCCATTTTTAGATCCCGATGGAGAATGTCTTTACCAAGTTACCAAGATGCATTAACGATATCCTTGAGTACTTTATTCTGGAACCTTTGTATTATATTTACGTCGGTTGGCTTGGTGAAACCCCATAGTTGTACCCCATAGGTCTACACTGGCATTAGGATTTGTTTGTATAAAAGCATTTTATTTGATATTGTCAAAACCGAATGTCTTCCGAGGAGCCAGTACATTTTCTTGTAGCAAAGATCTAACTCTTGGCGTTTCTTTTTGTCATGAGCTTTTAGCAAAGCTTAGTGTCTGATGTCATAAATATTTAACTGTATTTTCATATTGTATATTTGGTCATTTATATATACCTGATGATAGTCAGGTCGTTTGTTGGTAAAATCAATATGAATTTACTTAGATTCATTTCATTTTATTCGTCACTTTTTCGTCCAATTGTAAGTTATATTCAATGCCATGAATACACTACTACTTTATTCACAGCTCCCTCGTGAGTGGCCCCTGTAGCCATTATGGCTGTATCATCTGTGAAGGTAGCAATGATGTCTTTTTCTAATTCAGGAATATCACAAGTATATAATAGGTACAGGACCGGACGTAAGACACTTCCCTGTGGTACTCCAGCTTGGATTTCTTAATTCCTGCATAAGAATCTTATTCTCGTACTCCAGACATTCGGTCTGAGATGTATGAATCTAAGATATCTGATTATATTTCGGGAGCATTTTTTTCAGCTAACGTTTCAATTCCTTGTGCTATACTTTATCAAAAGCTTGTGCTACATCTAGGAAAACACGCTTTCTTTTCCTCTAAAGTTTTTTCTATTATCATAGCTATTTTATGGACCTGATCTATAGTAGAATATTTTTCTCTGAACCCAAATTAGTAATCCAGAATTAGTTTTCTATCTTTGGTTTAAGACCAATACACCAGATTACAGTCATCATTGGAAAGTATAACTACGAGACTAGTTGCATTACCTCCTTGAATATAAAGGCTAATAATTCTTTGAGTAAATTATATCAGCCAGTATTATTAAAATGGATTCATAACTGATACTTATCTTTTTTAGACTTTTTGTATCTAACCAGAAGTCTCTTATTCAGGGGAGACGTGATAAAAAAAAAGCGAAATATAGCATTATAACAAACATCAACGGCCGGTGCCAATTTCACACTTTATTAATGCAAGTATTAAAGCTAATTCCGCCGGTTGACACGTGCCGAATTTGTTGTTCCCATAAAAATGAATTCCCCTCTCGAAAAACAAATCAAAGTTGCATCAGTCCATTCTCAATCCTATTGCAATTCATATAAGTCTTGTATTCTTGTTAATAAAATATATGCTGAATTAGGTTTGCATTGCAACTCTTAAAAGTTAAGTACAGAAGTGCAAAATACCTTTCGTTTAAATCGAATAAATATATTTTGGAAATAATTCCATCAAAACTATTCTTCCATTTTAAAAAGCTTCCCAAGGCTTTTGGACTTAATAAACCTTTACAAGTAGTATTTTTAACACTTTCGTATTTTTTGTATGCCTAGACTGTGATCTACTGAAAAGTGGCTGAAACATTAAATTAAAATGAAAATGCATTTGAAATCCATTAAAACTTTTCCATAGTTAAACCTGGTCTTATTCAATTTAATGAATTTACAATTTTTCGAAGTGGAATTTTATAAAAGTAAACATGCAGCACCTGGACTTCCCAAAAATGACGTTCAAACCCTAACTGCAAGCAAATTTTTAGGTCATTGGCTACGGCCAAATAAACTTAACAGCTACAACTTTATGATTTTTGTTTTTACTTTTTTATATTCTGTAACATGCGTTATTTATATTCAAAAGCGTATACATTTTACTGTGCAGTTCACAGTAAAATTGTGCTGCCCTAATTCACGTAAAAATTACAATCAATAGTAAAAGTGCAGTTAGTTCAAATATCGAACATTTACAGTTGAGCATAAACAATATTTTATATCCCTCCAATTTTTGATAGACGCAACGCGATTTCATAGATAAAGTTCAGTGCACACTGCACAGATCCCGCGGACCATAGATCACAGAGTAATGCGGTCACGCTCTATGGTATTAAGTGTCAGTTATCGTCTCTACGGGGCTTACAGCTTGCGTATAATACATTTTTATGTTTGAACGTCCCCCTTGTTGTAATAACAACATGAAGTGAGGTTTACTCGGATTGAATACGGTATTATAATGAAATGATTCATATTTAAGTGAGTCCTCCCCTACGCGTGTTGTAATTTGATGGTGTTAGGGATCGGAAGCAATGTTTCTTATTAAAGTGGTGCTATGACTTTCAGTTTTATTGTGTTCAATCGATCTGTTTTAAGGAGCTTCCTTAGTCTTATTATAAATATTCGAGCTAGACAGAAATATGGCTGACATAAAAAAAAGTTTAAATGTACATGTGTTTGATTATATTTGTTTAGTTAGCCTTAAACTTTGACCAATTTTAAACATATTTAGTAAATATCTACTATACTGGAGATAAATATAGAGTAGTTTTATCTGGGGAAGAGCAAAAGTTTCAGCAAGGCACAGTACCTTAATTTACGCAGGACAAACAGCGTAGAAAGTCCTAATAATTTTATAATATAATATAGTATAATATAATAAATAGTTCCTAAACGTATGCGTTCAATGTCGAATTTTGAATTCTACAATATCAAATTTACCTTTTGTTTAACCTATTTTGTATTTCAATAACCTAGTTTTAATTTTTGGTCAACAAGAAGGGTTTGCAAAAATAAAATTATTTGCAGGTAAATATTTATATTGGCCATGACTTGTAACCCTACTTTCAGTGTTTATTTCTTTTAAAATTAAAATTTTACTGTATTTAAATGATATTTTAATGTCCCAAAATTCCCAACAAAGGCGAAGCATAGATTTCCCAGACTTACTTAATCTGGGATGAGCCTGTACCAAAGATAACGCGATAACGCGACACCGCCCTCTCATAGTCCAAACATCTCCTTAATGGGTATGTAATGGCGCGGCACGCGGCTAGCGTGTGTCGCCGCGCGTGCGTGTTTGTTTGTGGCCGCGGCTTTACTGGGATTAGCACTTTACTCACCGACTGTGCATACCTAGGGAATGTGATGGGACTTGGTTTAATATTTTACGGGTACCGCAGACGAGCAGATTGGCGTTAAACTTTAAACATTATCTCAACTGACTTAAGACTAATTTACTGGTCTTAAAGTTCTTATTGATGATAATAATATTCTTATATATAAAAATGAATGTTTGCCTGTATGTCTAGATTTGTGTATCCGTGTAGGAACGGGGAAAAAATACAATTTCCTGCGGCCGGGCGGCTTATCGTAAGAGGTGACAAAACAACCCACAGCCAGGTGGTAGGGCGTTTGCCTGACTGGATGGCTACCACCCCTGGTCTGAAGTATGCCCCCATAACAACTTTGGGTTGTGTTCCGGCATTAGTGACCAGGTTCCAGTCTCCCTTAAAAGAGCAGCACCGCATTTGTGGCACCTTTGGTGTTGCAAATGTCCATAGACGATGGTAACCACTTTCCACCAAGTGGGCCGTCTGCCTGTCTGCTGAACTCCTACTATAAAAAAAAATGTCCTTTATAAAATCGTAAACTATACATTTGATCATATGTTGATCTGTAGCAAAGTTGTTGTGCATGAGCCAGAGAAGGTTTCTGTGTTGGTTCACAATTGGACCCGGTAGGTGGCGCTGCTGTTGGCATATCGATTGAAGCTTTTCCGGGTAAGACAACGTCTGCCGGGACAGCTAGTATACCGATTAAGTTTAGCTGTCTGTGTTGTTAAAATAAATAACAAAATATGTAAATCAAATCTGTAATTTATACAATGCTTATCATCTAATTAATGATCTTTTTGAGAAGTTTTATCTTTTCGTTTAGAATAGGCTTCGAAACGGATCAACGGATTTCAATCATCCAAAGTTGTCTGGAAAACATCGCTCTCAGTGAAAAGACTGCCCATTGTACTTGTCATAAAAATTGTACTTTTAAATTTATTTTGTAATATGTAATGTGTGCAATGATTTATCTTTTATTTCGTTCTAACTTTATTTCAGACCAGGATCTAGGAAATATAACCTAATTAAAAGTAAATAATCTATTTATAAAATTACATACAATGAATACAATGTAAGAAAACTTGACTTATTTGTATTGTATTCTACCCATAGTCCCTCAAGACTATAAGTAGAATACTGAGCCCAGATCACCGTCTTCTATGGGTAAGGTGCCCAGAAGGCTGGCTACGTTTCCTCGCTGGATCGCTACACTGATCCGGCATGTATGACGGATGAGTGATTGTGACAATGACAAAGTAAATTGAATAGAAATAATCTAATCCTTAAAATAAGTTATACACCAAAATATCCATATATTGATACGGTCTTACTCATATTGACTTATAGTAAGTTTGTAGGCTCCTTTAAGGTTCTTAAAGAAGCCTATAAACTTACCCTAACTCCATGTGAATAAATAGTTTTAGGCCTAGTCACTATTAAATAATAACACTTAAATAAAAATAATATATTATTAAAATTAACTTTTCATTTAATGTTGGGCTTTGATAGATATTAAAAACTTGTCATTTTGCCCGTCTGCTGTCGCTTTTAATTACTGATTGATCCGCAAGATATGCTCGCGCTATCAGCCGCTCGTAAATTAAACAAAAGGATTACTGACAAACGACGCGATTGCTCGACTCAATGTAACAAAATAACAATTATATAAGCGAGACAATAGGATAAAATTGACCAAGTGTGTGTCGGTTGGAGTACAGTAAGAATCCCGTAGAGAGAGTTTCCACTGTTGTTGTAATTTAGCTACAGAGTTGTAAAGAAAGTGCTTAATCAAAAAAACTTGAAAACTTTCTAAGTAGATTTTCGTTTTAGTCAATTTTCGTTGCAAAGTTCTACTAAGTGAATTTTTAAAGTGATACATCTTTAGAATCGTTGCGATTTGATATTCCATGAAACGAAAAAGCGACATTAAAAAGAGATAAGCATTTAAATCTATAGGACTAAGCCTGTGAAAGAATGAGATATGAATATTACATTGTGCAGCACAGATTAGAGAGTCAATGAGACCGATTATTAAGTATAGGTTAATTTGGACCGGAATAAAATTAATAATAATATCTTTTATACTTAAACAGTGAAAAATCGAAAGTGATACTTAAGAAGTTTATTTTGAATTATAATTATCTGTGAGTATATTCTCTGAAGTTTCACATCTACTGCGTGTGAATTGCAAACACACAATTTTTTTAAATTTACTATATCGTTAGGATTACGAGATTTTTTATGCGATTTTTTAGCTAACCTATGGGATTCCGTAGGAGCGCACACACCACGGAATTAATTCCGCATCGGATTTGAATACTGTATATTTTTAGAAAGACGCACGGTAGGCCTTAGTCAGATCTTAAAAACTCATAACGTTGTTACTTCTTGACTTTTTTAATTAAGTTGTAAGTAAATTGTAAGTCAGATGATACTTAGAACCCGGAAAGCATTTTAAGGAAATGCCTAATGTAAGAATAGGTATAGAAATATTTGTGCGGGAATGGAGAAACAGTACAATTCCTACGACCAGGCGGCTTGACGTAAGAGGCACTAGAGTATTAGTAAAAAATTTAGCAAAATAAGTTGTATTAGAGTATAAAAACTCATTAAAAAAAAAAGAGATTAAATAAGAATAATAAATAAAAAATAAATACAAAAATCCCAAAAGATAAGTAAGGCCTTAAAGAGGCCGTAAGGGATATAAAAAAATAAAATAAAAGAGGTGACAAAACAACACACAGCCAGGTGGAAGGGTGTTTGCCCGTCTGGATGGCTTTCACTCCTGGTCTAGAGTATGCCGACATACAATCTTGAGTTGTGTTCCGGTATTAGTGGCTAGGTTCCAGACTCCCTTTACAGAGCGGCAGCATATTTGTAGTACCTTTGGTGTTATGACCACAGGCGATGGTAACTACTTTCCATCACGTAGGACGTGTACTGATCTGCTGAACTCCCGCAATAAAAAAAGGTATCAAAATTTGGCGAACCTAGACCCATTTCACTATATCAGTTTAACAATATTGTAGTATTTGTGTTAAGGAAACAGGTCGTGTCGATCGGACAGACGTATTGGATACAACTTTGATGGTCGATGGTGACACAAGGGAAATGTGGACGTTATTATGCGGGAAAGAAACCAATATCCGTATTTAATTTGCGTCCACGCTTTAACAATATGGAATCAAAATTTTTTTTGTTTCATAATTTTAATCAATAACGTTGTACCCCTTTTTGGAGGAGTATGAAATTTCTCACACTTATCTTTACTTATATTATAAAGAGGTAAGTTTGTGACATTGTAGGGGGTAATCTCTGGATCCACTAAACCGATTTTGGAAATTCTTTCACCGGTGGAAAGCTACATTATTCCTGAGTGACATAGGGTATATTTGATTGTGATTTTTTTTCTGATCCAAGTGAAGTGGGCATGGGTCAGCTAGTAATTTATATGGAGGAGTGCAAATACTTACATTTTAAAAAAATGCATCGAAATACATTAAATCAGCAAAAAAAACATTACACACACTACACATTTGATACACACATGCATATATACTCTTTTGTTTATTGGTTAAAGTCAAATTAACAATGTAGCCTTGGCGAAATCTGTGATTATAGACGTATATTCTTTGACAATAGAACCTTAATATTGATCAAAGTTATAATTGACATTAATTATGGTTGAATTTCGACCACTAGTCATTTTAATATATTATGTATACTTATGTAATTGCTTGGTCTCCCTGATTGACTGACTTGTATATCAACGCACAGCCCAAACTACTGCGACCAGGATAGTAAAAATGTTGGATGCGTGTTTATATACGGCAGGTGTGCATTTCGAGAGAATTATTGAAAATTCAAAACATAAATGGGTGAAAAAGAGTATAAAGTTTTGTATGGTAAATCTGTAATTTTCAAAGTAAGAACCACAAAATTGTATATATATACTTCTGGTTAGAAATAAACGTACACGGGTGTCGGCATTTTTGGAAATTCAGCCCCTAAAGGGGTAGAAAGGGGGATGAAAGTTTGCTGAAACTATGACTATTTCTAATCTACGCGGGCGAAGCCGCGAGCAACAGCTGGTACTAATATAAATCTGTTAAAGTTGTCCAGATAAAAAGACAACTCAGGGGACTAATTCAAACCAGCAAATTCCGAAGATACAATATTTGGAATTTTTATCTCTCTATCTGTTATAGCACCACGTGAAAATGATTGAAAGGATTTAAATAAAACTTGAAACAGAACTGGCTTATGTATATCCCGGGTCAATACTTAGGACACTTTTTATCCTGATAAATGACGTCGTTTCCGTGGAAGAGACGAATATAGTCAAAAAGATGGCGCTGCAATAGCTTTTAGGTGGCTCGTTGTTATTCACTGCCAAATACATCTTCATGGCAACATGAACGCACTGTTGCTGGCGCTGCTGGTAGGCTAGTTTATCAAATGCATTCATTCTTACCTTTTAGATTTCTGGAAGACACCCCGACCAATCTGATATATTTATCATCATTGCATAAACCTGGTCAATACAGTATTGTAGGGGATGTTAACACGGTGCGACGAACGTGGCTCAGCGAAAGCGGCCCGTCCAATTTTGTTTTATGCGAGCACTGGCGGCGAGCTGAATTCACAACAGATTGTCATTTCTTTCACTATTAAGAACAAGCGTGCGTGCTAGTCGGACTCACATGTAAAGTCTTCTTCAAGTTCCTCTATAACATAGTTTATTTATAGCATGAATAAAGCAGACAGGGAGACGGCCCACTTGATGTGAAGCAATTACCATCGCCTTTGGATGTTTGTAACACCAAAGGTTCTACCGATGTGCTGTTGTTCTCTAAAGGGAGACTGGTACCTGGCCATCCATCGCTTATCTTCAACTACGCCATGTGGTAACGTGTTGGTGAGGGGGCTTCGAGCTGGAGCTCTTTACCCCGGCTGCAGCTCGGAGGACCACTACCCTCTGGTAACTATGTGTGGGAGCCGCCGTGGTGTCGGCGGCTCGCGCGAGCCAATCCGCGGCTTTCGATGGCCTTCACGGGCTTTGCGGTGGTACGTCAGCGGCGTTGGTTGGCCAATCTTGGCTTTCGATGGCCTTCCCGGGCTTCGGTTGGCCATCATTGGCGTCTGGTGGCCTATCTGTGGCGTTAGGGGCATAAATCGCGACCTCTTACATCACCCTAATCCCGGCGTATGAGGTCACGTGGGGTCGATAGCCAGGTTTTTCTCCTTCCGTCTGGGGGTGGGCGATCCCGTTCAGGTGGGTATGGCGGCAGTTGTCGGCGCGGTCGAACATCCGACGCGCCGACATCACCACGAAGTCCTCCACCGACGGGACGCCCAAGTGGCGAGCGATGACGTCATTCCTGACGTATCGACCCGCGTCCGTGCACATTCGCAAAGTTATGTTTTGCTGCTTTTGTAGCAGCTTCTTGCTAGTGGCAAAGCACAGCGCATACCATGCCGGAGCTGCATATGTGAGCCTCGAGCGGAGATAGGTCTTGTAGACCCCGATCTTCGTCCTCAGGGGTAGTCTGGATGATAGGACAGGTCGGAGCAGGGCTCTGGCGGCTCGTGTGGTATTCACAGCCTTTTCCACTTGGATCCACATGCTCAACGACCTGTCGATGTGTGCCCCGAGGTATTTGACCGAGGTCTGCCACTCGATCTCCTGGCCTCGAAGCTGGAGCTGCTTCGGCATGATGCGCCGGCGGGCGACTAGTAGCGCGGCAGTCTTCCCCACGTTAACCGCCATGCGCCACCTGTCCAGCCACGCCGGTATCTTGTCGAGCAGGTACCTGGCCACGCAACGCACCCATATTAATAGTTGCTCTATTTTCCTCGCACATCATCCACCCCGCTCACATATTGTACTATGTATTACACTAGCTGTACGACTTCATAATATTTGTACATAAGGTAACCGTTTCCAAAATAAGTTCACTTCAATTCTACTCAGACCTCGATCGTGAATACTATACTCTCTGCCATCTAAGTGGCATACAATAGATCAGGGTTAGGCAGGGCATCACTTGGCCTGGGTTGTTTCGTCAACTTTTACAAGGAGTTTTTGGCGGGAACTGAAAGGAAACGTTGTGCTGTGCAGTTTTATTTTCTAGAAATGTGTAAAATTACTCTAAAATGAGCAATAGTTGTAGGATATTGATAGTTTTTGAGTAGTGATTATGTGTTTTGTGAGAAATGTGAACTGTATAGTCAAATGAGGCCTTTTGAGTTGTCACAAGAACTCCGTTGAATGGCACTAGCTGATTACCTACAGTTCAGCTATGCTACAAATAGGCTTAAGAAAATGAAGAAACTAAATGTATATTAAAAACTAAGATCTGGCTTAAAGGCCTAGCTGCCAAGCCATAAACCAAAACAAAATAAATCAACTTTTACAACAAGCCTTTCGGCTGCAGGAAATTGTATTCTTTCTCCGTTCCTGCACGGATAATATTTAGAATGTAAAGGAACTAGTAGCAGCCGAATAGCTGACAGAAGTGATCTCAGTCTTCTTAATGTTTTATTGTAGTCATTAAACTTATTTTTTTTACATATGTAATTTACTTGCTTTGTAATTCTTCAAATTTTTGTTATTTAAATATAAGTCACAATTATTTTTCGAAATACGAAATTATTTATTTTTAAAATTCTTGTTACTTTACTATTTAAGTTAGAAAATAAATAAACTTTTATTATTAGTTTATTATTACCTTTTAACGTCAAGTAGATATCAATTTCAAGTTTTGAATTTAAGTTTCAGGATTTGAATTTGCGCCACTAGTGGCGGATGTTCTGCCTCTAGAGGTAGAACATCCGTATCCGAGTATATGTGTTATGGAATGTCCTCGTCATTTCCTGCATTTAGTATACTTGTGGTGGTAGTTAAATTTATTCTACGTACAGGTGTATTATCATCATAAGGAATTCGTATTATTCCACTGGGACAACATATAAAATATTCAATGTTACATTCTATAAAAATAATAGATGCATTTTGGCTGGAAACGTAATAAAAATAAACAAAATGGTGGATATAATATCGGGTGGAGCCCAAGGGCGATGAAAAATAAATAAAATCGCATGGCGGGGAGCGAAAATAGCTGCGGGAAAATGAAAAGCCACTTAGTACCTTGTCCCTTCGGCTTCTGCTGAGGGATTTGCCAACAAATTACCGACACGCCCCCACTAAACATGTAATCTATTCCAAATATAATGTTCACTTTTTGTAACGAAATAACTATTGGTTTTTTGCTTTGTTTTGATAGAGCACACATACAATTCTGGTGATCTGTCATAAACTTTTCTTTAGAAATCTATTTCAAGCAATTTTTTGTGTTATAAAAATATTTTTTTATATATGAAAATAACGTGAAATGAGTACATTATTTTGAAGAGATAAGTTCCTATTGGGGGGGGGGGGGGAAGACGCACACATTTTTTATATAACTGTATAGGTTCGCGTTTGACTATTTATTATCTCGCTGGATTTCAAGCGGAGATATGGTCTAAGACCAAGCACGCTTACCTAGAAGGTACCTATTCACTTAGGACTTGAGAACACCCAGGTTGTAGGTTTCGGGAACAACCGACTCCGGTAATGACTCCGAAAGAGCTTCTTAGTACTCATATGCAGTATGCGGCTAGCTGCAGTACAGTTGGGCACTCGGCTGGCCGTAAGCAAGGAAATGTGTGTATTCTCTCACTTGTTACTAGAAATCGAGATACAATGGATGTAATACTCAAACTACCTCATTGTATTAATTGTACCTACAGCGCAGACTTAGTATCTTATTGGAACCCTTTCGGGTTTTTGGATTTTTATTAAAAATTATGTATGTATTTTTTGATTAAATAAAAAATACAGAGGGCATAAAGCGGTCGCTTTTTCGGAATTGCTTAGTGACGTTGATATGTACCTGGACAATTAATTGTACTGCTAAGACCCATAAAGTGATACAGCACGGTGCTGTTGAAAACCAGCGTTAAGAACTCAGTTCCTGGCATTTTCTGAACAGTACCTATTTGATATCATCGCGAGAAATTGTTTGCTATAATTTAGTGTTATTATTTTCAATGTGTCTTTCTGAAAAACAAAGAAATGTTTTTTTTTCTTTCTTCTTTTCTAAACTTGTTATATTCGTAATATGAATCTGCGAAAGGGGCCGTGTTAGCTCCACTGGTTTCTATACTCACTAAGCGGTTACATTTATTTATTTGTGTAGGTACAGTGACGGAATAAAAAAGTTCGCTAGTTTTCGAATTATTCATTTAACGTTCTGGGAGCACATGTTACCTTTTCAAACTAAGCCACAGAACAGACTTCTCCATAGAAAATTATGTTTCACTGTTCGACAATAAAGTTTAAAATTACATAAATGGTACTTGTTTGACTTTCTATCTTGTGTAAGAAGATTATTTAGAGATGTAAAACCTTTTTATTGGTTTTAATATTTACGATAAGCATAGTGATTAAATCCTCTTTGTTTCTTATTGTTAATCTTAGCGGCTGTAATTAACAACATTGCAATTTAATTTTTTCACGTTTCTATCTATATACTCGTATACAAATAAATAAAATTGTTTGTTTGGAACGTAAGAATAACAGCTTCTTACTAAATGCATATGAAAGTTTATACTGTACCTATATTAGTATTTTTTTTAAATTTTGGACTGTCTGGATGTTCCGGCTAATCTCTGAAACGGCTGGACCGATTTTGACGGGATTTTCACTATAATATAGATAACGATAATATGAATAGTAGTAGTAGTAGTAGTAGTAGCTAGGGTTTTAGGATTCCAAGAAAAAAAATGTATGTATGTAGTTAACACGTAGTAGAAGTGAAACAAAGTGTGACTAGGAGTGGGAGAAATTCAAAATTTCGTGACTTCAGATTTCATATATATTATATCGTTGTAATATATATTTAAGTTTTAAAACACGAAATTTGAAGTAAACTTCATAACATTTCCTACTCCATCTGTATGAGCATAGTGTTTAAATAATTAAATATAATAAATTCTATCTCACTGGCTTAGTCCTATTATACATTTATGTATTTATCTCTTATTAGTGTCGCGTTTCATCGAGTTTCAAATCACAATGATTTTAAAGAAGTTTCATTTCAAAAATCCACGTAGAAGAAGTCGACGGCACATCTAGTATTTTATAAATTTAACATTTATTAAAATGTTGACTGTATTTTGTAATCGTGCAAGCAAAAGTCGACTTTTAGGTGACGAACATTTTAATTCCATGAGTGTACTACGTTTTCACGTAAATACTATTTGTTTTAATTTACCAGACAGTCTATTTTCGTCTAACAAATTGCTTTTTGAATTTGAAACAAGTTTTTGTACGTACCAATGAAGAAGTTTGAGATAAGACCGTGCGTAAATAACAATTTATTTTTGACATTTTGAGTTATTAACATTAGAACTGTGAATTGCTTGGAATTGGTTTTGTTTTGGTACTAAGTGATTTATTTTGTGCTTTGGAATTTCATTTTTTATTGCCATAAGCTGATAAACAAGCAAATGCCTGATGGAAAGTGGTCACCGCGACCTATGTACGTTTTCAGCACATAGGGCGTTGCCAACTCGTTTCCGGCTTGGAAGTAATTTAGTGCTTGGCCAGACTGAACAGGCGGGCGCGGTGGCAGCGCGGGTGCGGGAACGCGCGCGGCGCACTTGTCCGTAGTGACGCGCGCGCAGCTCGTCCTAATGGTGTCGTGTCCAGTGTTTGCCAAATACAATAAGGATGAAGAGGACTTATCTGTATTAGAAAATTCTTCGTTAAAATGCCAAAAAAAAAAGGAAAAATTCCTTAACTGCGGCTACTTGTATGAATGTGCTATGGCTTGAATTGCCCGGACGCTCAACGCGCCATACCGCCCGTGCCGCTTGCCGCGCCCACGCGCCCACTACGGACACTCAAATAAGGTTTCATATGTTTAAGTATGCCGCGCCGCGACCGCCCCGCGCCCGCGTGTTCATTCTGGCCCAGCACTTAATAACGCCCTTCTTAAATATTGAATTATTATATCCAAATGTGCATACCGTTTTGCCCCTGTTCCACCCGCGTTAGTATTGGTGATGGTGGTGAAAAAATACGAATTAGGTACGTCTTTAAAAAATAACGCTTATAATGATTAGCTCCATTACAGGATATTTTAAGCTATCTGTCAATTTTAAACATCATCAACAGTGTATATATATAGTATATCGTATATCAAATAACACACTAAACTCTTGACTATGTACACCTACGTGATAGATAGTATATAATATAATAGGTATCGATTTTGTACGAAGTATCTACCAAGTAATGACGTCATAATTTTGCAATATACGGCAAGTTTAAGTTTCATTTGACGCTTTCATTCATATAGTTGTTCGTCTGATTCCTGGCTTTATAGATCATCTTTCGCTATTTCCTGTGGTTTTGATTTGGCTCTGAAGGCCGGTTTGAAATATTCACTCTGTATAATTATACTAACAGACACTACACATACACCACACAGGTCCCAGGTAGTTTGAAGACCAATGTACTCAAACAATGTGGATATGTTGGGGAATATGAAAAAATGGACAAACGGTAACTCGCCACTCCCTGTTTGGGTTATTATTATTATCATTTCTATCCCAGAAAACTAAAGATTTCCCGCATACACGTGGGGTAAAAACCACATAAAGACCCTAGTAAATGAATAAATCATGAAAAATATCGATATATTTAGCACTTTTTACCCAACTTGCAGTGTTTTTGCTAACATATAATTTACGAGCGCTAATGACGGCGGGCGGACGAGCCAGGGATCGTTTAGGGTGGTAATTTTTCATCATTTTCTTCGGGGTTTTCCTTGCAATATATTTTTTCCGTAAAACGCTACTGCACTTCTTATTTGGTTGTTTGCGATATGAATTTCTGCTACTTACGATTCTTGTGTATGAAATAAGTTTCATTGAATATTCTGAATAGAATATACTTGACTGCATAACATTAAGATACAACTCAAGAAGTTTAAGTACAGAAGACAATAGGCGGTCTTATCACTAAAAGCAATTTCTTCCAGACAACCTTAGGATGGATTTGAGAAAAATTGTGTAACATGTGGATTTTGCAATATAAATAGAATAAAAAAGTATATATATAAGATTATGAAATGATTTTGAATATTTAGTTAAAATAATTTTTATCCTCTAGATAAAATAATGTTAGCAAATGTGTATTTAGGGTTACTCATCTTACCAACATAGAACTCTTCTTCAAACATGTCTGTCCGTCTGTCTATCTATCTATGTATGTAACATAAAAAAAATTAAATGTACCTACTTGATGAAATAACTAGCCAAAACGAAATGGTTTAATCTTAATAATAATTTGGGGTGACACCAACATACATTTATTTCAGGGAATGGGAAATTCTTAAAATAAATTGATTAAAAATATAAAGTAGGTACTTTTGTTGTCAACTTCTTTAAAAAAATTATATAATGTGATAAAAAGTCTTTCCGATACGGGGTATTTAAAAAAAATAAAACTTTCTTAGGGTTTTGTAAAATATCAGAAACAGTGGACGTTGGTCACCTGTTATATGTAACCTTCCATTGTGCTGATACTGACACGCACTTGACATTCTTCGGTATACAGATCTGAATTTCGCGCAAAAAGCCTCATGGAATGGCTTAAAACAAACAAGATATCGAGGGCTTCATAACAAATGGGCGTACAGACAAAAGTGCAGTTTTACACAAGGGACAAAATTGTGAATAAAACAAAACTAGTTGATTGTATAAGGCTGAAATTTCTGGTAAGACTTTCTTAATTGTAACAAGCACAGATTTTAGTGAACAACAAGAAAATGCCATTTTTGCGTACACGCCTATATTTTATGAAGCCCTCGATATAATTTATTTATAAATCGTTAACTTACATATCTAAATACAATTTTAAGTGCATCTGTCTAAAAAAATATAGTAACTATTAAATAAAAATTAAAATAGCTGTGGTTTCAAAATAAATGGCAACATTTAAAAGAAAACTGCCTAAAACTTAAAAGTTTTGACTTTACGAGAGATGGTTTGTGACCCTTCGAAAAAGACTAGTCTATATTTCTCCATCCATTGTTTTAACTTACTATTTGTACAAAATTAAAATTTCTTGTAATGAGCTTATGTCACATTTTAACCTAAAAATAAGGAAAAAATGTAGGAACTAAATAAAGATAAGACGGAATAAAGTAACGCTCTTATTCGTATTGACTTAGATTTAGTTTGATAGCTTCTTTGTGAACTGTAAAGAAACCTTCAAACTTACTATAACTCAATATGAATAACACCGTTCGACTACAGAAGGGAATGATCAACATTCAATAGCGTCAGCCGTTTATAAGATTATCTGTCGGCGATCAACATTAACTTTTGTAATTGTCACATCTGCCATAATAAAATCGTTGTCTGAATAAGAGCAGGGTGGGTTTTTATGACCGCTGTTGCAAGTCGAGTGTTGTTTTCTATACGATACAGCATTTTAAATTCAGTTTCCCAAATCTATAGTCATATCATGAAAAAAGCATATTAGGAATAAGAACCGCTTATTGTTAGATGGTTGTTTTGTAATTTTCTATTAAAACAAGAATGTGTTACTATCTAAGTATAATATTATAAAAAATTAAACATGTCATGTCTGTATATTAGAGATATTTAAAAAACAACTAGAATAAGCTATTTATAAACGATGGAGAAACGATGAATTTTTTTTAGATTGTCTATTTGTTAGGTGTTCATGTAAAAACAACTGGACCGATTTCGATGCAGTTTTCGCTGATGCGACATTATTTTGTCCTAGGAATCCAGCAGGATTTTTTAGGAATTATTTAAAATGTCCAGAATAAAAAAAATCGATTTGCAATGTGATTTTTTTACTGATAGCCAATTTAATGTAATAAAATAAGTGATTTTTTTATCCTCGGAAACCGGCGGGAATTTTCCCGTTTTTTTTAACTGGCTTACCCTATCCGAATTTACATCGCGCACCATGCTCAGTGCGTTCCTTTAGTAGCTCACAACACCCAAAATGCTCCGTCTGCCGTTCCACAAAACGACCGCGGTCGTTATGATAATGGAGAAAACGTCACTAAAGACGTCATCATTTTCGCTCACGCAGCGCTCACAATGTGAATAAGTCCAATAACCGTTCCATTTGAGTTTAGGATTGTGACGCCCGCAAGCGTCAATATGCGGTCGTGGATGTCTTTGTGAGTACTTTCTGAAACGTAGCTACTATTCCATCCTAGACACCGGCAATGCGCTGGCTTCGCCCCTGGTATTGAAAACGTTTATACCTATAGGTGATGGTAGTCACTTTCCATAAGGTGAACCGTCTGTTGGGTTCGTAATACAAAATGCACACTTATCACAGAAATTAGATAACATAACTTCAACATATTTATTGACCATAAACAATACCTGTCAACCACCATTTGTCGCCGCAAATGGGTTATCCGGCGATTTAAAAGCATGTAACCTGGATATCATACCTATCCATAGATAAGCAATAACCAAATATCGTAGATTGAATGGCAGGTGTCGCTTTAGTATCATAAATTGCACATCATAAAGATAAATGATAACGATATTCAGTAGAAGCGCTAAAAGAGTCCATAGACAATGAAAACGTCTGTCAAAATATACTAACACATGTTTCAATTATTGTTATCTATTATCTATGGTTAGCAACATTTGTCCCATCTCTATTGCGGGATCTAATCTATTACGAGGTTTTACTTTTAGTTCAGTAAATATTTAAAGGGTTAGTGGTGGGAATATGATATTTTACTGTTTTAATTTAAAAATTATGTAATATAATTTACATAATTTTTAATTGAAAGATACTTGCACAACATTGATAGTCTTATGACTAAAAGACTGACTCGTCCAACTTTTGACTGCTGTCTTTATTTTCAAACATTTTGGAGAAAATTATGTGAAATTATTTTACTCTAAAATACTAAACTATACAAATAAAACCTGATTTTTAGTTATGGAAGAAACGATTAATTATAATATTAGAAATCAATGTCAATATATCTCGATATTGTTGTGCGTCTATTTTACCAATGTATGTCTAACTCGATGTATGTGATTTTAGTGACTGTTGTCATACATACAATTAATAAAATTAAGAATAAATATGAATAGACATAATACTAAATTTATATAGAACTTAGAAAATATAGAATGTGTAAAATTCGACTAACACAGTATCAAGTAGTAGTAGAATTCGCCACAAAGGCCGGCAAAGGAGTCTTAGTCCATACAGCTAATTCTGATGTAGCTTTTCGTATAGTAGCGCAGTTGTGTTGTAGGCTACAACCGACATCATTCAACGGAGTTCTTGTGAAAAGTCGAAAAGTCACATTTGACTATACAGTTCACATCTCTCACAAAAACACGTCATTACTACTCAAAAACTATCAATATACTACAACTATCGTTCACTTTAGAGTAATTTTACACATTCTTAGAAAATAAAACTGCACAACACTACGTCCTCTTTCAGTTTCCGCCAAAAACTCCTAGTACAGTACGAATATAAGTATATTTTATATAGTTTTAAAAATTAGTTTAAAGATCCTGATAGATTTGAAAAAAAGTGTAAATTTTCAATTTGCTGCGGCTATCGGATCGTTCTAGTTTTGTGAGAGTACCTATATTATTATACAGTACTTCTTTATGTCCGAAACCGATGAAAAAGGTAGTATAACATGTATTGTAATACAAAAGTTCCGCAATGCAATCCAATATAATATGAACTAACGTCCCTACGACGCGAGGACAGATGTGCTTGTTAAATATTATAGCACGTTGGGGATGAGCTCTCCGGAGAAGGTGCCTATAGTTTAATTAACTGTTTAGAAATTCGTTTAGTAAAAAGAAACATTTTTGTTTTAAACATGACTTCTCAGGTTTTTATAAATAAATATATAGATAGGTAATAATTTGCTGCTATCTTAGAGAAACGAAAACAGAATATAGGTACAGGCTGAATCATCCAAGAGAGTCTCTGTGACCATATTCAACTCTAAGTGTTACAAACTCTTTCTTATTTCTTTATTTTTAAATTTATTTTAATAATAAGAGAATGACATTTCTGTTTTTTAGTTACCAAATATATGTATTTTTACCATCGTTGTCCTGCGTATTATTTCAGTTTTTAATCTAAATTCATACAGTCCCCAACACTAAGTTATAGCGAAACGTACTTAACGTTTGACAGTTTTGGTGAAATAATAGGAACAGTATTTTTAGTTTTCAAAATCAGTCTCTTCAATTCCTGACTTGAATGATTTTTCTAAAGTTGAATGATACTATTTTATCCATAGCACAAGCATGACTTGCTTAATTTGGGGATATACAATATGTGTGTTTGCCTGCTGATTATATTTATATACATATATAAATATAATCGGCATAGTCACATAGTCTAATAGTGATATTAGATAGGTTATTTTTATCTTTCAATTACAATAAAACAATGAAAGTAATCCAATTAACATATACTTGAATTATTCAATGTCATCGAATGTTGTCGTGTTCTGCCAGTTTTGTGACTTTCAATTGTTTTGATTCAATTTAATTGAACCATGTAATATCGGCTCAACACTATGTTATTCTGTTTTGTGTTTCGGATTTTAGAATGTGTTGGAAGGTAACCGACCAAATATTGTACTTTAGTGTAATAGGTACATTCACCTGACGATTACATTTTATCATAAACTGTGACCTTGGCAGAATCAATGCTAATTGCGTTGGAATCATAACCCTGCAAAAAAGAAAGAACTATTAAATATTATTATTAAAAATAAAATTATAACACAACGAAAAAACTCTTTCCAATTTCCCGCCCGTCAAAAAATCTCAACCCGTCCGCTGCTAATGTTTTATAAATATTGATAACGCAAGATGGATGAGGGGCACGCGCGACACCAATTGATTTAAAATAAATAGAAAACGTTTGATGATTGATGGCACGGTGACCCGTCACGCCTTGACTTCCTGGGAACGTGCCGGGTTATTATGATTCTCGCTAAATCGTTTCGCTTGCAGTGCAAGGGTTGAAATTATTGTTTAGGTTGATTTCGACACTTAGACTAGTCTTTGTCAGTTTGCACAAATTTTTAATCGACTTCCAAAAGGAGGAGGTTCTCAACTTGGTCGGTATTTTTTTATGTATGTACCCCGATTACTCTGAGATTTATGATCCGATTTACGTAATGCTTCTTTGGTTTGATGCGGAATAGTTGCCACTTGCTTCCCTAAAAATTTAACATACTTTGGCCCAGTAGTTTTCATTTTATGATTTTTTTCCGTTCCCGTTTCTTGGGACCTATATTTTTTAAGGCGCGCGGCACCTTGCGAAGGTCTACCCATAGCTAGACACTAAAAAGTAAGAAATAAAAAAAACTTCGTTTAGAAAAACCGACTTCAAAAACTAAAAAGTTTTTTTATTCTAACTTCTTCACACACTTTTTTCTTTTGCAAATCTGCTCCATAGACGTCCGAAAAGCTAAGTCCTATGTCAAAATTAAAAAATCACTGAGGAAACAATATGTTGTTGTTTTAAATTTATTTCACGAATTACAATTTGAACCTAACCTGGTAAGTTAACAATGTGTCAGTTCTTGACCCAGCATAATGCTGCGTTCGTTATCAGCCTCATTGCCGAGAGTGTTATGTGCATTCATTCTCGACAACAAAATCTTTTTCTGTTTATATTAATTTTACGGAACAATTTATGTATGTTTTACTCTACCTTCGATAGTAATCTATATGTAGATAGTGTATGCCATTTTTATTTTTCCGTGTTACCTATCTAACTACTGAAGAGTTCTTCTGTAGAGGAGACAAACGTCAACATTTGGTTATGGAACTATATTTAATTTTTATATCGAAAATCTTAAAAACTATTGAACAGATATTGTTCCAACAAATTTTCTGACGGTTGATCGATGAAACAAGCGAGTTCTGGAGTGGAGATTGCGTCTCGGCAAACGCAGTGTAGAACGCCTTCCAGCCGGGTGGACTGACAATCTACGCTGATGAAGACAGCAGAGGACCGGGGTAGGTGGTGCATACTTGGAGAGGCCTGTGTAGAGCAGTGAGCAACGGTTGGCTAAAAACGACCTACGGACTTGTAATTTAGACCTTTTCATGTCATTTTGAGAGGATAAAATTATCGTTATGTATAACATAATAGCTAGGTGATGTAAGGACAGTCAAGTATGCGCGTGCGATGTTGAAACATCTGAGACCATTTAACATCTGCTTCTGGACTGTTGCAGATACGACCGAGCTAGGTACGATCTGGAGTCCAGAACAAACATAAAGTTGCACGAACTAGAATTAGCGATATTGCTGGCAGCAAGGATACCAGACCGTACCAGAAGGATTATTGCTAGAGCATTGCAGACCACACCGTGAAGCGAAATAAAACAAGGCAATAGTAATCCATTACTCTAATGTTTTCTAAGGCCCTCGTGGTGACCATCGTCTAAATATAACGCCCATTACAATATACTGTTACGAGTGCGGGTCTCGAATTAAAATGCCGTTGGAATTACTATAAAATTTATTACAACTATACAAAGACGTATAACACAGGTGCAAATATAACTAGACACAACCATTACAAACTGCACGATTCAATAACACGCGCAAAGTTCGTCACTACATAGCTTATAGAATGTACACGTCTCGCTCGTATCGTAATCCTTACTTGGCTGCCCCCCCCCCCCGTTTGGGCATTGTTTTATACTAAACTGTATAATAATCGACCGCGTGGACTGAACTTTCCAAGAAAACGTAATCTGCACACCTGCGGCTATAAACAAGTACAATAACAATAGGATGTCTTTCTAAATTACAAATTTTAAACACAAAGTAAGCAAAAGAAGACCAAATTCGGGAAATGTAATAAACTACAGGTGTGCATTCACTGTGTCGGCGTGTAACAATACATACATACACTAGACGAGCTAGGCCCCGACGACAATCGGGGGTATAAAGGCGAATATAAAAAAAACCATGGCAAGGTTTTTGCAGTAGCTCTAGAAAATTTTAATATCTCACAGCAAAATGATACGTCAAGTTATTTAACTTCACCCTCCTTAATAAGCATATACCAGCTATTTAAGCAACCAGCGCCTTAAGTGTGGCGAGTCAAAAAGCGGCCGGATTCATAATCTTGTTAGCACTCAAATTTGCATTAATTAAGGACTCACAGTTGTCTTTACTTTGTAGGGGGTGGCAGAGGGTGGAAAGGGGGGTAGATAATATTCAAATGGTACATGTAACGATGCGCCTCGAAGCCTGGGCCGCTACGCCCGCAGCCAATATAGACAGTACTAGTGTGCACAAATGTCTAAGGATTGTTTAATCTTTAATTCTCTCTTATAGGATAGATGGGCACATGAACAGAGACATGGGCTAGTACTTCATTCGGTTACAAGTCCCTGGACTCAATTGTAAAGTTTTCTACTATGCTCTTATTTATTTATTATTAAAAATATATATGATAATTTATATAATAATAATCGGTAGACAAACACACATATTGTGTATCCTCAAACTAAGCAAGCTACGCTTGTGTTATGGGTAATATACAACGGACTTCTTTAGGGCCGATCCCAGACACACATATCAGTAAATAACGGACATGACCCTCTGCGTTGCAGTGTGGTAAATTGGCAAAGGCTTGGCCCACTAAACCACAGAGGCCGTCAGGTATCCTATTGTTGCATGAGTTCAGCAGGTAGGTAGGCAGCCCATCTGTAGGCTGACGGCGCTACAGATGCGCTGCTGCTCTCTAAAGGAAACTGTAACCTAGCCGCTTATGCCGGAAGACAGCTCAAGGTTGTTATGACGATATACTCTAGACCAGGGTTGATAGCTATCCAGTCGGGCAAATACCCTACCGCCTGGCTGTGGGTTGTTTTTTCGCATTTTAAGACAGGCCGCTCGGCCGCAGGAAATTATATTCTTTATCCGTTCCTGCAGGGGTAATGGTGCTCTTGCGGAAGACAAACCTTATTCATAATAGGTATACCAGATTCATAAGTTCTTTAAAAAAGAGTTAAAAATGTCTTTATTATGTAAATGGTAACTATTTATTGTAATCTGTTTCACCTACCCGACTGTGACAATATGCAAATAAGGTCAGAAAAACTGCCTATATATATGTAAGTAAGCCTTACATTACACCTTATTTCGGACCCAGAATAGTGCGTGTAACGTAGATAAAGAATTGTGCGTGTGTGTGTAGTTCACACGCAGTAGAATTGAAACTATGTGTGACAAGGGGGAGGGATTCTAAATTTAGTGACGTCACAGCGACGATGACTGACCACTGATGATGATGACCACTTTATATTAGGAGGCGGTATGCCTAGTTGCCAGCTTATGGCAATAAAATGCTAAGTACTAAAAATACATTTATAACACTTTTGGCAACAAGCGTACCCCTCTCAGAGCATCGAGGGTACACTCGACAATTTCCTCCTCGGGTAATTCACTAGGATTTAATTTAAATTAGTTTTGGCTTGGCTTAATAGCTTCCCCACCCTCGGCAGGCCCCGGGGGCGTCGGTACGTTCCACCACCTCTATTCTGGAACGTGTCTGCTCCAAATATTTTATTAGGTTATTTACTTTCAAACGTAGTTTTTAGCCAACTTAATTACTTTAAAAACAGGTCTGTGAACTCCAGATGAGCGATGCGCAGGTCACTGTCAGTACGTTAGATGACTAAATTAACTGAAACTTATTTTATTAACTTACAAAACATCACAGCTGCTTGGATTTTGTACGAGCGTACAAAGCTATGACGCTATATCTGCTATTTATCGTCAGGTCTTCAGCTCCTATGAGTGAAGTGGGTTTGAATGTTGAGTTTTTATTAAATGTTTGCTTGTAAGCAAACTAGCAAATGGACCAGTTGGTGATAGGTGGCTACCGTCGCCCATGGCCATCTGCAACACTAAGAGAGCCGAAGACCCCCATATTGTAACGCTCTGAGTAAACCGCGGGAGGGAATTTATTATATTGTTTGTTTGTTCCTTAGGAGAGACTTTGCTTCTCTTTGCGTATTCTACCGACTGTATAACGGGGAGTGTTCCGAAGAACTGTTTAGAATAGTGCCTTCGTCATCTTTCTATCTTGCCATCGGTTGCGAGTTCACCCCCACTTCCTTGAGCCACTTCGCTCATGTACGCAACGGTTCTGTAGAACGTTTCCCTTGCGTACCGTGGGGATTTGGAATGAGCTCCCGGCCGAAGCTTTCCCTCAGCGCTACGATATGGAGTTTTTCAAAAAGGATGTCATAAAATCTCTTCGAGGCCGGCAGCACGTTGGTGACATCTCTGATGTTGCAAACGTCCATAGGCGATGGTAAGTGGTTCCACCAGGTGGGCCGTCAGCCTGTTTGCCGTACTCCAGCTATAAAAAAAATATTTCCTCGAATTGAGGTCGGAGGACAACGATCCCAAGGAATCGCGGTCATAGAACTGCTGGTGACTTCCCAGTACTGGTGCCTCTCGTTCGCTGATCGGCGACTTCTTATGGCTTTCGCAGGTTGCTTTAATGACTTGTTTGGCCAGTCTGTAGTGTCCGATGGCCATCTCAGACTTTAATTGGCCATCAGTAGTTTCTGTTGGCTTCTCTGAGCATACAAGGTCCCAGGACCAATGCGAATAGGGTAGGTCAAACTTATTTGGGATTACTACGGAGAGCTTAGAAAAAAATAAGCAAAATCGATCCAGCCGTTTTCACGTGATTTGCTTACCAACGTACGTCATTAAATATCATGATAGATATGACTATAAAATTTAAGTCCCGTGTAAGCAAATGGTTATTTCACAATGAATTTCTTATCTGGAAACTTACTTCATAATGAATTTTCGAAGTTAAACTTCTTTGTAATCGTTGTGATTTGAAACTCGATAAAACGAAAAAGCGACACTAAAAAGAGATAAACACATAAATTTAATAGGACTAAGCCTGCGAGAGAATGAGACACAAGTTTTACATTATGCAGCACAGATTAGAGAGTTAGTATGACCGATGATAAAACATAGGTCCAATTTGGACCGAAATAAAACTGATAATATTATGTTTAGACTAAAACAGTGAAAAATCGAAAGTGATACTTAGAAGTTTATTTTGAATTATGAATGTTGCCAGATGTAGGCTAAAGGAATTATATTTATATAAATAAAGGTTAGAGAAGAATTATCTGTAAGTATATTCTCTGAAGTTTTATTTCTACTGCATGTGAACTGCACACATACACAATTTTTTATCATAATTCTGGAAGAATTTGAACAAACGTATGGCTACGTTTGTTCAAGTCCTTCCAGAATAGGAGTGCGGCCATTGCCTCTGTAAATAGACTTTCTGACGGCACGATCCAGCCTCGGTGACACCTACCTAATTATTTGCGTCGAGTTTAAAACGCGGCCAATTATATTAGTCCTTGAATGTTGTCGGCCTTTATTGCAAGGGATTACAGACATTTATGTCTCAATAATTTGACAAGTTACTTACATTTCCATCTGGGGAGATATCAAGCTATAACTTGAGGCATTTAAACTATAATCTTCGTAGTATTTTATTACCTTTTCGTGATTGTTGTTGACAGGGATGCCATACGACACTAGTTTAACTGGATAAATTTGATATTGAACTGGTCGAATGATTATGCTTGGTGGACTCCTGGATTTAGGGCAGCGACATAGCGGATAAATGGCAAGAGTGTCACTATGGGATGAGCATGTTTTATGGAAATTGGCTAGTGTGTGGTAGAGCTATGGTGGAATTATGTTGATAACAACTCTTAGGATCAATTCAATCGGGGTGATACCACGCTCTCATAGAATATCTATGTGAAACTGTTAGCTTTAAACTAATAGTTTTCATGCGATATGTGAGAGTTGCGACAGCCAACTCCTTCCTCCACTCCTTCTATCCTATCTTCCGTATTCCATCCACCTATTCCAATGCCAGGTCCCTCTATGCCATTTCTCATGTCTGAGCCCTCTATCAAATCCTCCTATCGTATCCCCTTTATTCCATCATAACGTTGGCTTTGCTGCTGGTGCTACAATTGTCTATAGACCACGATTGCCACTATTAGCTGGGCCGTCTGCATGTTTGCCAGTTTTACAATACTAAAAGTAATTTGTAGTAAAAACATCATATCATCATTCAAGGCAGAGTGTTACGGCCCTTATTTACAAAGCACACACTTTTTCTTCAAAACCCCACTTCGTTTCCAAGTAAACAATGCCGTAATACAAGTGAGCATCAATAAAACAAGTAAAGCATCCCATCCGGGTAGACAATACATAACGCGGGAACGTAAGCTCGTGCCTAATGAGGAGTAACGGGGCGCGCGTGTGCAGCCGCCCTAATGGAGAGACAGGGACGGACGTATAACATAGTGTAGGAATATTAGTGACCAAGACCTACAAACGCGTAGATGACACAATGTTGCAATGAATTCTGAAATTATT
Source organism: Dendrolimus pini (assembly GCA_949752895.1). Classification (NCBI taxonomy): domain Eukaryota; kingdom Metazoa; phylum Arthropoda; class Insecta; order Lepidoptera; family Lasiocampidae; genus Dendrolimus; species Dendrolimus pini. The sequence continues at coordinate 16,624,128 of OX457136.1, forward strand.
TGCATATAAAACAGCCATGGGTAAAATACCATAAAATCATTGCACTTTTAAAATACCGTAATGTTTTTATCTTGATTAGTGTTTGTAATGAGTAAGTAAGTAATGAGAGCGTAAATTGCTATACGAGTACTACTTATCTAGGAGGTTGCGACGTTTTATGAGATAATATAAAGTGTCTCAATTTGTATGAGTTTCATTGTTATTTAAACATTTGTGGATCAAGTAGTTAGGTATGTAATAATATTTTTAAGTCAAATAGAGAGTTTTATTAAAATCCGTATGATGTATTGTTATTAATTTGTTCGTTTAGGTTAATAAAAATCAATCAATCTTTATTTGCAAAAACATATGTACACAAATAGGTATTATATAATATAAAGTTTCCAGTATGTTTTGTCATTTACATGACGTGCAAATACTTATATTCACTAAATATGTTGACGCTATAACCCTGCACCAATGTTTCCAAATTTATTTCAGTAAATATAAATTTCAACAAAATAAAAAAGAATTGTTAAAATTATTAAAAAACAAGTTAAAGTATCAAATTTAACATTTTCAAGGTCATTACTTATTTTATTGTATTGTCATTATCACATTTATTATTATTAGGTATTTTGACCTAGATTCAGTATTCTGCTTACAATCTTAACGGATTATAACTAGAATACAATATGTTTAAGCTTAATTTTATTAAAATTAAATAACTTGTGGGGTAAAGATGGTGGCCATTCGTTAAAAAGTTGGAATTCAGATGTTAACTACTTATCAGAAGGTTGTTCGTTCCCAAGATGTTCTCGAGGTGTTGAGCAAAATCAAACTATTTGGGAGAGAATCAAATTACTAACAAACCAACACTAATTGAAAACTGTAATAAATGTTGATATATGTACAGAGCATAGTTAATTTTTCACACGATAAGTCCAAAAGTGTGGACTAATGTGGTTTATAAGAAAAGACCGATCTGTCACATTAGTCGACTTAGACTGACGCATACGCGGCGTAGCTGATCGAGCGCGATCTGCAGACCATGCATATTGTGCCACCACAAACTTATAGTGATAAAATTGTAATTTATATATTTACAAAAACTTATTACAACAGAAACTCTATTGTAGATGCTTAGTAGTCTATACAAAGTTGCTCCACTAATAATCATTATTACTATGTCTCCACCCTGAAAATTGTTAGAAAGAGAGGAAAGATCGTGATGTTGGTATCGCAAACTGAAATTGCTGAATAATGACGTAAAGGATAGTCGAATACATAACACGGAATTTACTGTGTCTATTTGTTTACTTAGTTGAAAACCATGTATTAATTTTATTTGAAATTTCATGGAAATCTTTTTTCAGTTGAAGGTATTTTTTTGAAGAACATACAGATACTTGCCTTGCTTTGCCTAGACATAAAAATTGAATTCTACTTGTAATGTTTTTTTATCTCTATATATTTTTTACCTGTACCCAAATGATCCAAGGATTAATACTTAAAAAGTGAATGTCATTATTATTATAATTTGTATGTCTTTTAAGACCACGGGCCATAAAAATGGCCCGGACTTTTAGAGGACTTGCGTGGGGTCATGGGGAGGCCAACACGTAAAGGCCCCTTGACAAATTTAATGTAAATGTGGCGTGACACTGACCGGTGATTATCCCTGTCTACACTATATACTAATGTACCCAAGGACAAGCCCCGGCCAGTGTAGGACTATTGTGGGAAATGAAATCAAAAAGTACCGTGCTATTGGGGTAAACTGCTAGTAGTACTAGGGATCTGGGAATATGGGGACTATGGCGTCTGCCCGTCGCAATGTTCAGGGAACAGGGAAAATGGGCAGACGGTGACTCGCCACTCCCTGCATGGGCCCCAAAAAATGCCATAGAAGACAGGGGCAACATTTCTGACGTGATGCCATTTAGCACTTCTACCCCTGGAGCTTGAGTCTTAGCTCTAGCGATCTCCACTCCGTACCGGCTGGTTAAGGCAAGCACGGAGGCGGGGGCCTTGCCTTGGCCCCCGGGGTCAGGTACGAGATGTCGCTACTCACCTAAGTTTTCGCCACAAAGCCCCCCTCATTATTATTATTATTACAGAGATAAATCCCAGGTTGTGTTCGGAGCGTTCACTTTGACGACCAGGGTCTGCTTTCCTACTTTTTCTTCTCCACTTCTCGCAGTCTATGGCATCACCTGTTTTGACACATTAAGGCGGATTTATACTATCTGACGTGACGTGTTGCGAGAGTTTCTGACGCGGTCTTTTCACCTGACTCCACATATCCACCGCAGCATTTCCAGGAAAAACGAAATAGTAATAAGTAGTTATAGCTAATCCAGATATCCCCGCAAAAGCTAGGTATACTATATATACTATTTATGACTATGCAATATACATTATTAAGTGCAAAATCAGTTATTACACACCCTTCTACAGTTAATTTTTATCCGTGGAGGAACGGAGAAAGAATACAATTTCCTGCGGCCAAGCGGCCTGTCGTTATAGGCGACAAAACAACCCACAGCCAGGTGGTAGGATATTTTCCCGACTGGATGGTGACCACCCCTGTCTAAAATATGTCGCCATAACAATCTTCGGTTGTGTTCCGGCATTAGTGGCAAGGATCCAGTCTCCCTTAAGAGAGCAGCAGCGCATTTGTAGCACCTTTGGTGTTGCAAATGTCAATATCCGATGGCAACCGCTTTCCATTAAGTGGGCCGTCTGCCTGTCTGCTGAACTCCTGCAATAAAAAAATAAAAAAAATGGAATAGTCATAAAGGTTGTGACTGTTCATTATTTCATTTAAATTTTTTATTAATTTTTTGTAACGTCTAAAATATTTTAAGAGATAAAAACACATAACCTAATTATATTATAACATACACATATTTCACGCTTGTTATCCCTAGGGAGAGAGACGATCGATTTCCACTTGAAACTCTTTTGACATACCTACATGTTTTGTTTCATTCACATCCATTAATCTCTTCATAGATACACGTTTATAATAGGTGCTTATTGCATTTAAGTCATTTGCGATTTGATCATGGTAGGTAGGTACCTACGTCGCTTTCTACCAGCACCGACTCTGCCATTCTGTTTCCATACACTTGTTTTACAGATTTTTTTTTATCTACCTATTCTCTTTACATGTCCAAACCACCTTAACATTCGTTTCTCAACTCTTGTTAGGTATATTCTTGTATCTACTCCAGATATTGTCTACAAAAAATCTATAAGGAGCTGATACTAGCCGTGTCTAAGTATGACATGGCTGTATAATAGAAGGATGTACAAACCAGATATTGCAAAGCCTTCTGTAGCTAAACATTTTTTCAATTTATTTAGTTATAGGTATTTTCGATTACGTAGGTAAATACTTACTTTTTATGATTCAGTAGCTAAAAAACAAAAATCGGGAACTTAGGTAACCCTTCCAAATTTGTGGCCCTAGCATTTTGTGAAGTTATATTTAGATTAGAGTTGCTAGCCCCCCAAATAAAATAATTATATATCACAATACCTATTCTATGTAATTTTTACTCATTTAAATTATTCTGTCGATCAATTCAATTATTTCAAGCTACCCACCTATTCGATTTAATCCGCAGTCAGAAATAAATCACAAGGCGAAAACCAAAAATAATTCCATTCAGCGTGAAATCTTTAAAAGCAAATCAACTGAAAACCAATTATTACTAAACCGCAAAAATGACTACGTTAACGCAAAGAGAAAGAGAGAGCCCGCAGCGAATCCTACGAAACTCTCATTAAGCGAGCTCTAATTAAAAAGTAATTAAATTCGCGAGAGAGAAAAAGAGAGCGCCACATTTAACTGATACTAATAAGATCGTCAAACAATTACGAGCGGGTGATCCTGCGGTGGGGAAAGTGGGGGGAGGGTGGACCTCTCGCTCCCTCGCCGCCGCTCTCTATTTAACTTTTAATTTATACTCATTCCTTTATATCTTTTATTGCTTCGCCCATCGCGACTCCTAATGCGCCCGAGGTGCTCCTCGCACTAATTAAATTCATGCAACACTAAGCTCTGGGCGCGTGGGGCGTGGGCCCCTCCCAGATGCGGCCCCCGCGGCCGGGGGGCGGCCAATGGCGCGCGGGCGCCCCCGGCGGGTGGGTCACCGGCGGGCCCCACTCGCCCCGCGCTCGCCGCTCAGTCGCAGATCCCTGATAGAGCTGTCATGTCGTGTCCGACCGGTCGTTACGCTGTCTTGACATATTTTATTATTATTTATGTCAATTACTTTTTTGTTTAATGGAATAAGGAATCGCTCGTGAAATTGATTGCCTTTCGATCGCTTATGATTCATCAATGTCAAAAATACAATCTGTAATGTGTTAATTTTGTATGATTGATTGTTTGTCCGTCATTAGACTGATTGGATGGCGACTGGCCCGTAATCTAGTTTTACGCAATCCTATTGTATTTATGAGCTAACATTTCCATCTATTCCTTGTCCGATACATTAGTTTATTACCCATCCATCATTACATCATCTGTCATATTAAATGTATGGGTGAAATTTTAAATAACCACAACATTATCGAGGGTTCCGAAAGCAATCAAGATGATTAACTACCTATGTCCCGTTTGAATATCTACTCACTTTAGATATTACTTTTCGAACAAATAAATGTAGATAGATACGACCTATCTATTCATCATAAAAGCATAAGCAATAACATTGTTTCTTGCTGTTGTGACTTCAATTTCCATGGATCAGTTATATGTTAAAACATGTCCATATTAATAAGCTGTATAAAAAAAAAGTTAAAACTGCATTGTCATATTTTGTATATTAACACAACCTAGTGACTTTCTATACATTCATACAAAGCACTGCTTTCGCACTTGCATCTTCTATATGCGGTTCGAAAGATTATGACAACCCCACGAGCTTGTGGAAACGTACGGTGACCATATTTACTTATTTCTAGGCTAAAGCCAAACGATATCGGACTTTATTATTTATAAGATATAGCATTTTTTCCCACAAACTAAAAAGTCGTCTACGTCAACGTTAATTCAATGTGTGCCAGCCCTTAATTTATTGCCGGCTATTCAATAAAGATCTGTAACTGCACGGAATAAGGTTTGAAAGCGTTTAGCGTTCGGGAACGATGTACTGTTGGAGGAATAAATCTATAATATGAAGGAGGCGGGGAATTAATTTGTACGTGGGTGGGGGGCCAGGGGGTCTTCGCTCCGCCCAGCGCCCGGCGCGCCATCTCAGTGACGGCCCCGGCACGTTGCGAACGAGACACATTGCCGCAGTTCCGACACCGCGCCTACCGACAATGCGCACCGGGTAAACAAGGACCGACGGAACCCAGTGACATTTACAAACGATAAATCTTTACTCTGTATTATAAGGTGTTTGTGATACGCAACGACAATTCACTCTGTGACTAAAATTGAATATTTCTAATATCACGTGGAAAATGACAGTTGAGAATGCAATGCGCCGCACGCACCGTCGGTGAGCGGTGTAGTGTTGTGCGTGTTATCGATAGCCAAGATATCGAGCGGGGGCAGAGCCGGCGGCGGCAGCGGCGGCATGGTGCTAGAGGGCGGGCTGCCGGCGCCGCTGCAACTGTACGCGGCGGCGGCCGCGCAGCTCGCGCCCCGCCCGGCCTGGCCGCCGTTCCTGCCCTTCTTCGGGGTGCCGCCGCCGTTCCTCACGCGGCCGCGGCTGCCGCATCCCCTGCCGGCCAGGGCACCACACGGCCCCCCGAGCGAAGACTCCAACGAAGACGGCGGAAGTAGCAAAGGTACGTGAATCACCCCGTTGCTAAATTGTATAACAGAATTACAAAAGTATTTTTTGCTTATTTTCAATATGTAGGAAATGATCTTTTATTTTTGGGAAGTCTACGTACCCTCATCTATTGTTATTCTATTTTCAAATAGGTAGGTTACATATAGTCATAAGCACGGCATTTCGGAATTACCTTTTATTATGTCATTATTAAAAATAAAAACCGACAGGCCAATGAAAAAGGAAAATTAATAAAATACTTACTAGTTTTTACTATTCGTAGTATTTTTTGTAGGTACTGCATATGTATTTTTATTTATTAATTGCTGCATCTTAAACATACATAATTAAAATTACTATCTAATGTAAGAAACGAGACTAATAAGTAATTAAAATAAGGCCTAAAATACTAGATATAGTTAATTATACTTACTTAGAATGTGTACAATATCACTTTTCTCTTTACCTCTATTAAAAGAAAAACAGTCTGTTCATGTGGATAAATAATTATTAATGGTAATTATTTATTACTCAGAGCTAGAAGGAAGTATAATAATAAAAGTTACATCTCGTTAAGAGGGTAGTTTCTAATACCTACCTAATAGCAAAACCTTCTTTCAAAAAATGTGTTTTAAACACTGCAGACATAAAAAGAAAAGTGCTCATGGACACTCTCTTAGGATGTATTCTTTTAGTTAATTTAGGTTATTTAAATTAGTTATTTTTTTGAGGTTAGATTTTAATAGAATAGATAGTAGATAGATAACCAAATAATCAATTACAAAAATTATACTATTACAATATTGTCATGTTGAAAACAATAGGCCTTATCGCTCAAAGGAATCTCTCCCAGGCAACCTAACTTAGGAATATTTTAAACTAATCTGGCGATGTAGGTAGGTGATGTAGAGAATTATATATCTACTAAATAACTTTAATAAATATACTTAAACTACTTTATACATTAATACATACAAACATATTTCTAAGACACAGGCATATATTTTATTAGTGAACAGTATAAGTATTAGTTAGGTAGGCATAATTAATTTTAATATTCATTTTTTATGTTTATTTATTCATTTAATTTATTTAATATTCTTAAATACAAAACACAAAATGAATACATATATCAATTTAGTTAACACTAAAAAGTAATTTATATTATAAAAAATAAAAATTGGCTCAAACAATTAATTACAAGAAAAAATTTCAATTATACGAAAATTACATAACATGTCTATTTAAATGAGGTCAATATTGAAATGTGTGTTGGCATGTTGTTGTTTACAAAACACTATGTTTGTCGAATTATCACTCATCGTACAAAACACGATGAGCTCAAAGCTAACCACATCGCGCCGATATTCTGTGAGAGCGTGGTATCACGTCGCTCGAGCCGGCTCTAAGAACTGTAATCAAGATAATAATTCCAGCACCAACCGCAGGGGGGGTTTGTGGCGACGCCTTAGGTGAGTAGCGACACCTCGTACCCGACTCCACGGAGGGAGTGGAGTGGAGATCGTTAGAGCTAAGACTCAGGAAGTGATAAATGGCATAGCGTTAGAAGTAGCTTCGGTGAACCTGCAGCCCACCTCACCGCACCCCTTAGCCTCTCCCACCCATGTTGTCCCTCTTCAATCTTGTACGGCATTTTTAGAGACCTTTGCAATGAGTGGCGAGTTACCGTCTGCCCATTTTATCTATGTTAACAGAACATAGCGACGGGCAGACGCCATAGTCCCTATAGTCCCAGATCCCTAGTTCCACTAGCACTTCATCCCATAAGCCTGGTACCTTTTGTTCTCATTCCCTACAATAGTCCTACACGAACCGGAGCTTGTCTTTGGGTGCATTTTTGTATGGTGTAGACAGGGATAATCATCGGTCAGTATCACACCACATTTACATTAAATTTGTCAATGGACCTATACGTGTTAGCCTGCCTATGGCAAGCAAGCCCTCCAAAAGTTCGGGCCATTTTTATGGCCCGTGGTCTTCAAACACATTTATTAATAATTATATCTGAAAAAGCTGTGTGAATTTATTGCCATTACTACCTAAATGTTGTTGCTTTTTTAACCTAAGTCGGCGTCACACAATATTTAGATTAAATTGGTCAAGGGGCCTCCATATGTTGGCCTTCCCACGGCCCTGCGCAAGACCTCCAAAAGTCTGGGCCATTTTTATAGCCCGTGGTCTAGGTATAGAGACATAAAATAAAATAATAATAAGAAGTTACTAAGTTGTGTAAAAACTCGTTTTTTTGTTTGTTAATCTAACACAGAATGTAAATTAAAGATGTTAAAAACAAATTATAACAAGTATTACTATTAAAATTAATGCTAACTATTTTTTACAAGCTTTTATTTTAACTTTTGTAAGAATGTATGTAAGTTCGGGTGGAATCTTGCAAGTTAAATTTGACCAACTTCCCGGTTTTCGATTGAGCTGAAATTTTGCAGACATATGTATATCGCGAGACAGTGCAATAATACAGTACTATAGAGCTGATCTGATGATGGAGTCAGAAGGTGGCCATAGGAACTCCTGTGCTAAACGTTGATAGACTCGTCGTGTTTGGGCTCGTTTTACTTGTCTTGGCTAGCACTCTGCTGCTACATGATATCCAGGATCTCAAAGGCTTGTATTTAAAAACCTTTTTAAAAAAGCTTATTACATTTTCAACTTGAATATTTAGCGCTTCGAGGATTATCCGTGTTGTTCGCTTGAAATGTTATAAAACTAGTATTTTGTCATTTTAACTAAATAGGAAAGATGATCAACGCTATTTCGAGAAATAAATAGATTAAAAAAAAATTAAATAAAAAGAAAACTCATTTTCAACTGTTGTTATGATAATTTAGAAGTTTTTGTATTTTTGAGTTCATCATGGATTTTTGGCGGGAATTTGTGAAGCGATGTTTTGCCATGCAATTTTATTGAAATAAAAAAATCTATTGATATTGTGTCTAATTAAAATTTCAACCGTTCAGTGAGACGTGCCTTCTTATGCAATTAACTGGCTGAAAAGTTTGATTTTTTCATCCAACTTGATCAAGTAGTTTCTGAGAAATTGACAGTAACATACACGGATAGAGACGAACAGCCGAACATGACAATTCCCTAAGGATGGTATATGCCAAAATGGCTACAGAACCCTAAAAACATGCAGAAGAATTGAGAACTTCCTCCTTTTTCAAGTCGGTTAAAAATGAGACGAGAACAAAATTAATTCAAGCGCTTCTTTAATTAAATAACCACAATAACAATTCATTATTACTGGATTTTCTAAAGACCAAATTTGAATACTATTTCCTTATTTGTAAACAGACCTATAAGGTAGTTGTTACATCATTACCTTTTGACTTAAATAATGCTATTGGAATGCTTTGCGTTGTTAACTTAATTACACAGTATATTATTATTATCACGACAGTTTCCCATGGGGGTAGGTAAATACAATGGATCTCCACGTGCTACGAGTTAAGCCACTCACCTTTCACTTCATCTGCTTTAAAACATACATGTCGGTTTGAATGCTTTTTATCGAGCTTTCTACAATAATTATCAATTAGATTACAATAAGATAAAGAAAATGTACAAAAACTGCAAGTTTAAAATAAGATTTTTTTAATTAAATTTTATTTGTATTTTATTATAATTCGCACGTTTCAGCTACTTCATTTTTTACTAGGATTTTTTTCATTTTTTTAACATAGAACAAACTGACTTCAAACTAAATAATGAATATTTTCTGCAATATGTTAAAGTCAGTGTATTTTGCAATTTTGCTGTCGTTTTTTTTTTAAATTGGCACTGATTTCAAGATGTTGTTCAAAATATTTATTTTATGCTTTTTAGCTTCAATTTAGTTTGTAAAATAATATTTTCAGCGCCTGTGGGCATTATAGTATAATATTATTATAGGTATAATTTATACTATCCATATTTTACGTAGAAGAAATCGCGTAATAATCATAAAAAAACAGTCGAATTAAGACCCTCCTCCTTTTGCAAGTAGGTTAAAAAGAAGAACGGATTGTGGTGCCACCTGCCGTCTGTAACGCAATAGCTTGTTACATGTTTTTTTCTGGGCGATTGTCATACCTTACTCTTCTTCCATGTTCTTACATATCATATAGCATATAAACTGCAAGAAGGTCACCGATATGATGCTGGTATAACAAGTAAGCCGCCTCTGTCAAGTTTTGATAAAATAAAAAGATATAGTCCTTGCGGCATAAGCTCAGCTTTGCATATCTGTGAATACGAGAACACACAGATAGTGTAGCGAGACCCACGGCTTGTAGGCGCAGTGCGGGCTAGACGTTCCTCGGCGTCACCTCCCCTGCCACGCACTTCACGCACTTCACCTCTGGTGCCGCTAACCAGTGCCGTAAATAGGGCTGTGCCACCGGTGCCCAGGCACAGGGCTTACACTCTGGGGGTACGAATGGCCAGACCAGGCAGGACTATTATTTTTCGGTTTGCTCCTAATAAGTTCCCGCTGCGCCCCTAGTGCTCGATTCCAAAACATACGTACCCACATGCCAGTACCATCAAAAATGTCTGTTAAATAAGATCGCGCTCATTTGGAAGCGCACGAGCGCATTTGTGTTCTGGTTCATTAAAAAAAAGTTTTTCTTCCAAAATGTTAGATAATTGGTCCACCAATATGTGTTCTTTATCACCGTGAATGAAATAAAGTAGGTCTATACATAGCATTATTCTAGCTAGGGTACCTATAATATCTAAAAAACAAGGGCAATATAGAAGCTCACATGGGGCGCACAAAAGACTATTTACTGAGCTTACGCCGCAAGGACTATAGAGACATATTGGAATCACTATCTTAATTACACTTAGGGTTGGTTCGATTGGTATGATACTACGCGCTCACAGAATATCGATATGAAACGGTTAGCCTTGAGCTAGTCCAGCTAAGTGTTTCGGTGGCCTACTTCCACCTTCCCCTATCCAAGCTTCTTCCTATCCCACTCTTCCTGTCTGTTCCCTCTGTCTCATCCTCTTTATCACATCCATTGGTGTTGCAAACGCCTATAGGCAACGGTAACCACTTTCCATGAGCAGGGCCGTCCGCTATTTGCTAACTTCGCAATAAAAAAAGTAATTAAAGAAAGGTTCAAGAAATACTTGATCTATTCTGGGAACAGTGTTCAAATAAGGATCATACAAAGTGGATAAGTAAAAGTCCTGTGACTAAAATATTAATAACAGTCTATACACGTCTCACAGCTGGGCTCAAGCCTCCAATTTACGAGATTTAAGAAACTAACAGTATACCCGCAACCGGGTTTGTCATCACATATGAAGATTTCATCTCAAAGTTTTCTTTCACCGTCAGCACGTGTGGTAATTGTGACAATATGCACATTAGGTCAGAAAAACTGCTCAAAAAGTGTACGTTTTATCCGGTCAGGATTTGAATCCGCGTCCTTTGAGTTAAAGTCGTGAGTGTGCTAATCGCTGACCTACCACGGCTTTTTAATAAAAAATAATTGTGCGTCTCGGGACGCCCGACAGAAGTGATAACATAGCCTGCCTACCGCTGCCGTATGCGTGAGAGAAAGGATAGCCAGACAGACTGACGCCGTAACGCGTTACGTAACGAAGCGGTTTACCCTCCCATAAGAAGTTATCACTTCAAAAATAGTGACAGAAAAATAGGAAACGGAAAACATTGTTTAACTGATAAGGCCAGATGTGCCTATTCTCTTATGTAATTAAAATACTGATTAAAATTGCTACGTGCAGCTGATGAATTTTAAAAATACGGAGAAAGTTGTATTTAAATAGTGATATTAGTCAATACTTTCAATAAATACGAAAATATCACTTTATTTATGTTATGATATACGTTATTGCTTAGTAAAAGGTGTGTAGTTAATAACAAAATGATACGTAATTTTAATATGGCGGTATCACGGCGATTATAACATGACCCCCGTCGGCGCATGTTCGATATGTTATGTCTCATTAATTTAAGAATTTCCAAATACAAGTTAATTATTATGTAAGTATAGTTTAAACACCCAATGGAAATCCGCTGTGATATGACCTATATTACGACCAAAGAAACAGACTTTAAGTGTAAAAAAGTGAAACATGAATTATTATGCCCGCAAATTGCTATTGCGCCTGGCCGCCATTTTGGTGACGTGACCGTAGCCGAACACTCAGTACTGTTAGCATCACTAGCCGGCGAGTACGCGTACATATCGAGTTGCGGATGACGTCACGTGAATGTTAATTTGACAAGGTTCCAGCGCATTAGCAATTTGCGGGGATAATATGTATAGCTATTGTTACAAGCTACAGGACTCGAATTAAAATGCCGTTGGAATTACTATAGAATTTATTAGAACTATACAAACACGTATGACACAGGTACAAATATAACTGGACGCAACCAGTACAAACTGCAGAATTCAATAACACGCACAAAATCCGCCACTATATAATTTATCGAATGTACGTCTTACTCGTATCGTATTCCTCGCTTGACTCCCTCGCCTCTCCGTTTGGGCATTGTTTTATAGTAAACTGTACAATACAACAATCGACCACGTGGACTGGGTTTTTCAAGAAAATGTAATCTGCACACCTGGTTAATTATTCCTGCGAACGGCCATAAACGAATACAAGAACAATAGGCTATTGCCTAATCGCAAATTTAACGCAATTTATTAATCACAAAGTAAACAAAAGATGTCCTGATGCGGGAAAGGTAATAAACCAGGTGTGCATTCGCTTTGTCAGCATGTTACACTATAAATTTAATTATTACGCAAATCTTCCGTTTAACAATTTATTTTCAAAACTCATTTACTTCTACGGTTCATTTTCACAAAAACAGAAGCCTAAGTTACCGTAATCTAAATACAGACATAGTGACAGTTTTATAGTTTCACTAGCAGCGCCCCGCGGTTTCACCCGCGTGGTGATGGAAAACCACAAATCACTATATCTTTATAAATTCTAGCCTATGTGTTATTCTGATGTGTAAGCTATATTCCTGTAAAGTTTCATCAAAATCCATTCAGTAGTTTTTGCGTGAAAAAGTAACAAACATACATCCATATATTCTTATGCTTTCGCATTTATAATATTTAGAGAGATATAAAGATTTCTCACAAAAAAATGTGTTAAATAATAGACAGTGGCCTAGGTTACCTTAGACGGGCCCTGTATTAAAATGTGTTGCGAGATCCAAAGGAAAAACGATTAAAAAAAACAAAACAAACATGCTCGTTATTGAATTAAAATGCTTTCATATTATTTAAGTTATTACTTAAACTTAATGCCCCTACGAGCTAACAAGACAAACAACCAAAAATACACTTTCGCCTTTTTTTCGGCAAACTTATTTATCAAATCATTCATAGTTGAAGACGATTTAAGTTTTCTAGTATTTCTGCTTCTATAGACAATAATGACAAGTGTAATAGCCGTACCTTTTGACCCAACAGCTATTCTCAAAAATGTTACTAACCTATAAAAGATTGTGGATTTTCGGAATTTTTGATTACACATTTTCGAGGCCCCTGTAGCCTGGGGGCCCGTATCATTGATACGGCTGATACTGCCGTAGCTACGCCCCTGTATATAGGCCAATAAAAAAAAAGTTATTCTCATATCTGTTTATTATCTGTTTATTACATTATGATTCAAAATACAAATGATTCAGCATTATAAATTACATCATCATCATCCGAGCGTTACATCCCGGTTGCGTTCGGAGCCTTCACTCCGACGCCCAGGGTCCGCTTTCCTATTTTTTCTACTCCACTTCGCGCGGTCTTCAGCATTCCCTGTTTTGAAACCATTGGTACGCATGTCATCCTTCACGACGTTAAGTCAACATTTCTTGGGCCTTCCCCTTCAGCATTATAAATTACAAACAGGTCATATGATCAAAGAGCAGTGATTCATGGCGATCCATAAATTGAACCGAAGAAATAAGTTATTAATTGAATCCATTTTGTCGCTCTAATTTACTGAGTAAATAGAAAACGCAATATCTGGCAAAAAATCCGTAAAAGATTGTTTCCGTCACGGTATCTTGATCAACTTTGTTACTAATGCAAAATAACAAACCTATTAATGTTACAATGATGGGGCAATGACATCGCAAACTATGTTTTTGCACACTTTTATATCGCCGAAAACAATTTTTATTAGGGTTCTGTAACCAATTCTACGTGTGTAATAATAAGCCGGAATAACGAAAATAATAGAAATAAATAAGTTTTGTTAAAAGAAAATACATAGATCCTAAGATCCTTTAAAATAGAAAAGAAAAACATGAGTGTGTCAGCTCCGACGCACGACTGGAGTTTATTCCTTAAGAACGATTATCTTTGAATATTGACTGATGTATATTATTTTAAACTTTATTTAATTGGGTTAAAGTTCAAAACTGCATAATAATAATTAGGGGGCAGTTACAAGATTTTTTAATTTTAAAACACCGTTTCCTACACAGATGGATATTATTTTAAATCTTATTTCATTGTATTAAATTCTGTATTTTTTTTATTGTCAAAAGCTGGCAAACAGGCAGACGGCCCACCTGATGGAAAGTGGTCACCGCTGCCTATAGACGTTCGCAACACCGTTATATGTAATTTTAAAAAATTACACTTTTGAGTTAACGGTTGTATTATTTCATTTGTCATAAAATTTCCATATCGGGGGTCTTAAAGCAAAATCGATTTCCAAGGAGTATAGTCCAAAAATACAAAAGAAAGTAAATTTCCGACAACATTATAGTCGGAGAGAGTATAAATTAAACAAAAAATCACCTATCCGTGCAGGAACGAAGAAAGAATACTAATTTCTGTGACCCAGGGGACCTCTCGTAAGAAGCGAGAAAACAACCAACCCGGAGGTGGGCATTTATCTGTCAGGATTGTTACCACACCTGGTTTAGAATATGCCGCCATAACCTTGTGTTGTGTTCCGGCGTTAGTGGCCAAGTTCCAGCCTCCCTTTAAAGAAGCAACAGCGCATTTGTAGGACCTTTGGCGTTGCAAATGTCCATAGGCGATGGTAACCGCTTTCCGTCAGGTGGGCTATCTGCCTGTCTGCTGAACTCAAGCTATAAAAAAAATGTTTCGCAAAAACCACTGGTTATATACTGAAGTTTTTGTCCCCTGTACCTTTTTAAAAATGAAATCAAAGATTTGAATAAAATAAGGTTATATCACTTAAAGAATGTCGTTGTATTCGACAATCACTCAAATATATTTCTTTTTTGCTATTTATGGTTTTAGGTCATTGTCAAAATACTGTCAACAAAAATTGATTTTAAGAAAATCCGTTAAATAGTTTTGCGATATGGGCTTCTCTCGATTATTTATGTTTTTGATTCGTAGCCGAATAATCTTAACCTCTAACGAACCCATTATAGTGCGTGTTGTATTACTCACTTAACTGATTTTTCATTATTAACAACGTTGCTACAATACCGGTTTCTGTGTTTTGATCTCGTTTCACTGGAGTTATTTTTGAAATTATTATATTAATGATGATATAAACTGTGAAGTTTATGCAATAATATGTAATGAGTTAATATATCATAACTTTTCTTTCTAGTCTTTTAGTCGACGTATGTTAATGTCAGAAGGCTAAAAATTGTTCAAAAGTGATGTTGGATGAATATAGAGAGAAATAAATATTTCATTCAGGACTTCCAAAATTGAACCTAGTGTCAAGATAGATCACATGCAAATTTCTCAGCCTTTACCTTGAATATAACAAAAACGTATTTCTTAAAAAACATCTGTGAAAATTGGCCGAATAGGTGTCGACGTCTGCACTGTCAAGAATTTCGTACCAGCGACGAACGTCTATTTCTTTTGAAATATCTTTATGGACACCTACAAAAAATTTAATCGAACGAATCTTACGTTGGTTGATATTTGTATAGTTGTGCCGTCTGAAAATAGTATTGTCATGCAGATAGTACAACAGGATAGGTAATTAATATACAGCAGAAACATAATCGGTCTTAATACGCTGCCTTGGGGTACGCCATTTTGAATTTATATTATAGCCTAGACCACAAAGTACATTGAATATATGGAAATCCTAGACCTAAGCAGTAAGCAGTTACAGTACATTGACGCATGTTTTCAAGATAGCTTTTACATTTTATGATGATAATTATACTTCGAGATATGATTATTTTTGCTCATACTTCAATAGTATTTTACGTAAGCTCTGTCATACCACCTATCGACTTGCAACACATGTACCTATATGCAAGTATTGAGAAAAGCCATGATTATGGTTTTATAAATCAGTGTAAAGAATGCTTAACTGAACTGTGCTTTTTACTTACATGAGTGGTGACTGCCTCTAATTTTAAAGTTCTTTGATGATTTTCCTACATCATTGTATAATCACATGACATTAGACATATTACAAAGGCCTCTAAATTTCATTTACTGCATAGGGAAAATAATCTTCTAGGAAAAATGTTGTCACATACATAGACATAAATGAACGTCGACCTAATATGCATATGAATAGTTTTTAATGTTCCCTTTTTGAAATTTGACTACGGGTCCCTATGTTAGTTATTATTATTATTATTAGCCTATATTGCTGAAACTAAACAATGATTTTACGTACAGTAGCAAATTGTTTTAACTTAAATCTAATACATCGGGTTTCCCCAGTGTATAGCGTGTCCAGTGACACATAGGCCTCTTCCAGCTGCTTCCATTCTTCTCTATAGGTAGGTTTTCTAGACCAGGTTGTTCCTCCAATCAACTTGATATCATCTGTCCATCTTTTAGCTTGTCTGCCTCTTTTTCTTTTGCCATCACGTGGCTGCCATTCTGTTATAATTTTAGTCCATTTCATTCTGCTTTCCCTTGTCATATGTCCTGTCCATCGCCATTTTAACCGTCTTATTTTCTTCAGTAAAAATGTTAGTTAAATACTCGTGAAAACTCAAAGCAAAAAATTTACGAAGTCAGATTTTGTAGTAAACGTTCGTTAAGGAAAAATATAGCAAAAATAATTCAGATTACGAGGTAAATAAATTGTAACATTCAATTACATTCATGGCATGCTTTTTGTAGACTAAATTTACTGGAATTGTTGAATATAAAAAAATCCCAGCCACTCACCAATTACGTGATAATGAACTTGCAGTTTGTAATATTTTTAACAAGACATTTTAATTAAAACATTTGGTAATTATTGCGTGGACCATATTTCATTTTGAACGTAAAAGTGGACTAGGCTGGTGTTTTTGAACAAAGAACAATTTGCGTTGATATTTTATTCACTACAATCACAGGCAAAGTAACCGAGTTGATACAGCCTAGTCAGATGTATTAATTTTCAGTATAGGCACACTCAAATAGTATGTAGGTCTTTGCCTAACACAATCAGTTCAGCTGACCGTTTAGTGGTTGTAGTATTTTCGTTCTTCGTACATGTAGAACAGGCAAAAATCATAGACCATACAGCCTCGTCAGACGTATTATTTTCAATATGAGCTTAGCCAAATTTTAGATCTTTGAGAGAAGCCAAACATAGTCCTTGTGGCAGAACGGAACGCATATTTCAACATACAGTTTAAATTTTTTACACACATCTTGTTTAAATAAAAGCGAATACACAACCATTATCTATTTAAAAAGAATAAAAGTTTATAATATTAAAAAAATCTAAAAATTGTTGGGGGCTAAGAAGACGTGATTAATGAACACGAGAGGTTTTCGTTGTTACAAGATTTTTTTTTCAAGTGTTACTTCATCCAGGCATTCCAATATTAAATTCAAATTTAATATTTACAAAAAGTTTGTATACCCATCAAAAATGCCGTGTAATGAAAAACCAACTGAAGAGGACTATGTAAACGACGGAGAATACGATGTATTTTTTTAGATTTCGTGTCTGTCTGTTTGTCCTGGATTTTGTTAAGTAGGTTTGAAAATAAAACTACTCAAGTAATGACTTTTCTCCTGGCTATTACATAATGCTGGTTACAATTACAAAAGATGTGCTACGGGTGAGGACATAGAGTAATTTAAGAAGGGCATCATCGTGGTTTTGCATTTTGTATCCCATTTATAATAACGACTTTCCATCAGATGGGCAGTTTGCTGGTTTTTCTTTTATTGACAATAAAAAAAACTAATCACCATAGCAAAAATTGCGCCATCTGAAGCGTGATTACTCAAAATCAGTTGTAAATTAATGACACATCAGAATTAATATTCATTACTATCACAAAACCTTAATCAACCAACGAGGTCAATTATTCATTTCAAACACCGATTGTGATCCCATAATAAAACGCCTAGATTAAACACTCACGATTCAAAGCCCCCAAAACCCTCTCTGACCTTAGATTAAAAAACTGGTCAAGAGCGTGTCAGATTACGCATAGACAAGGATTCTGTAGTATTATCCCAGCAAATTGCTATTGCGCCTGGCCGCCATTTTGGTGACGTAACCGTAGCCGAACACTCAGTACTGTTAGCATCACTGGCCGGCGAGTACGCGTACATATCGAGTTGCGGATGACGTCACGTGAGTGTTAATTTCACAAGGTTCCAGCACATTACCGATTTGCGGGGATAATAGTGGAGCATATTCACTATATTTTCCGTTTAATGCGTGAAAATGTGTATTCGAAACGTAAATGGTTTCCAGAATTTTCTACCTTATACTTTTAAATTGGAAGGGGATACACATTTAAAAAAGTTAAGGGACGAAAGTAAGACAATTGTTAAAAAAACCAAAGCCGTATGATATTTATAGATTTTTAGTAGTAATTAAGCGGTTTTGTAAGAAATGCGTACTCAAATGTGCGTTTTGAGTTGTTACAAAACTCCTTTAAATAGCGTCAGTTAAAAACCTTCAATTTAGTGGCGCTACACGAAGACTATCCTTTGTAATAATAATAATGTTTATTGAGAAAAAAATTGATACAATAACTTATAGAAGTCCCTAACTCCCGAGCTAGACATGAAGCCTGTGTTTCGGGAATCAGTGCCCTGTCACATTAGTATGTAGTTTTAAAAATACAGATCGGTAACCGAGTGTTTATATCTAGTAAGTAAGCGTGGTGGATACATGTGCGTGAGAGCGCGCGCGCATGCACGTCGTATGTGTGTGTATAAGTGAGTGTGTGTGTTGTGTATGTGTGTGTGCTGTGTATGTGTGTGTTGTGCGAATGTGTGCTGTGTATGTGTGTGTTGTGCGAATGTGTGTTGCGTATGTGTGTAACTATGTATGTACTGTACGGTTACTATTGTTGTGAATACTACTACTTACTACTGACACTACAGTCAAAGAGATTAAAACACTTTTATCATCTTGAATAACGCTTTAAAATCCCAAAAAAGTCCCACAGATGCGACGCTGCAATCGGCGTAGGTTTAATCCTGCCATATTCCATAATAATTATTAGTTAATCTAAATTAATAATTAATGTAAATCTATGTAGGTAATGACAGAATAATAAATACAAATTATTCCATAATGCCGTAAAATTATTTCTTTGCTACTTTACGAACAAAATTCTATCAAAAAGCTAGCTGCCATTTTTAATTCCTTTATTTTTCGCGAAACTTCTTTTACGGCGTAATGTTGCGCTTTCTTTTTGTTGACTTTGAATTTGAATTGACTTGACTGTCACATGTCTAATTGTACACAATTACATTGTGTCAGAGGTTAACCTTTTTTGCTCGAATGCTTTAGACACTATAAGATTAAATAAAAGTCTTTAAAAGAAACTTTAAAGTGATAATAAAACTACGTTTTAACAAAGATGACATTTGTCCAAAAAGTATTGTCAATACTAGTTGTATTTCTATTTTGTCGTCCGTGACCAAATACAAATAAAAATACTTTAGAAAATAAAAAGTGTTAGACTTAAATTTTCGCCATTTGTCCACAGAACCCTAATACCAACCAATGAAATAAATAATGATCTATACATACGTCGCCGATACACTTATCCTTCTAGGCATAACTTATGGCTTTTATAATATTAAAGGTATTATTCCCAAAATATTCTCTGGTATCGTTTTGAATAAATTTTGTATAAATAAAAAAAAAGAAAAAATAACTGTCGGGCAAGGTGCTAAGAGGCTAACGAGCGTAATCCAAATGTAAGTTATTAGTTGCGCGGTGCGGCCGCCTGCTGCGCGCGCGTCGCTCGCTCTCGATGTCGATATACAGATGTTTATCGATTCTTTTGTCGGCACTAGTGCTGAGGTGTTACCCACGAAATTAAGATGTTAAATGTTTTGTGGATGACGCACGCTAACCTCATTGTGTTCTATCACATTTTTCTTTTCTTTTTTGTACAAACTTAATAGAAATATCAATAGTATCTTTTTATGTTATAAATTGAGATTATAAAGTGTTAAGTTATTTATTACTAAGTTCGGATCTGTTGGCAAAGAAATTGTAATATTACACGTACTTAAGGAAAATGTTGTTTTTTAATTACTACATGAACATTTTTTTATCTTAACGATATGTGCGTGCTCATTTCTACTAAGATATTGTGATTAAAATTTAATTATTAACTTCATAATAAATACAATAATAAGTTTTTTTACTTTATTAGAGTTCCGTGGCCATTTTGAGAAAAATAGAATAATTATGAAATCGACATACGTCTTTAAAAAAAAAATGAATGTTGAAAATGATTTCGAAATTGCAGATTACATTTTGAATGTCATGAGTCTACGGCCGCTTCCAAATTAATTTTAGTTACTGATAAACTGAGACCATTACATTCATGGTCTAAGCTGTTAAAAAAGATACATACTACATACATATATACTTGATAACTATTATATACAAATATATACATTCATGGTCCTTTATTTAAATGTATTTTGAACTTATATTATGTTTAAGGAAGTAATTTGTGTGAATAATTATTGAAAGAGCTTGGCGATCGCATTATTCCACATTCGTTGCGGTCGTCTAGAAAATCTTTCGTCATATACCTTTCTCGCATATATGTTGCTTTGCTATTTTTTATGTAGGTACATACATGTTTTATACTTACATCGCATTTATTTTTCTTGGAACCTATTACTGAGGCTATAAACATGAAATTCAGTAGGAATATGTAATATAATTATACGCCGCTATAAAAATGTAAATGTAGAGGTAGATAAAAAAAAGGTGAATGGATTGTGTGAAGGATGATATGATGATATATGGTGTGACAGAAGATGTATGTAAGAGTAGAGGAGTGTGGAAGGAAAAGACATATTGTGCCAACCCCAAGTAATTGGAATATGGTGAAAGAAAAGAGAGAGAAAATACTGAAATAAAATCGTGTAAAAACTAAATATTAGTGCTGGTTGTTTTTACAAATAACAAAGGGTGGATTTTTTAAATATACCTAATCATGCGGGATATTGTTAGTTAAATCTTGAAGCGTTATAATGACGACTTGCTTATTTAAATCAATAATAATAAAGCTTTTATATCTATATAGTTAAATGAAATTTTGATGTGTGTTAGTTTGATAATATTATTTTTCTCTGTAGAGGTATTAACTTGTTATTTATCGCTTTAACGCTAGTGTAGGAATTAAGGGCCTTTGGTCGTGTAAGCCCTTATTATATGAATACTAATTGATTATTATAAAACTTTATCACTAGATAATGAGATATTCGCTTCCAAAGTCGTAAAAATTAAGTCTCACTTACTCTAATTGTTACATTATAAAGTGGAAAATTCTCAAAAATAAAATTGGATACCGTAACTTTGAACTAAAATGGGTTTAAACAAGATCCTTTGAGTGCTTTATGGAATAAGATATTTCCATCAGTCCTTATTTTTCGTGTATCGTAGTCAAATAAATAGAATAGTGATCTTTTTTTTATAGCCTGAAGCAGGCAAATAGGCAGACGGGGCCCCCCCACCTGATGAAAAGTGGTTACTGTCGCCTATGGATGCTTGCAAAACCAGGGGTGTGCCGACCTCTAAGAAATTAAAAATTGAGACTAAAAATTGAGAAAAATTATGCCGATTTATTCCTTTTTGTAATTTTCATGACTAATGTATGATGTTTCATGATTAATGCATATAAAAAATAATACATCCCTAAATATTCTCAATTAAACAAATATCCCCCTATTACAATATTAGATCCTACCTGTATAAAAACGATGTTTAGTACTTTAGTTTAATGTAAATTAAAATAAAGTAGACCCAAATGTTTTGTGTAATGCATTAATATTAGGAATTCATATTGATAAGAAGAAGAAAAAAAGAAACATTTAGGGTCGCTTGCATAACGATCGTCTTTAAATAAAATTAGTTAATCATATATTAAACTGCCTAAATACGTTTTACACAAAACGTATTGACAGTTCTTTAAACATATTTACCGACAAATTTTGCGTTGTGCGAGGCGATAATCGTATTTAAGGGTGTTAGATGCGTTTAGTGTTATTTAAATAAATTTAATGCAAGTTTATGCAAGTGGCCCTGAAATTTAAAAAAAACATAAGAAGGTTTATGTCCAAATAGATTTGGACATTACTTCTTTCTTACTTCCTCTTTACTAATTAAAGATACAATATGCAGTAGGTATATGCATAACATTTGAACCCATTTCTGCAGTATCAGAAGTTACGACAATGTTTTCACACTAACCATATCTAATTTATATTGAAAATGTGTTGCGTATAATGGTTAATTGTCAATAGATAGGAGGGCCCTAATTAAATCACTCATTGATTAATACTCGTGTTTACTTGCAAGCTTGATTGAGAGGATCTTATCAGACCATATTTCCATAATAGGTATATTGATAATGTTCAACAGGGTGGCGGCCTGTCAAATAGAATGAGATACTTACTGTTACGAGCTACAGCTACACAGCTACAGGACTCGAATTAAAATGCCGTTGGAATGACTATATAATTTATTAGAACTATACAAACACGTATAACACAGGTACAAATATAACTGGCCACAACCAGTTCAAACTGCACGATTCAATGCAAAGTCCGTCACTATATCCCTTATCAATGTACACCTCTTGCTTGTATAGTAATCATCGCCGACTGCCTCACCCTTCCGTTCGGGCATTTCTTTTATTCTGTACAAATACAATATGCCTCGACGCAAAACAACAGTTTATAAGAATTAGTTCGACACACCTGCCTAATGACTGCCATAAAACAAGTACAAATGTTTTTCTTAATTACAAATTTTAAACACAAAGTAAACAAAAGAAGTCCAAATGCGGGAAAGATAATAAACCAGGTTTATGTCAGGTAGGTTTGCATTCACTTTTTGTCGGCATGTAACATAAATAACTAAAACACTAAACTTACAGAACGTTGAGGCCTCATAGATTTTGTACAAGGGTACCTAGTTACGGCATCTCATCGCCGTGAACTTCTGAGATCTTCTAACTACTCCAAACAACATTTTACAGGAAGGACATAAAATTCAATTGACTCTGACCATTGCCAAAAGATTTTTTTATTTTATATTTCAGGAGTTCAGCAGACAGGCAAACGGCCCATTTGATGGAAAGCGGTTACCATCGCCTATGGACATTTGCAACACCAAAGGTGCTACAAATGCGCTGCTGCTCTCTTAAGGGAGACTGGAACCTGATCACTAATGCCGGAACACAACCCAAGGTTGTTATGGCGACATACTTTAGACCAGGGGTGGTAGCCATCCAGTAGGGCAAATAAATTTATTTATAAATGGGGTTGATTTTTAGAACAACGAACGTGAACGTGGATACCGTCGCTCATGGTCGTTTGCAAAATCTGGGGCGAAGTCTTTACGATGGGATAAAGGGAATGGAGTAAGGGGAGGGAATAAAGGGGATAGCATAGGACACATGGGACAGGAAACATGGAATAAGGAACATGGATTAGGGAACATGGATTAGGGAACATGGGATACGGGGGACCATGCCTTCGGAAATCTAGATATTTTGTTTAACATTTGTTTTTTATATTAAAAAATTATTGAATTTATTTTAACATGATGTGTTCGAATTCCTACCTGTTTGCTATTGGGGCAGGTAGAGATGATGGCGTCATCCAGGCTGTGGGTGAGTGAACGAGCCTAGAAGAACGGCTATGGGATTTATTGGATATCCTCCTCAGCCTGGGTGGCTATAGCACTTCTGCCCAGGTGTTACTGCCATCCTGACGCGACATCTCAAATCCCTCCCACATACCCCAACGCAACTCCCCGCGCTGTATTATTGTCCTCATGCAGTTTTCCACTGGACAAAAAAAGGCAGAGCTGATAGATCTGCACTTGCAAAATCCTGGCCAACACTTTTCGTTTTATCTTCTTTCATTTAATATCTTCTTACATACACGTTTATTTTAGGTACTTTTTAGCTGACCTTTTTTCAAAATATCTTCGATTGGGTCATAGTGGCCACGTCGCGGTCCACCAACACCGACTCTATCATTGACATTGCTGTATATGCTTTACTTAGTTTATTTTTTCTATGCAATGTTCATATAAATTAATACTGATAAATAAATACGAAAGTAACTATAATATATTTATTGTTTGCAAGATGATAGATCGTATCCTGGAAGATGAAATAGGCTACGTTATATCCCTATTTCAATTTTTACCGATGTGTGATATTCGTCAATCCGGCTTGGATACGTCGGACATACTGCCTATTTTTGATTAATTTTTAATAATGCGGCCCAGCTCAATAGTGGAACGGTTAACGGTTGGCATTCCTTACTATGTTTTTATATATCGTAAGCACATGGTAATTGTAATATGTAATTTTTGTACTAGAACAGTTATTCTACTGTGGAACTGTGGAACAATTGTTCTTGAAACAGTACTACGCTAAAACTTCTTGACTTGAGCTTGACTCCTTTTACTTGTAAAATATGTTATAATTTTGTATACTCGTGCAAAATCTATGAGAAAGCTATGTTTTGTAATGCTGATATTAGAGGGATCAACCAAATTGAATCAATTTAGTTGAAAGACACAAACTCGAAGGAAATGAGGCTATTCAATGACATATTCATGTCTTTGAATGTGTTATTGAATCGTTGAGATTAAAGTTTATGTTTATATGTATCATCACTTATGTTGATGCATTCTCATTGAAAGATAGAAATGAACTGTCTAATATAGGCTTTAAATAATAAAACGTATCTATTTACCTAATGGGTTATAAGGGTCCGGCTTTTGCCTTCTGCATACTTTATTATTATTTACTTGAAGATTTTAAAAAGTTTTGAATACCTACTCATGTTTAAAAAGGTAACTGGCTAAATCCATAAACCGGAACGAAGCCTTAATTAAAAAAGAAATAAATGCTTTTATATGTCGCCTCTTTGCTTCACTAATGTATTATTTTTAAAATTTACATTTAGAAAAGAGGTTTAGTAATCTAAAAAAGAATTGTATCGAAATTAATTTCTTTTTTGTTTTTTTCTTTCCAATAGTATATTAATACTGCGCTGGTGCTCCTTACCTCTACCCTCCAGTAGAGGTAAGGAGCACCATCTCAGTATATTAAAAGGTTTCCACTGAAGGACAGCAAATTAAAATGGCGCCATAATAGCAAGTGGAAAGTTTTTAAAAATAGCGCCATAAATTGGAATTTTCAGATAATTTAGTTAGTTATCTTAATTAGTGAAATAGGTTTAAAAAATTCAATTGGTCAAAAATGTATATACATACATCTCAATATAAGAAAGTCTCAATACTTTTCCAAATTATATTTTTAAAATTTTTCAACCCAGCCCACTTCACTTCGTTTATAACTTCTAAATTCATATCATTTCCTTTTCCTACACAAGCGCTATTTTGACGAGTTTTCGAACCATAATTTGCTGCTTACAGGTGCACAATTTTTCAACTGATCCCCCATACTAGATGGTCCTCCTTACCTCTACCCTCCATATTAAAAGGCACCACGTTATTAGTTTCGATAAAAAATATTTAAGGTTAATAAAACTATATTCTAAAACTTAAATTTTCAAGATAACATTACACATTATTGAAGCAAAGAGGCGATGTATATATTTTATGTTCCCTTTGAAACTGGCGTGTTTAACAATTTAGACAACGTAATTATTTCGATACACCCAAATGGTCGGCACTTTATCGTTCCAATAATATAATGAACTCTATAATTTTTGATTGCGACGATCCGTGACCGATTTTAGCTATTGCATTTGTTGAGAAAATTTAAGACGACGAAAACCATAGATAACATTTACAAGGTTTGTTTTTTATGAATAACCGGTGAAGAACAGTCACAATCGGCTTTATTTGTTTATGGGCGAATGAACCGTTGACCGGAGGGCAGAGCCAATCAATTTTACTTTTTAAATGCAGCGGAACTCGATTTCTTGTTATTTGGTAACGCGGGAAACGGTGCATTAGTGATTAAATTTTATTTTTGAATTGAGAACGAAGAATAGCTTCTAATAAAAATGGCTTTAATATATAAAGCAAGAGTTTTGAGGGACCTTGAACGGTTTTGCTGTACAGTTTCATTCTTAAAACGTTTTTCAAAATAATTGATTGTTTCTTACCTAGAATTGTATTTTCTTTGAAAATTCCTACTGTTTAGTGAAATCTGCTTTTTCAATGTCTCATAAGAACTCCCTTGGCATACGTCAAAGAACTATAATTTAAATGAAATTTTTGCTGTAAGATTTAAAAAAAAATAGTGTATGTATGTAGTACTTGAAAAGGAGAAAGAAGAATAGTGTAAAAAGCCTTGCAGAGATTTGGGCAAAAAAGTACCAAATATACCTAATATTAACTATTTGGGCAGAGATTCCCCTTTACCACTCAGTAAGCAATGAATACCGTCTACACGCCACACCACCTTTTATACGAAAATACTACGAAAACTACCCTACATAATAATATTATTATCTATGAAGATTATCTATGTGATATTAATATAATCTATGGTTCTCATAACTGCTGTGATGGACATCGCGTAACATTCGGCCATCCTACCGCAGCCGTGGTCCCCCGCGGCGTGCCAACTATTGAGTGAGTTTGCCTTCGACAGAAGGTGACAACCAGAGAATTACTTCTCTTCGCCAGTCTTCTGTGCTAGGCAAGGTAGATACAGTGGCCAAAGTTCCCAACAGTGTCCCGTCCACGCATAGGCCGACACGCCATCGCTCCATAGGCGCCTTCAGGGCACCACCACAATGCCGCCTCTAGTTCCGCCGATGGCCGCGTCCCGTTGACGGCCCCGATATGTCGATCCTCGAGCGTGGTCACACACACAGACGTCGCGATCACACAGACGTCGCGATCACACAGACGTCGCGGTCACACAGACGTCGCGGTCACACAGACGTCGCGGTCACACAGACGTCGCGGTCACACAGACGTGGTGGTCACACAGACGTGAGAAAAAAAAATTGGAGATATAAGTATAATCTATACTCCTATACTAATATTATAAAGGGGAAATATTTGATTGTTTTTTGCATTGAATAGGCTCCAAAACCACTAAACACATTTGAAAAATTCTTTAACTGTTGGCAAGCTACACTATTCCCAGTTGACATAGGCCATTACTACTAAAACTCCATATATACTAAAACTCCAATAGTGTAACCCAAGTGTAAAATCGCGTGCGCTGCGAAAACTATGGATGATAGAACAAAATAATGTACTACGACTTTATAGAACACATCATTATTCACAAAAAGTGTCGCGACAGCATATGTTTAACTATTATAGTTATGCAACAATAAGGGTTCTTTTATTTTTAAAATTTAATTAAAAATGCCACCGCTTTTTAATATCTAACTAACTATGTTCATGCGATGTAGGCGTCACTGGGATACGGACAGTACGGCAGGTGAAATGTTTTGAATTCGCTTAGTAGGTAATTAAACCCAAAAAAGTTGTTTTTAGATACCCGTGCGAAGTCGGGGTAGACCGCTAGTAAAAAATATAAAGAAAAACAATTTTCAGCTAGACATGTTGCGAAGCGGTGTACATAGAGTAAAATTAAATTTAAAAAGTGTTCTCCAGTGTAACTTATTTTGAATAAAAACTTTAGGATTTGACTTGGCTCACGCAGACTTTCAATAAGGCAGACTTTAAGTAACACAGACTTACGGGCACGCAGACTTTCGCTCACGTAGACTTTAGGTCACGCAGAGTTTAGGTCACGCAGAGTTTAGGTCACGCAGAGTTTAGGTCACGCAGAGTTTAGGTCACGCAGAGTTTAGGTCACGCAGAGTTTAGGTCACGCAGAGTTTAGGTCACGCAGAGTTTAGGTCACGCAGAGTTTAGGTCACGCAGAGTTTAGGTCACGCAGAGTTTAGGTCACGCAGAGTTTAGGTCACGCAGAGTTTAGGTCACGCAGAGTTTAGGTCACGCAGAGTTTAGGTCACGCAGAGTTTAGGTCACGCAGAGTTTAGGTCACGCAGAGTTTAGGTCACGCAGAGTTTAGGTCAGGCAGAGTTTAGGTCACGTAGAGTTTAGGTCAATTTATACCCAACCCAGCAGCATAACGGCCTGCCATTCTTGGGTAATCCCACTTCTGAATGTAAAAAGGCTTGCAGAGATTTGGGCAAGAAAATACCAAATATACCTAATATTAACTATTTGGGCAGAGATTCCCCTTTACCACTCAGTAAGCAATGAATACCGTCTACACGCCACACCGCCTTTTATACGAAAATACTACGCAAACTACCCTACATAATAATATTATTATCTATGAAGATTATCTATGTGATATTAATATAATCTATGGTTCTCATAACTGCTGTGATGGACATCGCGTAACAATAGTAAATTAGATCGTTTAAAAAGCAGTATTTGGCGGGAACTGAAAGAGGTTGTGCGTTGTGCTGTGCAGTTTTATTTTCTAAAAATGTGTAAAATTACTCTACAATGAACAATATACATACATACATACATACATAACTTCACGCCAGGTCCCTTGCGGGGTAGGCACGAACAACAGAGCGCCATACAGGCTTATTCTTACACACCTCACTTGCTTCTTTGACATTCATAGCTCTTGTCATGAACAATATATGTAAGATATTGATAGTTTTGCACAAGTAATGATATATTTTTGTAAGAAATGTGAACTGTATAGTCATATCTGACTAAACAGTACACATTTCTTTTTAGCCTTTCAAATTTCCACAAGCACTCTGTTAAATGAAGCCACTTGAAGACCTAAAATTCAGCTGAGCTATACGAAGAAATACATCAGAATTGGCTATATGAACTAAGATTCCTTTGCCTAAAAATCCGAACTATTTTAATATAGGTTAGAAGGCTAAAGCCCTTAGCCTTCGTGGTTATTTTTTTTATAACCACCCAAATTAATTTTATATCTCAAGTAATAAATAAATGTGCCGTATATCTATACCGCACCGATATTATTTGCATCTGTT
Organism: Dendrolimus pini; assembly: GCA_949752895.1. Lineage (NCBI taxonomy): Eukaryota > Metazoa > Arthropoda > Insecta > Lepidoptera > Lasiocampidae > Dendrolimus > Dendrolimus pini. The sequence continues at coordinate 16,653,358 of OX457136.1, forward strand.
TTTTGTGGCAGAGATTTTTTTTTGTATTTTCATCTTTTTTATTTTAAATGGGAATATACTTTTTGGAGTATCTATTCTTTTCTCAAATCTTGTAACTGTTATATTTTTACTCTAAAATTAATACTACTTCAGTTCGTTTTATATTATAAAAGCTAAATAGTAAGAAATAAATAAAATCAACAACAAAAAGCCATTTTACTAAAAACGCAAACACTCATAATCAAAACACAAAAACAAACTAGTTGCACAATAACATGGTTAAATGGCGTAATAAACAGAAATCACAACTAGTCAAAAGTACATCAATAAAGGGATAAGCCCATTGTCGGTTGGGGGAGCCCTGGCTGGAATGGCGCAGCACATAAATTACGAAGCCCCTTCGTTTTACAATCCAATGTTAGAATCTAACAGGCATTTTTAAGTCAAATGAGTATCGAACACAGGAATCTTATGACTTTTAATATAATAACGGAAATCTTGAAGTGAAATCATTAAGGAATTTACACCTGGCTTTGTGAAAGTTGTGTAACTACGCGCTGCCTAAGATTAATTGAGACCTAAATAAACGGAGTTATCATAACTTATAAATAATTGTACATTAGATCGGCATTCTTCGTTCGGAAGTCAAATAAAACAGTTCTCAAAGTTCTATGTGTTTCGTTAGAATTCTATGGTAATTCGGAGTTGACATAGGCTAAAGAAAATGAAAGTATATTATAATCTAAGATCTGGCTTAAAGGCCTAACTGCCAAGCCATAAACCTAAATAAAAAAAAACTTCAACGGACAAGTGGAAAAATGAATCGCAACGGACAAGTGGAAAAACGAATCGCAACGGATAAGTGGAAAAACGAATAGCAACGGATAAGTGGCAAAACGAATGGCAACGGATAAGTGGAAAAACGAATCGCAACGGACAAGTGGAAAAACGAATCGCAACGTACAAGTGGAAAACGAATCGCAACGGACAAGTGGAAAATCTTCAACTGACAAGTGATAAAATGAATCGCAACAAAATTTTGACTTGAAGTTTTACGGGCAGGTTTTCAAATTGGACAAGTACATTAACAATCTGCCTGTAAAACTTCAAGTTAAAATTTTGTTGCGATTCATTTTATCACTTGTCAGTTGAAGATTTTCCACTTGTACGTTGCGATTCGTTTTTCCACTTGTCCGTTGCGATTCGTTTTGCCACTTATCCGTTGTTATTCGTTTTTCCACTTATCCGTTGCGATTCGTTTTTCCACTTGTCCGTTGCGATTCGTTTTTCCACTTGTCCGTTGAAGTTTCACTTCTAATATGTGTCCCAGCACACATTTCGATTTTTCGCAGGTTTACTGCAAATTATGATTTGGTTAGGTTAAGTACATTTTAATGGTCTATGTAATACGCTACCCACGCACCGACCATTTTTTACGTCAACACTTTTGTCGTTCGTTGTCGTTCACTTTTGTTATGACTTTCGAAAAACTGAACAGTTGGCAAAGTTTTCTTGTTGTTATTTTTGTTTCTTCAACAAACTCTATTTATTTATTTATATTTTTTTTACATATACCACAAATAGAGGCAGTGATGCCTTGTCACGTGGAGAGCAGAGCTATAGTTCGATGCAAACTTAAGTTTGCCTCCATTAATAGCGGCTCGGAACATCGCACTTTCCGATGCGCAGAACGCAATTTTAGGTATTAGAGGGATGAGGTAGTCTGAGGACGCGGTATATCCTCGCTCGCTCTCTCGCTAGCTTTCTCGTTTACGAGACTTCCCCGGCGCTCGGCTCACCAGAGCTGCCAATTTAGCGCTTTAGGAGCTAGATATAGCGCTTTTTAGGGCAATCCAGCTCCCAATTTTATTAAACAACTTCCAGCGCAAAATCTTGCGCTTTTTATAATATGCAAATATCTAATTAATTTTATAAAAAATATATATGAATATCTATACTAATATTATAAAGAGAAAAGATTAAATTCTTTGTTTGCATTGAAGAGGCTCCAAAACTACTTAACCGATTTGAAAAATTCTTTCACTGTTGGCAAGCTACACAATCCCCGGGTGACATAGGCTATATTATGTTTACAAAAAAAATTAGGGATCCTTACTAAAACTCCAATAACGTAACCCAAGGTGTAAAAAATACCTTAAATCGCGAGCACTACGAAAACTATTGATGATAGAATGAAATAATGTACTACGACTTTGCAGAACACATCATTATCTACAAAAAGTGTCGCGACAGCATATGTCTAACTATTATAGTTATGCCACAATAAGTGTTCTTTTATTTTAAATTTTAATTAAAATGCCGCCGCTAGAAAAGGCTCTTTATTTGTATCTTGGTATTAATCCTTATCAAAATAAATTACTTCATATTCAAGACTGCTTCAATACCTTTATATAACATTTTGAATTATTCAATTCGGACATCCCATTCGAAAGATATCACGAGTTTAAAAATGTAAGAATTAGTGACGGTGACCACGTGACTGTGACATCTTTTCGTGAGCCAAAAATCCGTAAGACCCCCTCTATATAGAAGTTTCACTTCAAAAATAACCATATTGATATTATTATTTTTGATTGCCGCCATTCTTCAATCTCGACTTCCATTAATTTAATTAGTCAAACAATAATATGATGGAGTATGTTATTTGTTACGGTGTTAAGTGTGGACATAGCCTAAAAATTTTCTAAATTTCTAAAGTGATACATTGTAGTATGCAACGTAAAATATTTATTGAATATTCAAATGGGTTCATTATCGAAATCGAAAATCTTGCTTTCTAAATATCTTTTGAGTGTAAAATAATAAGCGTTTAATCACTTTAAACTATTTTATTGATATCATGGCTCGCTTCAAAATTATAGAAAAGTTGGGTTCTGCTCTCCGTAACTGTAAGGTAAAAAAAGTAAATAAATATTAAATAAAAAACATACGCCCCTTGGCAAGAGTGTAAGTCCATATTATTTACTTTTGTAAAAACACACTCATTACCTGAACAAAGTGACAAAAGCCCCGAAATGTGTAAAATTAGTCGTATTAGTCAAGTCGGCAGAGGCAAGGTGCGCGAAATGTAAGTGAGACGGCTGCAAGCCAATTTCAAGGGCCATTTCTCCTCACACCCAGGAGGGGAGTGCGTGTTTAAAAATAAAAACCAGAGATGGCATGTTTTTCTGGCCACGTACTTGCGCAGTTTATGTGTTCTACAGCTGTTGAACTAATGTATGCGCAACAAGAAAATTAAATTTTTAGTTTAATATTATTTATTGCATATTGTGGCACAGGGTTAATTAAATAGTAGAGAAATTTATTCATATAATATTAGCCTACAACAAAATCGTCAAATGAAGTAAAGTATTACTTATATACTACATATACAAGTGGTTTGCATCTGTGTGGTTATTAGTAATTTATCCACTGGAAACCAATCCACCTTCATCGGTACTAACTCTACTTATAAGTTTAATTCGATCTAATAGTAAGTTCTCTTAATGCACTTTGACGCGACCGGTATCAAGATGGTATTACTATCCCTGTCCCTGATATGACTTCTGTCCCTGGTATGACCTCAGCCCAGATACGTCGTTATTTCTTGATTTTTTTTTAATTTTTTATTGCAGGAGTTCAAGAGACTGGCAGATAGTCCCCTTGGTGGAAAGCGGTTACCATCGCCTATGGACATTGCAACACCAAAGGTGCTACAAATGCGCTGCTGCTCTCTTAAGGGTGACTGGAACCTGGTCACTAATGCCGGAACACAAATCAAGGTTGTTATGGGGGCATACTCTAGACCAGGGTTGGTAGCCATCCAGTCGGGCAAATACCTTACCACCTGGCTGTGGGTTGTTATGTTGCTTCTTAAAAGGGACGCCTAGTCGCAGGAAATAGTATTCTTTCTCCGTTTCTGCACGGATAAAAAAATATTTCTTTCTATTTGTTTATTTTAAATACCTACTGTATACCTGTGTTTGGAAGAGTCTATGTCGCAGTGCTTGTGCAGAAAGAACCATTAAACTTTGATTGCATCCAAAAATACAGTCTGTACATCTTGCGGTGCGCGCGCGACGCGTGTCGAATCAACCGTCGCGTGCCCCAAAACACGCATTTGTCAAATTCGAAACGCTTTTTTAAGTATTTACTTTACTGGTATAACCGCTTTAGCCTATTCACCCCTTAAAGAAATTGGACACGGGAGACTGGCGTGATTTCGCGCCAATATGTCCAATAGTTTAGCGGTTTATCGACTACCGTTAAAACATGCCCCGTGGGCCCATCTATCGGTGTAGGTACTCCGGATTATCGGATTGTCGTTAAGCTGTTTAGGTTATTGTGTTATGATTGTATAATCTGTGGTTTATTATACAAAATGCTTTTGATACACTCACCTGTGAAATGAACAACGATTTTTATGTGTAAGAGTTTTTCAATGCAATTCAATTGATTTCAATTAGGTATCTTATATCTATTAAGAAATATAGACATCTATGAATATGTATTTATGTCTTTAGCCTGTATGCTGATATATATATATACATATATATATATATATATATATATATATATATATATATATATATATGTCGCAGAACGGCCTCGTTCTCACGACATCTTTAGTTATTTCAGGTTTAGTGGGCGTCATCAGGATGAAATGCGAGCATAAAACACAATAGCCACGGTTTATACACTTTTAATTTAGATTTGATCAACATTATGACATAGTTTAGACCGAGCAGCGGGTTCAGGGCACCCGCTCATACTTCTAACTTAAAACACTTTCTTTAAAATACTCTAAGGTCCAACTCGACCTGCTGCCATCAACTCAATGTGCCACAAAAACTCCTCAGTCTACCCAAGTAGATATTACTCAAAGTATAGAGGGCGCCGACCCCGCTCCGCCATATGCTCTGCTCTGATTGGTCGTTTATTAAATTACAATATTCATAACTTTTATTAGGTTAGAACGATCTTGAAGTTATAGAAACATTAACAAATCTAATTAAATTACATTAAGAATTTTAGAAGTGATTATAATGTAAACAAATGATATTGTGCGTTATACATCCAGTCAACAATACATCGTCATATAGTCATAGTCATAGCTTCCCTCCGACATATATATATATATATATATATATATATATATATATTTGAGAAGGTTTCGTTCTCGTGATATGTTCTTTATTGGTTGTTATACACTTTTAATTTAGATTTAAAACACATTTTAACATAGTTTAGACCGAGCAGCGGGTTCAGGGCACCGCTCATACTTCTAACTTAAAACACTTTCTTTAAAATTCTCAATGGTCCAACTCGACCTGCTGCCATCAACCAAATGTGTCACAAAAACTCCTCCGTCTACCGAAGTAGATACTACTAAAGTATAGAGGGCGTCTTGACCCCGTTCAAGACATGCTCTGCTCTCATTGGTCCTTTATTAAATTACAATATTCATAACTTTTATTAGGTTAGAACGATCTTTAAGGTATAGAAACATTTAACAAATCATATAAAATGAAATTAAGAATTTCAAAAGTAGTTAAAATGTAAACAAATAATATTGTGCGTTATACATCCAAACAATCAATCAATCCGATTTATAGCTTCCCTCCGACATAAGCTATAAATCGGATTGATTGATTGTTTGGATATATATATATATATATATATATATATATATATCTCTCTCTCTCTCTCTCAACCCTTTCCCTTAGTTTTATGTTGGACATACCTCCATAAAAAATGATTCTTACAAGACTCCTTATGATTTTTTGTCATAATACAATTCAAAATTAGCCAATTCAATTCCCAACAATTGGAATCAATTTTTCAAAAATCTAATGATAAGTTATCGCAAAAATCGGCTCCGAGACTCGAGTGTTTTTCGGTGTTTACTATTGTTTAGGATTTGGCCTTGAATATCCACTTAAAAATCCAATCTGTTTATTAATGTGCAATATTTAAACATGCATCCAAGTAAGTGCATGCTTTCTACGCACTTTGGTGACAACGTTCCGCTGTTCTCATGGTTCTACAACAGAAACACAAAAAGATTTATTCGAAAATTTCTCCCCCTCCATTCTTTAAAGATACTAGGATATTATTCAAAACAATTTACATTAAAAATTACTGTTCAAGTTAATAGTTCCTTAAGATCTCTGAGTGAGGTCAATAGTTTAAATCCTTTAATTAAGTTTCTAGTATTGGTAGATGGCCTCTGTGGTTGAGTGAGGCAAGACTTTGCCGGCCCTACTATATCTCAGAGGCTCCGGGTTCGATTCGTAGCATGTCAAATTTCGTAAATTTCCGTTATTTACTATGGTCTGAGTGTCTGAGATCGGCCCCATAATGGTCTGTTATATATTACCTATCATAACACAAGCGTAAGCATGTGTTTGCCGGTTACTGTTACACTATTATGAGATTTTAAAGACATTTTAAGAGATACGTTTATTCAATTGAAAATAACGATAAAAGGTCGCCTCCAAATTCAAATTCAAAAGTTTTTATTAAAAACAAGTTCCACTGGAGAACACTTTTCGAGGGTCATACATATAAGTTAAAATTTAATTTTACTTCCTAGTCTATGTACACCGCTTCGCAACATGTGCTGTTAAGGAGAAGAAGCGGCAAAGAACTCCCCAGCAACACGTCTAGCTAAAATTGTTTTTGTTTATATTTCTTATTCTATTTATATATGAAGTTATTTTTTTTATAAGTTTTATACAGAAGAATGTTACAAAATGACTTTTGAAGAATAAATGGAGTTGTAGCAAACAGTGCATATTTAATAGGACAGAGACACAATAAAATGATAGAAAAATATTATTATAGTTTTAAATATAAAGAAAACTAGACGTACTATTTTTTTTTAGCTGCAACATATCTCCATATATTCCTTACAAGTACCGCCTCCAATATCGCCTCATACCTATTTAATTATGTGACCATAAAAAATCATTTTTATAAAGTACTCATTATACTCTTATTGTCAAGGAGATGCACAATATTATGGCTCTATTATTCAGTAGGCTGGTCATGTTTTAAATTAATGTTAAGAACTGGAATTTTAATGTAATGGTAAGTGGAATAAAAAATCAATTTCAATTACTTATGTCTTTTAATATTAATTACAAAGGACTTTTGAAATGTACGTTCTTAGTATATCTTGGAAGACCACGGGCCATAAAAATGGCCCGGACTTTTGGAGGGCTTGCGTGGGGCCATGCGAAGGCCAAACATTAGAGGCCCCTTGACTAGTTTAATGGAAATGTGGCGTGACACTGACCGGCGATTATCCCTGTCTCCACCATATAGTAATGTATCCAAGGACAAGCCCCGGCCAGTGTAGGACTATTGTGGGAAATGAGGACAAGAGGTACCGGGCTATTGGGGTGAACTGTTAGTGGTACTAGCGGTCTGGGAATATGGGGACTATGGCGTCTGCCCGTCGCATTGTTCAGGGAACATGGAAAAATGGGCAGACGGTGACTCGCCACTCCCTGCATGGGCCCCAAAAAATGCCATAGAAGGCAGGGGCAACATGGGTGTGAGTGGCTAAGGGGTGTAGCGAGGTGGGCTGCAGGTTCACCGAAGCTACTTCTGTATATTATTATTAACTTGTTTAGGTTTTTAACAAAGCTTTCTTCAAAGCCACAATATCAGGCTAAGAAACTATTTTTATGCTATCTATTTAGACTTTGTTATTATCAGTAGGTTTCAAGTTCAGTTTAGCAGGCAAAAGAACTAAATCTATAGAAATCAAATAAACAATAATTATCAAATACATAATAATAATTATCAAATAAATTACCGCGCTTAAAACCGTTAAAACGTAGTTTTATTAACTTAGTCCATTTAACAGTTTTTGTCTCTATTCGGGGTAGAAAGATATTTTTATATTTTTTTGTATTTTTATGGGAATACAGTTTCCTTTTGTTATTTTATATTTTTGTTATTTTTTTAATTATAATATTATAACTTATATTAAATTTATACTCTAACATTAATATCTACTATACTTCATTTTATGAAATTACATTTAGATTTATTAGATATAAGTATTAAATATTATTATTATGAGTACACGCATAGTCAATTATTATTAGGTCTTTTTGATTCCAAAAGACGGAGTTCTTGTGGTAACTTGAAAGGACACATTTCTCCGAAGAGTTAATATATTTTATACAATTCGTGCCTTAAAACATTCAACCTCACTCATTCAATTAAAGCAAAGCCGTGTGGAGAGTAGTACTAAAATTAAATGAAGTGCATTCATTATGAGAAAAACCCAATTACGATAAATTAATATATTATTCGCTTGCAACGAATCGAATCGATTTAACCTTCATCAAACTTCGTTATTGTTTTGCGTGGGACAATCAGAAAAAATGTCACCCACACTTTTTTTTTATTTGAAAAAACAAACAAACCAATTTTACGCTCCAATATGTGTCGTACATATATTAATAACAAAATCAGTGACGGTAATTTCTTATTTGGGAATTATGCAATGTCTGTGTTAATATTTGTTTGTAAAATTTAAGATAATCTTCCGAATCATTATTTTAGCTGTATTGAAATGTGATTTACGATTCGTTTTTGCGTATAATCAAAGCATTTTTGTGTGATTTGTGTATTTTTGCTATTACTATTTTTAATCACGATGACATGCAAGCAATGTAAGTCGGTATTTCTTCAAATAAACTTTTTCTTTCTTTTTTTATGAATAATGTTTATCTATATTACATTTTTGTTATCTACATTATTACAAAGTATTTTTTGTACTTAAAAAACTAATACCTAAGTGTTTACATTTTTTAACTAAGTCTGTATAATCACTAGTCGCCAAGATTTTCTTCGAGGCCTGGGTAGTCGTTATTTTTCATTATATTGTTCAATTTTACAATTTGACTATTCTCTATGTATTGCAAAACCTTTGTATGTGTTATGCCGTAAATAATAATACTAGGTATATTCTTTAAAAAAATGATTAAGTCATCTTACATATAAATCATACAATGCACATTATACATATAATAATATTGTATAAGTATAACTAGTATAATTAAATCTCATAATATGGTGTAAAATGTTTTACGAATTCAGTATAATAATAAAGATGTTATCAATTAATTAGTTTTTCGTAATATAATACAATTCCAAAATAATACTATAAATATTCATCACAACTAACGAGGAGATGGATGCAAGATAAAGCAATAGCAAAGGTCTCAGTATCAACCACAGATTAAAGATTGACCAAGTGCGTGACGATTGTGGCTCAGCAAAGAGTTCCGTTGTGGCGACGAATATAGACTGTTATTATCTTCTATACATAATAAAACTGCAGAGGTCGAATATCTGTACAATGAAAAAAATGCTAAAAATCGAGTCAAGAGGATGTAAGAAGTAAAATAGAACTAATTTAGATGTTTTTCAAATTTTTTGTTGCTCTGTTTGTATTTATATTGACAAATATTTATAATCATTAATTTATCGAGAGTTCATCAACTATATATGGCGCGTTTTCGACCGGAGGCACCGGTTGACCTGAAATGATGCTGTGACCGCGCGCTCTCCGCCCTCTATCACGAAAACGGTCCACCGTATAAAAAAATTTTTTAAACATAATTTGTAGAGAATTTTGTATTCTACAATATTGAAAATAAATACAAATAGCAAAAAACGAATAGGAAATGAGATATTTACAAAAAAAGCGCAAAAAACCCCTTTTTGTGACCTTTGACCTTGAAATTTAATAGTTGCGTGCACCCTATTATATGTAGGTTTTGAGACAACCTTTAGTGTGTCAATATACAAGTATTTACAGACTTACAGCTGGGTATCTCGAATTCCGAGATTCTTACCTAATTTAAGCTTAAATGACTGGACTAATTCAAATTTCAATTAATGATAAAGTACCAATATCTCCAAAGTAAAACGGCTGTGATATATGAAAGTTCTGACAAATTGACTTACATAAAAAAAATATATAATCTTTGTGTTTTTGTTATTTCGCTAGAACCCACTTAAAACAAATATAATTTAATACATGACTCATATGCATTTAAAACATGAGATAAATTAATTTTGTATTTGAAATTGTTTTTAATCTGCAAATTAGCAATTAGGTATCAAATAGAGCCGACAATGCTCAACAGAGGCTTGATTAAGCAAATTAAATTCGAAAAAAACACGTGTTATAGTGCAGTTGCATTGTTTCTTTCATATTAAGTGTTCATTCATCGCGATAATTAGTGAGGTGAGAAACTTCATATAACGGTAATAAAGAAGTAGGTATACTGGCAAAATCAATGCCGGGTGCGTTGGAGCTAAAGAAGAAGTAGGCATCTAGCGTTGTTCTTGTCTAATAAGACTCTCATGACTCATGAAACCCCATACCAAGAAGTAAATACCGAAAACATTTTTGTTTGCTTTCGCTTTAAAGAGTTAAAATACATGTACGATTTGTTATTTTTTTTGTTATTGCATGGATTCAGCAGACAAGTACATAGATGGTGTTTTAATATTAATGATAAGTGAAGTGATTATATCCTATTTCTTTCTTATTTTTAATCACAGCGTCTATTACACAAAACAAACAAACAAGACAAAACAACCCACAGCTAGGTGGTAGGGCATTTGCACAATTGGATGGCTACCACCCCTGGTATAAAGTATGTCGCCATAACAACCTTGAGTTGTGTTCCGGCATTAGTGACCACGTTCCAGTCCCCTTAAGAGAGCAGCAGCGCATTTGTAGCACCTTTGGTGTTGCAAATGTCCATAGGCGATGGTCACCGCTTCCCATTAAGTGGGCCGTCTGCGTGTCTGCTGAACTCCAGCAATAAAAAGAAATTAAAAAAAAAAATTATATAAATTGCAATCTTGGCAATAAATATATTATTGCGAAGATTGCAATTTTCTTTTTTAACGTTTCTGTCTATACATACGAATAAATAAAATTAAGTGTCTGTTTCTAGCGTCAGAAAAACATCTTTATACAATACATATGAAAATATATATGGTACCTATATTTAAAAAAAATGTCTATCTGGATGTTTCGGCTAATCTCTATGAAACAACTGGACCGATTTTGACGGAATTTTCACTGGCAAAAAGCTAATGTTAAGGCTACTTTTTTAAGGATTATAAGGAAAAAATCCACGCAGAAGAAGCCGCGGGTACATCTAGTATTTTATTAAAATGTTGAATGTTGCAAAACGTAACATTTATTAAAATGTTGACAGTACTGTTTCTTGTAGACCTTTGGTAACCATTTTTTATTTACGTATTTATTTATTTTCAAAAATGTTACATTTTTTTTAAAAATATATAAAGAAATTTTTTTATAAAAAAATAAATAACATTATTCTTTTATAAAAATACATCAGAAATAAAATACATATTTAATAAAAAAAAAAAAAAAAAAAAACTTGCGGATCACCGCCAGCGGGGCCTCAGGTCCAAACTACCGGTGGTTAGGACTCCAGAGTTAGGAACCTCCTCACAATTCGTGCCGTGTCCAAGAGTGCTGCCTTCTGTATCTGGCCCTTCACGCAGCCTCCCAGTGAAAGCCTCTCTAGATGACGGTCGAGGCTTTTCGCTATAAGACCATTGACGGTGACAACTATCGGCACAATGCTCGTTGACTCCAGCCTCCACATAGCGGTAACCTCGTGAGCAAGATCTAAGTATTTACTTAGTTTTTCTTTTTCTTTCTTCACGAGGTTATCGTCATGCGGGATACTGATGTCAACGAGTATTGCTCGTCGCGCAGATCGATCTATTATCACGATATCAGGCTTATTGGCTACAATAGTCCTGTCCGTGATAATTGATCGATCCCAGTAGAGCGTGGCACAACTGTTTTCAAGAACTGGCTCCGGCGAGTACTGGTAATAAGGCACCTCCGTTTCCACAAGACCGTATCGAAGGGCAAGTTGCTGGTGGATAATCCTGGCTACGAGGTTATGTCTGTGCAAGTATTCGCCGTTAGAAAGATGTGAACAGCCGGAAACAATATGCCTGAGGGATTCACCTGGGCGATGACATGCCCGACAGATGTCCAAGGTGCCATCCTTCAGGATATATTTCCGGTAGTTATTCGTCTTAATAACTTCGTCCATAATTGCAAAGACAAAACCTTCGGTTTCTCCGAAGAGGGGTAACCATTTTATTATTATCAACGTCTAGGGGACACCGAAACACTTAAACTTCCCCTTAAAATGAAGTCCGCAATGATCGGCTTTCAAATGAATCCCTAGGCTAAGAGCTTTATTAGGCTATCATAGAAATATAATCAGAGAAATATGAGACATTTTAATGTGAAGAATCTATGATGGTATAATAACTATATGTGATTCATAGAATAGAATAGAATATTCTTGATTGCATAACATTAAAATACAATTCAAGAAGTTTAAGTACAAAAGACAATAGGCGGTCTTATCACTAAAAGCAATTTCATCCAGACAACCTTATGATTGATTTGAGAAAAATTGCGAAAAAATTCATATTGTCTATGATCACAGTTAAGGGATCCTATTTAACAGCAGCGTGCACATATGAATATGATAATATCATCCGTCAAACCTCAAAAATGGCGTCATATTGCAAGAATTTCGACTGGAATAGTAGTGTGTTCTGTGTGACTTTTTATCTTCCAACGTAAGTTCTTCGAGTAAGATATTATGGACCCCTCTCTCTGATCCCCTCGCTACCCACGATGTAAGCCAAATACTTCTTTTATTTTTGTTTTTTCTTGATCGTTTTTATTAACGCAATTAATACAATTGCACTCATAGTAACGGAAAACGCGGCTAAATCGTTATCCATCTTGATAAAGTATGAGTATATATATGGTCGTAGGTGTAATATGAAAAAATGAAGAAAAGCACCATAATTATAAATATCATCATAGAATTTGACAGAAATGAAAATTATTTGTATGATAAATATATGATAGTGTAATTAAAGCCTAAGAGACAAATTTTGTATAGATGCATAGTTCGGAAAGTTTTCGTAATGGATGGTTTACTTGGTATTGGGATCGTCTGATACAAGTGAATTTTGCTTAAAAGAAGATTCCAGCTACTGACTACAAATTGAATGTCTTTCTTAAGAAATGAATATTTTCATTTTCACTTGGTGAGATTTTTGGTTACCGTTGATGGTATTGCGACTATTGTAGAAAACTATTACTAGTCCTCGATTATACAGCGAAGGGTCAAATTTTTCAAGAAATAGGATCACAAAGATGTTTGAAAACTAATAAATTGTATTTGTAGGAATTGTAGGAATGTGGTTTTTCCATTCAGGAGTTTGTTATCATTTATTTATAAACTTTAAAATATTATTTATAGCAGCACTGCAGCAGTAATAACCTTTACAAAGAACCTTGTTGGCCTTTGCATATAACAACATTAACATAGATTATAGCAAAACGAGTTAATCCTATAAAACAAACCCATTAGCAATACGAGTTAATCCTATCGAACAAACCCATAACATATTGTTAACTCTGAGAAATGGGGTCTTTTCCACCCCGCACCATGACAAACTCTATTAAAAGATTCAACCCCCCTTTATTAATGTAGCATAAAATTAACCCGTGCGTTACGCTCGGTGCGCACGGTGTTTTAACTAGGACATTTCTGGTCGAGGGTCTGAAGGACCCCGGTTGGATTTTTGGTCAGTCATTTTGGACTTTTGCTTGAGGGGCTTATATCAAACATCTAGATCATTTTATTTTTTCTCGAAGTGTAATTGTAATCTCATCATGAGATTGAATATCCTACTACCGCTCAGGGGCTAATTGTAGATTCCGTATGACTGCTGGGATCTACCAAGGAAATTGTGTAGCGGTAAAAAATAGCGTAGAATTTAAAAAATATAATATGCACTTTTAATGGGAATTTGTTTGAACTATATCTGTTGAGTGGTTATTGATATATTTCCCTGTTATAGAATAACATGTAATGGATAGAATTTCTTGTAAGACGGAACCACCACAAATTTGTTGTCGATAATGTCACACACGGCTCATTGGGAAGTCCCACAAATTTGTGTTTCAATACAGATAATTGAAATGAACGTTGAACTGACGCTTTCTTCCTCTTACTACATAGAATTTGTATTTTAATATACGATTTAATTCTCTGGGTTTTGGAGTGACAATTTTGTTGGTAGCTGGCAACTTGAGCTTACTAATACGAAAACTCTTAGGCTCCATATATCTAGAGGTAAGCAACGCATCGGCTCCTTGAGTGTTGCAGATTTTCATGGGCACCGGTAGGCACTTGCCATTATGTGGACCCGTTTACTAGTTTGCCTACAAGCAAACATACACAAAATAATGGAAAAATTATGAATAGGTATCAGACATCTATGAGCAATGTATTAAAAATCATTTATAAAGTAGCTCTTCTGTAAAATTCGTGAGTCGTGTTTGTAATGTACAAAAATGATCTTCTAAGGAAAAAAAATGTATAGCCATGACATTAATTTAATACGGATATCTTTATACATGTTGAAAAACGAAAGTTAGGTAACTAGTTAGTTACAAGTTTATTAAGTTTAATACAAATTATGCTACTTTAATACAAACCACATCTATTTATAATTATTACACGCCCACACAGCTTAAACTCGTTTAGAAAATTAATTTAATATTTATAATAGCTATTAACGTGTTTCCGCATCTATTTGAATAAATTCATTATACGCTTTGAGAAAAAACAGTGACATTACAGCAGCTCACAAGCATTCATAATAAATATTTCTAGTTATTGTCTGTTTTTACTTTTAAATAAATATACAAAGCTCATAAAGTACAAGCATTGTTGTGGTATAATGTTCGTAGATATTCAAGAACTTCTTTATAATAGCAGTCCATACACGTCTTACTTTTTTTTTTATTGCAGGAGTTCAGCAGACAGGCAGACGGCCCACTTGATGGAAAGCGGTTACCATCGCCTATTTGCAACACCAAAATGCGCTGCTGCTCTCTTAAGGGAAACTGGAGCCTGGTCACTAATGCCGGAACACAACTCAAGGTTGTTGTGGCGATATACTTTAGACCAGGGGTGGTAGCCCTCCAGTTGGGCAAATGCCCTACCACCTGGCTGTGGGTTATTTAGTCGCCTCTTACGGAAGGCCACCCGGCCACAGGAAATTTTATTCTTTCTCCGTTCCTGCACAGATACTGCTGGTCTCCCATATTTATAGGGGAATGGAGAGTATACTCGCCACGCTTGTCCTAAGCGGATTGGCGGGTTTGACTATTGGCCGGTTCCTATATCGTGCCGACCGTCCATTTATCTTACTATCGGTTAAAATTTGACGTAAGCTCAATACATGTAATGTCAAAATTCAACTGATGGTAAGGTAATTGAATGAATAGTAAAACATAAGACCCGACCATATATCAGTTATCTCGATGTGCAGGTTTCATCGCGATGTTTCTTTTCACTGTTAGCACTTTTTTTATCCAAAAACTGCCTGAGTGATGTATGTTTTCCGTACAGGACTCAAATTCACGCCCTTTGACTTTGGGACGCCTGCTCAAACCACAAAGCCGTGGCGGCTTACCACGTCTCCACATGAGTAATCTATTTTTGAAGTTATACTTCTTTTGGAGCGTTAGGGAAAAATGATGAGAGTACATTTTTACGATGCGCGCGCACAGCGTCACAAAAACCGACACCCTGAAGTTAGCTATAGTCAACCGACACCCTGAAGTTAGCTATAGTCAACATTTTAGTTTTTCTATTGTTTTTTTATTATCGTTTTTTCTACCAACGTAGAATAAGGCGAAAGGTAAAATTTTTGAAAAGATATTTACCTTGTTACGCCAAAGAAGTATAACTTTTAACGCGTGTACATAATTTTACCAATGCTATTGTGAAAGAATGTATAGAAAGATATTGAACCCTGGCTTATTAAGGGTTCAGTTTATGCAAAATCGCTGCAGTACCCTAAAAATCTAAAATCAGTTAAACTATATCAAATGTATATTCAGTTAAAACGGGTGCTGGCGGTATGTTTGAACTGTTGTGCTCGTTATTACAAAACAATGTGGAAGGGCCCCCTTGGGTGCAATATATCAACCCCTCCCAGCCCGTGGTTTCTGCTCTGTGACGTATCTAACTGATGTACTTCGGGAACTGGCTGAATAAGTTGCAGCGACTGTTAGGACGTCGAGTTATATGTAGCCTTGACATAAAACTTATGAAAAACAAATTCTAGAGTTTGAGACGGTAATTTGAAGAGTGTTGTTTGTCTGTGCAATTTTATTTCCAAGATATTTATAGGTAAGTACATAAGGGTATAATTACTTAACCTCACTGACTGACTGACTTCTCAAAGCACAGCCCAAATTACTTTACTATACTTTTTTTACTAATAATTTATGTTATTGCCATTGCTGTAATAGTAATTAATTTTTTACCTTAACTTGTCAGTTATTTAGAAGAACATGTCTGTCGTAGGACTTGTCCTTTTCTGTTATTATGAAGAAGAAAGAGACAAAATTATAAAGTGCTATGGACGACTCCCGTCGTCTAGTGGTGCAAACGTCAATTCAC
This sequence comes from Dendrolimus pini, assembly GCA_949752895.1. Taxonomy (NCBI): domain Eukaryota; kingdom Metazoa; phylum Arthropoda; class Insecta; order Lepidoptera; family Lasiocampidae; genus Dendrolimus; species Dendrolimus pini. The sequence continues at coordinate 16,669,938 of OX457136.1, forward strand.
TTAAGTCAGTAGTTTACATTTTATACGAGCCAATATTGCTCGGACCTAGAATCGTTGAAAACTTGCATACTGGGTTTTCTTTCTATATATTCAAATGGGATCAAAAAGTGGATGAAAGTTTATAAGAAATTCCGCTTTTTTCGAAGTAAGAAACATGAAATTTTATGTTCCTGCTTCTAGTTAGAAATTAATGGACACGTGTATCGATCGGAGTTTATTTCGAAATTCTACCCCTACGGTGGTGAAACAGGTTTAATTTTTTTTTGGCTATTCAAATTATGATTACTTTTAATCGACACGATTGGAACCGTGGGCAACAGCTAGTGTATAAAACATTAGCTGACCCGTGCCCACTTCGCTGGGCATCAGAAAAAATAAAATGAGTACTTATTATTAATCACAATCAAATATACCCTATGTCACTCAGAAATAATGTAGCTTTCCACTGGTGAAAAATTTTTCAAAATCGGTTTAGTAGATCCAGAGATTACTCCCTACAACGTCACAGACTCACAAACTTTACGTCTTTATAATATTAGTATAGTAGATTTATAATAGTTGCAGGATATCGATTGGCTTGAGCAAAAATTGTTTGCGGTGAAAAACTGAAATGTTTAGAAATATATTCCTTTTTGAGCTATCATAAATGTTGGCACTCAAAGACCTACGAATTTTGCTGTGTAACCTGTACATGGGTCTAAGTTTCACCTGGTAGAATATACAGTACTTGTTTACTTGATAGTTTTAAAACTTCAATATTCCAGACTCCTTGACACTTGGTACTAAGCAGTAGTAGTAGTAAGAGTTTTCGCGCTCCTTATCCTATTCCTACAGTTTCCTCACACACATTCTCTACATTTCTGCCTACATTCTACGTTAACAAAAAAATAAATAGAGTTCACTACGATATAAGTCAGTGTTAATATATTACTAAATTTTGACATTTCTTAACAATTTATTAATAAAAGGTGTCTTTATATAAAAACATCTTGCGCCGCACCCAATAAATGGTAAACAATGTTACTATGAGCTAATTATAGATATGGTATATACCTTGTATTTTCTTATAAGGTCATTTTGGCTTTGGAAACCAGCTAGTTACATAGGGAACAAATGTCTAGCCATGCCTCCTCCGCCATGTCCCGGTCGAAGGGGTAGGCCCAAGACATGCTGGTTTGACATTGTGAGGGACGACATGCGTACCAACGTTCTCAATCTAAGGGATGCCGAAGATCGCGCGAAGTGGAGAAGAAAAAGTAGGAAAGCGGACCCTGGTTGAAGCAGTGTTCGTTCCGAACGCAACCGAGATATAACGCTCGGATGATGATGAAAGTCATTCAATCACTCTGCTTTTTACTTTAATTATGTTAAAATGTCTTAATTAACTTATCAAACAGCCAAAATTACATCCATATTAAATTAGAAGATGTAACCAATGAAATATAATATTGAATAAAAATTATAATTTAAGTTTTGGGTTAAAAGGACAGGTCTACAAATCCATTATTAGACCTGTCCTTTTATATGGTAGTGAGAGACCTGCACTTGAGCGACACAAGAAAGAGTTGCGTGTCACGGAAATGTATATGCTCCGGTGGATGTGTGGAATCACGCGGAAGGATCGCGTCAGGAACTAACGCATCCGCGACACTCTTCCCGTCCGCGACATACCAGACAAACTTCAGGAGAGTTGCTTACGCTGGTACGGCCACGTTTTACGGAAACCGGCTAGTTACGTTTGGAACAAATGTCTAGCCATGCCTCCTTCGCCAGGTCCCGGTCAAAGGGGTAGGCGCAACAAATGCTGGCTTGACGTTGTGAGCTTATATTCATACTTAACAGCGTTATATTAATTATTTTTATAAACGTTCATAAAGTTTTAATGAAATTTAAACAACTAATTAAATTCCGTGTTACTTTATAAATCTTTTTTAATATTGTAGAAGACATTATATTATATACATCGATCATATTTATTTTGATATACTACATAGATTCGATTTGTTAATTTATATAAAAAATCTTAGTAAATATTTATTAGTTTTGAGATTTATTATATTTATTACCTTATTGCATTTTCAAAATTTAATTAAATGCGTATTTTGTATTACTAAAATTAAACTAATTAACACAAAATTAGGCGCTAAAAAAACTATATATACAAACGTAAAAAACAGAAAAATATTGCCAAAAAATAATTCAATACAATTTGGTTTGCTCATGTTTTGATGAAGAGGCTCCGAAACTACTGAACCGATTTGAAAAATTCTTTCACTGTTGTTAAGCTACACTATAACCGGGTGACATAGGCTATATCATATTTACAAAAAAAAAATAGGGATCCTTACTAAAACTCCAATAATGTAACCCAAGGTGTAAAAAAATACCTAACATCGCGTGAGCTGCGAAAACTATTGATGATAGAATAAAATAATGTACCTACTACGACTTTGTAGAACACATCATTCAAATCATCATTCAAAAAGTGTCGCGACAGCATATTTCTAACTACTATAGTTATGCCACAATAACTGTTCTTTTATTTTAAAAATTTAATTAAAATTCCGCCGCTAGAAAAAGATTTTTATTTGTATCTCGGTATTCATCCTTATCAAAATAAATTACTTCATATTCAAGACTGCTTCAATACCTTTATATAACTTTGTGAATTATTCAATTCGGATATCCCATTCGAAAGATATCACGAGTTAAAAAATGTAAATATTAGACACGCGGCCGTGACGCTTTTTCGTGAGCGAAAAATCGTAAGAACCTGTCTATATAGAAGTTTCACATCATAAATACAATAATAAAAAATTTATATAATATACGAATCCCGAATTGCTGTCAGATGGGAACGATCACAAAATGCTGGCCGCATCTCCTCGTTGAATGGCAGCGCTAATGCGTTGCCCAAATATACGCAGGCGCTTATGTCACGTGAGGCTATGTCAAAGTTTAGCTACAGAAATTTTCAAAAATCACCCAAGTGCATGTTAGACTACGCCACCTTGAAGAGTTCCGTAGAGATGATGAATGCCAACTGCTTTCCCCAAAATAGCTACGAAACCCTAAAAAATTGAAATCGTTTGATTTACAAATAATAACCATCAAGTGAAGCCCTTTGAATGTAAGCAACCACAGATATCAAACAGAGTGGCAATGAATTATCGTTCCGTTGGGACGTGAATAATGTGCGCAGTATGGAACTACGAAACTTGCAACAAAATAGTGTTGTTGTTGTTATCATAACATACTTACATAGCATTGTTGTTCTGTATCTTAGCTCGTTATGGAATATTTTACATAGTTTACGTTTTCTTTCAAACTCCATTTCGAAGATCCAATGATACGAAAAGTCTTTTGATACAATACGCAAACGTGTCTTTTCAATTTATAATAGAATAGGAAGCATATTGCTTGCTATGCTATTGCTATGCTATGCTTTAATGTATAAAAATGCTACATAAATAATATTTGTTATTTTTATCAATCAATTATGGTAAAAATAAAGGCTATTCTTCAATGTATAGTCCCCCCTTTAAGGGCAGCTATTGGTAGAGCTCACTGCACGAAAGAAACCGCACAGACGCGGCGCTGCAATCGCCATAATTAATCCTACTAAAGTAATTATTTGCTAATCCGTAAATCGACTATCAAACAGCGGAGCTGCCATTTTTAGTTCCTGTATTTTCAGTAGGACTACTTTCGTGGTGCGGACTCTACAACGTTTGAGTTGTAAATGTTCTTTGGTGATTTTTTTTGGAGTTTGGCAACTAAGCATTTAAGCCAGATTCATAGGTGACGGTAAACCGTCTGCCTGTCTGCCGTACTCCGCAATTTTTTATTTTTTTTATTGCAGGAGTTCAGCAGACAGGCAGATGGCCCACTTGATGGAAAGCGGTTACCATCGCCTATGGACATTTGCAACACCAAAGGTGCTACAAATGCGCTGCTGCTCTCTTAAGGGAGACTGAAACCTGGTCACTAATGCCGGAACACAACTTAAGGTTGTTATGGCGACATACTTTAGACCAGGGGTGGTAGCCATCCAGTCGGGCAAATGCCCTACCACCTGGCTGGCTGTGACTTGTTTTGTCGCCTTTACGACAGGTCGCCCGGCCGCAGGAAATTGTATTATTTCTCCGTTGCTGCACGGATAAAAAAATATTGTCTAATTAATGGGTCAACAGCCTATCTGCTGCACTCCATCGATAAAATATATTTTAATTTAATTAATTAAAATATTTTTTGAATGTCATCAAAAAGCTCTCATGTTATTTGTATTCAGATAGTGACGTTACCCTTTAATTGAGTTTAATAACATCGATAAGATAGCGTTCAGTTAGAATTAGCAGCGTCACTATTTTACCATCGACAAGGATATATTTGTGTTATCTGCAGATAACGTTCAAGCCACTCGGGACTAATCCCCTAATAATTATTGCGGGAGCTATCGTGTACAGATGTATAGGCTATATATTACTCGGATCAAGGCGAAAGCAAAAATCTCTTATAAACAAATGTCAAAAGTAGGATTGAATTATTAAATTCTAATTAATTAATGTTAATTGTTCTTTAATCTAACTACGTACGAGATTAAATGTACAATGAAATGACACTGACAAACACACTGAATACAAAGTGAAATAGATTTTTCATTATTGGAACAAGCTTTTTTAACTTGCAATATTTGTTAGTTGGTTTAGATAAAATCTTTAAAACTGAATTTTAATTTAATTAGTTTTTTTAGACTTCCATTTTGCTATTTTACACATGCTTGTTCAGTCCTGATGATACACGAAAATGAAGAAAACACATAAATATATTTTTTTTTACTTTTATGGCAAAAAAATATTATTTTTACATCCAAACAAAAAGAAAAGTACGTAGGTATACCTGATTTATAATTAGGGTTTTTTGAAATTTAACTTACAATTAATGTACTGAATGTGTCAGGTAGTAAGTATAGTTATTATACAACCGTAAAAAATATGCAGTCAATATTTTTATAGAAAAAAACACATATAATTCAATTAGTGAACGGAGCATAATCAATGAATGAATATTTAAATCTGTTCGCCGAATGCAGCCCGCCTTATTAAACCCACTTTTCCTAACCGATCGATGTCTTCATCGAAACGACAGGGCCGAACTCAACCTGACTTTATTCAGTGAGGCTTAATATTTTTACACTTAACACACCTATTTCTTCATTCATATATTTTTTATTTAGTCATTTATCATTTGAGAGCTATACTCTTGTCGGTGGAGCCTCTTCCAATCTTCTCTATCATGGGCCAGTTGTTTTACTTCTATGTAAGACACGAGACCCTCTTTTTCTTTTATTTGATCCACGAATGCTCGCCTTGGTCTTCCCTTCTCTCTCCTTGCTTCAAATAATTAAAATGAAATTATAATAAAATAAAAATATATTTTATTTAATTATAATTTCATTTAAAAAAATTGTGTCTTAATATAAAAAGTTATATAGAACTTACAATACTTATTTAAAATGTTCATAATGATCACTATAAAAATGAAAAATTTACAAGAAACAATATTAATTTTACGAAGAATAATATGCTTGTTTGAGAAGGAGTTAAGTACGTTTATACTTTTCAGTAAGTCGAACTTTTCATCATGAGTAAATAAAAAGTATCAAAGTATGGGCAGATGACGTAAACATACTTATATATTCTCTGCCGATGCTTGCGACAATTAGGCCAGAGCAAACAATATTTTCGATTAAAAAATATACTTATCCGAAAATCGAAACTGTCTGATCTGTTTGTCCACCATTTAATATTTAAAAAACAATAGTGGCTAAAATTATTTTGAAAATTATACACCCAGAGAAAAATAACGATATTATTTTTAACTCAAACAATAAAATAAAATAAACAAGGCTAAAGCTAAAGGCTACACAAACAAAGCTAAAGGCTAAAGTATTAATTATTTATTTATATAAATATGAAGCATAATTATATATATAGTTAAAGTACATGTCCAAGTTCACCCCTGGTAAACGTCCCTGCTCACGTACAGGTACCTATTTGGGTTAAAAATTATAACTTTATTATTGCCGGTGATTTCGAAAATTAATTTCCCGGGATCGAAGCCAAATTATAGTGGTGGGACGCGCACCTCGCCCCGGGCAAAGTACTTGTTAATAACTGTATTACATATCCGAGTAACTGTGGACTTTACGAATTTAGTCTACCTATTTTATCTCTCAATAAATAAATAATCAATATCTCAATAAAATCTACATTTAAATAATTGTATGACCATACCTAGTAAGGTGATACTAGTCACATTGTTTATCAACTATGGTCGATGTAACACTACCTGTATCTCAGCAAATAAATATTCATTCAATCACCCATTCGCTCATTCACTCACTCATTCGTTCATTCAATTCATTCACTCATTTTTTTTAGCAAATCTAGAAGTTCGGAGCAAGAGAATAGCACATCTGTCCTCAAAATGACTTTAATAATACATAATAATACCTAATATATCAACTTTCTTTTTTTAATTAAATTTGCAATTTTAGGTACGAGTGTCTAAAGTGGTTGCTAAAAAGAAATGTGACTAACTAATATTAACATTAACATATTAACAATTTTGGGCTGATTTTTCAATCTTCAGATAAAAATTAACAGTCGAATAGATTATAACTTTAGTGAATTCAAAAGTAAAACCATTCAATTGTTTTATTCGTGCAGCTGACATTTTGAATTTTTATATGTTATACTTTATTCTATGAATAAATTTTATCTGGTGATTGAAAAATCGGACCTTAGTTAATTAAGTTTTCTACATACTTTTTAGGCTTATAGGCCGAGATTCCAAGTCATAAATTAAAAAAGTGTGCAGTTCACATGCAGTAGAAGTGAAACTTCAGAGAATATACTCACAGATGTTTCTTCCCTAACTTTTATTAATTGAAATATAATTCCTATAGCCTACATATATCCTATAATCAACATATTATATTTTAAAATAAACTTTCTATCGATTTTTCACTGATTTAGTCTAAAAAAGATTATTATCAGTTTTATTTCGGGCCAAATTGGACCTATGCTTAATAGCTCAAGACCGATGACTTATTGACTCTAATCTGTGCTAAACAATGTAAAACTCATACCCCACTTTCTCGCAAGCTTAGTCCTATAGATTTATGTGTTTATCTCTTTTTAGTGTCGCTTTTTCGTTTCATCGAGTTTCAAATCATAACTATTCTTAAGAAGTTTCACTTCAAAAGAAATACCATCTATTTTCGGCGTTATGCAAATAAACGTAAAACGTTTTCTATTACTTTATTTTACGGGCATATCTCAAAAGTCATCAGTTGTATATTTCGAATTCAATTTGATGAAAGCCATAATGTAAACGCGTTGACAATATTCTTTAGAAAAGGTAAGCCGTTTCCAGCGATTGACAGTATAAGGCCACGTTTAGTTAAATAGCGGTGCGTGGTAGCAAGACAATTGCGGTACACATGCCTGTATAGAGATGCTTCATTATTAAGAATTCCGTATTTGAAATTACATCCGTCATTACGTATGTAATTTCCCTATGTGGCGCAAAGATGTTGGTCTAGGATGTAGCACGCTTATCTAGAAGGTACCTATTCACACGGAACTTGAAGACAGCCAGGTTATAAGTATCGGGGAAGACAGACTCCGGCAATGACTTCCATTCCTTTGCGGTGCGTATTATGAAGCGTATGTAATTTTAATTTTTAAATAGTGTTGCTGAGGAGTTTCTTGCCCCTTCTTCTCCTTAACAGCAATAAGACTAAGATCTCTATCCGTGCAGGAACGGAGAAAGAATACAATTTCCTGCAGTCGGGCGGCCAGGCGACAAAACAACCCACAGCCAGGTGGTAGGACATTTGCCCGACTGGATGGCTACCACCCCTGGTCGAAAGTAAAAAAATAAAAACCTTGAGTTGTGTTCCGGCATTAGTGACCAGGTTCCAGTCTCCCTTAAGAGCAGCAGCGCATTTGTAGCACCTTTGGTGTAGCAAATGTTCATAGGCGACGGTAACCGCTTTCCATTAAGGGGGCCGTCTGCCTGTCTGCTGAACTTCTGCAATAAAAAAAGACGTTGCAAAGCGGTGTATTAGGCAGACTAGGAAGCAAAATAAAATTTTTACTCATATGTATGACCTTCCAAAAATGTTTTCCAGTGGAACTTATTTTGAATAAAAATCTTTTGAATTTGTATTTTTAAATGCTGCGATTTTTTGTGGAAATATGATTCCAATATATAGATGAACTGTATTTACCTATTAAATTTTATACTGCAGTAAAATTGCATATTATGAATAATGCTATTTTTAGAAATTTTCCTTATTAGGCATAGATTTTAACTATTAAATGAAATACGAGTACAATTTTAAATCAAGTACGCTAATGGAAAAAATAACGTGACACATTTACTGGGTATTTTTAAAAGTAATAAAATGTTAAAACATTAATTATTTCTCTGGCTATATTTATGGATATAAATATGTAGACTGGAAATAAACCATAAAATGTCAATTTCTTAATAATATTAAATTAAAATATTTGTAGAAACATGTGTCACAGAGGTATGGAAACCTGTTTTTTAAATATGTGTTATATAATTACGGTGTTATTCATACTGAGTTAGAGAGTAAGTTTTCTTTAAGGCTTCTTTAAGAACCATAAAGAAGCTTTCAAACTGACTAACTGAATATGAATAAGATCGAATCTGTATAATTCAACTAGCTGTGCTCAGCACTTTGTGCTAGACTTGATTGTTATATTTATATCTTCTACACTGCAAATTATGAACTTGAAACATCCCCTAAAATTTTTAAATAATATTATTTTAATCTCTAAAACTTTCATCGAAATCCACTGAGCACTTTTGTATCTTATTCAGGACAAACTTTCAGACAAATATGCTAATGTTGGCATTTATTATGAAATCATAGACAGATTTCAATTTTATTGGTATAGAACTATAGTTAGATTACATTATGCAGCTTGCATTGAAACTCAATATTATTATTTCTTCAAAATTAATTAGAACATGAGACTTATTCACAATAAATGCAAAAACATTCATTAGTTACAACAAGTTACGATCCCAATCAATGGCCATGTGGAAAATGTAATAGATTTATAAATAGGGTCATCATATCGGCACAACTCCGTATGTGGTTAGAACAGGTTTTTAATATAAACAGTGTTGCAGTGTAAACCATAAATTATATTTTATTATAGTATACATTAGCATAAATAATTGAATTGCTAGGAATCGAATTTTGCATTTTGTTATTATTATACCTATGTATCGAAATCTACCTAAGTTTAGGCATCTAATTCTACAAAAACAAGATTTTATGTTCATCTCCGTTAACTAAAGTAGGTATGCCAAATTTTATTATAATTGATTTCAAAGCTCTGAATAAAGAATTTATCTACCTCTGTCTATATCTCGCAGCCGGGGCAGTCTGTCTTAAAAGGCGAAAAAGCAACCCACAAGCAAGCAAATATTTGCTATTTTGAACCCAATTGATTCTTCTTAACTTTGTCAACCCATTGTTAGTCGGACTTTTTAGAAAATGAAATAAACATCGTAAAAATATTTTTTAGAAAAAATGCAAAAAGACAGTTGAAGTCTTTTTAAATTTCACACGAAACGTAACCCATGGCAAAATTCAGTATTTTACCTGGGTACTACAATTATACTCTCGACATTTGGCGGTGAAAGTTTAGAAGCCGGTAGATAAAGAAGTTCCGGCTATTTTTTTTATATTTTTTATAAGGCTAAGGATATGCTATTTACCCACATACTGGGTTCTTTGCAAGAGATTAGATCGTTATCAATTATGGAGGCATTCCATTAAAGGCAATCTAATATCAGCATTAACTATTCAATTCGCTCGGATACAGACCGCAGCCTTAAGAAGCCCACTCAGTACAATTAAGACGTTACAACGGTACTTTACTGCATGTTCGTAATTCAAAGTTAACACCCGCGCCGCCCCCTATCGACGGTCAATTGATTCTCGGAATAATAAAAATATAGCGAGCGCGTGTTTTGATTGCGCGCCGCGAGTTTTATGGCCCCGCTTGGGCCACAACGACTTTTCTCGCAATTCATAACTATTAAATAAGTACTTATACATGTTTCGTTTTGAAGTGAGTAAATTATACGATTTGTATATTGTAATACATACATACATCGAGATAAAAAAAACCATAATAAATCTGGAATTATCTTTTAACCAAATATTTAAGTTTAACAAAATATATATCGTCGATGTCAGTGCAGAACCTTGTTACTGCATTTTTTGGTGATAACTATTTTTTTTGACAAAATTGTTACATAATAAAACTACGTTTTAATTATGTAACAATTTTATTTGATTAAATAATCAAATAAATTACCGCGCTTAAAACCATTAAAATGTACTTTTATTATGTATAAAACAAGATATAAGTCGCGAAAACTTAAGAAAATAAAATTGTACACATGTATAATATGACAATTTTAACGAAAAAAACAATGTCACCAAAAATTTTAGTTACAAGGTTCTGCACTGAAACCGGCGATATATATTTTGTTGAAATGAAATGTTTGGGAAAATAAATGGTAATAAAATTACTCAATGTACGCAATATACAAAATCCATACATAATTTGTTTACTTCAAAAAGGAACGTTTATGAGTACTTACTTATTTAATTACATATGTAAAAATTAGTAATGCATGCCAGTCTGCGACCTTTGTCATGGCAAGAATCGTTCTCCTCTTCTGCTCTTTACATTATTACAGCGTCACTTTTTAGCTATATTAGTTTACCCTCAGGGAACCACGCCACTTACCATGATAACATATAGAGGTACCCTGATTGTTGACCCGGGACATACGCTAACTCTCCCTCGAGTTTAATTTAAATCCGCTCAGTAGTTTTCATGTGATTCTCTAAAAGACAGATAGACAGACAAAAAATAAATTAAAAAAAAACCAAATCTGCTTGTCTGAATTAGCCCCAGTGATTTTTTTTACAGATTTATTGTGTTTTAGAATTTATGTATTATGAAAATATCTTTAAACATTATAATCAACATTTATACGTTTTTAAAAATAAACTGAACAGAAAAACTTCACCCCTAAATTTCCCGCCAAGAGTTCCATCATAAACTGATACAATAACAAAGTCAATCAAAAGGGCAACTAAAGATAAGATCCATAATATGCTATAAATTAACTATAATTCGCAACGGAAGCACCGCCTGTCATAACTAGGGTTGCCAAGGTTCACTCTTTGACCGTGACGTCCGGGTTTTTAGTTAGTTTCTCAAACTACAATTACCATTTGATCAGTCTTTAAATATGATAGTCGACAATCCAATCAACGGAGAATCTTTTATTATTGTATAATATGTCCCAACTACATTGCTTTTGTAAAAGAGTAATAAGTTCTGGCGTCATAATTCTATCAAGTCAAATAGCTTATTATTGTTTTAATAGTATTCGAAAGTCATATAAAATGTAATCATTAACAAAGGTGCCTAACGACCACTCTTTTATATGTAAAATTATTTAAAATTTATTGTCAAACGCGTTCATACCTAATTTTCTTGCGAATTAATATAAAGTAAACAGCTATAGAGTGTGTAGGTAATATAGTTTAGTATCCAGTCTGCTCTAAATTTAAGAGCCGCTTCAGATTATCTACTAAAAACTGCGCTATGGCTGTTTTTTTATTAAAACCCATCAAATAGCCAGCCAGGTATTATGCTATATTTTTCAAAAACATCACAGAACTACATAATATATTACACAGAAAATTGCAGTTAGTAGAATAAAAACACATTACCCCACATGAAAATTATACATCGATTTCGTACTTTATTATTCGATTTACTAAACAATAACCTGGCAACACAAGTAATAAAAGTTCCCCACTATTGTCTTTGTAATAGAAAAATAAAATGCATTGCAGAATGAAAGCACATTTATTGAATATGAATTTAATTGTAGTTGTCAAGATCTTGCTCTGATAAGATTTGTCTATGAATAAAATAAAATTATTGTCTTTGGTATAATACTACTATATAAGGGCTGTTTTTAGACATTATAAGTACCTAAAATCAATTTTATCATCGAATACGCAAGGCTACCTCAGATAACAATACATCCAAATTTATTCTGTTTATAATTGAAATTATTATTTTGCGTATTATATTAGAGTTTTTTTTGTTAAAATTATGTTCTGTTCTTAACACATGGTCCTATCTAAGTATTGTTACGAGTTGCGGGACTCGAATTAAAATGCCGTTGGAATTATTATAGAATTGAATAGAACTATACAAACACGTATAACACAGGTACAAATATAACTGAACACAACCAGTACAAATGTAATGCACGATTCAATAACAAGTGCAAAGTCCGTCACTATATAAGTACATTATCGAATGTACACAAGTCTTGCCTTGCGGCTGGTTATCGCTCGACTGCCAATCTCTCCATTGGGGCATTGCTTTATACTGCGCAATTACAATATGTCTCTCGGCCGCGCAGACTGAATTTCTTAGAATCACATCTGGCTAATGACTACCATAATAGATTACTATTCACAATAGGCTGTTTTTTTCTAATTACATATTTTAAACACAGAGTAAACAAAAAAAGTTCAAATGCCGAAAAGGTAATAAACAGCGGGTGTGAATTCGGTCTTTGTCGGTCGTGACAAACAGTATCTTACAACAAAATATCAAAGAAAAATCTTAGTAATACCTGTTAAATATGTTCCACATTCTCGCAAGAATCTAGCGAAGACTCGAGAAAAGAAGTCGAATACTTATTCCATATTCTCGTTTCTATCTTTCCCGCGGAATGTAAAGTATCCCTAATTTTAAATAAATTTAAAAAAGAATTATTTGCCAAACTAGGCACAAAATATGTAAATTGTATTGGTCTCTTTGGTCAATTTTTATTTCTATAAAACTGGAGAAAGTAGCTAGGGTTTTCTAAAATTAAATTGGCATATTGTATAATCGATTTATTTACGAATCCATTTTCCAAAAAAAACTATTTGCATAATTAAAAGCACTCATCGCAGTAGACGGCCCACTTTCCACCAAGTGGAATAATTTCTTCGGTTTTCTTGCCAGGTTTAACCAATATAAGAATTCTGTGTACATTTTCATCGAATTCTTTTTGTGTCATAGTATTGAAACACACCAAACTAATAAATACACCTACAGGATTTCTACCAACTTAAAATTATTTTGAGGTTTTGATTCATTTATATTCATTACCATCGGGAGACAATAACAGAACGAAATGGAGTAGAATTATTAACTGTACGAATTTATTAACCGCGCTATACAACCCTCAAATAGATACTTAGTAAGTTTCCCTGCTGTGTTTTGATACCACAGTACTGCTTAAGCCAGTGAATAAACTTTGACATTTTCAATATCTAATCATATAAACTTACATTAGGAATTAATATCTCTTCTTTATACTCTACTCCTCAAAGATCGCTATCTAAATTTGTAAACAGTAATTTATGTAACTCTATGTACATATATTTGAATACAAATATGTATGTGTATTTTTTCTTTTTACTTACTATTAATATATGTATATATTTTAAAATACGCGCACTGAATATCGACCCATTATTAGAAATGTAAAATTATCTCCAGAAGGTTGTCTGGAAGAAATCGCTGTTAGCGATAAGACCGCCGATTGTACTAGTTATAAGATTATTAATTCATAATTACGTATTATTATTTTCTTGTGTGCAATAAAGAATATTCTATTCTATTCTATGTCTATTCTATCTATTCATATTGCTGTAAAATAAGGTGTATTTTTTAACCGACTTCGAAAAAAGGAGGAGGTTCTCAATTCGTCGGGATCTTTTTTTTTTTTGTTGCTTTTTTTATGTATGTTCGCCGATTACTCCGTCATTTATGATCCGATTTACGTGATTCTTTTTTTTTTCGACGCGGAATAGCTTCCAATTGGTCCCCTAAAAATTTTACATAGTTTGGCCCAGTAGTTTTCATTTTATGGGCATTTTTCATGAAAATAATTTTCACTCCGTTCCATATGTACACCGATTACTCTGAGATTTATGATTCGATTTACGTGATTCTTTTTTGTTCGACGCGGAATAGCTGCCATGTGGTCCCCTAAAAATTTGACATAGTTTGGCCCAGTATTTTTCATTTTACGATCATTTTTTTGTTCCCGGTTCTTGGGACCTATATTTTTTAAGAAGCGCGGCACCATTCGTATGTCCACCCATACATAGCTAGACACTAAAAAGTAACAAATAAAAAATAAAAACTTTGTTTAAAAAAACCGACTTCAAAAACTAAAAAACTAAAATGTATAAAATAACTTATTACTAAAGCTATTAAATATTAATATATATTATCTAAAACATCTTGAAGTCGGTGCTTAGTAATTTTCAAAATATAGTAATTTTTATGTTTTGCTTTGCACCGACTTCAAGATGTTTTACATAATATATATTAATATTTAATAGCTTTAGAAATAAGTTATTTTATACATTTTAGTTTTTTAGTTTTTGAAGTCGGTTTTTATAAACGAAGTTTTTATTTTTTATTGTAACAGTAATTAAAAGGTTTATTCTAAAGTTAATGTTGTGATATTCTCCCCGTTGCTTCGTATTTCTGTTTAATATTAAAGCGTATAAAAAGTGTATGTGTGTGAAGTTTTACACGCAGTAGAAGTGAATTAAAGTGTGACAAGGGGTGGCAGGGATTCTAAATTTCGTGACGTCACATTTCACATATTATATCGTTATAATATATTTGAGCTGTAAAACAAATTTGAAGTATTCACGAAACACGTCTAAACATTTCCAGCTCTATCTGTAAGAGCATAGTGTTTAAATGATTATTATAATGTATTCTATCTCATTCTCTCGCATGCTTAGTCCAATAGATTTATGTGTTTATCTCTTTTTAGTTTCCTTTCAGTAAAATACAGTAAGACCAAATTATTTAATAGAGGGTGGCCTATGGTTGTTACTATACTATTATTGTAAATACCGTTCACATAGTTTTCATTAATTGAAAAAAAAGTTGCGCAGTCACGTTGCAATACTTGTAACGTAGGCCAGAGTACAAATACTACAACTATTAACGTTAAAACATAATTTCTATGCAATAACCAAATCCATTTTTAATTTTCAACTAATACATACTAACCTAAGGAACTTAACTATTTATTTGATACTTGACATCTTTGTATTCCGTCATCACGGCTACTAAAAGTGGCCGAAACGTTGAAATAAAAAACAAATAAAATGATATGAGTATTGTTAAAGTTTTATTTAGCCTACCGTCAACTTGTTCGTTTTCATTATTTAGTTTTAATTTTGTTTATGGTTATTATTTATTCTGTGGAAGCCTAATCTAATCCAAGCGAACACGGACACTGAAAAGTGGCCAAAACGACGGAATAAAAAAAATTACGTTAATTACCGCGCTTAAACCCGTTAAAACGTAGTTTTATTATGTACACAAGTCGCGAAAACCTAAGAAAATACTACGTTGTTTCAATTATGTTTATTTGAATTTCCATACTATTCACTCTATAGATACTGTGCCACGGCATTCCCTAGTGACATTAAAACATTGAGCTGACTAAATTAAAGCGCGCCAAAACTGTTGTCCGCAGCCCAAGGCAGTCGTTTGTTTTAATACAATAAACATTACATCTCTCTTTCGCACTAATTGTTTAGCAAATGTTCCTATCCCATTCTCACTTCGGTAATTTAAGCATTTCTCTTAAGGCGACAGCATAACGAATCGGTCATAATCTTTAATCAAACAATCAATAAACTTTCTTTTGAAGGTTTTTGCTATGTAACGAAAAATAGAGATAGACAACACTTTATTGTTCACCAAAACAAAAATTACAAAAAAATGCACAACAAGACAATAGTTACTTGATAAAACAACAGGCGGCCTTATCGCTAAAAGCGATCTCTTCCAGGCAACCTGACTTAAATGAAATTCTAAAATTATCTATATATCATATATAATTATTATTATAATGTAATAAAGGAAATAAATAATAATAATGACATACAGACAGCAGATTACAGTCAAAATTATAATAAACTAACACATACACTATTATGTAAAAGTAACATAATGATTCCTAAGTGAATTTTTAAATATGGCAAAAGATTTAAGCTTTCAAAACGTCAGTGGGCAAAGAGTAAAATAGCAAAGTATGTGTGATTAAGAAATATATTTGTTCAAATTCTATACTTCGGCGAGTATTTTTTATCACTGGACAAGCAGACATACCTACGAGCGCACGTCACTGATATATGGTGGAAATACAAACCAAACGGACTAAGCGCTATGCTTCCACTGTTAGCTTATACGTACCGCTGAGGAGTCTCTTTATCGTCGTCCATTTTTCCTGAAACATACAATTTAGGTGTCTTCCAAGTCTCGTGGGAACAGGTATCTTCTAGTTAAGCGTGCTCTATCTTAGACTGCATTTCCACCTGACATCAGATGCAATATCGGTCAACCGCGAACCTATATAATTTTATACTCATATATATTTTCTGAATTCCTAAAAGACTTTGTTTCATGACACAAAAACAAAATCACCATAATCGGTCCAGGTGATTACGAGGATTCTAGAACCCGATCTGAGCGCCACCTACCGGTTCTAATTGCGAATCTATACCATCCGGGAACCCACTCAAACACACAAAAACAAAATCACCAAAATCGCTCCAGGTGATAAGGAGAATTGTAGAACCCGATCTCAGCGTCACCTACCGGTTCCAATTGTGGTTCTTAACCATCCCGGGACCCACTCAAACACACACACAAAATTTCATCAAAATCCGTAAAGTCGTTCTCAAGTTATAAAATTACAACGAAAAGTGGCATTGATTTTTATATATATAGGTAGATATAGGTAAAGCTGAAAAGTTTGTTTGTTTGCTTGAACGCGCTAATCTCAGGAACTGCTGGTATGATTTCAAAAATTCTTTCAAGGTTATATAGCCCATTTATCGAGGAAGGCTATAAGGCTAAGACCAATAGGAGCCGAGCACCAATGAAGAATGTTTCAAAATCGGGGGGTTTTTTTAAACTTACTTATTTTTAACTATTCCACGCGTACGAAGTCGCGAGCAGAACCTAGTATACATAAAAAAATATAACATGCAAGTTTCAAATTTTCAAAACTGTGATTTAGTGGTCTTTGATTGGTGTGCATATCTGTTTAACCGACGGTTAAATTAAAATATTCGCTGTTTAGGCACATATTTTTAACGTTTAATTTTAACTATCGATTAAATGTCTTAGGCTGGTATGCACCGACATTTAACCAATGGTTAAAATAAAATAATCGCCAAAAATGTATGGAAAAACAGTGATTATTTCTGGTTAATCGTCGGTTAAATTTCAGTGCACACCAGCCTTAGAGTTAGATTGAATAGTTGACTGAACTGAAACTCGAGGTTGTGGATTCGATTCACATTACATAGTTTTGTGGATAATTCGGTATATAAAGCTAACACACTATTCGGTTATATTCTGTAGTTCGTAAGTTACTGGTTCACTTAGGGCTTTAGGGCGATATTAGCCTTAACGTGAAAAGATTTTTTGTTTACGCACTAATCTCAAGATATAAGTACCTACGCATGATATTTCTTAAGATCAAAACGTACGTAATACATAAAAACGTATCTATTTTTTATGTATTTCGTATTTATTTGTTCGTGTTTATTCGTTTTTGTTTTTGTATTTATTATTATTAATATAGATTCGATTGTTAAATTCAAATGATATCTTAGTATATAAAATTCTCGTGTCACAATTTTAGTTACCATACTCTTCTGAAACGATTTGACCGATTCTCATGAAATTTTGTGTGTATATTGGGTAGGTATGAGAATCGGACAACATCTATTTTTCATCCCCCTAAATGTTAAGGGTAGTCCAGCCCAATTTTTTTTTTTGATAAAAATAAAATAAAAAAAATGTATCCATACAGCATTAAAAAATACATACAACCCTAAATTTTCAACCCTCTACGATGAACCCCTATTTTTTACCGGGCAGGACGACGTCTGCCGGGACAGCTAGTATTTATATATTATTTGTTATATCTCTTGAAATATATTATTGTATATGTGTATATATATGTACGTATTTGTATATTTAATTCTTAAATTAGTTTGAGTATTTAAGTATCTATTCATTTTTTCCTACACCACCTACATCACTTGATTCATTTCTTTGATTTAGGTTGCGTGAAAGAGATCGCTTCGAGCGCTATTGTATTGCCTAGAAAATATTGTAAATATACTCTGTTTTTAATTATATATTTTGGTGTGCAATAAAGTGGGTGTTTCCGTTTTCTACCCACTTTTTCTACCCACAAGTCTAAAATAATAATTCCGTTTTCAACCCATTACAAAATTCAATTCCGGTTTCTACCCACTGAACTGAGTACAGGCAGCAGAAAAAGTTAATTCGATTAAAAATATTTATTAAAAAAAAAAAGTCAAAAAGATTCTTATACATTCTTTAGAAACAACTAAAACTCACATTTAGATTATAAAACATTATTACACAGATCACATAATTAACGTTTGGTACATAACATTTTCAAAATTCACAACCTCGTCAAAATATCAAATAACACAGAGTAAAATATCAAATAGACTTTGAGGAACTATAAATTAGTTTAATAAAGAAAATGTTTACAACTATTTTTCAATACACTGGATGCATTTATTGCTTTGGAATCATAATATTGAAAATATAACTAAAAGTTAAGTAAAATTTGAATAATTGGATAGATTGGGTAATACTAATAATCGACGTTAAAAGCATGAAGTATTGACATAAATTATGTAATAGTTTTTTTTAAATTTAATATATAAACGAGCTGTTTCCTAACAGTGGCCTATACATTTTTTGCCACAAGCCAAGTCATTAAGCGCAGATTCTATTTATTGTCTCTCTCTAAAACATCATGTTTTTCGATTCCTTGGTATTACAATATGTTTTCCTTTGAACAGTGTATTTTATTTTTTAGCGTGATTATTAATATTTGAAAGGAACTGAAGCATGTTTAGTGACTTTTTCTTTGCCACAACGCGGTTTACAGTTACATGCTAGCTTTCAAGAGCGTTAGTTGTTTTGTGTCGACATCCGCATGAAGACCATAATTCTAGGGGATATTTTCCGCCAAACATATATGTTTTGACAATATAATTATTAAATCTCACTATATCTTAATGCGTGGGACTCTAGTCCATAATATAGAGAAAAGCATCATCCACCATTTCTTTCGGTATTAAACCTAAGGCAAGCATCAAAGATACATACATACATGTTTTTTAAAATGCCTTCTTTGGTCATATTGAACTGCTTGCCTTTATTATAATATCGCTTGGCAAAAGTGAAAGTAACAGGCTCTGGTTTTAGTTTTAGGTGAAATAATTTTGAAAAAAAACTTGTTTATTCAATTGCGTGTTGGGTTATTATTATCCAGTGACGTCATACACACTTGCAGCTAAGTGGTCATTCGTGAACTAATATTGAGTAGATTTAAACATTTGAATATTGTGAGCTGTTTATCTTGCAATGAATAAATATTGAAAAGCAATAATGTTTCTGACCATACTTCAAAACAATGAAAATTAGTAATGGGTTGAAAACGGAAAGCTTTTTGGGTAGAAGACGGAAAAAAATATTATATTTATTTTTGTAGGTTGAAAACGGAATAGATTTTGGGTAGAAAAAGTGGGTAGAAACCGGAAACACCCAATAAAGTGTTATCTCTCTCTCTCTCTCTCTCCATCTATTTTGAACTGCATAAATAACTAAATATAAAATTTGGGATATTTCAATATTTGGTCACGGAAAATGGGAAATTTTTTACGGGGCAAACAAACAGCAAGAACGTGTTAGGACTATAATATCACTGCCTTGATTCGTCATAAGTAATTTATAAATTGTAATTAGTTCCGAGTTGAAATTTGATCAAAGTCAGCAAACAACACGTCTGGCGGCAACCGGGGCAACAGAAGCGGATTCCTCTTAATCACTTCTAATTTATTTAGCCCCTCCGAGGAGTGAGCGACTAATTTATAGCCGTCCCGTTCCAACCCCGCCGCCGGCGGTTCACCCGTCTCGCTCCCCCGGGACCATTTTTAATTAAAATCACCGGGAGAAAATTAGAAATTATATTCTATTTCCAAAAACTTGTTCTGACGCTTTGTTGGAGATTATCTCTTTTTTATGAGCCCCAGGCCGCGGCTTTGTTTCAACTGCGCTGGAATTGTCTAAATGGACTCGCCCTAACCACGACGTCTTTATTGTAATGCCTAAAGTTGGGTGTATTCTTGATTGAAATGCGTAGACTTACTTACATTTACCGCCCGGACTTAGTTGTTGGACATCGTCATCAATTAAATTTTAGGATTCTAGATCCATTTTAGCACAGTTCGTCTGTCTATCCGTTCATCACAGTAATATTTTCAGAATTTACTGAGACTATAACAGTAAAATTTGTCAGAAAGGTCTACTACCTATTCTCTACTAAAATTGTAAAGAGGTAAAGTTTGTGAATTGGTTTGTAGGAAGTAATCTCTTACATTACTGAACCGATTTTGAAAGGCGAAGGAATTCAAAACGTTTAGCTAGCAAATAATAAACAGACTCTCGGAATGAATATTCTATTCTTGACCAAATTTGACCACGTTGCACGGGAACTTAAGGGTTAAACCTTTTTCAATTTTCAACTCGATTCTTATTGTTTTCAGGAGGAGTGGGCGATGATGACGGCGACAGCGGCAAGCGACGCCGATCTAGAACTAACTTCAACTCCTGGCAGTTGGAAGAACTGGAGCGGGCATTCCTAGCGTCTCACTATCCTGACGTCTTCATGAGGGAAGCGTTGGCAATGAGGCTTGATCTCAAGGAAAGCAGAGTCGCTGTAAGTATTTATTACAGATTTTTTGTAAGGTTCCAACAGTCTGAATAAAGTGACTAAGTGCTTGGTAGACCGTAATTAGCGAGGTTCTCCGCAGAGATGACAAACGTACCCTGCTTTCCTTATTTGACTACGAGACCATAAAAAACATTTAATTAATAAGAAAAATTTAGCAAAAAAAACTCCTAAGTACCTAAAACCAAAAGTTAAATATTTTCTATAACATCTTGAAGTCGGTGCCAAGAAAAACACAAAAAATTGTTGTTGTTTTTTATGTTTAACTTAGCATCAACTTCAAAATGTTGGAAAAAATATTAAATTTTTACTTTTATTTAGTTTTGTTTTGCTAGAAAACTAATAATTTTCAATTTTAAATTTCGTACCTATATGCTATCCAATAACAATGAAATATATAGCTGTACCTAGTGAATCCAACGCAAAAAATATCTTCAAAATCAGTTCCGAAACAAAAAAAGTTATTGCTGAGAATATTACTTACTATCTATCATACTTAGGTACTTACTATCGGTTAAATTTTGATATTACTTATATAAAGTTTGTCTTAAATTTTAACCGATAGTGAACACATGAATAAGATATAGGACCCCGCCCTTTGCCATTTAGCTAGTAAACCGTAATGTCATAACTCTATTTTACGCAAAGCAAATAAACAGAGCTACCTGTATTAGATTTAGTTAAGGCGGAAGCACGCACGAGAAATATTAACAGACCATAGACTTACCATAATATGCTTTAGTCACAGCTTTAAAACGATGTTATAACCCTTTGTGCGATGCATATGCGTTGGCAATTAAACAGATTTAGCCTGTGACGAAAGATTGGCCGAAGGTTATGGCTGCAGTAAACACAACATTATCGTCTCAAGTATTTTTAGTTATCTGAGATAGAAATAAGGAACAGAAAGAAGAATTTCAAAGCAACAAGCTCTTATATTATAATAAACCTGACAATGTTAAGGATGTTGCCTACGATTATTCTTTAGTTTACTCTTCAATAGAATGATTGCCACAATAGTTTGTGAAGTGGAATGCAAATTACCACGACATCTCACTACTTGAGGTGGCATAGACCGATTTACCACCTAAAGCACTTAGCACTAGGGGCTAGTGCCAAGAGCTGTGAAATTTTTGAGGAGGGCAAAATTTGGAGTATTAGCAAAATAAAATACAATGATTTTCAAAAATTGGGATGTTACTCCTATTGGTTTTATGCTAATTCTAAAAATCGAGTTCTCATTGGATATTTACGTTTTGAAACCTAGTTACAGAGCATATTTTGTTTTCTCGGTCCTTTACTCAAATAGTGCAGGATATAGATAGTAGGGCGGTATTTTTAGGTGCCCCAAGGCGGCACTTGGTAAATCCGGTCCTGCGTATAACATTACTTGCTACTATTAGTTTAACATCTAAATGTTACAAACCTAAAGATTATTTCAAATACGATGGTAGATATCGCTGACACATCCATAAAATTCAACTGGTAGCGTTATATAGTACTCTTTCCTACGAAATGAACATTCATTTTAATTATATGAATTTCTCGCCCGGGGATTGGGAGTTCATCCACACTTCCTAGACACTTGGAAGTCCTCCACGCTACGTGGCGGATGCTCCTTCATGCCGTATATATCCAAGTTATGGAATTAAGGCGGGAATAATGAGCGGGCGACCCGCGGTTTTCTCAGAGCGCAATATGGGGCTCTTCAAAAAGGACGTGAACAGATACCTAAACTCTCAACGAGGGAGGCAACGCATCGGCTCCCTTAGTGTTGCAGATGTCCATGGGCGACGGTAGCCACCTATCACCAGGTGGTCCGTTTGCCAATTTGCCTACAAGCAAACATTAAAAAAACGCATGTGTCTTGGGAACCCCGACAGAAGTGATAACTTGCGTGAGAGAAAGGGAAGCCAGACAGACTGGCGCTGTAACGCGTTACGTGACGAAGCGGTTTGGGAGGGTTCCTATAAGAAGTTATGACTTCAAAAATATATATTTAATCAATTCAATTTTAGAATCACGATGTGTATTTCTCTGTTCACGCAATTTCTCTCATACCGTCCTATTTGAAACAGACTGACATAATAGACGTTTTAAAAAATACAATTTTTGATGAGAAAACCTGCTAAATCAATTCTATGTTTAAATGAAAGAAAGCCCCTTTATAGGCTCGGGTCCACATAAGGCCAAGTTGAGGTCCCGTTCAATATAAATGAGGGACTATTTCCCTTATTTCTCGGGACCTTTCCGGGCTAAGCGGCCATCAGGGAGGGCCGTGGGCTTTTTATATATTTCAGAAAAGAAATAATGTACTGGAGATAATACAGTTTTGAACGGACCTTTGTGGTTCACCCTTAAACGACCGCAGCTTTTGGTTTTCGGGTCGCAAGGGTTCGCTAAGTTGCAGTCTTATTGTTTTATTACAATTTTTAACGGTTCTAAGTTAATGAACACGATTGAAATGCGATGACTTTTCAACCTGAATCTGTGATTAATCTGAAAGAAAGAAAGAAAACTTTATTTTGCAAAAATAGCGACGTAATTACATTTCTTATACATTTTTATACACAGCATATTTTGAAAATTTGTACGCCGCATTTTCAACAAACAAAGTTTGCACTCCGCTGTCCCGACAGACGTCGTTCTGCCCGGAAAAGCTTCAACCGATATGCCGACAGCAGCGCCACCTACAAGGTCCAATTGTGAACCAACTCTGAAACCTTCTGTATTCTATTTCCCTATATTAATGTATGTAGACTCTAGTAGTAGTTAGAAATTAATTAATTAGTAAGTAAATCATATACCTAAGTACCAATAATTATATCATTATCGGTGTGAATTTAACTAAATTTGCTGGTCTTTGACTGATCCTACTCAAAGTTCTTGCGCTTCTCGAAAAGCTACATACATTTCAAATAATTAGGATTTTCCATACAAACACGCAATTCCTACTCAATTAGTACCAAGACCCTACTGAAATAAATAGGTACCCTAAAAAGAAAACTATTCAGCAACTCATAAAAACCTTAAGGTCACTATCAAAAGCTCCTAATAAAATAATTATAGTGGAGTTATTTAAGAGGATAGTTTAATATGATAATTATGACCCATACAGTTCTATGTCCATTCAAAGTTTGTTTGACTTTTGCGAAACAGAAACTAATCTCGTAATGTTACTGTTTCATTTGAGATAATGTTAATGTTAGTGATTACATCACGCAGATGTAGCAATGGGCTTAATGCGTTAATTGTGATGCGACATTATCAATTGTTAATGACATTAAATATTGACAGGAACGTATATATAATAATGGAACGGTATTATTTTTAAAGCTACAAACAAAACGCAGTTTTTCACAATCATAACACCAATGTTATCCCAGATGGTGTAAGCGACATAAAGATAAAAATGTAAAAATATAAAGCGGGTATTCTAGGTGATTAGATTTGTGTTGTTCGAAAATCAGTTACCGCAATTGAGTAGTAATAGTAGATTTTTACAAAAGAGGTGTAAGCGACCTATTTAGGCATGAGGTGGTTGGGCGGACGAGCGTAACGAGGGCGCTAATAGTTTGAGTGCTAAATAGGCATTTCACCCGAGTTTAACACTCTGCTTTCATTTCTAATATGAAGAAAATAAATATAAAACTGACTAGTTAATCCCTTAAGAGAGCAACAGCGCATTTGTAGCACCTTTGCTGTTGCAAATGTCCATAGGCGATGGTAACCGCTTTCCATCAAGTGGGCCGTCTGCCTGTCTGCTGAACTCCTGCAATAAAAAAAAAGTTAAACAAATAATAATATCAGACGTTAAATCCATATATAAATCTGATATTCTACCAGCCAGTATTTTTTTTTGTCACTGATGATAGTAAATATTTAGCTCAAATTTACGTAAATTAAATAATAATTTAATGAAAAGTAATAAGTTATACGTATAAAATGATGTAACAACATTTTTGATATTTTTTATTACAATTTATGCCGCCATTTATCAAGTAGCTGTTAAAAAAGTTGGGACATGAGTCGCATGTATTATCTATTGTTCGCATAGTTTTTTAAATTTTTGGTCAGTAGAGAACATTGTTTCCCAGGGACGAAAAGTATTGTTTTCATCCCTGTGTTCAGGCAACTCCAAGCGTACTTTCAGAATTTGAGAAATGAAAATATTTAATTTATCATTCTACTCTATTTTGTTCGCGTCAAAAAGTACAAATAATAGCGAGAATACAATTTAATCCTTTCATTTAAAAGCTGATAATTGTCATAATTCAATAAATATATGGGAGCATAAAATTTCCTCAAGATAACTTATAAATAAATCCATTTCAGTAATAAGCACTAGGGTCGATTGTATCGGGCGTTTATCGCGGCGGATCGCGTTCCGAGAGACAAAATATCCCGTACCAGTCCTAATAGTTGGTATAAATCAAAAGATTGCAATCTCGCCGGCACCCCTGGGACGCGAGCGAGACGGCACGATTGAATAGCATAGATTTAAATGGGCGGGTCAGATAAGGATGGCTAGAGATCCCGCGGCTGCGACCTCGAACGCGCCGTACCTCGTAGGGACGTCACAATTCGATTACAGCTCAATAAAGTTAAAGTGACTTGTTTGCGTCTGTAAAGTGGATTTTTTCCTCTCCTTTGATTTCTCTATTTCTTTTCGTTCGTTGAACGGAGCGATATTTTTGGTGTCGTTTAAATTGAGTACCTACCTTCGTTCTGTACGTTAGTGAAGCTTTTGAGATATGTATGTTTTGTATTTTTTTCTTTTATATAAATCGAATCTTTAGGTAGTATCATTGCACTTAGGACTTAATACTTTGTTTATTAATATTATACATGTAAACCGAAACTAATATGATATACTTGTCTCATTTCCTTTTCTTATTTTAAGAAATAAAAGATCAATAATTGACAGGAGCAACTGAAGTAATCGGATATTATACAACACATAAGGGTGCTGGAAGAGTCTTTAAAAGTAATTCTTTACCAAAATGGCACATTCTAATCTAATTTCATCCCTGCTTGACATAAACTTGCCAAAACGGCTCACTTGCTCCGCCGTAAGCGCGGAAATATCGACTTCATTTTAAAATTCATAGCATAAAATTTACATTTATATGCCAATTTCATTCCCTAACAGGGCGTCGGCGGTTGCACGCACACATCAGTATTCCGCACACATCCAAGTCTTGCCTCCTACAACCTCAAAATAAAAAATCTTACATTCTCCGCACTGTTGAGAAAAAAAACGGGCGCGAGGTTTAAATATGGAACACTAAATGGAACGCTTAGGCGACAAAATGCGGATAGAATATAAAATTTAAGGAGTGACTTCTTTCCTTATCGCACTTCCACGTTTTTCATTTCTTGTTGTCTCGCTTGCCGCTATCAAACATAAGCCGACCTTAGTGCCGTAGGCTTAGCGGTAAAAGATAGACACGGATATCGTAGGGTTGCTCCCGACTCACAGGGCTGAATTATCGTGCATGAATAATTTTCACACCCGTAAACGAGATTTGCTTCACATAAAGAGCTTTGATGTGATTTACTGTGCCTAATGAGATACCCGGGCTTACGTACGTATATGGTTTCATGGAGTTTCAAGCATGTTATTATAATAACTGAAACAGGGAGTCATGTGTTCCATTTTAAAAGGATCTTAGTACATTTTTGTTTGTGCACTTATATAAAAACGCACTCGAAGTTGATTTTTTAAATTTATTTTTTTATTGCCGGAGTTCAGCAGACAGGCAGTCGGCCCACTTTAAAGAAAGCGGTTACCATCGCCTATGTACATTTGCAACAACAATGGTGCTATAAATGCGCTGCTGCTCTCTTAAGGGAGACTGGAACCTGGTCACTTATGCCGGAACACAACTCAAGGTTGTTCTGGCGACATACTTTAGACCAGGGGTGGTAGCTATCCAGTCGGGCAAATGCCCTACCACCTGGCTGTGGGTTGT
Organism: Dendrolimus pini; assembly: GCA_949752895.1. Taxonomy (NCBI): domain Eukaryota; kingdom Metazoa; phylum Arthropoda; class Insecta; order Lepidoptera; family Lasiocampidae; genus Dendrolimus; species Dendrolimus pini. The sequence goes on from OX457136.1 coordinate 16,696,955, forward strand.
TTTGTCGCCTCTTACGACAGGCCGCCCGGCCGCAAGAAATTGTATTCTTTCTTCGTTCTTGCATGAATTTTTAAATACGTTATAGGTACCTACTGACAATTACTTAAGCACAAAATAACATACCTTTAGAATTTTATGAAAAAATATAATATAAAACACTAATGTTAAAACAAAAAATAAGAATAATTAACACTATCTTAACTTAAAATGAAAAATATAAAACGAAGATCACTGAAACTAATTTTAGTAACACCCAAATCAGAGCCAACATTAACGAGATTAGCGAAATATTTCTTTCCGGTAATTAGATGATGAACATAATATAATAAATTTAAATATTTTGTTATAAAACCCGCATAAAATTCCTGATACAATTTTAGCTAACAGTTAGTTTAGTAATATAACATAAAATAACCCTAATTCAGTAGACTTTACAATCAAATATTTTTAATGAAAGTACATAACTTCTGGAAAGCAAAATTTTGAAACTCATTATCATAAGATCAAATCAAATCTCCATACTTATATAATAAACACTATTGAAAAACAAACACTACACACATACTAATATTTGTTTTAATTTTAAAAGTTTTCGTACGCAGTTGCTACTGGGCGAATTAGTAAAATAATACATCCCGAAAACCACTTAACATATCAACCGTAGAATTTCCAATGTCTATATTTCCTAATGACAGCCCTAATAAAATAACGCTTAGCTGGCATTTGGGTGCGGGTGCCGTGAAATTTATATCTGTCCCTATCACACCTATTCCAATATCAATTTGTTCGGCAGCGTAACAAAAGAGACGGTGTAATCCCGACTGAAATACAGCGCTGAAACGCTTCGTGTTGTTTGGCTGGAATTTATTTGTTACACGACCTTTTAAAAATATGAGCCTGGAAATTGGTATTTCTGTTAAATGCTCGTATATAATATAGTTAGATTATAATCGGATTAACACTATGCTTCAATACTTTATGCAATAAAATATTTACATTAACACTTCCGTTCAAAAAACAAACACCGTATCATTTTTAAATACCTAATGCTTTTATTTTATTTTTTACTTATTCATCTTGAACCAGCTTTCTATGATTTAAAAGACATAATAAGTAGTTTGATTATTGCCTATTTCTACTGATTTTTATGAATTTACCTATGCTTTTCCTTGAATGAGTGTTGCATACAAAAATCATTTCGGAATCAAGTTGGGAAAAATCATGTAGTTTTTGTTTGTTAACAAAATGTTTAACAATGAATGTGACTTGTGACGTCATCTCGTCATGCAGGTAACATACATTTCTTTTTCGTATACATCATCATATTTTTTTTGTTTAGTTTTATGGCTTGGCAGCTAGGCCTTTAAGCCAGATCTTAGTTTACAATATAGTTTCTTCATTTTCTTAAGCCTATATGTAGCACAGCTGAACTGTAGGTAATCAGCCTAGCCATTCAACGGAGTACTTGTGACAACTCAAAAGGCTACATTTGACTATTCAGTTCACATTTCACGCAAAACACATAATTACTACTCAAAAACTATCAATATCCTACAACTATTGTTCATTTTAGAATAATTTTACACATGTTTAGAAAATAAAACAGCACAGCGCAACATTTCCTTTCAGTTCCCGCCAAAAACTCCCATCATAAATTTATTTTCTTCAAAACTAGATTATGAATCAAAAGTGATTGACAAAAAGTCATTTGACATTATAGATTGTGTAACATTTATCAAATTTTCTGTTTAGAATTGTCTTTATTTAAAAATAGAACGCTACGTCCCCCTAAAACAAAACCACAGAGTAAACAAAATTCATGGATTCTATTTTGTGGAATCTTATTTTGTCCACAATTGGCACTTTTCCCCTAAGTTAGCGACGCTGTAAATGAGACATTTCCCCTAATACATTGACTCGTGTTTATGTAGTGACATTGCCCCCTATAATAGATAAAACGAAATGTAATTTTCTTATATCCATGCCTATTTTTTGTTATATATCAAGGCCTAATAATAAGACTTGTTTTATAAATAACTAGCTGTCCCGGTAGACGTCGCCCTGCCCGGAAAAGCTTCAATCGATATGCCAACAGCACCGCCACCTACCGGGCCAAATTGTTAACCAACTCAGAGACCTTCTCTGGCTCCTGCACAACAACTTTGCTAAAAATCGCCACATGATCAAATATATAGTTTACGATTATACCGATTATACCGTAATATTGCTCTAGACACAAATTGACCAAGGAGATATAACTGTAGTTATGGAGATACACGAAAGTATTTTTATATTTTATCCGTGCAGGAACGGAAAAAGAATACAATGTCCTGCGGCCGGGCGGCCTGTCGTAAGAGGCGACAAAACAACCCACAGCCAGGTGGTAGGGCATTTTCCCGCCTGGATGGCTACCACCCCTGGTCTAAAGTATGTCGCCACAACAACTTTGAGTTGTGTTCCGGCATTAGTGACCAGGTTCCAGTCTCCCTTAAAAGGCCAGCGGCGCATTTGTAGCACCTTTGGTGTTGCAAATGTCTTTAGGCGATGGTAACCCCTTTCCATCAAGTGGGCCATCTGCCTGTCTGCTGTACTCAAGCAATAAAAAAAACACGAAAAGTTTGCAAGTGTAATAAAAGAGACGGATGCGCTTTCATACATTCTAGGGACCGATTATAAAAAAATGACAGTGATTTTAAGGTTTCTTTTTATTATGTTGATATTTTTTATAATTGTTGTGGATTTAGTTATTTTGTATGAATTAATCGTGTGGTGTACCTAAGTGTTTTCATATAATTGATTGTTGAAATTCATTCACATAAATCAATTATAATAGATAGCTTATTTATTTTGTGATCGTATTTTTAATTTAGCTAAGGCAATTGATCAGTTTAAAGCTGAATGCTTCAAGTTTTTGCCAAATGTTCCTAAGTCATAAATTCCATAAAATTCACTCTAATGTAAATTATCACATTAGTATTATAGGAGTTAATTATTTTGTTGCTATATCTTTTTATATTAATGGCGTTTTAATCGATTTTAGTCATTAAATTTACTTTAGACACAATAGGCTGGTATTCATTACCTATGCCTTTATCAGCAGAAACAATTTTAAATGTCTATTATTTCAAACAATATGATCAAGCGTATTGTTTCAGTGGAAAATAAATTCATTTTATATAATTATTTCTGCTAATGGACCATGTATTTATTTTGTATATTTTTTATTGTATTGATAACCTAAAATAAATAAAAATACTGTAATAATATGCGCAACACCTACTTGTCATATAATTTTAAAGACATTTTTATACTGGATTACTTATTTATTTTTCAATTACCTAATCTTTACTCAAAGGAGTTTCCTCCACAGTACAAATATCTGTTTTATAACAATTAACAACCGAACCAAACACTTTTTCCGAAATCGAATCTACGAAGCCGTATTTTTAACATTCAGGCTACAACCACGATCCTTGTCTATAGTCCGCGCCACAAAACTATTCCCAAGACGCTGAATAGGTAATTACTGAAGAATAAATACAAAATATTCCATAATTAAACTCTACTACGACTCAACCTATATGAGCAGAGACTTTAGTTAATTTGTTTAAATCCAAGCATAGACTACGCTCTCTCCGTGACCATAAAACTTGTGCTTCGCATTTTGTAATGTAAAAAAAAAATTATACAAGATATTATAAATTAAATAATGCTAAAAATAAAATAAACTTAAATATATATATACACAATATTTAAAAAAGCCTATACTAAAACCCGTCCAGCCCCATCAGACCACTGTCACTGGGCAGTGTACACTGCACTGCTCAGCATTCTAGAATGCTGGCAGCATTACCTCGCTGGATACTTATCCTTTGAGCGAACCATTAATAAATATATTGAATACCTATAAAACAAAGAGCATAAGAAGAAGGTAATTCATATAAGTAATTACTTGAGTTGTGGTAGAGTAATACCTAGCGCATACGTCCGAAACTCAAAGGGCGCGGGTTTGATCCTGGCTGGAACGCATGCCCCACTTAGGCAGTTTTCTGACCTATGTGCATATTATTACCTTTACCACGTGCTAACAACGCTGAAGGAAAACATCGTGATGCAACCCTCATGACGAGATAACCGATGTATCAAACCTACCAAGCCGCCGTGGACAAGCGTGGCGGGTATACTGTCCGTTTCCCTATAATGGGAGGCCTGAGCCCAGCAGTAGGACATTTATATGCTGTTATTATATTGTAAATACTTATAAGAAAATATAAAGATAGAATTAATAAATAAAAAGCACGTGTGCGTCTCAGGACGCCCGAGAGAAGAGATAACTTAAACTAATCTGAGTTGAACTATTTAATATTAAAATTGTTTAATTTGAGGAGCCTGCCTACCGCTGCCGTATGCGTGAGAGAAACGGAAGCCAGAGAGTCTGGCGCCGTTACGCGTTACGTAACGAAGCGGTTTAACCTCCCATAAGAAGTTATCTCTTCCAAAATTGGTCAAATAAAATTCCTCACGCAGCTGGATTATTGAGGGACCCATACACAATTCTACATTGCAAGCCTGCGGTTGGCAGCGCTTGCAAGACTTAAGAGGCGTCCTGCTCTGTGTTGTTGCAGGACGCAATGCAGGCTGCAACAACATTCTTATTTGAATTATGCGGCGGGCTGCAGTGCAGGACCGGGAATGGATACACCTTTAATGAGTTACTTCTTAATGAGCTGCTTCATCATTCTCCCCCTTCATTTCCTCCTTCGGAGTCGATGCGGGTGTCATTAAAACTGAACTCCTCTGGGAGTTTTAATGTTTGTTTTTATTAGCTTTATTGTAATAGCGACTAATCTAGTAGGTACCTTTATGTACCACGTCTTCGACATGGCAGTATGAGTATAGTTTTCTTAGTCTGTGTCTGTGGGTAGGTTCAAAATATTAAATAATTGACCATGACTTTTTGGCGAACACATTCTTTGATATGCAATTTTGTTTTCGAATAACGTACCTATATACTTCTATGACTTTTGTTTAAAATTATATGTGTATAGTTAAGAGAATATTGATTGGTTTAATAAAAAAACTGCGTTGTGTAAAAAATTGCGAAAATTGACGTATTTAAATTTATTCTAGTGTCTATTTGTAACAGGATTATTTTTAAACTTGATTTCATGAATATTGTCTTTGACCTTAGTTACGAAAACCGTGCCAAGCTATATTTGAAAAAAAAACAAGAATTAGTTAACGGTATTATAATCTTAATCACAGAGACTAATAAACGTACAAATAAATATTTCACACAGTTAAAATCTACCTATACACAAGTATCTACACAATACTTGCAATTAAAAAAATATTAAATTATCTATTAAAATATTTTCACTGATGCCGGAACATAACTCAAAGTTGTTACGGCAGCATACTCTAAACCAGGGTTGATAGCCATCCAGTCGGGCAAATGTCCTACCACTTGGCTGTAGGTTATTTTGTCGCCTCTTACGACAGGAGGCCCAGCCGCAGGAATAAGTATTCTTTTTACTTTTCTACATGGAGAATTCTTAAAATTGTTGTTCTTTTTAAACAAAAAATATGTATTTCTATTACTCTTAAAGTTACCGACGAAACTCTGACACCATTTTAGAAAATAAAAGAATTCCACCAGATGACTATTCAAATTATTTGCAGGCACAGGCAGAACAAAAAAGCTTTAATATTATAAGTATATTAAAAAGCTTAATCTAAATGAATAGTCATAATCGAAATGAAACAATAAGTCCGTTATTAAAAACACGAATTAAACGCATTGTATTAATTTAAAAACTATAAATTAAAGGATCGCGATAATTGTCGGTCATTATGGTTGATCACAGCAGGGATATATTGTGTAGGGTTGTCAGTAATCTAAAAATAGATTTATATTATTATTAAAGGTTCTGGCTACAAAGCCTTTTGGACATGTCTTATCAATATTTCGTTTGAATATCAGTATTGATAAGTCTTTGATAGGAGCCAAACGTAGGAGTTCTTGTAGTACATTGACATATTATATATTTTATTTATTTATTATATTTGTGGCTTGGCAACTAGGCCTTTAAGCCAGATCTTAGTTTATAATATACATTTAGTTTCTTCATTTTCTTAAGCCTATGTGTAGCACAGCTGAACTGTAGGTAATCAGCTAGTGCCATTCAACGGCAAAAGGCCACATTTGACTATACAGTTCACATTTCTCACAAAACACATAATCACTACTCAAAAACTATCAATATCCTACAACTATTGTTCATTTTAGAGTAATTTTACACATTTTTAGAAAATAAAACTGCACATCACAACATGACCTTTCAGTTCCCGCCAAAAACTCTCCCATATTATATTTCACTATGCAGTATTATAGATTATGTTATATTTTATGTGCGTCGTCAGCCAATCGCAGTACACTGCTATCCACGTCATAGTAGTAATATACATTTTTTTAAATTGTGAAGTTGGCAAACAGGTGTTACTTTTTTTGAAAACTAGCAAACCATCAACGTTCAGGTTCCTACCAGAAACTCTAAAACATTATGTTAAATATGATAACCATCGACTTATATATATATATATATATATATATATATATATATATATATATATATATATATATTTACGATTTTTACTTTATTGATTTATTGTATTTAAGTTTTTTTTTCTAGTGACATAAAAATACATTTTTTTTAAAGTATGGAAATTAGCCAGAATTTTGGGTACGCTCCCCGCCGTCAGAGATTTGGAGTTAATTTTTTACTTATAAATTTATGTTATTTTGTATGTATGGTTTCATTTATAGTAAAGTTAAGTTTATTTATTATTTAAATAAAATAACTAATTTAAATATAAAAATAATGAATACTCCAAAAGGATCCAACAAAGAGGTTAATTTTACTAATGTTACAGCCCTATTGCGGGGCGGTTCAGCGTCGGGCACGACTCGGGCTCAAAACACGTTAAACTTAAATTTATTAAATTAATCCAAATTAATCCAGGAGCGGGCATCGTTAAATACATCTTTCGCAATAAAAAGTGATGGTACGCTCGTAAAATTGACCCCGACATTTTCACCCCTACCTGGCCATTGCGAATTATAACAAAATTCCGACTCTGGAACGCAACGTTATGTTGTTTATGATAATGTCTTAATTAACGGTATTAAGCTAAAACTGAATAAAAGATAAATCGTCAAATAGAGCAGTAGTTATTCAATATTGCCAGACTACACATATAATAATTTCAATGCTTTTTTATGACTGGCAATATTATCTCCATTCGAATACAACCGAACCATGGGTAAAAAAGCAGCAGACTAATGTGTACTGTATATGTACACATTGCTATCTTTTGTATATATAACTTATAAAATAAATATTTTTATATAAAATTCCTATGTCAATGTATATGTTACTGAACTCCTCCTAAACTCCCTGGACGCTTGTGTGTTTGAGTGGGTGGGTACCTACCTGGATTGTTTAGACTCAAAATTGGACTCGGTAGGTGGCACTGCAATCGGGTTCTAAATTTTATTTTATTATGGTAGAAGAACGTTTACTGGGCCCGCTAGTATATATATATATATATATATATATATATATATATATATATATATATATATAAGATTTTAAAAATCAATAAGTATACAATACTCTAATAACATAATGAAACAGTGAATGCATATTTAATTGTGTACATTTTATTATATTTTATTATTATTTTAACATAAATCCGGACCGACGCGATCATTATTTAACGGTTGCGTCTTTTACAAATTTTTACGGAACTTCTAACGTCAAATACAGTAAGTAACAACCATAACCTCTTTAAATAATAATATTCTAATTTGTAAATATTGTATTAATTTTAATTTACCTTTACAAGCACTTGTCAAGGCACCTCTGACATGACACCTTACTATAAATAAACAAAGCAAACCTTAAAAAAATATTTAATTATAAAGTAAACAAACAGAATCGATACGCGTATAAAACAGACAGTTGTTGTTGATTTATGTTATGATTATCAAACATATATTTCCATAACTCCTAAAGCCGGGTGCACACTATGAACAATTACTATGTTCCATGATACGCAAAAACTTTGTTTGCATATGCACGTGTTCCATGTTCTTTAGTGGTACAGAAACATGGATCACTATTCACCAATCCCGGCTTTAAAACAGGTAGTGTTTTGAGCAAACCTAACCGGGTCGCACATTATACAATAAATTCTAAAACAATGAATATATTATTTATGTTCGTATGAAATTTCATGTTTAAATTGAAAAATTACCTAATTATAAAATAACATCTTCTTTAATACAACAACGGTGAACGCGAATGGAATTGAATTCGCTTTTATGAATTGTATTGATAGCTGACAGGTTTTAGATATATTTTTTTCATTTGATGTAAAGCGGTTACCATCGCCTATAGACATTTGCAACATCAAAGGTGCTACAAATGCACTGCTGCTCTCTTAAGGGAGACTAGAACCTGGTCACTAATACCGGAAAACAACACAAGGTTGTTATGGCGGCATACTCTAGACCAGGGGTGGTCGCCATCCGGTCGAGTAAATACCCTACTGGCTGTGAGTTGTTTTGTCGCCTCTTATGACAGGCCGCCCTGAATTGTATTCTTTCTCCGTTCCTGCACGGATTAATTCCAAAAATACATCCACATAAAGGCGTTAAAATATTTCGACAATTTCTTACTTTTAAAACACCATAATAAAATTATTTTAATTATAGTTTAAACAATATTTTTTTTGTATGCAAATTATCGGCGTCCTACGTGTTGCAGATAGCGAGGGTAACTACTTGCCTATCAAGTGAATCCCATTTACCAGTTTTGCTACAAGCAAATATAAAAAACATTGATAATATATTTGACTCGTTAATATCATGACGGCATAACTCGTGCTAAATCTAAAGGCTTCGACTTTTTGTAATATGATAAAAGGTATCTCAGTTGATTTCATTGCCAACTATAGTATCTCACTTCCATTACTCGTATTTTTTTTAGACAAACGTATACTGTATATCCTCAAATTAAGCAAGTTATGCTTGTGTTATGGGTAATATACAACGAACTACTCTTGCGCCCCAGACACCCAGACCATAGTAAATAATGGAGAAAATACTTTTCCGAAATTTACTATAGCAGGAATCGAACCCGGAGCCTCTGCATTGCAGTGAGGTAGGCCGGCAAAGGCTTAACCCGCTCAACCACAGAGGCCGTCATTTTAATGATGATGATGATTTAAATGATTTAAATGTTCGAGTATGATGCTCGTATTTGAACGTGCGCAACCTGCTTAATATTTGCATAATCATGGCTCATTTTACAATTTGAAATTAATATTAATCAATTAGTACCTAGGAGAGCAGCTGTTTAATTATGCGCAAAAGATAAAGCAGGAAAGCACATTTGAAAATTATATTAACCTATTAACAATTTAATTAATTCATGATTAAGTGATAAAGAATAATATGTATAAGTAGAAGTGAATTTTTAAAGTAGCCCTTCAGAGCCAAATCCTAAAGTATGCCAAAAAGCGAAAAAAAAATCAAAGCAGTCTCGAAGCTGATTTTGACGAAAACTAAAGTGGGATCCATCACCTTAAATAATTATGTCTAATTCAATAATATATTATATTTATTTATGATAAACTTAATGATCTGCAGCACCTACATCGCCAGATTAGGTTATACTATTCCTTAAGTTAGGTTGCCTGGAAGTCACGCGATAAGGTCGCCTATTGTTTGTACCATGACAATATTATAATTGTGTATTTTGAAATTATATATATGATGAACAATAAAGTGTTATCTATTTATCTATCATCATTAGATTTTTTTAAAAATCATTTACCCTTGTCATAAATCGAACAGCTGATTTTGAAATAATAAAAACATGTATTATTATACCAAAGCATAGTATAGCTTCAATTTCTGTGAAGGAATGTCAAACGGCTAACCTGGGGATAGGGTTGTTTTTGAATAAAATGTTCAAATTCAACGCTTCTCACATTGAAAGCCTCTGTGATGTAGGTAGTAGTCTAAACTTTGGTCCGCCTACGTCACAAGAGGTAGAAACTACAAATACTATTGCCGACAGGGTATTTTGTTGTTATTTACTCTGGTCCGGGTGTCTGAGAATGACATTGTTTGTCTTATATTACCCATAACACAAACATAATTTTGTTACCTTGTGAATATACAATGTAGATTTGTATATTCACAAGGTCTGCCAGTATATTTATTAGTGCTTTTTTATTGCAGGAGTTCAGCAGACAGGCAGACGGCTCACTTGATGGAAAACGATTACCATCGCCTATGAATATTTGCAACACCAAAGGTGCTACTGCTCTCTTAAGGCAGACTGGAACCTGGTAACTAATGCCGGAACAGGTTGTTATGGCGACATACTTTAGACCAGGGGTGGTAGACATTTAGTCGGGCAAATGCCCTATCACCTGTCTGTCAGTTGTTTTGTCGCCTCTTACGACAGGCCGCCCGGCCGCAGGAAGTTGTATTCTTTCTCCGTTTCTTTTGAGTTCTCAATGAAAATAAATTAATTTTTAATCGTTTTATTAATATATTCGTTAAAATTTAATAAGAGCCCATGAAATGGCCGCGATTTCAAAGCGCGCCATGTGCGCGCACATTCGCATCGCATTAGCATGTAAATGCGCATGCGCATTGAAATTTAACGTCTTAATTTATGGCCGACACAGGCTCGCTTCAGGTACCAGTTTTGATGAGTCAAAATAAATCCTCTTGCGATTTAATTGATGCATTGCAAAGGACCTTACACATTAGTCGTTCTATGTCCAAAAACGATATTAGATTATTTTATTTCTGTCCTTCAATTTGAATAACTCCTTGTAAGTAAACTAACCAGTGATAGCTTAGTGGCTAGCGTAATTGTCCGAAATTCAAAGGGTGTGGGTTCGAATCTTAGACTTAGGCAATTTTGAGACCTATTGTGTATATTGCTACAATTGCGACTGGATGGCTACCACCCCTGGTCTACAGTATGTCGCCATAACAACCTTAATTTGTGTTCCGGCATAAGTGACCTGGTTAAGAGAGCAGCAGCGCATTTGTAGCACCTTTGGTGTTGCAAATGTCCATAGGCGATGGTAACCGGTTTCCATCAAGTGGGCCGTATGCCTGCCTGCTGAACTCCGGAAATTAAAAAAAATACCACGTGCTAACGGTGAAGGAAAGCATCATGATGAAACCTGCGCCTCGAGATAACCAATCAAAATTCTCAATCTGCCTTGGACAAGCGTGGCGGATATACTGTCTGTTTCCCTGTAAATGGAAAGCCCGAGCCCAGCAGTGGATCGTTTATGGGCTTTTATTATTAACCAAAAGGGCTCTGAGGCCATGAGTTTCTATAAAGAGCTCTCAAATTGCCTAATTGGCTGTTTAGACCATCAGAGGGCTGGTTCTTACCACCGAAAACGGATTGGTATCATAATCCAGCGAGGTAAGAGCCAGTCTTCTGGGAACCTTACCCATTGACTTCGATAACTTAGACTCAGTTTTCTATTTATAGTCTTACGGGGTGCCTACAGGTAGAAGACAATATAGTAACATTTTCTTCATTGTACTCGTTTATAATTTAATATAAAAAAGAGATCCATATAAACGTAACTTAAATCATTAAGCTATATTGAATGCCGTCTAGTATTTTCAGTTCTGTACCTTTCAATTGAATCACCTGTCATTTCAGTCCTGTGTCTTTCAATCAAATTGATTCAATATGGTTGATTTATCTTACATCAGCACTACTTCTGTAGTATAAAACGCTGTCGCATAGTATGCTGTTGCATAGTCTTGATAATGAAAGAAGATCAGTAAAAACATAAGTCTGTAAAATCCCCCAAAATTTTACATTAAATTATAGGTACACCACAGAGCAACAAATCATTGCCGTTGAAAACTTACTTACTTTTTCCGTCAACCGACTTATTAGAAATTGCTTTAAAAGTGATGATCTTTAGCAAAGTTGTTGTGCATGAGCCAGAGAAGGCTTCTGAGTTGGTTCACAATTGGACCCGGTAGGTGGCGCTGATGTCGGCATATCTATTGAAGCTTTTCCGGGCAAGACGACGTCTGCCGGGACAGCTAGTATGATATAAAAGCTTGTCGCGATACTTACTTGTGTAGATAAACAATAATATAATACTTACAATGAGTATGTAACTTGGTCTTGACATAAAAAAGTATATATTTTATAAAATAGGTAAATACATCTTCAAAAGTAAATCTCGAAAGAAACTTTTATATTGTTTAAAGTTTATTTTATTCCTTAGAGCTTTAAATACAAGCTTGTTTTTGATTTTTTTTACATAATTAACCATGATACAAAACAAAATCAATAATATTTATCCGAATTCGTCTTCCGTAAAGCGTCGACCAACCAAAAGAACCAATTCAGTAGGTACCAAATAATTAATTATTTTTTACAAAACTTAAGTGCATAAGTACTTTAAAAACGGAACGGTCTAAAACAGTGAAATAATTGAATTTTTAGTAATAAAATTTTCAGTACCATCTTTTGAAATTAATGACTTTATGTCGGCAATCTTTGTAATGAAAATTATTGCCTGTTTAGGCCTGTCCATTGTAATCGTACAACAGATAGTGAGAATACCTTATATTTTATTTATGCTTAATAAATATTCGCAATTTGTCACTGAAATTGATAAATACCCGGCAAGATTCTAGATCGGTGTCCTTGATCTTCGAAAAAATCAAATTTAATATCCTTTTCAAACTATGAAGTATTAAGAAGTGAATTATCACATCTTTAACTCTCCCATATTTATGTAATTCTATACAACATTACTACTATGTTTTTTTTAAACGACCACGGGCCATTGAAATGCCCCAGACTTTAAAGGGCTTGCGTGGGACCATGGGGAGGCCAACACGTAGAGGCAGGCCCCTTGACGCATTTAATGTAAATGTGGTGTGACACTGACCGGCGATTGTCCCTATGTACTACACCTTATACTAATGCACCCAAGGACAAGCCCCGGCCAGTGTAAGACTATTGTCGGAAATGAGAACAGAAAGTACCGGGCTATTGGGGTGAACTGCTAGTGGTACTAGGGGTCTAGAAATATGGGGACTATGGCGTCTACCCCACGCAATTTTTCGGGGAATATGGAAAAATGGGCAGACTATGATTATTATTGTTATTTATATATAACAAGATATGTATATTTCTGTCTATTGTACTTGCCATTTCAATTTATATATATATATATATATACTTTTTTTTATTCTAGTTATATTGCAAAACCCACATGTTACATAATTTTTCCTAATGTATCCAATGTCTGGAAGAAATCCGCCTATTGTCTTCTGTACCTACTTAAACTTGTTGCTTAAATTTATTTAAGAAACACAAAACTTATTTAACACCGTTAAATATAATTAGCAAAATTAGTGAATCATAATAAACTGCCTAAATACGTTTTGCACAAAATGTATTGACAGTTCTTTAAACATATTTAGCGACAAATTTTGAGTTGTGCAAGACGCTAAACGTATTTAAGTGTATTAAATGCGTTTAGTGTTTCTTAAATAAATTTAATGAAGCTTATGCAAGCGGCCCTAAATCTAGGAATGTCTTGTCTGCAGGTATGGTTTCAAAATCGTCGAGCAAAATGGCGGAAGAAAGAGCATACCAAGAAAGGCCCAGGTCGGCCAGCCCATAACGCGCATCCGCAGTCTTGCTCTGGAGAACCCATTCCACCCCATGAGCTTAGAGCACGCGAGAGGTGAGGAACTTACAAAATGGATGTACCTACTAATAGATTTATTTCAAATCTTGTGATTCTAAAGAGAGCCTTTGAGGCTTATCGCTGGCGAAAAATAAGTAACAGAATCACCATCAAACCGGTTGTCTTGTACATAAAAGTAAAAACTCAGATTATAAGTACTATTGGTCCGATTATAATATTAAAATAAAATAAAGAAAATATAAACTCTAAACACTAAAATATATCTGGTGGATATAGATAAGGACTAACTACTCTTAAATATGTTTATGAAAGCTATAATTTATTAAGTATACTGTCCATTAATTTGCATTACTATTGGTTCAAATTTGACATGACCAGTGTAGCAGGTATATCAATTTTGTAACAGTGGCATAGTGGATAATTTGAAAACCAAGTATTAAGTGCCACATTTGTCCAAGTCGGATTAACGGGTAAATACATTGGTAATCTCTCTCTAATTGACGGCTTCTGTGGTTGAGCGGGCTAAGCCTTTGCCGGCCTACCTCACTACAACGCAGAGGCTCCGGGTTCGATTCCTGTTACAGTAAATTTCGGAAGGTATTTTCTCCGTTATTTACTATGGTACTATGGTCTGGGTGTCTGAGATCGGCCCCAAAGTAGTCCGTTGTATATAGCCCATAACACAAGCGTAACTTGCTTAATTTGGGGATGTACAATATGTGTGTTTGTCTTATTTATTATACTGTTACGACCTAGACGCCAACAAAAAAAACAAATTCACACCTGTATACCTGTAAAAACACATTTTATTACCTTTCGGCATTTGGACTTCTTTTTTTTACTTTATATTTAAAATTTGTGATTAGAAAACAGCCCATTGTGTATTGTAATCTTTTATGGCAGTCATTAGCTTAACGGTGTGTCGGATTTAAAGTACAAACTAATTATAGGAAATTCGGTGCACGCGGCCGGGCCGACATATTGCATCTGTGCATTATAAAGCAATGCCCCAATTGAGAGACGAGCAGTCAAGCGATAGCGCTAATCTATTTAGTGACGGACTTTGCGTGTGTTATTGAATTACGACCTTCTGCATTACGTTTGGACTTGTTGTCTTCGGTTATATTTGTACCTGTGTTATACGTGTTTGTATAGTTCTAATAAACTCTATAGTAATTCTAAAGGCATTTTTATTCGAGTCTCACGGGGCTCGTAACAATATTTTTATTTTATTTTCTTTGGGGGGCTAACAGCTAAAATGAGATCGATTTAGAGAAGCTATTAATAAGCCTCCACAGATAACAGTAAAACTAGAAAGAGAAGAAAAAAAAAGAAAGTTATACAAAGAAACAATAATAAAAATGTGCATAGATGTAAGGTCTTTAAACTGATAAATCCGAGTTTGAACAGAATTTGACCAACTTTGCGCTAAACAATGCTACACTATTAGTAAATAAGTCTAAGTCAAAATACTATCTCGATGTATCTGTTTCCTGACGATATTCTCTCTCATTGTCAGAACGTGGTACTACTAGGTACTAAGGTTGGGATTTATATCTGATGTCTAAAGAGTTCCCAACTGTGAAATATTTTTGTTTCTTTGAAGATAAAGTCATCGGGTACCTACAGTAAACCGTTGCGACATTAATTTGTATTTGAATGTGGAAACAACGTTTTTCAATTGTCCGAAAGAACTTTGATGATAGCGTCATAAGTTACAAAGGAAACAGGGTTATCATAGCCACCGATAATAAATACTTCAAATAATTAAATTAAAGCAGAACTGATGACCTTAAAGCAATTATTCTGATACATATGTAAGTTTTGAGTGCAAAGAGATATCAGGGCAAGTACATAGTTATCTGTCTGGAGGTGCAAATGGGCAAACAATGATACGATGCGCGGGCGCTGCTTTTGTGTTTATCGCCGGCTTCATTTTATTGCCCCGAATTAATTACTATTAATTTTTAATGATGTTCTATTTTGTATTAACAGACTTAGAATGTTGTGTAAGCATGTCGAGTTCATTGCTGGTTATCATTCAAGAAGTTTATTTTTTTCTGTCAAAGGACTGTTAATATTAATTCATTAAAATAAGAACTAAAACTTAGTTATTCTTATAGTTATACTTAGTTGTAGTATATTCGTATAGTTATACTTAGTTAGTCTCCATTTTGTTTGTTACTCTTCACACCGTTGGAAACTAACTTATTATAATTAAACTTGATACGAATATAAGTTGGAAAGTTGTGATGAATATTAAGATACTTTTATTTCTGAAAATGAATTACATACATACATACATAACTTCACGCCAGGTCCCTTGCGGGGTAGGCACGAACAACAGAGCGCCATTTAGGCTTATTCTTACACACCTCACCTGCTTCTTTGACTTTCATAGCTCTTGTCATGCACATGACTTACGTTCTACGGTATATGGTTAGTTTGTAAGAGTAATGCCGTAAGGAGAGCCCTTTTTGTGGTGTGTGGTATGTGGTGGTATTATACATTTCAAATAATTAAAAGAGATTTAATAAAAGTAAAAGCGTCCAAGTTATAACTTTTATACAGCTATACAGCAGTTACCATACCTGATTATTGGGAAATCTTGTCTTCTAGCTTAATTTTCGTTAGAAATAAACAAACAGATCTCAAAGCTACTAATGCTTAGTAGTGGGAATTACTCGATTTGTCCAAACACACTATAATGTTTAAAATATTTCAATAACAATAATATAATCAATTTATAATAGCTGGTGTAGCTGAATTATGCAAGTCTGCAAATAGGTTTCATAACAATACAAGTTTGTACCATGAATTTATTATTAGATTCTATACTAATTGGGCCCTCTTGCATTTGTCAACAGGGCGAGAAGAAGAAAGAAGTTGGCAAAAGCATTAGACCGACAGGCACGGAAACTTCGCGCCAAAGGAATCGCCGTGGATCTCGAAGCTTTGAAAGCCGAATATTTGGCACAGCACCGTAACACTGGCTTGTATTCGGACTCTGATGTAGACGGAGAAGGCGAGGAGTGTATGATTGATGTAGTCGGAGGTGATTCCTGCCATGACTCAGGTCCAGAAGACTTCTCGCTAACTGGAAGATTGCGAGCTCCATCCGGTGCTGATGGCATGAACAACTCGGACAGTTCAACATCAGACGGCCATTCTGGAAGGAATTTTAGTCCCTTACCAGACCCACAACCGTCCTTTTTCAAACAGTTTGGTGCAGGGAGCAATTTTGAGAAATTCGACTTTGATTCAGCAAGGGCGGTGTCCTTAGACTTAAGTGGAGGGGGTACAGCAACAGAACAAGGTCTGTCTAAAAATGTGGGTGCAAGAAAACATAATCCATTCAGTATAGAGTCATTGCTTAACACGTGAAAGTGACTTTTTTGTGACTTTAGAGGCTCTTTTAGTACACAGTGACTATGCAGGCATTACGTGATAATGTTCCTTTGTGTGAATTGTAATAGCCTTAACACATTGCAGTTTATGGAAGAATGTTTGCAATGTTTGGCCGCTTATTGTTATTTTGATATTCCACGGCATTTTTGTTCAGAATCATAATTTCAATTTTGATCTAACATTTGTGTATTGTCCTACACCTTTCCTTATTCTTCTAATATGAATAACATGTTTGCAAAATCTAAGAGCGGATCTCACCATCTGTAAAAAGTAATGGTTTTATCAATCATGTGTACAGAAATATGTATAACGCTAGAAATGAAATATTGATGGATAGCTAACTCTTTATTGTACACCCTTAAATAAAACATACTAAAAAATTCTAAGATACCTAAATATTAACTTTTGACGATTTGAAGAGCGTGTTTATTATAATTGGGATTTTTGGTTTAATTTTCATATCTAAGCAGAATAGCAATCAACAAGTATGACTATACTTGTTTCACAAACAAGTTGAACAACAAGTTTCCACGGAATCTATTCATGTAAGGATACTAACGACATCTAAGCGCAAAAAGTACAACTATCCATCAAAGCAGTAGAAGTATCTACTGCAATTGTCAATAAGTATTTTTCTTTTGTGATCAAAAAAGGTCGCGCTCATGGTTGTTAAAACATAATATGTATTTAGTTTTAATTTACCTAAGCATATTCGCCCTTAAGGTCCTGCAAGTTACACTACATGCTTTTATTTCTAAAAACTGCAATGCCCTAAGACTATTTTGATGATCTATCATTATTATATCAGTTAAATTAAAGACTTAATAGGTACCACATAACTACATATCCTTGTGAATATTAAATTTAGGAATTTGTATCATATAGCTTAGTGTAAATAGAATAAACGTTATATTTATTTAAATCTGACTATAATATATTCTTTTAAATTTCGGGGCAATAACTCATGAAAAAATATAATTTATTGTTATCATATTTCTGCTATTTTATTTATATTTAAATATTATCCCCGCAAATTGCTAATGCGTTGGAACCTTGTCAAATTAACATTCACGTGACGTCATCAGGAACTTGATATGTACGCGTACTCGCCGGCCAGTGATACAAACGGTACTGAGTGTTCGGCTACGGTTACGTCACCAAAATGGCGGCCAGGCGCATTAGCAATTTGCGGGGATATAATATGTAATAACTTTATTTTTTTACAATTATGGTAAATTAAATTTGAGAGAGCACTGAGACCTAACGCACTCGTGCTGTGATGGAAGTTTAATATTTCTTTATAAAAAATAAAACTAAATTATAAACAACACCATCTTAAAAATTAAACTGCACTTCAAAAAAAACCTAAAAATAAATACTATTATAAACATATTTTCAAGTAACAGATGTAGTTCAGATTGCTGTCGGTGTGGAGCGTTCCCAAAATTCTGGTCGCATCCAACGTTGTATGGCAATGCTAATCAGTTGCCCCAAATATAGACCAGCCCTTTGGTCACGCAAGACTTCTTTCAATCGCCTTAAAAGGTACCTTTATTTACAATATTTATGTACTAGTCAGAAGAAGACTAGGAATCACAATTGCCAAAATTATAAATCTGATAAGGCTCCTAAATTCTACATTTCGTCGGCATCAGTGCAGAATCATGTAACGAATTTTTTGGCAATATTATATTTTTCGGCAAATTATTAACAATGATTACTATATGTAACGATTTTCACGCAAAAATATTTTTAAAAAGATGTAGTTACAAGGTTCTGCACTGACGCCGATGTCTATAGCTTGCGTGACAGAAGCAACACTGTACCACAGGGAATGTTCACCAGCGAATGGTTCATCCACACTTTCCTTCACTTTCGATACCTGGGGCCCAAGTCTGCTATTACTATTTCGTCAAAATCGCCGG
Source organism: Dendrolimus pini (assembly GCA_949752895.1). Classification (NCBI taxonomy): domain Eukaryota; kingdom Metazoa; phylum Arthropoda; class Insecta; order Lepidoptera; family Lasiocampidae; genus Dendrolimus; species Dendrolimus pini. Next base: position 16,716,085 of record OX457136.1, read on the forward strand.
ATACCATCGTCTCAATCGTAAGTTTGCCTGATTTTGATATTCTGTTAACCCCAATGGTGTGCCTAAGCACCCTACTATCTTTATAAACATTTATAAGCGAAAACTTGCGACATAAATGTTTAATATTTTTGGTAGCTTGCAATATTTATTTCGACTGACGTAATTTCTAGTAATGGTAATACCAATTTTTTCTACTATTTTGTACAGACGCGAGTGTCGTGACGATAACGAGAAGATATAGTAGATTTAGTAGAATACGAATTTTTGACACTGCCAAGATATTGAAATTGTAGAATTGGGCCGCTGGAAGTCTACTGTTCGTGGTGCACGCTCCTTCATACCATACTTGAACAAACTATGTAATGATCTCCCGGGGTCCTCCCAGAGCGCTACAATGTGGGGCTCTTCAAGAAGGGTGCAAACAGATATTTCAAGTCTCAAGTAGCGTAGGCAACGCATCGGCTACCTTGGTGTCGCAGATGTTTATGGGCGGCGGTAACCACTTGTCATCAAGTGAATCCGTATGCCAGTCTGCCATAAGCAAACATAAAATACTAGTGGCATCGTCTAGAAATATGGAATCTAGAAGCATTTTCATAGTTATATTTATTACTGACCACTTGATATTTTCTTGGATTCTTCTGCCATGGCAATATGGAACTTCTAAACAGAAGAATAATACAGTGGGCTGAGTGCGCTGCTTTTCAGTACGCATTTATATACCTGTGTTATTAATATTAAAACTATTTTTATTCAATACATACATACAGGCATTCAATACATACGTATTCATACATACAGACACTGTCTTCTGCCGGTAAACAATATCTTGTTTTTATTATGTACGGTATAATTAATGTCTTAAGTTTGTGTAACTGAAATATTTGTTTACAAAATATGGTAATTTCTTGCAAATAATAAAACAATCTATAAATAAACTTGTCACAACCTTATAATTAAAATATAATTGCAATGTTACAATGGTCTCTTAGGATAAAGTAGTTTTCAATTTCATACCGATTTAAACTATTGTTTAAAAATATTAACCCTAGTATGACTAAATTATCTATTTCTTATATGCACTTATCAATAATTGCATTTCCCAAATACAATCTTGCTAATACAAAAAGTGCATGTGAAGTCCCTAAGGCAGTCTTTCGATTGCCAGTAAATGCTTTATTTAATAAATTTTAATGCCTGTTTTACCCCATACCCAAAGATCGTACTTTGTTATTGCTATTAGCAAAATACGGGTGGAAATTAAATTCATTGTAACGTACTGAATTTTTAAAGAACTTTAAAAAGGAGGAAGTTCTCAATTCGACTGTATTTTTCTTTGTATGTTTGTCATCCGATTTCTCCGTCAATTGTGGACCGATTTTTATTTTATTTTTATTAGAAAGAGGATACTTACGAGGTGGTCACATGGTCACCAAGTCAGGATCTGATGAGTGGATTCCAGGAAATCGAGAGCGGCCCTCGAAAATAATAGGCATGTACAACGTGTTTCATATTTCTTAAGGCTATTCATGTATTTGTGTAACTACAATGTAGAAGCTAAAACTGAACAGACTTCTAAAGTAACTTTAAAAAAATAAAAAAAATTCTACATCTTGAAGTCGGAGCCAAGTGAAACGTAAAAAACAACAACAAATTTGCAAAATCAAGTATTTTTTATGTTTTCATTCACACTGACTTCAAGTTGTTGTAGAAAATATTTATCTGTTGCTCTTTGTATTATTTTTGAAATCGGTTTTGGTTTTTGTTATGACATCACGCCATATTGCTGGACCATTGGTACGCAATCATATTTATACATATTTCATGATGTCAAGCCAGCATTATCTTGGGTCTATCCCTTCCACTGGAACCTGTTGGAGGCGACATAAATAGATATTTTTTCCTTACATAACTTACTAGTATTCATAAGACAGCCGTTGCATGATCTGCAATTTCTTTAGGTACTATGTAACGAATATGAAAGCTGATGCGGCAGTTTCTAACTCCTCTCATCCACGTGTCGTCATTTCCGTGACTCGCAGCTCTTGCTTCTGTCACCCATGAACAGCATACGCCTTACTGGCATAGAAACCGACAGGTCTCTGGCCTGTGCTTATCATGTTGGTATTATACTATTGTGTCTAATTCTGGATACATAAAAATTAAGATAATAATAATTAACATAATAAAGATGGCCGCCTCAGACAAATTACACATACAAAAAATATCAACACATTAAATGTAAATATACAACATAACAAGCGATAAGCCGGCCAATTAGCAAAACAATATGGCGTTAGTGGTTTATGACCATTTTTCCAAGACCACCATAATTTCATATTTTGTTGGACATTTTTGGACACAACAACAATAACTTTAACCTCAACCCATGATAGAGAGAATTTCGTGCACAGTGAAATAAAGAATTAATAATGCATAACTTGGCAAAACCTAAGATAAATTATACCAAAAAGGTAACAGAAGTTTTGATGTTCATTATTACACAGGGAAACGTACCCATACTACGTGACCCGTTCGGTGGGGGAGAGAGAGGTCTTCAAAATACCACACTTAGTTACATGGGACTTAGGTTTCCTTTAAGAAGTCCATATCCTCTAGGAATATCTCGCATTTTTTCGAGCTATATTCAAATATAGCGCGCAGCGTTTAGCGCAATTTAAAGGGCTTATGTCTAACTGGTCGTCATTATTCGACTTGTAATTATAGGTATGCTGCACGCATTCCCGTCGTCATGTCATTGTGCCAAGCGCCGTAGTAATAATGACAAATATATTTTTTTTTTACTTTCTGGTGGGAAAAAAATAATTTACACCGATATTTATGAATTACTACGTGAAAACAAGAGTTGGAGGGGATGGTTTTGGCATATACTACCGGTGGTCACCGAGGGGGGGGGGGGTTAAATAATTATAAAAATGGGTCTCGTAATATGGGTACTTTCTCTAGTAGAGTGCTAATCCAATCCGATTCGAAATACACAACACAGAATAATAAGAATATTACAAAACAAGTTTTATAATGGCTATTACTATTTCCCGAGCATTACGACATTGCAGTCATTTCATTATTGCCTACTTTAAATGAGACGTTCTAGAAAAAATTATCGCTACATCTATATTTCAATTAATAACAACGTAAATTACAATCAGATAAAAGACATAAATGAATGTTCCCATCATATTTATGTAAACATATGCCTTATAGAAAGTATTTAAAAAATGAACACCAGCTGCAGCTTCCACATTCCACAATATAATCGAATAGACGGGAATATCCGAAAAATCTTCACAAAATATCATCACCATACATTTTAGCGACTCAGGCGCATTCAGTTTAATAGGTACGCAATAATGTGCCTGTGATTGGTCACGGATTCATTGTCTCGGACCGCTGACACGTGAAATTGTATGACTCTTACAATTATGTAGTATTTTATAACTTCAAAAATATAGTTTTAAATGTACCTATATTTAGAAAGAATGGAAAAGTTATAGAAACTTAAGACATTTCTTATACTTTTAATTTATATGAACTTACTCTTATTATGTAAAGATTGTTCCGTATGTAACTGAAAATATGTACAGGTGAGAGTAATTAATGGTAGAAGCTGTGACCAACCTGAAGGTAAGCCCGCGCAGGACGTGTTGCGCGATTTATAGAAAGTATCTCAAACTGACGGTTGTGTATGGAATATTCCGTTTTGATTTATATTTCTAATCAATATGTATTGTACTCTACTCATAGTCCCTCAAGACTTAAGTAGAATACTAAGCCCAGATCACCGTCTTCTATGGGTAAGGTGCCTAGAAGGCCGACTACGTTTCCTCGCTGGATCGCCATATTGATCCGTTGGCCGAGGTAAGCACCAGCCTCCTGATCACCTGAAGAGTCCATGAGTCGTTTCAATAAATTTTGGTAGAGGCTCATAGTCTCAGGACCCCACGGTCCAAGCGTCTCGACAGCAAACGGCAGAAACATATAACTCTCACTGAGGGTTGCATATTTGCGCCGCTTGAGTGATTTGATTTGATCAGCGAATTTGTGGTGTGTTCTTAAGCGGCTGTCATCTAGTTTCCAAGACCATATACTGTGGCCCCACCAAATGCGACAGTAACGAAATTTATGTCGAGAAATCTGCTCAATATAAAACCTACCTCAGAAAAGCTCCAAAACCCTCTCCAATTGCCTTATTCCAGTTAAAATTTGAGAATTAAGCTCCATACAAAATTAATGTTAAAATTCAACCTATATATAACACGCAGGCAATCAAATTTATAGAAATACATCGGTCATAAAGGGCTGGACATTCACTTGTTTTTCGAAGTTTTTTTAGTTAAGACTTAAATTTTTAGATGAAATTTGACACAAATTGAAAATAAACTTATTAAATTTTTAAATATTTGATTGATTTGGTCTCAAAATATAATAAACTAGCTGACTCGGCGAACTTCGTACCGCCTTATTCAAATAAATTAATAAACAAACAAATCGAGAAAACATGGCAAAGGGCTCATAGAATTTGAAAAATATATATAGCCTATAACCATCTACGATTAATTCCACGTCGAATGGTTGTGGTTTCATGCTGATCGGTCCAGTAGTTTTCGAGTTTACCTCGGACAAAGAAAACAAACTTATATATAGATATAACCATCTACGATTAATTCCACGTCGAATGGTTGTGGTTTCATGCTGATCGGTCCAGTAGTTTTCGAGTTTACCTCGGACAAAGAAAACAAACTTTGCTTATATATATATATATATAGATAGCCATAAACCATCTAGGAAAAATTTCGCATCGAATGGTGGTAGTTTCATGTCGATACGATCAGTGGTTTAAGCGTGATTGAGCCTCAAACGAACACCATTTTCATTATATATATATAAGATAGAAGATAAAAAATCTAAAAAAAACGAGAGATAAATGAACCTATGGTCGCAGTATTTACAGGTTCATTAAGGTTTGGAACTATTCTGAGTTAAATTTTTATTGGGCAATTACCATTAAGCTAACATTTTTCTTCCTGGTTTTTTTATACTCATTTATTAAGGCTTGTAGCAACCCCACTTCCTTGAGGATTTTGCGGGCTGTAGCAAGGTTCCCGTAGACGCAGTCGTTTTTTATGTGCATTATTATTTTATTGTTAATAAAATAAAGTAGTATTTAAAAAACAATTTAACCAAATTATATAATTTGGTGAAATTTTTTCTTGACTTAAAATAACTATAGAAAAATTAAAAAACCTCGTTGGATCTCATATTGTGAAGGGTTGTGATAATTTATTTGGTAAATTGTTAATCGGTTATACCAAACGAAGACCTGCTTCGTTTGCGGGGTGCAAACGAACCGAACTTTCCATATTTTACGGCAGTAGAGACCTTAAGAAATACTAACTGTGAAACTTTTCAAGAGGGCTGTGTGCAACTTTACCAGGATTTCATTTAGGAAACCTTTCTCTAAATCAGGCTGAAAACAATGACGTGACAAGAAAAAGAGAGTGGTCTATGTTAAGCTAGGCCTCACATACCCTTCGTATCGCGTCCCTAAATTAAAAAAAAAAAACTTCGCTTCAATGTTGAACCTCACTATTGCTAAAGCATCATTTGAGTTTATTTTTTTTGTAAACATGGCATTTCTTGTAGTACCTAGTTCTTAAAATAGACTTGACACTAAACATTGTATATTTTGTAGTCGAATTAATACGTCATAGGTACAAAATATTTAATACAATAAGTTTATTTATAACAAAAATGTGCTAAGTATAAGTTACGATAAAAGGTTAGGTATGTGCAAGTTAACGTCTCTTATATTTTTGTATTCAGAGATATTAAAGGACCGTTAGCGCCAAAATCATTTTAAATTAATCATATTATTTACAATACAGAAATTATCATTTTCGAAATGAAAATGATTGTGTAAAACAGAAAATTTACACAATAGTTCAATAATAATAAATATTTTATTGAAGTAAAGAAACACGTGTTTACATAACAACAGAACAGTTCGTTGCTTTTCAAAGGTATAAAACTGTGCTGCTGTGGTGACAGCTCCCACCACAAGACAATGAAGTATATTATAGCACAGGATACATTGTTAAATATAATGAACTTAAAACTGTACATAGAAAATAACAAAAATAACGAACACGAGTGTCGTTCGCGGCTATGAGTGACTCTGGTGCCAATCAAAGTGACATCGAGACCAGACTAAACAATAAATCAAATTCGAAATGTACGCTACTGGGATTTGGAACCAGTGCCCTTGAATTTCAATGAACTAAGCCTAAAGTGCAAACTCTTTACATATACCATGCGCTCTGTGCTACAAACTAACACATACAGTCAAATAAACTATTTCCCATTGTGCAGGATATTTTATCATTTTTATAAATTACCTATGAATCCCGATAAATATTAAATTTTAATGTGAATTTATTGATTACAGTGCCATCTGTTTTTTAACACCAATGTGTCTGTGTATCTCAAAATGGAGTGTCACTAATAATTATTATCTAACTTCTATTCTTATACTAAGGGCCGCTTGCATAAGGTTGCTTAAATTTATTTAAGAAACACAAAACGTATTTAACACCCGTAAATACAATTAGCGTTTTGCACGACTCAAAATTGTCCATTAAATATGTATAAAGAACTGTCAATACGTTTTGTGTAAAACGTATTTAGGCAGTGTAATATTATTAACTAATTTTATTTAGAGGCGATCGTTATGCAAGCGGCCCTAAAACTATACACATTTCTACTTTATTTAGATTATAACATTATGACGTAGACTTGCGCATAAACGTTTACTGTAACTTACACTTGTTATGTATAGGCGTGAGACGGATTGTGTACATTTATCATATGTTGTATGTAAGGTGTAAAAAGGTATGTTACGTGAGTAATTTATTGAATCAAAATATAACACGATTAAAACACATTATGCTTGTTTCTTATTTCCTCGCTAATCTGTGGACCGTACCCAAGTTGATAACCATCAATATCTAAGCAAACAAATACAAGAAAATCAATCTCGATATGAAGTTAGGTCGTGGAAGAAAATTCCAACTGAAAAAGCCTTTTCTTTTTTTTAATATAGAAAGACAGCATTAGATTTTTATCACATGATAAAACAAACCACATTGTATAATACGTATTTGCTCACTAGTTTAAGTACATAAAAGTTAATTAAATAATTATAAACAAAAGCAGCTGAATTAATTTTTAAAACATGCTAAATAATAAGCCGCTTAGATACAACGAGATTGATGTGTGTAACATATTATCTCTGTGCTTAGATACGATCTGAAAAATCTACATTATTTAGATATATATAAGTTGTAACAACATAGCCATAGCAATTTGTTATTTTGTGAAGTATACTGTTATAGAAAGGCACATTGAATGAAAAATACAATTTTTAAAATTTTGTCTGTCCAAAATTACAAGATATAAACAATTTGTTATTATTTTTTAAACAATAATTAATAACCTTTTTGACGCGTTAGAATTACGAAGTTACAATGCATTACAGCCATAGAAAGCCAAGGAGGATGTAGCGTTTTTTAAGATGATAAAAAGTGTCTCAAATTATTGGACTTTTATTTTATTGTCACACCCTATTGGACGTAGTTAAGCAAATCGGAACCAACCAAAATTAGAAAAATGTTTTGTAGAAAGGCAAAGAAAACCAGTTATGTTAGACTAGATTTTTAATCCAAGAGACCACTAGAGTTGTCATACCCTGGGATGTAGCCCTATTTTACTTGCATAGAAACTTAATTAGATTTTTATAATACACCTATATTCATTAAACCTGCAATGAAAAAATTATCTCCGTTGCGTGGTTTAAGAAGAGTTAATATACTCGTATATACAGACAAAAAGACGCGGAAAGCTACTTTATTTTACACTATGTTAAGAAGTTAAATATCCTTCTTTTGTAAACAAATCAGTTCTGCAATAGTTTGCTCTTTGGCAACAAGACCTCTATTGCACACAATAAGTCCTTATTATGTTTTCTGATAATTTATTTATTTTTTGATGTACAATATGTATGTAATGTTGAATCCTGTTCACTTTTACCAAAGATGTGGTGTGGTTAAAGTTCGAATAAAATGCCTTCCTAATTTTCGGCGTGTTTTGGTTCTGATATCAAACTGTATCTAAATAAATACAGTGTAAACTCGATTTAACGACAAAGTCCCTTAAGCGTCGAAATCACTTGGTTTTGGTTGGTTTAACTTGTCTTCTATACAATGAAACACTCCATATATAGCATTACACCCCCTCTCAATAATGACAACAATTAAGTAATAAAAAGTACTTTTCAAGTTGCCAAAATTAGTAAAGCTGCGCAGCTATATATTATTGTATCGCTTTATTATCCTAGCCTGTAATAAACTCGACTGTCAGCATCATACATATCTAAATATTTATGAAATTCCGGAATACCGAATTTTCTAAGTACTTCCTTTATCACCAAGATGCCTCAATATCGAAGATATGAATAAAATAAGTAAAAAATACAACAAAATTGCTAGTGCAGCAAAAGACGTCGGACAAAAATACGGCTTCTCTCTATTTAACGACCACTCTCTATAACGCCATAAAATGCACAGCCCTTTCAGACTCGTTTTATAGAGTTTACACTGTATATTGAGGAGAGCTAAGAACTTTCTTTAAGAACCGAACTTTCCTTACGGAAACACATTTACACAGCGTCTCTCATTGTGGCGTCGTCTGCTCCGAAACAGCGCGGTCATTACACGGCTATCGGGTATCAAAGACCACCGATAAAACGCTTTAGCGAATAATTTGAACACATTTAAAATTATTAACATGTCCCGCTTTGTGCGAGAATTCGTCACAGTCTGCATTTGGTCGGTGTTACAAAGGAAGGCTTTTTATTCGCTCTGGGTGTTATTTTAATTCTTGTTTTGACTGACGGCTGGATTGAGGAAAATATTGAGATAAAAAAAAAATAAGAAATACATTCACTTATTATTGCTTTCAACTTTCAATTCCAATTCTATATTAATATTATAAAGAGTTTTGTACGTTTGTAACAAATAAGCTTGAAAACTACTACACAGATTTCAGATATTCTTTAACCATTAGAATGCTTTGTTATGTTTGAGTAACATAGGCTATATTATTTATTAGAAAAAAATAGGAATCCCTACTAAAACTACAATAATGTAATCCAAGGTGTACAAAAATTAGGCATAAAATGTGTTTCATCCCATGCGCTGCGGAAACTATTGATGATAGAACAAAAAAATCAGACCATGTTATCCATATCTTGGTATTTTTATTCAAATAAATCATTTCGAATTCATGGCTGTTTCAATACCTGTAGATATACTTTTATATATTTAAATACTTTTTGAATTTTTCGAATCGGACATTCCATTCAAATGATTTACGAATTTAAAAAATGTCAATCTAAACAAAATACTTGGCGCTAGAATCGGGTTCGACAATTTTGATGAGATTTTATGTTTTATTTTTATAGAAGGAGTTCAGCAGACAGACACCCGACCCACTTGATGGAAAGCGGTTACCATCACCTATGGAAATTTGCAACACCAAAGTTGCTACTATTTTTTTATTTTTTTATTGCACAAGTTCAGCAGACAGGCAGACGGTCCACTTGATGGAAAGCGGTTACCATCGCCTATGGACATTTGCAACACCGAAGGTGCTATAAATGCGCTGCTGCACTCTTAAAGGAGACTGGTACCTGGTCACTAATGCCGGAACACAACCCAAGGTTTTTATGGCGACATACTTTAGACCAGGGGTGGTAGCCATCCAGTCGGGAAAATGCCCTACCACCTGGCTGTGGGTTGTTTTGTCGCCTATTACGAGAGGCAGCCCGGCCGCAGGATATTGTATACTTTCTCCGTTCCTGCACGGATAGGAAATTGTATTCTTTCTAATGTGTGTCGGGATGGTTTAGGTACACAATTAGGCCCGGTAGGTGGCTGGACAACGTCTTCTAGAATAGCTTGTAAATTATGAACTAATACAATGAAGAAAACTTATATTGAATTCTACCTTTAATCGCACAAGGTTTTCAGGACAGGTTTTTTTTACCTTTCCCTTTTTTTAAGTATTCCACGCGGACGTGTCGCAGGCAGAAGTTCGTAATCATATAAAACTGGATTTTAATTATAAACAGCCTTGCAGAGATTTGGGTAAGAAATTACCATACCAAATATTAACTATTTGGGCAGGGTTTCTCTTTATTGTTCAGCCTTAGATGTGACTATTCACACCGCACAGTGAGTAATCAATGAACCCCGTCTACACGCTACTTTGCCTTTTATATGAAAATGCTACCCTACAAAACAATAACATTGCATCATTGCTAAAAATATCAATTACATCACAATGTTGCCAGGATCATAAATACAGTTATAATAATTAGTTACTGATGCACTAAAATATCCAGAAGATAATTTAGTGAGCTTATAAAATTAAGTAACCGGTAGAAATAGTAATTTCATTATAAATCGAATTATCTGATAAATACTATTATCTATGACGATTGTCTATGTGATATTAATATACCCTATGGTTCTCATGACTTCTGTGACAGACATCGTGTCACACAATACAATAAAATTACGAAAGTAGAAGCTTAATTTTAATTGTTCACCCACGTCCAACTGATAAGAGGATTATACACAAAATCGCAGCTCTCGCGGGACAATTCATCTCAGTACACATAATGGATGTATCGGTCCAGACGCCGCGGTCAGTCGTTAGCAATTCCAGTTATTATATACGATTTGTAAAACACATTGCCAGCGAGAATTGAGTGCTTAATAGCTGGTGTTTAGTTAAATTATCTCTGATACTATTTGTAAGTGTATTTGGGGCGTTTATCACATTTATTTCAAAGAGAACGTGGTGCTTACGGTGATGGAATTTACTATGATTCGTGTGAGGAAACTGTGTAAAGCTATTAAATTAAATCGTATTCGAGAATTAGGTAATGTTACTTCGTTCGCAACATTTCTTCTCAGTTTCTTTTTCAGTCCTAGTTGTAATGTTCTGGTGGGAGGGAGTGAGAGCTAAAGGAGATCCAGAAGTTATAAGAAACAAAACTAATAAATAATAGAAATTGCTTACTTTTAGCATATGAGATAAGTTTACCACAACATACAGTTAAATTAGCTTCGAGACATTTTTTCGTTTGAAGAAGTGCACTGTCAGCACATGAGTAAATAAATTAATAATTTTATTTTTTCCAGGAGCTTAGCAGAGAGGCATACGGCCCATTTGATGGAAAACGGTTACCATCGCCTATGAACATTTGCAACACCAAAGGTGCTACAAATGCGCTGCTACTCTCTTAAGGGAGACTAACCTGGTAACTAATGCCGGAACACAACTCAAGGTGGCGACAATGGCGACATACTTTAGACCAGGGGTGGTAGCCATCCAGTCGGGCAAATGCCCTTCCACTTGACAAAAATTGATAATATTGTTACATACCGACAAAGACCGCACAGCTGCATATTGTAAAAACGAATCCTATTATTTTCTTCGTGTTTAAACTTTAAAAACATCTATTATTATCGTTCTTATTTTATGCCTGTAGTTAGTGTCGAACGACTTAATCCTTGTTTTTATTGCATTGCGCCGAAGCTTGCCAGATGTGCAAATTACTATTTCTCGGAAATTCACTGGTGTTTTCGAGTGCCAAGCGGTGCACTGGTACGTGGTCGATTTATTTTGTACTGTATAATTATTATAAAACAATGCCCGAACGGAGGGGTGAGGCAGTCAATCGACGACTACGATACAATTAAGACGTGTAGTACTTTCGATTAGCGACATAGTGGCGGACTTTTCGCGTGTTGAATTGGATTGAATCGTGCAGTGTGAACTGGTTGCATCCAGTTTTATTTTGTACTTCTTTTATACGTACGTACAGTTCTAATAAACTCTATAGTAATTCCAACGGCATTTATTTTAATTCGAGTCCTGTAGCTCGTAACAGTATATTTTTTATAGGCAGGTACTTAATATGAAATTAATAGTATTAAACGATATTAAAATAATAAATATTAATATAAACAAAAATTTTAACACTAACCTGTTGTGATTCTAGAGCACTTATAAAAACATGAAACTATTCTATAAGACTAATATAAACATCTAAACAAACCCTGAGCTCAATCTCCTAAATTCATTCATTTAATTAACTACAAATTAATTCAGTAAAACATCAATCAAACTGTCGTAATTGACTTACAACTTCCTCAAATTAATTCAAATATGCGTATTTAATTTTCATATAAATAACTGGCGTGCGATAATTAAAGTGAAATAGCTATTTATTTGAGAAGGAGAATAGCTTAATTGATCTTGTTATTACTGTTATAATGAGAGATCAAACTTTGAATTAATTGAGAACTTTATGCTTGTAAAGGCCGGTTTAGATTCACTTGTCAAGAGAGCGTGCAAATCGAAAGAATACCTATTGGTGATGTGAAATGCAGCAAAACACAGTTTCAAATAAAAATGTATTTATCATAAGATCTCTACAAGTTTTGTTATCAATTATTCTAAGATCTCTACATGTTTTGTTATCAACTATTCACAAGTTGTTTTTTGTGTGAACTACAAACGAAAACATGGAATAAAATATATAGAAGACCTACTTTATAACTTGGTCTAAACTGTAAACTTGCCGTAAGAAAGATTCATAGCCGCGGGAACAATCGTGTTTTCCGGTATTATAAACAACTTATATTAATGAATCCTGTAATTAAAATAATTATAATTATAATAAACCCCTGAGCCAGTTCTCGAAAATGGTCATAGCACGCTCTACTGGAATCGATCTATTATCACAGACAGGACTATTGTTGCCAATAAACCATACATTGTGATAAAAGATCGACCTACGAGACGTACTGTTATACCCATGCATTGTGAGGGTTGATGCTGACCCTGCAAGACTGCCGAGCTACCTCAGCAGCCTTGCTTATGATATATACCATTTTCCATGGCGAATAGTTAGTCTGTCATAAACATTTGTCGTGAGCGGTTGCTTTATAAATCACTTTTTCTTAGTCATAGTGTGTATAAATAAAATATTCTTTTTTAAAAAGGATTGATTTATTCTCCTTATAACATTTTTGGTGGCAGCGGTGGGATTCGGAAATCCCCAGTGCCTAGCAACCGCATCGCAGACTCGCCCGGATCCCGCAAAACCAGAATCCGAATTTCTAAAAACTATACGTGACTTTAATGAATAGTGCCAAAACTTATCATAATATCCTCGTGTATCCAGTTGTGTGAGTGTTAAGGACTTCGCCGACTCCTGATAGTGGTCTAAATACTTACCACTTTATCCTGCTATATCCGGCTGTATTATTGCAACAACGCTGTCAGCCCCTGGAATAGATCTGCATCCTGTCAAGGAGTAATTGCATCCTGAGCCGCAGTTACCTACCTTCGATTACCCAGAGAGTTCCAGCTCCTAAACCTAGAAAAGGAGATAGTGAAGAATATCTACTGGTTTTACATTCTACGTCGTGATTGTTCATCTGTTTACTGCACCTGAAAACATATTAATTGAAGATCCAAGCTTCGAGTGAGGTAACCCGATACGCAGCCTTATCGCATCGGAATGTTCCTGCCCGTCTCGTCTATATCCGTCGCCTACGCACTGCTATTATTGTAAGTGTTTGTCTTTGGTCATTGCTTTATCTTATAGAGACCGATAAATTAGGGTTCCATAATTTTTCATATTAACGTTTGTCGTTGTTATATTAACTTACTATCTGCTCCGATTTATTTTTCATTCCTAAATTAAATTATGCCAAAAGTGCCTAAACAGGAGGAAACAAAACTCACGGTACTTATCCCAGAACCGGAACAGATTGTAAGTGATTCGGAAGCGAAATCACCTGTTCATTCACCTCGTTTGACCAGAAGAACTGCTGCATTCCTCACGATGTCTGAATTGGACCTTACCACAATATTTAAATTCATTAAAGCATACGACGGCAGCCGTGAAACATTAAATTCATTTTTAGTTAATTGCGAAAACGCATATGAACTCGCATCCGAAGCGCAAAGAAGTATCCTATTTAAATATATCCTTAGCCAGTTAAACGGTAAAGCGGAGATAGCCTGCTCCATTAAAGAGTTCTCGTCCTGGGAACAATTAAAAGAATTTCTTAAAAATCAGTTCAGTGAAAGAAAACATTATTCCCACCTCCTAACGGAGCTTCAAGAAAGCAGACAAGGTCCTCAGGACAATGTTAGCCAATACGCGCTGAAGGTCGAAACTCACCTTTCACAACTATTGACGGAAATTTCTCTAGCCAATACAAAGAGCAAGGAGTTGCCTGGCCGCACTGCGGCCATGGAAGACCTTGCGCTGCACCATTTCCTTATGGGGTTACATCCCCGTATTTCTAACATTGTCAGATGTAGATCTCCCAGGACGCTTAACGAAGCAATTAACTTAGCCGTGTCTGAAGAACGCATTCAACAGACACTGTACAGACGCCCACAGATCGAACAAAAACCTAATAACTTTAACCGAAGTAAACCAAGCACAAGCACACCCAGACCAGAATATAATATCAATCCACAACGGATATTCACCCCTTCAACCCAAGGACCACCCAGGGTCTTCTGCCGTTATTGTAAGACGGCCGGCCATGATATTTCATCTTGTAAAAAACGAGAATATAACAATAACCGTTATAGGTTTTATCCTAACCAATCTAATGCCTCAAATTCGCCAAGATCACCACCGCGAGTGAACTTTATCGATCAACCAGAAGAACAAATAGGGCAGGACGAAGTTGATGTACCAGCCCCTTTAAACGAATAAGCGTCTCGCCTCGGTGTCGCACGAGACGAGTTCAGGAAGCCGACACCATATCCGACCTTTGCCAACAACCTTATTTTGATACGTTCAGGTCCAACCGACAGGGTAACCAGCCCCAAACCGACAGACCTTATCTCATCGTAAAGTCCAATCGACAGGGTAACCAGCCCCAAACTGACGGACATTATTCTGCTACAAAGTCCAACCGACAGGGTAACCAGCCCCAAACCGACGGACCTTATTCTGCTACAAAGTCCAACCGACAGGGTAACCAGCCCCGAACTGACGGACCTTACCTTATCCGAGAGTCCAACCGACAGGGTAACCAGCCCCGAACTGACGGACCTTACCTTATCCGAGAGTCCAACCGACAGGGTAACCAGCCCCGAACTGACGGACCTTACCTTATCCGAGAGTCCAATCGACAGGGTAACCAGCCCCGAACTGACGGACCTATTCCAGACGTATCCAGTCTCCCGCAATCAGCATCTGAAACAGAAAAAACAAAATTAAAATCATATAATATAAAACCTAACGTAAGAAAAGATCACTCACCTGTTGCAGTAAATAGAAACCCGAGAGTTATTCCAAGCCGCAACATGAGTGACAACAAAGTTTACGAAATTAATTTAGACACTACAAAAAAGCTCTTGCCACACGTGCTATTAAACTCACAAGCCTCAGATGTCCCATTATCTCTTTTAGTTGATTCCGGTTCTGCTATATGTCTAATTAAAGAATCCAGTATCCACAAAAATCAGAAACTAACGAAAGAACCGATTAAACTTAAGGGTATAGACCCAGGAGATGAGCCAACACTGACCGAAGGACATTTTCAACTAAGATTAAAATTAAACAAGTCCAAGTCAGCATCCTTTAAATTCCATGTCATTAAGAGCATTAACCTATCTTACGATGGTATTATAGGGACTGACTTCTTAACCGCGTTCGGTTGTAAAATCGATTATACTCACGATACTTTAAAAATAGAAAACATGGAGATAAAGCTACTCTTCTCTGACCCCTTCTACGTCATTCCCCCTCGTACCGAGGCTGTTATTGAGTGTTCAATCCAAAATACCAACCTAAAAGAAGGCATTATCATAGACCAACATGTCTCTAAAGACGTATTAATATCCAATTGCATAGTCAAGATAAAAGATAACAATCGTATTAACCTAACAATTGCTAATATCTCAGAATCCAGCATCACTATTAATCCGAACCTAAACCTTAAAGTTGAACCACTTCATCCTGTTGCCTTTTGCACCAACGCTAATTTCCGAGAAACAACTCACCGAACCGACGAAGTAATTAATTCCTTAAGAATAGACCATCTCAATCAAGAAGAATCCAATGCTCTCATAGAAGTTTGTTCTCAGTATTCAGACATTTTCCATTTAGAAAATGATCTGCTGTCCCATACATCTGCTCTCGCTCACCAAATAAAAACAAGCAGCAGTGCTCCCATTCATACTAAGTCGTACAGATTCCCAGAATGTCATAAGAAAGAAGTTGAAACTCAAATCGACAAAATGCTCAGTCAAGGCATCGTAGAGCCTTCATCCTCCCCTTGGAGTTCACCAATATGGATAGTGCCTAAAAAGGCAGACTCCCAAGGCCAACGTAAATGGCGGATAGTAATTGACTATCGCAAGTTGAATGATATCACCATTGGTGAAATTTACCCCATTCCGCAGATATCTGAAATCCTTGATCAATTAGGAAATAGTAAATATTTTTCGACATTAGATCTTGCCTCAGGCTTCCATCAAATTCTTATTTCTCCCGAAGATGCTCCTAAAACAGCTTTCTCCGTGCCCCAGGGCCACTACCAATTCAACAGAATGCCATTTGGGCTTAAAAACGCCCCGTCTACCTTTCAGAAGTTGATGAATACTTGCCTTTCCGGTCTCCAAGGAACACGCTGTTTCGTATATCTAGACGATATCGTGATATATTCTGCCGACTTAAATTCACACATTAACAACTTAAAAGCTGTATTCAATAGGCTTCGTAGTTTTAATTTAAAACTACAACCAGAAAAATGTGAGTTCCTACGAAAGGAAGTAGCATATCTAGGACATATTATCGGTGAAGATGGCGTTAAACCAAACCCCGAAAAAATTAAAGCTGTAACAGACTACCCGATTCCTCAGTCACCAAAGGATATCAAATCCTTCCTTGGCTTAATGTCGTATTATAGAAGATTCATACCTGATTTCGCCAAATTGGCTAAACCACTGACTTCCTTGTTAAAGAAAGACATCCTATTCAGATGGCAAAATGAGCAACAGCTCGCATTCGAGGCCTTAAAAAACAAACTTGTCACAGCCCCAATATTAGCCTATCCAGATTTTACCCAACCTTTCATCCTAACCTGTGACGCATCCAATCATGCCATATCAGCTATATTATCCCAAGGTTTAGTAGGGCAAGACCGTCCAATAGCCTATGCGTCGCGTACTCTTAACAAAGCTGAGAGTAATTACACGGTTACTGAAAAAGAATGCCTCGCCATAATTTTTGGTACTAAAATATTCAGACCTTACCTCTACGGTCACCGATTTAAAATACTAACCGACCACAAGCCACTACAATGGCTATTTAGTTGCAAAGACCCCGGGTCAAGACTCGTCCGCTGGCGACTGAAACTCGAAGAATTCGAATACGAAATTCAGTACAAGAAAGGGAAAATAAATTCTAACGCGGATGCCTTGTCTCGCTTTCCCGTTAATCCAATCCAACCCGGAAGCCCAGAATCCAACCTTGCAGTAGACAGAGACCTAATGGACTTATTAATATCACCACCGTCTTTTAACCCTGACGAAATCATCACTACCTCGCCAAATACCCTTGACCTCAACGATGACCTTATGTCACTTTCAGATATTATTGAAAACTACAGAGGTGAACCTGGAAACGAAGTTGTTGACTTACCTGAACAAGTATTAGAACCGCCATTACTTCCCAGCGTCCAACCTGACGCTAATAGAACTGACTTACCTGAACACACACCAGAACTTCCATTCTCTCCCAACACGACGCCCGATGTTGATAGACCTGACTTACCTGAACGCGTGCCAAGTTCACAGCCAATTCCCGATGTTCATGCAAACATCGATCCAATGCCATCTACCAGCTCAAGCCCTGACTCACCTGTTGATGACTATCCCACTTTCCTGAAAGCTATGGCAAATAAAAATAATTCCTTTAATACAAATATCGAAGAACATAATGAGAGCCTAATGAAATCTTCTACAAAAATTACATTGGTCCCCACATCTATGGACTTAGACGAATCTAATCCCTACATCGAAGAGATTCTAAGTGACCCTGAAACGCTCTCAAACGTTTATAACGCCGAAAAAGAACTTTTCTCTTTCCAAAAGATTGAACATAATAATAAAATCTATTACTTACTTTTCATGAAAGTACATTATTTCGATGAATCATCTTACCCTGAAATTTTCCAAACGCTGAAAACAATTCGAAACGAATTGATTGTCTTTGAGGATGTAAATGAAATAAGTATATCCGACCTGAAAAATCCGTTTGAAAAACACTCCTTTGTGAAAATCTATAATATATTAACATACCTTTTCCATGACACACGTATTAAAATCAAAATATATCATAATAATATTATATATCCAGTCCCTTCGGAAATTAAGAAAATCCTTCTCGATAACCACGATATTCCAATTGCAGGCCATTTGGGCTCTGTTAGAATGTATAACAGAATAAAACAAACATACTACTGGAAAGGAATGCGTGGTGATATAGAATCATATGTGAAACAATGTAAGTCTTGCCAAGAGAACAAAGCCCTTAGAAAAATTAATCGTGCTCCAATGCAAATTACCAGTACTTCAACAGAACCCTCTCAAAGAATATCCCTCGATATTGTAGGTCCACTCCCTGAAGCTGGACCTGCAAAATTAAAATATATATTAACAATCCAAGACGATCTCACTAAATTCTCTTCTGCATACCCAATCCGCAGTACCACTGCCGAAGAAACAAGCGAATGCTTGCTCCATTATATATCAATCTTCGGTATCCCCAAAATGATCCTTACAGACCAGGGTCCAAATTTTACGTCAGACCTTTTTAAGAAAACATGTGAATTCCTTAAAATCAAGAACCTTTGGTCCTCTCCATACCATCCACAAACCCAAGGCGCTCTCGAGCGGAGTCATTCGACCCTGAAGGAATATTTAAAATCTTATATTAACGAGGAACAAACCAATTGGCCTCGTTATGTATATACAGCCATGCTTGCTTATAATACCTCTGTCCATTCCACAACTCACTTTACTCCTTATGAGTTGATGTTCGGAAACAAACCATTCATTCCAAATTCCATTTACAATGAGTCACCAGGAGCGACATACCCTGACTATGTCCGTATGCTTCAAAATAGATTAAAATATTCCCGCGAGAAAGCTCTAGATTTTATAAGAAAATCCAAAGAATCATCCAAAACATATTACGACTCACATACTCGCCCAGTCAAATATAAAATCGGCGATTATGTGTACTTGAAAAACCACCTTAGACTACGTAAGGCATTATCGCCTATTTGGAAAGGACCTTACAAAGTGATTAAAATAAACGGTAATAATACTCTTACCTTGCTTATTAACCGGCGTCACGTTACTCACCATTATGACCAGGTGAAACCAGCTGAAGTTGGAAACCTGTGAACAAAATCTACTAGTTATTAAATAAAATAGAAACACTTAATTAGTAATAGGAAATCTAGATCAGGAATATATCATATATATACATTACATAGATATAGGTTAGTAATAGATTTATATTACATATATAATAGTTAGGTTAGTTATTACAAAATAGAATACTTACGTTAGTTAGACTTACATTAGTTATTATTTGCAGCGCAACTCGGGCCCAATCCAACCAAGACTACATCCAATCAATTACTTCAAGTCCAGGTCTCTACTATGATTACTTAGGCAAACTCAAAATTAAAAACGTCCAGTTAAATATCTTGATACCGGTAGATATTTCGCACTTTACCTCGCATATACAGAATATTGAGAATGCTTTTGAAGTCACGAGAAAATTGTGCAATCAAACCAGAATTATGGAAGTAGACACAGAATGCCGTAATATGTTACAACCTCTGAAAGCACGTTATCAAGATATGAATAAAGAATTTTCTTCCATCTCACACTTAGTAGATACCCGCATAAAACGCAGTGCCTGGATAGGAGGTATAGGTACAATTCTGAAACAAGTTTTCGGCACCTTAGACGAAAATGATGCTCTCAAATATGATGAAGCGATAGCAGCATTACAAAACAACGAAAAACAGTTGATTTCGCTCATGAAAGAAAATATATTGGTTACCACATCTGTAATAGAACGTTATAATGATACTTTACAGAAAATAAAGGATAATGAGATTTATCTCAGTAATGCTATTAACAACCTCTCTGTTAGTGTCAAAAACATAACCGAAATAACCAATGGATTACAAATACTTGTAAAAGTCAACGAAATCCTAACCACCTTAGAAGCATCGATACTTACATTATCATTTCAATTAGAGGATATTACCAGCGCAATATTATTTAGCAGTCAGAATATCTTGCATCCCGCGATCATAACCCCAAACCAATTATACAGAGAGCTTGCTAATAACCATCGTCATTTGCCCGGTGACCTCGAGTTGCCCGTAGTTTTAGAAATTAGTAGTATGCACCTTATTTTAAGTATTTCTAAACTAGTATGTTATTACTTAAATAATAAAATCATGTTCGTTGTACAAGTACCGTTAGTAAGCACCAAGGAGTACATGCTATTCCACAACATCGCTCTGCCTACTCCTCATAACCCTGATCAACCAAATTCATTTAGTTTAATACTCCCAACTTATAAATACATAGCAATGACCAAAGACAAGGCACAGTACTGCATCCTTAATGATCTCCGAAGCTGCAAGGATGTAAGCCCGGGTAATTTCGTTTGCAACATAGAAACGGTCTATTCCACCGACGCAAAACAGTGCTGTGAAAGTGAATTACTGGCAAAGGTAATTAGTGAAAAACCACCACAGTGTGAAACAAAAATAGTGTTCGGGAAAATAGATATTTGGAAATCGATCTCTAACAATAAATGGATTTATATACAATCGGAATCGACCAAAATTTCAATTGACTGTTCAAATTCCAAATTGTACGAAACTGTAATAATTGGAACAGGTATCATTAATATCCCTGAAAACTGTGTTGGATATTGTAAAAGTACAACACTTATACCCAAATCTAATATCCTGAATATAACTTCGCCTGTCAACAGCTTTCCAGAATTTAACCTTATTGATGATACTTGTTGCGACCATGTAAAACTAAATGAAATAGATAATGTGTCTCCTGTCAAGTTACATGATGTAGATTTGGACGATTTTAACAAGCAAAGCAAAATGCTTTTGGAAAACATGTTAAGTGACGTAAATTCCATAAAGGAAAACCCGCACATTGTAAGATATGGGACACACTATTCTATCCTAACGATTTTACTTTTAATTTGTATGCTTGGTTATTTTAGTTATATTTTATACTTTAAGATTTGTAAATCCAAAAGCAACCGACCACAACCACCCACATTTAAATTAAAATCATTTTCTCCACGGAATTCTGATTCGAAGGATTCTTCTGATAAGGATTCTGACATAGAAGTAATTACCCCTAAAGCTCCGACCAGGGTAAAAGTTTAACCACAGAGACTTTGGAACATCCCCAAAGTCTCTTCTTAAAGGGGGAGGTGTTATACCCATGCATTGTGAGGGTTGATGCTGACCCTGCAAGACTGCCGAGCTACCTCAGCAGCCTTGCTTATGATATATACCATTTTCCATGGCGAATAGTTAGTCTGTCATAAACATTTGTCGTGAGCGGTTGCTTTATAAATCACTTTTTCTTAGTCATAGTGTGTATAAATAAAATATTCTTTTTTAAAAAGGATTGATTTATTCTCCTTATAACAGTACGATGCTTGTTGATATAAGTATCCCACATGACTGTAATCTCGTAGCTGAAACTGACAAATTAACGAAATACCATGACCTCGCGCACGAGATTACGGCCATGTGGCATGGACTCAACGATCATCGTACCGGTAGTGATGTCTGTTAACGGTCTAATAGCGAAGAGCCTTGACCGACACCTAGAGAGGCTCGCGCTCGGTAAATGGATGAAGGGCCAGATGCAGAAGGCGGTTCTCCTAAGCACGGCACGCATTGTGAGGAAGTTTCTGTCTCTGGGGCCTTAACACCCGTTAGCTTGAAATAATAATAATCCAACCACACACACCCACCCACACATTGCAATATTCCCAAGCTAAGCAAATTACGCTTGTGTAATGAGTGATATACAACGGACCACTTTGAGGCCGATCCCAGACACAAAGATCATAAGTAAATAACAGAAAGTTTGTTTCCGACATTTACCATGCCGGGAATCGAACCCGGAGCCTTTGCGTTCTAAATACATACACACTAAAATTCATATTTGTCGGCTCATTCAGTTTTCTCACCTTTCTTACTCTCATGCCTGTTTTCACAAAATATGTCTCAAACTTTATTATAATTAATATCAATCATTCTCACTTTGCCGGAATGCTCATCTTCTACATTTATTATAGCATACACTATTTATACCATACACTCCCCCTTACCTTAAGGAATGTTTCAACTTTCTTCATATATCATACACCTTCGAATTGCGCTCCTCTAATAACCTCCTGTGAAAGGCACCTGCACATTCAACATTTTCTACATCACTTGCTATAGGTATATTCTAAAAAAACTGTCAAAAACCATTAGTTTAGTTTCTTGTAAAATATTTTTTTCTATGCTTCTTATTCTTCTAAACTTTTCTGTTTATTGTCCACATTGTACTGTTCTCATTTGTTTATTTTACTTTATTTTAATTTGATTATATCTAGACATAAGTTGTTAAAAGTATCTCCTAAGTAAAGTTGCCTGGTAGAGATCGCTTTAAGCGAAAAGGCCGCCTTTTGTTTTGTCGTAAAATTATTCATTTTAAAATTGTTTATTTTGGTGAAGAATAAAGTGTTTTCTATCCTATTCTATAATTAGAAAAAGGTAGAAATATTCAATAATGATGTCAATATTCTCAAGTAGTAAAGCGAACACAATCGAATAGCTAAAACACAAATTTTCAACATAGATCAATCGTAACTCCTATTCAATATCATCAGAGCGTAAAATAAACAAAATTCCGACATTATTCTTTACATTACAATAAAATATACTCTGGGAATAAAAAGTGGTTACGTTTCAAATGGAAGCATGAATTACTAACTAATTATAGTATATGCAAATTAATGCTTTCGTATTCAAATGATTCAATTCGGCGCCGGTCGTGTTTTCATTTAACTGGTTATCGTCAGGCATTAATCTTTTAGTACGAGCAGTCCGAGTAAGCAATTAATACACGCTTGTAATATATGACCAGGGAACGGAAGGTTTTACTAATTTCTAACTTCTTATTCTTTTGTGTTGGTGGCTACCTTCTTTAAATCGATGTAGACCAAAATCCTGCTTCTTCAAACGGAGATCCAATCTATAACTTTGTCAGGTGGTAGAATATTTGCCCATCCGGTTAATCACCTTTGGTATAGTATATGCCGCCATAACAATCTTGCTTTGTATTTCGGTATTAGTGCCCAGTTTTGTGCACCCTTTGAGACCGGTCATACATTGGTAGCATCTACAATGTTGCAATTGGAACGACTTCACCATCTTTTGGGCCAACAGAGAGTAAGTTGTTCTTCAGTAATTAAAAAATCGGTGAGGATGAAGTTTATAAGCAACTCAGTAGGTAGGTACATTGTCTGTCAAAAAACCATATCTTCTTCAGTGTCTTCGGTAGGCAAAATTTTAATTGTTCAGGTTGTAAGTAAAGCAACACACTTGTATATAGTATAGTTCCCATCATACATCAGAATTTCCTGAACATGTCTGATTATATAGATCTTAATTCCACTTGCAAAAGACAAGTACGATAGATTCACTTAATTTTAGACTCAGAATTTTCAAATGGTAAAACGTAACAAAAAAATAAATATTTATTACATTTTTATCCAAAATAATTATACTTGTTTCTAATTGCAAAGACATCATGTGATGCTTTTCTTAAACATGTTCATATCGTAGTATAGATTAAAAATCTCGACAGTGATACCATCGCTAAAACCTTTAACACTCATACCGTCATTGAATGTAAATTCAGTACAACAGCCAAGTACGTTCTTAAGCTAAACCGATAATCTTAAATCAAAGATCTTTTCTATAAATAAAGACTGGCTTCATCTTTACATTCCGGGCACAATAATAAATAATTAAAACTACTGCGTACCACATATTTTTTCTTGCATCAGAATATGTATAATTATCATATCAACCATTGACAAGCAAGACTAAAAAGTAATAATAACATTAAAATAACATTCTTCTAATAACATCATTCGTAATTTGTTGTTGTTTGTAACACGACACAACACTATGCTAATGTCGGCAATGCCGTTCGGACATCGATATAAATCGGCCCTAACGTCGACACGCGTTCCTTACATAATCACTTAATTATTGAGCGACACCTCAAAAACGATTTAGGGTTGGCAGTAACAGTTCATGATAAAGGCTGCATACCACTAGTGATAGAAGTTTTCTTTTCGGTTCACAGTTTTGAGACCAAACTGTAAGAGAATGTATGTCCACAAATTATTGTCATTGGTGATTGGATGTGAGCAAGCAGAGTGAGTGTTTTAAAGAATCATGTTCATTACAAACAGGTGCTTAAAACTTTATAAGAGAACAAACAGATGGTGATGGTATATTAACAGCCTTTGAAATGGTATTGCATTTAGTGTTAAACCTTGAAGCGTTTGGGAATTTTTTAAGAAGAGATGTAAATAAAATCAAGGCATGGGATAGTGAGAATAAAAACAAATAGGATAGATTAATTCCCTATTAATCATCGTACGTAAGAAAAATACTCCAATTTCTTTAACGTAGGTAGTATATAGATGTAGATCGCATAATTGTAACAAAAAAACCGCTTAATTTGAACGACTTTGAAAACGATAAATTAGAACCGAAATTAGTTTAGATGACGATAATATTATCGTATGTACATAAGGTTAATTTTAAAAATTAAATCAAAATAGCCTATTAAAACTGTTGTGTATGCCAATTTTAATTGACAACGTCCAATCGAAACTTGTGAGATATCTCTGAATTTGAAGATTATTATACTACAACGGTTTATGTAACTATAGTTTTAAATTCCACTTTGTTTTTAAGTGCAGTGATATCTTTTTAAATATATTGTTTTTATTGCATGAGATCAGCGGACAGGCAGACGGCCCGCCTGATAAAAAGCGGTTACCATCGCCTATGGATCTTTGTAACACCAAAGGTGCTGCCTCTCTAAAAGGAGACTGGCACCTGGTCACTAATAACGGAACACAACTCAAGGTTATTAAGGCGGCATACTCTAAACCAGGGGTGCTGGCCATGCAGACAGGACAAATACCCTATCACCTGGCTGTGAGTTATTTTGTTGCCTCTCACGACGGCCACCCGGCGGTAGGAAATGGTATTCTTTCTCCGTTCCTGCACAGATATCCTATATATGAAACTAGCTGTGCCCGCTATTTCGTGCCCGAGGATTTTTTTTGAAAAAGTAGCCTAAGGTACATCTCTCAGTCATCAGTCAGTCTCATCTGCCAGTGAAAGTTTGTAAACATCGGTACAACCGTTTCAGAGATTAGCCAGAACGTCCAGACAGGCTAACAAAATTCTAAAAATTGCATTTTCGAATCTCCGAATCCGGTTCGAATTATCCCCTCTGATTTTTTTCACATTTTTATTTCTATAATACAAATTGATAATTCACTTTTATTTATCAATATAAGTATGCTATAGTTGCATCATCTTTAAGACCAAGTTCTGCTGCGTGATCATTTTTTAGAAGATTTGAGAACTTCCATAAGCTTTCGGTATCTTGAAATTTTCAATTATATGTAGCGAGGAGCTGTGATACGATTCTTTGCCAGCCCTAACCAAACTTTACATCAGAGTTAACCATACTACATTTTATTATATCAATTTGTGCCCATTGAAGGCGCAATTTTGGACTAATTCCTTTGTAATTGCGGGATTGGCCCTTAGGGTTTTCAACCTGAACCTTGCTTTATCAGATTGACTAGCCACGCCTATCCTCAACTCTACTGGGTGATGGACATAGGGGAGTAAGTTATTTTTAATGACATAATATATTAACTTGGTTTGATGAACACATTTTCTTTATTCGAACATTTTTACTAGTCGATATTAAAAGCTAGGTTTGTGGTTTTTGCCGTAATATCTCTATATGTAGGTACTAGCTGTGCCCGCGACATCGTCCGCGTGAAAATTGTTTTCAAAGCACCCCAATTTTGTAACATTATTCATTGATACTTCGCTCCTATTACTCTTAGCATGTTGATATATAGCCTATAGCCTTCCTCGATAAATTAAAGAAAGAAAGAAAAGAAAAACTTTATTTGCAGAAATAGCGACGTAATTACATTCCTTATACATTTTTATACACAGAGCATATTTTGAAACTTTATACGCCGCATTTTCAGCAAACAAGGTTTCCACTCAGCATGTTGCTCAATGTACTATCCAACACTGAAAGAATTTTTCAAATCGGACCAGCGATTCCTGAGATTAGCGCGTTCAAACAAACAAATTCTTCAGCTATATAATATTAGTATATGCTATGCTATTTTCACGATGTGTTTGAATTTTGAATTTGTAGAATATGTCGAGCCTTTACCGCCATTTTAGCGTAAGCGACATTTGGATCTAAGTATATTTTTTGTTGCAAAGGGCATTTTAAACTATTATTTTGTTTTAAGACTTTGAGTTTTAGATAGATTAGATAGACCCTACTGAATCAACAGAATCAATACATAAGTATCTTATTTTGCTGCTTATCTCTTGGAAAAAAATTTACTATATCTAAAAAATTACTAAAAATATGATTAATATACATTAATACATGTTGGCAAAATATATACAAATGTATACATGCAACCTATTTACTAGCCAAGGAATTAATGCGTTCTTTGAAATACGACATTGTAAATGACATTAAACATTGATAGATACCTAACTCATGTATATATATATATATATATATATATATATATACTAGTGTAACTAATCGTTAACGCGTTATATTTCTAACGCTGTAAGTAAGTTGCATTCGTCACAATCACTAACACTAACGCATGCATAGGCGGAGCAGTGGCATAAACAAAATATTGGTCTTATTCATATTGAGTTAGAGTAGGTTGTTACAGAAACTTTCAAACTTACTGTAAATCAATATGAGTAAGACTGATCGTCTCCAGCCCACAGATATTTTTATTTGTATATGATGCAGCCAAAAGCAAGACGAATATAAAAATAATAAACAAGGAACATTTTTTCTAAGCAACATTCAAAATTAATGAATAAGTAGCGACATAAATTAAAAAAATGTTATATTTATTAACATGATATAAATTTGGGGAAAGAAAATTAAATTCGTGACTATATTGAAAATAATTATCATAAAAAAACACTTAACGGTTGCCAACTTAATTAAGTTGTAATAGGTAATTTAAATATGTCCAAAATACTTATTTGCCATTTACTTATTACCCTATAAATAAGAATGATTATATCAGTATACGTAACAAGGATTTATTTAATATTAGTGCGCTACATGCAAATGTGTATCATGGTTTTTTATATACTATATAGTAACTAAGTAGTAGTATTCGCCAGGCAAAGGAATTTTAGTCCATCCAACCAATTTTGATGTATATACACTGACGGACTCATAAACTGCATCAAAGTAATAGACGACTTTGAAATAAATATTTTAACCAAGTATGCAAACTTTCTATACAGATTTAAATTGAAACCTCTAGATTGGTTCGTGAACTTTAAAACAGCGTAGGGACCTTAAGACTTTTTTGAAGAAAAAACAGAAATTTAAGGAAAATTGGTTTAGTTAAAAAATTGGTTTTAACTTATTGGTTTAAACTTTATGCAAGGGTTTATTTATGTTTTAATAAGGTGTATTACCTCCACGTGCCCTTATTACGGATTCTAATCGGTTCCGCATAGATTTTATTAGGGTTATTAAAAGATCTTGCGGAATATTGTCCCATTCTTCTGAAAGTGCTGTTCTTAGTGCTGCCACTGTCGTGGGCAAAGGGTTTCTCGCATATACAGCTCTTTTTAAATTGTCCCAAACATGCTCAATGGGATTAAGATCCGGGCTGCGTGCTGGCCAATTCATTGTACGTATCCCAACCTCTTCGCAATATTGTCGAACTTGTGCAGCAGCGTGCGGCCGGGCATTATCCTGCATTAAAGTAAAATTTTCGCCTCTGAATCCCATCACCACGTGATCTTCTAAGATCTCTGTTATGTAGCGATATGACAGCCCCTCTATTACCGTTTTGACGGACCATGTCTATGAACACAAGTTCTGTTCGCCCGTTCATCGATATGCCACCCCAGACCATATACGAACCGCCTCCAAAAGGAACACGCTCCTTAATGCAACTTTGAGCATATCGCTCACAACGTCGACGATAGACTCTTCTGCGACCATCTGCACCATATAAACATGTCCTACACTCGTCCGTGAACAATACGGAGGTCCATTGCTCTTCTGTCCAATTCAGGTGATCACGCGCAAATCTTAAGCGAGCTTGTCTGTGAGCTACAGACAACTTTGGACCATTTGCTGGTCTAAAAGGGGTGATATCCGCTTCCTTTAACCTTCTTCTTATTGTTCGTGCACTCACGTTTACTCCACGCACTTCATTAAGCTCTGTTTTGATGTTAACAGACGGGAGGAAACGATTTCGCAGGGAAGTTGTAACAATAAATCGGTCATCACGACCGGTGGTTGCTCGAGTCTTGCCTGTACCACGTCTACTTCTGTAAGAACCTGTCTCCACAAACCTTCTGTATATTCTAGAAACCGTAGACTGGTTTAAATTTAAATTTCTACCAATCGTTCGTTGATCCAAGCCCTCCCGCACCAATGCTACAATTTGAGCCGCTTGTTCGGACGAAGTATCCGTATTATGGTTCAAAAACTCTCGATGAGTTAAAAAAGTAACCCAACAATTCTGCTGGTAACAATAATTCAATTGACAAAAGAATAAAAAATCAATGAGAATCAATTTAAAACTTTGCTATAAATAACACGCAAATCTGATACTACGAGTAAATTTTCTTTTCCGGGCTATATTCATTTGTTTTACTGCAGTTCTACTTTTAAATTTTCCTTTTTTTTAGATTAAGAGCCAGTCTCTCCATATTTATATAATTTAATTTAAAAAGTTTGCATACTTATTTAAAAAAATCATTTCAAAGTAATCCTGAACTTTGATGCAGTTTATGAGTCCGTCAGTTTATAAGTCTTCGTATAGTAGCGCAATTGTATTGTAGAGAACAACGGGCGGAGTTTTTGTCAAAACTCGAAAGGCCATATTTGACTATACAGTTCACATTTCACACAAAAATATAATTACTACTCTAAAACTATCAACATCCTACAACTACAGTTCATTTTAGAGTAATTTTACATATTTTTAGAAAATAAAACTGCACAGCACAACATCTCCTTTCAGCTCCCGCCAAAAACTCCTCGTCATTCCTTGATTTATAGGTGGAAATTTGAAAGGTAATTTTTTAATTCGAAATCGTTAATACAATGGCCTGGTAACAAGGTGCTTTAACCCAATTCTTATTTCCTTAATCACTTCATTTATTAAAACCTACTCTTGTCCATTTTTTTAAATTTCTTTATATGTTTTAAAATTAATAGCAATTAAAGTCTTAATGCTTTTTGTTTAAATCAACTTTATTACAACTTATATACACACAGAATAGGTTTAGTTGAGTCAATGAATACAATTTCATTGACTCAACTAAACCTATTCTGTGTTTATATGTTCAAATTTTAGTAAAATTTGTGATTATAACCCAAATAGAATTAATTAATAATAATTAATAAGACTGAGACCACAATATTTAGGTGCATTTTTTATTTATTCCAGGAACTCAGCAGAGAGGCTGACGGTCCATTTGATGGAAAACGGTAACCATCGCCTATGAACATTTGCAACACCAAAGGTGCTACAAATGCTCTGCTACTCTCTTAAGGAAGACTAACCTGGTAACTAATGCCGGAACACAACTCAAGGTTGTTATGGCGACATACTTTAGACCAGGGGTGGTAGCCATCCAGTTGGGAAAATGCCCTTCCGCTTGACAAAAATTGATAATATTGTTACATAGGTACCGACAAAGACCACAGCTGCATGTTGTAAAAACGATTTTTTTTAGTTACTTCGTGTTTAAACTTTAAAAATATCTATTGTTATCGTACTTATTTTATGGTTGTAATTAGTGTCGAACGACTTAATCCTTGTTTTTATTGCATTGCGTCGAAGCTTGCCAGATGTGCGCCCCTTTATCGGTATTATACAGTTTAGTATAAAAAAATGCCTGAACGGAAGGGTAAGGCAGTCAAACGACGTCTACGATGCGATTAAGACGTGTAGTACTTTCGATTAGCGACATAGTGACGGACTTTGCGCGTGTTGAATTGCATCTTATCGTTCAGTGTGAACTGGTTGCATCCAGTTTTATTTTGTACTTGTTTTATGCGTGTTTGTACAGTTCTAATAAACTCTATAGTAATTCCAACGGCATTTATTTTAATTCGAGTCTTGTAGCTCGTAACAATATACTAGACTCACAATCTTATATCTTACACTAATATAATAAAGCTGAATAGTTTGTTTGTTTAAACGCGCTAATCTCAGGAGCTACAGGTCTGATTTAAAGATTCTTTCAGTGTTGGAAAGCCCATTTATCGAAGAAGTCTATAAGCTATATATCATCACCCTAAGACCAATAGGAGCGGAGCAGCAATGAAAAATGTTTCAAAATCGGGGGGCTTTGAAAACAAATTCCACGCGGACGACGTCGCGGGCCCAGCTAGTAAATAATATACATAACTTTCAAAATTCAGTGAATAATCAATTGAAGAATTAGGAAAGTCTGTCGGCAATAACAATAGCCAATCTTACTTAAAATTCAAATGATCTAAATTACATAAAGATTTATAGGCCACTTCAATATTGGTGTTACTTTTGACGCCCTGTTCCGTGGGCGACCGATTATGTGCTATTACAGCCCCATAAATACATTGATCTAGTTATATTTTATAAGCCTCAATAAAACTAAATTGTTATATAAGATCATTTTAAACGTTTATAACTGCGTTGCGTAGTAGCTCGCTTCTATTATTTTCATCTTCTTTAATAATATAATAATGGGTTTATTGGGTATAATTTAATCGTTCAAGATTAAAGAACTATAACAATGATGACTTGATTCAATTTGTGATTTATAATTCACTAGAGCTTCTCTTGCAGCCGCTACAATAAATTTCGAATCTACATATCATTACAACTCTAGTCCCGACAAAAACAAAATCCACCCGCATATCTATAACCCACATTATTAGAAACAGAGCACATTTATAACCCGTCGGCATTTGAACTAATACCATTTAAATTATTTTGTGGTCTTCTTCTTTTGTTAACTTTGTGTTAAAAATTTGTGATTAGAAAACAGCCTATTGTTGTATTGTAATCTTATATGGCAGTCATTAGATAGGTGTGTCGGATTAAAGTCGACTTACATGCTGGTACATTGCAGTTGCGCAGTATAAAACGATGACCTGGTGGAGAGGGGAGGCAGTCGAGCGATAACCAGGAGCGAAGCAAGACGTATGTACTACAACAGGGAATCTAATAAGTGACTAACTTGCGCGTTTTATTGAATTACGATCTTCTGCATTACGTTTGGACTTGTTGTGTTCGGTTATATTTGTAGATGTGTTATACGTGTTTGTATAGTTCTAATAAATTCTATTCTAACGGCATTTTAATTCGAGACTCGCGACTCGTAACCCACGTATCCCACGGAGACTAATGTTGAAATAATTTTTGAGACAAAGAATGGGGTACAGTTTTATAATACTAATGATGTAAGCAGCTACGCAGTAGACCAACTTTAGTAGCGTGGAACATTGTACGAATCGTGTAAGTAGGACAGAGCAAAGAATGCATAGCAAGCAACAATTGCCCTTGCAAATGAAGATCAATATAGCCCGATTATTTACATGTTGGAAACCGATCCACCTTATCAAAATCAACAGCCTAATCGTCTGAGACAGTTTTTATTATGATACAGAATGTTAGAGCCTCCTTGATTTTGTATGAATGAACTGTGTTGTGACGTCACAATTCTAACGAGTCAAATAACTTATTATTGTTTAAAAATAATGAAAACAATCATCATGAAACTTCAAAATGAGTTGATAGTAATATTTTATAATGTGTCCAGTAACCAATTCGGAGCTATTTTTACAAGAAAAACGGTATTGAAGAACGCTAACAAAGATTGATTGTGAAATGAATTCATATAATTAAATTTATCTTTACTGCGTGCTAAATTTTGATTTTATAAGGAAATACCTAATTATATATTTTTAAATTAAATATGATATTCATATTGTGATAATGATATTATGTATGGTATTAAATAATGTGCCAGTGTGCAAATGACGGAGGTAGTTGCAGACGTGCACACAAGCAGTAGTGACCGCAGACTACATCTAACAACTGCGGTAAACCACCAGACAAGTCACCAGGTTAATAAAAATAATTATTTATATTTTGACTATTTCTAGAATATATTTATATCATGTCACAGGATAATAATTATGTGTGTATGCATAGGCTAACATTTTATTTTTTAGCATATTGTGCAACAAAATCCTGCCCTAGCTCATGTGCCATTTTTCTCTTTCCGTCCCAAGGCTGTCTGGAAGAGATCGCTGCCAGCAACAAGGCCGCCATTTTTACTTAATTCTAATAAATGCTTTGTGTATAATTACATAAATTTTATTGTTGTACAATATAGTATATTCTATTCTAATCTAACACTTAGATCTATAAGGAAAAGAAGGAAACTATTTACATAGAAAACTACGTTTCAATGGTTTTATTACGTGTACTACTTAGTCGCGAAAATACTATAACATATTTACATTCGAAAATAACTAAGCTCTCTCGCTTTCTCTTTTACTCCCACATAAACACTAAGCAATAAAAATCAAATCAAATCATATCTTCTCAACTTCCAAATTACTTTATTACCAACCTGTAGGTATGTATGATAGCGGGGGCCGTCATAATCGTTACATTGTTCTCAAGTACCATACAATGCCACTACAAAGTTCGTATCCAAATATCTTACCATCACCGACCATATAATCAGAACCGTATCAGCCGAAATCAATTTTTCACCGACGCGGACGGGCCGATTTGAAAATTATAATATAAATTAGGGCTGTCTAATCCATTATTATCAAACTTAATTTAAGATTATTATAAACCTAAGTATTATGAGATGAGATATTTTGTTTGGTTAGTACGTAATTTGCTTTCAATATCTGATAATACGATTTTTTTAATGACATTTTTTGAGTTATTATAATGACATTGCTTATATTTATTATTCCAATTTTTCTATGCCTAACTGGCCAAACATGATGCACATTGACTTTTGTACCATCGTGCATACTCTGTTATGTAAATACTCATGTTTAAGAAATAAATAAACTTTGACTTCGACTTTGGTTTTGTTTTTGGCCTTAAAAATAAATAATGCAATTACTGTAACTTTAGTTATCACAAAGATCATTAAGTCAAATTGGTGTATTACTACACATCGCATATTTTTCAATTTATTATTTTCGAATGATGCATTTTGCGCGTCTTTAATATATATATATTTACAATATTTTATAAAATTTATTGGATTGACTATAAATAAAGATAATGGATTCATTGTTAAACAAAATAATATAATAATAAATAATTTGTATCTGTGTTTTCTTTAGAGCTTATACATAAAAATACAACATCACCACCACTAGCTTCTGCCCGCTTCTCCTATTAGTCTTGGCGTGATGATATAATTATATCCTAAAGCCTTCCTCAATAAATGGGCTATCTAACACTGCAAGATTTTTTCAAATCAGAACAGCAGTTCCTGAGATTAGCGCCTTCAAGCAAACAAACAAACAAACTCTTGAACTTTATATATTAGTATAAAATAAGTAAAACAAGTCATTAATTTTAAAAGTAGGATTAGACAGAATTGTAATGTTATATTTATTTACAGCAAAAAGGAAACATTATCAAAAGAGATACTCAGATCAAGTTTGTATATAACAACCCTATTAGAAACTAAAGTTAATTTCTACAACGGACTTAACTGAACCCTCAATCAGCACAGCTTCCAAAGCGTATAGACAATACAGAATCTTAAATAGACGGATAAATTTAAAATAGAAAGACGTAATTACTTAATTATAAGAGCGCGTCTCGATGGGTTAATAAAATTGAATTAGATACATTGAGAGCAATTACTGTTGTCGTAATAAATACTGGAATTTTGTCTTCTCTTCTTTGTAAACAAATCGTACAAAGAATAATAACAGCCCATAAACGTCCCACTGCTGGGCTCGGGCCTTCCCGCTAATGGCGAACGAACAGTATACCCGCCACGCTGTCCAAGGCGACTTGGCAGATTTGACACATCGGCTATCTTATATAGCCGTTGTGTCAAGAGTTTGTACTTACTATGGAATTATAAGTCATTAAAAATAATATTTCAATTTAAAATCTGTCATCTATGTGATTGATTATGCTTTTGTACTAATTACGTAATTGTATTTTTACCTGTTTAATTGTTATTATTAAATAAAACTAAATACATTAAATTAAATGTGTATAATCATTATACAACACAAGTAGCCATGAATAGTCAAGTTTTAGAATAGTTTTCAAGAAAAAACAGACAGATTGTAGGTTTTCGAATGATTTCAAACGTTCTTGTAACATTGGCACGAGAAGACATTCTTAAAAGAATTCAAATTAAAAAAAAAAACAATTATTTGTTAAAAACAATAATACTGTTACAACTTAACCCCCCGACAAAGACAAATTCCACGAAGCACATTTTATTACCTGTCGGCATTTGAAGTAATTGTAATTCTTTTACGATCGTCTTCTTTTGTTTCATTATTTATTAGCATACGTTCCTAGAGAACAGCCCATTGTTTTGTTGTACCCTTTTATGGCTTGCGGCTGTAATTATTAGCCAGGAGTTACGCTGATTCTAGAAAATTGGGTCCACGTTGACGTGCAGAATAAAACGATGGTCTGATTGAGGGAGGGGGCAGTTCAGCGACATCTACGATCAAGGCGTGACGTGTGTACAATCGGGAACCATAGTGATGGATTTTGCGCGTTTTATTGAATTAAAACCTTAAAAAACGTTTGAATTTGTCGTGTTCGTTTATACTTGTACCTGTGTTATACGTGTTTGTATAGTTCTCATAAACTCTATAATAATTCTAACGGCATTGTAATTCGAATGCCGCTAAACTCGTAACAATACATATAACTATTGTTCCAGCAGTTGCTATAGTTTGTTCGCGTATAATCAATATTGTACGTGTTTAGATGTAAGTACCTGACTACCGTTGTATAACTATCAAAAGATGTTCTTCAGCATTGTTAATTAGAATAAAAACTTTTGAATTTGAATATTCAAATTATATCATCAAAAACTAATCATTAATATTCAAACTTTACCCCTGAATTACCCGAGTTTAAAAAAATCTCTTACGCTATTCCCAAGTGACACTTACAAACTACACTCACCGAGGGAATGTTTTATTCGTGTTGCGTGCTAGTTGCCGGCGTGGCGGCAATTTTCACGTCTTGAAATGGCAGTTCGACAATTTAGTTGTCAAGCCAACTCCTCGCCATTACTGCACGTGGCTAATGCAGAGCGCTGTAGCCGCTGGAAAATGACGGGAACCGCTTTTCATTTGGTATTCACTTAATTTCATAAGTGCTCACATGATGATCTGGATTTGAATGATTTTTCGGGTTAAAGAACTTTATATCTCATAAAAGAACTTTTAAATTTTAAATTCACTTAAACTATGAGAACATTTATTATAAGTTGTTGAATTTTTTTTTGTAATTTGTAATGAGATAGAAAGCACAAATACTAAAAGTGAAACTTCTTTATATTCGTTGTGATTTGAAACTCGGTGAAACAAAAAAGCGACACTAAAAAGAGAAAAGCACATAAATTTATAGAACTAAGCCTGCGAGAGGAGGAGATAGAATACATTATACTTAATAATTTAAAGACTCCTACCGGCTAGTTACGTGGGGAACAAATGTCTAGCCATGCCGCCTCCGCCAGGTCCCGGTCGAAGGGCCAGGGCCAAGAAATGCTGGCTTGACGTTGTGAGGGATGACAAGCGTACCAACGGTCTCAACACAAGGATACCGTAGATCGCGCGAAGTGGAGAAGAAAAAGTAGGAAAGCGGACCCTGGGCGTCGAAGTGATCGCTCCGAACGCAACCGGGATTTAACGCTCGGATGATGATGAATTTAAAGACTCATACAGATGTTGAAGTTTTTCGTTAATACTTGAAATTTTGTGCTTTAAAGCTTAAATATATCAAATATCTACACACACATACACACATTAAAAGATTATGAGTATAAGTATTATTGTAATAAAAGCTATTTTTTAATGTCTAAGTTAGGTACTTGAGAGCGGGTCCTTCTGACACGAGTACGTATATATTAATACTTAATAGAAGGTCTCAATAATAAAACTACGTTTTAACGGTTTTAAGCGCGGTAATTTAATAAATTTTAGTTATTTCGACGTTTCGGCCACTTTCAGCGGCCGTGATCACGGTTATTCGAAACTTTATCGTTTACAAGATGTGCAGCCGGTATTCTAATCATTATTAAGTACTATATATACACATTTATGAGATTGTACATTTTTGATGATACACACAGATGTCCTTCCAGTCTTATCAATAGCTCTAACACCGATATCAATAGAATAATAATCAGTATACAGATAATAATCTGTATTTAAATAGCATCACGTTCATTTATTTGTCATGGTCTTTAACTGTGTTAAGTTCTCTCTCTTTTCTTTCATCATATCTCAATTAATTGGGGTCGGCACAATATATCTTTTCCTTCCAAACTCCTCTATTCTGACATACATTTTCTGTCACACCACAAATCAACATATCATCCTTCACACATTCAATCCATCTTTTTTTGGTCTACATTTACATTTGTACCCAAGTTATACATCAATGAATTGGGGGATGAAACGTGACGCAGCAGATCTCTTTAAAATATCTGCCGTTTAATAATGATCAATACGCCATGGTCTGCTAGCGCCAACTCTGCAACACTACTGTCATACACATGTAAGTCTACTTTCATAAATTCTCTCTACATGGCGAAACCACCCTGGCATTCGTTT
Source organism: Dendrolimus pini (assembly GCA_949752895.1). Classification (NCBI taxonomy): domain Eukaryota; kingdom Metazoa; phylum Arthropoda; class Insecta; order Lepidoptera; family Lasiocampidae; genus Dendrolimus; species Dendrolimus pini. Next base: position 16,753,561 of record OX457136.1, read on the forward strand.
TTCAACCAATGTTCAATACAACTCTTTCAATGATTATTCTATCCGTGCAAGAACGGAGAAAGAATACAATTTCCTGCGGCCGGGTGGCCTGTCGTAACAGGCGACAAAACAACCCACAGCCCGGTAGGGTATTCGCCTGTCTGGATGACTACTACCTCTGGTCTAGAGTATGCCGCCATAACAACCTTAAGTTGTGTTCTGGCATTACTGGCCAGGTTCCAGTCACCCTTTAGAGAGCAGCAGCGCTTTTATTAACCGACTTCGAAAAAAGGAGGAGGTTCTCAATTCGTCGGAATCTTTTTTTTTTTTTTTTTGTTCTTTTTTTTATGTATGTTCGCCGATAACTCCGTGATTTATGATCCGATTTACGTGATTCTTTTTTTGTTAGACGCGGAATAGCTTCCAATTGGTCGCCTAAAAATTTTACATAGTTTGGCCCAGTAGTTTTCATTTTATGGACATTTTTCATGGAAATAATTTTCACTCCGTTCCATATGTTCGCCGATTACTCCGTCATTTATGTTCCGATTTACGTGATTCTTTTTTTGTTCGACGCAGAATAGCTGCCATGTGGTCCCCTAAAAATTTGACATAGTTTGGCCCAGTAGTTTTCATTATATGAACATTTTTCATGAAAATAATTTTCACTCCGTTCCATATGTACACCAATTACTCTGAGATTTATGATTCGATTTACGTGATTCTTTTTTTGTTCGACGCGGAATAGCTGCCATGTGGTCCCCTAAAAATTTGACATAGTTTGGCCCAGTAGTTTTCATTTTACGAACATTTTTTTGTTCCGGGTTCTTGGGGACCTATATTTTTTAAGAAGCGCGGCACCATTCGTAGGTCCACCCATACATAGCTAGACACTAAAAAGTAACAAATAAAATTTAAAAACTTCGTTTAAAAAAACCGACTTCAAAAACTAAAAAACTAAAATGTATAAAATAACTTATTTCTAAAGCTATTATTATTAATATATATTATCTAAAACATCTTGAAGTCGGTGCAAAGCAAAACATAAAAATTACTATATTTTGAAAATTACTAAGCACCGACTTTAAGATGTTTTAGATAATATATATTAATAATAATAGCTTTAGAAATAAGTTATTTTATACATTTTAGTTTTTTAGTTTTTGAAGTCGGTTTTTTTAAACGAAGTTTTTAAATTTTAACACTTTTGATGATGCAAATGTCCATAGTCAATGGTAACCGCTTTCCATCTGATTGGCCGTCTGCCTGTCTACATACTATATATATATACTACATACAAAACACTATTACCATACACATGTATTGTACGTCTATTTCCATCAATTCTCTCTACATGGCCAAGCCACCTTGACATTCGATTTTCAACCAATGTTCATAGAACTTCTTTCAATCAACAACTTTCCCTTAAATTAATTTACATACATACATACATACATAACTTCACGCCAGGTCCCTTGCGGGGTAGGCACGAACAACAGAGCGCCATTTAGGCTTATTCTTACACACCTCACTTGCTTCTTTGACATTCATAGTTCTTGTCATGCACGCTCGTCTGTTCTTAAGGCTCCTGACATCACCTTCTGCTAGTACATGATCAATTTGATCATGGAAGGTGTGTCGTGGCCTTCCGCGACTTCTGCATCCATCCACTTTTGCATTGTATATCTGTTTAGTCATTCTTTCATCATACATTCTTTCCACATGCCCGAACCACCGGAGCATTCCTTTCCTTACCTTCACCCCGACACTCTCTTTCAGACCAACTCTCTTTCTTACTTCGGTATTACGAACGCGGTCCGCGAGCGTCACTCCACAGATTTTGCGCAGTGCTCGCATCTCGACCGCGTTTACTCTACTTTCGTGCTCTCTATTCCATACCCAACTCTCGCTTCCATACGTGAGCGTAGGTACCAGCACCGCGTTGTGTATGGCAAGCTGGGCCTTCTGGCTGAGGTTCTTAGCGCCTAGAAGTTTACCTAACGCTCCATTCACACTATTCCCCAAATTCACTCTTCTTTCTATATCAGCGGTGTACCTTCCATCCCTGCTAAAAGCACATCCGAGATATACAAACTCATTCACTTGTTCCAGCATAACATCATCGACCATTATCCTTGCATTCGTTCTGGTTTACACCTCCAAAATGATTTGCTATACCAACAGATACACAGATAAATATCATCGCAGTTGAAAGTAAGACGGATCGTGATGTTACGAAATTTCGTCTATGTAATGAAAAATAAATTTCGCACAAAGGCGTCTTGGGGCCCGTTAAGAGATTCCTAGAGGCGATGTACAAACATAAACGTTCACTTTTGCTATTTGGTTACAAAACTAAAAAAATAACCAAAAATTCACTACCTACATCTACCTAAATCCATTTGCCATTAAAACATTGTTACGCGTCGCGAGACTCGAATAAAAATGCCGTTGGAATTATTATAGAGTTTATTAGAACTATACAAACACGTATAACACAGGTACAATTATAACCGAACACAACAGGTCCAAACGTAATGCAGAAGGTCGTAATTCAATAAAACGCGCTAAGTCCGTCACTTATTATATTCCCGATTGTAGAACGCACCTCTTGCTTCGCTCGTGGTTATCGCTCGACTGCCTCCCCCCCCTCCATCAGTTCATCGTTTTATACTGCGCAACTGCAATGTCCCCGTATCTAAGCCGACTTAATCCGACACACCTGGCTTATGACTGCCGTAAAAGATTACAATACAACAATGGGCTGTTTTCTAATCACAAATTTTAAACACAAAGTAAAGACGTAAAGACGACTATAAAAGAATTTAAAATATTATTAGTTCAAATGCCGACGGGTAATAAATGTGCTTTTTTCTGATATGCAGGTGGATTTTGTTTTTGTCGGGACCAGAGTTGTAACAATATGTTTAAAATTCTATGACTTGGATTCCTAAAATTTTTTGGACTCTTAATTCAAAAATAAGAGGGGGGACTCTTTTAAAGACTGCGCATAGAATTATACTCACTACCTATTGACTAAAAGTCTCTACGAAACACCATTATGTATTTCAAGATCTATATAACGATAATCAAAATCACACAAGCCTATCTATGTATACTGATCCTATAACTCTTTATTTACACAGGTATATTTTGTAATTTTTATTTTGAATTTGACCACTAATGATGTATCATTGCGCAGCGGAGCATAGAATAGACCACTCTCCAAAATTACATCAGCAATAAAGAAGAATTATGAAGAAATTAATGAAAGTTGATGAAGCGAAAATCGTTTGTCAGGATCATAGTAGGTGGAAATTAATCGTCTCTGCCTACCCCAACGGGAAATAGGCGCGACAATGTGTGTACGTCAATAATAATTGAATACAGAGCAAATAGTTAACTAGAAAAATTGATTGTGACATATACATACATACCTATGCAGACAGATGAACGTAACCAATGTATAAGGGTTTTATTTTTGTGATTTAGCTACAAAACCCTAACAACCACTAAACGATTACAATCCAATTTACAAACCAACACTGAGTCAACATTCTGAACACAGACGATACGTGACGCGTTAGACGATGCGGCGAGCCCAGACCACGGGACCATACAATTTGCCCACCATCACATTCAATCACCTCCACCTAACGACCGGCCGCAAAAAACCAACGACAGACTCTCAGGAAGTCGGACAACAATAAAAAAACAAATAAGTAACCCGAGCAAATTAAGTTATAACCTAAAACACGTATATGAAGCCATCATCCCAACGGTGTAATCATATTAACGACTACAAAAGGAACGGCAAAAAATATAAAAATTAGAGGATCGGGAAATGTGGGCCAAACAAAAACGTAACGTATCGCCTAATTATAGCTGTTGGACGAAAAAACAATTTTATGTTCAGCGGGCCGGAGCACACGGGGCGCCTTTATGATATTTGATTATAGCGTACCCACTACACGGTTTGTTATATTAGGGCAGGTATACACAGGTCTGCAAATAAAAACTGTAACTTGCTTGCTATTTGACGACATATGCAAGTCGAAACATTTGTAAGTAATCTTGCATGCAATATATTGCTTCGCATGCCTATTGAGAGAAGCATAAAAGAGCCAGTACATGACACTATTCAATTCCTTTACAGTACAATTTCTAGTTTTTGCATCAAGTTAATTATGAAAACATTCGAAGTCAATAAATTAGTACCATAATGTAACACCTTTAGATCTAGCTAAATTAATAAAATATAAAAAGAAAAGAAAAAGATGCATGCTGATATACATATCTCGCATATTTTTACACATACCGATTTTTTTGCCTGCCACGTTCCATCTCGCATAACCCATGCCACAAAATTAAATTAATATCTTCATATATACCAGGTAAAAACATGTTATTTAGCATATATACATGTAATTAGCACTCGCAATGAACTGGCATCCAAGCATGCAAGGTACAATCATGTATATTCTCGTCCTTATGCGCCAGGAGAAGCGCCGGGCCGAGAGCGTGACCCAAACTAGCACACGCCTAACAATTTACAACAAAAGTAAGCAATCACAAATGAATATTCACAGCTCTATTTCAATTTAAAATAGTGCTAATAATTGCTCTATTATTGAATCTAAGTAACAGTTATAGCAGTATGTAATCAGTAGACATCGGATTATATGCATTTGCATGTTTGCATATGCCAATGCATATAAATCTATTTTTATAGCGTTATTGCATATTTTGGTACTTTTTCATTGACAGTGCTTATTTCGGTAGTTATACGTGTTAGGCGTCTTGTATTATGCCGACGACACTATTAAAATATTAGAATAAATGATTGAACAGAGTAACGCTCTTCCGAGTTCACTATCGCAAAAGGTTTGTGGTAAATTAAATGCAGTTTTGTATAAAAAACCCGGTCTTGAAAAAATAAAGAAAATTGACGCATTTATCAACGGCACCGGACAAACTCTACCTGAAGAAGTCTGCAGAAATGGCGCCAAATTTCAAGTTTTGTCCGGTGCCGTCAGTTGATGTCGAAAGGTCATTTTCAGCCTATAAATTAATATTAAGTGACAAACGTCACAAGTTTGCTGTAGAAAACCTGGAAAAATATGTTATTGTTTACTGTCACAAGAATTATAATAAATAAATTATTATAATTTATAACTAACATTAAGATATGTTTAATATGTAAATTTAATGTGAAAATAAACTTAAATTCTAATTAATCTAATAATAAGTGGTTTATTGATTGTGCATATTTTGCCATTTTGATAGTGCATATAATCCGATGTCTAGTAATCAGTAATCACTTGAAGATCGAAGTGGAGGTAAAACTCTAGTAACAGATCAACATTATACAGGTTTTTGTTATTGTTGTTTGTCATGTAAATTTATGTTTAGAATAAAAATTGTATTTATATATTTCAACTGTTTAATGAAATGTAAATTTTCTAGTTGCCACAAGAACTCCGTTTTTTGGTGTCAATCAATGACCTAAGGGTTGGTTATCCTGAGCTCATTAATACGTTTGACTAGTCTGTACAGATTTAGTTCCTTTACCTGCCAGTACGTCAAATAAACAATCAATATCATAGACAAGTCTCAGTATATTTTTTTACAATTCCACTATTGAAAATTACTTACATTAATTCAGGTATAATTAACGTAACATCACTCATTGTCATAATAGGTAAGCTAATGTTTGTACATAAAGCCCACTAAAACCCTAAATTGTAAAAGAGGTTGGTTGGATTATCAAATAAAAATCACCCCGTGTCAACAACGATCCTTGGTGAATCCTTTATTATTTCGACGTGTATAATGTTTTTATTTTGTTTCCTACACGATTATTATTTATGAATTATTATTATTTGAGAATTTATTATTAGCTCGGCGAGCCAGCGCGTCCTTTTTCAATTTGCCACAAGGTGCTCGAGATTCTTAAAATCACCTCAGGTATTCGAGGCTTATGCCTCGCTTCTTTTTTTCTGAAAACCTTTTCGACATATACCCTTGCTTAAACCTAATTAAATTTCTGTTTAGTTCCAGTCCGCACAAATTGATTCGGTGCATAATTTAATTAAACCTTTATAACCACTATAGGATTACTTGACATATTTCTTAATATCTTGCGAATTAGTGTCTTAATATACACAAGAGATGTTTATGCCTTATTGGATGCAGATTATAATAATTTAAATGCTGCTGTTTTAATTAAAGTCAATTTAGTGCAAGGTACAACTTGTCTATCCTGTTAAATGGTTAATTATAAAACCGTTATAATTCAATGCATTGAGAACAACTTGACATACTAATTTTAAGAATGTGTGAAGCAAAAGGACTGGGCCAGCCAGTAGGCGCCATTCTGAGTGTTTACTGGCTATCTGTACTAATCGAATATAAAACCAATATTACAAATAGCTTGCTAAAATTTCATAATTTAGAAAAAGGACAATAAAAGGCTTAGACAGGAATAGGAAAGTGTAATGGTGAACGAATTGGATTATTTATAAGTGGAATAGCTTTTGCCAGTCATCTTAACTTTATGTATTGCGAAGTAATAAAATTATTGTTCCATTCTAGCAGATTTGAGTGATTAAGTGTTAAAAGACAACTAATAATTCCAGTAAGGCTGTGTTATGACGTGATTTTTAAAAAGAACCAATTACTCGCATATTTTATATTCAATTTGTACTTCACCGACGCACAGCTCTGTCCGGTACTTATCCTTATATGTCTCCAAATGAAGCAAACTATGTTTTCTAAGGTATTTGTGTCGCATGATATGATATCAGTCCCCTGAAATACACGATAACGATGGTATTAAATGAATGGCCCTACTTCATCGCAAATATTTTAATCAAGGTCTATACTGTAAAATACATATTTCTCCAAACTATCGGAAATTTCGTGATAGTATGGCTAATGATTTGATATTGCGAAAATTCAAATTGTGTTCAAGTGTGAGGCCTCGTGTTAAAATGGTACATTTTTACTACTATAATCGTTTGCATAAGAGTCAATAGACGATATGAACTGATGACACATCCAGACAGCTTTAAAGTGCTACAACTCCGCAGCAATCCACGCCTGCCCTGACAAGAGTGTCCGATTAAGCCCCCAGGCATTTAAGAACCACTAAAAACGATTTATAAATGAAATCATTTAATGTCCAAGTCTCGGCGAAGTCAGGGTGTATGGCATAATACAAATCGATGGGCGGGGCGGAGCGGGTCGGCGTGCGAATTTCGATCCGATACCGACCTGCGCTTGCGCATACGCGGCTAACATTGCCATATTTAACACTTTAAAAATGTATTCTTTGATAAATCGCTTAATGATTAATCGGATAAGAGGTGAACATTAAAAATTAAATAAAGGTTTATTATTTAATTTTTAATGTTCATTATTAACACTAGCTTTTTATTAATCATAGCAAATTTTTGTACTCTATAATTTTGTTTTTCTTTTTATGCGAAGTAAATAAATAAATTATAAAAAAAAAAAAAAAATAGCTAAGTCAGAATCTGTCTATTACCCGGACTTATTATTCGGCTTCAATATTTGATTCTGTCTGTTCATTTAATTTTATTTAATTGTATGTATAGATAGAATCGTGACAAGAGAATGTTGCAATAACAATAAGAAACAAAAAGGATAAAAAGTTTTTACATCTTTAAACAGTCTTCTTAGACAAGATAGAAAATAAAGCAACTTTGATCTAAGTAATTTTAAACTTTATTGTCAAATAGTTAAACATACCTAATTATCTGTGAAACAGTCTCTCCTGTGACATAGTTTGAAAAAGTTACATGTGCTCGCGGAGCGGTAATTGAATCAATTTGAAAACTGGCCAACATTTTAATTCCGCCACTCTACCTACCTATATGTATATATTAACTTCGAAGTTTATAGCCTATAGATCTAAATTACTTGAGCATATTAATCAGCTCAATAAACTGGAATAATTTATAACGAATAACAATGTGTAGGATACCGAGAGCGGTAATTTCTCATTCGCACACCTCGCCTGTAGCAGTGCTTCGGTGCAACTATCTTAAATTGAATAGCCCTTACATTGCATAAACAAGCGGATAGTATGAAGAGAGTTAATGATATTTTTATTTAGAAAAATGCCTATTGTAAGTGCAATTTTTTCTAAAAATTTACAACAATTGTCAAATAATGGTTGTTTTCAAGTACCTGAGGCTTATCTGTATGTGTGAAAATTAAATAATAACGACCCATAAACATCCTACTGCTAGATTCAGATTTCCATTTAGAGAAAGGACAATATACTCCATGCTTCAAAGTCAAACATCTTTGCATTTGTTATGGCTAAGTCCTAGATTTTCCAAGGCGGATTTGACACACCGGTTATCTCGATGTGCAGGTTTCATTACGATGTTTTCCTTCACCGTTCTTTCTTTTCTTTCACATTCTACCATTTATTTGGAATCGGCACAATATGTCTTTTCCTTCCATACGAGGAGTATTCTGACGTACCTCTCTGTCACACCACAAATCATCATAATCATCAATCTTCACACAATTCATCCATCTCTTTTTGGTATACCTTTACAGTTGTATCCATCAATCTTGCAGTTGAACATTCTTTTTGTCACGTATCTTTCATCCCTCCTCATTACATGTCCATACCACCTTGATCTTCTTCCTCTCAATTTTTCAATAACGGGTGCAACTTTTAAAGAACCTCTTATGCACTCATTTCTCACCTTATTCATTCTTCTAACGCCACACATGCATCTCAACATTCTCATCTCTGAGTGGAGACGTTTATGATCTATCACTTTAGTAACTCAACATTTGGACCAGTGTGATGACCTTTAGTTTCAGCGGCATTGGTTATCGCATGCCCCACCAGTTACCTGTCTCCACTTTAGCCATGGTACATTTATTTTCTCCTTAAATCCTTCTCTATATCAAAATTACTCTGCAGTAGTGAACCGAGGTATCTGAATATAGGGTTAGACGGTAGTGTGACTGGATGTAGTTTATAGTTGTTAGTAGTTTTCCTTTACCGTTAGTACGTAGTAATTGTAACAATATGCAAATTAGGTCAACCGTAATAACTTCATCATCAGGTCAGCTGGTACTGTATCTGCCAGATTCTAATAGTACTCGTTCCAGTACTCGACATATTTTCTATGTTTTTTGTTTGTTTCGTTTTGTCTACACGTGACACAATGTAAATCCCGTTGCGGAAGACCAGCGCTGGTTGAGCCAACCAGCATAATGCTGAGTTAGGACCGATTCAGAACTTCATTTCAGTTGTATTGTCTTATTTATAAGTATGTTTTGGTGTGTATGTAGTTCTGAATAAATATTTTTTTCTTTCTAACAATTATAAAATATAAGGAAAGTTTAATAATTTTAAAACGGCAGTAAAGTAAATCGAAGTGTATAATATCCCATAGGCTTAATTCCACTCGCTATCACAAAACCAGGCGAGGTTATTATTTTTCACTGTTACTGTTATTACGGCCAGTATTCTCATTACACCAACGTTACAGCGCTTAACAAACTATTAAACGTATTTCCCCAACGCCTTATTATTTTGATAAATTCAACCGATTGTCCGAACGAAGCTCTTTTGCTTTTTAATTTTTTTTAAACAAAGGAAACTCCCGTTTTTAAAGGAAGATTGAACCTTTTTTTATCTGTGAACAAATGGCGCATCCAGTCTCGCGGCGGTAAATTAAAATTTTGTTTTTTTTTCTTATGATCAAAATGTTTTGATGATTTCTACTATAAAAAATACGTTTTTGGACTGGACTTTATTCCGTGGCTGCGCCGAGGGTAAAATTCTAGTGTGTACCTCTTGTTTAAAGAGCAGGCGTTAATACAAGCTACCTACTTTGTATTAAATTTTCATGTTATTGCTATTTGCCCCCGACAGTTTTACTTCATTTCATATCGCAAACTATCCCATCTACCGGCACCAAAACTATGTATGTCCATTTTTGGTTTTAAAACTACATTTAAACAAAATTACAACAAAACCGATCCAGTAGGTACACCTTGAAGGTTTTCCGTGAAAGCTTAACAGAAAAACAGATCGAGTTACTATCGCAATTTCTAAAGATAATAATTTTTTATAACTATAAACGTCAGAAATGTTTGGTCTCCCACACAAACTTACATCCTCTATTTCAACCCCTTCTAGTTTTATTTATCGATCCCCGTCTATCTATCTGTAAAGTATATAAATGATCAAAGTGAAAAAAGTCAAAAATGACCACAATAACCAGAATTACGAAAATGGCAAATAATAAAAAAACAAAATAACCTTTACATAAATCTATCCCAAAATATACTGAATTTCAGCCAAATCGGTCCAGTAGTTATTTCGTGAAAGCGTAACAGACACGCAGACAGAGTTACTTTCGCATTTATAATATTAATAGGGAGGATGAATTTCTGTGTACTTATATTTTCTAAAGCTTGTTATAGTTGCGTTTTATTCAAAATAGAATATATTTCCAGAAAAATTTCTAGAATAACAATTCCGTTAGTCGTAGTTAGTCAAAAACCTCCACATTGGATTAAGCTAGAGTGAAGGAATATATGGAATCCGATTGACTTGACTTTCGCCTAGTCCTAGGCCGTACGTCAAAAGATTATTTGTAAAGCTCGGGCTCCACTTGCAATAATATTATATTCATTGACTGCAGCCGAATGCGTCGTACTTATAGCGTTAAAAGTAACGCCATTAACAAATAAGCACACATTGGTTTGCGGATTGTTTAGAGTTTAGACCATCCGCAAACCCACAAAAACAATATCACCAAAATCGATCCAGGTGATTAGGAGGATTCTAGAATCCGATCTCAGCGGCACCTACCGGTTCCAACGGGATAAAAAGTATCCTATATCCCTTTCCTGAGTCTAAGCTACCTCCCCACCAATTTTCAACCAAAACGGTACAGCCGTTCTTGAGTTATAAATAGTGTAACTAACACGACTTTCTTTTATATACATAGATATCAACATTTCATAACAATCGCTTCCTAACAAGAAACGGCAAACAAACATACAACCATACGAAAATACCAACCAAATTCATTATCACACCTATACACTGGAATGCATAGTGGATTACACTAATTTTAATTAAATGGTAGAATTTTAACTGTTTTGAATTAAAACTCGGTGAACTTACGACTACTTATGTTAATGTTTAAATATAGCACATAATTTACATAATTTTGTGTATTAACGCAAGCTGAAGATCGACCTAACATATTATTAAAATTAAAACTAATTAACTAATAAATAAAATGGATATTTCAAAGGCAAAGCGATCATCTCCCCAATTCAATATATTCATTATAATAATAATATCATTTCATATCTCATTTATCAAATTTCTTCTTACAACTCAACGTAATGTTTTTGTTTATTAAATATCACATTATCAAAAATTGTCTATTAGATACAACAGTTCAACAAAAACGTGTCGGGACTTACATCAAAAACGTTATTATGCTATGAATTCACATAAAAGTCATGATTTCGAATGCGTGGAAGTATTATAATGGTTTCTTTAAGAATATTATATTGATGACCATGATGACAATATGCAATCAGTTCGATTGAGAATAAGACGTAAGGCAATTGAAGTTTTAGTAAATTTCAACACAGCTTTATATGAAATAGAAAATTTTGAAATAAAGTTTAAACGGATTACGGTGACCATTATTAAAAAATTAAAGAAACTAAATTTTGTTAATAAAAACGAAAACCGCTTCGAAATTAACTAAAAGCGAAACATAAATATTTTTTATAAGGTAAAACAATAACAATTCCTACAAAATATTGATAATACAGTAGTTTTTACACCGACTTGAAGATTTTGTAGAAAATATTTTATTTTGTTTAACTATTTATTTATTTTTGGTTTTTAGTAACATTGAGCTCAGTTCCTTTTTTGCAAAAAAATGGAAAATACTTTACCTTCCCCTGACGATTTAAATTTTGCCAGTTTGATTCATTATGTTTGTCTCGTTTCTTATTTCTTTGTTTTTCTTTAAATTTTTAGTCATATTTAGTGCTGGACATATACTATTCCTATTCTTCTTCACTTGTAGCGTTATTTACTTGCATTCATAAACACAATCATATATCAAGCCGTGGTAGCTTAGTGGTAAATTTACTCGCATCCCAAATTCAAATGCCGCGATTTAGAATCTTGCCCCTAAAAAAGCATGCACGTCTTAGGCGTTTTTTCGGAACAAATATGCATAATATTACAATTATAGCATGCTGACGGCGAAAGAAATCATCCTGATGAAAGCTGCACCACAAGATAATAGGCGTGTCAAACCCCTCAAGCCGCCTTAGACCAGCGTTGCGGGTATAATGTCTGATCCCCTAAAACTAGGGAGGCCTAACAGCGGGATGTTTATTAGCTGTTAAAAAACAGAACTTAAACATCATTTTATTAGTAACATGGCCATTATATGTATAATTGATAGGATATGTGGTCTAAAGTTGTCATATCTGTAAAAGATGCGCCCGACAAACCATCTTCTGAACCGTAACTTAACTTTTCAGATGGCGAATATGTTATGTTCATCTGTAGTTTGTTATATCTATATATTGGTCCCGTCACATGTGTCAATCTGCCTGACTTCCCAAGATTACATTGTATATGTTTGATATCATCCCCATACCGGATGAAGTGCGAATGCACTTACCACGCAATAATATTGTTACGAGTTTAGTGAGACTCGAATTAAAATGCCGTTGGAGTTATTATAGAGTTTATTAGAACTACACAAACACGTATTACACAGGTACAAATATAACCGAACACAACAAATGCAAACGTAATGCAGAAGGTCGTAATTCAATAAAACGCGCAAAGTCCGTCAATATTAGATTCCCGATTGTAGTACACACGTCTCGCGTTGTCTTTGTCGGCGCCTAGGTTATAACAATATCATAACTATTAGCAAAACTTTTGGAATAGAACATAGACGCAAGGTCGCGGGGCTGACTGTGTTCTATCGGATACATTTCGGGGAGTGTTCCTCAGAATTACACGAGCTGATTCCTCCATCCCCTTTTTACCATCGGACAACCAGACGGACCGGTTTACGCCACCGTTACATGGTGGAAACACCACCAGTCAGAACCAAGCGTTTCGCCTCTTCTTTTCTGGTGCGCACTGCCGAAGATTGGAATAATTTGCCGGAGTCTGTTTTTCCTGACAAATACAATCTTGAAGTCTTCAAGTCACGAGTGAATAGGTATCTTCTAGGTAAGCGTGCTCCATCCTAGACTGCGTCATCACTCAATATCAGGTGAGACAGTGGTCAAACGCAAACCTATACTTCCATTTTTTTAAAAACATGGTTACACTACTTTCTTAAGCACGCAGCAGACGTATAACAAGTCTTAAGCCGTTGATTAAACATGAAATTAATTTGTTTTAGTGACACCATACATAATAAAACATTGTTCGACACTCCGTCACAGCATTATAGAAACCTGTTGGCTTATAACTAAGCAGGTGAGCATTTCCGTACTTATTACTTAATTAATTATTCAACATGTTAACTGCTAACGCATTATTGTTGTACACTTACTTGAGGTTCTTTTCTTTTGAGGTCAATATTTTTTTCACACCTCGTGGGAAGGTAATCCGAGTACCTTCCATCACCTTAAACTAGCGTCACAACTATGAACCTATAAAATGTTTTTATCTAAAATAGGTACATGTCGTCGGCATTAACGCAGAACCTTGTAACTACATTATTTGGTGAAATTATTTTTTGCGTCAATATTGTTATATATAGTAGGTAATACTTATTTTTAACATGATATATTAAAAGTCTATACGTCGCATCTTGCAAGCGAACATTAAATATTTTTAATTTTAATTTCTTCAATAATTTACTGTATTTTACAAACGGTAAATTATTAAAGAAAAAAACGAAACTTAATATGGATAATTAATAATAATCTTATACCAAAAGTCCAGGCCATTTTTATGACCCGTGGTCTTGGAAGACACACAATACATAAAAAAATGTTATACTACGTTTATAGTATAACATTTTTTTTATGTATTGTATGTCTTACCTTAAAATTAAACTGCACCATACTAAACTACTAAAAAAATACTTGTAATAGTTTGATAGAAAAAAGCATTTCGCCAGAAAGTGTAGTAGTTAGTTACAAGGCCTAACGCCGACGATATGTACTTAGTTGTAAATATTTTTAAATCCCAATTTTTTCCAGAATTTGCCACTTCATAGTTTAAAAGTTATGGGCTAGGGGTCACACACGTAATTTTCATGTTTTAAGTTAAAATTACTCAATCTATTGACTTAAACCAAAAAGTCATTAGAGAACGTCTTTATGAGTTTCAAAGATTTGAATAACTTTATACAAGTTTTTATTGTAAAAAAAATACTCAAACTCAAAATTCACACTCTTAACTAAGATTGCCACCCGTAATATTTTTAAATTTTAGTGATTTTACTACGTTATTATAGTGCCATATAAACTACATCTTCCTGACAAATTTTATCCATATAGGCCTAATAGTTTCTGAGAAACTGACTTATATACAAAGACAGACAAACTGACATGAGGAAAACATAATTATTACCCGTGAAATGATAGGTTTTCGTGGCTAATAATATTAAATTACGTCACTTGTTAAGGGGGGAGGGGGTGTCGACGAAGTGTAACATTGTGTAGCAAGAGGTGGGAGTCACGACGTGACGTCACAAAAAGTTACGTCATTTTAGTAACGTCACATTTCAAAATCTGATATATTTAAGATTTAATGTAGCATTTATTTAAATCTTTACTACTTTACAATGAAGACATTTATAAATATTCGAATACAATAAAAGAAAACTTAACTTATTTCTATTGTATTCTACCCATAGTCTCTCAAGACTACGTACTGAGCCTAGATCACCGTCTTCTATGGGTAAGGTGCCCAGAAGGTTGGCTACGTTTCCTCGCTGGATCGCCATACCGATCCGTTGATTTAAGATTTAATTAAAACACGAAATTGGAACTATTAACGAAATATTTCAAAATACTTCCATCTCTATCTGAATAAATATAGTGTTAAAATTATTAAAAAGTAATTTTAATGGAAGTAAAACTAGTTTCGTAACTGCTGTTTTAACTTAATAATTTACTGATGTAAAATTGCCTAATATGAGATATCACACAAGGGAGCGAAGAGTCTCACGAATGTGTGTGTTATGGAATTCGTGTGACGTAATTTGTGGGTGGCCCCATACCTGCAATTTTTAGCTTTGTACTGTTACAGAGAATGTATATATTATTACGTGAAGCAAAATCTTTGTATCCCTATTACGAAAATTGTGCGAACGGAGGAGTATGAAATTGCGCACACTTATAATTTATATGGAGAATAGGCGACGAATACTATTTTATTTAATTATGCATTAAAATACATTAAATCAATATAAAAATCATTACACACACTATCATGTATTAGACACACATGCATATATACTCTTTTGTTCATTGTTCAAGTCAAAGTCAGTGTAGCCTTGGCGAAAAATCTGTGATTACAAGAAGTATAGTCTTTGACATTAATTATTATGGTCGAATTTCGACCACGTGCGGCCACTAGTATAATTTTAATTGACAACGAAACTTCAAATAATAACAAAATATATCTAAAAAGTAATATAAAGAAAAGAGTACGTAATAAAGGTGTTTCCAAAATGGCTACGGAACCCTAAAAAGTTAATGTTCATTAAAGTTGAGAAGTCACCAATTGTCTCTGAGTATGTTTGTGTCACTTATATCTAAACCGCCTCGAACACATTGCATCCGAAGTATTAAGCCCGTTAAAACAAATTAAACTCATGTACGAGCAATATTTTAACAGTTTTAGTGTAGTGTGCACCTTTGCAACATTACACACGGTACAATGTTGTATGTTTATTAAATGAGAGTGAAATTTTTGCATTACTACATTAAATAAAATAAAAAACAGTAGAGTCGACGGACATTCACTTCTCTTGACTATACTACTAGCTACTACTAGCTTCTTTTATATCGGTGGGGGAATGCGTTTACTACACCTTCATACCACCGTCCGTTCCGTCATACCTTCGCACGCAGGAAGAGGTCTTCTAGGGGTATATGAGGCCCTTGGTGCCGGCACTGCATACACTTTAATTAGGAAGAAGTTGCAAGATGTTGGCGGGCAGATTACCCAGTACTAAGAAGAGTCACCCAATTACCTCCGTTCCCAATACGGCAATAGAGGAGATGAACGTTGCGGCCCCTCTGACGCTGTATTAGTCGTCTGCGACTGGGTTTCGCTGTTCCAAGCTCCTCTCAATGCTTTTCGACCATCTCCTTCCACGACATGTCGTCGCAGAAGAAAGACACCGCTTGTGACATATTGGCTGCGGAAGATTTAAAATACTCGTGAAATTTATTCCGGGCGGATTTCTACATCTTATTACCAGTTCTTTTACATAACAATTTGCATGGAGATCACCAGAGACTTTTAGCAGTATGCCGTAAACGTATACTGAAAGCTCACACCGTTACTATTGACTGTGGCTAAATGTAGTCTGCATTTGGACATAGTCAATAACTATAACAATATCGCAAGTGAAGCGCGAGCATTAGATGAAACGATTCACATTTTTTTTTTATTAACCTATAGGTTTATGTTTATGTGCTCGAGTTCCTGTTTCTATCCAAATTTTTTAGTCCTCTTAATTTACTTAGGGTATTCGTACTTCTTTATCTTCTTTACATAGTAGGTATAAAACAAAGCCGCTTGCTGCGTCTGTCTGTCTGTATATCCGCTAGCTCCTTCTTAATGCTTCCCCAGCCTCTTATACAATCGTGTGTAAAACGTTTTAATTATGCCAAACATGTAAGGCATTTATGGAGGTTGCAGTACAAAGTTTTGGTACGTCTCGTCATTATTATTACAATAATAATATTCTTCTTTCCTTATATTATGTCTTTGTCTTACTGAGCCTGCACTGTTTTGCTACAACTCCATTAATTCTACGAAAAATAATTCTGTAACATACTTCTGTATAAAACGTATAAAAAAAGAACTTGAGATATAAATATAATAAAGAAATACAAAGAAAAACAATTCTTAACTAGACGTGTTGCTGGGGAGTTTCTTGCCGCTTCGTCTCCTTAACAGCAATAACACGTTGCTACGCGGTGTTCATAGACTAGGAGGTAAAATTAAATTTTAACTTATATGTATGACCCTTAAAAATATTCCCCAGTAGAACTTATTTTGAATAATAGCTTTTGAATTTTACTGTATTTTTAGGTGATTTTCACCATCAGTTAAATATTTTTCCTCTAAAGGTTTATGCCTATTAAAAAAAAAATGTTTTTATGTAAGTAAAATACAGCTACTGTCTTGGTTCTCTCTTTCTCTCTTTCTTTGAAACTCTAGTTTCATATACATATCTACAATAGAAGTTTATATAGAATTAAATATACGCAATGCGTTATTTATAATCAAATGTGAACTATAATGTTTCTCAGTAAATATTTCCAATGATAAAAAAATAACAATGAGGTTTCGGATAGAAGCATCACAATAAGTGTAATGATTTGTGATCAAAAAGGTGCGCAAGAGTCGATCGCGCCTTATTGATTCGGACAAACGGACCGATTAGCTTACAGATCGAGCAGTCGGATTAAACTCTTGAATTATCAAAGCATTTCATTGGATATGCCGTGAAAATAGATACTAATATTTAACGTGGAAGTATGTGTGTTTGTATATTGTCCAAACCTAAGTCCTAGGAATGAACCGAATATAGTTATATTTCATGGTATACCGGAAATATTCCCCAGGCTTTTATGATCTTTCCCAATGAGTTGAAATCACGACCAATTTTTGTCTATATTATTTTAAAAATTTATTTAGATTTACTTTTTTTACTAATGTGCATTTATTGAGTTACTTTAGTTTGTAATTTATTTATAAGTAATTATATTTTATCCATTAAAACTATGTTTTAACTTTTTTATAGTATAAATATAGATAGATAGATTTTAAAAAAATATCAAAAATAAATCGATTAACGGCCTGCTCCTATATCTTACATTTCATTCAGTTGTCTTACCATCAGTTGAATTTTGACATTACTTGTATGGAGTTTATGTCAAATTTAACCAGTAGTAAGGCAAATAATATTTCATATGAAATATTAACGAATCGGCAAATTTAAACAAGATTCATTAATCTTGTTCAAATTTGCCGATTCGTTCAAGTCTGCCGATTATTTAAAAAATATATTAACTATTTTTTATACTCTACCAGACGCTTAAAAAAAATCTTTTAACTAAAATTGCATTGAATACTGCTTGCATGCATTTTTGTGGTTTCGTAACTTAATTAGGAGAATAATGCCCTTTTGTCCGCTCTACAAAACCGTTTACAGTCCGTAAACTGACAGGCACTTGGCCGATTTAATAATATTATGATAGATAGCGTATTATTTTTCTATGTCTTTATCAATGTGAAAATCTATGACTGTCATTCGTTTATGTAAAACCGATTCATATTTGAAACCTCTAGAATATAATTGGATTTCACCCACGGTTCATGCATTTTTTATAAATTTATATTTTGTTTCCGAAAAACATGACCTATAGTCATCATGTATAAAAGCAGATAAGAATAATCTATAATATTATAAAATTTTAAATCATCATCATCCGAGCGTTAAATCCCGGTTGCATTCGGAGCAATCACTTCGACGCCCAGGGTCCGCTTTCCTACTTTTTCTTCTTCACTTCGCGCGATCTTCGGCATCCCTTGTGTTGAGACCGTTGGTACGCTTGTCATCCCTCACAACGTCAAGTCATCATTTCTTGGGCCTATCCCTTCGACCGGGACCTGGCGGAGGCGGCATGGCTAGACATTTGTTTCCCACATAACTATCCGGTTTCCGTAAAACGTGGCCGTACCAGCGTAAGCGACTCTCCTGCAGTTTGTCTGCTATGTCACGGACGTGAAGGCTACCGCGGATGCGGGAGTTCCTGACGCGATCCTTTCGCGTGACTCCACACATCCACCGAAGCATATTCATTTCCGTGACACGCAGCTCCTGCTTGTGTCGCTCAAGTACTATTATAAAATTTTATATATGCCGTGTGTATACATTGAAGCTATTTAAAATAAACAACTGGACTACTATATAAACGACGGAGAACAAACACGATGCATTTTTTTTTAGATGTTTTGTCGGTTTTTCAGGATTCACGTAAAAACTACTGAGCCGATTTCGATGCGATTTTCGATGTTCACAGCAAATTCTTAGATTTCCAATCTGCGCTCCTTTTTTCCTGGGAATCCCACGGAAATTTTCCCGGCAGCGGTGTGAGGTTGTTCAGATGACTAAAAATTAGCTTATTCCGACAGTATTCAGTTTACACTAAGAGCATGTTATAACGCAATGAAAATTAAAATTATTCGAGAATTTTTGACAGGAGTTTCAAAGTTGATGCAATTTTATATTTTAATGCAATTTTAAACTTATAATAAAAATTGATTTAAAAGGAACACTATACTATTCTATAATTATATATAGGTATAGACATAAGGCGTAGACTGCACATGCACTCCCTCATAACATCATCATGTAAGAGATACACTACATTAGTATAAGTTTAGTATGAAAATTAGAATAAATTAATATAATTAGTTATTCGACACTACACTAACACAAAAATCACTGAAATAATGTCACACACAATAACAAAAATAACCAATAAGCGTATATAAACTCTAAAAACTTTCTTAGAAATTAAGTTGTAAAAAACGGTACGGAACTCGAGTCCGTAGAGTAATTTAAAAAAAAGAACACTATGTGAGTAAGATATTGGTTTTTTGTAGGAAAAATTGTTTTTAATGAATATCTAATTATTTAGTGAAATGTTTTCGAGCTAACTCCATTAGCGACAGTCAAAGGCGTACAATTTGATGGAGATAGAGGCAAAACTCAAGACTAATTTAAAGCTTGAATATTAATTATATACACACATTATCTAAAATGATATTTAAACATAGATAAGAAATATTTAGAATTGCTAAATTGACATTTACACGAGAGACATCGTCAACTAGGCGTAGGTAATATATCTAAAATAGACTACGTTTATATCACTTAATTCATCATCATCATTATCCGAGTGTTAAATCCCGGTTGCATTCGGAGCGGTCATTCCGATGTTTTTCTTCTCCACTTCGCGCGGTCTTCAGCATCCCCCGTTTTGAGACCATTGTATGCATGTCATTCTTCACAACGTCATGCCTGCATTTCTTGGGTCTTCCCCTTTGACTGCGACCTGGTGGAGCCGGCATGGCTAGACGTTGGTTTATATCATTTAATTATTGCACTTTATATAATAATAACAAATAGTTGGGAAAAAAATTAAACAAAGTAACCCGGATACTGTTACATCGAAAATTACTCTTCATAATAACGGTCCTATTTTAACAAGGAAATCAATAACAACAATGAACATCATTATTAGGCACATCATTAATATCGTCGACAATCTTAACAAATCGTTAAACCGACTTCATTATCTTAATTATTTTTCACGAGCAATTTATTAAATCGTTATAACAATTCAGATTATCTTCTTACATCTGAGTCTGTTTAACACCTCTCACGACGGAGCTCGCGGCAGGCGGCCTCTCTCACAAAAGCCGATCGTAAAATTCAACTCAAAAACGATACAAAAAGCACTACGTCGGGATAATAAAGCTTTGCGTGTGCGTATGGAAGGAGCGCAAGCGGGAGCGGTACTGTAACTGAGAATTAGAGTAGTGTTTCTGTACATATCTAGCTCCTACAATTTACCCCCCTCTCACCCGAGGTATCCGGAGAGGCCCAGCTCGCCGGCTAACAAATGGAGGGGCAAGCCCGTGAAGGAGCTGGTCGTTGTCCGTCCGGGCTGGAGTTATAAATACGCAACTGAGCCCACACCCCGGACTAGGGTCGTCCGAGGATCGGCCAGGGGTTTTAGTGGGTACCCCAAACCGTGACGTGGCATTAGCATTCTTGCGGGGATACCAGTGCCACATCGACAAGGTGAAGCCCTTGGGCGGAATGCACTGGCGGCCGCCATTTCACAACTCAATGCTGATGGAAGATATGTGCATAGCCGATCTCTGAGAGACCCCAGATACACTTAGTAGATCACCTCCGATGGACTGAGAGGATGCAGAAACACATTCCTCATTAAATAAAAAAAATAACTGACGTAATTAAGAATCTCGGTGCATTTCTTACGTCAACATGTTACTTTTAATCAAAAGGTTATATTCATAAAAACTTGTAATTGCCTTTCTGTGGTTAATTGTAATTAACATTTCTATTTCTGATTCTAAATGCTTACCGACACAAACTATCCATAGCTCACCCGCTAATCCATAGGCATCCCGCTCCTTCCTGCAATAAATCCTTACCGTAAAAAGAGAGTCAATTCGCCGTCCCGTCTCAAGGTGTGAAGCTGTCACGGCGAAATGATGACTCCATTATTAACCGGCCAAATAATAATATCCAGCGGTCCCGTTGTAGTTGGCTTGATGTGTTAATAAGTTATACCCGGTCGTGTTATTTCGTCAGATTCGATTGGGTGAATGAGTATTTAATTAGGGTTATTGCAATATTTTTCATGTTGTACACTGGCATAGTGGGGCATACACGCGATTCTGTTGTGCTGGAAATTTTCTTGGCTTTTTAGGGTTGCAATACTTGAAGGAAAAAACCCTTATGGTCTCTCTCCAATTTATATAATTGGGAAGATAAAATCTCACCGTCTCCGCTGGCTCGGTCATGTAGAGCGGATGGAGGAGGATCGGGGAGTGAAGAAAGCATACCTGGGGCGACCAGTCCGTCGGCGACCGGTTGGTCGTCCCAAGTATCGCTGGAAGGATAGAGTGAAAGCTGACCTGACCGCACTACAAGCCCACAATTGGCAAGACACTGCGCAGGACAGAGGAAAGTGGCGTGCTCTCGTTTCGGAGGCCAAGACTCACTTTGGGTGGCTGAGGCAACGGAGTCACTTTGTTAGTTCTATCTCCAATGCCGACGTTTGCTTCTTTGTGTTTCGGGGCCAATTGTCACACAAAGCACAAACATTAGACATAGGAAATATAGGTCTTTGTCTACTAATAGTAAAAATATTTTTTGAATATTGCTGACAAAAATATGTGTATGTTTAAACTGTAACATTATTTTAAACCATGTTTTTATACAAACAAATTAAGTTGATTTATAAAAGGGTGCTGAAAGAGGGAATATAAACATGAAGTGGTTTTTTGCGCATTGGAAATATATTTGATTTATTTTGAATTAATATATTTATGATCTCTTTATTTACATTTTTATATCCATTACATGTTAAAATAAAAACTAAAATATCCTGTAAATAAACCTAACTGAAAAATATATATACAACAAACAAAACTAAAATTAAAGTAAAACCTATATTAAAACCCGTCCATCCCCACCAGACCACTGTTGATGGGCATTGTATCTAGAAGGCTGGTAGCATTACCTCGCTGGATACAGAGGCTAATCCTCTGAGCGAGGTAAGCCTTCCGGTCTCCTGCTGTATAGACCAGGCGTTTTTTATTTGTGGACACTTGGCCCCCATGGTCCCAAAGTCTCCACCCCAATCGGCTCAAATATGTAACCTGTTCCAAGGGTTGCATATTTGAGCCGTTTAAGGTTTGAATTATACCTGAAAATGTTTAAAGAAAATGGCTGTTCCCAGCTTATCTACAAAATTTACCCGTTGAATATAAAATATAAAAAAGTCTATATCTTAAACTAAAAAGAAAATGATTATTCAAATCTTTACAAGTTTTGAGAAAATCTTGCAAAGTTAGAATTACTACTTTTTCAAGTAAGATAAATTATATCTACGTATGTATTTATACTTTCTAAGCTTTAAAAAAATTGTCGTCACGTATTACAAATTACGAACACCACTAATGTAAGGTAAAAAATGATAATATTAAAATGGATATTGCTTTGGAAATATATTGTCTCAACGATTATTAAAAGTCATGCAAACAATTGTATGAAATATTCATAAATTATGAATGATTGTTTCGTTACATGCGTAGGCGCAATGTGATTGGGAGGTTGTACCCTCATCAGCCAATCACAGGCGAGCTGGTTCACACCAAACGTAACAATTACACGCTGTAAATCTAATGATGATGTTATAATTTCCTATGCCTTTTTGAAAAAGACAAAAGTTCTTTGATATAAAAGATGTACCTATTTTATTTAGCTGGCAGGTCATTGCGAAGATATTTGCGTCTCATTCTAATTACATGGTTTTGACTTTAAGTAAGATACAGTACATGTACATGTACAGTCGTAATATGAAAATCTTCGCCAATTTCAAATTAGTTCACATTCATAATTCAATTTATTTTATCCCGGAACGGAAGTAGTTTCATTGGGAGACGGGTCTAAAGCTGCGTAGAGAATTCTAGCTAATTTAAATTGGTAAAATGACAAACTTACCTCATTTAACGTTCCGCGAGAACATGTTACCATCTCACACAGAAAATTACGAACGAGTTCTACAGAAAATTACGTTTAACTATTTGACAATAAAGTTTAAAATTATTTAGATCAAAGTTGTCTGATTTTCTAGTTTGTCTAAGAATATTGTTTAGACATGTAAAACCATTTAATTGCTTATAATATTTATGTCAAGCGTAATGATTATATTCTGCTTGTTCTTATTGCTAATCTCACCGTCTGTCGTTGTCAACATTGCAATTTTCTTTTTTCACTTTTGATATTTTATAAACGTAACATTGTTTAAAATGTTGGCAGTATTGTATCTTGTACTCATGCAAGCAAATTTCGACTTTAAGGTGACGTACATTTTCATTCCGCGACTGTTAATGTACAATATATAATACATAAATTTTTACTTACATAAACCTTCAAAAAATGTTTTCAGTGGAACTTAGTTCGAAAAAAACTTTTGAATTTGAATGATAGGATTTTAGGGAAAAGCCTTTTATCCTTTATTTGCAGTGTTCAAAATTGGAAATAAATAACTTAACGGGGCTGGAGTCGGCCCGAGCGCGTTGAAATCGTTTTGTATAGACTTATATTAATCACGTGACATGACGCTAGTTTTTGTACTTGTTCTTTTGTACGAATCAGTATAATATGATGTCACAATAGCATAGCTGTGCGGATTGGCGCATAAATATTGATAATAAAATAAGCTAGCAAATAAATTATTTGAAAAAACTCACCGCTCGCTCCGTATTCGAATTTTGGTTTGTAACAGTTGGGTTGGTGGCGCCAATGTCACTAATGTCACTTGTCACACGCGACACTGATTCGTTCCGGTGAGCGGAATATGGTATTGCAAACATTTAAAAACGCTTCAATAGCATATCATTGTAGACACTTTATTTTCTATAATAAAATATATTTTTAACGTGCGAGCGCACCCGGGTAAAATTCATGTATGCAGAAAATCAAACTTGTGTCACCGGGTGTAGTCGACGTATTCATATTAAAGTTTTATTATATTAGTTTGTAAAGGTGGAAAGGTAAGCTGAGCAATTTTGGATTGTATATGAAGTGAGTATTACGCTCGTCTCCTCTGTTATAAAATGGTATTGTTATAAATAATATTGTGTGTGTGTATAAATAGTATGCCAAAATAAACCTACAGTAAACAAGTAAATGCCTTTCAATTGCCTTACCGTCATGTAAAATTTAACGTTTATTAACGAAGTAGGGTGTAGTGTGTTATTAAGTATTCAAAAAGCAATTTACTTAAGCCATCTTTATTCTAAACAACTAACATTAAATAAATTAATGTTCCATGTGTTTATAATAAACTAAGTAACAGATTTGCTTAAAACATGTAACCTCTAGCTCATTAGGAAGTTTCTTTAAATTGATTTCAAAATTCCACCAGAACAGACAGACAAGAAATTAACTTAACAAGAACATGATAACAAAACTATATATTAATTAAATTAGAGTAATCTTTGTTTTTTTTTTTGCTGAGTTCAGCAGATAAGTAGATAGCCCACCTGTTAGAAAGCGGTCCATCAACTATGGACATTTGTAACTCCAAAGGTGCTACCAATGTACTGCCGCTCTCTAAAGTGAGACTGGAATTTGGCCACTAATGCCACTCAGGGTTATTATGGCTAGCCATCCAGACGGGCAAATACCCTACCACCTGATTGTGGGTTATTTTGTCGTTTCTTACGATAAACCTGCCGGCAGGGGGAAATTATATTCTTTCGCCGTTCCTGCACGGATATAAACCAAACCTAAAATCATCCTTCAGCGCAATTTTGGTGGCATGAGCCTAGATGCCCTAATAAAGGACGCTCAGGAAATAGACTGGTCTGGGGTGGTCAGTGCAACTACTATTGATGAGAAGGTTCATGTGTTTCATGCGGCTTTGATGAAGCTGTATGATATTCATGCACCTTTACGTCGTATAAAGGTCAAACATTTGCCTGCACCGTGGCTTACCGATGATATTAAATCGCAGATGCACAAGAAATCTAAAGCAAAAACTAGATATAAAATGAAGCCAACCGAAGCAAACAAAGCTGCTTATGTGAGCATACGTAATCGCTGTAATAGAGTGTGTAGGGACGCTCAACGCCGTTATATCCACGAATCAGTTCAAAATGATAATCCAGCTAAAGTATGGAAGTTTCTACGCTCGTTGGGGATTGGCAAACAAACGGAAATCTCGGTCAGTCAAAAATTCAATATCGATGATTTAAATCAACATTTCTCAACCACTTCTGACTTTGATGTAGTAATAAAGTCTGAAACTTTGAAAAGAATCTCGTCCAAGCCAACACCCAAGCATTCTCCTTGTCTTTTTAGTCGATTTACTGACAGTGATGTTAAGAAAGCTGTGCAATCCATCACATCTAATGCTGTCGGCAGTGATAGCATTAGTCGCAACATGATCCTACCCATACTGGATGTCATTAATCCTACCCTTACCCATATCCTTAATACATCCATAACCTCTTGTGTATTCCCAGCCACCTGGAAGGAAGCCCAGGTTACTCCTCTTCCAAAAAAACCAAATCCCGCTTCCTTTTCTCAATTTCGTCCTATTTCCATACTACCTTTCCTTTCCAAAGTCCTCGAACGCTTAGTTCATCAGCAGCTAAGTGTTTTCCTGAACCGTAATTCCCTCTTGAATCCTTACCAGTCTGGTTTTCGTCCTGGCCACAGCACCACCACAGCCCTCATTAAAATTACAGATGACATCCGGCATGGCATGGACAATGGTTTGCTAACTGTGCTATCGCTGCTCGATTTCAGTAGTGCTTTTAATAATGTTGACTTTGAAGTGTTACTCAGCATCCTACGCTCTATTAACATATCTCCTGAAGTGATTGGTTTCATAGTTACCTGTATGGACGCCGGCAGCGCATTCGAGTTGATGACGACTATTCGTCGTGGTGTGATCTCTCTGCCGGTGTTCCACAGGGCGGCGTACTATCTCCTTTATTATTCGCTGTTTTTATAAACTCAATTTCCAATGAACTTACTTCATCCTATCACCTCTTTGCAGACGATCTACAAATTTACACGCAGGCACCGGTTGCTACACTAAATCAAGCAGTCGCAGCAATAAACTCTGACTTTGACCGCATACTGCAATGGAATAAATCGAATGGACTTCTTGTGAATCCTGAGAAAACTCAAGTAATTATCATCGGTAGCTCACGGATGCTGTGTAAAATTGACTGGACCTGTATGCCAAGTTTTCTTTTTGATGGAAAGATTATCCCTATCAGTGATAAGGTCAAAAACATTGGAGTTTTATTTGATAGTGAGTTGTCCTGGAGACCCCATATAACGGAGTTAGGTAGGCGGTTGTTTCTCTCCTCCAGGTCACTCTGGCGGCTGAAAAACTTCCTTCCCATCGCCACCAAAATTAAGCTTGCAGAGTCGCTACTTTTACCTATACTTGATTATGCCGACGCCAGCTATCTAGATCTAACTCAAGAACAACTTAATAAACTTGAGCGCCTCCAAAACTTTTCCATAAGGTCCATATTTGGGTTACGCAAGTATGACCACGTTTCTGAATTTCGAAAAAAACTCAAGAGGTTGCCAATTCGTTGTCGCCGGAATACTCAAATTTTTTCATTGCTTTACAGTATTTTATTCATCCCTACTACTCCACAGTACCTTAAAGAACGCTTCGAATTTATTTCTTGCTCTCACAATTTACGCCCTTCCAGTCAACATAGACTTATTACTCCTATCCATAAGACAACATTCTTCAATAATTCTTTCACGGTTAAGGCTATCCAACTTTGGAATTCATTGCCTGTTGCTGTCAGACAAGCAAAATCCCTAACAACATTTAAGAACTTGGTCAGAAAATTCTATCTGCAATATAATGATATGTAATTTTTTTATAATTAATAGATATTATATTGCATATATTTATATGTTTATTATGTTTAAATAGTTGCATATTATCACAATATCTTGTATATGTATATAACTTATGTGTATATTTGTATATATAGTATAGTTATATATTTATAATTAAAATGTATGTAATCGTACAATAATTATGTATACCACCATCGCCACTCCCAATCACAATATTCTTGCCACGGGTTGTCTGGAAGAGATCGCTTTTTAGCGATAAGACCGCCCTTTGTACACAATTAAATTATTACTAGTAGTCCGTAAGTTTTCTGTAATGGTGTACAATAAAGTGTTATCTATCTATCTATCTATCTATAAATATATTCTTTAGAAGAGAGATTCTCTAAGAGTAAAATATATATGCAGCTAATATGGAATTGGCAACCACTTGAGCTTTTCCCGTAGGTAATTTAGGTATTACTTAAAACAAATATGAAACTTATAGGAGTAAATCTCAAAGACCCTTAAAAGTTTGATGAGTTGTTTATAAATTAAGACACTACTGCATAGCCAAGGCATACGCATAATTAAAGAGCATCAGCCTTCAGCCATGTTTAATGAAGCACGTAGGTGTTCTCAGCTTACCTTCCTTACTTCGCGGGAAAAGCACCCAGGCCCAATTGCTATGTGAAAGGAGCCTATCTGCTGTATTACGTTAAGGTACTCTCCTCATACAGGAACGAGCCAACTGCGTACGTAACTAAGGTCTTCATCCCGGGCACGACGTGCATATTCAGACCAGTGAAGAGAATTGGAATATGAAGCCTGAAGACCCAGTTATTCATAGGACATGGAGGGTTTTACGAATATTTGAATTGCTTGAAATTGAATAACGACCCCTTCTGTTTGTTTGAACGAAGAATACTAGAGACTTCCATACACTCCGTTGCTCCGTTTTCGCCGGTGCACGCTATAATACGGAGAAAGAATACAATTTCCTGCGGCCGGACGGCCTGTCGTAAGAGGCGACAAAACAACCCACAGCCAGGTGGTAGGGTATTTGCTCGACTGGATGGCGACCACCCCTGGTCTAGAGTATGCCGCCATAACAACCTTGTGTTGTGTTCCGGCATAAGGGATCAGGTTCCAGTATCCGTTAAGAGAGCAGCAGCGCATTTGTAGCACCTTTGATGTTGCAAATGTCTATAGGTGATGGTAACCGCTTTCCATCAAGTGGGCCGTCTGCCTGTCTGCTGATTTCCTGCCATAAAAAAAAAAAAAAATTTGGAGAGCACCCTTCGAGTGGACGTCAACAGAAGTAACATCCAGGAGCTAATGGGTAAGCGCAACAGGGACGAGTTCATCCGTTTCGCGATAGATGTGGTAAAACATGTGGGCAATAAAAACCGCAGTAAGTAGAGGCTATAAGTAACTGACATAGAAGAAAAATTTAAGATAGTCTCCTACACTATTACCGCCACGTCTTATTAGAAACTTCTGGTCGTACATAGTTGTTAATAAAATGTATAAATAGCAATAGCAAGCAATAGCAGCATCAATAACCTAAGATGTTAAAAACTGTTAGACTGTAAAGAAATGTGTGGGATAAAAAATATCACACATTTTCACAAAATACTACACTTTTATATTATTATAGATAACGAGATTATGTTAATTGTATGCAACATCTATCTTATGTTTCACACTCTCTATATATATATCACATATATCCAGTGTAGCGAATGTGCACAAACCATTCCCACTTCAATGTTGTTTCAAAGCAAAATTGAGTAATCGAAATCATAATGGCAGTCGGAAGGAAATTTTTGAGCCATGACAAGCGAGGCATGGGCTGTTGAGGGTAATAACTGGCGGGGAACGGGGGTGTGATGCGCGGCGCGCTTTGAACCACGAGGTGCTAATAACGAGGCACCCCGCTGCGCACGCGCCCCGCTGCGTGAGGAATTCTAGGGTAATCTATATTGTTGTTGTCCCTCTTAAATTATATTAAGAGTAATTTTAGTGTCGCCTTTCCGAAGCATGAACGCACATTGCTAGCTAAAATAGGTTCCATAAGCTTCATAGAGCACACGACCGATTCGAAAATCAGACCTTTAATTTTAACAATGCAATGGTCACAATCCAAAAATTTAAAGAGCAATCTATGTATACTTACCTCAGCGAGCTAAGTAGTGACCTAAAAACAGATTACTCACTATGGAAAGCAACTAAGTCATTAACACAACCTGTTACACATGTTCCTCTAATCAAAGAAGAAAATGGAAACTGGGCAATTAATAATTACCACAAAGAAAATAGATTTGCACAACATCTGGAACAAATATTCCAACCTAATGTAGCTGACGTTGAAGATCCAAATATTGAGTCAATATTACAAGAAGATAAAGAAATAAAGCTTTAAAAACTGAAAAAAAAGTCCAGGATATGGACATGGTATGGGTCCGGATATGGGTCCACCCATTTTAATATTATATAAAAAATTTAAAGCTAGGCATGTTTGCTGAAGAGTTTCTTGCGTCGCTTCTTCTCTTCAAGCCATAAAATGTTGTGAAGCGGTGGTAAATTAGATTAGGCTCCCATATAGTAAATAATAACCATAAATAAAATTGAAACTAAATAATTAAAATGAACAAGTTGGCGGTAGGCTAACTAAAACTTTAATAATGCTCGTCGACAATTGTCATCTTTGTCGTCCGTGACCACGGCCACTGAAAAGCGACCGAAACGTCGGAATAACCAAAATAAAATAAAATACCGCACTTAAAACCGTTAAAACGTAGTTTTACTATGTATACAAGTCGCGAAAACTCAAGAAAATATTAAAGTAACCTATCTACTATGTCAACTATACGTATTAATTCCTAAGCCTGTTAAGAAGGTAATTGCAAACATAAATGTATGTCCATAACAAGGTTCTTGTACCCATAAGTAAGTAAGATATCCACTCCGTCGGTCTCTATTAAGTTGGATCGAAGCAGGCCGCTCCGAGGCGCGCTTAACACCTACTGACAACACAGACTGTGATTAACGATAAAAGAACATTGTTTTGTTAACTATCATTTGATGCAATTTATCTTTTTAGCCTCTACTATGTTCAAATAATCGGCATCTCATTCCCTACAATAGTCCTACACTGACCGGGGCTTGGCCTTGGGTGCATTTTTATATAGTGTAGACAGGGATAATTGCCGGTCAGTGTCACGCCACATTCAGATTAAATTTGTCAACGAGCCTCTAGGTGTTGGCATTTTTTTGAGGAGGAGGAAATGCATTTCGGTCTACCGGGTCCTTTACTAGGGATTAGACCAAAGTGACGAGAGGTGACACCACGAATGGGCACCAAAATCAAATCGCCGGCTTGTATGGAGACTCGACTAATCAATACTCCACTAAAACCACCCTCATCCCTTGTGCCCCGCACTTATGGCAGGAAGAGCGTGAGATTTAGAACGTAGTTACGCCCACGCTGATCCTAGCGCATCAGTGCTTGAGAATGCCCCGGGGAAGGCAAACTCACTTCGTCAACATGGGTGAAGACTCCTCTGCTCCACATGCAAGCTCTCCAAAAATCCGGGCCATTTTGATGGCCTATGGTTCGCAGCGACATAAGACTTTATAACCGCCAGACAAACACGTCATTGTATATCCCCAAATTAAACGAGTTACTCTTGTGTTATGGGTATTTTATACAACGGACTACTCTGGAGCCGATCCCAGGCACCCAGACCGTAGTAAATAACGGAAAATTCGATTCCGAAATTTACCATGTCAGGAACGGAACCCGGAGCCTCTGCGTTGCATTGAGGTACGCCGGCAAAGACAAGTCTTGTCCGGCTCGTAGGACGTAAATTCACCTTTTCGTCAAATTTTTGAAACCATAACGTGACATCTATATAATCAAATCAAAAAACAACTGATCCTAGCAGTACTGCACCCCGCGGTAACGACTTGCACTCTACAAAGCGCAAGGCAGACCGCATATGGACTACTGCTCACATCTATGGGTCGGGGCACCCGCTTACCAGACTTACCACCTCTTACATTCTTTCTCTTAATGCTGAGATATTTTGTTTCCATGGAATTTCAAGTCAAACGTGGACGAGGTTTCGGGCATATCCTTATAACAATACCTATAGAATAACTACAATAACACAAATAGCAATAGAGAGAGAGAGAGAGATAAACCCTTTATTGAACACCAAAATATACTATTAAAAAAACAAGCATATTTACAATATTTTCTAGCCAATACAATAGGCGACCTTATCGCTCAAAGCTATCTCTTCCAGGCAACCTAAAACAAACTTATTAATTGTAATCCCCTAAAAATATGTTTCAGATATTTTAATAACAGAACGCCAAAAAGCGAGAGTTGATAATTTGAATGAGGCGATGTAGGTGCAAGAAAAAGGCAATATACTGCTAGATAATTACAAAAAGTTCTTCTAACACAAACTCACTAATAGTAGTAACAAGTACAGTCAGTGCAATAAAGCAAAAAACAACTGATGGAATGCAACGCACTCCCGCTCGCGTACATTGTAAAGCAAATTGTTTTCTCGACGACATGTCTAAAACACCCACGGCCGTACAGCATTGATTGAGCCATCACCCGTCGCTATTTCAGCTGCTTTACGCACGAAACAAACTTAAATCTACTCCTCAAAAAGTAACAATCACAATCTTAAATGTATAGAAATAAGGTGCATTTTAATATACAAAGTGGGTGGTGTAGACGCAAATTTAATTTGTAAATATGGAAGTATGTTGTCGTAACTCACATATACAGTCAGAAACTATTATTTGTTGTGGTTTCTATACAATGTATTGCGAGTTAAAAGTTAACAGGTTTCTGTTTATAAAATAAAAGTTGAAAGTTTTAGAATCGATGCTTTTTATGATTCTGTTTTGTGCGTTACCTGCGGTCAATAAATTATATATCTAATATGAGCGCTAAGTCGTTTTTATGTGACAAACAACTTTAGAGTTATCCAGCGAGGTAACGTAGTCAGCCTTCGGGGAACCTTACCCATTTGATGACCTAGGTTTAGTAATCTATATATAGTCTAATTAATGGTAGAAACAATATATGTTATGTTGTTTTCTTCATTTTAATCGTTTCTATTTTATGTATGAGCTTATAGAAATATTAGGATCTGCCTGCAACTTCCACGCTTGATTTGAAATTGCGCGGGATTCTCGGGATAAAAAATATTACACATCTTATTACAAAGAATTTGCTATCGACCTGTAAAAACATCACATTGGAATTCGATTTTTTTAAATCTGTCCATTTTAAACCATTCCCAGAAAATTTCCGTCAGGACTCCCAGGATTAAAGTAGCACAGAGCATAAAAATTAGTTGTCGATCAACGAAAACGAAATTTCACGAAAATGAATCCTGAATATGCAGTCAAAACGACAAACAGACAAGAAATCTAAAAAATTACATCGTTTACATAGACTATTCCAGTCGTTTTTTTTAAATAGCTACAATGTACAAACACGGCTATAGAACTTTATAATTTTATTTAAATAAAAAAATACTTTTATGGAAAAAATTACGAAAGGAATTTAATCTGTATTGTTTGTAAGTACGTATATTCAAATGTTAATAGAATGCCAATATCCATTGACACTTAATAATATTGATAAATAGATGTAAGATGTATTTGGCTCTAATATATCTACGCTTTATTGAACTAAACGATAATATCATTAAGTTTCACTGTAATTATCATATAAGTAAATAAAGATGAATGTTCACATATAAATATGTGTAATATCCAGTTTGCTTATAATAAAAAATTGTTAGTACCCTCATTTGCAACTTTAATTCCAACTTCATTTCCAAACTGATTGAACGATCGTATGTGAAACAACACGTCGCTGCGCTGAAGACATCAAATTGAAAACCATCAACAGTTGCCGCTCAGTAATAATGCGGCTTTTATTACCTTGATATATTGCCTGTACAAATCGTGATTACGCTAGTGAAAAT
The DNA here is from genome assembly GCA_949752895.1 of Dendrolimus pini. Classification (NCBI taxonomy): domain Eukaryota; kingdom Metazoa; phylum Arthropoda; class Insecta; order Lepidoptera; family Lasiocampidae; genus Dendrolimus; species Dendrolimus pini. The sequence goes on from OX457136.1 coordinate 16,787,042, forward strand.
GTCGTTTCAACAAAACACTGTATTAAAAAAATGAATAATGACTTCTTTGCCGACAACGTCATTATAACGCGCGGTCACCGGCTTGTGGAGAGATTTCTATCTGACTGTACTTTGATCCACGCAATCTTACATTAGCCCATATTGCAAAGGAGATTAAGTTCAGATTTCCATATTTCGAATGCTGGAACAATCATTCTAATTTAAAATTTAGGGCTTACAGTATAAACTTAATACTACTTTTCTTGAAGGTGGTGGACGACGATAAATCGAGACTTCCATGTGATTGTAGCGTGGTAAATCGGATTGACAGCTTGAAGGTTATTATTATCACATTTTACTTACGTGTGCATATGTTTACACCAAAACAAAGGTGTAATTTTGTACATAGTTTGAATTGGGTTCAAACGAGACTGAATTAAATAATTGCTTTGTGGTTCATGGAAGCTGCATCTTACCTCAAATGCGTCCATGATGAATGTATCACAATGACTCAAGTACCCATGTCAAGTCTAGTTTCCGCTAGAATTTTATTTTTTGTTTATTAAACGATTCAAATTAATCAAAGTTTAAGCTCTTTTAAAAAGTGTTATTCATAATGCGAATATGAAAAAATCTTTTTTATTTCTCATAATATTCTGAAAGTTCGCTTGGAATTGCCTGATCACAGGGGTGAAAACAGTACTTTTCTTCCTTGAGAAACAATTTTCCCTGCTGTCAAAAAGTGTAAAACAATAATACATGCGTCTCATGTCCCAACTTTTTTTACAACCACTGTTAACTCACGTCACATAAATTGTAATAAAAAAACCACAAATTTTTTAATATATTTTTATTATATATAAATTACTTTTCTCATATTCTAAACGAAAAGCAGAGTGTTAACTTCGGGTGAAGAGCCTATTTAGACACTAGATCTATTACCACCACCGCTGTGCTCGTGTGCAGAACCTTCTCATGCCTAAATATGTCACCTTCACCTTTTGTGTAAAAATCTACTATTTAACTCTTTTTAACGAGGCTATAAAACTCGTATAACTACTATAAATAAGGGGCGGTAAATGTTATCTAGATAGGCTAACATTTGCAACATATATATCACTAATATCTAAATTAGAATAGGTTTAGCCTAGGTATACATAAAAAATATGTACAAAAAATAAATATAATAAAAAATTATCTTACTTTGTAGGTCATACATAGACTTTCAGTTACCTTAATAAATGAGTTTTTTAACGTAAATAGAATTTGTGTAATGAATCTGGTAAAGACTGAGTTAAACGTCCGCAAATAAAAACGTCACAATGCTACTTATTGCTCACCAAAATAATTACGAAAATACATAAGTACAATAGTAACTCAATAAAACAAAAGAAGGATATCACGAAAAACAATTCCAGCATGTATTTAAGTGCTTGGGGTAGTCCTAACATTTGTATTCAATGAAAGCCATGGAAAGAACGACGTAGCATAGTACATAAAGTTTATACTTACCTAAATAACCAGGAAGCTCTACCTGGCTTCTGAAATACATAAATCAATGTCTTCTTTATGTACTTATCACAAGTAACTAAAGAGTCAACTCAGGAAGATACGTACAATTACATTGCCCTTGCTTTACCTAATAGCAATCGTGACAGTGGAAATGATAGGTTACCCCAAAGAGCTTCTCGGGAGATCATCGCAACACCATAACCGTGAATGCCTTTACCGACCATAAGGTTTTGTTCGTTAAACCTTCATGTATAATTAAGGAGGCGAACTCTGCCGGCCTCACTAAAACACATAAATCACAATAATTTAATGCGAGACAGGCGTTTCTCGCGATGCACCGCACTGCTTCTCTCTTTTGGGTTCTGCAGGGAAATGGAGCAAGTTTAAACCCCTCAATATAAAATACTGATGCTGAGTTACGCAGGACTCGAATTAAAATGCCGTTAGAATTACTATAGAATTTATTAGAACTATATAGACACGTATAACATAGGCACAAATATAACTAGACACGGCGCACCACGGACACGCCATGGGAATAAACAGAATACCGAAATCAGACAAACCTATGATTGAGAAGGTAGTGTCCGGCGATTTTGACGACATAGTAATAGCAGAATTTGGCCCCAAGATTGCGGTACTACGGCTTAGCTGTCATCGAGATCCTGGCAAGCACAGGGGCGAACTAGCGCTCATGTAGACTTCATCGTTGCCACGGAATGCTGCGCTGACACCGCTCCACCGCCGCTCTGCTATTCTATGTATTGCGAACGATGACAGTCCCATATTGCCGCCTTTCTACTGACGCCCGCTTGACGGAGTTAGTACAGCGGTGGCAGGGTTGTATCTAGTCTACACAATCACGATCATGCCATTATCTTACGTTTAGCGACAGGCGGCACGACTCATAGCATGCTTCATAAATCTTAATACTTTTGCTTTATCTCGCATAGCTGTCGATTACAGCGACAAAATCATGACCGGGCTGTCAGGCGTCGCGGCAGTTGTGTTGTTGACATCAGGCTTTACGAGTATAATATGAAATCTACCATTTGTACGGAACCTCACGTTTTAGATGGATAAACCCTCACTATTTTTTTTCCCTGAGTTACGAGCGTTCGCGCATCTGTGCCTCTTTCCACTATAACCCGAAATGGTATGGAATTTGACCGCTTTACAAGAAAAGGTTTATTGTGCTATTCGTTTGATACCTTTTATATTTTTGTATAAATAATAACTGTTCAGAGATAAAAATACGATACATTTCAATCTTTTTAACATACGAAGCTATTACTGATAATAGTTAAACACAGGTTTGGCCAGACCAGTGCAAAATTAGGTAAAGTTTCTCAAAACAACGTCTTACAGGCAATCATCATCGAAATCAAATACAAATTAAATAGTTTTTTAATTAAATTCATTAAATATTCGGGTGATTTTGGTATTACGCCAAAAGGAAGGTTTGCACTGAAAATCAGCGTTGTGTCGGATATAATTCCGGCACAGCGACATGCCGAGTGCAAGCCTTGTTTGCTGAAAATGCGGCGTACAAATTCTCAAAATATGTTTTTATTTTTAAGATGTATTAAATCTCGTGTTTGCGTTTGGTGTGTCTGCTTCGAAGGCCGGGGTCCGCTTTTCTAGTTTTTCTTCTCTATTTTACACGGTCTTCAACATTCCTTATTTTTAGTCCACATCATGTTTATAATCGATTACTAATCTTTAGTCAGCATTTCTTGGATCTACCCCGCTTGGCGAAGGCAGCCTACATCCTGGCCAGTTTCTATAACACACCATACCCGAATAGTCGACTCTCTTTCAGTTATTTTGCTGTCACTAACATGAAGGCAGCGCAGCCGCAGATATTTTTTCTTATTCTTCCTAAAGGCTTAGTCACAGCCTGGCTTTGTCGCCTTAATAATTAACAATCAACATATATTTAAAGTAAGTGACGTGTGCAAGATATTTTTCTTTTTTGGCAGAGTCTAATAAGGGCTCTACCAAAATGCTGTTGCACCAACCTATATCAAATATATATGAGGAGTGTTTCTAACGCGATAAACTTAAACTTCTGTATTCGCCTAATCAATTCGAATAATAAATTTGGCACATTTTTGCCTAAAATTTCTAACCATGACTTGAAACTAATTCGAATTTAGTAACGTATATATTTATTCCAATGCTTATTTCACAACTATGAACAACAAAGTAATTATTCTAAAAGACGACCTTTCAATCGTTTGATATAAGTTATCAGTCGAATAAGTTATAACCTGCATGCATTCAAAAGTGAAACCATCAATTGTTTTACATGTGCAATTGACATTTTACATTTTTCTATGTTACACTTTATTCTATGAATAAGTTTAATCTGATGATTGAAAAATCGATCTAAAATGTCTATCAATATAAATATGGATTCAAGTTCCACAAAAAACATTACAAGTTAAATCAGAACCTTGAACTTGTAAATCAAAAAACAAATAAAACAACAATCAATAAGTGTTAAAATATGTAAATATGTTAATTTTCGTCTTTAATTTATATGTCGGCTCCAACGCTTGAGGACAACTTAGAAAATAATTTACGAGCGCCCAAAACCAACGGTTACAGATCGTATTAATTCTTATAGAAAGTTATACGGACACCATTGAATATATATCATGGCGATAACAAAACAAATGTTAGTTAACAGCTCCGAGCGATAAATAAAGATAATGAAGTTTGAAATCATTTGCAAGGTTTTGTTTTGACTTGCTTTAATTGATCAGGGACCTGAAAGGGGCTGTGTTTGCAGATTCGTATTATGTTGAGTTTTAGTTAAATTGCAAGAAATAAAAACTATAAATACACTATTTTTAAAAGTAGTAATTAAGCTATTTAATTTCATTATCATTTTTGATTTCCTTGTACAAATTTGCGCTGAAAACCGGCCATTAATTAAAACATTGGTAGAGTACTCAGTCTCAGCTTATTGGAATCAATTTACACCGCCCATAATCTTATCACTCGTCCACTTGCCTTAGTACAAGTAGAAATTTGACATTACGTGTATAAAGTTTACGTCATATTTTAACCGGTACTAAGGCAAATAAACGGTTAAATATAGAAACCGGCCATTAATTAATAACCTGGAAGAGTTCAGTTATTGACGGCCGCTGTGGTTAAGCGTGTTAAGCCTTTGCCGGCCTATCTCACTGCAACGCAGAGGTTCCTGGTTCGATTCCTGATATAGTAAAGTTCGGAAACGTATTTTCTCCGTTATATACCATGGTCTGGGTGTCTGGGCTCGGCCCCAGAGTGGTTCGTTATATATTACACATAACACAAGCGTAACTTGCTTAATTTGGGGATATATAATGTGTGTTTGTCTGCCGAACTAATCTGCCGATTAGTTCACAGTTCTTCGGAATCAACTTATACTATCCATAAATTGATATTTTTTATATCTTACTATTCGTCTATTCACTTTAGTACCGGTAGAAATTTGACACTACGTATATGGAGTTTACGTAATATTTTAACCGGTAATAAGGCAAATAAACGGTTAAATACCGAAACCGGCCATTAATTACTACACTCCTACAATTCACAGCTCCTCAGAATCAACTTATACTGTCCATAAATTGATATATCTTATCTTCTTACTATTCGTTTACTTGCCTTAGTCCCGGTAGAAATTTGACATTACATGTATGGAGCTTACGTCTTGTTTTAACCGGTATTCAGGCAAATAAACAGTTAAATATAGAAACCGGCCATAAATTAATTAACTAATACTCTCGTACAGTTCAGAGCTTATTGGAATCAAATTATACCGGCCACAAATTAGTATACCTTATATCTTACTATTTGTATACTTACTTTAGTGCCGGTAGAAATTTGACACAGTTGTATGGAGTTTACGTCAAATTTAAACTGGAAGTAAGGCAAATGAACGGTTATATACTGGAACCGGCCATGAGACGGTACCTAATCGCCATAAGATCGATACAATTTAATAAAAGAATTCGTTATCAAAATGTTGTCAAGTATTCATTAGCACTAAATCAAATTTTATATTATTCAAAAATAATTAAACGGTTTAGGTGCTTAAGCTTCGATGTCATAACGAAGATATATTGATACGTGTTTGAGCTCATTAACACGCCGCGTTAAAATTCATATTGAGTCTGTGGAATATTTAATTAACTAACAAGGTTTTGCTGCATGTTTATAAGTACTGTGGTAATTTTTTCGAAATCTATGTATAAATCTGTAAAGGAATTGAGTTTGTAGAGTCATACAGTGAATTAAAAAAAATTACGTGTGTGCAGTTCACACGCAGTAGTAATGGCACAAAGTATATCAAGGGGTGGGAGGGATTCTAAGTTTCGTGACGTCATTTCATATATTGTATCGTTATAATATTTTTAAGCTTTAAAACACTAAATTTGAAGTATTAACGAAAAACATCAAAACATTTCAAATTTTTATCTCTTTTTAATGTTGTTTTTTCGTTTCATCGAGATTCAAATCAAACAATTCAAAAGGTTTCACTTCACAAAACTGCATCGTGTTCTTCATCTTTGTTGGGTTTTTTTAATAGCTTCAATGTACAGACACGGCATGTTTAGATTTTAGAAAACTGAAAAACTGAAATCTAAATAATAGTTTAAAATACTATTTCCAACAATAAATATATTAAGGTCCAAATGTTGCTTACGATAAAATGGCGGTAAAGGCTCGACATGTCTTCAACAATAAAACGTCAAAAGTAAGAAGAGAGATCGCTGCTAATCTCTCTTCTCTTACTTTTTGACCATCTAATCGTGTTGGATTTAGGGTCTTTCAAAGATACAATTTTACTAGGCTTTTCTTATTCCTAAATTTTAATTCCATATTTGTATATTCATGCTCATTGCTGTCCTAAAACGTACCAGAAACTAAAATGCATGTATTTCGCTCCTCCAAGATTAGTTTAGTTTATGGCCTTCTCGCGTGTTGTATATCGTCTACATCATTATTTTTTTAATACTGTCATAGCAGTAGGTTAGGGGAGTGTCTATTTAAAGTTGCTTCTTTTATTTTACACATGAAGTCTCACTGTTCCTGGAATAAGCTTGTATCAATTTTTTAAATATTTTATTTAATATCGTACAATGGACATCGAAATACAGTCGAAAGGAGTTGATGAAATTATAAGGATCCAGTGTATGTAATTTGTCCGTGCAGGGGAAAGAATACTAATTCCTGCAACTGGGCGGCCAGTCGTAAGAGGCAACAAAACAACCTAGTTTGGTATCCCATCCGAGTTGTAGAGAATTCTTCGGTCTGGATGGACATTGGCCACCACCCCTCGTTTAGAGCATGCTGCCATAACAACCTTTTTCGAGGCAAACAGCAAATTGGCAGCACCTTTGGTGTTGCAAATGTACATAGGTCACGGTAATATCCATCAGGTGGGGCTTCAGGCTATCTGCTGTACACCAGTGTGAGAGATGAAGTAAGTTGTGTGGTGCTTCTATGATGGTTAACCCGTTGGATAGGATGATGCACCACTGGCAAGAGACCATTGCCCAGTCATCGTGAAATGAGTACAAAATGAGACGACGAGTTGTTTTGCTCTCAATACAATTGTTGCTTAAATAATAACAATAATTTAACATTAAACTTAAGGCGATACTTATATACAATAATCATAACTCCTACGTGAGAATATTAAATAGTGATATCTCGAATTTGTTCATGAGATGCATCTCCTAAGGTTTTCTCTATTTTCTATATTGACAGATTTTATTGCTAAAGATGCAGGAATAAATTAATTCATTCGTTACATAAATGAGGTAACATTTATCAATAAAAAAAATATCTATGAAAACCTAAAAAATACAATACCCGAGTGAGCCTTAAATTTACTCGTAAGAGCTATATATATTTTGGGTTAGCTGCGAGCCTTCGCTTAGGGTCACCGTGTTCCTTAACCCATCATTACCAGGGTTGGCGAATGGTGAGCCCGTATGGACCCATGGATTTCAATTCACATAGTGTTGGTCGAAGATCTCGCCACACCAGCCTCAATGGCATAACCTCCTGGCTCTTGTCAGCGTCAGCGTACCGGCTGTATTAGAACCGAATGGCTAGATATGCGACGATAGCAAGAGGTCGGACTATATGTAACTTATTCCTTGGAAGATGGGTCAGCCGCTTGTTTGGAACGCGACAGGCGTCGATTCTCTGACGTCTTCCAATGGCTGAGTCAGAGGCTGGCAACGCTGCTATAAAAGCTGCAGCTCTTAAAGGGCTCAAATATGCAACCTTAGAAACGAGTTACATATTTATGTCGTTTGAAGTTAAAACGTAAGGTCCAGTGGGGTCCATCGGCAAGAATTTCTTCAATGAAATTTGCAAGAAAGTCTTCGATGCCAGCCTTGATCTCTCGCTTTGAAGGCTGGTTCATATTTCGCCCAACGTGATTTGTTACAGTCTATAATCGCTTGTACTATTTATGAATTAATTTATTTTCAGCTTTTAATTGTATTTTTAAGTTATTTTTAGCTTCATACAACTTTATTTTTTCAACACAATAAAAAGAACTCTGAAGAGCTATCACAATACCCTACTAATTTAACATAAAAAAATCAATAAAGGTACATAAAAGTCATCTCCTAACCTCCATAAAGTCATCTGGTTGTTACGTTTGCCGGCATTCTACGCGGACATACGGGTGTTAATGTGATCGCGGGAAGAAATAATTTTCTCACTAATCCCAAAAATATAATCGACCATAAATTATCCCTCATATAAATGTCTGTCCCAGCCCTATTTAGGGATACGACTATGGCTTTAGAATCTATATTTATACTCGCATACGTATATGTATAAGACAGGTGATATCGTTTGTTTCGATTAAACAACAAACTTTTTATCACACTTCAGTATGATTCATCATGAAGAGGTTGATACGTGTGAAAAATGAAGCAATTTATAGGACCTAGAGTGTTTTAATAAGAGTAAGTAAGTAAGGAATAAATGCAAAAAATTCTTAATGTATTTCTTTGTCTTAAAATTGTCAATTGATCGATTTTCATAAAATACTGCATACATAGTTCATAAAAAAAGATCATATATTAGGTAAAAATAACATGTATTACAGTACGTATGTCCTTTCGATAGCGATGATGAGTAGTCGTATAGTTGATCCCGAATATGAAAAGTTTTTAACAATATTTATTGCTGATAAGCAAATTAGCAGACGATCGACTTGGTGCCTTGTCGCTATCAGTGCTCGTGGACGTTTGATGCGTTGCCTATCTTGTTAAGACTAAGAACATTTTTCTCTGACAAGTACCAAGCTTATAGAATAGAGACATAAGTGTCAGCCTAAAAGGTTCTTAAGGGCGTAGAAATAGACAAATAATATTATTTTCGAGTACCAGCGTCTCTTTTAAGGTTTTGAAAACGTCTGTCAGACCCTCGATATTTCGAACCGCATGGCGCGACATTGAGTCTAGTGGGAGCATCAGATACTGAGGAACCAACCTAGCTCTATATAGTATCATCTGGGGACTGAATTGGATTGGTAAAAATATAGATAACACTTTCAATAATAAATTTGATGCAAAACAATGGCTTTGATGATAATCAAAAAGAGAGAGGACAGTGATCTCGTATGCTTGAGTTTTCTAGACCTAGTAGCCTAGGCCAGAGGCATAGACAACAATATTACTCTAACTAGGTTCTAAAAGATATTCAAATTTTATAATTTTACTGAGGGATTGCCATTTCTTCTACCACAACCTAGATTACCGCCTTATGTGGGGGTAAGGTGTTCAAAAAATTGATGCCGTTCTCTTTGGCTCGCTGTATGTTATTTTTTACTGAATTAAATGTCTTCGAATGTCTTTTATGTCTTCGAACATTTCTCTAAATAGTAAGATTTCTAATAGTAATAATCATAAAAGAGAAAAATTTCATATACTTAGTGTAATCCACATTTTAATCATTATTAAACAGTATTAAAACATTATTCGGTTTTCACTATAAAGAGATAGTAATTTACGACTTGGCTGTCACCGTTGTATTTGTTATTATCTGAAATTCGGAGGATTAATACTTATACCTTGATTATATATATTTTTTAGAAACTATTTTTGCTAAGTAATCTTTATTTGGAGCATAAAGTTGGAAATGTATTAAATGTTAAACTAGCTTATTGTACGAATTTGCTTGAGCTTCCTTGTTCCTTTTTATTAATATTTTCTTAAGTAGTATACCGTTACTATATGGAAATTTTTTTATTACATGAGTTCAGCAGACAGGTAAACGGCCCACCTGATGGTAAGCTGTTACCATCGCCTATGGGTATTTGTAACTCCAAAGGCACTACCAATATACTGCCGCTCTCTAAAGGAAGACTGGAACTTGGCCACTAATGCCGGCATACAACTCTAGGTTGTTATGGTGGCATACTCTACTATGTTTAGTCGCCTCTTACGACAGGCCGCCCGGCTGTAGGAAACTATATTCTTTATCCGTTCCTGCACGGATAAAATAATTTGGCACTTATGGCCCTCATAACTCAACACTTGTGATGCACCGTGGAAAAGGAATGAATATCAGAACTGACAAACTTCCAGTAAAAGCAAAAAATTCTAAATAATTTTTATCCGTGCAGGAACGGAGAAAGAATACAATTTCCTGCGGCCGGGCGGCCTGTCGTAAGAGGCGACAAAACAACCCACAGCCAGGTGGTAGGGCGTTTGCCCGACTGGATGGCTACCACCCCTGGTCTAAAGTATGTCGCCATAACAACCTTGGGTTGTGTTCCGGCATTAGTGACCAGGTTCCAGTCTCCCTTAAGAGAGCAGCAGCGCATTTGTAGCACCTTTGGTGTTGCAAATGTCCATAGGCGATGGTAACCGCTTTCCATCAAGTGGGCCGTTTGCCTGTCTGCTGTACTCCTGCAATAAAAAATAATAAAAAAAATCCTCGTGTGGTAAATTATTGTTCCCTTCAATTTTATCATTTAAAAAATATTTCCAGAGCAAATCTGTCGGAGATTGAAAAGACAGAGAGAAGAGAGACATAATACTTTATTGCACACCAAAATGTACAATTACAAAAAGAGACCATATTCACAATATTTTCTAGTCAATAGGTGGCCTTTTCGCTCAATGCGATCTCTTCCAGGCCACTTAAATCAAACTTGTTAATTACTTCCTGCCTGATTTTGATTGAACTTTTGCCTGATTTGCTCTAAAAATATGTTTTAAATTTTTAAATAACAGAACGCCACATAGCGATAGTAAAAATATGTCTAAGGAACGTTTATGGCCGGTTACTATATCGTAATATTCATTCGCTCGCATTACCATTTGGTAGAATATTAGGCTTGTGTCAAGCTTAAACAGTAGTAGACAAATGGGTGGTTAGTACGGTATAGGAAGTGGCCGTTAGTATTATTTTTGTTTCCAATTGACATTTTTAGTAGTGTTTTCTTCAACAAAATCAATCTTATTTTACATTTTTTAACACGATTACCAACGCGTCTCTGTAGAATATTGGATACAGACAGGTGTCTTGTCATTCTGCTTAAATATTAAAACAGTAATTCCATGACGTAGATATAAAATAAAAAGGCTTAGTTTAATATAACTATTTTACTGTAAATACAGTAATCCTTTAAGTAGATAAAATATTCAAATAATACCTTATTAGAAAACGTAAACAACTTTACCTGAAACATTTATAGGTTATGTCGAATATGACCGGTAAATTATGTAAATAAAAAGATAGTCAATCATCATAAAATCTGATTAGAAATACCTATAATATTTTGTCAGGAGTTCAATTAGACGTTAATTTACAACGTGTTAAAGATATACTCCTTTACAAATTATTGTTCATCCGTTATATTCCACGCTAAATTTATTTACATAAATAAGTATTGGGCTGCGAATCGACAGTTCTTCGTATAATATCAGGTACAACCAACTTCTGAGTAGTGACAGTGTTTTCGTTCTTTATACATAAAAAACAGGCAAATATGGTAGAGCAAACAGCTTCGTCAGATATATTAAATTTCCAGGATCACTTCAGCCAGTTTGACTTTGACTGACGTCAGACAATGGAGCTCTTATGGCCACTCGAAAATTCAAATTTCAATACAAACGCTTAATACTTATCTATCAATATAGGTACTATACCATTTTAGACATTTTTTTTAAATGATGGGTACAGCACTGTAGCTTCTCAGCAAAAGCTCCCTTGTTCTACCTTTTCATAGTCTGAAGCAGGCAGACGGCTCGCATGATGGAAAGTGGTGTTTTCTTGGTTTGGTCTGTTGTTGAACGCCTAACTTTTAATAAGTTCTTGTCGATCCAAAGGTTGCCTGGAAGAGATTGCTTTAAGCAATAAGGCCGCCCATTGTACTACCTTATAATTAAGATAGTATGTACTACTTGTCTTGTTGTTGTTGTTACCATAAAACGCAAACGGATTTTTAAAGCAGCCGAATATAAATAGCAACAGCTCATCAAAACACTCCCAGTTGTACAAACGGTAGAATACGCTTAGAGACGGTAGAAGGAGCAGATTTTGAAATTTTGTACGCCGTAGTTTCAACAAAGTGTTACTAACGTTTATAATATTCCCATAAATTCTTATTAACAATGCAACTTAAATGTGTTATTAAAAGTGCCTATTACGGATCAAAAATAGTCAATCAGGAACCTTTCAATAATACAATAACGTAGTTTATAGTAACATCAAAAATAAACTTTTCAAAAAAGTTTCTACATTGAAAAGGAGTGTAACAATAGAGTACCCGTGTATCCATCCGTATTTTATAAACGGCAACAAACACGCCCTATTCTATTCTATGAGCGGTTAATTGAGCAATATAATTTGACACCTCACGCCGTAGTGAATAGCCAATTATTAATATGGACCCTAGATTAATTGTGATATCAGCATTTAATTTTCATGTTAACAGCGCGAGGCGCGAGGCGGCGTCGCCATTGTGCCTCACGCGCCTTTGTACGCCGTGACGTTTCAATTTTGAATAAATTAAATTTCGAACGCTTCGTTTTTCTGTGACTTTTTGACTTAACGGAATGAGCTCGCGGCCAGTGTTATAATTTATTGTCGTTTTTAAAAGCAAAGAATAGATGGTTATTTATGCCGTTTCGACTTTTTTCAAGTTTATTAATTACGTGACTTTGTTATACTTATCGACTTTAGTCTGTTATATTTTATGGGCGACCATTTATCTCTTTATAAGTAACTTCTTTAGGGTAAACGCTTCTAAGAAGCTTCAATACAACTCGATTACTAAAAAATCTTAAGAGCATAAATATATAGTAGATTAAACTCAATGCAAAAAACGTTCCATATTATGTTTGTAAGTTATTTGATAACTTTATCAATAAAAACCCACATTTCCTTTCATTTAACTACTGGGCAATGAGCTGATCCAATTATCGCGTTTATGAAGACAATTTATAAGATGGCGGCACCGTTCTGAATTCGAAAATGTTCTCTTTAAGAAAATTGGTTTTATTTCCTAAATGGGTAAATATCCAACTATCTATATTAATATATATATAGATAGTTAGATAGTTGGATATTTACACATATACTACATAGGTGTAAATAGGACTCCTCCCCCTACCCCATCCCCTCTATCGCATTCCTCCTGTTACAGGAGTCCTGTAATAAAACTTCGTTGTAACGGTTTCAAGCGCGGTAATTTATTTGATTTTGGTTATTCCGACGTTTCGGCCGCTTTTCAGTTGCCGTGATCACGGAAGACAAAGATGAAAATTGTCAACGAGTATTGTTAAAGTTTTATTTAACTTGTTCATTTTAATTATTTAGTTTTAATTATGTTTATGGTTATTATTTACTCTATGGGAGCCTAATCTAATTTACCACCGCTTCAGAACATGTTATGGCTTAAAGAGAAGAAGCGGCGCAAGTAACTCTTCAGCAAACATGCCTAGTTCTAGTTTTTTATATATAATATTATGTGTTTGGTGAGAAATTTGAACTGTTTAGTCAATGACCTTTCGAGTTGAAGAATGGCGTCATTTAAAAACCTACAATTCCGCTGAGCACTGCGAAGACCTATCAGAATTGGTTGTTTGTACTAAACTTCCCTTGCCTACCATTGTTTGTGGCGTATACTACTAAGTACTACTACTACTAGTAACTTTACGGCCACAGCGCGACATCTTGAATGTTTTATGGTTTTTACAATAGATTTCGTTGCCAACTTTTGCGTCATATTCTTAAGAAAATCCGTCGTGGTTTGATGCTTATAAAGATTTATCTACTTTTCATCATCATTATGCCTCTAACAAGCCATAAATGTCTGTTACATTGTTCAGAGTTTCTTATGTAGTAAGTAAATAACTTTATAGTTATTTGTGTTTACTTACATTATTTTTATGTAAGTAAATACTTCTTGGCATAGTGCGGAGCATAATTGCAAATGTGACGGCACAGATTAAATCGTTTTTTCTACACTAAACTATAGTAGAATTATTTTCTCCGTGCAGTTTGGCTCATAAATAATCGGAGCAGTGAAGCGAGTATTTCGCTCTCTCTTCCACTCACGGGCTTTATGGGCAGGCAGAGTGATACGCATTATTGTTGTCGATAAGCGTTATCGATAGTGTATTTAGTTTTGTCATTTTGTGGGTTAGTGATATAAATGAAAGAAAAAAATAGATAAAACAACATATTTATTAAAATAAGAATAATAATGATTTAAAATAAATTATTAATTAGGAATCTATGTATTAAAAAACTATAAGTACCTACAAAAGTTTAGGATATAACAAGTTATATTAAAAATAAATGTAAATACTTATATCTAAGTTTAAAATTAACAGCAAAAAAGATAATAATGATTTTTATAAGAATGATAATCTTTCTTTGATAAGAATGAGTTTTTATCGTTAATGGCGTTGCGCCCGCGCAACATGCTCACCGCCCTAGCCTGGCTGAGGCCGAGTTTGATTTATGACCCAAAGTGCACGGAGAAAATAATTCTACTATAGGTTATTATTTTGGTGGCCACTTTACGAATAACTAGGTAATACATTTTTTTATTCTGCAAAATTAATTGGTTATTACTTGACTAAACAACTTTAAAGGCTAATCAGTAATATGTGTGTATTATTACTTATATTATATTTTACCAAGACTATGTCTCGATATTTTAATGATATGATGATTTCATATGTTGCTTTACAAATTATAAACTGTGTCATTATATTGAACTCTGAATACTATAAAAAAAAAATATTTAGTAGGAAAATTCCTTATAAACAAGGTAGTATTTAAAATTAAATAAATTTTAAATATATATTTATTATAGTAAATATTTACCTATTATTAATAATAATAAATAAATTAAGAGGCTTTCGCTAGGAAGCTGGGTGAAGGGCCAGATACAGAAGGCAGCACTCTTGGACACGGCACGTATTGTGAGGAGGTTCCTGTCTCTGGAGCCGTAACTGCAAGATTTTATATTTTATTACTAAATATGTCGGAGGGAAGCTATGAATCAGATTGATTGTTGTTTGGATGTATAACGCGAAATATTATTTGTTTACATTTTAATTACTTTTCCAATTCTTAATTTTATTTTATTTGATTTGTTAATTTTTTCTATAACTTAAAGATCGTCCTAACCTAATAAAAGTTATGAATATAGTAATTTAATAAACGACCAATCAGAGCAGAGCATATGCTTCGGAGCGGGGTCAAGACGCCATCTGTACTTGAGTAGTATCTACCTTAGTAGACGGAGGAGTTTTGGTCGAGGGTCGAGTTGGAACGTTGAGGATTTTAAAGAAAGTGTTAAAGTTGGAAGTATGATCGGTGCCCTGAACCCGCTGCTCGGTCTAAACTATGTCAAAATGTTGTTTAAATCTAAATTAAAAGTGTATATAGTGTGTGTGCCATTGCCATTGTGTTTTATGCTCGCATTTTACCCTGATGACGCCCACTAAACCTGCAACCACTAAAGAAAATGTCACGAGAACGAGGCCTTCTCCGACAAATATATATTTTATTTATGATGTATTTTAATAAAAGAATAATGTCATCTATTTTTTTATAAAAACATATTTTTATATATTAAAAAAAATAAAAAGTTTTTGGAAACAATTAAATACAAATAATAAAATTATACTATGTATAAATAAAACTAAACCCACAAAAAAATCTATTTGCAAAATATTTTAACCTCATTAATAACATTAATTATATCTAAGAATATATCCATTGGCACTTTCCTTAGCCATAGGGCACTTTTACATAGTCTCATGTCCGTATCAAATATTACTTATCAACTGTTTATTTTTTATAGTACACTACACTAAGGCATAGCATGTATCAAATCTTTAGCAATTTATAGACGATCCGGAACTCATTCCGTGATCCGCACGCTCTTTTATGGCGTTCCATAGGTTACAGATTGTGCGGAAAAAAAATCTTTGTTCCAGCTTATCTCAGAGATGAAAACATTTCTAGTGCAACTTTAAACCCTATGAGATATTTTACAAAAATAGAACACAACCTATCCCTCATTCCGCTACTTACTTTTTAAATTATTAATAGAACATTAATAATAATAATAGTATTTAAGATTAAGGGCCGCTTGCATAAGGTTGCTTAAATTTATTTAAGAAACACTAAACGCATTTAACACCCTTACATACGATAAGCGTCTTGCACAATGCAAAATTTGCCGCTAAATATGTTTAAAGAACTGTCAATACGTTTTGTGTGAAACTTATTTAGGCAGTTTAATATGATTAACTAATTTAATTTAAAGGCGATCGTTATGCGAGCGACCCTAAATGTTTTAGTTTAATTTAAACTCAAACGCAGTTTGCCTATGTTCACAGACTTGTTATACCTACTTATTAACTATACAGTACATATGATAGATATAGAAGATCTAAGTGGATCCTGAGAAACATGGATACAGCAACTTTATTTTCATCCTTTGGAATGTAATTAACGTCTAGCAATATACCCCTTAATGTATTTTTAATCACTTGACGCTTTCTTTAATGCGGCATACACCTAATTACCCCGCTTGCCACCTGCCATAAATGTTACCAGGTTAAAATTGCTAAATACTAGGACAACATTTAGATTCACAAAAAAACAAGAATCTGTGACCGCACTATTTTCACAACAATTGTTGCGCGTCACATCACTAACCACGAGGTAAAGCAATTCTGACAAATTTTGACATTTATCTGTTTTAAGAGCGAGTTTAAATTTTTCCCTAGAAAAAAGATTAAATAGTTGTTATTGTTACCTTCTGCTCTGGGAATAAATTAGCATTACTTAATTACCACTTCCGGATTTTTCTTTATCTCTTGCCGATGACCCAGAAGTGTCTGCAACCTCCTTAAATCTACGTCTATCTATCTAAACATAGCGTCGTGGTCCAACTAGGCAACGCGGTCAGCTTGAAAACGTTCTCTCCTAACAACGGTCTGAGAATACCTTTCTTTATTTATCTAATATTATATTTGTTTCTATACCCATCTATAATGTATTTTTAGGCTTTGTTGTTTGAACCTCTTGCACCTGGCTTCCATCACCTATATGTATGTTAGCACAACAGCACACAAGCAAATGTTTTCTTTATATATACAATGTAGGTACTCTTTGAGTCAAAGACTGACTTGACTTTTGTTTTTTTTGGAATGTACTCTTTGAAATGTGTCACTTTATTTTTTTAGATTTATCTCGAGATCTTAGTTTACAATATAGTTTCTTCATTTTCTTAAGCTTAAGTGTAGCACAGCTGAACTGTAGGTAATCAGCTGGTGCCATTCAACGGAGTTCTTGTGTCAACTCAAAAGGCCACATTTGACTATACACTTCACATTTCTCACAAAACACATAATTACTATTCAAAAACTATCAATATCCTACAACTATTGTTCATTTTAGAGTAATTTTACACATTTTTAGAAAATAAAACTGCACAGCACAACATCTCCTTTCGGTTCCCGCCAAAAACTCCCGTCACTGTCACACTATCAATGTCACTCTCGCGGAGTGTCGTGGCTAAGGAAGCGAGGTGGCCGTAAGAAGGAAGATATATATTATAACCTCGTCTAGAGTATTCGACGAACCGCGATCCATTGCCTCAATCAAAGTGAATTATAACGTAATCAGTGTTAATATCAAAAGAGATGATTGTTATTAAGCAATAGAAACATTATTTTGATAAAACTATAGATATTCACAAAAGATGTTAATTTCATAAATTTACCCACATACATCATACCATACCAGATGAATTCTGACGAATAAAGCCTTCTGAGCTTATACGGCTCTGACGAGCTTATATGTATAAAATATATTATGATAGTTCACTCAATGAAGGAAGGAAGTGTGAGTGAAGGATAACATGATGATTTGTGGTGTTACTGCGGACATATGTAAGAATAAATAAGTATGGAAGGAAAATACATATTATGCCGACCCAAAATAATTGGGAAAAGGTAAAAGAGCAAGAGAGTACAGCTAATCTACATCTGCCTGTCATAAAAATGACGCATAAATTCTACGGGCTAAACGACTGTTCATACCATTCTTTTATAATATATAAATTAACAAAATAAAATTAAATATAAAAAAATATTCATGAATTAATGTTTCATATTTAATATATTAAACAATATAAACTATCTTAAAAATGCTTACTTAAATTTCAAGAATATGTAATTGATTTGAAAAATTCAGTAATCCGTTCACTTGGTAACCCTAGTTAAGATTGAGTTGTTTCCTTCTGTAATGTTTCTTTTTACTAACCATTACCTGAATGCTCGTTTATATAAGTATATTAGTTAATGAGCTGCGCTTTTGAAGTGTCAACGCACTGTAATATCTGCCTGGGGCGTTAAACTGAACCACCTGGAGTATACTTATAATTCATCATAATAGCAGTTTCGATGAAAATGTAGAATTGTGCGATTTACTATGAATAATAGTTCTTCGATATACTTTGCTAGCCCTAAATGTATAGTATAGTAAATGAATTCAAGTGATTTATTGCCTAAAAACATGGCAGCTATACAAATAGATGTTGTTATTTTAATAATGATCACATGTTTTTTGCGGTTTGGCGTACAACTTTTTGAAACTTATATAGGTATATACTATTCTTACTTCAATAATTATTTAGTTTTAATAATATTGTATGTCTTTGACGACCACGGGCCATAAAGATGGCCCGGACTTTTGGAGGGCTTGCGCGGGGCCAAGGAAAGACCAACACGTCACACACACACACAAAGGCCCTTTGACAAATTTAATGTAAATGTAGCGTGACACTGACCGCCGATTATCCCTGTCTACACCATATAATAATGCAACCAAGGACAAGCCCCGGCCAGTGGAAAATGAGGACAAAAAGTACCGGGCTATTGGGGTGAACTGCTAGTGGTACTGGGGGTCTGGGAATATGGGGACTATGGCGTCTGCCTGTTTATTAGTTTTAATTATTATTTAGTTTTAATTATTATTCACATATTTATTTGTTTTCATATTATTTACATTTTTCTTTATACATACATAAAAAAACATATATTTAAAAAAAATGTAAAAAACCGATGTCCGCCGGCAGCAGGGCCTAGGGTCCAAGCTACCGGTGGTTAAGGTTCCAGAGACAGGAACCTCCTCACGATACGGGTCGTGTCCAGCAGGGCTGCCTTCTGCATCCGACCCTTCACCCAGGTACCAAGCGAGAGTCTTTCAAGTGTCGGTCAAGGCTCTTCGCTATCAATCCATTCACTGACACCACTATCGGTACTATGATTGTAGAGTCCAAGTTCCACATGGTAGTAACCTCGTGAGCGAGATCAATATACTTTATTTGTTTTTCTTTCTCGGCTTTCACGAGGTTACCATCATGGGGAATCGCGACGTCTACAATTATAGCACGTAATTATTATTATTATTATTAATGTTTTAATGCTATAATTATGTATAACCTTAAATTTAACAAAATACTAAACAAAACACAATTTTAATGTACATAATTTTGTTTCTAATGATAATAATATGGTACAGATATTATTACTATGTTATCACCTATTTTTAAAACTTATCATTAAGGTAGTCCGTTACACTATAGTAGCTTATTTTATTAGTATTTTTTTTAGTTTGGATTTAAATAATTAATTTTCAGAGCTTTCAGCTCTTTTGGATCTTTATTATATACTTTTGGGGACATGCATATTATACTTTGGTACAGTAACATTGTAAAAATCAAAGAAAAGATATAGATACTAACCAAATATTCATTAAGACCACATTTATTTAAGACGTTTACCACCTCATTTACCTTTTAACTGTTTTAAGCGTGGCATTTTATTCGATTTTATTTCGCATTTCAGCCACTTTTCAGTAGCCGTCATCACGGAAAACAAAGATGTCAAATGTCAATGAGTAATGTTAAAGTTATCATTTAGTCTACCCCCAACTTGTTCATTTTAATTTAACCATAATCCTGAAATGTGACCGAAGCGTCGAAATAAAAATCAGTAAAAATGTCGCCGATAAACGTAGTTTTAATTACGTGTACTTATGGCAAAAACTTAGTTTTATTTTTAGAAGTTTTATATATTTTAGATATTAGTACTAATGTATATAGATAAATAAAAAAGGCTGTTAGTTGTCTAATGTTAAATTAAATGTAGTAGATACTAAAATCATGGTTATTAGCAAACACATATTGGCTATTTCTGTTTTATTTGGAAGCTGGCAAACACACCGACAGCCACTTAATGTAAAGTGGTTACCATCGCTTACAGATGTTTGCAACAGTAGGGGGAAGCTGGCGTGGTTCCATTCTTTAGGATGGAATAGGAAGGATGGTATAAGCGGGAGCGTGAGCGTACGTCTTGCTCCGCTCCCGCCAAAGGAGGACGCGCCGGGGCCGGAGGGCGGATATCGACCTTTGGCCCCTTAAGCAGGCGGCGCAGGTATAGGGGTCGCACTCACCTGCACATGCCGTCGAGGTGAGAGCGCGAGTGTTCCGCGCGCACTCATCTTTCTTGCCGTGGGGCGCGTTACGGGCCGCCCCATGCCTGGAAAAGACCTGGAAGAGGCCGAGTGAGGAAAGCCCACGCCTGCCAGGACACGCGGAGTTGGGAATCCCGCTGTCCCGTAGCCCAGGCATAAGGCTCAGGACAGAACACCCAGGGGTTTTAGTGGGTATCCCTAACTGGGAAGTGCCAATAGCGTGGCACCAGTTCTGACTGGGCAAGCAAGTGCCACCCCCGATCTGGCGAATCCCACACACGGGTCGCGAATTATCTCCCCACGCTTCTACGTCTGTCGCGGATTAGTCTTCAAAGGGATTTCCCCTGGCAATAAAAAAGGAGGGATGGGATGAGGGCTGAGCACAGTTATAGGGCGCATTTTTGAGATATAAAGAGGATTTTGGGTTGTTATAAATAATATAACCACGAAGACTAAGGCAACTTCGCTTTACTCCCCCCCCCCCCCCACCCTTTCTAAACTATATTTAAAAAAATCGGATCTGTTCATAATAAATAAATCCATCCTATAGCTATACGTACCGCGATGAGATATACAGCGGTTAGACAGGTGGAATGGGACATAATGGATAGGAAGTGGGTATACTATTGAAATTCAAAACACGTTTAGCCCAAGAATAACCGTGTCACGCCGATATTCTATGAGAGCGTGGTAAGATAATGATTTTAGTATGACTATACCACTTCAAAGTTTTTACTAAATAACAGGCTATCCGGTTGATTAATTATGGCCAGTTTCCTATACCTTACTATTAATTTATTCATTCTTGCTGAATAATTGTATCGAAACGAATTAAGTGATATAATTCAGAATAACATTTATTGTAGATTGACAGAAAAAATATTCGAGTCCATTATTTTTTTAAAGATATTTTTTATTTAAATTTCACTTTTCACGATAACTCATTATTAAAGCAAAAAGGCGATAGCTACTTATATTCTTACGAAATATTAAGAATAGTTAGCTGTTTGTATTATGCTCTTATCAGAAGCCATTGGTCTTGCTCACGCCATCACAAAACATGTCACCTTTATAATAAAACTACTTATAAGTAAAGAAGTGGAGATAGTGTCTACAACACCAACGGTCGTCAAATCAATTTCATTCACGCGAACAGATCATTAAAGTTGAATTAAAGTTGTTTTGTGAGTCGCCGCTCTTGAGCGCCTCGTGAGAAAGATCTCATTCACTTTCTCACTCACGATCTGATAATAGGGTGGACTCTATTACATCACTAATTCAAGACTTCCCTTGAGTTTCGGCGGAATGATTCAAAACCTAGTTGCCAAGCCATAAACTTAAAAAAGTTTTAGCGCGAACGTCAAATTATGGCGGTTCCACATTAGTGCCGTGTATTAACGGCGTGAATTCACGGCATAAGTCGTGCAAGTCGTACCCGTCTACATTCACGAGTCACACATATACCTGCCGTGAAATGGACGTGGAAGCTGCTGCTGCAATTACTTTGTTTCCTGTGGCAACATATAACTATTTATACCTAAAAAAGGAGTTTTTGGCGGGAACTGAAAGGAGACGTTGTGCTGTGCAGTTTTATTTTCTAAAAATGTGTATAATTACTCTAAAATGAACAATAGTTGCAGGATATTGATAGTTTTTGAGTAGAAATTATATGTTTTTGTGAGAAATGTGAACTGTATAGTCAGATGTGATCTTTCGAGTTTTCACAAGAACTCCATTGAATGGCGTCGGTTGTAGCCTGCAATACAACTGCGCTACTATACGAAGACTTATTAATTATCATGTTTCCGACTGAAAGACTTTGATTCTATGGTCATGAATAAATTAATAAATAATAATTAAAATATACCTAAAAAATAAATCTATCTATCTATGTATCTATCTATGTATCCCACAGTACATTTTCAGAGTGATATTGCTCTAAAAATTGCATTTCTGTTTCATTGTCCCAAATGTTACGCTGCTGCGTTGCCATATGTATAACAACACCCGTCCGTACGCATCTGTGGTCAGGAGAGAACTGGCACGGCACTAGTCCTGTGTCGATCACGATTGACAGAATCTTTTTGACCCGATCTCGACCCATACGCGTGTGAACGAGTCGTCGGTCTCTGAAAGATTCGGTCTTCCATAGATTCGATCACCAGGTGACATGACAAACGAAATTGGACTTTATATGTGGAGTGTTATCGTAGCTTGTTGCTTATTTAATCGATTATATCGTGCATTCAATCACGCAATTACGTAACTATTAAAATTACTTCTATCTCTTTCGTTTAAGTACATAGATACAATCCTATTCATGCTGTGCACTCTTTCTATCTTGTTGTTTGTTGTGCGTTGTATGATTGTATCCTAAATAAACCGGATTGCGCTGGATCTCTCGGGTCGAACGCGACTTGTCAATCGCGGCAGCGGATTTTGATTTTGAGAATGAATCGATCAGTTGCGTCTGTGACTGACTACTGACCTGCGAAAGCGTTTCGGTGTATTCCCGGTACCTAGTATATTGTTTGCATGTGTTAGTACTTTTAATAAAATATTTTAAGTGACGGGTGTGTTAATAATAAGTTACCTAACAATAACTAACATTTTGGTGGTAGTAAAATACATATAATTGCATGTATACGTGACTAACCCAGCTTATGGCTTGGCGCTAAAATACCTAATTTGATATTTGAATTGAATTGAATTGTCTTATTTATTGCTTTTTTAATTTTGCTATCGAGTAACTGCCTATTTAATTGGTTTAAGTTTATTTGGCTAACTTGTAAAATGTCGGACCTAATTAAAAAAAGGAGTAAAATATGGAATCATTTTTCCATAATAAATAAAGATAAAGCAAAATGTGAGTACTGCTCTAAAACCATTAGCTTTTCTGGAGGCGCCACCGGTAATTTGACGAGGCACATGAAAAAATTACATGGGACTGTACCTATTGACTTACCTTCCAATTTGCACCTACCAACGGTACCAACAGGTAATTCCCAAATTCAGCCTACCAGCCTACCAAACAGCGCCGAATCCGATGATGCTGGAATAATGCCTAGTACATCAAGTGTGTCCACATCAGTGCCTTTCATGTGTGACAAAACTACACCAGCTGCCACAACTATTTGCCATACAGTGCAGTCACAGTTACAGACGAAAATACATAATTTCGCTGCGTCTACGAGACCATTGCCGCTCAACAAGGCAAAACAGCTTGACGAACTTATTGTTAAATTTATAGTCAAGGGTTATCATTCATTTTCCATAGTTGAAGAGGAGGAATTTAAAAATATCTTTAGGTCCATATTGCCTACATACACATTGCCTTCTCGAAAAACAATATCTTCCAGTTTAATACCTAAACTATATCATAATACAAAGGAAAAGGTATTGCAGCTGATTGCTGAAGCAGATGCTATATGTCTTACTACAGACGGTTGGACATCGATCACTAACGTAAGTTATATGGCCTTGACAGCTCATTTTATAGGTGAAGATTCTACTCTTAAATCAGTCCTCCTAGGCTGCATTCAGTTTTATGAGCGACATACATCTGAGAATTTATGCAACTTCTTACAAACCGAGGTGACTAATTGGAGTATTTCGCATAAAATAGCTGGAATAATCACTGACAATGCGCCCAATATAGTTGCAGCCGTTCGCTTGACAACCTGGCGACATTTTCCATGCTTCGCCCATACCGTGAATCTTGTGGTTCAACACAGTTTGGAGACAATAAACGACCAACTAGATATCATAAAGGGAATAGTACAATATTTCAAACACAGTTCCTCAGCAGCTAGCAGATTGCAAGCCATGCAACTTCAAATGGACTTGCCTCCACTTAAATTAAAACAAAGCGTAGTCACCAGATGGAATTCAACTTACGACATGTTAGACCGAATGCTAAAAATAAAAGATGCAGTTGTTAGTACCCTCGCCATAGAACAGCCCCGACTTAACACTCTATCACCTGATGACTGGACGCTTCTAACAAAATGTGTAGAAGCTTTAAAAATATTTTACGACGTGACTGTTGAAATGAGCGCCGAGAAATCAGTGACAGTGTCAAAAGTAATGGTACTTATTAAGATAATGAAAACACATGTCCAAAAGTGTCTAAACAAAAGTGGTCCTGATCCGTATCTTCGAATGTTATTTACTCTTCGTGATCAATTAAATGAGCGATTTTGCGACGTAGAAAGCAACTCGTTAGTGTCAGAAGCAGCGCTATTAGATCCTCGTTTTAAAAAACATGCTTTTATAAACATGGAGAAATACGATATATGTTTAAAGTCGATTAAGGGAAAACTTCGCAATTTGTGTGCCCGCAATACAACATCATCAGTATTAGAACCATCACCTCAAATGACCCAACCGTTAACATCAAGCATGTGGGATGACTTCGACAGAGAAGTTGAAAAGGAAATAATACAGAACCCCACAGCGGCTAGCATAGTAGAGCTCGACAAATATTTAAATGAGCCATTAATTAAGCGTTCTGATGACCCTTTGAAATGGTGGCACGATCGCCGTTTATTATATCCTAATTTATATGTTCTAATGAAACGCCGACTATGTGTGCTGGCCACATCCGTACCCTGTGAACGGGTTTTTTCTAAGGCTGGTATGACTATTAGCCAGAAAAGAAGTGCCTTGAAGCCAGAAAAGGCTTCACAAATCTTATTTTTAAATTATAATTTACAATAAATGTTTATTTTTAAACGCTGTTTTTTTTACTTCAATTCTGTACTTCATTTTTAGCTATATAGTTATGTGAGTAAAGTAGTCCACAATAATAATAATATCTACTCTATTCTAATAGACTTAAGATAAAAGATAAATAAAGTAAGCAATGCTCCCCAATTTAACGTGAGAACGAGATCGATCGCGCAATCCTTCGGTCATTTATATTATATAGATACATACGAACTGTGACCGAAATGACCGAAATGATTGAATCTTTTTAACCCGATCACTATACGAATCGGTCACGATCGACCCGGGTCATGGAAAATGATTGAACGACACAGGTCTACACGGCACCGTGAATCAGTGTTGCCAGATGACCATGTCAATTAACCCCCAAATTTTTGTCAAAAACCCCAAATATAAGCTTTTTGAGAAAAAAAACCCCAAAACAGTTTTTACTTATTTTAAAGGAGAAATAAAAAAGCAAAACTACCGTCGTAGCGAAAACGTCACTAATGACGTCATGATTTTCGCTCACGGGGGGGGGGGGGGGGGTAACAACGACCCGTGTCAATAGGTGGGTTAAATAAACGTTCCACTTGAGTTTACGATTGTGACGCCAGCAAATAAGTGGAACGGGAAAAACCGCGGTTGTGAACGTAGTCGTTGTGAGTCTAATGGAAAGTAGCCTTTAAGATACGACGGCATAATAAATAAAATTAATGATGTAAATGAACGAACGAATGAATTGAATTATTAAAATGAACTATTCAATTGAAGTATGATTTACTAGTAGAGTATAATTCTAAGATAAAGTAATAATACCGTATTATAACTTAGATATAATAATTGTAGTGATGATAATTGTGTTTGTAGATGAATTATTAATACTTAAAATATCGCCAAAAATTTCTGAAAACAAAATATTTCCCCCCGAATGTCCCCCCAAAGAATCTTTACCCCCAAATCTTCCCCCCCCCCCGACGACAAAAAAACCCCCGAATTTGCAGGCAATCCCCCCCATCTGGTAACACTGCCGTGAATATGGATGTGATCGCGTGAACACTTTTTGACTACAATATCATTGTTTAAAGCTTATTATTGTTACCAACAAGGCAGTGTATACAGAAAAACGTAAGTCTTAAAAAAGCGTTGTTCCGAATAATAATGTTCTTAGGAGAAACCTAAACGATAGTAAGCTATAGGAAGCGGTGCCTAGTGATTTCTTGAACTGGACAATTCAATTACAGATGGACAAATCCCACGATACACTCACGTTATAGAATCCCTACTCGTTCTTCCGAAATGTCAATCGGTCGAATGCAGTTCCCATATTAATTTAGTGGTTTCTGTCGCACTGACAGCTCGTAATGCTCCACAATTTGTCGACATGTCTTTACACAACACTACATTGTTAATGTTGAACCATTGTTAAGAAATCGACGCATCTCATCGGCAACACGCCTCTTTTGATTCTGTTGAAATGTATTTTATTGTATGTGCTTTAAAGTGTTTTGGTTGTTACTGACCCAGTTGCGGGTTGTATGAAAGTGATTGATTAAAGTCTCGATTCTAATTACAATTTGTACGCTCCAAGTACCGCCTAGCTTCGCTATAATAGTAAACCAAAGTAACTGTATACTTACATACATATTGTCACACCTGTCTTTCATAGGAATTGGTAGAGATGGATCTCCAGTTGCTACGATCCTGACAAATATATTCGCTTCACCTGCTTTTATTAATCTCTACATAAATACATTTTTATTTTGATATATTGTCATCAAAAAAATCTTCTATTCCCAGCACTAATGAGGAATGATTTTTTTTCCTGACAAATACAGTCAAGGATGTTTCAAAGTTGCTTCAAATAGGCTCGTAATCGGCTCAACGGAAATCGTTGAAAATATTCGGGGCTAACTGGGAATTTTATCTTTATTTATTTGGTAGTCGCTAGTAGTAGGAATTTTTAAATTTTAGTAAGTTAAGAATTCGGTCAAGTGTGTGTCAGGCCACGAACATCAAGGGGCTCCCCAGATGAGGCATTTGTTGTTGATAATATTAAAACACGATTTTTTGTGGTTAGAACACAATGACATTAGTATAATAGAGAAGCGCTTTTCCAGTAGCAACAAACACACAATAAGACCATAAACAAATGGAATCCTTCCAACATCAATAACTAAACAACAGGCGTTAACAGCATCGTCCGGGAAACAATAGTGGTTTGTCTGCGCCCGCGCATAGAAGCCGGGACTTGTTCGATTGTCTCTTTCTTCCACACGCATTATTGTATGCTAGGCTCTCTTATATTGACATGTTAATAAAGCCTTTAACGGTCAGCCCCGCCCATAAATGCAAAATAAATATGAACGCACACTGCGGCTGAAACTCGCTAATAATACATGAACTTAGTTTCTTAAATAACGTTTGCTGATTACTGCAATGCAAGTATTTACACGTATAAAAGTTTGAAATCAGTGTAGGTACGACACACACACATATCTATTCAACGAAGTTACGTATATTAAATTCTTGATGAAATATATGTATAATAAACTATATATACATCTACAAATTAAACTATAAAATCTAGTAACAGACCGCTGTCAGTCGGATGCCCGAAAGACTGGCCACATGGCTGCCTCGCTGAATGGTAACACTAATGCGTTACCCAAGGTGTAAACCAGTCTTTTGATGACGTGAGACATCCACCAGGGTTTTGGCTATGTCTCGATAAACCTTGTGTAGAATGAATTATAATTCTACCTACGTAGAATAGGTCTTATATATGTAATAACAATTAATTGAGTTTACTTAAGATTAACTTTTCTTTATTGTATTACTTTATACTCATAAAATAAATACTATTTATATTTTATAGACTTGCTCGTAATCTATTAGATATGTCCCCTTTGATGAATGTTGATGATACAATTGGGCATGTTTTATAATAGGTATATAATATTTTTCTTTAAATCTTGTTTGCACCGCTTTGCATCCCAGTATTCTTTTTCTTACAAGGAAACTGGAATACGACCGCATTCTAAGCCATCGTTTTGAACTACTGACACGCCACAAAACCCATGCCCTTACGACATTAAACCATTATTTAGTATTCTGACCCTTCGATCAAAATTTAGCAGACAAGATATATTTAAACAATTACTTTCTAATTATTGATTTGTCTAATACGTTATAATATTAGTTTAGGTTACTTCTCTTGGAGATTTTATGTAAAAATTGCCGATGTTTTGTCTGATTTTATAACCGAGTATTTAAAAGAGATAAAAAGAAAAGAATATCACAAAGATGACATGACACATAAAAACATAATACACAATTAAAACAAAGATACACGAGTGTAAAAAAGCTGTAAGAAGTTATTAATCCAAGCAGCGTTTTCCACATCAAGTATACGTTTTAACTAACACGAGCATATTTCTTGTGGTTTGCATTTATGTTTTCCTATTATGTCCTGAAGAACGGCTGAGCTTGGAATTGCTTATCTTACTTAAAAGCTTTTGTGGTGTATGAATACTTAAGATTGTTGTTGAAATCCTTAAAGGATCCTCTCCATAAAAATTTAAAGAGGCAAACGATGGTACAACAAGATTACTAAAACTTTGCTATTGGCAGTAAGGTTTGGTAAAAGTCTTGGAAAAGGAATGCTTGGAATTATGATCGTCTAGTAAAAAGCCTAAACTACTAGAGACTGACAACCTCCTTTTTTTAAAGTGCCTTGCTAATGACAATAATAATCATTAATCAGTGTTTTGAAGCCAAAAATGCATGTTTAGGACATTTTTTTATATAAGTAGGTATATAAAATTGTATGCAATAATGAAATTTTGAAGACATGTACCTTCTCCATGTGGGTACTATAAGATTTTGTTCTCTTGTATTTTTGATAGACCAAAACAACACTTTCAAACAACATTTCTAAACCTTTTTAAAATTATTCAATCAAAACCTGAATTTAAAAATATTAAAACATTAAATGTTGAATTATTGGTCTAAAAAATTATGTATAAATAAATAATAAAATAGTGGTTGAAAATGTAGCAGTCTTTTTTGTATCAAAGCGCAGGAAGAGATGAAAAAGGTAGCAGACTCTAGAAATATTTATGACTTTGGTGCGTTATCAAAGTTGCACCATTTTTCTAAACGATTACTAGGTATAAAAAAACATTATATTGTCACTTAGGTGATGATCAAATTTAGTTATTGTAGAGACTCTTTCGATTCACATAAAAAGGCTTGCCTGCTGCTGTAATCTGATTTCGGCGGCACTCATCCAGTCAGAATGACACGTGACCCTGGATAAGGTGGTTGGCGTATCATGATACTTCTTCGTAGCAGTTGCTGCGTGTCTGTCACTACCTTACACTTTGTCCGCAAACAATAGAGCGCAATCCAAAGGTAGGTTACTAACTTCGCTGACGGTTTTCTGCATATGGCGGCCTCTGTGGTTGGTTGTATTGAGCAGGCTAAGCCTCTGCCAGTCGCTTAACCTTTCGCAGAACCTCATTACAACACAGAGACTCCGGGTTCGATTCCTGGCATGGTAAACTTCTTAAACGAACTTTCTGTTATTTACTACGGTCTGAGTGTCTGGGATCAGCCCCAGAATGTTCCGTTGTACATTACCCATAACACAAGAGTAACTTGTTTAATTTGGGAATAAGCAATGTGCTTGTTTGTCTGTCAATGTATTATCACGAATTTCCAAGATAAACAGGACTGACTTAAAAGCCTAGCTGTCAAGCCATAAACTCAAAAAAATACTAAAAATTATGACGTTTTTTCCTGTTTCGGTATTTGATGAAAATATAATATAAAGTTGAGACAACATAAAAGTCTCTCTACCTCTTTCCTTGGGATAATCGTCGATATGTTATGTATTAATCTGTTGCAGAGGTGCCCGTTCGCCCTAACTATGTTTTAATTACGGGCCACGGGCGAAACAGCTGGATAATAATAATTACAGGGATCATGCCGACAAAGCCCCGTTTGCATCGGACAGCAACTAAACGAAATTATTATTTTATAAGTTTTTATCAGGACCCTGAAACACGATGTTTTCTCTGTAGTTATACTTCGCTAAGTGATACCCTGTGATGAACATTGGATTAATCGACTACAGAGATTGTAATATAAGCTTTTTTTTAAAGGTTTTTAAATACAAGCTTTTGAGATCCTGTGTATCATGTAGCAGCAGAGTGCTAGCCAAGACAAGTAAAACGAGCTCAAACACGACGGGTCTATCTTGTTTAGTACAGGAGTTCCTTCCTTCCGACTCTATGATCAGATCAGCTCCATGGCACCATATTATTGCATTGTCACGCAATATACATATGCGTGCAAAATTTCAGCTCAATCGGAAACCGGGAAGTTGGTCAAATTTAACTTGCAAGATTCCACCCGAACTTACATACATCCATTGCAAGATAAATAAAAGCTTGTAATTAGTAATGTAATAATGCATTTAGTGTCTACTAGTTACTTAGTGTTACATAAATTTTATATACACAGTAAAGTGAGTTACTCCATTTTTTGGGTTGTTTTTAAGTCTGCCTTCAAAATCTTCATCTGATTCAATAGCCATGTTCGCTCTATTTCCGAAAAGTTTAAACCTCAAACTGGTCACAAGTGATCAAACCTGTAATTTGATGAAAGAGTGAGGGGTAATTTTATAAAATTTTATTAAATAATATTAGTTTCATTTTATTGCAAATTTAAAAACGTAATAAAGTAGAACAAAAGACATGTGCTGACATTTATTGTTGTGGAATTTAGAAGATTTTTAGATACTAAACAAATTTGGGATTAATATACTTTTCCGTGACAGCAGGTATGCTTTGTTTTTGCTTGTCTGTCATGATACGAGTTATTATTATTACAACTACTTGCAAGAAAATACAAATAGTTCGCAAGTTGCCAGTCAAGTGTGTTCTTCCTTCAAACGCAGCTCCACGAGGGCGTATTGACGCCTACACTCCATAGTTCGTGAGCTGAGCTTCTTGCTTGAGCTGGTATCATAATTAGCCGCGGATCTGCCTTCGAGTGATGCGCACGCCTTTTAATTGCTTAATAAACGCCGGGAAACATAACACGTTACGTCACTAATTACAGTAAACGTAGTTATACTTCTCGAAGGAGTGCTACTAAATACTAGCATCTGTTTTAAGGAAGACTTCTTTGTTCTGTCCATGCTAAACTTTAGGCTAGCGACACACATGCCGAAAGTACGTCGCTGATAGTTCGGCTGAATACGCTTGGGCTTGAAGTAATAACTTCTTATGGGAAGTTAAACCGCTTCGTTACGTAACGCATTACGGCACCAGTCTGTCTGGCTTCCCTTTCTCTCACGCAAGTTATCACTTCTGTCGGGCGTCCCGAGACGCAGACGATTTTTTATCTAACCTGTGACACACCAGCCGAAATTACATAATTACATAGCGTTCAGCGTAATGCCGATCCTTTTACCTATCAGCTTTTTCTGTGAGAACGCATTCAATGTATGTACAACACAATATCATGCAACACCTTACGCGACCGAAAGTTCGGCGAACGTAATTGAACCATTTTATGTACCTACTAGGATATACCCACGACTTTGACCATGCTTGACTTGAAAGTCCAGTAGGAACACAAAGTCTCACAACATTTAAAAAATGTATTAAAATGTAAGCTGTGCTTTTAGTGGAAACTGTGTCGGAATAAGTTAATTTTTATACACCCAAACAATTTCAAACCGCTCGCGGGAAATATCCCGCGAGGTTACCTACCGCGATAAAAAGTAGGGTAGGTTTTAAATCTAAGAATTTGCTGTCGATCAGCGAAAATTGCATCGTAATCGGTTTACTAGTTCTTACGTGAATCCCGAACATGTAGACAATCCGACAAAAAAACAAAAAATCTAAAAAAAATTGCATCGAGTTCTCCGTCGTTTAAATAGTCTATTCCAGTTGTTTATTATTATATAATTTATAGCTTCAATGTACAGATTTTTTAATAGGCTGAAGCAGGCAAACAGGCAGACGGCCCACCTGATGGAAAGCGGTTACCGTCGCCTATGGATATTTGCAACACCAGGGATGTCGCCAACGCGTTACCGGCCTCTAAGAAATTTTATAACGCCCTTCTTAAACCCCATGTCATACATAGCGCAAAAGGAAAACCGCGGCGGGAAGTTCCCTCCAGATCATTGTTGTATGATAATTTTACGGATCTAAAAGTACATAATTTCACTTCTACATATTGCCAACACTGATAAATTAATACGATAAAGGAATAGGTAGGTTTATATAATCCAATAAGATATTTGGGAAAAAGTTTCAAGGCGTTACCATTCACCAACGTGCGCGCTGAATTATACGCCGCGTAATCCCAACTATTCGGCGCGTTTTGTGTGTCACACCAATCGAATACTAAGGCCAATAATTCAGTCGCTGAATTTAGTTATTTGTGATGCAATATTTATATTAATTGTCAATGACGTTCAATATTGAGAGATAGCTATCATATAGCATTTGCCACAGTAAAAAAACTATACCATTATCCCAGATGATGCCAGCGCATTAGAAAAACAAGTAAGAAGTGCCCGCCAGCAATACAATGATGCCGATACTGTCATTTAAATTTTTGACTCAAATTAAAAAGAAAATAAAATATAATTAAATTAAATTACGTTCTACTAATATCATATATATAGGTACTATTCGTGTATTTTATTTTTATTATATTGACTTTGATTTTATTAATATTATTATTTTGTTTTTTTTAATCTAGTGACTTTAGTAGTCTTGAGATATAGATAGTCTTGAGGGACTATGGGTAGAATACAATACAAATAAGTTAAGTTTTCTTACATTGTATTCAATAGTATGTAATTTATAATATATACTAATAATAATAGATCTAGTGACTTTATATTTAACATGTATCACGATTTTTTTGTGACATGATTATTATAACTTAAGAATGGTATAGATAAATAGACATATTGTATAGTTTACTTTTGTGTGGTCTTGTATTATTAAATTCATTTTTTTCATAAGTAAAGTTTATATTTCTATTAATACATATATACATAGTTCGTTATAAATATGTAGGTATATAACCAAACCGCCAAAGGCAGTCACTACTCTATAATTAGGGACGCGCGCGAATAGCGCCAAGCGGGACGTTTAACTGGATTTGAGGTCAAACACTAGACGGAATACTTGCGTTGATCGATGCTAATAGCTTTTATTGATATAAACTCGATTATTAACACCATCGGACGCTTGCTACACTGGTTACAAGCAGTAAATCGTAGTAATATGCCCATTTAACACGATTGCAAGACTATAAAATTGCTGGCCCTCGCAATGTTCGAATTTGAATGATCTAGGAAAGTAATATATTTATGTTGTAAATACAAAGATTATTCTTTAAACATTATTAATGGTTTTTTATCCCTCAGGTACATTTGTTGTGATACAATTCGTCACAATGCCAGGCAAAGGGACTTCGTCCATACAGCGTCGGATCATGAACTATGTCTGCTTTACCCAAAGTTATGTTGAACTGAATTCGCATTCCTCTCAGCGAAATAGTAAAAAACCTTGACGTCATCATTGACTTCCACTTCGATGACGACGACCACTTCAATTCGATGATATGGGGCCGTCCAGACAGTGATCATCGAATTGAGTAGAAAAGTTGTTCTCTCTTCTAGGTCCCTAAAGACGTTGAGAAACTTATTACCTACCGCCACCAAAGTTAAGCTTGCGGAATCTTTATTACACCCCATTCTTAATTATGCTGATGTCAGCTATCTGGATATAACTCAATAACAAGTAAATAAACTTGAGCTCCTTCAAAATTTTTGTATAAGTTTCGTATTTGGGTTACGTAAATATAACCACATCTCTGAATTCCGTAATAAAAAATCAAGTGGTTACCTATCAATCTTCGTTGGAATATTCACATTTTCACTCTTCTTTATAGAATATTGTATATAATTTTCGCTCCTTCACTAAATACTGAATAAATACACCACCACACACGTCCTGTTCTTATAATGTTACGACCGAATGCGACAAAAGACCAATTCACACCTGCAGTTTGTTACCTTCCCGCATTTGGACTTCTTTTGTTTACTTTGTGGTTCAAATTTGTAATTAGAAAAAAACAGCCCATTGTGTATTGTAATTTTTATGATAGTCATCAGCTAGGTGTGATTCTTGGAAATTCAGTCCATGCGGTCGAGTATTGTCTCGAGACATATTGTATCTGTATAAAGCAATGCCCCAACGGAGGGGTGAGGCAGTCAAGCGATAAACACAGGCGGAGCACGACGTGTGTACCTTTAGTGACGGACTTTGCGCGTATTATTGAATTGTGCATTACGTTCGGACTTATTGCGTCCGGTTATATTTGTACCTGTGTTATACGTGTTTGTATAGTTCTAATAAATTCTATAGTAATTCCAAAGGCATTTTAATTCGAATCCTGCAACTCGCAACAATAATAACTCTTTCACCGTCAATACTGTCCGTCTCTGGAATGAGTTACCTATTGCTATAAAGACAAGCCAAATCCTTGCCACTTTAAAAATCCGTTTCTGAAGTACTACTTTTCTATTGCTGTATTATCCCCGCAAATTGCTAATGCGCTGGAACCTTGTCAAATTAACATTCACGTGACGTCATCCGCAACTAAAAAGTACAGCTAACAAAAAATATCTGACAATAAGTACAAGGTACGGTTTATGAGGGTAGTAGAAGCATTTATGATAATTGTAATTATCTTTAAAATAAAACCAAATAAGTATTTGAATCATTTTCAACGTGTATTACATTTAAAAAATCGCTGTATGTGCTATATTTATTTATGAGCTGATAGTTCACCACTAACGCCGGATGTCTAATTTCTATATCTTACTCTCAACCATACAAAATAGGTGCAAAGAGTTCCGTGCATCCAGAGCGAAGCCATTTTTGAAATAGGGTGCCGATCACGTCGCAGTGCGTTACTAGACCTTATCATTAATAATCGTATTAAGTATTATATACGTAAGGCATGGAACTGAAAGGATACTACTATATTAAATGATATTAAAGCTTCAAGTTTATTAATTATGTGAATCACTTTGATTGCTTCATCCGAATTGACAGACAGAAATGACCCGTCTAATTATCGGCTCTAACATTAGTAGAAAATTTAACTCGTATGGAATTACTATAAAAATTTAATAGAGAGGCAAACGGATAGCAAGATATAAGAAAACCAGTATAAAAGAAATTATTACATCAAACATGAATCACGTAATGGCAGTACGTCCTCCCTCCGCGAACCAAACACCACATCGTAATTCGAAGTTGGTCAGAAACACCCCTAAGCACGGCTGAGCCGCCCGCCCCCCTCTAATTGGTTGCTCGGGCCTCTAAATCCAATTAGCAAGCAGAAAAGGCTGTCCTGAATTTATTATGCGGTATATATTTAGTTTTCCCGTGACTGTAATTGAAACGTAGTGCATAACTCGAGTTCGCAACTAACACGGATTTTGGGATTGTTTTAGACGTAAGGTCATTAGGTAATAGGAACATATTTTTACTGTCTTTCAGTTTTTACTGCCCTCCTGATTAGTTTCCAATATATAGATAACTCTATGTTGTACACCAAAGCATACCTAATACACAAACTAAACAATAAGAAATATAGATACAACGATGGACCTCACCTTTAAAAAGCGATCTGTTCCAACAACCCTAGGCTAGGATTCATTGATTTCAAAATCTGCTTATACGTACTTACCTACCTACTAAATATAAAGAACAGTTAGAATGTTATACGTCATACGTACATCAATGCACCTACCTGTACCATTAATTTGTATTAAAAAGCTAATGAAAGAGGAAAATTTAAATCCAAAAAACTCATAAATGCTACGAGACTTATATTTCTCCAGAGATAAAGAATTAATGTAAAATGAAATTGTATAAAATTGATATAATAAACAATGTTCTCAGAATACTTACTTTGCCTCTAATACATATATATATATATATATATATATATATATATATATATATATATATATATACTTGGTTTGTGTTTTCATTTAAAAAAAAGTTAAAAGCTGGAGATAATTGTGTCATCTACGAATTTCGTATTTATAAGCTTTTAAGATTTTTTTACTGAGCTATCAGCTACTGATCGTTTCTAATATATAATATTCGAGGGCAAATGTAAACTTTCTTTGTTTGTTTTCACATAAAACAGTAAAATATACCTACTGTGATAAACATATTTTTTCTTAATTTCGACAAATCAATTCTTCGATTTATGTTCTATAGAAGTAATATTTTGGTATTACAGGCATTATAGACAACTAGTGCCATCTATCTTCTAGTAGCTGTAACAAACATTTAAAAGAACGAAGAATTCATCATTCTTATGCTAATCTTTTCGTTGCTAGATGACGTATAATTAAATAATATGCTTTTTAATATTTATTTCTTAAAGTGTATGATTTTTTATATTTGCGTAGTGTAATTTTATTGTGTATTTAATATAATAATTAAATAAAATATCCCAATAAAATTCATCAAATCGATATGTCTGCGTTGTATCAGCGTAAATATTCGATTCCTATCGTCATCGTTTTCGTTGTGAATTTGTGAAATGTGATCGTTGCTGTCACTAGCACATTTTTTGAAGAAGAATGTTGTTTGTCGTTTTCCATAAGTTATGTTTTTGGTGAGAAAAGCTGTGCGGTTTTTTAATATCTTCCTAAAAAAACTATAGCATTTGCGTCGATATATTTTGACTTCAGTAGCAAACCTTCCTTTTGGTTTCATAAAACTACAACATGTAAGTAATCTCCTTGTTGTACTTTCAAAAAGTACTTTCACAACAAAATGCAAATAAGTTTTAAGTAATTTAAAATATTTTATGTTAATTTAGGAGTTTTGTGGATCTCGCAACGTTGGCCATGCACCGGCGGAACGAGCTTGAGGAAAGGGTCAACGGATTTAACGCAAAATGCGAAACTGCCATCAGAAACATAAAAATATTAAAAACGAAGGTAGGCAATCAGTATCAATAGTTTCCTCTTTTTAGAAGGTAGTGTTAGGCTTCTGTTGGTTAGACTATCCTTGACCTCGCCTTGCTCCTTGAGCAGAAAAATGACTAGGAATAGGTATTTGTGCTAATTTCTTCACCAAATACCTCACACTAATTAGTTACTCTTTACTTGCGTAAATGCGAAGTTGTATATGATTAAAATTTGAATATATAGGTCACAGCTCTCATGTAGACAATTGCAATGTGTAGTTTAGTTTACTACTTGAAATTCATTCTACCTACCTCACAAACTAACACAAACCATCAAACCTCAAAAAATAAAATATCTGAGGGTCTTCCTTAATCTAGTTAGTTGCTTTCACAGTTTGAGTCAAATGTACCATTCTTCATATGAGCATTCATATTACCAATTATTCATTAATTATAACAGCTAATTTGTAATAGTAAAGTCTGTTAACATTCTAGTTTAGTTTTATAAAGGACATAAGTGTATTATTACATACAGCTACATAATGAAAATAGTTGAAATTTAATATTTTAAGTATACAATGAATGAATACAGGAAATAACCAAATTAAATTTTAATCAGGCAATTAAAAAGCCAAATATATATTAAAAAATATATATATCCAGTTTAATAAAATAATGCCTAAAGAGCACTTTTTTAACAAATACCTATAAACACTAAAAAAACACTGTACATAAAAGAGCCATCGCCCAAAACCTGTTCATCACGAATTGGGCAAACAACATGTGCAGAAGTGCACAACTGCATATTTACTTCTGCGCTTGTTAAACGACTTACCTATTGAGTTTAAGGAAAGCATTACATCAATAAATATTAAAATTAAACTTAAAATTCACTTTTTAAACCAAATACAATGTTAAAATTGTTAAATGCTATGTAAAACCCATAGCACTAATATAAACCCCAGAGGTTTATGTATAATTCAACAAGTTGTAATAATTTTCTTGTCTTGTTAAATAAATAACTAAAAATATAAAATCCATCTCAGATATGCATTGCATGTGTCTGTAGTCAGTTCCAAAGCCAATATTTATTAAGCTTTTTGAGATAATGTCAGGCACTTTTGTGGTTATAACCCAATATTAGTTTAGCAAATTATAAGTTGATTTAATTCAAGTCACACTTTAAAAAGTTGGTTCAACATATTATATACAAGTGTAAAAATCATGGAAATGTAATTAATTTATATTTTTGAATCCTGTATATACAATAAATCTATAAAATTTTAGTATTTATCCTCAATTTAGAAAAATATAGATAGCTCAATAATAAATTTTCCGATTGTGTATGGAATGGTTTGCTTCTTGCATTAAATTTTCTTACTTATGTTGAATAGTTCAGCACTCTCACCATCCAACTTGATGAATTGATCACCTGCACATGATCAGGGTTAGGATCTAGATGAGATAAGCAGATTAGTAAAATATATGTCACAAACTTAGGGAGATCTACATGACCTACATGCAGCAATCGACATTACTGGCTGAAGAAGAAATTTTTTAGTATGTAGTCAAAATATATAAAAGTA
Source organism: Dendrolimus pini (assembly GCA_949752895.1). NCBI lineage: Eukaryota > Metazoa > Arthropoda > Insecta > Lepidoptera > Lasiocampidae > Dendrolimus > Dendrolimus pini. The sequence goes on from OX457136.1 coordinate 16,825,918, forward strand.
GTGCTCTGAATTTATTTTAAATTCTTCAAGCCATTTTATTAGCACAGCAAGGTCAAAGGAAAAGATCCAACTTGATAGTGCTATTCTTAAAATATGTAAAGAATTTATGTTCATTACATTAATTTATTTAATTAAACAGTATTTAGTTTAGAAAATAATACATTACCTTCTGGCCGATTACTCAGCATCTCCTATAAAAAGTGAACATTCAGCTTATGTCAAATATGCTACTTGCCCACAGCTTGGCTCTCACTTCCCCTTTCTTAGGGAATGGACGGTAGGACAATATACCCACTACATTTGTCCAAGAGGATTGGGGGGTTTGACACATTGGTTATCTTGCTGTGCAAGTTTCATCACAATATTTTCCTTTGTCTATGATGATAGATCTACCTTAATAATTGTAACAATGAAATGAAATTTATTTACATAAAAATACTAAGACCCGTATTTTTATGTAAATAAATTTCATAGTTATACATTTATGAGTCCACATGTCATTATCCAAAGGGTGCAAATATTACATCCTCTTAAATTAAAATATTATTTATGTTGACCATGGAAAAGTAAATTAAATTATTGTTGTATGTCAAAAGATAATAATGTCAAATAATTAAATTCATATAAATGTCATACAGCCTCATCTATATGATAATATACACCAGAAAGTGCTTCCCGGCTAGGATTTGAATCCATATTTCTTTTAAAACATAATTTGTAACTCTAAAATGTTCCTGCTAAGCTACCACAGCTTAAGCAAAATTTAATTTCAGCACTCTTATCTCATATTGCAGTTCTTCTGTTTCTTCATCCAGCCCTATCCAGCAATCATGCTCAGGTCATCTGTTCCATTGACCATTGGTCCTGTAATTATCATCATGTCTTACTTCCACTTAAGAAACCTGCAAATTTTCCAAGCTATCTACTATAGCAACTACTTTGCTACAATGTTTTTCATGAGGAATGTATTAGTTGTTTTTAATTTTATTGTTTAAAGGCACAAGGTTTCACTCTACAGCTGAACTGTGAGCCAACAGACTTGAAGGAGCGCTTTCTGCACTGCATGCAAGAACTCGAAAAATACACTTACCTCATGACAGACATTATTCTTGCTACTGAAACACTGGGTATGTGTTATTTCTTTTTTCTTCTTCAAACCAATATCCATACATCCTAGTCTAGGGTAGTGCGGAAGGCATAGCTTTTTAGTGATAAGAAAACTTGTTATTATAATCTCTGATTTTTTTTCTTATGTTTGTCTATGCATTGGATTACAAGAAAGCGTTATCTATCTGAAAGGAGTATTCACGCTTCTTCTCCATAGTTTTGAATAGGACCTGTTTTATAAGACATTTGTTATAATAAATTTTGTAAAGTGGCCGAATACAACAAAATTATTTATTTGACGTGTAAATTTGTTAAATGCAACTCCCGGAATACGAAAAATGCTCCTCGAAACCATCCCGGGGTGGAGCACAGTTATATGTCACATTTATTTATTACAAATGGATCTGAACTTTTTTAATATAGGTTAGAATGCTGTGTCTGGAGTTATTTGGGGCTTAGTTATTTGAAGTGATAACTTCTTATGAGAGGGTAGACCGCTTCGTTACGTAACGCGTTCCGGTGCCAGTCTGTCTGGCTTCTTTCCTTTCTCTCAAGCAAGTTATCACTTCCTTTTTTTTATAACCACCCACAATTCACTTTATATCTCAAATCGCCTTATAACTATACCGCACTTCCATCCCATTGTCTGGGATATTTTTTTGCCAACTCCACATCCTGATTATGCTGATTTGCGTGCAATGATGGAACAATGGCTTTTCTAACCAGCAATAATTCTATATATAAAAGAAAGTCATGTTAGTTACACTATTTATAACTCAAGAACGGCTGTACCGATTTGGCTGAAAATTGGTGGGGAGGTAGCTTAGAAACAGGAGACGGACATGGGATACTTTCTGTCCCGTTGGAACCGGTAGGTGGCGCTGAGATCGGGTTCTAGAATTCTCCTAATCACCTGGAGCGATTTTGGTGATTTTGTTTTTGTGTGTTTGAGTGGGTCCCCGGATGGTTTAAATCCACAATAGGAACCTGCAGGTGGCGTTGGGATCGGGTCATAGATTTTTATATTTTCAGAGCAGGACAACGTCTGCCGGGGCCGCTTGTATAAATAATATAGATATCTCTTTATTATTATACACCAAAGCATAGACAAACATATAATGTGACGTTTTGTAAAATAAATTTAACAGTCTGTCTATAATCTGTGTGAATTTTCAGATTTTTCATATAATTATGATGATTAACATTTTTCCTTTTTTCCATGATCCAATATATATTAGTGTATATAGTATATAAATAATGAAGGACTCAAAACATGTAATTACTAGTTAATAAAAATACAGATATGTCAAGTATATTTGCCTAATTGAAATTTTAATTGGACATGCACCACATGGCAATTATACACTTTTCGCGTGTCTTATTTTACTATTAAAGATTATTAAAAAATTAAGCAATTGCTGTAATATAACAATATTATGTAAATGATTTATTTCGATTTGCTTTTTGCCTTGCATAATTGTATTATATTAAATGCGTTATTATTATACTTCATATAATATTTTTATAATAAAAGCGCTTATCATAGTGATAGTTTTGCGATGACCTAGAATTCTTTCATACTGGCTGACTCATCTATACTAATATTATAACCAGGAAAGATTTGTATTTTTGTATGTTTGTAATGAATAAACTCAAAAACTACTGGACCGATTTGAAAAGTTCTTGTACTGTTGTGTCTTTAATTTAAATAATGGGATGCTAAATTTTATTTTATGGCAAGACAACGTCTGTTGGGACCGCCGCTAGTTTATTATATTTGAATATTTGCGAAGTTCCACATGAGTATAAATTATTTCCTGAGGGCCTCAAGGGGCCGCTTTGGGAGAATCGCTTAGTGAAATCAACACGTGTCTAGATATATTAGTAGCTGTGAGACAGTATAATGATGCAGCCACACTTGGGCATAAATGCTCTAATGTAGCATATTGCGGCCAATATTCCAATGTGTTGATCAGTCTTTGAACACAATGTGAACTTTGCGTCCAATCACCATCCAATATCCAATACCGACGCGCAACGAGTCGCTTTTTGAAACAAGTTCAAAGGCATTGGTATTTATTGAAGCCAATGTGTGGTGTAGCAGTAGAGTTCCACTTCTTTTTCATTCTTGGCCAGGGACCCAATTCCGCTATTACTACTAATATCTCGTCAAAATTGCCGGACACTATCGTTTTATTTGCCTGATTGCGGTATTCTGTAATTTCCAAATGCCCGTGGCACGCCACTCAATCTTTATAGACTACTTTGAGCGAAAACTCGCGAAATAACGGTTTCCAATTTTTGGTTGCTTTTCAATATTGATTTCGGCTAAAGACATATCTGCTAATGAATGGTGCTACCAATTTTTTTAATTCTATTATTCCGCCGCGATCATATCAAGAAGATATTGTGGATTTAGTAGAATAATTTTCGATTTCGTATTTAATGTTCGAATTTTCGACACTATTGCAATGAAATCATACGCATCGCTTTAAGCCCCCCTGGCCACGGACTCGTGCTTATCAACAAGTGACACGAAGCGTTTGAGCGTCTCGCGCAACAATACATGACATGCTTCATACAAACAGTACGAAATTTCAGATGATCCTCAATCAACTCGAGATTGCACTCCAGTATTGGATTTTGCGAGTGTGGTCTCCCAGCCCTTGCCTGTAACACCCTTCAACATAATGGACGCGTTGAGTGAGGCACAACCATCGACGTCCTTATCTTGCAACCGCTGTCCTCCCGAGAAACCCAAGAGACAGAAGATACCTAAAGAACAGCAGGTCCTAATCGAGTTCTCGAGCACCTCCTGTTCCCAAGAGAGTGTCATGAATGACAAGAAAGAGGAGCAACCTGAAATGTTGGCTAAGGAAGTCCAGTGTAATATCACTGAAGAGATTGGTGGCATCAAGATTGAAGGTACAGTAGACACAGCCGCCGCGGAACCTGTTATGAATGAGCAGACTGAAGCTGGTGTGTATTCATTATATATATACTGGCAAACATCTTGAATGTATATAGCATCCGTCTGTCTGTCTGTCTACTTTCTAATTGCCACAACCAGTCTAATTAATATGCACTCCTAGCTAATTAATATGCACATATTTATCTTGTTTCCGGTCATTTGTTTTAGAACTCTTAACGCCACAGAATCATCCACGAGCTGTAAATGTAACCGCATCTGAGTTGTAAAAGTCCGCATGGATACAGTATTGCTAGTACTGGATAGCAGCAAATTCAAAATCTTAACTATGCATGTTATGCGCATGAACGGAGAAAGAATACAGAGAGCAGCAGCGCGTTTTAACGCCTTTGGTGTTGCAAATGTCCATAGGCGATGGTAACCGCTTTCCATCAGGTGGGCCGCCTGCGCCAGTCTGCTGAACTCACGCAATAAAATAAAAGTAAAATAAATAATAATAAATTACAACATTAAAAATGACATTTGGTACTTTTGTATTTATATCTTAATCTAATTCGTTTCTGTTTCGCCATTGCTTATCGAATATTTTCTACAAACCCAACACGAGAAGAGATGTTCTTCTTCTTCTTTTTAAAGGGATTGTGGCTCCAACGCAGTTTGCATTGATTTGGCCAATGTCACAGTAGGTGGTAAAATGTCAGATGCATATAAGAATATAAATACAAAGAGAAAAATTTGACCGGTGAATATTTCAAATCACTTTCTGGGATCCTGAGGACAACACAAAACATAGAATGTTAGACTTACTACACTATAAAGAGATGTTTGTTTCGTTTTTTTGTGACATTCGTTTGACAGGTTGTTGAATGTTGCCATTGGAAGAACTGAATAAATAGCTTGTGACACGACTCGTTCGCCTGACTATGTTTGGTGTTTGTGTTGCTGTAATTCTAAATATATTTTTTCTTATTGTCCACTACCCACCTAACTTAATTTTTATTAACTTTCAGAGGCGTCTGCGTGTGATATGAACCCTCGAATGTTGCCAGCACAGGATATTCTGGAAGTGGACCACTCGTACACGGCAATGATCACAAATGTCGACGGATCGACCTTCTGGGTGATCACAGAGAACATGAAGGATGTACAGGCGTATGTCGTTTTTGTTTGGATTATTTAAATTGGTTGTCTCCCCTGAGGAACTTGGCTTATTATTATTAGTCACTTTATGTCCTAAGCAAAAACCGGTTATTATTCGTAATTTATCTTCTGGAGTAGAAGTAGTAACTCTTATCATTTTGTTAACTATTGTTATTACTTAAACTTATCCATTTTGTTATGATTTATTTTTATTGATGTTGCAAGTAGTCTATGAAACGAGAATCTCGTATTTCGAAACAAACTCACTGTAACACTTTATATATTAGTATGTTATCACATTTGTAGGCTTATCACAGATATGTCGGACTACTACAAGAAGAACAGCAAGAACATAACAAAGGCAGATATTCCACTGATGTCATATTGTGCATTCTATGACGATGGCAGCTATTATCGCGGATTACTTGTGAAGTATCTTGAGGTAAGAAACTTTTATTACTACACTATAGCAGTTTCCCTTCATTTTCATTGCGAAGCTGACAAACAGGCAGACGACACACCTCATGGAAAGTGATTACCGTCGCCTAGAAGCCACTCATAAGTTACGTCGACTAAGTGTGTCATTGAACGACAAGCGGTGGGAGAGGTCCAAGTTTCGCAACGTCACATTTCAAAGTCTATATTTCACTTCTTTTTATTCCCAACTCTATCTGTATTATCTTGCTTAAATTATCTCTGTAAATAATAAACGCGAAAGTTTATAAGAATGTGTGGATGTACGTTTGTTACTCTTTCACACAAAAACTACTGAATGGATTTTGATGATACTTGACAATAATATAGCCTACAAATCAGAATAACACATAAGCTATTATTTATAAAGATATAGTGTGAATTATCCAAAATATAACGATTTTCCATCAACACACGGGTGAATAATTAAATAGTTGTCAAAGTGGGAGTCGGTCCACTTTCAATGAATTTATAACTTGACTATGAAACCCTCAAAAGTATATAATCCAAAATAAGTCGTATCTTAAAAATTGTTCAAAGGAAAATCCTTTCAAAAAAGTAATTGAAAGTACATTTTACAGCAAGTTAAAAAATAATTTAAATGTTAATAAAACTAATTACGGAACAGCTCTTTTAATTTAATAACTTCTTAATGAGATGAGTCTCACGAATGTGACAAGGGGTCAAAAAATCATGAAATTCGTAGTTGGCCCTCTGTAGGCGTTTGCAACATTGATGGCAAAAGTAACGCGTTGCCGGCCTTTGGGACGGAACAGGGGGATGAGATAGAGATACAGAAGGTTGGATAGGGGGAGGAGAAAATGGGCCATCAAAATTTTTACTCACCATACGAATATTATTAAAAAAAAAGCTCAGGGCTGACCGTTTCACGCCGATATTCCGTGAGAGCGTGGTAGCACACCGAGCTAACCGTAATCGAGATAACAATTTCTGTGTGGCACTACCACTTCAAAAATATATGCTATATAGGAGTATGGAAGGTAAAGGTGAAATTAAATAGAGAGATTGAAGTAAACAAATAGGGGAGGGGACTCTCAAATTAATTATTCCTTAAGATAGATTGCCTGGAAGAGATTGCTTTCAGCGATAAGGCCGCCTTTGGTTTCTACCATGACAATATTGTAATTGTATATCGACGGGTGCAAAGTAAAAAGAGATATCTGCAAAATAGCTACTTTACAGGAGAGCGAACAGATGGTCGAATTAACTTCGTAGTATTTGAAAGAACATACGTAGCTGGCTTTTTTACGTACGAAAACTTATTGAAATAATGTGATATATGCAAAACAAATAATGTCATATTGTAAAGAATTATATTATTAAAACGATTGTACAATAAATTAAAAATCATCATTTTGTAGATAACTTTATTTACTTTGCACCCGTCGATATTTGGTGAGCAATAAAGTGTTATCTATATTTTATTTTATTTTATTTGGGGGGCTAACAGCTATCATTAATAATAACTAAAAATAAGATAAATTAAGAGAAGCTATAAATATATATATCTATCTATTAATTGAGATACTTTCTATAAGCTGACAGAACGTCGCGGCCTAATAGATTTCATTCGAGCACACTGATCTCATGCAAACTCTCTTTAAAAAATAAAGATTTAAAAGCAGCCAGATAACGAGATAACGTATCCCATTTACTTTATTTTTATTATTGAAGCACAGCAGACAGGCTGACGGCCCAACTGTGATGGAAAGTGATTTACCGTCGCCTATGGACATTAGCCATACCAGAGGTACTGGCAATGTGCTGCCGATCTTAAAGGAGAAACTGGCACCTGACCACTGCTGCCAGAACACAACTCGAAAGTTGTTATGGCATCATACTCTACTTATGACGCCTGCACACACTTCATCTTATCAAACTTTAGACTATGCTGCCTCTTACTGTCAGAGAGGCCAAACCTTTACCAACATTTAGAAATTTACTCAGAAAATACTAGTTGTCCGAAAATAGCTATGTCTGATTAACACCATATCATGCTAATTATATATACTATAATCATACATTTATTATAATGACTTATGTATTCTGAAATGTATTATTGTATATATATGAGTATGTTTATATGTATGTATTTGTATGTTTATTTCTTAAATTGATTTGAGTATTTGTCTATCTATTGCCTTTTACCTGCACCACCTATGTCGCCTGATTCAAATCTCATTTGTATTGCCTGGAAGAGATCACATTAAGTGCTAAAGGCCACCTATTGTCGGTTTTTGTTATTGTATATTTTAATGTGTAAGAAACTGTTATCTCCCTCCCCCCCTCTCTCTCTCTCTCTCTTCCCCCCCCCCTCTCCATCTCTCCCTCTCTCTCTCTCCCCCTCTCTCTCTCTCTCTCCCTCTCTCTCTCATACTGTACACCAGCGGTGGTAGCCATCCAGTCAAGCAAATGCCTTGCAAGGTTGTTTTGTCGCCTCTTACGGCAGCCCGCCCGGCCGCAGGAATTGCTATTCTTTTTCTGTTCCTGCACGGAGTGGTTTAGCTCCTTGATCGATCGTCACAGGATAATTCGGTGGAAGTGTACCTGGTGGACACGGGAGAGTGCCGCTACGGTCCGCTGGAGTACATCCAGTGTTTGCCGCACCGGTTTGCGAACTTGCCCCCGTTAGCGAGGAGCTGCCACCTGGCGGGCGTGAACCTCTCCGCCTACAGCGAGGAGATGATCCAGAAGCAAGAGGAGTTCATGAAGAAGTATATCGAGGGGATCACTTGCACTATCGACGTTGATGATAAGTGAGTGTTCATTTTTCAGATTTTTTTTTACGTATTAGACATGAGCGCTGCTGGCTTCTTATATCTTACTGACCATCCATTTGCCTTACTATCGCTTAAAATTTGACATAGACTCCATATGAGTAATCTCAAAATGTAACCGATGGTAGAACATCTGAATAATACGGTCCTATACTCGTCAGAATATCTACAATGCATTCCCCTGTCTTAGTTTACTAAAACACAAATGTCCCGGATCAGAGACTTGGGCGTCTGACGAATGAAAGATTAAAATGAGCTAGTATGTATTGTAAATTTATTTTTAACTCTTAGTTAATGAATGAATTGCTCACCAACTTGATCTGTTCACTTTAGTTCAGTTGCCGACATAGAGCAAATGGCAACCAGCCAGTACTGACCTACCTGATCTTCCACTAGATCACCACCACTATTCTACGCCAGGTGGTAGGGTACAACCCCTGGTCTAGAGCATGCCACCATAACAACCTTGAGTTGTGTTCCGGCATCATTGACCAGGTGCCAACATCCCTATAGAGAGCAGCGGCGCATTTATAGCATCTTTGGCGTTGCAAATATCCATAGGCGATGGTAACCGCTTTCCATCAGGTGGACCGTCTGCCTGTCTGCTGAACTATTCCGTTCTTTACTGAACTAACTAAACTAATAAAATTTAAAAACTTCGTTTAAAAAAACCGACTTCAAAAACTAAAAAACTAAAATGTGTAAAATAACTTATTTCTTAAGCTATTATTATTAATATATATTATCTAAAAGTTTTTTAGTTTTTGAAGTCGGTTTGTTTAAACGAAGTTTTTAAATTTTATTTGTTACTTTTTAGTGTCTAGCTATGTATGGGTGGACCCACGAATGGTGCCGCGCTTCTTAAAAAATATAGGTCCCAAGAAGCGGGAACAAAAAAATGTTCGTAAAATGAAAACTACTGGGCCAAACTATGTCAAATTTTTAGGAGACCACATGGCAGCTATTCCGCGTCGAACAAAAAAAGAATCACGTAAATCGGATCATAAATCACGGAGTTATCGGCGAACATACATAAAAAAAAGCAACAAAAAAAAAAAGATTCCGACGAATTGAGAACCTCCTCCTTTTTTCGAAGTCGGTTAAAGAGTTGTTCTGTCTAGAAGAGGTCTTCTAGACAGAACAACTCTTTAACAGAACAACCTATATCTCTCAATTCTTTTCAGTGAGCCATTTCATTCACATCTAAAGCTAACTTGCTATTATTTACCCAAGTCTGGAATTAGTCTTAGGATCAGTTCAGTATTTTTTAACAACACAAACATAAGCTCTTTAACTTTGCAAAGATAAACAGCTTACATTTGTGTTGTTAAGAACAAAGCGTATGTTTGGCTGTCGATTTATATTAAAGTTTTAGTGATTTAATTGTTGGTAGTACTTCAGAGTCCTTGGGTGTATACGTGAGATTATCCAGCAATGAGACTCTTAATGAAGTTATGGTGCGAGAAGGATTGCTATTACCAAGTAAGTTTGATGTTGCATATATTAAACTCTATGTTAAATGCAGTCTGATGTATATTTTCTTCCATGTCAAATGTAAAATACATTTTACTCCACGTGAAACAAAATTAGTTTGAAATACATTTTACTCCATGACAAAGAAAATTAGTTAGAAATACACTTTACTCTACTCTACTCTACACTTTAGTATGAAGTACATTTTACTCCAGATCAAAATTAGTGTGAAGCACATTTGATTCTGTGTAGACTTTAATTTGAAGTACATTTTACTCCATGTCAAAATTAGTGTGGATTACATTGTTTCATGTATTCCATGTTGACTTTAGTATGAAGTATATTTTACTTCATTTCAAAATTAGTGTGATGTATATATGAAGACGTGAGTGGATGAAGGTGATATGTCGCATATTCGGTTTTTTGTTTTTTTTTGCGTAGATGAAGGTTATAAGTCGATACCAAATGACTAAAGACCTTAGACCATAGATATAAGGCATATTTAAAAAATAAAGAGTTGAAAAAGGTATTAAGTTTAGTTCAGTTTAAAATAAAAGTAAAACTATTATCTCGATTTACTCAGAATTGGAATTATGCGACTTATCACCTTCATCCACTCATGTCTTCATATGTCAAATTTAGCGTGTTGTGCTAAATTAATAATGTATGTTGTATTTAGTTGACAAACCCCCGTCGAACGTTGTTCGTCATGGCCCTCCTGAAGAGTACGCTGTTGACGACGATTTGGACATCAACGACTGTCCAGAGTACGAGGACCCCGTAGAAGCAGTCACGGTAACATACAAGAAGAATTATAACGCCAGTAAAAAAAATAACTTAAAAATGTTCCTGAATCCTATGTTCTTAGATGGCCTAGTAAAAAATGGGTTTCAAACGTTCCCAGTTCAACTAAACAGAAAAGTTCAAACAAAATGATATAATACTATAATGATATATTATTTACTAAATTACTACAAAATTACTGACGAAATAAGTAGTCAGAAGAGGAATAATAAAAAATGAATAAAATTAGACGTCTTAACAAGTTTCTTTTAAGAAATCAATTCAGGTTTTGATTGATTTGATTTAAATAAAGCCCATATTAGATAGTGCATTTCTGTCTTTCAATTTGGATGAATCAACCAAATCCATATAAACATAAATTTCAGTTCATTAATGTCATTGAGTACCATTGTTTCCTTTCAATTCTGTGTATTTGGTTATATATTGAGTTGAAAGTCTAGTAATGTTTTATTACATAAAAACGCAATAGAAGAAAGGCATTGATGGTACTTAAGGTAGTCTACAAACTTAATATGAATAAAACCGTAAGGTTCTAGAAACTATTCAAGAGTTTCATTTTTATTGGGCAATTTTCATTCTTAGTTTTGTAAGGAATTTTGAAGTTGGAAAACCCGGTTACTTAATATTTGTCTGTGTTGATTTTCTCCAGTCTGATTAAAATATATAAACAAATTTTAGGGTTATCACAACCGCGATGAAGCGGACATATGCAAACATTACAAGGGAGGACCTGAGAAAACGTGCTTCAAAGGGTCCCTTTGCACCAAAAAACATATCATGAAACATCCAGGTGAGTTATTAATTAAAGTCGATACCACATACAAATATGAAAGTATGTATTTGGTGACAGGAAACGGGAAATTAATAATAATTTTTACATACAGTATGAGCAAAACTTTAATACTTCACTGAAGCTCGTACGCGTTATTGCGCAGATCACAATTATATGGTTTACCACGAGGCACGTATTGAGCTGAGAAGGGATAGTATGCTATCTTGCTCGGCCGCTATGCTGACTTGCATGCCATCTCTTTCGCACCACACACAGTCAGGGATAATTACTTGACAGGACCTGCGTTGACTTACAGATATAACTTCTCTCGAAACGCATTCAAGTTTTGTGCGTACTATAGCAGCGTAGTCAAACCGGGCCCATCATCAGTTAAGGGGGGGGGGGGGTGCGCTACTCACAAAGGGGCGCCAAATAGTTACATATTATATGGTTTTCGAAAAAGGCGCTAAAAAGGTATTGTGCCTCGGGCGCAAGTTAAGCTCGCTACGCCACTGGCTGGACGGTACTTCATGCACTATGCGGTTTTCAGTTTGCGGCTTTATATTTGAATTTTAATATCCAAACAGATCGATTAAACTAGTATCAGAAAATAAAAGAGGATACTCACTAATGAACGGTATTTATTCAAAGCATGTGACCTCTAGTAACATTGCAAGGAAAATTCGCTACCAGTTTCAGTGTTGCCACTTGACATACGTGTGGATGGATTATAATGGATACATAGAGAGTTATCATTATATTTTTTAATTTTATTTTTTTGGACAACATAATATAATAATTAATATTCCTAAATATAAAACACAAAGTTAATACATGTATCAACCAAGTTTTCACAAAAAAATAATTTATGTAATGAAAATAAAAATAGGCTCAAACAGTTAATTACAAACGAAATTATAATTACATGAAAATTACATAATTATATTAATTTAAAAGTTATCATCATAAATGAATTTGATTATAATAACTCGACTATTAGATAGATAGATAACACTTTATCATGCACCAATGCAAAAATGAACTTACAAACTAAAACTTTATCTAATTATGTATAAAGGACGGTCTTATCGCTAAAAAGCAATCTCTTCCAGACAACCCCAGGAATGACTTGAGATTATAATGGCGATGGTGGTATACGTAACATATAGTACGAACTACTAAGAAATACCTAAATTATTATTAAAAAGTCAAGTACCTAATCTAATCCTCCGCTTGCATAATGCCCACGAACGAGCACATGTATCAAGGTTTCAAATAACTTGTTTTTAAGTACTTACGCTGCCCACTTCCCTCGTCGCTTTCCTACTTGTTGCTGTGGGCATATTGTAAACGAGGCTCAACCTATGTGGTTTTCGTACTCAGACGGTTGGACGTTGGATCGCGTGCCGGTGATAGGCAAATGCAAGCCGATACCCCTGCCCGCCCCTGACACGTGGCTGAGGGTGCTCGTCACCACGGTCGCCCACTTCAACAGACTGTTCGTGCAGATCGTCAACGAAGGGGAGAAAGGTATTCAAATTCAAAACTTTACACTCAAAATAAGTTCCACTGGAGAACACCTCTCTAAGCATCATGTCGTAATTATGATGAACAGAACCACTCTATATTAAAAACAAAATCCCACAAGTCACATTAACAAAAAATAAATTCTAAAAAAAATTGCTTTGCTCTTGCAGGTCTTGATATTTTTGGGGGAAAAAAACAATCATTGGTTAAGCTGTTAATAGGTGAATCCAATGTCCATGATATCTTTTAATATGTACATTTCCTTCGGTGTGTAACACAAATTATAATTTTGTTTCTATTGTCCTGTTGGAATCGTTGTATTGTCCACAGGTATATATATTAAATTATTGCACACACGATGTCAGTCTCAGATATTTATTGCAGTTCTTTTTTGGGATATATTGACATGTGACAGATTACACATATTTTGAGATTCGAATGCAACCATGATCCATAATACAACCTCCAATATGTCCATATTAGACGTGCGTCCCGGGCGAAAACTTCATAGAAATGAGATAAAATTCGCCCGAAATATTCGCTGTGCGGCCTAGTTGACATTCATTCAGTGGAATTTATCTCGCGCAGTGAGAATTCGCAATGCGAACTAGTCCTTAATCTTCTCAATTTTTTACTCACTGGTCCAATTTTCAAAGGACCCCTTGTGGCGGCATTACGTGCACAGCACTAGTCGCGCGTCACATCACTAACAAAAAGGGAAAACAATGCTGTCATATTATGACAGATAAAAAAAGACTCTTTTCCCGGCAAAAAGCACCGAATCATCAATGTCATTATTGCACTTCAATGTGTTGATATATAACGCTCTGTTTGTGAAATTAAAGTGCCTAGTATCCATGTGTTCTGGATTTTCATTTATCCACTGCCGACCCGGAGGTGTCTAATACCTCCACACTGGTGACCTTCGACGCAAGGATACAAAAGCCTTTCCGTTAACTATACGGACTTAAGGAACCGTAAAAGCACATCTACTGAGAACTTCGGAGATAAATTGCATAAATCTACTTCACATATTTAGGAAAACAGAGTATTCACCGGCAATTACGATAACCCAATTACCATGTTAAGGAAGGAATGATGGTACCGCAACCCCTCATCATTCCAACAAGTACGTGCAAGTTCTGAGATTGCAAGAGGATTCTTCAGGGTCAGTTTGCTATTCACACATCTCGGAAGATAGTGTTTTAGTGCAAGTGGTATTTATACAGGTATATCTGTACAAAAAATTAACAAAGTGAAACTATCGTGGTATTTTACAAGCAGTTGAGTATTTGGTATGTATGCTTGTACATGAATTGTGATATATATCATCAGTGGTACATCCTACATATTTGTGACTATCAACTCACAAGCAGAGAACTTTCCAGCTATATTGAATAGTGTAACATAAGTAGATCATTCATATTTAATTTATAACAAAAAGTCTCATTGATATAACTCATAATCTTTATTTTATTGAGAATTACTTTATGTACCTGTATAGTGTTATATGAATATCCTAAAATTAAATTTATAGTACTGTAAACCTTAAAAATCTTGTATCAGTATCAGCAACACTTGTTTATGCACTTACTAAGGGTGTTGCTATGTAGTAAACCAACTGTTATTGCAGACAATGCATAAACATCACTCATAAGTATAGGTAAGAGTAAGCATTTCACTTCCTTGTGTATTTTCCTTCGTCACCCTTATATACAGCTGCATTTATTGTTAAAAAATATTTAGCATATATTGTTTGGCAGCATACATTAAGAACTTCATTTTTATTTCAGTTCTGTGAACCTGATAACTAGAAAATAACAGCTTGTTTAATTTAACTAAACTCTGGAAAGTGGAGTGTATACCTAATACTAATTGCAAATATTGTGACAGACACTACAAAATACAATTATGTAGTTGGTCACCTCGACCAAAGACTAGCAAGCGAGGTTGAAGATATAATAACAAACCCACCATCTGAAGGAAAATATGAAAAACTAAAAAATGTACTTATACAGCGCCTTTCAATCTCTCAGGAAAAACGGGTACACCAACTTTTGAGTGATGAGGAGCTTGGTGATAGAAAACCATCACAGTTCCTGCGGCACTTGCGTTCTCTCGCAGGGAGTACACTTACAGATGATAAAATTATACGTCAACTTTGGTTGCGCCGCCTGCCCCAGCAAGCTCAAGCTATACTGGCCGCACAGGCTGACCTGGACCTAGATAAAGTGTCAGAACTGGCCGACAAAATTATAGAGTTGGCTCCAACTCCTGTTATGGTATGTACTACTGCCACATCCTCAAACAGTTTGACTCTTGCTTCAATAGCCCAGCAGCTAGAAGAGGTTAACAACCAGGTTGCTGCTCTATCTAGACGACAGAATCGATTTCCACGTGACCGATCCTCATCATCAACTCGTGGTCCCAAAACATGTTGGTACCATCGTAGGTGGGGTAATAAGGCTACTAAGTGTGTAAGCCCGTGCACTTGGAAAGCGGAAAACTTAAACAGCAGTCAGTAACAGCGGCAACTGACTGCCATAGTACTGGCCGCCGCTTGTTTGTCACGGACCAAGTGACCAAGCGCCGTTTCCTAATTGATACTGGATCTGACCTATGTTGTTATCCGCATAATTGGCTACCATCACGCAGAAGGGCTACCAGCTATGATTTAAGCGCAGCCAATGGTAGCTGCATTAAGACATATGGCACAATCAATCTTAAACTTAATTTTGGTCTACGCCGTGACTTCATCTGGCAGTTCGTCATAGCTGATGTCAACTCAGCCATTATTGGCTCTGATTTTTTAGCATTTTATCACCTATTGCCAGACTGTCGCAATGAGAGGATAGTGGATGGAACTACAGGACTATCATCCATCGCCCCCACTACTGACATTGATCAACCGAGTGTTCGAACAATTGCATCTGGAAAACCCATTTTCATTGAACTTTTGGGAGAGTTCCCAGATATCGCACGACCACCTGGATTGCCTCGAATTGTCAAGCATAACACGGTGCATTATATTAAAACAACAGATGGACCACCGATTTCGTGTCGCCCTCGCCGTTTGGCTCCTCAAAAGCTAGTATCAGCTAAGAAAGAATTTGAGGACATGGTGAGATCTGGTACAGCTCGACCATCTAAAAGTGCTTGGTCATCGCCGTTACACATGACTCTTAAGAAGGACGATACCTGGCGACCATGCGGCGACTACCGCGCTTTAAACGCCAGAACGGTACCTGATAGGTACCCTGTGCGCTATATACATGACTTTGCCCATAATCTCTCTGGTTCAAAAATATTTAGTACCATCGATTTGGTCAAAGCGTACCATCAGATACCGATCGCTGAAGAGGACGTGTCGAAAACCGCAATCATTACCCCGTTTGGCCTCTTCGAATTTCCTTTTATGACTTTCGGTTTGCGAAATGCGGGGCAGACATTTCAGCGATTTAATGATGAGGTCACTCGGGGTCTTGATTTCTGTTTCCCTTATGTCGACGACATCCTCGTCCATTCTGCTAATGAGACTCTTCACAGGGAACACCTTCGAACCTTATTTAAACGTCTACAGGATTATGGAGTTGTGATAAATCCTTCCAAATGTATTCTAGGAGTAGACGAAGTTAAT
The DNA here is from genome assembly GCA_949752895.1 of Dendrolimus pini. NCBI lineage: Eukaryota > Metazoa > Arthropoda > Insecta > Lepidoptera > Lasiocampidae > Dendrolimus > Dendrolimus pini. Next base: position 16,842,579 of record OX457136.1, read on the forward strand.
TTCTTGGGCTATCACATAAACAGTGAAGGTACACGCCCTCCTCAGGATCGCATCCAAGTCTTATTGGATTTCCCGCCTCCCGAGACAGTTCAAGGCATGCGTCGATTCCTTGGTATGCTAAACTACTACCGGCGTTTTGTTCCTCATGCTGCCAAGTATCAGGCTCCACTAATTGAGGCACTGGTTGCAACAAACAGCAAAGGTGCTAAGCCATTTCCTTGGTCCCCGGAACTACTCCAAAAATTTGAAGCCTGTAAGGAAAGCTTATCGTCAGCAACGCTATTGCAGCATCCATTGAATAATGCCAGTCTAGGCCTGTTCACTGATGCATCCAGCGTCCATGTTGGATCTTGCCTTCAACAAAAGATAAATGGTCAATGGTTTCCACTTTCTTTTTTTAGCAAGAAACTTACACCACAGCAACAACAGTGGCCGGCTTATTATAGAGAATTACTAGCAGTGTATGAAAGTGTCCAACATTTTCGATATATCCTTGAAGTCCAGCACACCACAATATTCACCGACCACAAGCCACTCCTATACGCATTTTTACAGCGACGGGAGAAGCTACCACCTCCACAGCTAAACCAGCTATCATTTATTAGTCAATTTACCACTGATATACAGTACATCAAGGGCGTAGAAAATATCGTCGCCGATACAATGTCGCGTATCGATATCAATGCCATTTCCTTGGATCAAGATTACAATGCACTTGCAAAATCACAATCTTCAGATTCGGAGCTTGAAAATTTGTTACAAACTGGTTCTAGTCTAAATCTCTCTAAAGTTAGTCCACCAGGTACAAATACGACAATTTATTGTGATGTTTCTACAGGAAAGCCTCGTCCTTATTTGACTCCTCCCTTTCGACGAGCAGCTTTCAACAATTTACATAATCTGAGTCATCCCGGTGCCCGCACCACTACGCGCCTCATATCCGACCGTTTCGTTTGGCCATCAATGAAAAAGGACTGCCGTACCTGGTCACGAACTTGTGATGCGTGCCAACGTAGCAAAGTTACGAGACACAACTCAGCTCCTTCAGGAAAGTTCGACACGCCATCTGGGCGGTTCATGCACGTCCACATAGATATAGTCGGGCCATTACCAGTCTGCAACGAGTACCGATATTGTTTAACTGCAATTGATAGAGTATCTAGATGGCCCGAGGTTTGGCCTATGCGGTCTATCACTGCAGAAGAAGTGGCAGAAACCTTTACCAGGGAATGGATTTCACGTTTTGGAGTTCCATCAATTATTACAACGGACCAAGGTTCCCAATTTGAATCCGACCTGTTTAACCGGCTATTACTACGATTTGCCACGAAACGCATTAGGACTACTTCATACCATCCTCGTGCAAATGGAATGATTGAGCGTATTCACAGACAGCTTAAGGCAGCGCTAATGTGCCATAAAGATTCTTGGACAAGATCACTTCCTATGGTCTTGCTAGGAATGCGGTCAGCATTCAAAGACGATCTTAAAGCCACAGTGGCAGAAAATGTTTACGGGGAGCCCTTAAGACTCCCTGGAGAAATGTTGACACCTCCCTCAATATCAGAAAAAATTGAAGATGCTGCTGATTTTGTGATACAGTTACGCCAGAAAATGTCATCTATCCGTCCAGCGCCCGCCTCTCGACACTGTAAAGACTCTCCGTTTATATTTAAAGAGTTGTCCACTGCCTCACATGTTTTTTTGAGAGACGATACAGTGCGCCGCGCACTGCAACCGCCATATACAGGCCCATTTAAAATATTAGAACGCTCAGATGATGGAAAAACAGTTACACTAGCCATTAAAAACAACAGAGTTGTAGTGAGTGTAGACAGACTTAAACCAGCTTTTATAGATCACATTGATAATGAACGGATTCAAACTGAACAGGTGCCTACCTCACTTAAACAAGCTACTCTACCACTCAACCAAGAAGAGTTACCATCTAAACTACCTGTGCCTGCAAAAGTTCCAGATGAGAACATTAAACAACCGTATACCACACGCTCCGGCAGACGTGTTAGATTTAAGAATTTTGATTGATATTTTTTTTTATTTTTTATTTATTTTAATAACTATCTATTATTGTTTGTAGCTACCTATAATTGTTTATTTCTTTTGTATCATTAATATTTTTAATTCATACATTTAAAACTAAAATATTTGAAACATCATTAGTATCTTGATACTGTTGTTTCCTAAACTGTATTTGGTGTATCTTTCTCCGTGGGGGGGGTGGTGTGGCGGCATTACGTGCACAGCACTAGTCGCGCGTCACATCACTAACAAAAAGGGAAAACAATGCTGTCATATTATGACAGATAAAAAAAGACTCTTTTCCCGGCAAAAAGCACCGAATCATCAATGTCATTATTGCACTTCAATGTGTTGATATATAACGCTCTGTTTGTGAAATTAAAGTGCCTAGTATCCATGTGTTCTGGATTTTCATTTATCCACTGCCGACCCGGAGGTGTCTAATACCTCCACACCCTTATGTACTTATTTCTCACCTTATCAATTCTTATAACACTACATATCCATCTCAACATTCTGATCTTAGCTCAGTTGAGATGTTTGTGGTCTATCACTTTAGTGGCCCAACATTGGGACCCGTATAACATAACCGGTCGTATGACAGATTTATATATCTGACCTATTAGTTTCAGTGGCATTGGTATGTCCCATGTCACGCAATATGTCTTTTTCTTCCATACTCCTCTATTCTGACCTACATCCTCTGCTGTCACAGCACATATCATGCTTCACACATTTCATCCATATCTTTGGTCTACCATTATATTTGCATCACTCATCAGTCTTGCCCTTGTCCCTTACAACTCCAAATATGTAAGAAACAACCGTTTAAATCGACAGAGAAATTGCCGTCGTTCGGAACTGTGCTGCCCCCGCGCACGTTGGCCGGCTTAGTGCGCGACATGAACAGCCCCGCGAGCAGGGCGGCCTACAAACCACTCACGGTATGTTACAACAAACCTGTGACACATTTCACTAAACAGTTGAGATTTTCAACAAAAACATATTGTTACGAGTTGCAGGACTCGAATTAAAATGCCGTTAGAATTACTATACAGTTTATTAGAACTATACAAGCACGTATAACACAGGTACAAATATAACTGAACACAATCTGTCCAACCGTAATGCACGATTCAAGAACACGCGCAAAGTCCGCCACTAAATAGATTACCGAATGTACACAAGTCTTGCTTCGCTCGTGGTTATCGCTTGACTGCTGATCTCTCCATTAGGGCATTGCTTTATACCGCACATATGCAATATGTCTGCCCGACCGAATTTCTTAGAATCAGTTTGTACTTTTAAATCCGAGACACCTGGCAGTGATCATCAATATTATAAATGCGAAAGTAATTATTATGTATGTTTTTCTATAACGCTTTAACAGAAAAACCACGGTACGACTTTTACTTAAATTTGGTATATGGTTGCCTGGGAGAGATCGCTTTGAGCGATAAGGCCGCCTATTGTATTGCCCAGAAAATATTGTAGATATGGTCTGCTTTTGTAATTGTATATTTTTGTGTGCAATAAAGTGTTATCTCTCTCTCTAGATATACATGTATAGTCTCAGTACCAATTAATATCTTGTCGTCAAGAATAGCGAGAGACAGGGATATATGGAGAAAGTTGAAAGAGGTCTACGTATCAAAACTACACTAATCTTTAAGAACTAAAATCATGAAACTTAATTTTAAAACTATTATTAGTAATAAAGGCTATCTCGATTGGATTTCATCCAAAATGGTCATAGGATACTTTTATCCCGGAAAATGGGATAGTTTTTGGAATAAAATTAAGACAATTTTCTGGTAGTGAATAGTACCTAGATAAAAATTTACTGCAATTGTGCCCTATGAATTCTGGATGTATACTTGCTGTCAAAGTGAATTAGGGTGAAAATTATATGTCGAAGATAAAACTGAACAGAAAAACAACTTTACTTACACAACATTGTGGAAATAAATGTATTACAGGTTGCGCCCGCACCTGGTGAACTGGTGGCGGCGTTGTTTCCAGTAGATAAGAATTACTACCGCGCGAGGGTCCGAAGTCTGTCTAGGGCAGACCAAAATGTTGAGGTAATTTTTTTTTCTGACATTCTGAAAGTACGCTTGGAGTTGTCTAATCACAGGGATGAAAACAGCACTTTTCATCTTTGGAACATGATTCTCCCTGCGAACTCTATGGGAACCATAGATAACACATGCCACTCAAGTCCCAACTTTTTTTACAGCGACTGTTAAAGCGCGGCATAAATTGTAATAAAAAATATCAACGATTTTGTGACATCATTTTATACTTATAAATTACTGTTCATTAAATTATTATATAATTTACAAAAATTTGAGCTAAATATTTACTATCGTCAATGACAAAAAAAATACTGGCTAGTAGAATGCCACAGAAAACGAAATATACTTGACGTCATAAGCGATGACGTTATATCAGATCTAGATGTGGATTTAGCGCCAGATTTTATTAGAGAAGTAGTTGTTTGTTTGATTAATCAGTTCAGTTGTTCGACAAACTTGTTTTTTAAAAAGGTTTTTGAATACAAGCTTTTGAGATCCAGGATAACAAGCCAAGTAAAACGAGCCCAAACACGACGGGCCTATCTTGTTTAGTACAGGAGTTCCTATGGCCACCTTCCGACTCCATCATCAGATCAGCACCATATTGTTGCATTGTCACGCGATACATATATATATATATATGCGTGCAAAATTTCAGCTCAATCGGAAACCGAGAAGTTGGTCAAATTTAACTTGCAAGATTCCACCCGAACTTACATACATACATCCATTGCAAGTTAAATAATAGCTTGTAAAAATACCTGTGCGTCTCGGGACGTCCGACGGAAGTGATTACTTAGCCTGCCTACCGCTGCCGTATGCTTGAGTGAAAGGGAAGCGAGACAGACTGGCGCCGCAACGCGTTATGCAACGAAGCGGTTTACCCTCCCATAGGGGCCTACGCAGACCAGGACGGCATGGCAAGGGATTTAATTTTTTACTAATGGACATTCAAACGTATCGATATAGAAATACTACATAAATTGCTATGCTTTAAAATGATGACGTGGCCCGTGACAAGGCGCTGGAATGCCGCGGTATCTAAGCGGCTAATGTGCGCTGACTGACGGCAAAATCCCTTGCCATGCCGTCCCGGTCTGCGTACGCCAACAAGTGTTTCTGTTGGTCGTCCAACGTGGGTGATGTTGCGTTGTGTGCCAGCTGATGTACGTGGACTACGGCACCGTGATGTGCGTGAAGGAGAACGAGGTGAAGGCGCTGCACCCGCGCTGGACGGCGCTGCCGATGCAGGCCATCGAGTGCGTGCTGGGCGGCGTGGCGCCGCGCTCCAGCCTCACGCACCAGTGGGCCGCCGCCAAGAAGCAGCTCGAGATACTCACGCTCGACAAGGTGTTCAACGCGCACGTACTGTGAGTGTCTTCCGTTTCCATACTAGCTGCGCCCGCCCATCCACCTCTTAATCATTATTATATGCTGCGATGTTATTTTTACGGGAGCTGCATACATCATCAGTCATCGCAGCGGACAACGAACTACTGACTAGCGCAGCGCGAGAGCGCACATATTTATAGTTGCTCTATCTCGCTCGCACATCATCCGTCCCGCTCACACACACTGTGCTATACATTGTACTAGCAGTAAGACTTGTTAACATTTGTTCTTGACGTTACCGTTTCCAAAATAAATAAGTTCACTTCACATCAGCACTCGACAGTGAATACTACTCTCTGCCATCTGAATTATTATTTAACCTCTATCTACCATCTCCTAAGATATTCATTGAAATCGAATGATGTATATGGCAATATTGATTTAAATTAAATACTAGTGATTAATAACGTATTTGTTTGGATAAGGATTAATATTATGTTTATAAAAACACCTTCCTTCGCAAATAATGCGTTATTTTAGAAAAACTTTTCATTTTCATTGATGCTCCGCTCCTATTGGTCTTAGCATGATGATATATATATTCTCTATTAATGGGCTATCTAACACTAAAAGAATTTTTTTAAATAGGCCAGTAGTCCTGAGATTAATGCGTTCAAGCAAACAAACAAACTCTTCGGCTTTATATATTAGTATAGATTGTAGACTGCCGCGACTTCGTCCTGGTGGAAATCCACGGTATCCTAAAAGTAGCGTAGTAGCAAGTAGCGTAAGGTTACTCTCCTAATAACTTGACGGCCTTCGTGGTTAAGCGGGCTATAAGCCTTTGCCGGCTTACCACACTGCAACTCAGAGGCTCCGGGTTCGATTTCTGGTATGGTAAACTTCGGAAATTTTCTTTATTATTTACTATGGTCTGGGTGTCTGAGATCGGCCCCAAAGTAGTCCGTTATACATTACCTAGAATACAAGCGTAATTTGCTTAATTTGGGGATATGCAGTATGTTTGTCTGCCATTTATTAAAATTAAAATTAAAAAAAATTACATCAGCTATCTGCCAGTGAAAGTCCCGTCAAAATCGGTCCAGCCGTTTCGGAGATTAGCCTGGAACATCTAGACAAATAAAAATTCTATGACTGGCCAAAAGCGTCCTTTTTATAGCGTTGAAACGCCGTTAATGATAATACATAAGTTACTTGACAATATTTAACGTCACTAACAATTTCGCATCTCAAATATCGCATTAAACCCTTGGCTACATTTGCGTAACACTAACGTTATCCCATTCGGTCACGTGGAACGGATGGGAGAGGATCGAAGCGTGAAGAGGGGCTATTTGGGACGATCGGATGCGCGTCGTCCGGTCGGTCTGCACTAATAAACCCATGAGGTTTCTGTGCCACAGTTCAAATGTGATTTGTAATGTATATGAATGTAATCATATTGGATAATAAATTTAAAAAAAGTACCGGTGGAGGGACAGAGTGGAGGCTGACCTGTGCGAGCTTCAAGGCCTTAACTGGCAAGAAATCGCACAGGACGGGAACAGGTGGCGTGTTCTCGTTTCGGAGGCCAAGACACATTTTGAGTCGCTGAGCCAACGGAACTAATTATCCAGACATTATGAAATGAAAATATTGATTTCTTCGAAAACACATGCACAATTTCACAAGATCCCGCGCTTCCATACCTTAAATATTATTGTATTTATAAGTATCTAAAATATTTTCACGCTATACATGACATAAAATTGATATTAAAAATTATTTTACTATAAATTTTATAATTGAATTGTAAATAAAGTTAGTGTACTTGATTTCATTAAGTACAAGACATAATAATCATACCAAAGTATTTTATTACATTTGTATTGCTAGAATAATAGTTACTGCGCTTAAATATTTTCATTAAGCACAGAACATAAAATTATAATAGTATTTAATAAATAATAAAAAATAATAATACGCGAGTTTATGTGTATGTGTGTGCGTCTGTGTGTGTGTGTGTGTGTGTGCTGTGTGACGAGCAATATAATGTTACCAACGTAAAATTGCAGCGCTCGAGACTACGACGAGATCACGGTGGCGCTCTTCGACGACGACGGGTACAACGTGGCCGAGAAGATGGCCGACCAGGGGCTGGTCACCTACGAGGAGTGCGACGTCGTCGACGACGCCGACCAGCGGCAGAGGATCGTGGTGCCCTAACAATGCAAGTACCCGGTGTCTCTATACTCTATCGTATAGCACGTTTGATAATGACAGTGGACTAATATTAACGACTCGTTGTTCAGGGTCCCAACTCGTCTGCTATTATTATAGTGTCATAATAGTTGACTACTGGCGTCATAAAAATAGAACGCTGGCGTTATAATGGTAGAAAACTAACGTCAAACGGTCGACTACTAGCGTACTAACGGTTGTTCACTGGCATTATAATTGTAGAACACTAGCGTCATAATGATAAATCACTAGTGCCAAAATGGTTGATCAATGGCGTAATAATAGTCAATCACTGAAGACTATGGTTGTTTGCTGGGGTCATAATGATCGACGCTGGCATCATAATGGTTGCTCTTGCGCATCATTATGATGTATTATGACGCCAAAGAAAAACCATTCCGACAGATTGTACGTCTTGGGGCTCCGACGAATGATGCGACTTAACGAGTACGAGTCTTCGAATAGATTGACTCTCGAAGCAAGTCAGGATCGAGTAGATTATCAATTCGATTGTAATTTTGTTTATATACATAAACATAAAAAATAACATTCTAATTATCTTAAAAAAGAAGTCGGCGTGATAAATTTCGTAAATGATTATTTGCGTTAGTTGACTGTCGTTCTAAACGTGTCGCATGTATGTTTTTTAAATGAGAAATACTCTATATTCCACTGGACTGATTAGTTAACAAAGCTAATTACTTAACTATAAGTATGTTTAATAGTTTATTTCGACGACTTGTAACTTCGACTGTTATATTTTTTTCGAACTGGCAATCGGGGTATGAGGCGAGTCGTGCGGTGGGGGGGCGCACCCACACAACACCCGAGCCGTATTAACGTATTAATGGGCCCATACAATTTCCTGCATGGCAGTTCGCATAATGCAAGACTGAGTATGCTTGCAGCCTGCATTGCGTCCTACAACTTCGAACAGACTGCCTCTAGTCCTACAAGCTCCCCCCACTGCGGGATAGTGAATGGGTCTCTTTAGTTTTAGTGTTGCACGTTTATCGATATCGATCTCACTTACTTTATTGTTTACATATTTGTTATGTATTGGAAATGACTTCGGTTGTCTATTCGTCACATCTTAAAATAAATTTAAAAAACAGAAATAAATTCTTAACCACGACAGTTAGTTAGGAAAGTATTAAAATTGTGACTATTGGTGGCAGTTGTCTACTTTGAATAAATTCTAGATATGCACTATGGATACATATATGTAGAAGAGAGAGGGGGAGCGAGAGGGATAGAGATCAATGCGTAAGAAATACTGGAGTAGAATCTATATTTTGAACTTCCAAGGCCGCCTCTTAAGTTTCATTACTCGTCCGACGCCTAGCTGCTAACTATGCTAGCCACTGGCGTCGGCGGTATACGGGGCGCGAGGAAGTTGTGCTCCGGCATATCAGGGGTACTCTCCTTCCGCAACTGTGACATTGAACGAAAAAATATTTATGATACTGACCCTGCCAATCAGGCATTGGATACGGCTGTTTGAGAATAAAGAAAGAAATATTTGAAGAAATAGCGACGTACTTACATTGTTTACATATATCGTAAAAATAAAAGAATATTTTGATAATTTGTAACTTTGCTGTGACGGCTTTAATATTAAGAACATGAAATAAAAAGTTGTTAATAATTTTACTCATTTTATTGCGTACCAAAAAAAAATCGATGTCGACTATCCCGTATGTGACATCACTAGAAAATTGTCATGTAGACCTGTCGCAAACTTTACGTGCACAAAGTGTGAAAATACTTTAGTCGGATTTTTAATTATCTGAACCAAAATGACAGCTGCGATCGACTTTTTTTTTTGTTGCAAGTTTGGAGCAACTCACTACTGTGAGTTGAATCACAGAATTTTCTATAGTATTCAACTCAAAGGTGACTTGTCGATTCACCTCACAGTGGTGAGTGAGTGAAAATATGGACCACAGCTGTCATTTTAGTCCAGGTAATTAAAAATCAGTATACTTCATATGATGTGTTTTAATGAAGAGTTTAATATATAGACGTGCGCGCTCACGCCTACAGCGGACTTTAAATGTGTCTGGCAAGTTGTAAAAACCATTAAAACTGTCCGGCTACTGAGGTAACATTTTTTTATAGGTCCCAAGAAACGTATATAAAAAATAGCTTTTATACTATAATGAAAGTATAATTTATTAAAGTTTAGGGGTGTCTGGTAGGGGGTAGCAACTGTGATAAGTGTCCGACAGTGGGTGACGAGATTTCTAAAGTTATCCCGAAGAAAATATAAAAAAATATAGCTTTATACTTTGACGCATTTAAGGTTCTATTTTATACACCTTTACTAACTACCTGTTACCTGCCCAAGTAACCACAATGTGTTATTGCTGGTCGTTCTTATCTGTATAGGGGACATGCACAGAAAAACTTTCAGGTTTTATAAAATGACGGTAGGTCTGGCGGTCCTGGGCTCTTAAGCTATAAACAAAATCAAAGGACAAAACGCGTTTCAGCTAGAATTCTGAATCCTTTGAAAAAATATTTCTACTGTTAGTACACACTAAAAATGTGGGAGATTCATTTTGTATTTTAAGGGCGATTAATAATATCTCTAGTCTTTCAATCTTCATTTGATCGCTGTTTAATATGATGAAATCAAGATTTTCTGTTATTCTCTATATATCCACTATAAATGGCTGAATATGCAGTTTTTTGTTATCACTATTACTGATTGAATAATAATTGGTTTTGTGATTTATGTTAAATAGTATTAATCATATCGAGGGCTTCGTAACAAATGAGCGTAAAGACAAAATGCAGTTTTACACAAGGGACAAAATTGTGAATAAAACAAAACTAGTTGATTGTATAAGGCTGAAATTTGGAATAGCCTTCTTTTTAGGTACACTTGCATACTGGTAAGAGTTTCTAAATTGTTACAGTTCATAGATTTGAGTGAACAAGAAAAAATGGCATTTTTGCGTATACGCCCATTTGTTATGAAGCCTCGATATATTATAGGTGGTTTTATATTACTCCATTCTAGAAATATAGGAAAGCTTGCCGTGGTCAAAATTATCCTAGATTTACACCCAACTTAGAAATAAGCTATATAATGATTTAAATTAAGTTGTATATTAACGATATGAATATTTCGAATGGAGTATATATTATTAACATTTACCTGAATTATAGTTCCTTCATAATATATAAATGTAAGTAATAAAATTACGAGGCATTAGATACAGGATCAATCAAAATAATTGCCCTAATCGTAAGCATTTCATTTCAATTGTTACAAGTTTTATACTTAGCATTAAAGAGAAATAAATGTTATATCTTATACAAGAATTTTACTTGTTTTTAAATTTTATGCCTATGGAAGAGTGTACTGCCCTACTAAATGCACTTGCAGTAATCATCATTTTTGGGTTTTTCATTTTGTGCAGATATGTTACCCCAAGACGCTAATCTTATACTTAATATATAAAGCTGAAGAGTTTGTTTGTTTGATTGAACGCGCTAATCTCAGGAACTACTGGTCTGATTTGAAAAATTATTTCAAAGTTAGATAGCCCCTTTATTGAGGAAGGCTATAGACTATATATCATCACGCTAAGACCAATAGGAGCGGAGCACCAATGAAGAATGTTTCAGGGGTCATTTTTACTATTCCACAGCGGACGAAGTCGCGAGCAGAAGCTAGTCGAAACATAAAGCTTGATTTTTGTTTGTTTTTAGATACTGTTACGAATTTGTAGGGGATTTGTAGGTTGTAAATTTAAAATTGTCGTTGGAATTATCACAAGTTTATTTAGAAGTACACAGGGCAGGTTTTATGAGAGATTAGCGCGAACAAAATAGATCACTCAAATTCAAAGGGGTAATAAGACACCTGCAAGGGATTAGTATCGACTTGTAACAATACAGTAAAAAGTTACATAACATGGACATGAAAACGCCATTCGCAAGTACTGCGTTTACTATAAGGAGAGCAGTGTATATTATACCGTAGATGCAAATGATTGAGAGAATGAGATGATTCCTAATCTCTACCAGAGGAAATCATGGAATATACTAGAAATAGTGACAAATCTTCCACTGAACAAGAGACCATGAATTTTTATTTTTATAGCAACTTTGGTAAATTGTCAGACATGTGCATTTGGTTACAATTACTACGTGCTATTAAACAGTGAAATAAAACATCGTGATGATACCTACACATCAAGATAGTGATGTGTCAAACCTCCCAAGCCGCCTTGGACAAGCGTGGTGGGTATACTGTCCGTTCCCCTATAGTGGGAGGCCCAAGCCCAGCAGCGGGACATTTATGGGCTGTTACTCTTATTATTATTATGACAATAACCTTACAGTATTAACATATAAGTAGGAAATTTTCTTCAAAATATAGAGTTGATGACATCAGAACAAAATATTGTATGTTATGTATGAAGTTGATAACCAAGACTAACAAAGCCCATGGATCTGCGTTTTGAAGGATATGGAAATCATATTTTACATGATTTAATTCATTTATTAATAACTTAAGATACACAAAGCAAACTATAAAACAATAAATCCTTCTATTTAAGGCACTTACAGAAAATATAATAATGTAAATAGGAATTCATTTTTTAAATAGATTGTGCCATAGACAAATAAAATGAGATTCAACACGGAAACAGTAAAATTTTACAGCCTAAGTACCAATCTCTTACTAGCTAATTTTCGATTTATAATTATTTAATACAAAAACTAGTCAAAAGCAGGAACATATAATAAATACAGCACATGCATTAAATTTTGATACTTAATCTCAATTTTGTTGACAATAAATAATTAATTCATGCACTATTTGGCTCATTTTATTCGTACATACTTATGTCGTCATAAGTATGTACTCTATACTCTGATTGTTTACCTTTACTAAAATGACAGATGCAATCGAGTTTTTTTATTTTGAAAGCTTGAGTAGTGTTGTAGCATAGCTCATTCATAACTGATTTGTGCGAGTCGTTGCTCACCACTGTGGGTTGTTGATTCTACTCGCACACCTCACTTATGAATGAGCAATACTACAACACTGCTCCAAGCTTTCAACATAAAAAATAATTTCAGTCAAGGTAATAAGGAATCTGAGTACGCAAGAGTTAACTTGAGACCTGAGCGGAATGCGCGCTCCCCTCCCGACCCCCGCCTTACCGCTCCCGACGCGTACGATCGAGTCAGTACCTCGCGCTTACGTCATCCGAGCGAAGTCTCAAGTTAACTCTTGCAGGTTGTATACTACAAAATCTATCAGGTTGTGTCATTTTGTAAGATAATAAAAAATATCTCAGTTGTTTTGATTTCCCTTATTAACAATTTAATTTTTGCAATTAAAAATGTAACAGCATTAAAAACATATCTAACATTGAGGGGAAATTTCTAAATTAATAAATAATACATTTATGTTAAATTCCTTTGGTATACATAGAACTTACTATCTACTAATATTCAGACTCACAACAAACCTTATGCTAATTTTGATGTTACAAAAAATTGCTGTTGTATCATTCCAGTTTAATATAACACCATATTCTAACTTTTATTGCGGACTCACTGGGATATTTTTAACAAAATTCTTAATACAGGACAAACATGTCCATGGGGTCATTGGAGCAAATACCCACAGTTAACTAATGATTACTGCATCTACACCACCATAAAAACCCAAAAAATTTACCAGTATGGTTCGATGTTGTTATACAAGTCCACAATGTCTTACTTATTTGCCCAATATTAATATGAAAACTGTTCCAATATAATTAATTCCAAACAAGTATAGTAACATTTTACAGGCAGATTTTTTTTTGCTGAATGTGTATTTGATAATTTTGAAGTTACTTAACTGGTTGCCATATGAAAACATTTTTTATGTAATAGATTTTATGTAAAGTATTTCATTAAAATGGATTGAATCAAACCACTATAAATTATCCTATATTATGGTTACATGATAGTATTGAACACTCCAGGCAAATTAAGTTTTAATAATTTTATTGTACAGTAATATCCTAACTTGCTACAACTGTTATCTTCTTGTGTAAGTCTAGCAATTTTTGTTTATGAAAAACCTTATATTTGGATAGAATTATTTCATATATACAAAGCCCACACTTTACACTTTCACTGCATAACTTTACATATTAATGGTTGACTTCAAAGACCCCCTATGTAACATTTTTTAACAGCTTTCTTTTTACATATTGAGTTTGATGGTTTCTATGGTTGAATGTGCTAAGACTGCAGGGGTTCTAGGTATAATTTTTGGGATTCTAAATTTCATAAACTTAGTTATTTACCCGAGTGTCTGAGACCCGCCCCATAGTTGACCATTGTAAATTATACCCGTAACACAAATGTACAGATAAATTAGCTTGGAGACATTTTTGTGTTTGTGATAGAGTACTGTCAGCACATAAACAAATAAAGTAATACTTTTTAAAGGCAGGTGTTTAATATTAAACGATATTAAAATAATAAATAGCAATATTAAACATAATTTTTAGTACTAAATTACAGGGAATTTTAATTTAAAGTTTAGAAGTCCTGTAACTAAATATATAAATACAAACAAAAATGTCTCGAAGCTAATTTACCTGTAATTTATTTAGCTTGGAGGATATACAATGTGTTTGTCTGTCAACATTTATTTTCCTGATTCTCCACATAAACATTCTACTTCAGACAATACACAAGTCTTCATATTTCTCTTATTTATATTTCAAACCAATAAAACTATGTTAGTTTTTACACTTGCACAACTTAGGATATTACTGTATTATATGACTACTTGATGAGAATCACTAGCTAGCTAAATACAGATATTATATTTGGCAAATTAACAGTTTCTAACAGGCTATTGAATATCAGCAACAAAAAGTTTAGGCAATTCAGACTCTAACCTAATAACCCTAACTATTGATGTAAGCCTCCAACTTTCATAAATATTTAAGTTAGCATTCTTAGAATTGTATGTTTCTGGAGCTACAAATGTACTGTAGTACGAGATTAATTCATGAGATTCATCACCATCTAAGTCAGCAATCATCAATGATTGCTCTTGATACTCCAAATCTGGTTGACAGAGTGGCAATGGGGCATTTGGATCAATGCCACTATTTACACAAATCTGTACAATATCCGTCTGACTTATGTTTACATTGTGCGTTTGCAATTTATCAAACGATACCAAGACTATCCTTTCGGAAATGTATTGAGCTGAAAAATTTGAATATTTAATAGAGGATGAAATCGAAGCAATGTTTATAGATGGCCTGTAAAATATATCGTATGGATTCTTTGGACTTTGATTCTGAACATTATATTTGACTTCCTCAAATTTAAGTGCACCATTTGGTATGTGTGCACTGTTCCACTGTCATAATTTTATCACAAAACCTCGTATTGAGTTTGTAAAGGCAAACGAGCTTGGCTTCATTGCATAAACATGCTTCGCGATGTACTCCCAACTGACATTTGTTGTGCCATTTTTATCTAGAAGTAATGTAATATTTACTCTACAGGAATTTGGACATTCACCAGAATTCTCAACTATTAGTTTTCCTCGACCATTAAGGTACACTTCTCTTGTGTTTCCTACACTCTTTTTCAGACTCAAGTTAACTCTTTTACTATAATTTGTCATTGAGTGAACTTGATTTATGGTTGCCTCAGATTTCGTCAACTTGTTTAACTCTTCATATTTTATATGCCTTATTGATTCTGTCCTACTATTTTTACATGTGTATCCTATGGTATCTCCTTCCAGCAACAGCTTGGCAGTGAGGCAAACATCTATGATCATAGGGTCACCGATAATGTTTCCTGTAGCTCCAGATATAATAAGCAATGAATTGTGGTTTACATTAGGATAGACTGTTGCAACAGTTAGTAAATCATCCACTTTATCTTTATCCATATCTTTAATAACTATTGGAAAGTCTATTGCCACTATATTACCAAACACTTTCCCATGTTTATGAATGTACCAATAATAGGTCCCTGACAATGGGTTGAGAGCTGCGAGCAAACCTTCTGATCCAGACACGATGCAATCCTTCTTCTTGTCTTTATTCACATCGATCATATGACAATTAATTTCAGTTGGTATCCTACTTTCTCTAGTATACCAACCCACTTTACCAGAATTCCCTACTATTAATAATACACCATTTACATTATCATTGCTGTTTTTATCTTCCTGCTTCATGTGATTGCCTCTGTATATGAATATTAGGTTCTTTGTATTTGGTATCGCCCCATCTACAACTTGTACAGCTCCTGACAGTTCAATTTCATCGTATGGTAACTCCCAACTTGTTGTTTTGTCTTGCCACTCGGTATTTGCACAGCTGCCGACTTCCGAGCAAGGAATACCCCATAAAAATATTACTACGGTAAACACGCACGTAAGGATTGAAGTTATGAAGGCGCAACGTCGTGGGAAAGACATTTTATTTGAGATATCAGACTGTAAGAAGCTTACATTATCCATGGTACTCTCCATTGTATTAACGTTCGTATTGAATTCATCCATGTCACTCATACTGAAATTTTTGGATGACTGTAGACCGCTGTTATATTCCAAATTGTTGCAGCTGTCCGTCGCTTTGATATGCATAGCATTTTCCAACTTATGATCTTCCTCTGACTCCGAGTCTGACAACATTTGTTTTAATGGTGCATAATTACCGCCATTTCCATTCGTTGACATGGCGTAATTATATTATAATGCAGTTAGTTAAGAGGTAATTTTAACATTTTCCTTTAACTTTAATATTATTAATAATTATTTTAATATACATTTCATATTCAACTATTTTATGGGAAAGAAATGATGCGTACTTTACGTACACCTTTAAAAATCAATACACATTCTTGAAGTTGACATTAGCATATCAAATAATGTTGTTGTTTTTCAAATTTGCCACAAAGGCAGGCAAAGGACGTAGTCCATACAGCCTTGTCAGTTGTATTCATTATAAAGAAGTCATGGTTATTATAAAAGGCCTAAGCCAAGTCAAATGTAATTTTATCCAATATATCTATAATGTATTGTACTCTGTGTCCATTTCCATTTTTACAAGTCCAATCCAGTCATAGTCAAAAATTTATAAATAATTTTATAAGTATCCTGGTTTCTTAATAAGTCCTGGGAGGAGCGCGGGATCTCTCCAGGGTCGTTATAAATCTTGAGGAGTGAATCGATCATCACAAGTCTAGCCATTGAGAAATGAATACAATTAAAGAAGATATGATCAATTGTCTGATCTTCTGCATTGCAATAATTACATGTGGGTGATGAAACAATTTTCATTCTAGCCAAAAATGCATTGACTTTACAGTGTCCAATTCTTAGCCTGCAGACAGTTGTATAAAACTTTCGTCCCAAGTATACATTAGACTTCGAAAACCACGGAGTAATTGGCTTAGTAGAATTAATAATGTAGGAATGCCACAATCCTTTTCCATTATTGATTTGATCCATTTTAACGCTTTCCCAATTTTCATTAATTTTGGTCTTCAAAATGTTATAAAAATCTGTATAAGGGATGGCAATACCATCAGAAACGTTCTTGTTGTCACTGTTAGCATTAGCAATAGTCATGCGCAAAACAGTACTCTATGAAGTCATGCCATATGGCATGACATTTCGCACCGCGTAATATGGCATTCGAACAGTACTCAGTACTCTAAACGTGACCTGTCAGAAATATGCCTGTATTGTATAGCCCGCTAACAATTACGTATGTCTTATTGTACTGAATGTTCGGGTGTCAATAAAAGTTTAATCTATACATATAAACTGCATTTAACAGTGACGGCGTAAACAAATAGCTACACATAAACTAATGAATTTAATTAACAAACAAATAAATAACTTAACTAAAATTACATACTATTGAATACAATGTAAGACAACTTAACTTATTTGTATTGTATTCTAATGAACTTCAACTTTAGTTAAAAAATTTGAATTTTGAATCAAAAATTTTTAAAACCAAAAAAAGCGCGCACAATAAAATATATGATATTATCAGAATGACTTACGGGGTGGTGTCAAAGAAATTTAAGTTTTATTAGGAACGCAATACCGGCTTAACAATAGGCAGAATCCCATCGAGCCGCCGATACTCATTCTCGTTCGCACAATATTACTCGAACATTTACGATGCTGACCGATTGACACCCGAACATCGTACACCAGTACTTAGAACAGAACGCAGAAAGCATTACGCAAATACGCAACGGACAACGGACCTCTAGATATGAACGTCATGTTTAGTGTTATGTGACATGCTAAATTTTGCCGGGTAATAGGTACTGTTACAGTACGCGGTCGTGCTATATTACGCGTACTGCATGGCTCACAGTACTTACACATGTCTAATTAGCAATGACATCTGTATTACTGTTTACAATGGCCCTGGCTAAGAAATCCGCGTGCTCATTTCCTTGTACACCAATGTAAGGAGTCCACATAAATATAGTTTTAATGTTATTTTCTAAAAGGTTCAACCATGTTCTTTTGATTTCATAAATAATATAATTAACACTAGTGCTCAATTTACAGTTATTAATCGCCGATAAAACGCTCATGGAGTCCGAGATAATCAACCAATGTGAAGAAATTTCTTTATGTTGTTGTACATACTGGAGTGCAAATAGAACTGCTAAACATTCGGCTGTAAAAATTGAAATGGCCGCTGGTAGCTTAATTCCATGTCCAATTTTTATATGAGGTATGTAAAAAGCACAAGATACATTGTTTCCTTTCTTCGAATTATCCGTATATATGGAAGTATAATTGCTATATTGATTAATCTGTTCAAGAACTTCTTCTTTACATTTTAGATGATTCTGAATTACGACATTTATTTTGGAAAGTTTACTTTCAAATGAGCCTCTATAGCAAGGCCAGTTAGTATTTGCTCTATGTATATTATAATTCTGACCAAACTGTATTATTTCAGAGAAATCTTGAAGTATAAAGGGACTAGAATCATTCAAAGGAGAGAAGCTATTATAAAAATGAAGAATTTTTTTAAACAAAGGATGGCCCATTAAAGAAAATATCTTGATTATAAAACGATACTTAAGATATTTAAATCTTAGAGATAAAGGAAGAATATTGCATTCTGCTTGCAATGAAATAATAGGAGATGTTCTCATGGCACCAGTGATAAGTCTCAAATTATTATTCTGTAAGACTTCAAGTTTATTACATAGTCTTTTGTTGGATCCAAAACACAAAAATGCATATTCAAAATGACTACGAACAAGAGATTTATACAGCATGAGTAATATTTTTGGATCAGCACCCCAGTATGTCCTAGCTATAGCTTTTAAAATATTAAAAGCTTTGGATGCTTTGCAAACAATGGAATCCACATAATTTGTCCAAGAAAGATTATTAGAAAAAATAACACCAAAAAATTTAACATTACTATCTATAGGCAAGCGATTTTGGTTATAATATAATTTTACATTAAACGGTCTATGTTTATTAAAAATTACAACCTTGCTCTTATCTATGCTAATATCAAGATTTAAGTAAGAAAAATAAGAATGAAGCTTAATTAAACAGTTATTAAGAGTAACAACTAGAGAGTTAACATTTTCCCCCGAAATGTAAATAACTAAGTCATCAGCATACTGTAGATTGGAGACAGATGGACTCAATATTGAATTAAGCTTATAAATATACAAAATAAAAATCAAAGGACTAAGAATCCCACCCTGACAGACACCCTTGTGAGACAATCTAGGCCCAATTAACTCACCACTCTGATTTATTTTAACAAAAACTTGTCTTTGATGTAAGAAATTAAAAATCCAATTTATTAATTTTATAGGTATACCAATAGAACCTAACTCTGATGCAAGAATATGATGGTTAACATTGTTAAAAGCTCCGACAATATCAAAAAATATGCCAATTAAAACTTCCTTATTTCTAAAAGCATTGTAAATATCTAGATGCAGATGCGTAATACTTTCTTGTGCTGATTTCCCACGTCTAAATCCGAATTGATTGGAAGGCAATAAGTTATTACTCTCTATATAAAATTCTAGACGTGATTTTAAAAGCTGTTCAAAAATCTTACCCAAACATGAAGTGAGTGTAATAGGCCTGTAAGAATCTGGAAACCCAGATTCTTTCCCAGGTTTTAGAACAGGAATAATAATGTCAATCTTCCAGTCACTTGGAATAAGGGATTTGTCCCATAATAAATTTAAGATGCTTAAAACAACATTCCTGCAGCAAAGTTTGAGCTTTTTCAAAACTTTATAAGAAAGACCATCAAATCCACAAGTAGTATCTTTCCTTGAGTCACAAGCAGCATTGAATTCATTTATAGAAAAAGGTTTAATGAGATAGTCTAGGTCTGCAACATAAGCTGTGGAAGATGTTGTCAGAGGTAATTCAACTGTATCTGCAGTATACTTATTTAAAATTTCATAAGCCCAGTTGAGATCAGTACAAGAAGAGTTCACACGGGGAATGTAAGTTTTATTAAATTTCCTAATTTTATTCCAAATGAAAGTCAGTGGAGTCTGTCTGTTTATGGATTCACAAAAAGTTCTCCAGCTTAGAGTTCTCTCTGTTTTTAGTACTAATTTCTTAAAAGCCTGTAACCTTTTGAAATTTATATAATTAGATTCAGTAGGGTCATTTTTGAATTTAACATAAGCAGACTTTGAGTTTAATACTGCTTCAGAGCATTTGTGATTCCACCAGGGAAGAGTAAGTTTCCTATGTTTTTTGTTAGACTTGGAAGAATTGCAGGAATGTTGTTGTAAGGGCATAGACTGCTGAATAGCCACTTTAAATAGTTGTGTAAGAGTGTTATAAGTATTTTGGGGATCACTATTATCAAAATTGCAATCATGTAATAGTTTGTGGGCATGTTTAGAATAATCAGACCAATTAATCAGAGGACTGTTTGAGGAAAATTTTGGACTGGTATTAGAGTTATTAAATCTTACACTGTTAAAGAAAAAATTGGAAAATACAGGGAAGTGGTAGCTCCCTGAGGGGTCATCACCAACATACCATTCTGAGGAAAGAGATAAAGATGGTGAAACTATAGTTAAATCAAGAGCATTTTGACGCCATCTATGAGAACCTACAGTTGTTTTATCTCCATTATTAAGAATAACAAGGCCAAAATCATCAACACTTTGCAAAACATCAATTCCTCTTGCGTCTGTATAATCACAACCCCACGCAGTATTTAATGCATTAAAGTCACCAGCAACAATCATTGGTTCAGGGAGACTGTTAAATAAATTATCTAATTTTACTTTACTAAAGGAAGGGGAGCATTGCTTAGGACTATAAAAAGTAACTAAAGTAATAAGTTTATTGCAAAAACTTAACTGTATGGCAATATTTTGTAAAGAATCATCGTAAAAAGTGTCAAGTTTTTTAAAAATTAATGAATCATGAATTAAAATAGCAACACCATTATGACTATTACCAGAATCCAGGCGGACAATATTGTAACCACGGATAGAAAAGTTATGATGAGATAGTAACCAAGTCTCACAAATAAGAGCAACATGTATTTGATTCTCATATAAAAGCTGTGTAAACAAGTAGCGATTACTAATTAAACTCTGTGCATTCCATTGTATGATTTTTAGACAATCCATAAAGATATTTATTTAGTATTTTTAAAAATATCCATGAGAACATCTTTAATAAACTGAGATGAGATTGATTTGTTACTAGTTTTATTTTCCGTTATTATTTTGACTATTGACTTTGTCATGAGGTCCATTACATCTACAGAATTAATTAACGAAAGAAACTGTTCAGATTTGGATTTAGTGGGTAATGAGGGAAAAGATTTCTCATTGAAGAGGTCATTAAACTTTCTTTTCTCAGCCTGCTCTTTATTTTCTACAATCATTTTCTTTTTGATTGGGCAACTACCAGACACACTAACATGTGGTCCCTTACAGTGTACACATACTGCTTTATCAGTGGAAATTGAGCACTCTTTGTAAGTGTGTGGTCCAGAGCAAATCGAGCACCTGATGGCGTTCTTGCAAAACTTAGCCATATGACCATATCTTAAACATTGAAAGCATTGTTTGACTGGAGGTATATAAGTAAACAATGAAAAACGCCAACCGTGAATATCCACAAATTCTGGTAATACAGATGATGCAAAGGTAATTACTACAGTACCTGTAGGCTCCAGAGAAAATCCTGAGTCCGTAGTAATTTTTCTCATAATTCGGCGTACACATATGATCTTCCTGTGGCTGGACAACAGAGTAAAGATTTTTAAATTGGATAAATTCAAGGGAACATTTCTAATAACACCTGAGACTTCTGTGCTGACTGCTGGGATACTAGCTTTAAATTTATAATCCATAAGAAAAGTCTTGTTGTTTAGAAATGCATTTGCTAAATTAGATTTTTCAAAATGAATTCCAATCTTGTATTTGTTCATTGATTGGAGGTATTTAATACCCTTAATGAATCGCTTTAGGTGGCTAGCTAAAGAAATCATGTCTCTAGTTCCGATAGGTTTACCCTGATCTGCAGACTCCAGGAAAACAACAAAATCAATCAGAGGTGAATCCTCGGGGTACCGTCGCGTGTAGTCAGTAACATAGTAGGGTTTAAACTTATCCTTTTCCGAAATTTCAATTTCTTCAGATACGCTGCTACTATCTGAAACCTCGTCCGGCCAATCATTGGAATTCCCAGTTAAGGGACGTTTTTTCTTTTTGGGCATTATGCCCTAAAGTAATAACGAACTTTTTATTTGTAAGTTAAGGTAAAAAGATACGAAAAATTAATTAATAATTAAGTTTTGAAAAAAAGCGCCTTCACAAATTAGCAGTTCCCGCCTTTTTTTTTTTTCGCATATCAAATAAATTTGACAGTAGTAGTAATATAATTCGCCACAAAGGCAGGCAAAGGAATCTTAGTCCATACAGCCAATTCTGATGTTTATTATGTCTTCGTATAGTAGCGCAGTTGTATTGTAGGCTACAACCGACGCCATTCAATGGAGTTCTTGTGAAAACTTGAAAGGTCACATCTGACTATACAGTTCACATTTCTTACAAAAACACATAATTGCTACTCAAAAATTAACAATATCCTACTACTATTGTCCATTTTAGAGTAATTTTACACATTTTAAAAAATAAAACTGCACAGAGCAACGTCTCCTTTCAGTTCCCGCCAAAAACTCCAAAATGAATTTGACATTTTTGACAGCTATCATAACTTTAATTTTAATTCAGTTTATGGCCTGAATACAGGTGTTTATAATATAATAAGCCCGCTCCTAGTAAAGAAAACGTGAACGTTAAGTGGGAAGTAGGCAGCGCGCAGGTTTAAATATTTAAATAAGTTGTGTTTACGCATTCGCACTGGTCATTTTTCTCGCCACTTCTGGCTGCCGTGGAAGTTGGCCTTATGTAAACGACTAAACGAGGTGTAAGGACTTCGACGCGGATTCACCTGGGACTAGTTTGTATTTAGCAGGAACAATTGCATTCTTCGGGATAAAATTAATGGAGTGTAATGTACACTGTGCGTGCTGATTTAATAATATTGTCAAAGTAGCACAGGAGTTTCGAGATAACTTCTATTCTCTCACAGCTCACACACATACTTCTATTATTCTCTGTTATTATGGGCATGGAATAAAAATACTAAAGAATGACAATTGCCCAGTAAAAAACGAAACTCACAACACACTGCAATCACAGTGGGTTAAAATATAACCACAATAAAAAAATGTAGTATACTCCTCGCCCTTAGACCATTAAACGGTCTAGTCCTCGCCTAATAATGTTGTGACCTGCTTTTATTTTGCATTTTAGAAATAACTCGCAAACATTAGAGATGATGTACATTGATCCAGTTACTGAATTTAAATTCCAAGGAAGCCAGTGCTGAATTCATATCGGCATCGTATACACCACATCAATCATTTTACAACCTTGAACTAAAAAAAGAGTGCGTGTAACGTTCACACGCGATTGAAGTAAAACTTTTTTACTAATAATTTTTTTTTTCAAAATTATTTGATTGATTTGTTTATAAACTATCTATTGACAAAAAAATATTTGAAAACCGGATGGTACGCCATATTGCGTGCCATATTGCCGTAACGGACTTCCGTTGCATTGTCGTCCAGTTACCTCCTAGTCGCGCCTAAATAAGTTTTACTTCAAAAGCACATGAATGTCCATTTTCATGCATGATTTTCGCATTAAGGCCATCAAGTACCCATGATCTTTGTCTTCTAATTTGTTTAAAAGTATGTAAAGCTGATTTTGTCAGTTTGCGAACTAAACAATAAAAACTAGGGATGGGCCGAATGAAGTTTGAACCGAATACGAACTTCGGCCGAACATTCAGTGAAAACAAAAAGTTCGGCCAAACTTCGGTTTGTTTTCGCCACGCTTTCTGAAGAGCAACGCATTTTCCCCGCCACCTATGAGGTAGAGTCCGTAGGCGCGTTTGTGGGTGGGAAAACGGGGGACCTTTTCTACCTGCTTAATATTCGATAAGTTAAATTTGATAAGTTCTATGGTAAAGAAAAGAGTTGGAATGAATAAAAAATTTCTCACCTTTTTGCTTATAACTTCTTTAATTTTTAATTTAGGGCAAAAAGTTATGTAAACATATTTGTAGGCAAAACAATTTGCTACAAATTATGGCTTAACAATTTTTTTGTAAGACGCATAGTTTCCGAGATATCGCGAAAAAAGGGTTTTCGCCCCTTTTTCCAAGATGGTTGCGTCCTCTAACAAATGCAAAGCTCATGTAACATTTCAATGAACTAATTATGGTTATGATAGATATGATTTCTATTAACTTCAGTCAGAATAGTGCAAGTACGTATTTAAGTTTTTTCTTGCACCAAATGTTGAGCATTTAAACCGAATTTCGGCCGAATGCCGAAGTTCGGCTTAAGCTACCGAAATTCGGTCAAACCGAATGTAAAACGAATTTCGGCCCATCCCTAATAAAAACCTAATAACAACTGCAATGTTGGCTTAAAGGCCTAGTTGCCAAGCCAAGCTAATAAGTGTTCAGAAAATGTTCTAACTTATGACCTAGAACTCGATGCGGGGACAATTTAAATAAAAACCAGATTTATAGGCAGAATGTATATTTTCCTTTTTGTATATAAATTATTTATAGTTCTTTTCATACATTAGTCTACAAAACGTTTAAACAATTTGTCTATTATGTCATACTTATTTCATTGGTGCTAACCCCCTTACAAAATTTTACAAAAATAACTTTGTATTGAACTAAATTATTGAATATATTCAACGATAAACACATATTAAATGGATGTACAAAATAATTTTCAGGCTGATTACACCATTTTGACAAAACAATGAGTTTTCCTTATTAACATTATATAACATATTGATGATTGCTACTATATTAATTGAGATTATTCAAGGTACACGTATATGACAAATGTTACATAAAGTGATCAACACTATCCAACCCCTCTTACCGAATTATAGGTACCATTCATACAGGCTCATCCAACCATTACATGGCTATGGGTGCCTTTAGCAGAAGAAATATGAGCCTTAAAATGTCATTACATAGTTATGTTTTCTGAAGATCTTTTGAATATATATAGGTGCTATCAAGAAATCTTTTTTATATATTTTAGCCATACCATGATGATGATATAATAATATTATTCTACGAGTACAAAATAAAATAATAATAAGAATTCTTAATATCTTGAATAAATTGACAGGGTGCCACTAATGGTATATACTTTACATTATTATTTTTTTACATGTAAAAATAAATTGAATTAATATATGATGATATCATGCAGTCTTATTAAGCAAGAAAGAGTCACGAAGTCTTTCAAGCCGGATACAAGATTTAAGCACATTTTAGTCTCTGCATTTTTAGTCCAATTTTTAACCACTTTTTACAGTGCGTTCCATTAGTAGCTCACAACGTCCAAAATGCTCCGTTAGCCGTTCCACAAGGCGACCGCACTAATGACGTCATAATTTTCGATCACATAACGCTCGCAACGACCCATGTCAAGAGGTGGGTCAAATAACCGTTCCACATGGGTTTACGATTGTAACGCCGGCAAGAAGTGGAACGGGAAAAATCGCGGTCGTGAACGTGGTCGCTGTGAGTCCCTGATGGAACGTAGCCATAGTAATCATGATTAAATTGAATACAAACAAACTATTGAAAAACGAAACAGTGTGCTTTCAAAAGTGGAAAATCAAATTAAGAACGCACTTTAAAACATTAATACATAGTTTCCAAAAAGAAACTCAATCAAATTTACTTTTTAATCATTTAATGTTTTCTCCATTTTCTTCATGAAAATATATGATTAGTATATTAGTAGGTACATTTATTTATTATTTAATTATTATCTTCTGCTAAAACCACCCAAAAAGAAACATTTACATCTACATTACGATAAGTAATAAATAGAAAACAAAACAAGAATATTTACAACATCTACAGCCTCAAAAATGCTTCCTTTTGATACATTCAAGCTGTGTCACAATTCGATTAATAATGGTGTGATGGCACTTTCATTTCATACAAATATCATTTCACATAACCATAGTCAGACGCCGAATGGGGATGAAAGAATTCCCGGACGATACAGCAGATAGGAACAAAGAAAGAACTCTAACCTAACCTAAACTTATATGAGAAATAAATAAATAAAAATATAGCTCTTTAAAATAATGTGATGATATCTTAAGACGATGGACAAGATTAGGCATTTTAGTGAACATTATACAATAATAATATCAGCGGGGAAGGTTTACAGTTACAAAGTATTGCTACATTTAAATTTTAGCTATACACTTAAAAAGGGTATCCATTAATGCCCACATGAAAGGAAAAATCTAGCAAAATCTCTCCAAATTCTGTTTGATGTGGTCAATAAAATATGTCAAGTTAATTTAGAAAATAAATAAGTAATTTACGGGCATATACAGTAGTACTTTTGTTCTTCATTATTTGAATAACAGGCAAAGATTTCAGGCCATACAGCATAGTGATTTCTCACCAAGGCGTGGAGTCTTCTTCCTCCAGATTTCAAAAATATCAATTTAATGGACACCCCCTTATGCCCCCTGCCCCACCTGCGCCAGTATTAATGACTGACCAAATGCGACTTTCTTATTTGGCCACATCTGCGTGACACAACCACTAACACGAACAATATCCAAGTGTAGCAGAGGCATTAGTGTCTGACGGATACAAGTTCATCACATCAAATAAGACGTCCAAGGAATCAGTCTTGCTTTCAAAAACATCTCTATATACAGACACAGAATTGTCTTAACAAAAGAAATATCTGCAATAAACATCTTCACTAAATACCATAGTTGAGTCCCATAGTCAATACTTACCAATAATACAGTTTACAATTTAACTATAATAAATTAAAATTTTGTTAGTTGGTTATAAGGAGCCCGCCTTATCTAGTAACCTGTACTAGATTCAATGTATTTTGTACAATAACTAAATATTATGATAAATCCACAAGTCCCTAAACCCCCTGGCACACTAATATTATCTTCTATCTTCACTCAAGACCAGATCTATAGGTTAGACTGAGTAGGGATATTCGCCGAGATAGTCTATGAGCGTCGAAGGGAGTGGCAGGAGTCTGTGTTTTGGGGCACACCAAAGTTTTGGCGTAAGCGGATTGGAGTCTAATGCTTTGTGTATTGCGAGTCTTGCTGAGTGGAGTAGAGACGGTGGACTTTTCCGTAGTGGTATCTTCAGGAGTACTGGGGAATGAGGGCAGCCTTCTCGGTCAACCCATACGGTGCCAGCAGCGCCTCTTTCGCCAACACGCGCGTAATGCTGTACTAGTTCAACAACGCATCGGAATCTTGGCATATACCTCGCTAGAGGCCTGTCGCAGTCTAACCTGTAAAGATAGAAACAATTTCATTAAAAAAAGAAACACCCAATTATCCATAAATAATAGATATTCACTACAATAAACAATTACAATACAAAAACAATAACATTTCTATGACAAAACAATAGATGCAGCTTAAAGCGATCTCTTCCAGACAAACTAACATTCAATACCCGGAAAACCTAATTGCGCTTCGAGTGAAGTTAGCTCTGTGAGTTTGCGCAGGTCCAGTGAAATGTTAACAATTATTATACCTCACGGCGTGTTTTGCAAAAGAGATGGCATACGATTCCGCGCGATATTATAATTGTTTTACGCAATGACGTGTACGAACTTCAAGGCCTCATTAAAGTATTGCACCTACTGTAAATGATATTCTTCTCTAACCCATGTATAAGTTTATACGTTTTATCATTTAAAACATATCATTTTATACTCCAAACCAGACAGAAATTAAAAATCTTACAGCGAAACAACGTCTAATCATATTGAGCTTAGGAGTCTTAGAAAAAACATTTTTATTGGATTATTATTCTACATATTTTTCTTCCATGAATTCAGGAACTTTGAATGACCATTATCTTCCCGATTTGGAGATAATTGAGTTTTTAAAACAGCTATACAACTATTGTAAAAATCTCTTTTTCTTTTAACATTAATAATATAAAAAATATCCACTATCATATATATTATGATAACTGCCTTTCTCATAAATTATGATCACAATATCAGATACAACGTAGATAATATATAATAAGATACACATACGTTGATATCGGGGATTAGTGCCTGTTATTATCAACAGATGTAATCCAAGAGGAACATAGATAAACACACGAGTCTGATACAAGAAAGATTACAGGCAACGAAGTAACCTGTCATAGTTTTACCTAAACAATATTAAGGTCCATATATTCTAAGCCGGCAATCGAAATCTATAATATTGTTACGAATTGCGAGACTCGAATTAAAATGCCGTTGGAATTATTATAGAGTTTATTAGAACTATACAAACACTTATAACACAGTTACAAATATAACCGCACACAACAAGTCCAAACGTAATGCAGAAGGTCGTAATTCAATAAAACGCGCCAAGTCCGTCACTGTTAGATTACCACAGCCAGGTGGTAAAGCATTTGCCCGACTAAATGGCTACCACCCCTGGTCTAGAGTATATCGCCATAACAACCTTTGATTGCGTTCCGGCATCCGGTGGCCAGGTTCCAGTCTTCCTATAGAGAGCAGCAGCGTATTTGTAGCACCTTTGGTGTTCCGAATGTCCATAGGCGATGGTAACCGCATTTCACCAGTGGGCCGTCTGCCTGTCTGCTGAACTCATGCAATAAAATTGACAAAAATATCTAGTGGTATCAGCTTATATCAAAACGGGAGATTTAAGTTGTTGCACCCTAGAAATGTGTCAAGTGAATATTCAATCTTATTTTATTGGATGGTTGTAATCCTAGTATAATGGTATTTTCCCACCACACATATTTGTTGGCGGAAATAGCATATTTCTCTATTTTCCTTATTTGCTTAATGGCGATTATTATCACGTAAGAAATATTCCCTACTGAACAGAAATAACCTTGCCATTAATTGTATTTTTCGATATTTACAGGAACTAAAATATATGTATATATATATCTATCATTATTTCTAATGACACACACGCACCTACGCAGAGTGAGATAATTATGTCTCCCACACAGTTCCAAAAACAGCATTTCAAAATATTACAAAAATAACACTTTCTTTGTGTTTTGGTGTTACATCGTCATTTAGCGGAAGTTAATGTTATGTATACCTATCATTTTACAATAGCTATGTTTTTATTCCTTCCTGTCCACACTTACAATTGGTAGAAATTTAACATTACGTGTTTATTTATAGTTTATGTCAAATTTTAAACAGTAGTAACAATTTTAAACAATTTCGTTGAAAGGTACAAAACTGAAAGGAAACGACGGTATTCAATATGATATAATTTTTTAATTACGTAAGTCCAGTAGAGAGACAGACGGCCCACGTGGTGGAAAGCGGGTATCGTCGCCTATGGACATTTGTAATTACAAAAGTGCTACACAAATGTGCTGCTTGCTCTCTAAATGGCCATTGGAACCTGGCCACTAATGATGGAACACAACTCAAGGTTGTTAAGACGGCATATTTTAGAGCAGGGGTGGTAGCCATTATCCAGGCGGACATATGCCCTACCACCCAGCTGTGGGTTGTTTTGTCGCCTCTTACGACAGGCCGCAGGAAATTGTATTCTTTATCCATTGTTGCATGGATAATGATGATCTAAATTATCTAAATGAACTGTATACTATATTTAAAAAGAATAATATACCTATATTCATAGACTTTAATCGGAAACAATTTTCATTATGTATTCTTCACTTTGAGACATTTAAATGAAAAAAGACAATCATGGTGTAAGTCTCTTACAAAATCTTGATTGTAACAAATAGCTTTTTTCACCTTAATATCATTTTTCTATTTGGTCTACTGTAAAATTTCATCACTTTGTTTAGTATAGATATTTCTTTATTAAAGGTATTTTGAATTATGGTCAAGAATAACTACACATAATACTAAAAAAAAGCACACTAAAATAATTCTTATTCAATCTCACCTAAAATAGCCCTGTTCATAATGCAGCCTTACAGAGGTAGGTCCACGTTCAGTCTGTACGGATAGTGAAAATATGAAGTTCCTGTCACCGGAGTCTCGTATCACGAAGGCGCCGACGCTCGCGTCTTTTAACAATGTTCTGGCACCCTGCAAACAAGAAAACAAACGTGCATCAAGCAAAGAATCTAGGTAACAACATAAAATTAAATTATATGTAAAAAACATACAAAATACAAAATTTTTTTCATCCCAAAAACTACATATTACTAAATATTATACTTTTCTATGGTTGAATAACTAAAGCAATGGGCATTAATCGACTGTGTTCCCATTTCTTCTGTTAAAAACATATTATAAATAGCTTTGTTATTATTTTAAGTACATTATGATTACTTCAGTATGTTTCCTCCAAATTAGCTAGCTGATATAATATTTGTACTCACTGGCTTACATAACTGCTTATCATGTTATGGCTACACTACAAAAATACACTAATAAATCAAGAATCTTCTTAATATAACTGCTTTTTTATCAATATTTATTAATGTTGTGAAATTAGTCAAAATAAGGAATACTTTTTTGCATGTTTTCTTTATTTAAATTGTACTAGCATTAGAATAGCATTTCATGCTTTTTTATTAGCATAAACTTTAGATCCACATGCCACAGAACCTATTTCATTTTTAGGATAGGTTGTGCGGGATAATATGATATAGTTAAATTTATTCCTAATATTATTATTTTTTATTGTGTGAGTTCAGCAGACAGGCAGATGGCCCACTTCATGGAAAGCGGTTACCATCGCCTATAGACATTAGGTGCTACAAATGCGCTGCTGCTCTCTTAAGGGAGACTGGAACCTGGCCACTAATGCCGTAACACGACACAAGGTTGTTATACTTTAGACCAGGGGTCATCCAGTCGGGTAAATGCCCTACCACCTGGCTGTGGGTTGTTTTGTCGCCTCTACGACAGGCCACCCGGCCGCATGAAATTTTATTCTTTCTCCGTTCCTGCATGGATAATAAAAATATCCATGGAATAAATATGGAAAGTATATATTAACAGATTTGTTGGTGAGGTCCATGTTCAGCAGTGTGACACTTAAGTACTGACTTTGTCTATCAATCATGTAATATTTTAATTTTTATGCATAATTTCCCCTTCATAAAATCCATAGCCCCAGGTTGTCTGGAAGAGATCGCTCTAAAGCGATAAGGCCGCCCATTGCTCCTACTTTTACTGTTTAATGTGACTACTGTAAATTGTTTATTTTATGTGTATGTGGTGAACAATAAAGTGTTTCCTATTCTATTCTATTTTTAAGAAATAATTTGATGATTAAACTTTTGTTGGGAAGAGTGTGACGCCTGAAGTCTTAATTGCTATAGTAAGTACTTACTTAGTAGTTAGTAGTTATTACTCTTAATTTATATATACTTCTCTTAAATTGTCAAGTTTTTATTTGTATTTAAGTTTTGTAATCAGGCTTCAGTAAAATTCATAGAATTAATAAAATTGAAAAGGTGGATTCAAAAATAATGTTGACTATCTCAAGACTGTTCTTGTTCTTAAGTCTACTAAGCTTATGTGACTCTTTGTATGGATGCTAAACTGAAGAAATCAATTACTTCTGGAATGTACGTATAAAAGACAAACATCATTTTGGGTATTTCAATGTAGTAAATTGTATGTAATAAAATACAAATGCCTTAATTATTATGAATATAATAAGGAAGGAAGTTACAGTATTAGATATCCAATTTGCCAAGGGAAATCTTAAAACTCATAAGGAAAATAACCATAGATAATTTTGAGGAAGTTCCTTAAATTATTATGTTTTTGGCATGGCGTGTCATTATACAATTATGATGTAACATACTGAATAGATTAATTTATTGTTATGAGGAAATTTGACTTTGAAATTGATTTACTACACACATTTTAAAATTTCTATTATTTTTGAGTTTTTAAAATGTAGACAATAGCTGTTTTAAGGACCAAATATGAATAATAACAATTTTCTTCAAACTCTTCACCCCACTTTTTGTACTGTGCCCACAAAATCTACTTTCATAAAGTTTCAAGAGATGGCGCTAGTTGCTGTATTATTTGTAATGACAAAGTTAAAAATTGAAAAAACTACACACACCCCAGAATGTTATTAACTTTTATTTTTATGGGGATGTTTGTATTTTATTTTCTTCTTATAACCTTGTCCATAAACCAATTCCCATGTATAAGTTGTGTGCAGAAGGTTTGCCATTGATCACCCCTCTTGCTTCCTATGACTGGGACCGGGGCTTGTCTAAGTAGTACTAAGAACTAGACGACCGTGGGTAGCGTTTGAAGACTTATAATTTTGTGCATATATACTTTCAATGACTGAAATGAACATTATATTTCGCAAATTGTAAGCCTCCGTGGAATACTTAACCAAAGTTTATTTATAGAGAAAACTACATTACAATCTTTACAGGTCTGCAAGTAAATACAGGGAGAAATAAGTATATAATAAGTAATAGTAAATTTTAAATAGCTTACGAGAGGCAGAGGCGTAGCGAGGGAGGGGCAAGGGGGGGGGGCATCATGCCCCGGCCGCAACTCGGAAAGGGCGCCAAATGGTTACATATAATATTATATGGTTTTAGAATGGGGGCGCTAAAAAGCTATTGTGCCCCAGGCGCGAGTTAAGCTCCCTACGCCACTGAAGAGAGGTCTTTGTCGAAAGACAAGCTGGAAAGCAGGCAAAATTGGATACGAAACAATGTATGAAATAAATTAGTTTAAGTGGAACTATGGAACATTATTTCAGCAATGAAGTCTATTTTTATTTTTTATTTTATTTTGCTGTCTCAGTGTCATAGAGTATGCTAGTTCTCAATAGTACTAAAAGATACTGACCTGCCAGTCCAAACTTCCATAGTACCAGCCGGATAGTCTTAGTGCTCTCAATGTGTCCGCTAGCCTTCTTAACTCATCATTATAAGGTGTTGGTATTAGTGGAGATGATGGCGTTGCATATAGTGGAAAATGGGGCAAGTATGTCGGCTGTACGGTGAAGGGTGGCGGTGTGTGGGGAGTGTGGCACTTCCCGCCAGCGGGTGCCAAAGACACCCGCAGCTCGTGCCTACAATTTGGACAGCATGCAACACCAGTTGACCAGTTGCTGAGTGGCACACCTACTTCCACACATGCATCTGGAACAATGAGAATGAAAATTAATTTTCACTGTTACAGTGAGTTTCAGCACATTTACTGTTAAATGTTATAATAACAATACAGTTTCTTTACAAATTGAGCTGACTATGAATGCATTATCCAATAGATAACAATTTTTTTTTTTATTCTGTAGGTTGGTTTCTTATCACTTCTGTAAAAAAAACCCCAAAGAAGTTTGTGCTACAACTACATTGTAATACTCAGTAATATGAAAATGTAAACCAAACTTTTTTGAAAAAAGTTTTGATTTGACCTTTAGAATGTGGTTACAAATCAAGAAGTTAGAAATTATTATAAGAATTTTAAGAATAGAAAAGCAGTATTGATTTTATTGAAAAATAACAATTTACCCCTAAAGACAATGATGACATTGTATAATATTATTTTAAAAAAAAGTTCAAGGGACTATTAAGAGATTACTCAAAAATATTTCATTCTTGCGACTTCAAATATCAAGTTTATGAGCAATGAGTTTCAGTAAATAAAAAAAACATTTGAAATATATAAAAAAACAGCAGAACCTAGAACATAGTTTAGTTGACTTTTCTAAGAAAATTACAAGTCAAAGTCAATAAAAAGTATTTCCACAAAACACATACACAAGTTAAATCACATTACTGGAAAAGAGCCAGTAACTGATTATTCAGAAAAATGATAAACATTGCATTCAAAGAAATGGTTTAAAACATACTTGACCAGTTCAAGTGAAAAATGATAAATGCTTCATTTCTTGTTCACATTCTAACAAGTACTTGTATTATTTATGAATTAAAATATTTGCTAATTGATTAACACAAGGTTTTAAAGCCTTAATTTTTATCTAACAGTTCCAAATCTTAATTAAAATGACCTACATAAATTATAACAAGGATTAGATATTATGTCTTTTTAAATTCTGTGATTATACTAATTATCTATAACACTTTCTATTGTTAAAATACATAATATTATTAAATTTAGTACATACATTGTTGCTCAACATCTATTGGAATTTGAAATAGGTATTAGATTATGTTAATCAATTATTATTGTTAAACAATCTAAATTTTATTTTTAAAATTAGTCAAAATATTGAGCTTAATGGTCACTGAATATTAAATAGGTGTAGTAGGTTAGGTGGAGGTGTTTGGGGAAGCAGATTAATTCTCCATTCTGCAACACCTATGTCTAGGAAACATGTAAATCTTGAGATACTATTTTTTGTTAGCTACTAATGTTGGTTAACCTAACTCACTGTTCTAGTCACTGGTCACAACTTTCGACTAAAGCCCACAAGCAAAGTGAGCTTGCCACAGCAGCGGTCAGCGAGTATCATAAATGATGTAACCATTGTTGCAAAATATAAGCATATTTTTTTCATATTTAAATATCAATACTATTGACATATTGATTCATTGACATCTATCATAATGGTATCTCTATACTTTGTTAGACAAGTAAAGTGATTTAAAATATATTAACTAATTCAAAACTCATCCTGAACTCGAAACAGATTTAGTTTTATATATAAATTGTTAGTGTATCCCTAAACACAAAACACACTTTGTTATCAACAGAGTGATTTATCCATCATATTTTTGTTTTTCCCATTATTCATTCAAAACTTGTTTTGTGGACTCTAAAAACTTGTTCCTAACTAGTCTAGTGGCTATAATGTTAGGCATATGTATACCACCCCTACTAAACTCAAATTACCCTTAATCTCATGTTTTTAAGTTTCAATAGAACATAGTTAGAGTCGGGTACAGTTATAGGGGCATTTATTTATTATGAACTGATCAGAACCTTTTTAATAAAGGTTAGAAAGGCTTTTAGTCTTCATGATAAATTTTTTTAACCACCCAAAATCCACCTTATATCTCAATTAATAAATAAATTCCCCCTATAAACTAAACCGCACACGATTGTTAATTTGTCGTGTATTCTTAAAGTTAGTACTGAATTAAATCATATCTTAAATTCTCAGTAATCATTTATAGACCAGCCAATCATCTTAAATAATCCAAGAAAGTTAGTTATAACCTTAACATCGTCGAATAACTTACTTTGCGGATTTAGTCTAGCAGCTAGAGTCATGTTTAAAGGACTGATATTCGTCTGCCGCCTTTCAATCAAGCACATTTGTTGAATATCCGTGGGGCAGCCTAAGTTTCCACGAATCTCGTCGGAGGCCACGGCTTAATTACTTCACCATTCAACACGAGACGAACACATGATACACAAAAGGTCTGGTTTAAAACTTGCCTTTCCGATTTACAAATAATATTTAACACGTTTCAATAAAAATCACTAAACAACAAACAGTGATCCAAACCGAAATCCTATTTCCCAATTCCCAGTGAGAACTGTCAAAATCAGACACCAAAATAGTGAGGTGCTGATGTCGTCGACCAATTAAAATTATAAATATTGATATAAAATTATGCAATCCGTCTCTTGTGACGGCTCAACGCGGAATGATATTATGATATTATGCTTTGCGGACGGCACGGGCACACACCGTCTGAACAGAGCGAGTGCTATTCACAAATGGAATGGCATCAAGTTGGAGGGGGCTTCCATTCGGAGAGACGCCGATGACGCTGAGCAACAGAGCGCTACAAAACTCGAACGTTCACCGACTTCCAAGAATTCATTCACCAGGCAACAATAATTAACCAGTTGTCTAGATATTTTGCTACCTCATAGTATGTTTTGTACAAAGTAACGTAACTTGATGGTTCTGTGCAGTACAAGTTATTATTATATAAAGGGTTTTCATTTTACAATATTTGTTACGGATTTATTATAATGTATTTAAATATCGTGAAACCAAATAAAATAAATAATAATACTTTGTTACATACCTACTGACTAATGACTTGTATTCTGTATTTGAAAAATTTTGAGCATCCTACAGAATCCTAAATTCATCCCGTTTTACATTTATCTACAAATCGTTTAAAATAACTGTTAAAACGAAAACAACTATTTAAAACATTAATTGTGTATCTTCATTAACATAAATAAATATCTTTAATTCAAATTTTAATCCTTGTATAAAACCTTTTCTAGTAAATTGAATCATGTATGTACACTGTAACGCAGATTAAAATAAAAATATTGTTCTTACTCCTAAAAAGCGGTCCTAGTAGAACGTGACCCGGTTACTAAAGTAAATCCATACAATACGTACCTATATCAACAGTTACGCATTTTTGTTTCATCATCTCTTTTGTTATTAGTATCACTGCGAATTATGTGAAGCTAAATAAGATTTAATACTTTATTACTCTGAAATAAAATTCTATAATGTAACATTATACCACTCTAATCCGATTGTAATACTTGGTACCTGTCGTAACAATTGTTCTATACAATATTTATTTCTAACTTTTAAACAATAAAAGTAAAACATACACATAGACATACACAACACTTATTGTTTATCAAAACAAAAGTTACAAAAATGCACAAGACAATAGTTACTTGGTAACAAAATGCGGCCTTATCGCTAAAAGCGAGCTTTTACAGGCAAACGGATTCAAAGGAAATTCTTAAATTATTTGTAATTATTACGCAACAAAGAAAAATTAAAATAAATAACAATGAAATACATGAACAGCACAATACAGTCTAAAGTATAGTAAGCTAGCACATGGGTACATTATTGCGATAGACTAACATAATTTTTCTCGAGTGAATTTTTATGGCAAAGGATTTAACTTTTCTGAACTCAGCGGGCCAAAAGTTCCAAAGATTATTAGTAAAGCGCAAATTGAGGGTATGTGACATATTTAAAAGAAGTTGAAACCTTCCTCAAGATATGGAGGGGTATAAGGTATTAACAGAAAACGATATAGTAAATTGAGAAGGTGAGCATTTTGGCGAAGTGAGATAGGCAA
This sequence comes from Dendrolimus pini, assembly GCA_949752895.1. NCBI lineage: Eukaryota > Metazoa > Arthropoda > Insecta > Lepidoptera > Lasiocampidae > Dendrolimus > Dendrolimus pini. The sequence goes on from OX457136.1 coordinate 16,879,989, forward strand.
CAAACTCGAGCTTTTTGCGGTATCGTTATCGTTTTTACTTAACCGACGATGATAACATTTAAAACAATTTAAGGTACTTTATCAAGTCTGTTTCACCCTGTAAGCAAAGTATCAGAAACATAAGCAGTTTTCCGAAAGGAAAAATATAATACTTACTGCATTAGAACAATTTTTTTTTTTATTCGAAATCGATAGTAGTAATATCAATCCCTATTTCCCTAGTGAATCACAAACATTTATTTTTGTCTCTTTTATTGTTAAGCATAGGTAATACACTACTGTCAAGCTTAAGGCTTAATAACAATTTACATCGAAGCCACATACTTATTAAAAAAAATAATTAATAAATATGTTTGAAGTAGTTTGAACAACATCTACAACGCTACCGAAAACTGAGATTGATAAATGATTTTGGACTGTCAATATTTTAAACCGCGGTTGTTGATTTTCTTAAGCGTTAAAAAAAAGCTGGACTAACCAACCCAAGCTTAGAAGTCTGATTTACATAGTTAAGTAGTTAGGTAACTTGCGAATAAGTCCTGATCATTTTTTAAGACAGATGATGGCTAAAATTCATCAGGCAACAAGTTTAGTTTCACGTTTATCTACATATGTGAGCAAATATAAGAATCTAAAATAGTCTTATGGCCAGTTCCTATTTATTATTCATTCACTTGCTTTACCATCTGTAGAAATATGACATTACATGTATGACTTATATCAAGTAGGTAACCTATACAAAGGCAAAAGAACGGTTGATTCATATATAACGTGACCATTTATATATTTTGTCAAAGCGGGACATCTGCGGCATTACATAATAATATAATAATATTAAATATATTTTTTTAGTGTTTTTTAAGTATTTTATTATATAAGTAAGATAGAATAACACAAAATAAATAATCAACGCACTAAACACAAAATAGTACACGGAGAATAATTCAGGCTTAAATTTCACCAATTTTTATTATGCTGTTTACTAAACTTGAAACGCCTCACCCAGCGTAGAAAAAAATATTATGCTCATTTTGAAAACTATTGTTTCAAGTTTGTTAAGTAGAATCTGCTGAAATAAACGGTCTGTTTGCAAAACCGAGACTATGTCGGCCTCGCTGGGGACAGCGGGACTATGTCGGCCTCACCGGGGACGGCGGGACAGACTGCATGAGAGCGGGACTGTCCCGCCCAAATCGGGACGTATGGTCACGTTATTCATATAGGAATTAGGACTGGCTAATAAACTGTTTCTTAGAATATTTGCAATTTTGCATCTCGAACATTGTAAGGCGTATAATTTGAAAATGTAGGCATTTTAGCAGTATTTCTAGCAATGTCTATAAATATTCAACGGTTCGTATTACAAAATTAACTTCACCATGGTAAATGTTTTATTAAAACAGTCTTATAACACATTCTTATTATACGATATAGCAAAATAATGTTTTGTGAGAAATCGAACTTGTAGACAAGAAAAAAACTTTAAAATCATTCTCTCCATGAGAGTGACATTGCAATTGTTTCAAAAACTGCTGTGTATGTTTTTGTGGTTACTAAAACTGCAAAATCAAAAAACGGCTTCCATTTAACAATATAACGTAGATAAATGTCATTCAGGCTACTTTTTGGATTCCAAAGCCTTGTTTAACTGTCCATCTACCAAGACAATGAATCATTTGTAAAAAATGATTCATATACAAATCTGATAAAAATCAAGATAGCAAAATCTTTAGTTTTAAAAGATCCTGTTTGTTTTCTGATTCACCGTTTGTACTAAACGTCTACTGATGCATTAAAGCGGCCCAATCACTATTCTGCAGACAGTGGAGCTTGCACTCAAGAAGCATTCTGCTCGATGTCGTCGGACGCAATGCAGCAGACTGTTAGGCGGATTGCAATGCACGATTGTGAATGGACCCTTTAGACTCCGATAACGATCCGATGTGAGTACCTACTTATTACTCTGTGGTGTTGTATCTAAAAATTTCATTAAGTTGACAGTTTGTAGTGGGCGCTATGATGTCCATAGCCAGCGCTAACATAAACTAATACTACTTAATAGAAAAACAATATAGATATACGACTGTAATGCAAGAATACCATATGATATAAATAAAATAAATAAGAAATAGTATGAATTAATGAAAACACTTTATTATTCACCAAAATTAAAACTACGTTCTTAAAAACTAGATACAATAAATGCTGAACATAGGGCGGGTTATAGTATTATGTAGGATAGACATATCATAGTAGAAATTAAGTAAAGATATGTAAGAGATTAAAGCTCTCTCCCTTGTGTATGAGATAATAATATGTGCAAATATATGAGACGGAAGATGGTAAAAAAAAAGAAAAAAACACATACCACCTTTATATAAAAATCTTTTAGCGTGTTGGAAACCAATAAAAAAAGAAGTTAACCACTATCATTAAGAAAAATAAGTAAACCAGTATCACTATCAAGTATTTCTGGCAATTAGCGTCCTCCTTGCGGCTGGTTGCAGGCATTCGGTGTGATCTTGGCTCCGGCTCTGCCTTCTGGTGAGGTCTCCCTTTCTTCTTCGTTTCTTTCTCTTTTCTTCTTCTTTTTAGATGTTTCTCTTTTTCCTCTCTTTTGCTTACGGTAGCTAATAAAATTACTTAATATGTGGCAAATGATGTTGATATTGTATCAAGTAAAACTATTTATGTATAGGTAAGTTTCATAATAGGTATTAAATTCTGTACAATACTGAATTTTTGTCCAAATAAATTTAAAAAAAAGTTTGTTGTATTCCTTACTTTTTAAATATTCACGAATATTTAAGTTTGAAAGTCTTCTCTTCAAACCATAGTCGTGTATGCTAAACCACTCATTTCAACATTCGATACTCGCGCTGCCCACTTCCGTCGCCGCTTTCCTACTTGGGTGTCGTGAAAGTGGGAGTAATGTAAACGAGGAATACACTTCAAACAAATGGGCACTATAGTACCAAATTGAATTGAGTAGCTTATCCTGCCTACCCGTGTGGATCTGGAGTTAAAAAGCTACAAACTGCTTCTGTACTGCAATTGAATCTATCATCTATGTATTGCTTAAATGTAGTTTATAAAATGAGACCGCAATGAGTAAGTAGTATTACTAGCAACTAAAACATACTCTACAATCTCGCAAACTTAGTAATCATAGCTTGCGTCAGGCACGCAGGTGTTCGCTTTACATCCGAGCGTGCCATAGAGAGCGAGTTCCTCGTACACCGATTATATTCGGCGTTCTCGGAATCCCTTACCTGCGCCCGCGCAGCTTTCACAACCATCTGCCGGCTGTCATTCGCACACATTCACTATCTACATGCACGATCCAAAACGACGTGTGTACATTACTTTTGAATAGCGAATAGTTCGTTTTGGAACGCAGTTGATGTACGCAGCTGCTACACTCGTGAATGCAATGAGCATTAGGGGGTTTACGTGGATGATTTATTTATACGGCTTGATTATTATCGGGGTGCTCTTGTATTTTGAGAATGTAGGGTAAGTATAGGGACAGATGGTACCAATTATTCCGCGTATAACAGCATGGAGATACGTTATAGTCGTTGGCTTTAGGGTCACGTGTCGTTATTTTTTACGCCAGTTGTCTGAATGATAAAGGCCGGGAATGAGAAAAATCTATAATAATTCATAAATAAGATAGTTAACGCTGTAAGAAATCAGAATACGTAGATTTTATTTTGACCGATTAATCAATATATTAGCTTCGAAATCCTGCCTTAAACCATGCCTCTCCTCTACTTCGTATTGTTTGCCAGGATTTCGTCTAATCCGACATGACCGTATCGGCCGGTACCGGTGGTGGAGGCTTTTCTATAATACTCGCCTCCATCTAGCATGCAAAATCACTTACTTACGGCACTTACGGATTTCATATTAATATTAAAATTCCAGTGGCTTATCATGGCCATAATTAAAGAGCCAACTATACCATTATATGAAAATAATGTAATAACCTGTTATGTGTTTTAACTCTATTTTTAGATTAATAATGTAGAAATTTTAATTGTAAAATGTAATGGAAATTGTGCAATGTCGTAATTTATAAGAAATTTCAGACATTTATTGATGTATAGAGGTACTTAGTTCCATTTTTGGTTTCATATCTTGTACTGACATTTACGTTGCCCTATTTTTTTTACATACAGATAATTTAAAATAACTTCGAGGGGTTGCAGGTGAATTGCAGACCCTACACAATAAGTTTATCAAATAATTGAGCATTAATTAGTTGAACAAAATAGAGTATTAGTTTGAACTTTACAATAATTTGTGCTACAAATTTGTCATTTTCCCTATTATAAAATGTTAATATGCAATAATATTTATTACATAGCGGTTAACAACACACCAACCGTTATATGCTAATAATATCTTATATACCATCAAAGGCTTACAAGAGCCCTACTACTAGACCTTAGATCCATATATTTAGCTTAACGATGGACAAACTTAATCTATTTGAGATACCTTATGAAATCTAACCTAAAGCATAGTTTTCTTCTTCTATATATAGGTACATTTTCCACAGGGTCTCCAGATTGGGGGTTATCCCTAAAAAATTTTGTTTGGAGTCAAAAAAATTGTCTGTAGGATGTAAAAATTCAAGCCAAGCACTGAAATGTATCTAATATTGACACGGTCTAAATATATTGTTATTTCTGGTACAATAAATTTATCAAATAGAGGATTTCCCAAAACTCCATCTAGACCAGGGTGTCAAAAATTTAAAACAAAACAAAATCTGTGGTCATGAATAAATTAAAAAAATACATTTAAAATTAATTATTGTCTACGATAAAAAACGTAACTACTTAACTAGCCTTCTGGGCACCTAACCCATAGTAGACGGTGACCCAGGCTCAGTCACTTGTGGTTTTGAGGGATTCTAGGTAAAATTTTGTTTTATTGTATTAGTTTGTAATGTCTCACATTAAGAATTTTTCGCTATTATTGATTGTCTTAGTAAACATAATATTCTAGATACCTACTCATATTGTATTTTACCTGCTTATGTAAATCTGAAATCTTTAGTAGAGTAAAACAGTTCAATGCTCATTACTAACTCGAAACATTGAAGTCATTACTCATTACTATTAGATTGTAAGAATAAGTTATTCATTGTTTCCACAAACGAAATTAGGTAATACTGTGTGCATTTTCCTATAATAGAAATTCAATGTGTTTTAAATGACGTAAATTGACGTGTTCATTGTAAAATCACACACCTACAAACAGTTGCTATGCTATCTGTGGTTCTGTTAAATGTGTTGTTTTGACGGAATTTACTCATAATTTTGACGTATTTATTATAAATTATAATACTTGCGCCATGCTTTTAAAGAAAGACATGACGCAAACGTAACCAAGATATTAATGTGTTATTTGAGATTCGAAGTTGTTAACGACATTAAATATTAACAGTGGTGGTGAAATAATGTAGCATTGTTTTTAAAGCTGTAAATAAGACGCATTTGGACACAGTCAATAACACTAACGTTAACGCAGGTGAGTAGGGGTATAACAATTAGGTACAGCGCTTTTAGTACTAGCGACTTGACTAAGTTCCTATCTTTATTCTGCTTCTAAAATATGGTTCACAAATATGGTTATCCAGCCAGTGACATATTTCACTAAATTACAGGTCTTTCACGGATGCCAAACGAGCTTTAGCCTTCTTTTCATAACTTCATTTTACTTCTAAAATTCAAACACGCTCCATATGTTCTCTTATAAAAAAAATATTTCTTCTTGTCTGTTCAATTTTGACTTGGTAAGGATTGTTCATCCAGTCAGAATTACATGGAAAAAACACGAACAAGTGGCTATAACACTGTCATATTTCTTGAAACAAGAAATAAAATTGTCAGTTTGTCTAAAATTTTAGTAAGGCAAGTATTCTGTGAAGCGAGAGCGACAAATCGATGTCGAACGTGGTTATTTATTTAGGGAGGTCAAACGTCTTCACGGAACTCAATACTTCTGACATACTTCGTCTTCAATTATGCTTAGTACTGTATAAGAGGTCGTTTTTCGCTGTAATGTGAATTATACACATGTTCCCTTCTTATATCTCACCAACCGTTAGTTATTATCGGTTAAAAATTGACATACACATTCAGTTGTCTTACCATCGGTTGAATTTCATCATTGCTTGTTAGGAGGTTATATCGAATTATAACCGATAGTAGAGCAAATGAACCGTCGGTAAGATAGGAACAGGACATGAATGAATAGTAACATATAGAAACGGGAAATTACTATGCATTTTCACGTGCGAGCTTGCCGAAACAAATAAGGTCTGTATCAAAATATGATACCGTTCCAAAAATAGTTTTGAAATGGTATATCCTTGAAGTTCACGTTGTTTTCTCATTTTATAGAATTTCTTGGAATGCATCTACCTACTAGGTTTTAAAATAGTGCAACTGAATTGAATAATGGAATTCTTGTCGAGCTCGAGAAGTCACATTTCATTTCACTATATAATTGAAGATTTCCACGCAAACATACCTTATTTAACAACAGTAAATATCATTATTTATTGACTAGAGTTCACACAGTTTCGATGTATATCTCTAGAAAAACAATTATTTTAACCAGTTTTTGTAGATGAAACTGCTTTAAAAAAAATATCAACACAATTTAAACACAAGCACGAGTATGCATGGAGTACTGTTCTCACCTTTGGGAGGGGTCAGCGAAATAACAACTCGAAGCAGAAAGCCAGAAAGCTGATAGACAACGACCAGAGCTATTTAATTAAATAAATTCAAAGTCTTGAACATCGACGTAGGGTAGCCAGCCTATTGATTTTTTATCGGATACACTTTGGAGAGTGTACATAGATGCGTTTCAATCTGATCAAGTGACACTCAGACGCACTGGAATGCAGCACCGGTATACGGTGGACATATAATCTTTACGAACAAAGCGCTTCCTGTCCACCTTTATTACGTGTACGCCAAAAGAGTGGAACTCACTGTCGGGTCTGTTTTGGCGACATCTACAACCCGACTGTCGTCAAGTCACGTGTGAATAGGTACCTTCTAGGCAAGCGTGTTTCACCATATCTTCGCCTAGTAACAGACGAGATCACGATCAAACGCGAACCTACAATAAAAAAATAACCTTTTAAATTCCCGCCAAAGAGTCCCGTATCAACATTATCGAGGTCCTTAACCATAAACCAATGTCATTTTTTCCATTTGCTTACGTAACCATAAAGTAAATAGATGCTAAATTACCTTTCGAACATGAAACCATAAGTGTGACGTAATGTCATGGTTTTATGACTCGTCGGAAATCTGTATGCGATAAATATGAAAGTACTCGTCTACTGTGTTACCCTTTCATGACAAAAGCAGCAAACCTATTTCAAAGAAATTTGGTACTTGTATACCTAAACTATGCCACTGTTGGCACCTCTTTCAACTTATTCAGAATATTAAGAAACTTTAATGTGTTTTTTATTTTGTAACAATACAAGGATAACATTAATATTATACGGCAAACAAATAAAAAAATATTAAGATTTCTTAATATCTTGAACAAAATGACAGGATGGCTTTCACTTGTGCCAACAGTAGTTTTGACATAAATATATGATATTTTAGTTTTCGGAAAGTGGAACAGTTTCAAAAAGCTACAGATAAAGTTCTGTCTTTAACTAAGCTGAGTGAAAATCTCTAGTTAAATAAGATACAGTACTACGTCACCCTAAAATCCGGATTTATTCAAACCGCAATTTTGTTCTGCTTAATTATAAATTAACTATAATTGTATTTAGTTTTTTTTTAATTCATAAAGTAGCTTAATGTCATTATAGAAATATAAAATTATATTTTTTGTTTTGTATTTCACCCTTCTAATTAGTCATTTGTTTTGTCAGAGTTACTCTTGTTTTATTTTCCCAATAACTTAGTAACCATTGTTTAGATTTTATTCTTAGGGGCCCACTCAAATACAGCGGCCATCTTGGTGCCTGCACTGATATGGGCTTTGCAGATTTTTAGCGCTAAAGACACTCCTCATACGATCTATGATTTCTTTTTCTTTTGACTATGTATGGCGTAGATACAATAAAGAGAAATGTATAATCTATTATTATGTCTATAATATTCTTGCATGCTTAACGGATCGCATCCGGCAGACTTCGACGAAAAGGCAATACGAGTTTTGCTTATTAACATGACTAATTTTAACGAGTTTTTGCAAGAAAATAAATGACTATAAGTTCCAGCAATAGGTAATCGTATAGTTTACTATTTGTTCACACTATTGTTGCATTCAGAGAAGTGTTATAAAACGAGAATTCAGCGGTTTTGCTTGGTGAAGTTCAAAAATATGGACCGTACTTAATTACTATTGGTGAATTAAAAGTTTGATTTACGAATCGTAATCATGAGTTAAACCCATATTTTAAACCAATAGTGCCAGCGAAACGTTCGCATTACCATGACAATGTGTTTGTTAGTGCATTACAATAACGGCACCAAAAAAACGCGACATCAGCACCTACTTTTTGTGTATCCCAAATAAACTAATTTAATTATCGAACTAACTAACTCTAAACTAACTCCGTTGGCTCAGCGACCCAAAGTGAGTCTTGGCCTCCGAAACGAGAGCACGCCATTTGCCTATTTCCTGCGCAGTGTCTTGCCAATTGTGGGCTTGTAGTGCGGTCAGGTCAGCGTCCACTCTATCTTTCCAGCGATACTTGGGACGACCAACTGGGCGCCGACCGATCCTCCTCCATCTGCTCTACATGACCGAGCTAGCGGAGACGGTGAGATGAGATATCTCCCCAATTATGTTAGGCTCGGCCATGAGGTCTTCTATTTCGGAGTTGGGTCGGACCCTCCAGCTGCCATCTTCTTTTATTATTGGGTGCAAGATTTTTTTTTCGGAGAATCTTCCGCTCTGTGACTTATCGTTAGAAACAGAATCTTAGAACCCGGAATATAAGTCGCGTAGCTCTTCGTCAGTTTCGTTTAAATCCTTTTAGTAGTTTTCAGGTGCAAAAGAAAATAATATTACCTATAGTAAGAACAATCTTCAAGTGCTTTGAAGGTTAGTTAAACCTTCTATGTTAACATACTTATAAATAAGTTTGTTTGTTCCGAATATATTGACTACTAACAAGTCACTCATGTTTATATGTATCCAAATTATTAACATAAATAATTGATGATGGTGATGGGTGACCCATTTGGTAAATTGATGGCTGGAAATAAAATGACAAGTCAAAAAGGGATGGATAGACTAGGTGTGTGAAAGATGACAGATACGTGTGATAAGGACGCAAACAAGTATAAAAAAGTTTTCTAACACGAGATAATTCTTGTGCCGTATTTATTTTCAAGTATACAGAGTTTTTGACAGGTGATGTTGTGCTGTGCAGTTTGTTTTTTATCTAAAAATGTGTAAAATTACTCTAACATGAACAATAGTTGTAGGATATTGATAGTTTTTGAGTAGTAATCATGTGTTATTGTGAGAAATGTGAACTGTATAGTCAAACGTGGCCTTTCGAGTTGTCACAAGAACTCCGTTAAATGGCGTCAGTTTATAACCTACACTTCGGCTGAGCTATACATAGGCTTAAGAAAATGAAGAAACTAAGATCTGGCTTAAAGGCCTAGCTGCCAATCCACAAACCTAAATAAATAAATAATTGTCAAGTAGACTTTTAAGATTAAAGTTCTGAAACTTATTTTGTTTCTATAAAATGATAATTATTGTACCTGGGAACCGCTCGCGGTGCGCTTACGAGCCACGTACCTACATACTATGATTTTTGGTTACACTAACGTGCAACAGTTACAGCATTGGTATACAAAACCATTTATATATCAATAGGTTGCAGTTATAAAATGAGTTCGGGGTTACCCTCGGCTCGCTGCGAGCGCAATGTGTTCCGCTTGGGCAGGCTAGCGAGTTACGTACACATTATGGATTTAAGTTACAGTAACGTGCAATAGTTAAGGCTACGGCTCGCAGGTAAGTACGCGACTTAATAGTTGAACACGGTAAGCGATTACTCTGAAATTACGTCCTTGTTCGAGTGCGGTCTCATTGCTAATATGCTACGATACGAGTATCGTCCTATCCTAGAGGTTATCTGTGAGTATTCGGTCCGAGCATACACGATCGTGTCAATGTAACTAATAGACGGTTATTATATCTTACTAGTCATTCACTTGCTTTAACATCGGTTTAATTTTGACATTACTTGTTATTACTTATTACTTATTACTTATGTTAAATTGTAACCGATTAGTATGGCAAAGGAACCGGTCATTAAACGATTTGAAAAAGGTAAATGAAGACAGACTGACTTATTTTTACTAAACTATAAGTACTTTAAAAGTATTTAGTGAATAGTCTTAGCATATTTTGTATAAGCACATGAAAGACAGCAAGCAGTATTACTACAATACAATAATAAATTACTATTTAAAACACATGAACACGAGGCGAGGCATTATTGTTGTTGCTTCTGAGAAACAGCACACTAGTAATAAGTCTTTAAAGCGACATGTAAAAATATGCTAATGGCTGATTACACAGTTTAAATGGTCGATTGCTCGGAATTTTTAAAATAAATTGCACATAGTCTGTACTAAGTTTAATTTTATGGTTGTTTAACCATGTAATTGTTGCAATACCTGGAAATCTATCCGTGCAGAAACGGAGAAAAAATACAATTTCCTGCGGCCGGGTGGCCTGTCGTAAGAGGTGACAAAACAACCCACAGCCGGTAGTAGGGCGTTTACCCGTTTGGATGGCTACCACCCCTGGTCTGGAGTATGCCACCATAACTTGGGTTGTGTGGCCAGGTTCCAGTCTCCCTTTAGAAAGCAGCAGCGCATTTGTAGCACCTATGGTGTTGCGAATGTCCATAGGCGTTGGTAACCGCTTTCCACCAATGGACCGTATGCCTGTCTGCTGAACTCATGCAATCAAAAAAATCAAAATGCAGTTGTACAGCTACACGTAAATATGCTAAAATAAGAAATTTAAATTTTAATCTTGTTTACACATTTGTAAATGAAATAATGTCTAAAACTAAGTGTTATGAGGATTTTGAAAGACAAAAAGAAAAGATATATTTTAAACAACCCTTAGTTTAGTGGCAAGACATGCCGCGACTCAGTGCAATGACGTGAGTCCGACTCTTGGCCAAAGCAGGCACCATTTAGCCGAAAATTCTTTTTAATGTGCATATTGATATGCTCGGCCTTCACCTGCGATTATATTATAGTTATTGACAGTACTTAGCTAAATGAGTCTTATTTATAACGTTAAAAATAACGCCGTTGACGAATAGTTACATTAGAAACATCTGTCAACCTCATTAAGCCCATCGCTACTTCTGCGTGAAACGGTTAATAACTATAACATTGTCTCAGATGAAGTAGTAGGAATAAAAAGAAAAAAATGCCCCAGAACACGAAACAAAATGACTAGAAATAAATTGTACTTATTTGAATGCGAGCAAGTAATTATTTGAAATTGAAGTGTCTGTTTGCAATGTCAAAATAAAAATGTGATAAAAATCAAGGCGGATAATTCGGATCAGAAAAGTGCGCCGAAAATGTATTTTATAAAGAAAAGCGGACATGATGTTCCGGCTAATCTCTGAAACAGCTAGCCTGATTTTGACGTTACCTTCACTGGCAGATAGCTAATGTTATAACGAGTAACTTAGGCTACTTTTTTAACCGACTTCGAAAAAAGGAGGAGGTTCTCAATTCGTCGGGATCTTTTTTTTTTTTTTTTTTTTGCTTTTTTTTATGTATGTTCGCCGATTACTCCGTGATTTATGATCCGATTTAAGTGATTCTTTTTTTTTCGACGCAGAATAGCTTCTAATTGGTCCCCTAAAAATTTTACATAGTTTGGCCCAGTAGTTTTCATTTTATGAAAATTTTTCATGAAAATAATTTTCACTCCGTACCATATTTACACCGATTACTCTGAGATTTATGATTCGATTTACGTGATTCTTTTTTTTATTCGACGCGGAATAGCTGCCATGTGGTCCCCTAAAAATTTGACATAGTTTGGCCCAGTAGTTTTCATTTTATGAACATTTTTCATGAAAATAATTTTCACTCCGTTCCATATGTACACCGATTACTCTGAGATTTATGATTCGATTTACGTGATTCTTTTTTGTTCGACGCGGAATAGCTGCCATGTGGTCCCCTAAAAATTTGACATAGTTTGGCCCAGTAGTTTTCATTTTACGAAAATAAAAATTTTGTTCTCGTTTCTTGGGACCTATATTTTTTAAGAAGCGTGGCACCATTCGTAGTTCCACCCATACATAGCTAGATACTAAAAAGTAACAAATAAAAAATAAAAACTTCGTTTAAAAAAACCGACTTCAAAAACTAAAAAACTAAAATGTACTTCTTAAATGACTTCAAGATGTTTTAGATAATATATATTAATAATAATAGCTTTAGAAATAAGTTATTTTATACATTTTAGTTTTTTAGTTTTTGAAGTCGGTTTTTTAAACGAAGTTTTTATTTTTTAAACTTCCGCGAATTAAATCCACTCGGACGAAGTCGCGGACACTGCTAGTAAATAATATAATTGTAATATTATTTATTCAAGTGTATTTAGCTCTAAGTTTTCCATAAATAAATAAGATACAGTACAATTTTTTTTAATTCAGCAGACTTCAAATCATAGATAAGTAGGTATTAAAAACTGTGCAGATACTTATAGGTATACACTTGATAGCACTGTGGCGTTATTACATATCAGACGATGATAAATCCGTCTGGCAAATGAAAGGTCACCATGATAATCTACGCGAAGTATTTGGGTATGCGGAGGAACTAAACCTCTGTTGGTGAAGTGGGTTACTCGCTCCCGGGGGTGACTCAGGCCTTGATGCGCGAATGAGCATGGGTGTAATACGTTCAAAAACTGAAACGCGGGCGCATGGGAAGCAGGTTCAGGTTTAGTGGTGTAGACGGTGTAGTTGAGAAAGTCTATATCAGAGTCCCACACAAGTGCCGTGCGGCGCTTAATCTCGCCGTGTAAGTCTAACCCCCCCCCCCCCCCACAAAAGGCTCGGTATTGTACGAAACGTATTCCCCTTGCTTCAACAAAAAAAAACCTACGCGAAATATATACAATTGTACATCTATTTTCGCATAATATTGTTTGACAACCAGGGCCGTATTTAGCCGGGGGTGCAAGGGGTCTATTTCAGCCGGGCGCTAGAGGACCTAGAGGGCGTATGTCGGCCATCAAGGCTTTTTTTAGATCTGACTAAGGACACCCCCCATAGATAAATAGATAGATAACTCTTTATTGTACACCAATACAAACATGAACTTAAGGCTAAAATTATATCTAGTTATGTACAAACATTGATGTAGCAACTTCTATTATTGCTACATCAATGTGTACAAAGGGCGGTCTTATCGCTAAAAAGCGATCTCTTCCAGACAACCCAGGAATGAATTTAGATGATAATGGTAATGGTGGTTTATATAAACCTAAAATTTTCAGACTAAAAATAGCCGTGGCATACAAACAGACAGTCATGACAAATGCACAAGGTTTCCGCTTTTACCAAAATAGCTTAGGACCTTATAAGACACAAAAATTAAATGCCATTTTTTATTGTTGATAAGTGGGGCACAAGCTGATTTTCGTACCCCGCCGCCCAATATACTTAAAACGGCCCTGTTATTATAATATTAGAACGTCTTTTATTACAATAGAAGCTTAACGTAAGCTATAAAAGGTTTCATTCAACGTATTGTACGAGTACGGTACCAAAGTCCCGCCTTCGGAGTACTTTGTACAGTTACAAAGAGGATTTCTTGAAATCCTATGTCTTGTAAGCAATAAGATTCTTGGAAAATGTCTCTAGTCTCCGTGCACATCGATATCTATGTACATTGTAAATGTGTTTTATTATTATCTTTACTTAGAATTTTATGATTGCTAACAATGATTCACTTTATGTCTTATTGCTGGCAAAAACTGCATTCATGTACTGAGAATAAATACTTCTTCAAATAATAAAATGATTAGCTAGCTTTTGTTTTTAATCTGTACTTAATAATCTGTACTTTGATATTCTTAAACAAATATTAAACAACTTAAGATTTCTTCTCAATATTTTTAATTTAACAAGTAAATTTAATCAAATACAAATTATTGTATTATTTTATATAGAACTTTGGTCTTTTGTAACCATATTTTGTTTATAAAAGTAAGATAATATTATTTACCTACATATAATTCAATATTTAAAATAAATTGCATCCCTTTTACCAAACACATCTAGATCAGCCGGTTCGGCGGCGGAAACAGCTGAATCACTCAAGCAAAAGTAAGAGTTTATGTTTCTGCAGTTTGCTGTTGCAACGCTTGGGCCGAGGGGTCCTGAGGCCATGAGCCTCTACCAAAATTTATCAAAACGACTCAATGGCTCATCAGGTGATCAGAGCATACCTCGGACACGACTAACTGTCGTCTACGACATTTTTTGCAGTGACGACAGATTGTCATGACAGTGGGAACGGCTAGCACGACAATCGTAAAACGATAAAAGATCGTTACGACTAAATCGTGAGTGCAAATCTATCGTAGCCACGTCGTCGCGATCCAATGGGAACAGCTAGATACGATAGTCGTTAAACGATAAAAAATTTGACGACAAACAATCGTTATAATGGGAACGCGCCCTCAGGAATGCTTTAGGTGGGCCGTCTGCCTCCTGCAGGCAATAGAAATAATGCAAAAGTATCACATCATATTTACTGCCAGTTTCTATAAGGCGATGTTATCGGTTTTCTAAACTACATGATATATTACTTCTTGTGTACCGATAACACCTTAGCAACCTAGAGATACTCGTATAAATTTAAAGATAATATTATCTGTATGTCTTCAGTACAACTTTGTTATCTAAAACACTTCCACAGAAGTGATTCATTTCTCGGGAATAACTATATTTCAGCGATTTCATTTTTAATGGAAAAGAATAATTGATGATAATTCTCAATAAGCACGTGTCTATTAATCATACAGAAGTTATTAAGTAAGATGACAATGAAGAAGTGAATTATGATTTGTTTACTATAAATTGTAAGTACGAAAGAAAAATAGTACTGTTACAACCTGAATGCCGACAAAAGACAAATTCACACCTGCATTTTATTACCTTTTCAGCATTTGTACTTTTTTTGTTTACTTTGTGTTTAAAATTTGTAATTAGAAAAACAGCCCATTGTGTATTGTAATCTTCTATGGTAGGTAGTCATTAGCCAATAGTGATTCTAAAAAATTGAGTCTACGCGGCCGAGAGACATATTGTGTTTGTGCAGTATAAACCAATTCCCCAATGGAAAGATAGTCAGTCGAGCGATAAGCACAAGCGAAGCAAGACGTGTGTACTATATTCGGTAATCTATTTAAGGACGGATTTTGCACGTGTGCAACTCTATAATAATTCCAACGGCATTTTAATTCGAGTCCCGCAACTAGTAACAATAGAATACTTCATTGGGCTTGACTTGTAAAATTCTAGTAAAAAATAGTTTGAAATTAGATTTTAGTTTACTTTATAAAAAATTAAATTCACAAGTTCGTGTTATATAGTATATATATTCTACACACATACCTTACCTTTATGTTTTAAGATGTTTAAATATGTATAATAATCGAGTTCTTGGAAGTGGGCGTTAACAACTACAACGCAGTATTTTACTACAGCAGTTGTTTACGAGACCATGTTGTTGTGTACACGTATGTTAATTTTTTAAATAAAAATGAAATCCTTTTACAATAGGGATTTATGAAAAGATGATATGCATATCAGTGGTCTTACGATACAAGATGCCGAAAACTAAGTAAAATAAAGAAAGAAAAACAGAAAAGTAGACCCATCGAAGAGGACTCTCTAAACACTTTCTATATATAATATACTAGCTGACTCGGCGAACTTCGTACCGCCTTATTCAAATCTATATATATATATATAATGAAAATGGTGTTCGTTTGAGGCTCAATCACGCTTAAACCACTGATCGTATCGACATGAAACTACCACCATTCGATGCGAAATTTTTCCTAGATGGTTTATGGCTATTTATCTATATATATCTAAAGTTTGTTTTCTTTGTCCGAGGTAAACTCGAAAACTACTGGACCGATCATCATGAAACCACAACCAGTCGACGCGGAATTAATCGTAGATGGTTATAGGCTATATATTTTTCAAATTCTATGAGCCCTTTCCCATGTTTTCTCAATTTGTTTGTTTATTAATTTATTTGAATAAGGCGGTACGAAGTTCGCCGGGTCAGCTAGTAAATTAATAAACAAACAAATCGAGAAAACATGGCAAAGGGCTCATAGAATTTGAAAAATATATATAGCCTATAACCATCTACGATTAATTCCACGTCGAATGGTTGTGGTTTCATGCTGATCGGTCCAGTAGTTTTCGAGTTTACCTCGGACAAAGAAAACAAACTTTGCTTATATATATATAGATAGATAGATAGCCATAAACCATCTAGGAAAAATTTCGCATCGAATGGTGGTAGTTTCATGTCGATACGATCAGTGGTTTAAGCGTGATTGAGCCTCAAACGAACACCATTTTCATTATATATATATAGAAGATATAACTAGTTAGTCCATATTACAGTAGTGTAAAGAGAATATGAATCTGTATTTCTGAAATGTAAGGGTTCGTTTCCAATAGTGAACTATTATTATTATGTTTTAACAAATCCACGAAGTCCGGTGAATGACACAGATTACGTAGTCGTCTTGTTATATGACATCATACAATGACATAGAAGGCTCAAGAACCAAGACAGCTGATTTCATCATTCATGATTGTTTAACATACAGACATCAAAAACCGGTTCAAAGGAAAATCTTTAAAGAAGAAATTTAATAGACTGTACCGTTACGTGTATCTTTTGATTTGAAAATGGTAAATCTTCTATTTTACAGAACTTACGAAGTTGTAAGTCTGTAGCAGTTCAGGATCGACAGTGGTCGAATGTGTGAATTATAAATCACTATGAAATATCAACGGCATTTAATAAATTTAATGGTACACGATTGTCGACAGACATGACGGGACAAAAAAAAACATGAGAAAAACATGGTGTCAATTTTTTTTTAAATATAACTTGACATCTGAGTTGCCAGTGCAAAGTTACACGACCTTATGACAAAATCTAACGGAAACTTGTTTTCCATTGCAATATTCAAGGGATACAGGAAAATAGGATCAGAAACTACCGAACCTAGTTTAGTATTGAATAAAACTTGACCTATAATTTTATTCTTCAATTGAATACGCTACACACAAACAAATGGGAAAATAAATAATAATCGTTTACTATTTTTGTTCTATCTTTAATTGTTAAATTGACAACGTATTGGTGTTTTATAATAATTACGTATTTTTCTAGGTAACTGCCCGCGTCAATGTCATTAAGCTTTGATAGAATTTGAAAATTGCTATCAACTTCATTTTAGCTATGTGGTGCCATAATTTAAACAAAAAACGAAATAATTATGGAATCAGTTCCCAGAAGACTACGTCAGAATTTTTAAATTTGTTATGCTTACACTTAGCGCGTTTCATAGATTTAGCCAGTGTTAAACATTTATAAATATTTAACTTTTTAATTATCCTGGAAGAAATGGGCACTAATATACTAAACAAATCACAAGATGTTCTTATATATATTGTGCACAAAAAAGTGTTACCTACATAAAACTTACCAGGCACCGCCGAAAGGTTTGAGCTTACTTCAACGAGTATTTCGATAAGGTTTTAGTAACCAGGTAGATATGAGTAAATATATTTTTTTAATAAAAAAGTTACAAGATCATACAAACAGTTACATTGCCAACGCAACGCAACTGCAACGCAGTCTGTCGGCAACCAATAATTAATTAATAATTATTAATGGCCAATGAAATAGAAGAGCGTCATTTTCGCAAATCCGATAAACGCCTGACATTAAAAATAAAATACGATTATTAAAGCTTTATCTGTCACTTTTATCTAAACTGGGTAATACCAGTCGTCAAAAATATTGTCATTTCACTGTGATATCGTTTTTCACTGTAACGGCTTAAAGCTTATTAGAAGATAACTGACGACAAACAAAGGCATTCAGCTATATAGTAGTTATATCTCAATGCATTAATAAGAAAAATATGTTGTTGTTTTAAGATTTTATCTATTTCATGATAAAATTACTATAATACTAATGCTTTTTTAATAAAAAGGTAATGCTCTTTAAATACGCGAATCCTTTACAGGTTGAAAAATTTTGGCGAACCCCTTGGGTCATAAACAGACAAAAAGTTAGTAATGACCCACAGATTGGAAAACACTGGTTTAGGCAATCATGTTTTAAATATCTATAGTTGCAATTTTTAGATATGAGCTCGAGAAGGGCGGTTTAATCCATGGAAACAGGAATGATAAACCCAGTAGTGTTGCTGATGAAATTGGTTGGAATAAAGAGAGTCACTGAGCTCTATTATTAGTGCTGCATGTACTTGCATATGCCAAACATATTTTTGTGCACATTTGGAGTGCCGCTTGGATGGATCCCTGCAACTAAAATTTCTAATGACTGCCAAAGTAAAGAAATATTTTAAAGTGATTATTGTTTTATTAAATTTACATATTTTTTTGTGATGTGTTAATATTTTTATGAGGTAAATTTGAGTGATATGCTAAGTTTATCATATCACTCAAATTTACCTGTTTTTACCGTAATTATAAGGGAAACTTGTAGATCGAAAGAGGATGTAAGATAAGAGTTGAAAAAGGAATGTTAGAATGGTTTGGTCATGTAGAGAGCATGGATAAAATCAGAATCACAAAAAAGTGTGTAACAGCAGTGTGAATAGTAGAATCGGTGTCAGTAGACCGCGACATACTTAAGTCATCATGCAATCTGAAGATATTTCAAAAAGCACATCAAATAAATGGGTGTGTATGAAGAGATTAATAAAAGTAGATGAGCCTAAAATTGTTTGTCAGGACCGTCTCGTAAGTAGGAATCATCTTATCTGCTTATGCTCCTCAATGGGAAACAAACGTGCCAATATGTATTTTCATAGCATATCTTTTTCGTATTATTTATTGAAGATTCATAATGAGAAAATATGTATATAATACATATATATACTCATTATAAATTACGTTACATAAAATCGAGTGAAGTCTAAATCTAGTCAAAATCTATATAACTACTTGATCGCCCTGACTAACATCACAATGCACAGCCCAAACTACTGCCACTATGACCGTGAAGATTGTATGCGTGTTCTTTCTGTACTGTAGGTGTACATTAAAAAAGGATATTTGAAGAAGAAAATTCCGTCATTTTCAAAGTAAAAAATACGAAATTTTATGTACCTGCTTCTGCTTAGAAGTAAGTATACTCTTGTATCGGTTTTTGGAAATTCTACTCCTAAGGTGGTGAAGAAGAACCTATACTTTTAATATCTTTTGACTACTCAAAACTATGATTTTCTTTAATCTACGCGAGCGAAGCCGCAGGTAATAGTTAGTATTATTATAATTAAGTAACTTCTTACTTCATTGAGATTCTCGCACTCAGCGCTTTGACTCTCAGCGTCAAAATGGCGCCAATCAAATAGGCATAGCAACAAAGTGAAAGCAGCCAATGCAGTGGTAACAATAAAGGTCAGCGGCTTTAATATAATCTGCACAATAATCATTCGATTTTTTTAAAATAATAGTAAAAGTCATGTGTCATTGCGGCGTCAAAATATCGTCCTATCTCTAGAAATAGCTCGGCCCTCGCAGTGTGAAACCAGGCTTGCCAACTATACTTGACTCATTGAGTCTAAAGGGGTAGTACGTTGTACATCATGTTATTTATACGCCGGCCTTGTAATATAAAAAACAAAAATAAAATATGTTTCACTCTGAACGCAGCATGTGAAATTATAAATAGGCAACTGAGAAAAGAACACGTTTTAAAAGTATTAAAAGTCTTGAGTCATTTTATTATTATAGTACGTGTTATGTTGACAAATTTTACATAGTGTACGGAGTCTAAAAAACTTGTTATACTTTTTAACTAAATGACTTGATTAACAAGTTCAACCAATTTTGTGGTAGGTAACTAGGGACATGGTTTTTTATTATAATGAATGAATACGACCAAATTCCTCTAAAATTAAACAATATGGACTATACTCTGATTTTTAATTACGTAGACTAAAATGACAGCTGCGATCGAACTTTTTTTATGTTGCAAGGTTGTAGCAAGTCACCACTGTGAGTTGAATCCTATAGAATTTGTGTAGGATTCAACTCACCTTGGCGAATTCTTGATTCAACTCACTTTTGCGAATTGTTGATTAAACTCGCGCAACTGTATTATGAATCAAATAAATAATAGTTTTAAAAAAAACTAAAAAAAACACGCTTTCATAAAAAATCCAAATAAAAAACAGAAAATAAAATTTAATAAATTTGGTTTCTGATGAATGGGGTCTTACCGTGGAGTGCAAAAAGAAATAATTAATCAATTTGATTAAGTACAGTGTAAAAAAATGTACATTATTGTAAAAAAGCGTGGGGTGTATTCAAAGCGCTTTTTAAGATATTATAATACACTCCACGCTTTTTTACAATAATTTACATTGATTTTTTTTTACACTGTACTTAATCAAATTGATTAATTATTTCTTTTTTGCACTCCACGGTAAGACCCCATTCATCAGAAACCAAATTTATTAAATTTTATTTTATTTTTTAGTTGGATTTTTTATGAAAGCGTGTTTTTTTTAGTTTTTTTAAAACTATTATTTATTATTCATTTTTTTGTTGAGATTTTTTTAATGTTTTTAAATACAAGCTTTGGAGATCCTGCATATCATGTAGCAGCAGAGTGCTAGCCAAGACAAGTAAAACGAGCCCAAACACGACGGGTCTATCTTGTTTAGTACAGGAGTTCCTATGGCCACCTTCCGACTCCATCATCAGATCAGCTCCATGGTACCATATTATTGCATTGTCATCGACCTTTGACAGGTGTGCAAAGTTTGAATTAAATCAGATCGTTCAAAGTAGGACAAAATCGAGCTCAAAGGGGTCGGTTACAATCATACATACATACAAGAAGCTTATACACTTCTTGCATACATACATACATACAGGTGAAGCTAATAAAAGCGTGTTAAAAATGTCGATCACAGCTGTCATTTTAATTCAGGTAATTAGAAATCAGAGTATATATATTGTGGTTTCGTTTGCATACATATTATATCAGTAAATTATAAGAATTCCGTTCTGCAATTTGGGTACGAAATATAATAAACAGTTTAAAAATTGTTCATTTGTTACTAAACTCAAATCTATAAAAAACAAATGTGCATTTGTAATGTGATGACGGATGACAGATAATTAATTTTACTACACAATACAATATAACAAAAAGTAAAGTGTCTAGCGTACATGTCTAGAACCCTAGGTATTAAATTTCCTCTACATGTACCTACAGTTCAGCCATTATTTATGTTAACCAAAGCATTATAAAGTAAAGGTAACTTAACACATGGATATCACTATAAGCGTGTGAATCTAATTAAAGCCATACGAAAGGAAATACGTAAATAATTTTTAAGACCATAATTTTATATAGCAGTTGTGTGTGGTAAATGTATTTGACAGATAATATTGAAGTGTATGGGGCCTGAGATTACTTGCTGGAATTTATTCTTATCAGACAGCGATGTAGTGAAAGGCTAAAAATAATAATAATATATAACCTTCTGGGTTAGAAGACGCACTCGCAAAGAATAAAAAATATAAAAACTTCGTTTAAAAAAACCAACTTCAAAAACTAAAATGTATAAAATAACTTATTTCTAAAGCTATTATTATTAATATATAATATCTAAAACATCTTAAAGTCGGTGCTTAGTAATTTTCAAAATATAGTAATTTTTATGTTTTACTTTGCACCGACTTCAAGATGTTTTAGATAATATATATTAATAATAATAGCTTTAGAAATAAGTTATTTTATACATTTTAATTTTTTCGTTTTAGAAGTCGGTTTTTTTAAACGAAGTTTTTATTTTTTATTTGTTACTTTTTACTGTCTAGCTATGTATGGGTGGACCTACGAATGGTGCCGCGCTTCTTAAAAAATACAGGTCCCAAGAACCGGGAACAAAAATTTTTTCGTAAAATTAAAACTACTGGGCCAAACTATGTCAAATTTTTAGAGGACCACATGGCAGCTATTCCGCGTCGAACAAAAAAAGAATCACGTAAATCGAATCATAAATCTCAGAGTAATCGGTGTACATATGGAACGGAGTGAAAATTATTTCCATGAAAAATGTTCATAAAATGAAAACTACTGGGCCAAACTATGTAAAATTTTTAGGGGACCAATTGGAAGCTATTCCGCGTCGAACAAATCGAATCACGTAAATCGGATCATAAATGACGGAGTAATCGGCGAACATACATAAAAAAAGCAACAAAAAAAAAAGATTCCGACGAATTGAGAACCTCCTCCTTTTTTCGAAGTCGGTTAAAAATGGAATTTCATAAAAGAAAACTCAAAATGATGCTTGGTATTGCTTTCGGCATTTAAGGGTATCAACGATCTCGGAGGATTTGACTATTTATAAATAACTACATTAGCCGTACGAAGTCAGACTTAAAAGAAAACTTAGTTGATAGTTGTATAAAAAACAAATTAACGCATCTGACCCACAAAAATATAAAAACGATGATATTATTATTTAAAAAAAATCTAATAAGCTCATAAAATTCTACATACATAACTTCACGCCAGGTTCCTTGCGGGGTGGCACGAACAACAGAGCGCCATTTAGGCTTCTTCTTACACCTCACTTGCTTCTTTGACATTCATAGTTCTTGTCATGCACGCTCGTCTGTTTTTAAGGCTCCTGACATCACCTTCTGCTAGTACACGATCAATTTGATCATGGAAGGTGTGTCGTGGCCTTCCGCGACTTCTGCATCTATCCACTTTTGCATTGTATATCTGTTTAGTGATTCTTCCATCATTCATTCTTTCCACATGCCCGAACCACCCATAAAATTCTGTTTTGTTATACGCTTGTTATATATATACGTGTGAATGGTCTCATGGTGAGGGATGGCGAAAATCGTGCAAAGTAGAAAAACGAACTCTAGGCTCCCAAAATGGATGCTCGGGATCCAAATAAGAACTGACGGAGTAATTAGATTTTTTTATATTGTTCGGGTTGCAAGTATACAACTTTCCCGTTCAAGCCGCGTGAAGAAATCTCTTAAATATAAATATTTTTTTTAGAAATATTCCTTCACATTGTAGCATATGGTTTTCCTGGAAGTACAGACGTGTACAAATAACCTGCTGTTTATTTTCATTTGGACTAATATTGGAAACATTTGGGTGAAGTATGAACCGTTGAGAGACAAACGTACGGCCATCACTCACGTTCTGATGAATCAAATAAAAATTTGTCATTTCTCGTTATTTTATTTAGTGTAAAGAAAATGTTTGAAAATATGAATTTATATGATTACTGAAAGAATTCATTTATATATGTGGCGACACAAGCCTTTTCGCTCACTCACTAGGCGACCAAAGACGATGTTAAATTGTAATTAAAAAATTGACAAAAATGTCAAACAGAGTGATATCTACAAAGTATATTATTTTATATTTATGTACTCTGTGATTAATATAATAGGTGCTGTCAAAAATGTTAAGAAAACTGTATGCCACAGTACATTAAAATGTATATTTAGGTAACTCCGTATTTATTCTTAAGTTTATATATATATATATATATATATATATATATATATATATATATAATATTATATAAAGAGGTAAAGTTTGTGAGTTTGTGACGTTGTAATCGCTGGATCTATTAAACCGATTTTAAAAATTCTTTTACTGTTGTAAAGCTACGTTAAGAGGGAGTGTCATAGGTTATATAACATGACGCTATATACCACGAGAACGGGACAGGGCGCGGGTGAAACCGCGCCGGGCCGCTAGTATATTATAGTATAAATGGACGAATTATTTTTTTCCTTCTAACGATCCGTCATATTATTAACGAGTATATGATATAATTATTATATTAAGAAATATAGTACATTGTAGTTTATTTATGTCTCTACTTTTGAATGGCAATGAAGCGTGACTGGGGTTGAACGACATAAGCAACAGCTGCCTGTCACAGTGATGAATATGCTGCATAGGACAGGGGTAGTCATGCAAAAAAAAATGCGTTAGGAACTCCTACACCCGCGGTAGCCGTTATGTCCATGACAATAAAATGCAAGATAGTCGCCTAAGCTAGGCTATGCAATTTCAAAAACTAGCAAGTGCATTCTAAGAAATTTAACTCACTCAAAGTTTCACAAACTTCAACGATATGCCATTTCGAAACTAATAAATAGTTTAATAATTAATAATAAGCTTAATAAATAAGCTTATTGGGAGCGGTATGATATTTTCACACAGTCACATAGTATATAAGCAAACGCCCAGGAAGACAATATAATTGCTAGGTTCTGAATTGCACAGCTGAGCTGGCACTGGCACACTTATGCGAGGAAGAACGTGTATTTATATGCCACAACCGATAGGAGTAGGCCAACAAATGGCTTGAAGTTGTGATGTGCACTTTCGAAAACTTTTAGGGAACAGAACTTCGTAGTGAATTGAGTTTTTATATTCCTACAGATAAAAACTTAAAGAGAACATTTTAATACTGTTTCATGATATTTTGAACAAATGATTGGCAAGTTATTAAAATATCAAACGCTTTATAAGATGATTAAAAAAAATACTCGTATCTGTCAAACATTCGAAGCAAAAGGTGTATGAAACTGTCTTTGTCTGAAAATTCGACAATTTTGACACAGTTCCGCCCTGTTTATGTATGTCACGTAAATCTATTTTTGTCCCTATTAAGATTATAAATGCGAAAATAATTCGTCTGTCTGTTACGCAAAAACTACTGTACCAATTTGGCTGAAATTAGATTTGTTTTTCGACATCGAGGATGCACATAAAATACTTTTTATCCCCAAAAACGGTATGACAATTTTTTTGTTTATTTGCTTTTACGTTTTCACGGAAAGTGTATTGGACAGTTTTATGAAATTTGGTATATGTGTAATTTCAATACCGATAATAGACATAGGACACTTATATATCGGAAAATGGGATAGTTTCCAGATAGCGTCTATTACTCCAACTAGTAACTGACTACACTAATTAGTGACTCGGATTTTTTTGAACTTTTTAGACTTTTTAGGGTTTTTGGGCTTTCTGGACTTATTTGAGTCTTTCGGACCGAACAAAACTACGTTTTAACGGTTTTAGGCACAGTATTTTATTTTTATTCCGACGTTTCGGCTACTTTTCAGTAAGCATGTTCACGGAAGACCCAGATGTCAAGTGCCAATGAGTAATGTTAAAGTTTTTATTTAACCTACCGCCAACGTGTATTTTATAAATGTGTTTTTTCTTTGTTTAACTATATAATGTGTCGTTTTAAATTCAATAAATCTTTTTTACTCTTTCTTTTCTTTAGATTTGCTGAAGGATGATATTTAGTTGGGAGATAAGGATACTTATATAGGTTAAAATTTTCTACATGACGTAGATTGTCCGTATTCTAGCGTATAAAAAGTAAAAACACTCAATCGATAAAATTGATGAAACTCGCGATCATGTGACTTGTAATCGGTTCGATAATATTTTTCAATTGGGCACTATATTATCACAAGCACATAACACACATTATGTGTACAATTCTGCCTGAAACAGGCACATAAATATTTTCGTGATTTCCCTTAATACGAATTTGTAGTGTGTGCAATCGATTTTCAATTAAAGAACACTGTCCTTTGACATCACGAGTGAGGTCGGCGCCGGCACTGATCTCATCAGTCCACCGACCACCGCCCAAGAAATTTTCAGATTGATTTCAGATAAATCCAAAACGTGCAACTCAGAGTATTTTCGTAGATGAACGCAATGCGATTGCAGACGGCGTAATGTTCGGCTTGGCCTCAATTGCATATGATAGCGAGCTATAAAAGCTCTAATGCAACGCCGACGCCCGTCACCGACACACAAAAGGCTTTGGCAACAACCGTTCGCTTCCAATGCAATGTGAGAGTTAGTTTCAACCTTCGCGTTTTCCGAGAAGTTCAGCGGCGGCCAGTCGGTAGATTTGCAACGATATTACTTTGAACCAATGTTTTCGATTGCAAAGTATCGATGTAAACTGAACTTTATCGATATTTATAACATCATCAAGCCTCTCAACTAAAATACTATTGCGTTTGAAAAGGTAAATTTCATATATCGATTTACAACATTTTGATTTTAATTCGATATTTCTCTTCTATTACATCCCTACCAAGCGACTGTTCCAACTGCAACGCGGTTCCTAGAACAAGAAACCGTGGCCGGCTCGATTTTTAAAATAGACGCGTTCCGTTATACTCAGGACTATACCTACATATACAGAAGCTCCGATTTTATGGCCAGTCGATTAGATGTTGTGTAATCCGTAAATGAGTGTTACTATTTTTATCACGGTGCCAGACTCGTTTCCGAGTGAAAGGGGTTTCCTACTGTGAACTTGTCAAACAGGTCGTGGCGTCGAACTTTCCAACTTTGATGTTTCATTTCTTCAATCACTAAAGTGAATCTTTACGCGACTAGCAAGATGTTTATATGGTAGAAAATATTTGAAAGCTGTTTAATTATTCTGTAAGACGACGGAACATTACGCGGCATCACGAGCCATGCTTATGTCGTGGTTGGCGTTAGTCTAGACTCGTCATAATAGTGATTATTAAATGAATTATTCAATGCACAGTCTACAATATGTTCACGCCCCTTGCGCTGTAAGTGTAATGACGTCACGTGTATAAGTACCAGGTCGCGAAGAAACCGCAGGGGTGACCTAATCAATTGCCTTCACCTTATTTCACCTATTAATAGAAGTTACTACCTAAACATTTTATTGAGGCGTCTGATACACATAAATAAGACTGCTCGGCGACAAATCTTGTTTGTTCAAACAATTACTACAATTCTATATTAGAGCAAAACATTTTAGAATATATCAATAATATTTACCCATGATTTGTTACACGGATGTAAGTTTCGATGATTAAGGACACACCTACCTTATATTACAAAGAGTGTATTGAGGTCACAGTGTAATAAATTATGACGTGTAATTCTCGCGAGTGGAATAAATCTTATAATTTATTAGTGACTTGCGACTTTTTTTTTTTAAATTACACTTAAAGGAGTGTGTATATCTGAAAAAAACATTTCAAAAAAATTATACGTAACCTTACCTTGAATTTTTTTTAATATCTTACCAAACACCAAAACTTGAAGAATTATGGAGTACCCATATAAATGTTTATTTATTTCACCTCCTTCACGGATGTGAAACGGACGGATAGATCTTTCTTCTGGATCCACTCTATGTCCATGTAAAAATTTATTAAGATCCGTTAAGTAGTGGAAAGTTAAGAAATAAAATGAGTTAATATAATATAAATATATACTTGTTTTAACAGTTTGGAAGTTCGCATTATAACAAGGTATATTAAAGTAAATCCTTTCCATTATTAATAAACTAAGTAATCATACACCCTATTCCTTCATTTTACAGTTACTGTACAATATATATAAAGATATATTGTATTTTTATTTGTATATATATAGTATAGTTCATTTTTAGTATATATATAATTTATTTTCAGGTATTATTACTTTGAAGAAAAATGTGTAATAATACCTATAAAGTACCCTTAAGTCGTCATAAATTACAGTTTAAAAAATCTGACGGTACTCGCTGTCGCGTGCCCACCTCGCTGAGCGCCATTAAAAAGCTAAAAAAATATTATTCTCAATTAAATATAGGCTATGTCACTTAGGAATAATGTAGCTTTCAAGAGATTACTTGCTACAAAGAAATTCACATTTTTTCCTATTTATAACATAGTATAGAAAATAAAGTTTCACGTTTTGTTAGTCAAATGAATGAGAAACTAACATTCAATATGACCTCTAATAACTTGTGAAAATACGGCAGATTTTCCGGAGCAGTGCACCGAGATCAAAGCAGTATTTCAATAGGACAAAACCGTCGAGGCGGTTCGCAGTAGTCGGCCATTGAAATTTAAACTAGCCGCCTGTTCTGGGAAAGCGCTGCAGGCGGCTGTGTTCTTTTACCTCTTTTACATTGAGCCCAACCCTATCCCAACAAGGCGAGTGGTGTGGCGAATTGAGAATTTCATGGCATTAGAAAACTCACTGGTGGTCTGGTTGAAATAACGATGATGCAGTAAAGCCGCGAAAGATAAAAAAAGATAATTGCAAAAGTTCAAACGCCAATTGAAAAGTTATTAGACATAACACATCATTGCACAGCAAAATAAACAATTACAAAAGAAATCCAATGTACAATACTTTATAGGTAATACAATAGGCTGTCTTAGCGCTTAAACGATCTTCTAGGCAACCTAAAGTTTTTATTATAATAAAAAAAGAAATACCTTAACTATACGTATATTAATACATAAACGGAATCCTTGTAAGATACCTCACCTGTTGTAAAATGGAACGCATTGTTTTGTGAACCTGTCAATGTCAAAATAAAATAAAAAGTCTTCTACAGCGAAATGGTATACGATGAATTGCGTGGTTTTATTTAGTGGTCCTAAAATAACTGTTTTAAATAAAATATAGTATCTTACAGTATTAATAACGTGCCTCTCAACACCATCCAGATATTAAAAAACCTTCATATTTTATACCCATACAATAATATTATTATTATTATTGTATGCCTAAAAAAACAATAAAAATATTGAGACTTCTTAATCTTTTAAATAGAATAATAGGGTGCCTATACTTGTACTGGGGTTCCAACAATGGTATCGTTTCCCCTATATAAAATCGCAATGGACGGGCGGGCTATTCTGCTAACGGCTGATTACGTTAGTTATTGTTCTCAGGAACTATATATACTGTACTGTACCGATGAATTCGACAGGAAGGAGTAGTCTATAATGTCGCTATATGGTCGCTACACTATGGTGTAAAAAACGCGGAAAAACAAAAACAGATATAAATTCATTATCCATGTTAGTCCGGAATATCGCTATTTAGATCTTGAAAAATCAGTATTTACAACGTTAACTTTTTTTTAATTTTAAGTAAATATTCGCTTCCAAAATAGTGAAAATTGTACCCCCGAACTTTTGTAGAATAGAACAAAAAGTTCTAAAATAAATCGAAATGGCAACACTTAATATTGTCAACAAAAAAGATTGAACAACATCTGTTATTTTAAAATAATGGCAAAAAAAGTGAATTACAAATCAGTTGCATAGTTATTTATATCTCAAATAGCCATTATCAGAGTACATTAATATTAAAATGAGTCGTAAGTCTTATAAAAACACTCAATCGTTTCTTGGAAGTTTCATTATGTAAGCATTTCCTAGAGCTAAGGTCAAAGGAGAACGCTGCATTAAACTTAATGGCTGCGCATATACATACGTACATATGCGGGAGTATTGTTGGACCTTCTGCGAACAATAACCCGTGCACAATTTTCAAAATGAGACAATGCAAAAAAAATAAACAAAAATGAAGTCATAATGCTGGCGATTTCTTACAACAACCCTCGGGTCGGAGGCTTCCAAGGATTAATTACGAGTTCCGAGTAGGCCCGCCACCGGGCCATTCGATTCTCGGTAAACTCGAATCGAAAAAGGAGCAAAAACGGACGCGGCGCTTTCTGAGAACCCGCATACCTGCGCCCGCGCAACCATCCCACCTTGTTCCGTCCGCAGCGGCACTGCATTGAGCTTCTCCCACACACATATAACTCGTATTTTCCTAGTACTTGATTTCATAAAGTAAATCAACATTTTATATTACCCCTTTTATATCGAAGGCTATTGCTGACTTAAGGCGAAACGTCGCTCGTCGCGGCCGATTATAATATTAAATGTAAAAATATTATAACCAAGTTTCTTTACAAAATTATTATTATTATGTTACGTCTCATAACAAAAATCTTATAAGGGTTCCGTAGAGTAACTTTTTTAAATAACCTCTTTTTGTCCGTATAAAATATGTATGTTTACCAGTAATTTCTTCAAAAACCGCTAGATGTATCTGGATAAAATTTAACAAAAATTATATATATATCTATATAACGGTATAGTGTAATAAAAAAATTATTAAATCCTGTTAATGACCGCTTTAATGTAAGTGATGAAAAAAATTAAGTGCGCATCGTATCCTCCACGATCGTTGTATAGTTTAAAAAAGCAACAAAATGTTTCTTGGTGACTTTATTAAGTAAATAGCTGAGAAGATTACCTATACAATTTTAAAACCTAGCAAGTGCAATCTACGAAATTTTACTCCAAGGAATAAAAAAAAGTCATGAACTACGATATACCGATACAATTCTGCGATATATACTTTCCTCCGTGCAGGAATGGTGAAAGAATTCAATTGCGGCCGAGGGGACTATCGTAAGAGGCGATAAAACTACCCACAGCCAGATGGTAGGGTATTTGCCGGCCGAGATGGCAACCACCCCTGATCTAGAGTATGCCATAACAACTTTGAGTTGTGTTCGGCATTAGTGGCCGCATTTGTAGCACCTTCAATGTTGCAAATGTCCATAGGCGATGAAAACCGCTTTCCATCAGATGGGCCGTCTTCCTGTCTGCTGAATCATACAATAAAAAACATCCGTTTCAATACTTTTTCTTAGGCTTATTAGAAACAATACCATATTTTAACATAGTCTTCACATATTAGGCAAGCACAATAGATCAGCAAATTGCGTAGTAAGCAATATGGAAAAATATTCATGTGAAAAACAATTTCAGTTGCTAGGTTTTGGAATTGCACAGCTGAGATGTTTTATTTTGAAAAAATATATGGTGCTAGAATTAGAAAATATATGTTATTACATTTTTATATTTCTTTACCGGTTATGATTGTGACGTGTAGCCTTAAGTAAGTATCGTGTTTTTACAAATTTACGTGTACCCGCAGCTACTATAAGTATGTCAGCAATTGTTAATTTCCAGTAACATAATTTCAACACTTTTAAACGCAAACAATGTGGCGTTTCCTAGTATTTATAAAAAAAAACCTATCGTTTCTAAACAGCCATTATTTATTTTCCTAGAACTTGTATTGTTTATTTAATGTTTGCACTGAAATACAATTTAAATATTACGTAGGTACTTTAATTGTTGTGTTTATTATTATTAATGGAAACTTTCATCATTGTAAAGGCGCTGCTCCATCTGGGATAATATTAGTGTTAGTGACCGTTTCACACAGTGGTAGCGATCAGTTTAAGGTGGTTATTTGTGATGCGATATTGTTATTATCTTTTAATGATAAGTATAGATAGTTAATATTGTTACATACCGACAAAGAAATGCGCACCTGGTTTATTACCCTTCCCGCACTCGGAATTCTTTTGTTTACTTCGTGTTTAAAATTTGCAATAAGACAATTGCCTATTGTTATTGTTTTCGACTTTGTTGGCCGTTCGCAGGAATAATTAACCAGGTATGCAGATTACGGTTTCTCGGAAACCCCAGTCCACGCGGTCGATTTTTGTATTGTATAGTTATTATAAAACAATGCCTGAACGGAGGGGTGGGGCAGTCAAGCGAGGATTACGTTACGAGCAAGACGTACATTCGATGAGCGATATTGTGACGGACTTTGCGAGTGTTATTGAATCGTGCAGTAATTGTACTAGTAGTGTCTAGTTATATTTTTACCTGTTTTATACGTCTTTGTATAGTTCTAATAAATTCTATAGTAGTTCCAACGGCATTTTGATTCGAGTCCTATATAGCTCGTAACAATATGGTATATAAATACACCGATGTAGCTAATCACCACGGCATTATTTTTAATGCTATAAACAAGATACATTTTTGTCACAGTCCACACTAAGATTATCATTATTATTATATTATTAATTATTAACATTATTTCACCGCCTAAAGTCTCTACTTTAGGTGCAGAACTCTACCTGCCTCTACAGGTAACAGGTGTGACATGCGACAAAGTAATATAGCTAAAAGGTCAGATATATAAATCTATCATACGACCAGTCATGCTTTACGGGTCCGAATGTTGGGCCACCATCTCCACTCAGCTGAGATGAGAATGTTGAGATGGATGTGTGGTGTTACAAGAATAGATAAGATAAAAAAATGAGTACATAAGGGGAAAATCTTTGAAAGTTGCACCCGTGACTGAAAAATTAAGAGGAAGAAGATTGAAGTGGTACGGGCAAGTAAGGCCCTTCGTACACAAGGCTACGCAATCTTCGATACTCAACAATTTTAGTCTCCAAGCGACTACCGCCATACAAATCCATTGAGGTTCGTACACGAGTCGCGTCGCTGACATTCGTCCCGCGACTCGCGTCGTGCCACTCGCGCGCCATCTGCCGGACAAGATCGCCGCTACATAAGTCTCGGCGATTTCCAAGATGGCGGAGCAATTTTTGGTGTATATGTGGAACAAATAAGTCCACTAAATGCCTATAACTCTCTTTGGACATTCTGTACATTGATAAGAATTTCGCATCTGTTTGTTGTAATTCTTTTGCAGCTGCAAACAGTCTACACTTTATATTTCTCTGTATATACGGATGAACCCAGTATCTTCTGTTACGACGATTTCTTTGTTTTCGATAAAGATAGTACAAAATTATAGTTTCATCATCACTTGTGTGAGACATTTTGGAAAAAGTGTGATCTGTTTAGCCGTTTATAGTGACTGAATAGGCAACTCGCGTCTTGCGATTCAATGCCGTGTGTACGGACCGTGCGCTACTCGATACTCGCGACTTGATACTAATGTCGTATACAACCATTGAGTTATAACATGTCTGATCTAAGTATACAACATTAGTATCGAAGATTTGCGTAGCCTTGTGTACGAAGGGCCTAATGAGGAGGGATGAAACATACACATTTGCGACTTTACACGTTTGTAGTGTGTTATTTGTAGTATGACAGAAGATGTATGTCAGAATAGAGAAGTGTGGAAGAAAAATACATATTGTGCCGCCCCAAATGGTTGGGAGAAGGTGAAAGAAAAGAGAGTGACACATTATCCCGATATAGCAGATATATAAGAAGTATCAGTACTGTATAATAGTTTTTCATAAAATCTACAGTTTATCTAAAAAAGTATAATTGTAGATATATATTTAATAGTCGTCAATTGGGAGTCGGTCCACTTAAAAGTATATAATCCAAAATACCTCGTATCTTAAAAACTGCTTAAAGGATTTTATTCAAACAAATCGCTGAAAGTACATTTTACAATCTACTACATTATTTTTTTAAGAGTCCCCCTTTAAGATTCAGAAGATAGAGGAGGTACACTTCACGATTTTAGAAGTAATTATGTTCCTACCACAAATAAGTATTAGCTGCTTTTTCCCTCTTTCACCGTTCCTGCACGGAATTAACAGTCTGTATTTTAAGAATTAAAGAAATAAACGTTCCAGCATTATAGGTCCTTACCTCATTTTTTTTTTACTACGCGGACCAAATCGTACTTTAGCAGCAAGTACATAAAATATTTTAAAAACTTCAGGTCAAAGTTTCTTGCTGCTAAAAGTAAAATTAAATGACTCAGCGTGTAAGCTGAACTTGTATTGAAGCCACCAGTGTATTATACACCCGTATCAATGAACATCGAATGATATCAGGAAAGAATAGGGTTTTTATGATTGCTTTCATAAATATATTCGGAAAGTGTATACTTGAAAATATAAAAGACTACAGAGATGTGCCGGGCAATTTTTTTTGTGTAGCTGTGTTAATATTCCATGATTCAAGAATGCTTTCAATGGTCGCCTGTACGTCACGATATTATTGATTTTAGCAATTACACCGAGTCGTAGAAGTGTAGTGTTGAGTGACCCTCTGTCGTTGACTCTTCAAGTGTTCCACGAAACTAATAGCGTCATAGAACATTAACCAGTAACAATAGCCACTGGCTTGTTACACAGTCGAATTATCGACAAAAAATATCATTGTCTCCCTTTGTAGGTAAACAAAGACCGTCCGCTGTTCCAGGTAAACCGATTTGCCTCGTAGCATTCCCGGTAAAATACCACAATAGGGATGTGAACACGTGTCACACTAAATTCTAACATTACTCACATATCAAAGACCATGCGTAAAGTAACATTTCCTTTACTTGCAAAAGATTGTTACGACTTTCTAAAGGGTAAGGCAGAAGATCGTTATAACATAAATATGCAGTCTCTCGATGCGAGATTCCCGTTCCGAATGAATAATTATTATTAACGCCTCTATCGCAGTCAAAACACAACTAGACTGTCTCAACGGGCCAACACTCTTTTCTTTTACCTTCCAATTATTTGGGGTCTGCACAATATGTCTTTTTCTTCCATGCCCTTTGACTGGCCGACGATATATACATTTGCAAAATAGACATTATATCCCAATAAACATGCACTACATTTTCATCCAAAACAGATGGCTTTTAAGAGCTTGAAATAAAATTTCAATAATAAGACGGTTTTGGGTGATATGGCCGCTAAGTGGCAAAGCCATTTCTAAATAAAGATTTAAAAAAGCGGTTAAATACTCGAAGACTATAGTAGAATTATTTTGTCCGTGCAGTTTGGGTCATAAATCAAACTCGGCCTCAGCCCGGCTAGGGCGGTGAGCATGTTGCGCGAGCGCAACGTCATTATCTATAAAAACTCATTCATATCAAAGAAAGATTATCATTCTTATAAAAATCATTATTATCTTTTTTGCTGTTAATTTTAAACTTAGATATAAGTATTTATATTTATTTTTTTAATATAACTTATTACATTCTCAACTTTTGTACTTATAGTTTTTTATTACATAGATACCTAATTAATAATTTATTTTCAATAATTATTATTCTTATTTTAATAAATACGTTGTTTTATCTTTTTTTTTCTTTCATTTATATCACTAACCCACAAAATGACAAAACTAAATACACTATCGATAACGCTTATCGACAACAATAATGCGTATCACTATGCCTGCCCATAAGGCCCGTGAGTGGAAGAGAGAGCGAAATACTCGCTTCACCGCTCCGATTATTTATGAGCCAAACTGCACGGAGAAAATAATTCTACTATAGTCATAAATACAAAGAGATCAGCGATTGACAATACATGGTTACTTAGAAAAGTAGCACGACCAATAACAGTAAACAATTAAGACAATCATAAAAAGAGTTTTAAATACCAAGAGTAATAAAACATCTGGTTGATGAAGAATTATAGGGATTCTCAGTATACACGATTCGTAGCAATATTGCTACTTAAATTATTACTATGATAATAAGAATAATTTTAATTACTCTTTAAACACTAATTAATGCCCTATTTCAACTTATGCATAATAAAGTTACAAAATTATGATCATAACACCAATTCACTTTTTTTGTAGTTTTGAGGCAAGGGAACGCTTCAGAAGATAGCAGTTGAATATAGATAGGTACATAGGCACATGTTATTTATTTCTTCAAAGAACACGGACACGACAGCCCCCTGTGCAGAGTCTACGTGGAGGCAGAAGAAACAGCGCCCCATGTCCTGCTTGAATGCGGAGAGGTATCTCAATACAAGTCGAAGCATCTGGACGCCCCAGGCAGCCTCCGAGAAGTCTTCAGTGACGTCAAGAAACTGGTGGACTTCCTGGTAGAGCTGGGCTGGATGAACCCTCATCCATCCACGCACGCAAAAAAGGCGTTATGTCGTCGATTTGCGGAAATCGCTCGTTGGTCGAAGAAGAAGGACACGACAGTATGCCGAAGACCGCACGAAGTGGAGATGTAAAAAATCGGATCTTGACTGCGAAGTAGAATATGATAAAAAGAAAATTAGCTTGTCGTATTGCTGTGGAATTTTGTACCGCTTAAATCATCAATAATACGTTGTGAGATTGCTGGACATAGAGTAGAAAGGACTCATTTTTTAACATGTATGAAATATGTATGTGCATCAATATTTTGCTACTCTGCATAAGACGGTATTGTATATAGAATGCTATATACAACACCGTCTTATACAGAGTTCCTGTGTTACTTTCCATTCCTTGGCCTTACTCCATACACGTAGAGTCATAGACAGTAAGATATATTTTTTTCTTTTGGGCATGCGGCCCTCTTGACAGCGATGCAAGACTAATTTTCCTATAACAATAAATTTAATTAGAGATAGATAGAGAGAAAGAGAGAGAGAGAGAGATCATGACATACAATACGACGGCCTCTAAGGTTGAGCGGGATAAGTCTTTGCCGGCCTACCTCACTTCAACGCAGAGGCTCCGGGTTCGATTCCTGGTATAGTAAATTTCGGAAACGTATTTTCTCCGTTATTTACTATGGTCTGGGTGTCTGGGATCGGCCCCAGAGTATTCCGTTGTATATTACCCATAACACAAGCGTAACTTGCTTGATTTGGGGATATACTATATGTGTGTTTGTCTGCCGATTATTATTTATTTATTATTATTGTATAGACACGTATATTATATTATAGGTACCATTGTGTACGAAGAGCGTCTAAAGTTTATTGATTAAACTACCTATGCCACATTAACATTCATATCAATTCATAAGTGTTAAGTCAAATGAAATACGGGTATTTACAAAATGGTTATTATTAATATTTATGATTAAATTAATTTTATTTTGTAATAAAACTTTAAATGTATATTAACCTATAAATATAAAAGTAAATATGAACTACAAACTATACTATGAACTATATAAAAACTAAAACTAAATAAAAAAGGGGGGAAAATGCCTAAAGATTAATTAATGGTCCCAAACCACTGTCATTTACCTGGAACGTTCCCAGAAGGCTGGCGGCGTTACCACGTTGTATGGCAATGCCTAGTCTTTGCGCAAAATGGTTGTATTCAGTTATCAATTCATTGAATTTCTCCGTAGAGCAATACGTAAATTATCTACTATTACTTTGATTAGAACCAGAATTTAGTAATATTACAGCTGTATAGTTCGGTCGCGCAGGTGTTTAGCGGTAAAGGAGAACATCCTTGGGTAAAGAAGGTCCTGTCTGTGGTCAAAAACCGCTAATTCGCTTCGAATCAACCGGATGTGTGTTCAGTTCTTAAAAAATATCACGTGTTTAAACCTCATTTTCAAATGAAACATTGACACAGTCCGTGGTCTCATTAATACGTAAAACACGATTTAATGGTAAATATCATTACATGAAACTTGTCATTCACGATAGGTACATTATCATTACAGAGAGCGTTTCATTTTAAATAACTTATACTTTGTCAGTATAGAATCTCGAATATACAAACGCAACCATTGTGGAACATTCATCCCAAGTGTCGGCACAAAAAATATTCCATCACCATCCTAGGCAACCAAGGGATACATTTACGGCTGGTTCTTATATCTTACCGAACATTCGTTTGCTTTACTATCGGTTAAAATTTGACATAAGTTCCATATAAGTAATGTCAATGTCATGCAAGTAAATGAATAGTAAGATATATGAACTGGCCATAGTAAGATTCAAGACAATCTTGCGTACATGTAGGTATACACACATATGTACTACACATTCCAAGTATTGTAGTATATCTACATGATAAACATGTACAGTGTGCCAAACTCTTACAAAACCATATACAAACAAAAGTAGAAAAAGATAAAAGATAGTACAAGGGGCGGCCTTATCGCTAAGAAACAACTCTTCCAGGTAACCCTTGGCAGGGATTGATAGAATTTTAATACAGAAAGTCAGATATATATAGTCGACATATTCGTCGAATAGTTGTAGGTGTGGTCGCAAATATTCCTTGGCTATTCGGCCAGGAGACTAGCCTTTATTCAAATGGTATTAGACTTTGGGCGAAATATATTATTTGTTACAACTCTAATTTTCATGTCTATAGTGTGATGTAATAACATAACTGCGAGACAACGTTATTATGTTCTTAAAATGTTTATAACGAAGCTATAATTACTTATCAGTTAACTGCCGAATATATTTACACCATATCGCAACAACTTAAATTTAGCGCGAAATAAATATAAATTACGTCAGTCATTAACGTTATCTTCGTCCTTATCATTTAGCAACGCATTGACCCGAAGACCCGAGTGATAACGATAACAGCTGGCGCCGACGACGATTGTTATTTTTTGCTCTCTTGCACGTGCTCTTCAATGGTAAACAAAAAAAACTCCTATTTATAGCACATTCACTCTTGGTTTCATCGTCTGAAGATAGCAGATGCTGTAATGACGAAAAATCTAAAGAAGCAATTAGATCTCACCTGGTAGTTTGACCACCATTGGAGGTGTGAATTGTTGATTGGGATCCAATGTAAACGCCTTAGATAACACTGAACACGGAAACACAAAGGCTCACTTATAATTACTTATATTCCTTTAAATACACTTTACGACTGTCCCGCTTCTCGGTAAAACTCTTTATAAACAGTTTCGTAGAAACCGTTCGCACT
This sequence comes from Dendrolimus pini, assembly GCA_949752895.1. Taxonomy (NCBI): domain Eukaryota; kingdom Metazoa; phylum Arthropoda; class Insecta; order Lepidoptera; family Lasiocampidae; genus Dendrolimus; species Dendrolimus pini. The sequence continues at coordinate 16,918,723 of OX457136.1, forward strand.
GGAGAAATTAATTTGCAGAAATGGACGTCGGTCGCCGACGCCGTCCGCTTGCCGTAACAGAAACGCTTTCTAAGTACGCGAACATTCAATTTCACTGTACGAGGTCTATACACGGATAGCGATATCGCGGCGGGAGGTGAAAGTTCGCGATTTTGGCTCACTCTGCGATGACGTTCCCGTAGCGTTCACGAGAGCGTACTGACTGAAGTCTGAAACACACGAATACGATGTATGATGGAGAGCGACGCGCAACGCGCACCAACGACGCCGTAGCGAAGTAAAATGCGTGACGGCGAGGGCCGAGGGACGCGGCGGCGCAGGCCGAGTGGCACACGGGCACATACGACCGACCGACACGGAGCTAACACACCGACCGACCGTACTCTTCGACGAGCCGCCACTTCCCAGAACGACCAACCTTGGCACTTCCACGAAATAACTCAAGGCATTGTCACTAATTTATAAAACTTATGTTCTTCCGTCCGAGGCTGGCGAGGCGAACGCGGTCACCGGTTTCCATACACGAGTTCGTGACTCTAACGTTAAGCACATAAACATGTTTCGAGGAGTGTTGACCTCGGTGACCGGCGCGCCACGGTAAATTAGGTAACTCGTGGTATCTATGCATCCATCAATCAAAGCCGAGGCCAACCGCGGCCCCGTGCCGCTTCAGTCTTGCCACGCACCACCATCAGCCACCTCGGTTATAAACGTTGGAAAGTTCATTCACTTATTGATCTATTTTTTGTCGGCGAATGCGTCCATGAGCCCATTTTATCACAATATACAGGTAGAACTGATTAATGAAAGTGAATTAAAATGCTTTCTAATTTAATATATTTAATACTTTCTATAACCTAAAAGCAGGATATTACATGTTGATTAATAAAATAATATTTCTGCCAATTTGAAGTAAACTCAATTCAAACTCAAAGAAGATCAACCGAAACAGCTTTGAAAATAAGAAAAAGTTTGTCAAGATCATTGAGTTATAACATGTATCTAAGGTCAAGATATAGGTAGATACTGCAATATATTAATATCTATATTATAGGATTCTTGATAATCCAAGACAGTTGATATTCAAGGTAGAAAAAAACATCCATCATGTTGAGCATAGTGTTACAGATGCAATTTAAACATGATCGATTATACAACAACGACATAAATAATGAATGAATGAAAACACCTTATTCTTCACCAAAAAATAAAACTGTGTTCCTAAAACTAATAAATAATATCTCAGTTAACCTTGCTATTTTCTATCTACCAATGGTCGAGAAGGAAGTTGTAGATTTCCATTAACAAATAATGGTAGACAATAACACCACTACCATCGCATCAAGGTTTAATACGGATATGTATGAAATTATATTAATGAAGTAAACAACCTGTTTCTTAAGACGTGGTTTTTAATGAACATTACAAAATTAGAAGAAAATATGACAGCTTACAGCCGGGCAATAACAAAGCAGGCAAACAAGCTAGTCCATACAGCGTTACAGTGAAATACAATTAATTAACGCCAGAAGAGATATTTTTTTTTTAAATCGATGTGAATTCACCATAAAATATATCAACCAAATTGATTTCCAATGGACAAATTACAAGATATTAGATAATGTATTTTAAAATATTTGCCTATTAAACAAATACTGATAACATGTTAGAACGTAATATTTTGAGATTGAGATATAAATCTTTAACTACCCTTCATATTATTATATAAAATCACTGTGATAAAGCACGTCGTTTGCAAATTTAACGTATCTCCTGCATGATTGTATATGCGTAACCTAGTTTCTGGCTGTAGCCTGACTTTAAAAAGTAAAAAAAGGTGGTAAGGGCGTGATCTCCAAATTATATCGCGAACATCTTTGAGAATATTTATGGATTTAATCAGAAACCAAGATATCCGTAGAAGAATCGAATAACCAACATACTTTCGTAAGATCATCAAACGCGCAGTGCCTAAAACTTTACAGAATTTCTAAACTTTTTTATTTGTGTTATCGCTTTCCAACCATAAATAAATTCTTCCGTTTTTATTTCTCCTTGGCAGGCGCAAATGCCCTCCAGCCTAGAAGACCATCTGCGCATGGTTGCTGGTTAGGGTCAATTGATAAAAGCGGAAAAGTAGGTTATGTACAGCAAATTGGGAAAGGCCTACGTCCAACAAAGGAAAGTGATTAGCTGACAGGGTTTGAACAAGATAAAGTGATAACATTTTCTTCAGTTTTCGCGACTTGTATACATAATAAAACTACGTTTTAACGGGAGTTTTTTGGCGGGAACTGAAAGGAGACGTTGTGCTGTACAGTTTTATTTTCTAAAAATGTGTAAAATTACTCTAAAATGAACAATAGTTGTAGTATATTGATAGTTTTTGAGTAGTAGTTATGTGTTTTCTGAGAAATGTGAACTGTATAGTCAAATGTGGCCTTTTGAGTGTCACAAGAACTCCGTTGAATGCCACTAGCTGATTACCTACAGTTCAGCTGTGCTACACATAGGCTTAAAAAAATGAAGAAACTATATTGTAAACTAAGATCTGGCTTAAAGGCCTAGTTGCCAAGCCATAAACCTAAATTATAATAATAATACGTTTTAACGGTTTTAAGCGGACGACCGTCCGTGACCACGGCCACTGAAAAGCGGTCGAAGCGTCGGATTAACCAAAATCAAATAAATTACCGCGCTTAAAACCGTTAAAACGTAGTTTTATTAAGATAAAGAGATATTATTTATTGTATATTAAAGCACAGTCAACAAAAGACCCACACAGTGTAACGAAAAACCTGATGAAATAATCTGTCGTATAATTACAGTATACACCGAAACTTTAAATCTTGGATATATTTATAACGCCCAGAGCTTGGGGGGCACGCATTGCCCTTAAAGGAAAAATTGCCATAAAAACTGAAAAATCAATTTTGGTAATCTTTACAAGAAATACAAATTCTAGTCTATCTTTCTTGAACAGATTCCGCGTCGCCTCATACGTTATGTGCGATAATCTTCAAGAGCTAAGAGAGCTTACATTTGCAAAGTCGTGATATAAGCCTAATGAGTGCTAATAGAACATTGAAATGGGGTCGTTACAAAAAATTATGGACTTACAAAATTCGAGAATTAGCGTGCCCTCAAAAAATAAATGATAAAAAAGGCCTGATAACGCCTATCTTAGCTTTTAGGAATTTCAAAAAAGTTTAAACTATTTCTAAACAGAACATAAAAAGAAAATATTCTGACGCTTTATATAATCGCAATTATAATGCATATCGCATAATACAGAGAATCGTGCCAGAACAAATGGTTAACATTCATTTTCATATAGCATTCCCGGAAATAATCGCGTTTCAATTTATTTGAAAGGCTCATAAATTCGCGATACAATTGTGCGTTCTTACTATTGTTTCTCGAAACTATTTTGTTTGCTTTTGCGCGTTTTTGTACGCGATTGTGCAGAATGTTTTATATGGATAACGTTCATTGTATACTGCGGTTAGTATTGTAGTCCTTGTTTAGGTGTATTTATAGTCATTCCCAATATAAATAACAACTAGCTGACCCGTGCATACTTGGCGTCATTAAAAAAATACACGTTTACTTACGCACACACGCATACACGCACGCACGCACGCACGCATGCATATCAAGGTTTAATTAAGCTTTGTAACCTTTAAAATAATTCATAAACGCAGAAAGCACTCGCAGTGGTTCTTACGAGGATGTGCGCAATTCTTGCATGGAACGTTATTGCTGTAACATATTTGACAGTCGTTCCCGTGCCCAGTGCGTAGGTTCTAAAACATTTTTACGTTTTTGATTCATTAATCACAATCAAATACTGCCTGTGTCAGTCGGGAATAATGTAGCTTTCTGCTGGTAAATTATTTTTTTAAATCGGATCAGTAGTACCAGAGATTACCCCGAACATCCAAACTCACATACTTTACCTCTTTAGAATGTTAAGTTAAGATTAGTGTAGATAACGACAGCACACAAATAAGGAATCCGGATCCGAAGTTTATTTGACCCGTACTAAAATATAAGGAAATTGCGAAAAACTAATTAAGAGGTGGTAAAAATTGCATATAATTATGGAATGGTGGTATGTTCTTTATGTAATTTAATTAAAAATACGCTGAATCCAAATATAGCTCGACCTTTAAAAATTGGAATTGAATTACGAATAATCGTAAAAAATAGCCATTTTCAGCGATTTTTCTCAATTTATTTGAAATTTTGGAGGTATGCGAGCTAAAGAGATTCGGATTCAGCGTGTTGAAATATATGAAGGTAGTTGGGTCTAGTCAAATGTAAGCCTCTTTTTATTTTTTTGTACCGGTGCATTTATAAAATAATACAATTAAAATGATATAATTACAGTTAAAAAGCTTTATTAAGTTCCACTAGAGAATATTTTTAAAAAGTTATATAAAAGACGACCCACTGTCATATAGTAATTCAGCAATTCTTTTATTTAGTATTTAAAGTAGGTATATATTAATGTTCACATTTTGTTAAGCTTTTAAAAACAAGAAGAGGAATCCAAAAATATGGCGAATGGTAACCATCGTGCGAATAAGCGAATAATAAATCAGAAATCAGAATAATTATAAATATAAAGAAACATTAATTGAATTGCGTCGCGTCGTATCAGGTCCGTATCTTTTAACCAAGTTGATTTAATTGTGTTAACCTGTCTAATATTAACTCATCATGAATACTTATTTTTTTTCTAAATGATACCTATCACATATTTCTTTAAAAAGCGGCGGTAAAAAACCGCTTTACTAAATATAAAACACAACAAAATCCAACCACATACATCATTAATATTTGTACGAGATCATATCTGCTACAGTTGTAATGTAAATCAATAACAATACCTATGTGATTTCCTCTCCCCAAAGTACAATGCAATCAATAAGAGAGATAAACGAAAATTCTCCGAAGAGCGACGCGTGTGACATGACATGCTCTGGCCTTCTACGAACGAGCGTTTCTTCATACAATGTACAGGCGCGTACACAATAGGCAAGCGCATAGGGTTCCTATTTTGCTACTTCAATATCTTCCATCAGGAGTATTAAAAATTCGTATTCTATTAAATCTACAGTATCTAATCGATGTCCTCGCAGCAGATTGATAATAGAGAAAAATTAGTATTACCATTAGCAGAAATCGCGTTAGCCGGAAGGAATATTAAAAAGCTACCAACAATTTTGTACATTTATTTTGGGAATTTACTTTTATAAACGATTAACAGAATATTGAAACCAGGCAAACCTACGACCTTAGATAATGTACACTCTAGATAGCGCGTCGCCCTGAAATCACAACAACAGAAACAGGCCAGCTTACGCATGCTGGTATGCGTGAGCATACTGTCTTACACTCACCTCGCGTCATATTGTTATCTATGTGTGAGTGTACTTAATGATACCAGTTAAATATTTTCCTTATTTTATTAGGAAAACTAATCATATTAAAATGTGGTTCTGAAGTGTTGCAAAAAATGAAATAAGGTATGAAATATTTATATTGTGAGATTTACCCCAATATTAGTTTTTTTATAAAATGAATACGTCCTATCGGAAATAAAACAATTTGGCACACAACTACGATTATATTTATATTAATTACCCTATCTTTGAAATTGTTTTGTTGAACAACATTCGTTTTGATGTTGCATCTCTGTTTAAATTTTGTAATTTAGGCATAAGGCGACACCTTATGCATAAATATTTAATCTTCGACGTTTTTTATTATTCACAAAATTCATGTCTTTTTGTCGAAAATGATCAGAACAATGACAGTCGTTTTGCAGGTTTCCATAGATCTTCTTCACGTCTTCGTCGTATTATGTCTACCCACCGATTTTCAATCACAGGATCTTAAGGTATTCTGAAACAAATTAATTTTTTTTTATTTTATCACGACTGTCACTAGTAAAATCTGTACTTTTGTGATCACTTTTAAAACTTCTATACCTACTCTACACTATTATGTTTATTATAAGATCATATAGAGGATGTCGTAGCGTAAGGATTTTAACGATACCTCAACCATCAAATTCAGTTAAGTAGTTACATACTAGTTATCACGCAAAATAGAAACTCACAAGCTTAAAATATACATTGACCATGAAAACATTACACTACTTTTTAGAGCAGCTGTGTAAATATAATAATAAAATATAAAAAAACCTTTATTGGCTAAAATGCGTTACACTTATAAAAACAGAAACTATTTTATCGTACTTTTAATGTGCGTCATAAAGCATAAATCACGCGAACAAAGTCGCGAGTAACATTTAGTCTAAATGTGAGTTGGGTAGCCTTACCCATATCAATTCCTCCAGCTCATAAAAATATGGTGGAAGTTTTGTATTGAAAAAGTGGCAACACTGATAATAATGTCGAGTGGCAGTTGTAAATAAGAACCTAAAAAATAGATATTTTTTTTACGAAATTTATTACATAAATTATGAAATCTGGATTACTTACTGATGGTAGGACACTTCGTTAGTTGTTTTTAAGCGTCCCTTGTAATTTCTGCAAACTTTTATCACGCATCTCGTGATTTAAGATCACTTTTTAAAATTTGTTATTCAAGCGCTCGGACGTGCGTATAGCGTGTTGTCAAATTAGACACTGATAGACGGGTATTGACTTCGAGGCCAACAGTTGGCTGATATTTTTTTCGACGGATCCGCGCCGCCTACGCTCCATCTAGAGTGTACATTATCTAAGCCTACGACCATCATCTGAATACGATAGAGATAATAATGTTACGACCTAGGCGCCGAAAAAAACAAATTCACACCTGCATATCTGTAAAAACACGTTTTATTACCTTACGGCATTTGGACTTCTTTTGTTTACTTTGTGTTTAAAATTTGTGATTAGAAAACAAGCCATTGTTGTATTGTAATCTTTTACGGCAGTCATTAGAAAGGTGTGTCGGATTAAGTCGGCTTAGATACGGGGACATTGCACTTGCACAATATAAAACGATGACCCGATGGAGGGGGGAGTTAGCCGAGCGATAACCACGAGCGAAGTAAGATGTGTGTACTCCAATCGGGAATCTAATAAATGACGGATTTTGCGCGTGTTATTGAATTACAACCTTCTGCATTACGTTTGGGCTTGTTGTGTTCGGTTATATTTGTGCCTGTATTATACGTGTTTGTATAGTTCTAATAAATTCCATAGTAATTCTAACGGCATTTTAATTGGAGTCTCGCGACTCGTAACAGTATTAACAGAATTAGGCTCCAGTTATATCAACCAGTGGAAGATTTACACATTTCCTGTCAGTATACTATACAAAGGAGACGGATACACTTTCATATATCCTTGGGTCCAAATTGTAAAAGATGAGAGTGGTATCAATTAATAGCAAAAATATTAAAAAACCCGTTTCTGAAAAATCATCTGAACTCAGTCTATCTGAGAACAAAAAAGTAGAGTAAAAGTGATGTTGGATAGTAACCTATACAAAATAACTGACTTTTGAGTGTGAAAATACTTTTTACTATAGAAAGTTTATTTATTACAAATATTTTTAAAGGAGAAGAATGTTAGAAAATTCACAACTCAAAGATTACTCAGATTCTTTGTAAGGTGGTAATAATATACGAGTATGAAATTTTTGTATTAAGCATGAAATGTTTTTTTTTATAGGTACTGTAGTGGATTTATATATTTGGAAGGAATTAATCGCCTGGAACAAGTATTTTTATATTATTAATTATTGTAGTAATTCATTCCCATAAATCGATTGTTCTAAGCGGTAACTTATTACATATATGTATTAATTTTTATTATTTTGATATAAGTAGTCTCGACTATAGTAGAAAATATTTATTTTTACTTTTTAATTATTTTTGAACTCGATACTAATTTTTTCTACTTTAAGGCTATTTTAAAACTATGTAATTTATTTCTATCTCTGCCTAAATAAACAACCAATTAGAACCTCCACCCACGAATCAGCCATGAAAGTCACATATCGTCGAAAACATTAATGCAAAAGGTATATTTATAAATACGCTTCCCCAAATTTCTACCTTAGCATTTGTACTTTTACACGTGGGCGTAAACCCTTATTACACTTTGTAAAAAATAAATATTTGTAGAGATTCTGTTATTATAAAAATATTAGTATTTTATTTTTCCGAAAGGAGCGTAGGAGGTTTATAGAATTACCCAAACACCCTAAGGGCGCGTTCCCACTTTATCGTGCCTACAGATAATCGTGTAGTTTTAAGTGTCGTGGCTTATATGTTTAAATTGAGATGTTCCCATATAGAACGACACGATTTACTATCGTCTACGACATTATTTGCAGTGAAGACAGATTGTCATGACAGTGGGAAAGGCACGACAGTCGTAAAACGATAAAAAAAGGTTACGACTAAATCGTGACGGCAAATCTATCGTGGCCACGATAAAAATTTCGTCTCGTCGTTTACGTGTTTTCCCTTCCCCCTCGCTAATAATGTGTAAACGACAAAGCGACTGCCGTGAAACGATAAAATGTCGTCGCGATCCAATGGGAACAGCTAGATACGATAGTCGCTAAACGATAAAAAACTTTGACGACAAACAATCGTTATAATGGGAACAGCTAGAGACGACAGTCGTCCAACGATACATTAATCGTTACGACATAGTGGGAACGCGCCCTTAAGGAAGACGCAACATATTAATGAGGGTATTACGGGGGCGATTTCAACTTTAATGCGTTAAAAAATTTTACAGTAAGAAAATAACCCAAGTGTGCGTTCAGTGAGTTGTAGCAATATTTTTTTGTTGGTTACAACTCCAATAATTTTTTGAAAAGTAATTGTACTGTAACTTTTATATGTATTTTTTAAAAAGGAGCCTGAGATAGATAAATAATCACGATTTAAAAAAAATTGCTAGACATGTTGTTGGGGAGTTTCTTGCCGCTTCTTCTCCTTTAAACAATGATAACACTTTTTGAAGCGGTGTATATAGAATAAGAAGTAGCTTTAGATTTTGACATGTATGACCTTCACAAATTGTTCTCCAGTGGAACTTATTTTGAATAACAATTTCAAATTTGAATTTGTATCACAACTAATTAGGTAGGTTAGGTAGGTTAATTGTGATGCAAATTCAAAAGTTTGTACTCAAAATATTCTACTGGAAAAAACTTTGAGGGTCATAATACATGTAAGTCAAAATTAAAATCCACTTCCTATTCTAAGTACACCGTCCGGTCCATTCATTATAATACATATCTTTAAAAAGTGTTTGACAACTGCAGCATGAACGACACGACCTATAACATCTTTATTCATACATAAGTCACGTGTTAATAATAAGTTACTACTGGCTAAAATTTGAGCTAAACAAGACAAGTTTAGTAATCTCAATTGATCAATCAATCAATGCAAAAGCATCTATTGTAAGACATGGAACATCGGCATTTGTGGAGTTTATTTCAAACTATTTTAACATACTGCCTCATAGCAGCAGGCAATGCATTCCAAAGCTGTATAGCCTTGACGGTAAAATATTTATTATAGATTGCACAGTTCAAGGTTAGTGGAAGGGCGCAAATTTTGAAAGAAATTCAAAGCGTTCTTTAAGATAATCTGGAGTATGTATGATGTATGTATGTATGATAATTATATATTACTAAACTGACGGACTCATAAACTGCATCAAAGTTCAGGATTACTTTGAAATGATTTTTTAAAATAAGTATGCAAACTTTTTAGATTAAATTATATAAATATGGAGAGACTGGCTCTTAATCTCAAAAAAAAGGAAAATTTAAAAATAGAACTGCAGTAAAACAAATGAATATAGCCGGGAAAAGAAAATTTACTCGTAGTATCAGATTTGCGTGTTATTTATAGCAAAGTTTTAAATTGATTCTCATTGATTTTTTATTCTTTTGTCAATTGAATTATTGTTACCAGCAGAATTGTTGGGTTAGTTTTTTAACTCATCGAGAGTTTCTGAACCATAATATGGATACTTCGTCCGAACAAGCGGCTCAAATTGTAGCATTGGTGCGGGAGGGCTTGGATCAACGAACGATTGGTAGAAATTTAAATTTAAACCAGTCTACGGTTTCTAGAATATACAGAAGGTTTGGGAGACAGGTTCTTACAGAAGGAGACGTGGTACAGGCAGGACTCGAGCAACCACCGATCGTGATGACCGATTTATTGTTACAACTTCCCTGCGAAATCGTTTCCTCACGTCTGTTAACATCAAAACAGAGCTTAATGAAGTGCGTGGAGTAAACGTGAGTGCACGAACAATAAGAAGAAGGTTAAAGGAAGCGGATATCACCCCTTTTAGACCAGCAAATGGTCCAAAGTTGTCTGTAGCTCACAGACAAGCTCGCTTAAGATTTGCGCGTGATCACCTGAATTGGACAGAAGAGCAATGGACCTCCGTATTGTTCACGGACATGTTTATATGGTGCAGATGGTCGCAGAAGAGTCTATCGTCGACGTGGGGAGCGATATGCTCAAAGTTGCATTGAGGAGCGTGTTCCTTTTGGAGCCAGTTCGTGTATGGTCTGGGGTGGCATATCGATGAACGGGCGAACAGAACTTGTGTTCATAGACATGGTCCGTCAAAACGGTAATAGAGGGGGTTTGACTACACATCGCTACATAACAAAGATCTTAGAAGATCACATGGTGCCTTACATGGGATTCATAGGCGAAAACTTTACTTTAATGCAGGATAATGCCCGGCCGCACGCTGCTGCACAAGTTCGACAATATTGCGAAGAGGTTGGGATACGTACAATGAATTGGCCAGCACGCAGCCCGGATCTTAATCCCATTGAGCATGTTTGGGACAATTTAAAAAGGGCTGTATATGCGAGAAACCCTTTGCCCACGACAGTGGCAGTACTAAGAACAGCACTTTCAGAAGAATGAGACAATATTCCGCAAGATCTTTTAATAACCCTAATAAAATCTATGCGGAACCGATTAGAATCCGTAATAAGGGCACGTGGAGGTAATACACCTTATTAAAACATAAATAAACCCTTGCATAAAGTTTGTGTCTATTGTTAAAACCAATTTTTTTATTAAACCAATTTTCCTTACATTTCTGTTTTTTCTTAAAAAAAAGTCTTAAGGTCCTTTCCAGTACACAAACTTAAACTTAAGGATATGACCCTACGCTGTTTTAAAGTTCACGAACCAATCTAGAGGTTTCAATTTAAATCTGTATAGAAAGTTTGCATACTTGGTTAAAATATTTATTTCTAAGTCGTCTATTACTTTAATGCAGTTTATGAGTCCGTCAGTGTAGTAGCATTTTCCCGCAACTTCGTTCACGTTGGACAAGTAAGAAAAATTAAATTACTTTATCAATATTTAAAATCAAACTCAGATTTTTGACAGAAAATTTGCTATCGCTCAGTGAAATTATTGCATCGGGACCAAAATTTGTTTCAAACTAGCTACTTTAAACCGCTCACGCTCCCAAGAAAATTGTTGCGGGATACCCGAGATATAAAATACCGCAGGATTTAAGCCCGGAAATTTACTATCAATTATCGAAAACCGCATTGCACTCAACCCAGTAGTTCTTACGTGAATCCCGAACAAACTTACAAACACAAAGAATCTAGAATCAAAAGACTAAACTTTTACAATTTTATAATAGTACTTTTTTATTGCAGGAGTTCAGCAGACAGGCAGACAGCCCACTTGATGGAAAGCGGTTACAATCGCCTATGGACATTTGCAACACCAAAGGTGCTACAAATACGGTGCTGTTCTCTTAAGGGAGATTGGAACCTGGTCACTAATGCCGGAACACAAATCAAGGTTCTAGACTAGGGGTGGTAGCCATCCAGTTAGGCAAATGCCCTACCAACTGGCTGTGGGTTGTTTTGTCGCCTCTTACGACAGGCCCCCCCGGCCGGAGGAAATTGTATTCTTTCTCCGTTCCTGCACGGATAAGTAAGATATGTACTAGGATGTACCTATTGATGACAAGTAGTAAGACAAATGAATGGACAGTATACAAGAAGTATAGCTGTAAGTAAGATTAGCCATGTGCAGTCAACTGTTCCACACGCCTGTACTCGACACGGCAGATGGTGAGCATGTGCGCGCAACCTCACGGAACGTCGTCAATAATGACATGTTATAAAATTTGAGTGTTTGCCGCTCTGTTGCCCAACAGTGGTAATGATTTGGCGCCACTTAGTTTTTTAGTCCTACACCTGGCACAAAGAAGTGTGGGACAATTTTTTTTTTTTTTATTGCTAGATTTCAGCAGACAGACAGACGGCCCATTTGATGAAAAGCGGTTACCATCGCCTATGGACATTTATAACACCAAAGGTGATACAAATGCGCTGCTGCTCTCTTAAGAGAGACTGGAGCCTGGTCACTAATGCGGGAACAGAACTCAAGGTTGTTATGGCGATATACTTTAGACCAGGGGTGGTAGACATCCAGTCGGGCAAATGCCCTACCACCTGGCTGTGGGTTGTTTAGTCGCCTCTTACGAGGCCGCCCGGGCGGAGGAAGTTGTATTCTTTCTCCGTTCCTGCACGGTTAAAAATTCACATGAAGAAACCGCTGAAATTAAAGATTTTGGGAATTAAAAATATCAATTAATAATAGTTCGTTAAACTCGTGTGAGTTGTGGCCCTTAACTTTGTTTCGGGCGTCAAACAACGCACTTGTTGCAGTCACCCAAATTCTTCTCTCGTATATTGTGTTCTATTATTTTCCTCAGTACCGGTTATCGGTTATTCAAGAGTGAATTTGTGGTGAATAATACATTTCTTTCATCGTCTTTTCGCCGCAGGCCCAAGGTGCCTCGCAGTGGTCACGGACAGAGAGCACTGGGCGCAACTGGAGGAGGCCTTTACCCGGACGAGGGGTCCAAAAATAGAATAATAAATAAATAAATAATAATAATATTAATAAATTGACGAATAAAAAAAAGACATTTTAAAAATATTATATATTGTAATATGTTTATTATGGACCAAATAAAAAGGTTTTTTATTTTATTTATTTTTATTTTAATGCATTTCTTAATTCCATTCAAATTGAGTGAGTCTCAGTTTGAATGAAATACGTTAAGCAGTGGACATCAGTTAACTGACAACGACATAATAAACTCAAACCAATTCCAAGACAAAATAACTGCGCGCATTAATATTTACCGATTCATATGAAAAATTCGGTTTTTGTTGTTAACTGCTTCCAAATACTTAAAAGATAACAGCCCTAAGTGTTGTTTATTTGCATTCCAAATACTTCAGCCAGATATAGAGACTTTTCCTTTAAAAAGTTTCCACGTAAATACGCAGACGAGATAGCGGGAATCCCGTATTTGTTTACACCAACAAAATTACCCGTTCGGAAAAAGTATAAATTAAAAATAATGTTAATGATTTTCTTGGAAATGAGTACACGATATATCGTGACTCAATTTCATGAAGTTACTTGACTTTAGTAAATCCATCCGTAGCTCGTTGTTATTGTTGCAAGATGACGTTTGATGGCCTCTGTGGTTAAGTGGTAAGCCTTTGTTCATTTTTTTTTTTGACGAGGGCAAATCCGTTTGATGACATCGCGGAGGAGTCGCGATGGGGGAATGTGGGATTCCCCGCATTATGTTGCTAATAGCATTTCTGCTATGCCCACCTAACTCGGGGATACCCACTAAAACTTCTCGGTGTTCCTTTCTTAGCCTTAGGCCAGTGTCGTGTAGAGATAGCGTAACCATTTCCGCGAGCCCTAGCTGGCGGCGGCCTGCAAGCCTCCTCCCTTGCTGCGGGAAAGTCGAGCTCTTAGCATCTTCAATGGCCTTACCTGCGTGGAGCCTGAAAAGACTGCTCCACGAGAGGTAAACGTAGCCCTTGATCACCTCTTTTTTGACTAGGAGAAATCCACGTATGGAATTCTCACCGTGTGGGGTTTCACGGTGAGGGCGTGTGGACACTCGCCGGCCTGTTGACGGAATACCCACTAAAAGAAAAAGGCGGGAAGTGGCTATCGTCTACTCCGCATAGGCCCTAAAAGAGCCTTTGGCCACCTAGAGTAACTAGTTCACTGGAACGAAGAGGTTCCAGAGGTGATTGCTGGTATGGTAAATAGCGTAAAAGAACTTTCTGTTATTAACTATGGTCTGGATTACTGGAATCCAATAAACGTAATTTGAGGCTATACAATGTGTCTGTTTAATTGAAAAGAGTATATATATACCTTACTCTTATTTTAAATAAACACATCAATAATTGTCGATTTATATAATATTAGAAAATTTAAAAATGCTACAGAGAAAAGATCGTCGATCAATAAAATCGTTTTCAAATTCGATAATGTATGAAGGACTATTTTTGTCATGAAAACTGGAATTGTTTTCCTTGAAAAGATAAATCAAGAGACAAGAAAAAACTCTTTATCTACAGGGGCCTACTTTAATAATTTGATAATAATTTGGAGATATGGAATCAATAAAATTTCACAAGGCAATATTCGTAAGAGATGTTTACAGAAAACCAAATGCGATGGTCAGAAATAACCTTTATCACCATTGTTTTTCACGGAAACTTTATACACTTCGGCCGCAGCAGAACGTGTGGAAATTCTGTGTATGTTGTTCAGAGAATATTTGAGCTGCTAAGATATTTAATTATAGCATTGGCTTGGAACCGTTGCATAAGTTGACAGTCAAGTCAATTGAGATGGGTACTTTTTGTCAGCTTACAAACCGCTGAAGCCCCCGTAGGTTTTGTGAATGGCAATTTATGTCATAACTTTAAAAAAATCAATTAATAATTATTGTATAAACAGATATTAAAATTATTTTTATAATGATATTTTGAAAGCTATAATACAATAGTTTTTTTATAGGGATGACTATGTTATTGGTCAGAAGATCTTACAGCTGAACCGGGGCTATTAGGGCGAACTACCCGGATGAAAGACTTCGTCGCCGGATTGGCTTCGATGACCTCTGGCGCTGTAAGCAAAGCGACCGCAGGTGAAACCCAGAGGAGAGGCCACCGGCAATAGCCCGCACTTAAGGTCGCTGGATGAGGAAGCGGAGTTCTTCCTCGTTCTCCATTCTGTCACCGCAGGGTGCTTTGCGCCAGCCTGAGTTAGCCAATGACAATGGATGAGACCATTTTAGCCGACGCTTGCCGGGGCTTGTGCGGAGCAGACGACACCCACTTCCTGCGGCCCCAGTATTCCGGCAACATACCGGCGACTCTCCACACGCCGTGCATGATCCCGACACGGTGATAAGTCCGTGAAAAGATTTCTCCACTTCAAAAAAGGGCCATTCAGGCGAGCGTCTGGGTCTCACACGGACGGCACTTGCCACAATACAGTACCCTACCCAGGGTTTAACGGGTAGCGAAGCCGCGAGGAAAACTTATATCTTCCCTAAACGTCACTTACTTCGGAAGATCTTATCTCTCTTTTTTCACCATGTCCCACTTATTAGGGGTCGGCATAATATGTTTTTTTACTTCCACACTCCTCGGAAGATCTTAATCATCTTATATTAATAATTGCGCAGTTTATAATTCCAACAGTATAGTATCTAGGTTAAGCGATAGGGCCATTTCTGGTAATTTAATTGTATGTGTAAATATAATAGGTTTCAGATTAGATTAAGGTAATAAGCCTAAAGCTAATTACACGTATCGTGTATAAACACTATTATACTACAGCGATTATGATCACTTCTTTGAAATATCAAATCAATAACGCTACCGCTTACGAGAATAGATAAAATGATATAGGTATTTTTCATACATTGCGTCAATTATCTTTTTGACGCTACATAAATGATCACAAATTCATCAACGAATATTAATGGTTCGAATAATTAAGTACTAGTATCCACTACAAGGGCAGGCAACGGATCTTAGTCTATTCAGCTTTATGCGATGTAGTAAATCTTCAGTATAACTCAGCCAAATTGTAGGTTCTTTGACTGACGCAAATCAACGCAGTTCTTGTAACAACTCGGAAGCCGACATTTTTCTAGTAATGTTGAAGAAATGAAACGTTCACGACTACACAGTTTACATTTTTCACAATAGCACAATTAGTAAGGACTTACTCAAAATCTATCAATATCCTACAACTATTGTTGTTCATTTTAAGTACATTTAAAAAGTAATACTGTACAGCACAATATCATCCTTTAGTTCCCGCTTCCACGCATCATACAATGTGAATTTGACAAGACTGTATGGAAATCACACAGTCACTCAACAAAATTTCAAGGCTGTGTTGATTGTATCAAATGAAATCAAATTTATTTGTTCAAAACATGTTTAAACAGTTGGTATATATGTTATATACATTTTATTAAATTATATAATGTTAAATGAATCATATGAAAAAACTGATAAATGTCAAAAAATAATGGTACCTACTAATAATAAGAGAGGCTCTCGCTCGGTAAATGGGTGAAGGGCCAGATACAGAACGCGGTTCTCCTGAGCACGGCACGCATTGTGGGGAAGTTCCTGTCTCCGGAGCTTTAACCACCGGTAGCTTCTAGACGTCATCTTTTTATATTTTTTTAATATGTATCTTTTTTATATATATATGTATTAAAAAAACGTAAAAAAGAATGACTAAATATATATGTGAAATAATAACCTTCCTTGACTTTGAATGTTATTAACATTCAAAGTCAAGGAAGGTATTTATTTACAATTGAGGAATTCGTCCACCCAGTAAAACATTATATTGAAAAGCCCTTCTTTTAACTGAATTTTAAATTTGTTAATCCCAATCTTATACTAATATATAAAGAGTTTGTTTGTTTGTTTGACTGAACGCCCTAATCTCAGGAACTACTGGTCTGATTTGAAAATTCTTTCAGTGTTAGATAGCCTATTTATCGAGGAAGGCTATAGCGGAGTACCAATGAAGAATGTTTCAAAATCGGGGGTTTTGAAAACAAATTCCACGCGGACGACGTCGCGGGCACAGCTAATCCTGTATATTCTAATCGATGGTTTAAAATAATAGGCTACTTTAATAATAATTGTTTACATGGAATCGTTTAACATATTTCTGAGAAAATATTATGCGTGACGACTTCGTCCCAAATAACATTTAATTACACGTCAATTAAACTATCATTAACGAACGTTAATGATAGCTTTGTCTGATTCTATAGTATTACGAGTACATCATTCCGATCGGCAGTTTTCGTTTGCACAGATAAAGCGCTTTAGTTTCCGACATGTAACTTTGTTCTATATTGAACTTTATTCTCACGAACAGGAACAAAAGGCCGAGTGTTGCTTATTATTTGATCCGTGCAGGAACGGAGAAAGAATACAATTTCCTGCGAGCGGGTGGCCTGTCGTAAGAGGCGACAAAACAACCCACAGCCGGGTGGTAGGGAATTTGTCCGACTGGATGGCTACAACCCCTGGTCTAATCTAAAGTATGCCTGCCATAACAATCATGAGTTGTGTCTCGGCATTAGTGAACAGGTTCCATTCTCGATGCTAATCGCTTCCATTAAGTTGGCCGTCTCCCTGTCTACTGAACTCCTGCAGTAATAATAAATAAAAAATCTATACATTCTTAGCTTTGCCCCGCTTACATGATTTCGTACACTGTCGTTTGTGTTGAAAGTGGTATACTGCGCAGTCGCGATATGAAGAGGTTCGTCACCTTAAAGTCGCTATTTGCTTGCAAAACAGTACTACTACAAAAAACAGTACTGCTTGCAGTGAATAAATGTTACTTTTATAAAATACTAGCTTTCCCGTCAGACGTCGTCCTGCCCGGAACAGCTTCAGGCTATATGCCGACAGCAGCGCAACCTACCGGATCCAATTGTGAACCAACACGGAAACCTTCTTTGGCTCATGCATAACTACTTTACTAAAGATCATCACATGATCAAATGTATAGTTTACGATTCTATAAAGGTCATTCATTCATTTTTATATATAAAAAGAAGAAGAAAATAGGATAGAAACGTGATAAAAAATTGCAATTTTGACAATGACAGACACTGAGATTAATAATAAGAAACAAATAGGTTATAGTCACGACGCTAATCATAAATATTAAAACCAATAAAAAAGTTTTAAATCTCTAAACAATCTTCTTAGAGAAGATAGAAAGTCAAACAACTTCGATCTTACTAATTTTATACTTTATTGTAAAACTGTTAAACATAATTTTTCTATGGAACAGTCTGTTCTGTGACAGATTGAAAAGGTAACATAAATATGCTCGCGGAACGTAATCAATTTGAAAACTGACAAACTTTGTTATACTACAACTGTACATCGGGAGGAATTATTAGTTGTGTAATACTATGCTATAACCAGTGAAAAGCGTGTGCGTAAAACTCTCGGCGTTGAATGTCGTAGTGTTGTTTTAAATAACCTATGCGATAACAGCCGAAATCACGTAGCGTTTGGCGTCATTTTTAACCTTTTTTCTAGCGACTGTTTCCGTGAGAACGCATTCAATATATCAACAGATCAAAACATAATTTCACCTCTTCATATTGCCAACGCTGATAGAATTAATATTTCATAATAGGTAGATTTACATAAGATAATAAGATGTTTGGGGGAAAGTTTTGTACCGTACTATGTTTTTCATCGACTAGCGCGTTGAACTACACGCTGCGCGGCGCGTAATTCCAACTATTCGACTAGTGTGCCATGGCAACCGAATACTAAGATCAATAATACAGTGGCGGAAGTGTCGACACTACCTTCGGCAGGTGTGTCGTCACATTTATAGAATGAACAGAAAATTATCTTACGTGAAGAAAAGGCAAAGTGGGTTGTTTTGTCGCCTCTTACGACAGGCCGCCCGGCCGCAGGAAATTGTATTCTTTCTCCGTTCCTGCAGAGATAAAAATACAACCTGTATTATAATACCAAATCATAGTGTAACTTTTAAGAATCAATTTCTAATTCGATTAATTTAGAATTTGGCCCTGAAGACCCAATTGAATAATAAGAAATAATATTATTATATCTGTATGTTTTCCAGTTATAAGAAAATTCCTAGAAAGTAACACATAATAGACTTAATATTTTCTTAAGTTTTCGCGACTTGTACACATAATAAAACTACGTTTTAACGGTTTTAAGAGCGGTAATTTATTTGATTTAGGTTTATCCGACGTTTCGGCCGCTTTTCAGTGGCCGTGGTCACGGAAGACAAAGATGACATTTGTCAAACGTGTATTGTCAAAGTAGTTATTCAGCCTACCGCCAACTTGTTCATTTTAATTATTTAGTTTTAAATTTTGTTTATGGATATTATTTACTCTATCATCATCATTGTCTTCCGTGACCACGGCCACTGAAAAGCGGCCGAAACGTCGGATAAACCTAAATCAAATAAATTACCGCGCTTAAAACCGTTAAAACGTAGTTTTATTACATAATAGACTTGTTCTATTTTCAAGAATTCTGCCTCATGAAGGTCGATACCTCAAAGTACTTCACGTCATCAGGTGATTATAGGGCTTCTTGTTTGTGAAATCGAAATGCTTACCTATTTCTATGATTATCTTGTGTGGCTTCATATAAAGCCGCGTACTCACCTTCGAGCCGTAACCGTTGCAGAGGGCTCACTCTCAACCGTCTTGCCGCGTTCGTACTTTTTTGGTTGTTTTTTAACTGACTTCCAAAAGGAGGAGGTTCTCAACTTGGCCGGTATGTTTTTTTTCATTTATATACACCGATTACTCTGAAATTTATGATCCGATTTCCGTGATTCTTTTTTAGTTCGACGCGGAATACTTGCCATTTGGTCCCCTAAAAATTTAACATACTTTGGGCCAGTAGTCTTCATTTTATGAACATTTTTATGAAATAAATACATTTTATTATATTTGTACACCGATTACTCTGAGATTTATGATCCGATTTATGTGATTCTTCTTTAGTTTGACGCGGAATAGTTTCCATTTGGTCCCCTAAAAATTTAACATAGTTTGACCGAGTAGTTTTAATTTTACGAACATTTTTTTTATCAAATATTTTTCCGTTCCCGTTTCTTGGGATACACTTTTTAAGGCGCGCGACACCTTTCGTAGGCCTTCCCATAGATAGACACTAAAAAGTAACAAGTAAAAAAACTTCGTTTAAAAAAACCGACTTCAAAAACTAAAAAGTATAAAATAACTTATTTCTAAAACTATTTTTAATTATAATATCTTATTTTTTATTATATTTAAGTACAGTTCGATTGTATGTTCCATTTATGATTGTGTTTTAAAGACTATAATTGCAGTAATATTTTTGAAGTGAAACTTCTATATAATAATAATAATAATATTCATTTTACCCGCAGGGGGGCTTTGTGGCGAAGCCTTAGGTGAGTGGCGACACCTCGTACCTGACTCCGGGGGCCAAGACAAGGCCCCCCCACCTCCGTGCTTGCCTTAACCAGCCGGCACGGAGTGGAGATCGCTAGAGCTAAGACTCAAGCTCCAGGGGTGGAAGTGATAAATGGCTATGGCTCTACACCCCTTAGCCACTCACACCCATGTTGTCCCTGTCTTTTATGGCATTTTTAGGGGCCCATGCAGGGAGTGGCGAGTCACCGTCTGCCCATTTTTCCCTGAACATTGCGACGGGCAGACGCCATAGTCCCCAATTTCCCAGACCGCCAGTACCACTAACAGTTCACCCCAATAGCCCGGTACTTTTTGTCCTCATTTCCCACAATAGTCCTACACTGGCCGGGGCTTGTCCTTGGGTACATTATTATATGGTGTAGACAGGGATAATCGCCGGTCAGTGTCACGCCACATATTTACATTAAATTTGTCAAGGGGCCTCTACGTGTTGGCCTCCCCATGGCCCCACGCAAGCCCTCCAAAAGTCCGGGCCATTTTTATGGCCCGTGGTCTTGAAAGACATACATATATTCATTTAATCCAGACTAGGTCCATAAAAATTACATTGCTATTATAATATTAAAATATGATTATGTCACTATGTCATTGTATTTTCATCCAATGTTTTATCAATGGTCCATTAACTTCAAGCAGAGCAGCGACTATTTTATATATAATATAGTATAATATATTTTATATAATATAATATGTTTTATATATAATATATATTTATATAATATATATATAAATATATATATAATATATATTTATATATATAATATACATATTTATATATATATATATAATATAGTATGGACGGAGGGTGTTAGGATTTTTTCTGTCAACGTGTCAAATCTGTCAAATAGTGTTTCAGAAAAAGCGCTACCGTCGCGTAGAGGGGGTAGAAGGTATATCGCGTGGTGAAAGGCGGAGGAAATATATCATCACGCTAAGACCTATAGGAATAGAGCACCAATGAAGAATGTTTCAAAATCGGGGTTTTTTCCTTTTGGGAGCTTCCGCTGCGTGCGTTTCACCTTCTACGTAAACAAAGTCGTTGGTTAAACTTAGCGTTAGCCCAAAGTAATTATTCCACGCGGACCAAGTCGTGGACAGAAGCTAGTATTTTTAGATAGATAACACTTTATTCTACACCATTTCAGAAAAACTTACGAACTAGTATTATTCTAGTTGGGTAGAAAGGGCGGTCTTCTCGCTAAAAAGCGATCTCTTCCAGACAACCCGTGGCAAGAATATTGCTGATTAGGAGTGGCGATGGTGGTATACATAATTATTGTACGATTACTTACATTTTAATAATAAATATATAACTATACTGTATATACAAATATACACATAAGTTATATACATATACAAGATATGGTAATAAAATGCAACTAATAAAATTTAAACAATAAATATATAACTATAGTAGAATTATTTTCTCCGTGCAGTTTGGCTCATAAATAATCGGAGCTGTGAAGCGAGTATTTCGCTCTCTCTTCCACTCAAGGGCCTTATGGGCAGGCATAGTGATACGCATTATTGTTGTCGATAAGCGTTATCGATAGTGTATTTAGTTTTGTCATTTTGTGGGTTAGTGATATAAATGAAAGAAAAAAATAGATAAAACAACGTATTTATTAAAATAAGAATAATAATGATTTAAAATAAATTATTAATTAGGTATCTATGTATTAAAAAACTATAAGTACAAAAGTTTAGAATGTAACAAGTTATATTAAAAATAAATATAAATACTTATATCTAAGTTTAAAATTAACAGTAAAAATATAATAATGATTTTTATAAGAATTATAATCTTTCTTTGATAAGAATGGGTTTTTATCGATAATGGCGTTGCGCCCGCGCAACATGCTCGCCGCCTTAGCCGGGCTGAGGCCGAGCTTTGATTTATGACCCAAACTGCACGTAGAAAATAATTCTACTATATATACAATATAATATCTACTGATTATCTATACATATAAATAAAATTGGAGTGTCTGTTTGTAATATAGAAATAACCGCTTTTTACTACATACATATGAATATGTATACGGTACATACACCAAAATGACATTTTTTACAAGTTTTGTCTGTCTGTTTGTTTATTCCGGCTAATCTCTGAAATGGCACGACCAATTTTGACGGGACTTTTATTGGCAGGTAGCTGATGTAATAAGGAGTAACTTAGGCTACTTTTATTTTAGAAAAAATCTTTTATTTTGGAATTATGACGATTATCAATCACCACGAGAGAGACCGCGGGGCGCAGCTAGTAATATATAAAATTACATATATTGCATTATATTGCAGATAGTATTTCCTGACCATGTTCTTAAATGTTATTAGATTTTTGCAATTTTATCAACGTGTAACATGGCCATAACCATCCATAACTATTCCAAGTAGTTGTTGCGTTGCTTTGCGTCGTAATGACGGTCTAATTACGCGCGTTCGTGGTAGCCGCGGCGGCCCCTCTGTCCCGGTAATTACTGGCCATACGAATATGCCAAGTTTCGGAGAATTGGCCTTTGCTGTTACAAAGAGCTAAATATCGCAATTACATGCCTCTCGTTTGACTATGTCGTTGCTTTTACACCCTCAGTGCAGATTTTACTTTTCTTATTATATAGGATAAACTCAGTGCCCCAGGCCATGTAGTAAGTACCCGCCACCCCTTTCTCAGTACCCATCATATTGAGTACATAATGAATTAACTTTTTTGCCAACTTTTATCGAAATCGATTCAGAAATTTAGTTGACTATAATATCTGCTAGATTGTAAAAAAAAATCGAGGTTCCAGGGATAATTGCAGTGCGGCCCACCATAATGTGCGTGAGCCTTTAAAATATTTACGTACTTTGAGTTATTTCTTGTTATCATCCGTGAATTTTTTGTTACGATTGGCCGCCCCTAATATCTGGCCGCCCTAGGCCCGGGCCTACAGGGCCTTAGGGCAAATCCGCCACTTGGT
This sequence comes from Dendrolimus pini, assembly GCA_949752895.1. Lineage (NCBI taxonomy): Eukaryota > Metazoa > Arthropoda > Insecta > Lepidoptera > Lasiocampidae > Dendrolimus > Dendrolimus pini. Next base: position 16,942,121 of record OX457136.1, read on the forward strand.
AAACTATACCTTTATTGTACCCTGGAACTCCAATGACCCACCCTGTCAATTTATTCAAGATATTTAGAATTCTTAATATTTTGTATTTTATAGTCTGTATTAAAGTTGCCTTTATAAAGTATCCACACTCACCACTCAACTGCCCCCGTATTTGTTTTATTGTTTTACATTACTACATAACTTTCGCGCTAAATATTGTTACAACCTAGGCCCGACAAAGACAAATTCCACGTAGAAGCACAGTTTGTTATCTGTCGGCATTTGAACTAATTGTAATACTTTTATGATCGTCTTCTTTTGTTCACTTATTTATTGGCATACGTTTCTAGTGGAGAACAGCCTATTGTAGCCTATTGTCCTATTGTACTCGCTCATTAGCATCATTAGCCAGGTGTTACAAGCTAATTCTAGGAAACTGTGGCGACGCTGCCGGGCGGCTACATTTGCATTTGTGGAGCATAAAACGGCGGCCTGATGGAGGGAGGGGTCAGTTGAGCTACGACTACGATACGGGCACAGAAATCAATCTAGAGATACGGGCGTAATGTGTGTACACTCGGGAATCTAATAGTGACGGACTTTGCGCGTTTTATTGAATTACGACCTTCTGCATTACATTTGGATTTGTTGTGTTTGGTTATATTTGTATCTGTTATATACGTGTTTGTATAGTTCTAATAAACTCTATAATAATTCTAAAGGCATTTTAATTTTAGTCTTGCTAACTCGTAACAAAATGTTACACCTCTGCTATTATATTACTCTGTGATTACATATTTCTGTGAAATTCTAATGATCTATGTATATAATACGTAAACCCGAGAAACATTATTGTGACTTACACACATAGATGGACGAACAGCTGAACATCACGATTACATCATAGAACAGGCTGAAAACTTTGAAAATGGTAAACAGCTAAAAAAAATAGTAAGATGAAACCCATTGAAAAAGGAAGAGAATATAACAAAAATGAAAAGAAAATTAATTTACGTGCGATCTGAGGCCGGGAAGTGGAAGGGGTGAGTTTTTAAGAGTAAAAAACGGTTTATCTCGGTTTCCTGCAAAACTACAAGTTCTATGGAAAAAAGTTAAGTTGTAGGTAATAAAAAGATCTTCAACTTTTGTATTTACATTTTCTTCACATAACCTCAAAATTTATGTGAAAAATAAAATAGAATCATTTGAAGAAATGGCCACGTACTTACATTAGTTACGTATTATGATTTGAAAACAGTCACACTTACTCCGTTGGCTCAGCGACTCAAAGTGGGTGGGTCTTGGCCTCGGAAAGGAGAATATGCCATTTTTCCCTGTCCTGCGCAGTTTCTTGCCAATTATTGGCTTGTAGTTCCGACAGGTCAGCCTCCACTCTGTTTTTCCAGCGATATTTGGGACGGCCGACCGGACGCCGACCTACCGGCCGTCCCAAATATACTTTCCTCACGCTGCGATACTTCCCATCCGTTCTACTTGATTGCGCTGCAGAGGCGGTAAGCTTCTATTTCTTGGCTTGGCCAAGAGAATTTATATGCCGCATTTTCCATACTTATAATATAGTTTATTCGAATCAACTTACGTTGTAATGGGATCAATGGCGCCGACTTCAACGAATTCCAATCAAGCAAATTAGTTTGTTATTTCCACTCTCCGTTATGCGGACTATAATAATCTTTATTGTTACGAGTAACCTGTTCGATTGAAATCAGCTTGTTTTATAACGTTTATTTAAATTTTACATCACTTAACACAAAATGGATTGGCCAATATTCAATTGTCTTTTAAGAAAGGAAATCCGCGTGCGGTCTATTGAGCGAGGGGAACCGCCATTGGGGCGTGTGGGATTTCCACGTTGGGATGGTAGACGTCTTCTGAAGAGATACCATGTGCACCCGAGTCTGGGAAACCCACTAATTTCTCTTGGTGTTCAATCCTTTACCTTTTTCCAGGGCTACAGGAAAAAGTAGTCTCACAAACTTCACCTCTCGCTCTGGCAGGCGACGGCCGAAGCGGCCTCTTCCAATACCGAGGGTGAATTCCTGTTCATTAAATTCACTTTAGTGAATTCTTGTAACATGATATAAAGTGTCTCATTGTCTCATTTATCAATGTCAATTCTTACAGAGAATTAATGCTCTGTAGTCAACGCCCACTTCGACCCACCTCATGACATATGTCGTTGTGAGCACTGTGCAATCGAAAATAATTATGTTATTAGTGACGTTTTCGCCACGACCATAACGACCGTGGTCGCTATGTGGAACGGCTGACGGAGCATTTTGGGCGTTGTGAGCTAACAGAGGAACGCGCCCGTTGTAGGTTCTTAGAAAAATTACAGTGTTATAAAAAGACAAACGGACAGACGGTATGAAAGGACATGACGAGCTCATAAGGATTTTGTTTTCACCAAAATGGCTAAACATTTATTTAATTTATTTTCATTTAAATATAAAAGCTTCCATCCAAAAATTAATTACTCCAATTTTACTTCGAAAAAAATTAATTTGAAAAACCGTTACATGCTTTTAACAATTTGTAAATATACGAGTTCGATAAGAAAGATAACAGAGCCGGAGATCTTTCAAAGCGATATCTTTGTAATTAAGAGAACTGCAAGAACCTTGCGGTTTTTTGTAATTTAAGTTTAATTAACAACCTAATGTGTGAGCATTTTTATTAATATAAGACTACTGTTCTTTCTATATGTAGTCCTAAAGCCGGTATTAGACTTTTCAACCTAATTGAATCAATTGAATATTACAGATCTGAAAAGTAAGCCGATATTAGACTTTTCAACCTAATTGAATCAATTTAATAGCAAGATCTGAAAGGTAAGCCGATTGTTGCGGCGGCGCTGGGTTTAGTGATAAGCGGACTGCTTCAAAGTAAAAAATATGAGATTGGGACAATTTTGAATGGGAATCGGAGAATAAGCACGCACTCACCTGATTGATGGGCATGAAATAAAGCTGCTCCTCTTCTCCACTATGCACTTCACTGGTCACTATTACTTGATATATCGTTCATTTTTATAATAATTTAATTATTAATAAATTCGGCGAAGTAATGGGGTTTGTATTTAATTTATTAAATATATTTACATTGTCCATGTAGTAATTATTTAATGTAGATATTATGTTTAATTTACAGTGTGTTGCGGGCGCAATATAATATTAATTATGTTATTTTATGATATGTATTTCAATAGCGGAGCAATAATATTTTAATATGACATGAATGAACGTGACTGGTCTCCATATATTCAATATACTCTATGGTGACTGGCGAAAATGGGAACGCACCGTCAGATTTAAAGGAAGAATTTAAATTAATAGAAGAAAAGTTTATATATGCCGAAATAAGGTTAGTTGGCGATACCACCGATATTAGACTTTTCAACATAATTGAATCAATTGAATGGCAACATCTGAACGGTAAGCCGATATTAGACGGTTTATTTATGTCTTTTATATATTTAAATTTGGATTAATCAATCGACGTGATCCAGGATGAAAGATAAACATAAATCATTTGATTTCAATGAATACCGTCATGTCCTCTTTCAGTTCAGAGTCTTTCAACCAAATTAATTCATTTTCATTGATCCGTTTATTATGAAGCAATACAACGACCATTAACAATATTGAATAACTCAATTTTATGTTGTTTCATTCAAATTGGGTGACAAAAGCGAATCGTGTAATATCAGCGTGACTTAGGAAATTTAAAGTAGAATATCCTGTTACTGAGTGAAAAATACTTTGTTTGTTCACCGTTCGGTTTAAAATCACTTTACCAAAAGCAAGAACCTTCAGCATAAATGAAAATGAGTCAGACGAAGACGTATTAATATTACTCGCAATAAAATAAGATTTTACCTACCTTTCATATTTAGACTACATTCAAATTTAATCAAAAGAACTGTATTTCTATACTTCAAAGACATTTTAGCCATTTCGAAGAATCCTTTAAAAGACGAGGAAAGGCGTCTTATCGTACTTTCTTGCGAAGAAATTCATAATTTTTTGGTACAATTCCATGTCTTATTTATTGTCACGTATTTGCGGGATTCGAAGTTAAAACGCCGTTAGAATGATCAAAGACTTTATTAGAAGTATACACAAATAATAATTCACAGTTCTTACAAATACAACCAAATACAATAATTCCAAATCGCAAGGCAGAAGATCGTTATAACATAAAACGCATGTCTATGTAAGATTCCCGTTACCAATGCACACTTAATAACCTCGAACTACACTAACTAAAGAATTACCAATATTTTCAAGTATCAAATGTGTTCACAAAAGGAATAATCGGTTCGCTGAATATTCCCGTTGCAGCAATATGTATAAGTTTTATATAGAACTAGCTGATCCGGCGAACTTCGTACCTACCGCCTATTTTCTGAATTCCTAAAAGACTTTGTTCCATGACACAAAAAAAAACACCAAAATCGGTCTAGGCGATCAGGAGGATTCTAGAACCCGATCTCAGCGCCACCTACCGGTTCCAATTGTGGCTGTAAACCATCACCGGTAACCACTCAAACACACACACAAAATTTCATCAAAATCGGATGTACCTATAGTTTACGATCCTATAAAGGACATACACACAAACATTCATTTTTATATATCAAGGTGTTAATCCATAGTATATGTACAACATTGTACGACTTGTATAATACTAGAGTTTCGCTTAAAGCCCTAGTTTTTAGCTCTATGTTACTTACATAAAACTTGATTCGGTTTTTTACATATACTATAAACAAAGAAACTAAGTAAGACATACAGTCTACAGTGTAGACTGTATGGACTTAGCAGTTGTGTAGAGTCTACACAACTACTTAGCAAAATATAAAGGCGTGTCGAAGCCAACCTGGTTTGAATTAATACATAAATGACATGTTGTTTATGATAACGTAGGTATTTGTGAGTTAAAAGTAACGTGATTTTATCGCCATCTATTTTGGTAATCCGTTTATTTTAAGGAAACAACGTCATTTATCGGGATAAAATGTATTCTAAGTGTTAACTCGGGTTATAAGCTAGCACTATGTCGAGTTTCATTCATATAAGTTCAGTAGTTTTGAAAAAAAATGTGATCGCCGCTCCACCTTTTTCGCTATTTTCGTCTATACCACGAAAATGCCGTTATTTATTGGGATAAAAAGTGTCCTAAGTTACAACCCGGAATATAAGTTAGCTGCGTTTGGAGTTTCATTTAAATCCGTTTAATAGTTTTCACGTGATGCTCTAGCAGACAGACAGAAAGAGACGGATAAAAATTATGCTCCCTTATTTTTCTCAAATTTTCAAACGCATTGTACAAACTCGAACCATTTACAGATTGATTATAGTAGAGATAAATTTCAAATGAATATAATACGTTTGTTTTACTATTTTATTAGTACTTTTAGAGATGAGTAACATTTAAAAAAAATTTCTTTTGAATGTCACTGTTCTAGCCAATTTGTATGTCTCATATATCGCCATAAAGATAGCAAAATGCATAAAATTATGTGGAAGTCTTACATAATTATTCAAAGTTTATTTAGGACTACATGTACAGTGGCCACGGTAAAAGCTCAGATGGCCGTTTTTTTAATTTATATTAAAAAAAAAAATATTTTTTGGGTATATATTTTTTAGCAGACAGGCAGACGGCCCACTTGACGGAAAGCGGTTACCATCGCCTACGGACATTTGCAACAGCAAACGTGCTACAAATGCGCTGCTGCTCTCTTAAGGTAGACTGGAACTTGGTCACTAATGCCGGAACACAATTCAAGGTTGTTATGACGACATGCTATAGACCAAAGGTGGTAGCGATCCAGTCGGGCAAATGCCCTACCACCTGGCTGTGGGTTGTTTTACATAATCAATTCTACTGATTATAATTGATATTAACTACAAAAAATATTTGTTTTTTTATTTTGAAACATTCTCCTGAGATAGGTATTAGCACCTAATTTGTAGATTAAAAAAATGGTCAATACTTTCTAAAGTAATTTTGGGTTATCTACCTTTTATTAATAAATATTATTATGTAGCTACATATTCTTGGAATAAGATAAAATAAATATAATTACAAGACAAAAACTTGTCTTGACAACTTAATGAGTTACCCAGTTTACAGAGAAACACCCATTGATATTGGAATTTCTAGGTTCTGAGGAACTACACACATACATACATACTTATACATAGGGACTACATGAAATAATGTGTTAAATTATTCTGAAATAATAATATAACATAGTCACGCTTGTGTTATACGTGATATACAACGGAGCACTCTTGGGTCGATCCCAGACACCCAGAGTAAATAATATAAAGTTTGTTTCCTAAATTACCATGCCAGGAATCGAAACCGGAGCCTCTGCGTTCCAACGAGATCGGCCGTCTATGACTTAGCCCGCTGAACCACAGAGGTCGTCAATCACCGAATCACCGAATGTTGGAACATTTCGGAATATATAATTATCTTTATATTAATTAAAGCTCGAATTACATAATTAATATTCGTGATAACCTTTAATCGAAATTATCTCTGTGAATTGATTTGAATAATTGAATTTTAAATTAGACTAGGCCATGCCCACGACTTCGTCCACGCTTGACTTAAAATTTCCGTGGGATTCCCGGGATAAAAATATTACACATTTTATTACATTAAATTTGCTATCGACCAGTAAAAAAAACATATTGGAATTCGATTTTTTGTAATCTGGCCGATTTAAATAATTCTCAGAAAATTCCCGAGGAATTCCTAGGACAGAAAGTAGCGCAGAGTTTGTCTAAGAATTAGCTGTCGATCAGCGAAAACCGCATTGAAATCAGCCCAGTAGTTTTTAAATAAATCCCGAACAAACAGAAAATCACACAAAACGACAAATAGACAAGTAATCTAAAAAAAAATGCATCGTATTCTCCGTCGGTGACTTTTAGCACATATTCAGTATCGTCGAAAGTTAGACTGCATAGCCATGCCTGAATCAGTAGCTAGCCTCTTTGACAGACTTATTTTTGATGTAACAGAATTTAGGCATCACTTTATAGACGTGTATGCTAACGAAGAGTCCAGTGTGGTGGGCAAATGAGCTTTTCACCAAGATACCCGGCAGTCGGTAAACTCTTCGTATTAACTGGATGTAGACGTCTGATGTTATCACTAACCTATGTGTTGCTACTTGCTTGCACTTGCACTTTGCTGTGTTTATTCAGCAATTTGGTTAAGTAGCGGTAGAGTTTATTCATCATAACTTTAAGTACTGACTTTTGAGCTCTTTCTACCTGAATTAAATAAGTTTTAGCGGCACTACCCCAGCATGTGATACAATATATGATAAGTGATTGGCATAATACGAAATATATTGTCTTAAGCGTATCTTTATATACTACATACATCAAGGAGGTTTCTCATAATGCCTTTCTTTTCGAATGCGGGCCGGCAAAGCTTCAATATGCTTTCGAAAATGTAAATTCTCGTCAAAAGTGACACTTAGATATTCAATAAAATTTGCTCTGCTTAATGTCTCACAGTTACATAAAGTCTTTGCGCATTTAGCTCACTGGAACAAAGAGGTCTCTGATTCGATTCTCTCGGCATAGTAAATTTCGTAAACACTTTCCGTTATTTACTAAGGCTTGGGTGCGCACCCTCACGTGATGATTAAAAAAAACAAAGAATACTATTTTGTCTTTATAAACGTACCTATTGCGGTCGACTTAAGAGCCATTTCACGTTTTCGCACGAATTTCTAATATTTTGAGCTCCTAAATTACCATAGTCTGTAACACCTAGAAGTTATTGAATATGCGCAAAAAATGGGCCAAAGTTTCGCGTTGACGTTTAATGTAACACATTTACTAAAAATAACTTTTTTGATCTATAGTAATCAATTTCCCACAACCATTTTATTGAAAAACCGCCGCAGAGTTGATTTCAGAGTCGTATTTCAATAAAAAATACTTATAAATTAAGTTTAAAAAAATATATAACGCATTGGACATATATTTTAATAGTCCTTTAATGTAACAGATTATTGAATTGTATTACCATTATTCAGTAAAAAAAATAAACCAATAGGCCAATTTTTGAGGTTAACATTGTAATTTTATCGTGATTTTTGGTTTAAATACACAGAAAAAATTACAAAAAATAAAATTATTCCAAAATAAACTACGTTCTATAGAGAACCGATATCTACAGTAATATTGGAAATTCTTGCATTTATACTTTGTCAAAATATTGATAAAACTTCAATCGAAATTAAAATAAATTACGATACACAAGTGGGTCAGCGTGACCAGTAAAAATTATTTGGTAGATTTTAGTAGAATTCACGCATTTCAGTTATTCTAGTGCTTTTTTGGCATATCTAGGGATGCAACATCGCTCATAAAAAACAACGATGTTAGGATATCTATGTTTTCAACAGTGAAACATCGATGTTAAAAATATCGATGTTTATGAACGATATATCGATGTTTATGAACGATGTTTTTTTATCACCATTTACATAAACTTTTTACGCTTGTTCCTGGGATGCAAATGAAACATCGTTTTTTTAACATCAATGTATCGCCCAAACCACTTTAGCAAACCTTTCTTAATTCTTGCTTTCACTAGCATTAATACCACACACACACACTTCTCAGGTATGCAAGTTACTTACGTTAAAATGTGGAATGTAATATAATTTTTAATTATATTTTTATCTAAATAATTAAAGAAACCAAAGTTTTTTTTTAAATTAAATTGTAAAATTCAGTTTAAAAAACCATTGGTTTCTTTAATTAATTGTGGTTTTTTTTGTTATTTTATCGTTTAATCAAGAAAACATTCATGTTTTACGTTGTGACACGACAGCAAAAAAATCTAGTAGATTTTTAGTATTTTCTCGTTCTCTTTTGGTAGAATTCAGTAGTATTTAACCTCTACAAGCAGTAGATTCGTCAAATAAAATCTGGTCACACTGAAGTGGGTACCGCTTAGTACAGCGCATAGAGTATATTTAATATATGGAGAGTACGGCGCGAGCGCCCATCGAAGAAGGACCTGTGTTATTTTTTCCCGCGTCCCGATACTCGAGCGTTCGTATAGTGATACCATTATTGTACTGCGACCAAATAGTATTTATTTGCTTTGTATTTTTTTCACAAGGTAAAGTTTGGTTTATAATCAAGTATAATCTATTATTTCAATTGTTTGTAGAATAAATACATATTTTTGTTTTATTTTATTATCATTACGGGAATTGGTCTATCAAACATTAATGAGATCACTGCTTCGATGGATTTGCCAACAATGCCATTTCGTTTATACAGTAAAAAACACGACGCTATTTCTGACATGTGGAAGGCTGCTGCTGAAGAAACTATGGTAAATGCTGCTAAACAGGAAATTGAGGCGGCAAAATCACGAGGCGATATTAATAATGCGGGTATAGCCATGATACCGGTAGAAGCGGATGCCTGTTGGGGCAAACGCTCGTATAAAAACCATTATTCTGCCCTCTCTGGTGTTCCAGCCATAATCGGAGAGAATAGTGGTAAAGTGCTACACATTGGGGTTCGAAACAAATATTGTGTTATGTGCGCCCGAGCAAACAAAAAAGGCCAGCCAGCAAGACCCCACAAATGTACTAAAAACCATTCAGGTTCTTCAACCAGCATGGAACAAGCGATATTAGTTGAAGGTTTTAAAAATTCCATTAAAGACAGAAATTTAATTTATAACATCTTGATTGCCGATGGCGATTCTAGTATCTATAAAAGTATATTGGAGAGTCGACCATATCCGGATATTCCAATTCAAAAAATGAAATGTACAAACCATTTGTTGCGGAATTATAATGGAAAAAATATGCTTCTTCAAAAAGATACAACTATTCCTTTGAACGAGCGTAAACTTTTAAATATGGACCGTATGAAAAGGCTACGTACTGTTGTTCGTGCTGCTATTAGACAAAGACAACAAGACAACAGTTCAAGTTCCTGTAAAATTGAAAACCTCCAAAAGGACATTTTAAATAGCCCACATCACATCTTTGGGGACCATTCAAATTGCGATAGTTATTACTGCACAGATGAGAGAAAAAAAGATCCTAATCTAGTTCCACTAATACCTACGCTGTTTTTGAAGATTAAAAAGAACGTATCTCAACTCGCCTATAATTCCCGAAGCCTTATATATGCCTACACCAATAACAACCAATAACTCCTACACTAAAAGGTGTTATGCCGCAGTGGTATCTTTTAATACCGGCAAGCCACAATACTTATACTTATACAATACTATATTTTTTATAAGTTCATTTGTCACACTAGTCCAGGAAAATCCTTAAAATTGTTGGAAACCAGGAGATATGCAAAAAATACTGGAGAAGTAATAGCACGTGCAGGTAGTACTCGCAAAAAAATTAATCTTAATCCTGTAGATGCTCATTATGGAGAAGAATGTGAAAGACCGGATATGGAAGCTGCAGATTATGAGCGAGGAATACAACTGTTTTCGAACAATTTAAAAGAACAAGCGTTAAACCACCATGAAGTTGAGAGAGCTACTGTATTACAGGCTGAAAGCTCTTTGTGGCTCGAACTTAGAAGGTGTATACTTACTGCGTCCTTCTTTGGTAAAATTTGCAAAAGGCGAGTAAACCAAAATTCTGCTCCCCTTGTAAAATCCGTTCTATATTCATATAACCTAGACCACATTACCTCAATAAAACATGGTAGAGACAGTGAACCAAAGGCTTTGGCACAACTCAGTGTCCAAGAAAATACTAATATAGATAAATGTGGTATTTTTATAGACGAAGAATATTTTTATTTAGGCGCAACACCGGATGGGTTGTGCAGTGAAGGGTTAGTGGAAGTGAAATGTCCAAGCTCACTTTTTGGAAGAGATCCTGATACCGCTTTGCAAGCTAAAAATCTGAAATGTTTCAAAGTGAACAGCCAAACTGAAATCGAGATTAACAAAAATCACGACTGGTACTACCAGGTTCAGGACATAGCAAAAAAAGAAATATGTGTATTTACTGTATGGACTGGGCCTGATTTTCCATTGAAAGTAATAAGAGTAAAGAAAGATGACGTTTTTTGGCAGGAGAAAATGCTACCCAAATTGACTCGGTTTTACAAAGAATGCGTATTACGGGAAATCATAGACCCAAGAAAGGCAAGATCAATGCCTTTACGACAAATATTCATATAGCGTAAGCATTTAGTTGTTAACCGACAATAATATGTGATTGTTTTTATGTTAATTGTTATTGTATTATTTTACATACCATAACTTCTTGTTTTTCTATTTAACTAGCTTGAAAATTTCATTAGACTAAATAAAATGTGTAACTTTTTACTAATCTCATATAAAATCACATTACGGCTCAAGATTGCTTCGTCCGTCTCGGCGCTCGCGTTACACTGTTTGTGTTACGTTTGAGTGCGTAGCTACGCACACATAAACAATGATGCAGTATTTTACCTAAACTCGAGCGTAATCATTTTGTGAAATGGCTCTTAAATTTAATATTATTATAATATATACGAAACAATATTTATTACAAAATTTACTCAAGTCTTTAACCAGAAACAAGACCTTCTCACTGACTATAACAAATTTCTAAGAAGCAGAAAAAAATGATTTATTAGTTTATTACGTACCGTATCTTATCAAAAAACACGTTCTAGGAACGCGATCATTTAAATCGACGTAGTTAGATCATTATATAAGATGCGATGCAATAGAAAAACATTGTTAGTTAACTATTTAATTTTAATTACTATATATTTTAAAGAGAGAGAGAGAGAGAAATAACACTTTATTATATTATGCACACTAAAATAGACTGTTACACGCCGACAAAGTAAACGCACACCTGATTTATTACATTACCTTTCTCGCATTTGGTCTTCTTTTGTTTACTTTGTGTTTAAAATTTGTAATTACGAAAAACATTCTATTGTTATTGTATTTGTTTATGGCCACACGTGTGCAGATTTCGGTTTCTCGGAAACTTCAGTCCACGCGGTCCTTTGTTGTATTGTACAGTTTAGTATAAAACGATGCCCGAACGGGGGTGTGAGGCAGTCAAGCAACGATTACGAAACGAACAAGACGTGTGTAGTACATCCGATAAGCGATATGATGAAATGTGTAAAGGTTCATAGGTTTTCGATAGGTAGGTATCAGAGCGCGAATTGTAGGCAGTGGATAGGAGAAGGAATCTAAAACGTTCCTTTAGTTAGGTACTGGACTATTAGGAGTAAATAATATGTTATAAAGAAGAGAGAGAATGTTAATATTCCGGCGAAAATGAATAGGAAGTCACTTGAGTCTTTTACGATATTTTATATTATTATATCATTTTATATTAATAATTTAACAAAAAGAGTACAATTGGCGTTCTTATCATTATTCGCGATTTCTTTCAGACAACTCTTGGATAGACTTTTCCTTTAGCCTAGTTTTACATTTGGCGTTCCTGCACAGTAACTGATCCTTACAAACTACACTGTGGATTCGTGTAATAATATAGATGTGTATTTTTTTTCAAAATCAACCAATTCATTTCCTGACCAGAGTTGATTTTTCAAAAATGTTATGATACCGTTTTAGTTTTCGTTACAATCGGACCCGATATTCCTTTGAGTGTTTATTGCTATATCGTATAGTTTGGCATAAAGGTGTAGTTAGTCTAGAAGGAGTCTTGCTAACAAACAACTCCACGAGAAATGACATCATAACCGCGTAGTGTTGTTATGTTTACTCTCTGGAAACTATCAATGAGTGCGTGTTTTGGGAATATAGGTAAAAACTATTACTATCCTATTTTTTATTATTAAATAATTTCTACGTAAGTGAAAATCTTATATGATGGTAAATCGCTTTATGTGTTGTTACAACTTAGCCCGCCGACAAAGACAAATTCCACGAAGCACATTTTATTACCTGTCGGCATTTGAACTGATTGTGATTCTTTTATGATCGTCTTCTTTTGTTTACGTCTATTGGCATACGTTTCTAGAGAAGAGCCCATTGTTTTATTATACTTGGTTATGGCCGCTTGCGGCTGAATCATTAGCCAGGTGTTACGGATTATTTCGACTACGATACGGGCACATTGAATTTGTGCAGTTTAATAAGATGGCCTGACTGAGGGAGGGGGGCAGTCAAGCGACGATTACGATACGGGCGTGACGCGTGTACATAACGAGAATCTAACAGTGACGGACTTTGCGCGTTTTATTGAATTATGACCTTCTGCAGTACGTTTGGATTTGAAGTGTTTGGTTATATTTGTGCCTGTATTATACGTGTTTGTATAGTTCTAATAAACTCTATAATAATAATAATTCAAACGGCATTTTAATTCGAGTCCCACCAAACTCGTAACAGTATTATATACTTTAAAATTACTCAGAGTTTTTAAATAGTTTTCTTAAAATAATATAAACAAAATAACAAAAAATGGGTAAGTTGTGAGTCGGAACGGACCATAGAAAATGCACAAATGAGTTCATAACATATTTTGTTAAACTAGTTATTTTGAGTCGCAACAAAATGTCTGCACAGATTTTGTTTTTCTACGTCTATTAATTATCTATACTAATGTAATATATTTAATAAATATATTAGTGCTTAATGGAAAATTATTTTGTCTTACCTACACAGTCTGTTGACAAAAGTTATAAGACAAAACTAATTATGCTCAAAAGAATATCCTGCGTTAAGTCTGTGAAATTAGTTGTAGTAGTCTACTTGGCACAACATAATGGGTAAGGCGTCATGCGCAATACAAATTTATAAGAAGAGAAGGAACAGAAAATTTAGGGAACCTAAATCACCTAAATAACTCACAAGATATTTTACAGTTCTTAATATATTCGATTATAAATTGCTATTCATATTCGAATATTTTTATTCAAAGTAGTTCGGTTTGCTGAAAATCAAACCCCCAAATTTTGGAAAACAACTCCAATTATCAACCGAGAACATCAACCAATTCGATAACCTTTGAAATATCGAAATTAAATTTACTGTTTTCGTATGGAAATCATGAGGAAAATGTTTAATTTACCGATAAAATTCTTTTCTTTCTTTCTCTTTTAAAATAATTTCGACACACATTAACCTCGTAGGACGGCATGTTTTTTTTTGTCAAAAGGATAACACAGTAAAGTGGTCCAAAGGACACTAACATGTGTCGGAAGCAAGTATATTAGTTTTATAACACTTATTTGTGGCCGTTTTTGTGCACTTATGCATTATTTAGATATTTATATGATCTAATCTTGGATTTGTTCCTGGAGGTCCATTTGAAATAGTCACCTATAAGTAAGGAATTAGGTTTTATTTTACGTATAGATTTTTGTATGATCCCTGCGAGACAGGCTTTGCCTGGTGCAGGGTTCTTTAGGAGCCATATCTCACTCAGAATGTGACAATTTGGACATATAACCTTAGCACAATCTTTTGTTAAAACTTTGCCATGACTGTAATGAGAAGTATAGTATATGAGCGCGCTTACCTGCGGTGATCAAGTGAAACTTCTTTATGACCTTATTTTTCGTAAAATCGACGGGTGCAAAGTAAAAAGAGATATCTGCAAAATAGCTACTTTACAGGGGAGCGAAAAGATGGTCGAATTAACTTCGTAGTATTTGAAAGAACATACGTAGCTGGCTTTTTTACGTACGAAAATTTATTGAAATAATGTGATATATGCAAAACAAATAATGTCATATTGCAAAGAATTGTTTTATTAAAACGATTGTACAATAAACTAAAAATCATCATTTTGTAGATAACTTTATTTACTTTGCACCCGTCGAAATGATCTACTATATGCAACTTTACAAAAATTGGTTAAATAAATAAAGCCCCTACCACAGTCGAATCGACCGTGGTACACGGTAATAAAAAGATGGCGCGTAACGGAAAAAATGTGATGCGCAACCGAAAAATGTGACGCGTAACCGAAAAATGTGACGGTAATTTTTTTCCAACGCCGATAAAGAAGTTTCACTTCAATAAATAATCGGCAGGCAAACAGACATATTATATATCCCCAAATTGAGCAAGTTACACTTGTGTTATGGGTAATATACAACGTCCTACTCTACTCTGCGGCCGATCCCAGACACCCAGACGATAGTAAATAACGGAGAAAATGCGTTTTCGAAATTTACTATACCAGGAGTCGAACCTCGAACCTCTGCGCTGCAGTGAGGTAGGCCGGCAAAGGCTTAGCCCGCTCAACCAGAGGCCGAAATAGGATATTCCCTCTTTAAAAAAAGGTTGCTTCCATTCCAGAAGCTAAGCACACCACCAGAAAAGCGTATGTACTGTATTAATACACCACTGACAGAGTAAAATCAATAAAATATATATTCTGAGAAATCAAATCTCTGAACAGGTTTCAATGCAATTTCTCGTTTATCGCTCTATATGGGTAATTTGTATGAAATATTCGCGGAATCACTAATGGCCCCGACCGATCGGATTTGATGTAAGCCAATTCAAATTAATATCAAATAACTGCGAAGTATTCTGTGATTGATTTACAGTGTATCTACGTATAAATATATTGTTTAATTTGGTTTTCATGGTGTTAGGCAGGGCCGACTTTTCCCGGGGGTGCAAGGGGTGCGTGGCATCCGGGCGCAGGGATTTAGAGAGCGGAAATCCACTGAATTCAATAGAAAAGTCAAGTTCAAAATCTGACCACTACTACTAACTATACTAAATCAATGTGTTACGCCATATAGACTACCAGCATGACAAAAGCGTGTTTAAGATGGCACTAAGAATATATTATAAGCTACCGTATAACATTATGCAAGACATTTTTTTTAATATGTTTAGACAAAAATTATTTGAGTGGGTGGTCCCAAATACCTATGTTATAGTGTCCAAAAATATTTAACTTTTAAGTGAAAGATAAGAATAAGATATTGTGTTGTTTTAAATAAAATATGTTTTTTTATAGCCTGAAGCAGGCAAACAGGCAGACGGCCCATCTGATGCAAAGTGGTTACCGTCGCCTATGAACGTTTGCAACACCAGGGGTGTCGGCAACGCGTTGGCGACCTCTAAGAAATTTTATAACGCCCTTCTTAAAGAACCCCATGTCATAGCGAAAAGGGAAAACAGCGGCGGGAAGTTCCCTCCAGATCATTGTTGTACGCGGAATAATTATCTAGAGAACCGTTGCGTAGTTGAGGGTGGGAGCTCCAGGAAATGGGGGTGAACATCCCGTCGCTGGCGAGCGGTGCGGTTGTAAAAGTGAGGCGTCGGCACCAAATCATCTCTCCGAAGGCTAAGTGATTCTAAACCGCCTGTAAGTATGGGATCGTCGACGATACGAACGGTGCGACGCTGGATGGAGTCGAGGGGGTCAGTCTGGTAAGCGGGTGCTCCGGCCCATAGGTGTGAGCAGTACTCCATATGCGTTCTGATTTGCGCTTTGTACAGCGCAAGTCGTTGCCGCGGAGTACGTAATTGGTAGACAATCGGCAGACAAACACACACATTGTATATCCCCAAATTAAGCAAGTTACGCTTGTGTTATGGGTAATATATAACGGCCCACTCTGCCGGCCGATCCCAGAAACCCAGACCATGATAAATAACGGAGAAAATACGTTTCCGAAATTTACTATACCAGGAATCGAACCCGGAGCCTTTGCGTTGCAGTGAGGTAAGCACAGAGGCCGTCATATATTTATATTTGATTTGATACATCTTCCTGTCAAATTTCATCCATACAAACCATTAGTATCTGAGAAAAAAAAACTGTGGCATGCAAGAACAGATTGACGTGTAGGGGCTTGACGATTGTATTTTTTATTATTGCATGAGGTCAGCAGCTGTCTGCCCACAGACAACCCACCTGATGGAAAGCGGTCACCATCGCAATATGGACATTTGCAACAGCAAAGGTGGTACAAATGCGCTGATGCTCTCTTAAGAGAGACTGGAACCTGGTCACTAAAGCCGGAACACAACTCAAGGTTGTTTTGGCGGCATACTCAGACCAGGGGTGGTAGTCATCCAGACGAGCACATACTCTATAATCTTGTTGTGGGTTGCTTTGTCGCCTTATACGACAGGCTTTTTTTATCCGTGCAGGAACGAAGAAAGAATACAATTTCCTGCGGCCGGGCGGTCTGTCGTAAGAGACGACAAAACAACCCACAGCCAGGTGGTAGGGTATTTGTCAGACTGGATGGCTACCACCCCTGGTCTAAAGTATGTTGCCATAACAACCTTGAGTTGTGTTCCGGCATTAGTGACCACGTTCCAGTCTCCCTTAAGAGAGCAGCAACGCATTTGTAGCACCTTTGGTGTTGCAAATGTCCATAGGCGACGGTAACCGCTTTCCATCAAGTGGGCCGTCTGCCTGTCCGCTGAACTCCTGCAATAAAAAAAGGCCGCCCGGCCACAGAAAATTGTATTCTTTCTCCGTTCCTGCACGGATAAAAACACAAATTGAATTCTATTTTTATTGCTGGTAAGGACGGAACCTGATTATCTATTCCCAGCTCCCAATATGCTGTACAGTATATAGTTTAAAAAATTTACAATAACACTTCGCGCATATCTCAAATACTGCGCAGCAGACTCGTTCCAACATACATAAAAATACAAAGAACAGAAAAAAGTTATTAAAGAACAAAAGTATCCTGATTTTACAGACTAAGTTAACGTTAACTCACACGTATATGTATTACTGAAAAATTCTCATATACATCCGTTGTCTGTCAATTACTAGTTTTTTCGTGATTTTACAAAAAAAATTGCAGCATGTAGAATAAACCTAACTACCAAATAGGACAGGAACTTTTGGACCAAAAAAATGAAATAAGTTGAGATTTGGCTTAAAAAGGCCTTCTATTTTGCTACATCAAAATTAAAAACATCAACCCTAAATAACTCTATCTGGAAAATTCAAAATCTTAAAAATAAGGTCACTAATACAATAAGTGATCCATTACCATGGTCGATTTATGTGAATGAATTTCAACAATTCATAATATTAAGGGCCGCTTGCATAAGGTTCCTTACATTTTAAGAAACACTAACACATTTAACACCCATAAATACGATTACCGTCTTGCACAACGCAAAATTTGGCGCTAAATATGCTTAAAGAACTGTCAATGCGTTTTGTGTAAAACGAATTAAGGCAGTTTAATATGATTAACTAATTTTATTTAAAGGTGATCGTTATGCAAGCGGCCCAAAAGACTTACATAACATTTAAATAATTAAAAATAACTAAACCCCTACAATTACAAAAAATATCCACACAATTAAAAGAAATCTTAAAACTCATCTTTTTACAATCAGGGTCCAAGAATGTATGAAAGCATATCCGTCCCTTACATTCATACAATAGTGATTTATATTAGAAAAAAACTCGACATACGTACAAGACGAGCAGATGATTGCCAAAATGACTTAAGGTCCATAATTCTACACTACACAGGTACTATCAGGTAATATCTCATTAATAATTATAATCTACGGACAACAACAATCGATTAGTATGCAAATCAGTTGATGTATGATTATACAAACATGTTTGTTGTTATTCATAAACAAGAGTATGAGTCAATCATGTTATTTGAATTTACTTACATTGGATTCTCAGGAAACAAACATAAAATTAATCATTACAAAGCTAGCATTGACATTGACAAGACTTGTCAAAAATAAAAGTAAGCCTTATCGTTAAAAAACAAACGTAAAATTAATCATTACAAAGCTAGCATTGACATTGACAAGACTTGTCAAAAATAAAAGTCAGCCTTATCGTTAAAAGCTATCTCTTCCAGGCAAACTAACTTGAATCTTCTTTGCTATATAGGTGGAGCAAAAAGATGTAATAGGACTTTGTATGTAGACCATGGACCATATAAATGGCCCGGACTTTTTAAGGGCTTGCGTGGGGCCAGGAAGGCCAACACATAAGGCGCCTTGACATATTTAATGTAAATGTGGCGTGACACTGGCAGACAATTATCTTTGTCTACACTACATAAATTCACCCAAGGACAAGCCCCGGTCAGTGTAGGACTACTGTAGGAAATAAGAACAAAAAATACCGGGCTATTGGGGTGAACTGTGCTAGTCGACTGGGGATCTGGGACTATGGTAAAAATGGGGACGGTGACTCACCACTCACTGCATGGGCCCCTAAAAATGCCAAGATTGGCGAAGGGCAACATGGGTATGAGTGGCTAAGGGGTGCCGAGAGGTGGGCTGAAGGTTCATCGAAGCTACTTCCGACGTTATGCCATTTATTACTTCCACCCCTGGAGCTTGAGTCTTAGCTCTAGCGATCTCCACTCCATGCCGGCTGGCTATGACAAGCACGGAGACGGGGACTTGTTACAATAGGATTTATTATTATACCATTATTATACAATAATTATACAAATATTATACATTTGTTATACAAATGTTGTACCAAATATATAAAATATTTCTCCTAAATTATTTTTTTCTATCCATAGAGGAATGGCAGCCATTTTGTTTTATTTTGAACGAACCTACGAGTTCTTGTATTAATTTAGTCATAACTTCCTATGTAAGGGTTCTAATCATATAAAAAGGACTAAAACATTTCATAAGTTTTGCAAACGAATAGTATATTATATTTAATATTTACTTAAGTTTTCGCGACTTGTATACATAATAAAACTACATAGTAACGGTTGTAAGCGCGGTAATTTATTTGATTTTTGTTATTCCGACGTTCAACGTTCGTCACGTTCCACGTGATCACGACCACTGAAAAGTTACCGCGGTTCAAATCGTTAAAACGTAGTTTTATTACATTATATTTATTTTTTATGTAGTTTAAACAAAATATTCTTGAATTGTATATATAGATCAGAGTCTATACATATACCGGTCAGCATAGCGATGCACTGCGCAATCAATTTCCCAGAAGTTGGTTAATCTATCTTTTAAATACTCTCTTTCAAGTCTTTAAACAGCGAGATCAAGCAGTTCGCTATACCTATATACCCTCATTAAATATGTAATAAATGGATCTCGTGTACAGTTTATCTTTACGTTGTTATTGGAGCGGGCACGGGTAGTTGCGTTATTCTTAGAAGTTCATTCATGTGTATTATTATCTATAGACCGAACACTCTCAATTACGAACACAGACTAGCTATAAATTTATAGTCCAACGATAATAAAATTAATATCTGGCACGCAGTTACTGAATTTCATTAGAGTCACACTTATCCATAATGGTTATACGAGGTTTAGAGGCTCGTTAAAAACGAGTGACAAAAGATGTTATTCATAATCGTATTATTACATTTTTTTTAACTTATAATCCTCGTATAATGTCATGAAAGACGGTCAAAATGAAATTATTGCGTGTTTTTAAAATTTTAATTTACATTTATCTGAAAACTGCTAATTAATTAAATAAACCTAATCGTAAATAATCATTCTGAGATTTTTTGGCTGTCAGTCTCAGGAAAAGTTTGTTGATCATAAAATCAGACGGATTTCAACGACAATAGTAATCATTACATAGTATAAAGCAAAGTCGCTTTCCGCGTCTGTCTGTTTGTATAACCGCTAACTCCTCCTAAACCAAGCAACGGATTTTAAGCGGTTTGCAGCATCAGTTAGATAATTTTACACAGAAGGTTTATATATACATTATACATTAAAAAAACTATATTTTTGTGTTTATGTACCTAAGTAAAATGGAGTTACTGCCTACCCTGGGGTAGCTACGGGACAAACTCTAGTAGGTATTATGTAAAATCTTCATATGCTGTTTCATTTCAAAAACTTGGATTATTTGAAGATAACGGTTTATGGAGACGCCAAACCGCCACCCGTATCCAAGTCCTGAGAAGTGGGTGCTTCGATGTTCCGCGCTCTCAAACTCGATTGAGATCGAAGAGGCTTGGGGCCTAAGTCCGTAATTTAAACAAAAAAAATCATGCCGGTGCATGTAAGATTCTTTCGACTGACAGATGATCAAACGTCGTTATAATAGTATAAAGACACACCTGCGGAACGTTCAGCGGCGGAAAGTTCGACTAAATACGTTTGCAATATTTTTTAAATATCTTATGACACATCAGCGGAATTTCCGCCACGTTTCGCCAAGTACAGATTAGCGCCGATCCTTTCGTCGCCGGACTTTCCGCGCTGAACGTTCCGCAGGTGTGTCGCTTGGCTAAGTCTGTAAAATTCACATTAACTCAATCCCTGTCAAATCAAGATTGAGCAAAGACTTTTACAGACTTCCAAAACCGTCAAAAGTTACGATTCCGATTCGATTGGATTGGCAATTTGAGTTACAGACTTGAGGCCCTGCCCACGCCAGCAAGAGTCGCGGCGTAGCAGCAGATGAGATTTATGTGGGTTTTCCGGCGAAGTCCCCGTGCGAGATGTCTTTAAAGTATTTCTCCTCGTAAAATTCTTGTTTTTCTCCTTTCTCTCAGGCGAACGAGATTGCCCAAGTGTCGTACTCTTTATTTTTATATTTATAGAAATACTTATACATTTACTTATATATTATTCCTACTTATTTAGTGGGGTAAATAAATTTTCACTACTGGGGAATAGGTAAAAGGGGGAGTTTGGATAGGTGAATACGTGGGTAGTAAGTGGACGTGGGTGTTTGGATGGTTTGGGGTGAGTGGGTTGGAAGGTTTGGGTCGGTAGGATGTTTTTCTTTATTTACGGTTTGTTTTATTTATGTTGTACAATGTCCTTATCTATTTTAAAAATCGTAAAATGATTAAGCGCGGCAGGCTCCCATGACTAAATAATAACCATAAAAAATTAATATTAAATCATTAACATTATATACTCATTGACACTTCCATTTTTTTCTTCTATGTTCACCGCTACTAAAAAGTGTCCAAACAGTCGAAAAAAATCAAATGAAGTTCCGAGCTTAAAACTGTTAAGACGTAGTTTTAATTATATTAATTGAATGATTGTGTTACTATAGATAATTATTTGATATACATAATTATTTTAATTGTTCAAAAGTTATTAAATACGCCAACTCATGACATAGGTTTTCGTATAACTCTGAGTTGCAAAAGTGATAGCAAATTAAGATTGCGAAATGGGTTTTCAGAAATAGTTTTTATATTGATTGAACGTAAATAATACCCGTAATCATGTTTATGGCTATTTTCTAAGAACTACATTAGCATTAATATCAGTTTACGGTAATATTATTATACCATCATGGTAAAGTTGCGGCCGCAGTGAGAGCGGTTTGCCTTATTGGAACTAAGCTATAGATTCAATAAGACATGCCAGAGAAAGCCCAAACTGGAACGAGCTAAAATTATGTATGTGACAATCAAAATCTTATAAAACGTCACAGCCACCTTGATTTTGTATAGGTGTATTGCGTTGTGACGTTATAATTCTAACGAGCCATGAAATGTCTTTGGACATCATTCCCGGGCCATATGGGGGAAGGCCAAATGCAGCGCTTAAGGCGTCCGCAACGAGCGTGTGTGGGACTTTTGGCGAACAGTCCCTGCACGCGTATTTCGCCAGGGCAAGGCAATTAGTGCGGAAACCGATGGCAAAACTACTCACTAAACGTAAATCTGCACCCCATACCTGCACTTTGCCGGGATATCACGGAATCTAAAACAGGGTTATTACACCGTGTCGGCTTACAGCTGACCACGGTGACCATTGGGCACCGTAGCTAAGGTAGAGCAACAGAAAAAGCGGCGACGGTGTACCAGCAAACGGCATGCAATTGTACAATAGTATATAATACTATATATAATAGTATATTATACATACAATGTATATAGATTTCTCGACTGTAGAAAGTTATTTGATTTCAATGATTTTTGTGTAAAAATTCTGTCCAGCCCAGAATTTTGAATCGGTAACTCAGCACCCAGGGGTGGGCATTAAATCATACTGGGCTGGTTACGTCCCGACGGCCCTCTTTCTATATACGCCTATGCGCACGCTCTTTTTGTGCGTTTTTATTTATTGGTGCGTATTTATACATTTTAACGGTCTTATTTTATCGAGTTAGACTAAGTTTGTAGTAGTTACTCTAACTCAATATAAACAAGACCGTTAGAATTTATTTTATGGTGTGTGCAATACCCATTTGCAAGTTAAATAAATAGTTGGTGGGATTACCCCACGCAAACGTTGACCCAATATTAAACGCTATTATATTATGTGCCCTCTTAGCATTATATGTAAGTATGTCTTATACATAGTGCATCATCTATGTACATACATACATACATACATACATAACTTCACGCCAGATCCCTTGCGGGGTAGGCACGAACAACAGAAGTCGCGGAAGGCCACGACACACCTTCCATGATCAAATTGATCGTGTACTAGCAGAAGGTGATGTCAGGAGCCTTAAGAACAGACCAGCGTGGTAGTAAGAATAAGCCTGAATGGCGCTCTGTTGTTCGTGCCTATCATTTATGTAAGTATGTTTAATGTAATTATAAATACCAGTTGTGGTTGTTGTACATAAGTTATGTGAAATTTTAAAAGGTTCCTTTATAAAATCTTAAACGTGTGTTAAGATTAAGTCATATTAAATAGATAGAGATAGATAACAGTATGTAATAGAAATCATGTGTGTCTACCTTAATACGTACGACAATTTTCTTCAGTAAACTACTTAAGACATGGAGTTAGCTGTGACTTACGGAGAGAAACACTGGTGTGAGATCGCAAGAATTCCTCTTCGTCTTTAGGTATAAGGTTCCTAAAATAAATAAGGTCACTGTTATCTCTCTTTTTATGTCATGTTGATTTAAAATTATTCCACTTTAAAAAAAATGTAAATATTAATAACACCGATAAGCTATCGCTGCCAATGTGACCCGACCGAGGTCGCAATTCTATGAACACGTAGGACAACAACCGGCAATGTCATGCAGAACAACCTTGAATGGAATTCCGAGAGAGCCATCAGCGTTGTATTGCAGCCATCTGGATAGTATAGTACAACTAATATAAGTAATACTACGCAGTGAAATAATTAACTGTGTGTAAAGTTGTATAAGTTTTATTAGAATCTCTAATACATTATAACCGTAAAAATTGCGAATGCCGCATATTTTTGAAGTGATAACTCTTATGGGAGGGTAAATTGCTTCATTACATAACGCGTTACGGGGCCAGTCGTCTGGCTTCCATTTCTCACACGCATACGGCAGCGGTAGGCAGGCTCCTCCTCTGTCACCCTAACCCACAGCGCCAGGGCCGCGCCGACCCCCCACAGCGCCGTGCGAAAACTGTGAAGCGCCTCTTTTTTTCATGAAGCTGCATGTTTCAACTTATTTTTTAAAATTATTTGTTAACTTTGACCGAAATAAATGGTCTCCGGTTTTATATACTTAAATAATATTTTCCTAAATAGGTATAACCAGATTCCTTCCGCTTGCCAGTTACTGCAAAAACTCATCTAGAAAGAATACTTAATTATATTATTGTGTAAGTGTAACAAAAATAATTTCGACGGCGGCGCCCCTATTGGCTTGGCGCCTGTGTGCGCCGCACACTTCGCACATAGGGGCGGCGCGGCCCTGCTGACAGCGCTATCCGTGTTTCGGTAATTAGATTAAATAATGATACTAAATGTACATACACAAAATTCTGCTGAACATATTCAAGAATTGTTACTAAGAATAAAATATGTTTTATAATCAATAAAAGATTATATTAATATATTATATATAACCTTTCCTTACACTATCATATTAATATACATAAAATTGAAGTAATTACCTAAGCTTTTCTCAAGTTGAACAATTTCAATATTAGTTCAATTTAGATTAGTTAAAGTTTTTACTTCTGGCACACACGTTTTTTTTATTTCGATAGGACCAGAAATACCTTTTTATAGTAGTATAGTTTTGTTTATAAAGCCACGTTCATATATCACTAATCAAATAATACTATATACGAATATAGCCTGCAAGTCTATATTCTGCAAATTTTGGACGCCTGTGAGAACGAAGATGGATGTCGTGAAGCAGGATACGCAAGCCATCCTTTAGGATGACGCAGATACTTACCGGGCACGGGTGCTTCGATAAGTATCTGCATCAGATTGTGGAATGTCTGCCTACCCCTCAATGCCGCGAGTGCGGCGCGCTAGACATTGCGTTTCACACGCTGGTCGAATGTGCTGCATGGCAACCTCAAAGGTTCGAGCTCGAGGCCATCGTAGGCCCGATCGATTCACTGCAGGGACTGGTTCAGGCCATGCTCCACAGTGACGATGAGCGATTTCTTCCTTTTGCGAGGCAGTAAAGTCTCTCAAGGAAGTCGCTGAGAGAGTAAGGGAGAGAGCTGCGCACGCGCTCCTCGGACGCCGTCGTCAGACTGGCCTCCGGAGACACAGGTATGCGCAAAATCTCCTCCCATGATTCCATCGCAAAGGGTCCGCGCATTGTGGGGATGCGACGGGTCCAGCCTCTGTTGGTGAAGTAGGTCACTCTGCATCCCGGAGTGACCTAAGCTTGTTGCGCGGTTGAACAATGGGTGTAGCTTCGCTAGTCATCTCATGTTCTTCCACACACAGCGCCGGGTATGGGACGCAGGTTTAGGTTTAGCGGAGTATTTGGTTCCGCCCAGAGTCTTCGCACACGCTGCGCGGCGCTTATCGCCGTGGTCCGGTCCCACCTCCACAGTCGAGAGGGACTCAGTATGGTAGGAAATGTATTCCCCCTGCACATAAAAAAAAGGATACGCAAGCCCTGCAAGATCGTTCAAAGTGCTGTATTAATATGTGAACGTGGTGGTACTGTACAAGTTGTTTTTGTTTTTATTGAACAATAAAATACATCTACGTATATAATATGACGATCATTTGTTCAGTTCTCACTATAGATGATCACCTCAAAAGTTAAAGTTCATTCACATCATGAGCAAATACTTATAGTTTACGATAATTTACTGTGAACTCAACAATACGTTATACAAGATAGGACAACAATGATTAATTGCTTTTGTTAAATCCAATACTTTATGATATTTGCGAAATTCAAAAGAAGCTAATTAGGACTTTTGTTTTATGACAGATTTGAATTTAAAAAATATATTTAAAATAATATCACATTGATTGAAAGTTTTCTACAAAAACAACAAAAGATTAATGGCGCCAACTAAGATTGGAGTACATGTGATGCTTGGACTCATCTGAGATAATGTTATAGTTATTGACTGTGGCCAAATGCAAATAGAAACAGGCAGAAATACTGTAGAATTAAATAAAAAAGATCAGAGTAGAACTGTGCAATCAATATATATATATTAAAGTTAAGGAAGTAAGGAAACGTAGGAATAAGCATAGAATGTATAAATATAATATTGTAAACTAGTAAGTAAGATGTAAAAGAAACTAAGATTGAAAACAAAAGAAAAGAAAGAAAAACAACAAATGACTCCCCCCCATTTATTTTCCCAAAAATTGCATTAAAAGAAAGAAAAAATATAAAAGACAAGAAAAAGAAACACTCTGTCTTAGGCCATGACGGAGGAGATTGGCGATATTTATAAAAAAATATATTAAACGTCATTCACCATTAATAACTGTCGTATCCGAACGATAAATTTAATGAATATTAATATTAATTAATAGAAGATATTAATTAATTATCTTTTTTTATTTAATACACAACAATAACAATATCACATCACTAATAACGTATTGAACACATCTCTACATGTGCGTGAGCCGGTCAATAACGATAACATTATCCCAGATGAAGCATTAGTACTACAAGTTACGTTTTTACTGGGTAATTATCATTCGTCCATTACTGTATTTAGTTTTTAAGAACCTAGTTTTAATTCAAACAATCAATTATTTTCGTTGATTAATTCACATGCTTATAAACGACCGATTGTATTTTGCTGCTTTCTTACTAGTGTTTTGAATTTTTTGATATCAACAAAGCTGTCCTTGAATATTCTGACTGTGTATTAGTACAGCTGGATGCAATCTTTTAGACGTGATAAGATTAACCCAACTAATTCCATGTAAAGATGACGTGAGTTTTTAAAGAGTTACGCGAATGCGAGTTTATCTCTATTGATAAGGGCACGGGGAAATCGATACACAATATAAAAGCCACCTTGAGTTTACTCAATATCTCTTGACGATGTTTTTATTGTAAAGCTGCCAAATACGTTTGCAACACCAGAGGCGAAGGCAATGCGTAGCCAGTCATCGGATCGCTCCGGTCTAAGATATTCTATTATCCTACTAATATATATTAGGGTCCTTACATATGAAGTTGGCGTTTTGTCGTACTGGCTACTTGGATCTCAAATATCTCCAATTTGGTTAGGAATTCCAATTACAAATTTATACAGCTATTTACTTATGCTTTTGTGTTTTGAAAACCGTAATTCATTTGTTTTTTCCTCTTTTGGTTTTTTCTTTGCGTCACTCAGTTTACAAAATGGAAAACTTGAAATATCGCATTATTTACAAGTACGAGTTTCATAGTGGCACCAGTGCTGCCGAAACGGCTCGAAGGATTAATTATGTGTATGGCGGCGGTGTCGCAAAAGAAAACACAGTGCGTTTTAACCGACTTCGAAAAAAGGAGGAGGTTCTCAATTCGTCGGGATCTTTTTGTTTTTTGTATCTTTTTTTTATGTATGTTCGCCGATAACTCCGATTTATGATCCGATTTACGTGATTCTTTTTTGTTCGACGCGGAATAGCTTCCAATTGGTCCCCTAAAAATTTTAAATATTTTGGCCCAGTAGTTTTCATTTTATGAACATTATTCATGCAAATAATTTTCACTCCGTTCCATATGTACACCGATTACTCTGGGATTTATGATTCGATTTACGTGATTCTTTTTTTGTTCGACGCGGAATAGCTGCCATGTGGTCCCCTAAAAATTTGACATAGTTTGTCCCAGTAGTTTTCATTTTACGATTTTTTTTTGTTCTCGTTTCTTGGGACCTATATTTTTTAAGAAGCGCGGCACCTTTCGTACGTCTATCCATACATAGCTAGACACTAAAAAGTAACAAATAAAAAATAAAAACTTCGTTTAAAAAAAAAGACTTCAAAAACTAAAAAACTAAAATGAATAAAATAACTTATTTCTAAAGCTATTATTATTTAATTACTATAATATAAATTACATACTATTGAATACAATGTAAGAAAACTTAACTTATTTGTATTGTATTCTACCCATAGTCCCTCAAGACTATAAGTAGAATACTGAGCCCAGATCACCGTCTTCTATGGGTAAGGTGCCCAGAAGGCTGGCTACGTTTCCTCGCTGGATCGCCATACTGATCCGTTGGCCGAGGTAGGCACCAGCCCTCTGATCACCTGAAGAGTCGATGAGTCGTTTTGATAGATTTTGGTAGAGGCTCATGGCCTCAGGACCCCACGGTCCAAGCGTCTCGACAGCAAACGGCACAAACATATAACTCTCACTGAGGGTTGCATATTTCCGCCGCTTGAGCGATTCCGCTGTTTCCGCCGCCGAACCGGCCGATCTAGAAGTGTTTGGTAAATGGGATGCGGCCAACGTGTCTACGCAAGTCGCATCCCACACCAAAGGCTTGCCACGCTGCCAGGGAATTAGAGTCATTCCGTCAGGGCGCCTGCCATCATCACGTGCAATACCGTTCGGCTCCAATAGAGCCGGCACGTTAGCGGTGGCAAGCGCCCTCCGTAAGACATCATTCAGGGCGGCGTGGCGTGACCATCTGCCGGCACTGCGGCGGCAAGAAAGACCGTGGTATCCCGGGTCGATTACCTCTATACCACAGACACATGTGTGTGGTGCACATATGCGAGAACCTAAGCGCAGGTTTATAGCCAAAGAAAAGGAAGTATTATCCAATAATGTACCTATGTTTGGGGAGGGGATAGCTTGGAGCCAAAAACCAGACTCTTTGCGAGAAACGGCAAGGATGCGGGCACGTCCTGTAGAGTTAGTTGAATTTAGAAGTTCTGTGTTTTATCCTCTACATATAGGTTCATCCCAGCATCGTTGCGAATTCATGATCGTGGGAATGTCTTCACTAGGGCAGACCATTTTCCAGGCGTTTAGTGCTTCATTTAAAAAGGATGTATTGACATTATCCCAGTGTTGCATAATTTTTTTAAATAATGAGCCAGTGCTGTAGGCGGATGAAAGAAAAGCCGGTAGAGCAACGCTAGAGATTTTGCGGATGCCTAAACCTCCAAACCTAATGGGTAGGGAAGCTTGGATCCAGTTGTTGTCTGAGAGTTCTGAATTTAAAATTTTACTAAGCACATCTTTAATGCGATTATCTAGTGGTTTTATAAGATTAGAAAATTTCCAAAGCGGGGCGCATCGTAAAACATATTTTATGTTAATTTTGGTACAAACAGACAATGTCGTATAATGTGATATGCAATTTGAGAGTGAATATCGAAAAGTTTAGAGTATGACAGATCAAACGCGGCTGATTGCTCAGACAGATAATTTGGAATGGCCTCATCTAGAATAGGGTCTCCAAGCAAGCGAACAGAATCCTTCTCCAGGACCTTAATACCGGGTGCGACGACATTGAACATATTGCTAATATTGTAGCTTTCGTTTTTAGACAGGCTATCGGACAAGAAAATTTCGAATTTTGAGAAATTTAACTCTAATCCTATTGAATTAAATTTTGATATCAGGATAAGTAGGTCTTGGAGTACAGTTTCTGCGTCGCCGCCTAGAGTCCCATCGTCTAGATACCACACATTGAATTTAGATTTGAGGGATTCGATCACCGGATGGATCGCCAAGCTGAAGATGGCCGGACCTAGCGGGTCGCCCTGTTGACAGCCCACAGATGATAGAATAATGTTGTTTTTATACATAAGATTTGTGGGTTTTGAATAGCTTTCATGAAGGTAATTTGATATTTCTGGAATATTAGATGTTACTTCGTGTAACATGACGGACCTGTCGACAGAGTTAAAGGCATTCTTTACATCTACTTTTAAAATAACTTCTCCGCATTTATTATTTATAAATGACCGCAAAGAATGCACGGCTCCTTCACAGCCTCCTTTAGAGCCGAAACCTAATTGTAAGGGTTGCAATTTGTTTTTTAATTTTGTGGATATATGGCGGCAACAGACCTTCGAGGCGATTCGTCGTAACGAGTTGCCTACGGCGATCGGTCTAATACCGCCATCTTTCTTTTTTAGAGCTATTAAATTTGCGCCGTATAGAACTTCCCTGATTCCGTCGGGAACCTTTCCTGCGAGCATCAGGTTTATAATTTGGGTAATGTGTTTTAGAAGAGTTTGGCCAATGTTGCCTGTACAACCGCTAATAAGGTCTTTCAAATGTTGTGGAGAAAGGCCGTCTATTCCAGCAGCAGAGCCAGTTTTAAATGACATTATTGCTGAATAGACGTCTTTAGTTGATGCTTGTAGGAACTCTGTTTGTGAAGAGGGAGGATCTGGCGGAGAAGTCTGTGAAGTAGTTGGAATAGGATGCTTGTCTTTTAGTGCCGAGAGTGTGTCTGCTGAGTCTGGTGCTAGGCTATCGTTAGAAAAAAGTAAGCAGGCTGCCCCTTTCAGGTCTCCCTCGCTTACTTTATTTTCAATCTTTTTTGATAGATTTACTGAGAATTTATTGCCTAAGATATGGGACGTATCTAAATTTTCAATTGTTGGACGGCAGCAGTTCTGTTTGATAGTTTTAGTTAAAGAATTGTTTTTATCAAGGCCGGTCGAATGGAAAACTCGGAACGAGAAAAATAGGTAGCTTTCCCAATTATTATTATTATTATCACAGTGTCTTTCAAGACCACGGGCCATAAAAATGGCCCGGAATTTTGGAGGGCTTGCGTGGGGCCATGGGGAGGCCAACACGTAGAGGCCCCTTGAAAAATTTAATGTAAATATGTGGCGTGACACTGACCGGCGATTATCCCTGTCTACACCATACAATAATGTACCCAAGGACAAGCCCCGGCCAATGTAGGACTATTGTGGGAAATGAAGAAAAAAAGTACCGGGCTATTGGGGTGAACTGTTAGTGGTACTAGCGGTCTGGGAATATGGGGACTATGGCGTCTGCCCGTCGCAATGTTCGGGGAACATGGAAAAATTATTATTATTAAGCTATTATTATTAATATATATCTGAAACATCTTGAAGTCGGTGCAAAGTAAAACATAAAAATTACTATATTTTGAAAATTACTAAGCACCGACTTTAAGATGTTTTAGATAATATATATTAATAATAATAGCTTTAGAAATAAGTTATTTTATTCATTTTAGTTTTTGAAGTCGGTTTTTTTAAACGAAGTTTTTATTTTTTGGTTCCAACGTTTCCGTTCTGGAAATTTCGACCTGCAGAACAAGCCCCGTGGACGGCCGGAGACCAAAGTTGATAATGCAGAATTGAAGGCTATTGTGGAAGCGGATTTCCATCAAGTGGGCTGTCTGCCTGTCTGCTGAACTCCTCCAATAAAGAAAACTATTTCACGCAAAAACTACTTAGTGGATTTTGTTGAAACTTTACAATAATATACCTTACACATCAGAATAACACAGGCTATAATTTGTAAAGATAAAGTGTGAATTATCCAAAATATAGCGATTTTCCATCACCACGCGGGTGAGACCGCGGGGCCCAGCTAGTATGCCAATATTCCTGATATTTTCTGTCCGCAACCTGACGCAATCTAACAAATAAGTGAGAGAAGGCAAGAAGATTGGTTTGCTCCTCTCTCATCCAGAAGGTAAGAAATATTCTAGAAATTCCAGCAACGTCGAAGTGAATTCTCGTAAATATAATTTTATTAAGTATAAGTACATAAAATAATGTTTTAATTGAAATTTGTTCTGCGAAATCGGTTATAAAGTTTTTTACCCAATTTCTCATTGGGTAGGTAATTGAGTTTCTCAGTACTGTGTACTGTTTATTTTATAATCTTACTTGGCCGTGTGAGAGATTCTCGCTATTACATTATTTGCGAATACTCCTTAAGAAATTAGTGTCAGCAGCTGCATTGTTGCTTGATATATACCAGGGTTTATCAAAAGTAGGAATGCGGACCCGGGCTTCGAGGCAGACGCCCCGAACGCAACCGGGATTTAACGCTAGAATGATGAGGATGACGATACCAGTGTTGATGATGATGGTGATATAACGGTTTTTTTAAACTTATATACCCCAAATATATTTTCAAAACTATGATATACAAAACAGGCTATATATAGGACAACATAAAGTATTTCATTAATAAAGGATTGAATACAAAAAACCTAAAATTAAAATATACAATGAAACTAAATTATTAATTAAATAAACTAATGGCCATGGGGTCGTGAGGCTTATCATTATCAACTTTATCAAGACCTTTTAAGGCGATTGAAAGAAATCTCGCGTGACCAAAGGGCTGGCTTATATTTAGGGCAACGAGCAAGCGTTGCCCTACAACGAGAGAATGCGGCCAGCATTTTGGGAACGCTCCCCACCGACAGCGATTTGGACTACATCTTTTACTTGTAAATATGTTTATAGTAGTATTTAATTTCTAAGTTTTTGTTTGTAGTGTAATTTATTAAATTTAGTTTAGTTATATGTTTACAAAAATGTGACCACTAGTCTAAATAATATCATTAAATAGTATAGATTAATAAACGAAATAATTAAAAATTATTAAAATGTAAGTAGTTCGTACTATATGTTACGTATACCACCATCGCCATTATCATCTCAATTCATTCCTGGGGTTGTCTGGAAGAATTCGCTTTTTATAAGACCGCCCTTTGTACATAAGTAAATATAATATTAGTCTTTAAGTTCATGTTTATATTGGTGTACAATAAAGTGTTATCTATCTAAATCGAAAATAGATTATGTAACAGATCACTGCCAGCGAGCAGTGTGCCAAGAAGGCTGGCTGCATTGTACGGCAAAGCTTACTTGTTGGGCGAAATATGCGCCAGGCATTGAGATATAATATGATCTAAGGCGCCAGGCTTCTGACCATCAGTATTGTCAAAGCGTTCCTTACGGATATCTTTAAAGAAACTCTGTATCGATCGACCCCACGGGCTCAATGCTTTTTTTTGGAGTTCAGCAGACAGGCAGACGGCCCACTTGATGGAAAGCGGTTACCATCGCCTATGGACATTTGCAACAGCAAAGGTGCTACAAATGCGCTGCTGCTCTCTTAAGGGAGACTGGAACCTGATCACTAAAGCCGGAACGTTTTAAAGTTTTCACGTAATGCTCTAACAGACAGAGAGACACAAATTCTAAAAATTGTATTTTCGAAACCTCCTGGTCCGAATTACTATTCCCACTAATTTTTGAAACATATTGTACGAACTCGAACCATTTTCAGATTTATTATATTATACATAGACAGAAAGAAGACATAAGATAAATAATATTTTAAGTGCAATTCTTATTTTTAACTGCGTTCCAGTAAGGAAGCTCGATAATTATTTAAATTAATTAGAACCAAAGATCCTCAAGACCAGCCAATTTATAATACGCTCATATTCTAAAAGCTAATTTGCTACAGTAAATAATAATTAATCCGGCATCAAAAAGGAGTAAGTAAAAAACAAATTTCAAAGTTAATTAACCTGTAAAAAGTGAGACAAAAAATGGTGTAATTAATTTCACAAAAACCATCACACGATTACAGTCTTAACATTCCGAGAAATCGTTTATAAGCAAGAAATTAGTTCGTTTGCATGGAACTGCGACTTTATACGAGTATTTATTTTATCAGAAATCATTTATTCATAACAATGTAACACGTCAATATCAGATATGTAATTATGGTACGAGTTTCAGGACTCGAATTAAAATGCTGTTGGAATTACTATAGAATTTATTAGAACTATACAAACCTTGCATGTTTGCATGGGAAGGTCAACACCTAAAGGCCCGTTGACAAATCTAATCTAAATGTGGTGTTACACTGACCGACGATGGTCCCTGTCTACACCATATAAAAGTGCACCCAAAGACAAGCCCCGGAAGAGTAGGAACGACTATGGTAGGAAATTAGAACAAAAGGTTCCGGGCTCTTGGGATGAATTGCTAGTACAGTTGCAGACCGGGGACTATGGCGTCAGCCCGTCGCAATGTTTAAGGAACATGGAGCAAATGGGCAGGCGTGACTCGCCACTCGCTGTATGGGCCACCGAAGCTACTTCTGACGTTATGCCATTTATCATTTCCACCCCTGGAGATTGAGCCTTAGCTCTTGCGATCTCCACTCCATGCCGGCTGGCTAGGGCAAGCACGGAAGCGGAGCCCTTGCCTTGGCCCCTGAAATGAGGTCCGAAGTGTCGCTACTCACCTGAGGCTTCGCCACAAAGCCCCCGTGCGGGTTTAGAAATAAATATTTTATTTCTTTCTTTCCTAGATAATTTTATCATATTTATATTTACCGTTTCATGATATGCATTAATTTGCCTGATTTAACAAGATTATGCGTTAGTTGTCTCTTTTCTTAATTCTTAAAATTTCCATTGAAATACGTTGAGCCCATCGAGAGAAACGTTCTAACAAACTAACATATGAAAATTTTACAAAGAATCATTTATGTTTTTAGGTGTCGTATAAATTTCCCAAGTTGATCCCCAGACTAATAGCAGAGGTCGGCACATTTTCACAGGTGCTACCTAACATAGGGGATACAAACACTCCGTACCGAAAACTCTTCAAGGGAGTCGTACGGTCCGTAATAGTATCCCATACAGGATTGTATGGGACACCAATATGGGAGGAGAGCCTAACGGGCAAAACAGCTGCGTGGCTCTGTAGGCCAAAGCACGTGATAGCCGTCAGGAGGATAAAAGGTGACCGTACCATCTCCTTCGGGGCGGCATTCCTTCTAGTCGCGGAAACCTTTGTGGGATCTTGAGGCAAGGGTCTTTGGTTCGTCGTACGATTCGCGCGAGGGGTTCACCGCAGTGATGTCCGGCCAACTCCCAAGAAGATATAGTACAAGAGTCGGAGTTGAAACACACTTATTATGCTGTTAACTGTCGGAATTGTAATTATAACTTTTGGGATATTACGGAGATCTGTAAAAGCTTTATATGTAAGAGAAATGACTGAGAAAAAGGGTAACATAAACAAGCCTTCCGAGAACACAGCAACTTAATCGTAAAATTGATATAAATTTATCATGGTTATTCACAGAATCCATCATAATTAACCCAACAGTTACGGCACGGCTATCGAGAGGAAATATTTCAAACTAAAATGAATTTTATCGATCAGTGATTATTATGGACCAAATGAATTCTTGGAAGTAAATAATTGTATTCGAGTAACAAGAAGTTGTAGTAAGATGATATAAAAGTCATTACGAAATTGTTATTATTGTTTTGATTGTTATCAGAATATTAATCTAGAATCACAGCTTGAAGTCCGATGCGACAAACAGACTATCATTATCTATTAAATGGAGGTACGAGTATTATCTCATCTGCTTTACTGTTAAAGATTTATTTATTTTATTCATATTGAGTGAAAGTAGGTTGTAGGGTTCTTTAAAAACCTTAAAGGAGCCTACAAATTTACTCAACTTAATATCAATAAGACATAGCCACATTAGTGGATTTACATACATATCTGCCTTTAGCGGCCTATACCTTAACTTCATCCCAGATGAAGCCGTACCATTGTAGAAAAATGATAATAAAAAGACTGACAATCAGTGATGTTAGACGTACCAGTTTCTTGGTATGCGTACCATTTTGTAGGGTTTTGTACCTTATACCAACTGTTGAGTTGGTACGTTAAAATACCAACTTTCAGTATAAATTTAATATTTTTTTTATATTCTTCACATTTTATAAGTTCTTGATATATGTTACCTGATATGTACAATATTGATTAATGTCGTAATTTATTAACCATAAAGATATTGATGTTTCAACAATTAACTATCTATTCATATACGTACTACGATTTATTGAGAAATGAGATAGTAATAATTAAATGTCTATTTGTCAGTGTCATTTAATTAAATAGTATAACTTTCTAATATCTTTATTAATTATTCTGTACGTGTGTTGACAGTGAACTCCTCTTAAACGGCTGGACCGATTTGAATGTTTTTTTTTGTGTGTGTTCAAGTGGATTCGAGGATGGTTTAGATTCACAAATAACCCCGGCAGATGGCGCTGCAGTCGGGTTCTAAATTTTATTTCTTCAGAGCAGGACAACGTCTGCCGAGATAGCTAGTAGCTATATATAATACAGAGAAATGATATTATGTGAATGTTCCAACTTTTTTCAAATACCAACTTTTAGCGACATCTGTACCAGTTTGTTGGGCTATACTATCTAACATCACTGCTGAAAATCTTCTACTTAAAAATGTAACTTTTAGAAGCTCCCAAACCTTTAATTACTCGACGGTCCTACAGGGCATTTTCTTCTTTCGCTTTTTGACATTTTATTACTTAAAACACTTATTTTTATAATTATTCAGTTAACGTATCATAAGAAGGTAATAAATGTATATAAACGCAATTTTTTACCACTTTGGTCTAAGATAGTCATTGTTCCACTGTTGAACACATGCCTCCTTGAGTTTGCGACCCTTATCACGATCCTTTACCTCTTCGTCTTCATCCAACTAAAGCTGGCGACCTTACCAAAGCCATCGGTTTACCCAGTTCAAGGGCGTTCTACACTACATCTACCGAGTCGTGGTCCACACATCTCCTCCATCGGGCATTATTTGGCATAATATTATAGTTATTAACTATGGCTAAATGCGTCCTACTTATAGCGTTAAAAATAACACCGCTAACGAATACCTACCTACGTTAGTGTAATATGCATAGGTTATCTGTCAATAAAAACGTCATTAGCAATTAATAACAATATTGCATTATACCCATCGTCACATATTAAAGCCTGGAATACACATGCTACGTAGTAGCACATAAGCATGCTAGTTTCGAGCAAATGCTACTTAATAGCATAAAACTAGCACGTGTATACGAAAAGAGCGTGCTTGTGAACAAGCACGCTACTAAATCGCAAGCCGGTCTATTTTTCGTGCTAGTTAGCACACGGTGTGAGGCGCGGGGGAGAAAGCGGCGGCTCCAAAGCAAGTCTGAACGTGTATTCTAGCCAGCATGCTCATTGATGTAGCAATATTGCTACATCAATGAGCATGCTACTTGATTTGTTTGCGTGGGTACGCGTAGTCACGATGGCTCAATGGGGCGATGACAAAACTTTAAATTTTATATTTCATTACCGAAATTATGAGTGTTTATGGAATGTACGCTCACCACAATACAAATAAAATTTCGAGAGAAAATGCGTACCAAAGTTTATTAGAATCGATGAACGATGATAATTTAACCCTAAAAAGTGTTAAAACAAAAATTAAAAAGTTAAGATCCACACACCTTCGTCTATTGTTCATTTTCGTTATAAGTTTCTTTATTAAATGTATTGAAAGTAATAATATAACGGAATTTAATTCATTCCGCAAAGAAACGTCCATTTTTAATGCTGAATATGAGCATGTGTATCTCACACGTGCTAGAAAGAAGCATGCTAGCAATAAGTATGCTTCTGAGGTAGGTATGGGCTCTCATGAGCAAATGTACACAATTGGAGAGCATGCTATAAATGAGCATACTACCTAGTAGCAAACAAGCATGCTTTTCTAGTAGCATGTGTATTCTAGGCTTTATGTATAAGGCGCTACCTTATTGCTTAATTGTAGTCAGTCAGATGTTGAAAAATTATAATGATTTTTTTATTGAAGTAAATCTCCTTAGATCCCTGCGCCCGGATGCGAAGCACCCCTTGCACCCTCGGATAAAGACGACCCTGCCCAGAAGGCTGGCTACGTTGCCACACTGGGTATAAATGCGCATTGCGACGTATAAACCAGCCTTCTGGGTATTGGTGGCATCAAATCGTTTCTTTTCAAAAACTTTTATATAGAGGGGTTGATCCGATAACAAAAATACATTTAAAAATTTGTATTGCGTAAGATATCTTACGCAATACAAACGCTGCTCAGACTTTTATACTGTGAAATCCTTAAGCGGATCGCATTAGTATTATGCTTGGTTTACAAGAGCTTAGTACTTCTCACTTACACTAATAGCTAATGGGGTAAATATGCTTAGTATTGCTGTTTGTGTACATTACAAGTAAATAGAATTCGATCCTATTTACTTAGCGGCAAGTCGAGAAACCATAATTTACTAAGCACTTGTCACTTGCTAACTGTATATTGTGACCAGTGACTTGCCAAATTGTATCGGAAAGTGAAATACATGTCGTTGTCTGTTTACGTACTATCGTAATTTTTTTCGTGTTTATGGCGGCGGAAAGGTGGAATTCTCAAACTACTATAAAAGTGTTTATAGAACCATTAAAAACTAGTTTATGGAACCACTAAACGCAGTAACCACGGTCTTGTTCACAAACGTTTTTATTTTAATGCTTCTCTTTCAAGCTCCTCTAACATCTTTGACATAATTATGTATGGCATATGCATACGTCTAGTCATCGCAGTGGACCACGAACTACTGACCAACAATGTATTCTTTGCTACTGACTAGCGCAACGCGGAAGTGCATATTTAATTAGTTGCTCTATTATAATTGTGTTTGAATAATGTTTAAAAACGCACTGCGCAAAATCAGGCGGCGTCGTTCCATTTCGAATGTCTGGTCACTAATACCTTTCTACTAATTCCAACGTCTAAACGGTTACTTTTTACTGGCCACTATGCGGGTTAGTACTAAGCGATTAGTAGTAATAATGACGAACACTAAGCCCGTGTAAACATAGCATTATGTAAATAAGTTTTTTTGTCCCCCGTACAAGCGCACAAAGCGAATATTTAAATTCTAAACAGCAGTCTCCATTCTGTTCTTGTACACGACAGTTAGATTGTATCGCAGACTACATTCCATGGTTTTAGTGAATGGGAATAGGCTGCCGCGGGTAGAGATTAATGTGGAGTTCACTAATGTGTACATAATTCCGTTTTTAGTTGGATTTAAATACTCTAAGCCAGCTATATCCTTTATCATCCCTCTTCTTTTATTTTTTTATGGAAAATGTTTACCGTAGCCTATGGACCTTAGCAATACCACTTCGAATCTGGGCACTGATACCAGAACACAGCTCAAAGTTGTTATTGCGGCATACTCTAGACCAGGGGTGGTAGCTACCCAGTAAGGCAAATGCCCTACCATCTGGCTGTGGGTGGTTTTGCCGCCTCTTGCGACAGAGCGCCCTGCCGCTAGTTTTTCAAGCTAGACTAGCAAGCTAGTTACTGGCTTCGTGTTTACAGAACTAGCTTCATTTCTAGGCTAGTAAGCTAGTGACAAAACTAGTAAGCTAGGTAAGATCTCAAGGTAGGATAGTATAATAAGATGGGGTTCTATTTTTTGCGCTAGTAGCATCCGCCACCACTGATTTTACTAAGCTGGCTTGTGTACTAGCCTTGTTAGTCCGTGAAACTAGTATCCGATTGGCTTGTGAGCAGTGACTACGCTTTTGTATTACTGACCACGTCATTTCAGAGTCAATTTAATTTATATATAAATATCGATGTTAATTTAAAATTCGTACGATTTTACCGTGAAGAGAACAACTATCTGTGGGACATCTCCATTCCGTCCACGCTAAAACTCATCAAAATCGATTCAACGGCTTAGAAATTCAGTGAAATACACACATACAAATAATGATATGTCTAAATATTAAGACGGTCTGATGTCTAGAACATGATGATGATGTTTAGAACAAAAAAAAATAGTTAGGCAGTTGCCCGGCCTGCGGTTGCTTCCAAAACTGCTGACTACGCAGCTCTCAGTTATCGTTAAGGCTTATAAAATTATAATTTGAGTTAGTTTGTAAAGTATTAATTATGGGTAAATTAGTCTTGTAAGAGCTGTCCGTAAATAAAATTGTCTCGGTAAATTGTTTTTTAAGACATATCCGCGCCACCCTACTTGTCTTCGTACAGGAAAATTATGAATGAGTGGAAATAATCATGTCACACTGTCCAATTAGAGGAAGATCCGTGGACTCCCTAATGCGGCACACGATCGTTACGTGGCGTGTGACGTGATAGGAATGATTTCATTCACAATTTCAAGCGAATGTCGTTTCCACCTACTGTCGCTTGTGTCAATATTGTTTGAGTTTGTAAATTTGAACGTTGTTAATGAATGGTTTGTATTCTTTAATGAACACGTGATATATATTACCTAAACTAATTTCTGTTACAACAAATTCTTTCATTATTTACATATATAAAAAATAAGCGTTAAAATAACATCTTAAGTACTAATCATAACTGCAATTACTTTATAAACTCATGCAATAGAAGAAAACTTAATTATATTTTATTCTATAAAATAATACTGATAATAAGTAGAATACTGAGCCCTAAGTCACCATCTTCTATAGGTAAGGTGCCCAGAAAGAAGGCTGGATACGTTTCCTCAATGGATTGCTGTATTGGATGGTACATAAAATTGCGGTCACGAATGCGCCCTAGCTGTTATTTAAATTTCTTTTATCGATAATTAAGGCGCAAGTCAATTAAGTCGTGGTAGCGTAATGGCTAGCGCACGCGTCCTAAACTCAAAGGTCTCGGGTTCGATCCTGGCAGGAACGCATGCACCACTTAGGCTGTTTTCTGACCTAATGTGCATATTGTTACAATGAACACGTGCTAGCAACGCTGAAGGAAAACATCGTGATGCAACCTGCATATCGAGATAACCGATGTGTCAACCTGCCAAGCCGCCTTGGACAAGCGTGGCGGGTATACTGTCCATTCCCCTACAGTGGGAGGCCCGAGCCCCAGCAGTGGGACAGTTATGGGCTGTTGTTATTATTTGTTATTAAGGCATAATTCTTAATTACTGTACGTTTTTCAAGCAGTAAAAAGAAGTAGTCCATACATTTGACCAGACCATTTTATTTATTGCTGAAGCATAACAGAAGAATGACGCCGAACTGATGGAAAGTGGTTACCGTCGCCTATGGACATTAGCAACACTAGAGGTGCAGCCGACCTTGAACGAGAAACTGGAACCTGACCACTGATGCCGGAATACAGCTCATTTGTTATGGGGGCATACTCTAGACCAGGGGTAGTAGCCAGTTCATCAATTTTCCCTTTTTAGAATTATGACATTGTAATGCAGTATATCCAATACAAAATCAAGGAGGATATGACTTTTGGTGTGATGTTATAAGTATCTCTGTTGATTTGACTCTCAAGTACTCTATTGTTGTTATACACTGGCTATTATGGGTTAACCGGTTTAATCCGTGGAAAGAGGAAGTATTATTCCATCACTCTCAACGTGTGTTTGTATGCGACTGAAAACTTGCTGTACCACATGGCTGCGCTTTGAAGGTGTGCAGCAAAAACCGATCAAAACCGGTTTATTGAACACAACCTTTTTAACGAACTTTTGTTACCAAAAACGGGTTGATTAAGTTTAAATTGAGAATAAAACCTTGTCAGCAAGAGATCGCTTCTTAGCGATAACACCGCCCACTGTGCACATTTAGAATATTTTAAGGCTATAAGTTTTCTGTGTTTTCTGTAATGGTGTACAATAAATTGTTATCTCTCTCTTTCTCTCTTTCTTAAAACCAAAAAGAAAGTTCCTAAGTATTTTACTTTGCCTGTAATCGGTTCGACTTTTTTATCGGTTTCGAAGCCTTGGTTTCATCAGAATGCTCCAGAATAAAACTACGTTTTATTATGTACACTAGTAACGAAAACTTAAGAAAATATTAGAATGTTGCATTC
Organism: Dendrolimus pini; assembly: GCA_949752895.1. Lineage (NCBI taxonomy): Eukaryota > Metazoa > Arthropoda > Insecta > Lepidoptera > Lasiocampidae > Dendrolimus > Dendrolimus pini. Next base: position 16,983,988 of record OX457136.1, read on the forward strand.
TAAATCAAGAGCTAGAAAGGGGAATACAGTTATTATGACCTGGAAAGGGCAATTATGCCTTTAAATTATATTATAATCTGCATGAAGATCTCAAACGGCCCAAATATAGGAAGGGGTTACATATTTGTGCCGTTTGGAGTTGAAACTTTTGGTCCGTGGGGTCCATCGACAAAAGGTTTCTTTAAAGAAATTTGTAAGAAACCACCACCATTAACCAGAAAGCTCGTATTTCGCGCAACGAATCAGCATTGCCGTATAGCGTAGCAATACAGCCAGTCTTCTGGGCACGCTTCCCTCTGACAGCGATTTGTTACATACTTTATATTAATTTATTTATAATTTAGTTTTATTTTCTAAAGCTAGTATTAAAGTAATATGTAAGGTCACATTGTCATAAATTAATACCTGTATTTAACAAATAATAATCGGCATGACACACAGCGGTAGCCTAAGTCAGATCAGGTGAGAGATCATCATTCCTTTCTGAGAAGTGATACAATATGACTCAGTTGTTCCAATGATCAATACAACATTCAATAGTGGTGCTCATTTGTAATCATCATATAGGGAAGGAAATAATGTACAGAACGCATGTGGATTTCTAACAAAGATAAAATAAACTAGTAAACAAGTGCCTTTTGGACCAACTTTTTTCAGCAGTCTCCGAAAATTATAAATGAGGTGTCATTCGATTCGGAATGGCAGTCTTTTCTCAGTCTTTTTTCAGTTTTAAAAAAAGTTCGTTAAAGAGGAGGAAATTTCCGATAAAAAAGTCTTGACTCCCGAAACTGTAAGATCAATATTTATAATTTTCCCAGAGGGATGAAAATACGGCCGAAAACGGGTACTCTGGCTTACGCAAGCCACACCCACATCGGCCCTTTAATGAATAAATATTATTTAAACATACTAAATATGAAAATAAAAAATTGAAAAAATTCAGGCACTAACTGAATAGATGAATGAACAATAATCTGCTTGAAATTTTTTTTTATAAATTTTTTTGATTTAGTTATTCAATAGTTAATTAATATATTTTTTTTGCTTGAACATGAACATTGCAAGTGTGATAATTGTTAAACTATAAATTTAAGATGTTTTTCCTTTCTTGGAGCAATTCTTGAAAGGCTTTAGAATAGAACCCCGTTGGAAAAATTAGAAAATGTTCATTTTTCATTTTTTTATTAATAATTTTCGTTGTTACAAAATTAAAAGTTTAAAACACTTGTTTACTAGTCTAAAAATGCTTTTATGTGATAAATGTCTCAAGTAACTCGATCTCTAAGAACGATACCAAGAACTCTAGCATTAATAGTCGTTTTCATGTCCTCTGATATTTCAGAAACATTGTATAAAAATAGGCCATTACGTGGGAGTAATTGTGTTCAAAAGGCGTCACTAAAGATAACTTGTTATTTTTGTATTGGTGTATACACACACCAATATAAAAATAAACTTACTTTAATTATGGCATATTTTGTATATGTTACCGATTAGTACAGATAAATTAGCTTCCAGACGTTTTTTCGTTTGTTGTAAGTAGTATTTGTATATTTACAGGACTTCTTAACTTTAAATTTAAATTACCTTGAAAGTTAGTATGAAAAATTATGTTTATTCATATATTTACTATTTTAATATTGTTACGGGCTACAGGACTCGAAATAAAATAAATGCCGTTGGAATAACTATAGAGTTTATTAGAAATGTACAAACACGTATAAAACAAGTACAAAATAAAACTGGATGCAACTAGTTCACACTGCACTATTCAATGCAATTCAACACGCGCATAGTCTGTCACTATGTCGCTAATCGAAAGTACTACACGTCTTAATCGTATCGTAGTCGTCGATTGACTGCCTCACCCCTCCGTCCGGGCATTATTTTATACTAACAGTACAAAAAAATACGACCGCGTGCCAGTGCACCGCTCGGCACTCGGAAACACCAGTGAATTTCCGAGAAATAGTAATTTGTACACCTTGCAAGCTTCGGCGCAATGCAATAAAAACAAGGATTAAGTCGCTCGAAACTAATTACAACCATAAAATAAGTACGATAACAATAGATGTTTTTAAAGTTTAAACACGAAGTAAATAAAAGAATTCGTTTTACAACATGCCAGATGTGCAGTCTTGTCGTTATGTAACAATATTATTAGTTTTATATTAAGTACCTGGGTATATAAAGCGTTAATTTATTTATTTAGGTGCTGACAGTATTCTACTACAAACACAAAAACATCTTGAAGTTTACCTGTACCTACTCAGTGACGGATTGCAGCGCCACGTTTGTAGGACTTCTTGTTATGTGGCACAGATTATACAACAAAATAGAGGTGGTTAAATAAGGTAGAAAATATTAATGGGGGCGTCACTTTCGCAAATTTATCTAAACTTTAGCAACTTTAATATTATACCATGAGTAAGTAACTGATACTTACTAGTAATTTTTAGTATTACGTATGTCGTAAAACATAATGCAAATATCAAGTTGCTTTATTTACTAAATAGGCATTTTGTCAACATAACCTATGTTTACATTAATAATAATGACTATAATTTTATAATCAAGAGCTTTAACACCTACTCATAATTAACAAAACAATTGCTTGATTAAAAGAAACTGAACGAACCGTTACAAACCTGTCATGTCGTTTCTTTGGTAAATATTGTCAAGTTATGACGAAAGGATTTTTGCTTCAAATCCCGCTAGACACCGTTCGTAAACTCTAAAAATTACTGCTTAACTAAACATTAGCTGAACATAGTGTTATATCCGTATTTAATTATTTTTAATGGATTTAAAATTTCGATCAATGTTAAAATTTACTAACATTGTCTACGGAAAACAATATAGAATATTGCCAGAACACAAAAAAAAGAGTGCGTGTAACGTTCACACGCGATTGAAGTCGTACAGATGACGGTGTAAAATGTTCTTGAGATTCAGACATTTTCATTCAATAAAGAATCACTTATTATTTTTATAATATGATTTTTTTCAAATTCCTTTTTATCACTTGCACTTTTAGAAAATATTCTCTTATAAAACACGTGGACGTACAGATGCTATAAAATTAAGGTTATATTGGGTCAGCTGCATTCTGAGAGGTAGGGAGTATCCATAGCTAGAGTACCAAAATAGCTTACTTCGGTTATTCCCGACTTAAACATCGAAATATACTTACATCGACTGTACAAGCTAGTATACTGAAAAGACCTTAGTTACTTGTGTATGTATAATTAAATATTTTTACATAATTAATTCTATTGTATAATTTTTATTTTTATTATTATTCAATTTAATATTTTTTACTATTTTTTTTCAAAAATTTTTGTTTGATTTGTTTATAAACTACTACAGCCTTATTAATAAAAAACTCTTAATCCTAGGAGTAATCCGCCTTTAGGCCGGACTAGTTACTATTGGAGTAACTAAGCATTAACTTCGTCGTAAGAGTGTTATTAATAAACAAGGAGTATCCTCGGAGTAACAATACCTTCCTTACACCATAGATTAGTGAATAAATTAAGGCAACACGTATCATTTAAAAGTAAAAAGACCGATTTGGTGAGTGGAAATGACAAGTTATGTTGACAATTGACATTTATAGTGTCTAATTGATAAATGATTCCTAATTTCCGACACAAACGTTACCTAAAATTAATTTGAATTCTTTTTGTAGTGCCTAGTTTTTCTTTCATTTGGTATCACGCATAAACCACTAAAACATGAGTCAAAACCGTAACCACTCCATCAATTGGGATGAGGAAGAAAGGATAAGTCAATTACTTAGGATGGATAAGAAAAAAAATTGTGTAACGTGTGGGTTTTGCATAATTAAAATAAAAAAGTATATATATAATATAAAATATATCGAAGGCAAAGTGGAAGCAAGGAGAGGGAAGGGAAGGGAAGACCAAGGCAAGCATTTATGGATCAAATAAAAGAAAAAGTGGGTGTCGTGTTTTACATAGAAGTAAAACAACTGGCCCATAATAGAGAAGATTGGAAGAGGCTCCACCGCCAAGAACGTGCTCTTAAATGATAAATGCAATGAATAAAATATATAAGATATTAATTTCAAAATAAAATTTTATTTAGTCACACTACTGTAGTATTTTCTTAAGTAATCTATGTTACCACACCGCTTAGCAAGCATGTCGCTTGAAGAGAAGGGCGCAAGAAAGTCTTCAACAACATGCTTATATCTATGTGGCATTTGTATGAATTTGAGCTCTCATTCGTACTAGTGCCAAAGGCAACTTGTTTGCATATAACAGATATTGTTGACTGACTCATTCCACTAAGATCTCCTGCATCATCTAGAACCTGTTAAGTAAAATGTTTGTATAATACTGAATTTATTAAGAAATGGATAAATACTGAAAGATGATCATTATTTCACTTACTTCTTCACGAACCTATATTCTTATGGCTGCTAAAACTTTAATATGAGGATATATACAACCTCCTTTCCTATGTTATGTAATTATGTTAATGTCAGTTTATTTGCTTACTATATGCTTAATCCATCATAAAACTACCCAGCAGCTTGGAGTAACTTTTACTCTGAGACTAACGTCGAATTAGTCTACTCCTTGTTTACTCCACGTTTATTAATACTGATATTGGTTGCTACTGAGATAATACTAGGAGTAAAGTTAATCTAGGCTTACTCCATGTTTATTAATAAGACGGCTAGAGTTTACCCCGCGGCTGTGCCGCGGGTTAACCTCTAGTGCGTGTCTTGTTTATAGAGCAAGCAGTACAGGTTATATTGTATTAAATTTTTATGTATTTGTTCCCAGAAGATTCACTTCATTTTATATCGCTAACTATACCATCCCCCGACTATCTGTAAACAACATAAGTTACAAAACTTTACAAAAATTACAAAATAGATAACATGGACCCAGTGGTCCAAGTGGACTAAGTGGACCCAGTGGACCTAGTGAACCAAGTAGAGCCAGTGCACCCAGTGGACCAAGTGGACCCAGTTGTCCAAGTGGACCCAGTTGTTCAAGTGGACCCAGTTGTGCAAGTGGACCCAGTGGTCCAAGTGGACCCAGTTGTTCAATTGGACCCAATGGCGCAACTGGACACCAGTGGACCCAGTTGTCCTAGTGGACCCAGTTCAATTAGACTCATTGGTCCAAGGGGACCCAGTTGTCCAAGTGGACCCGGTTGTCCAAGTGTACCCAGTTGTCCAAGTGGACCCAGTTGTCCAAGTGGACCCAGTTCAATTGGACCCGACGGTCCAAGTGGTCCAAGCGAACCCAGTTGTCCAAGTGGACCCAGTTGTCCAAGTGGGCCCAGTTGTGCAAGTGGACCCAGTTGTGCAAGTGGACCCAGTTGTGCAAGTGGACCCAATGGTCCAAGTGGACCCAGTGGTCTAAGTGGACCCAGTGGTCCAAGTGGACACAATGGTCCAAGTGGACCCAGTGGCCTAAGTGGACCCAATGGACCCAGTAGACAAAGTGGACGAAATGGACAAAATCCCAAACCTATCTTAGTTTCCGGGATAACCTTTACATAAATCTATCCCATTATAAGGGATAAAAGGTATCTCTAGTCCACCCTCGGTATTAAAATTACATGTATACCAAATTTCAACTAAATCGGTCCGATCGTTTTTCCGTAAAAGCATAACAAACAGAAAGACAAACATATTTTTTCCCGGAAACTATCCCGTTTTTCGGGATAAAAAGTATCCTATGTTCATTCTCGGCATCGAAAATATATATATATACTGAGTTTCAGCCAAATCGGTTCAGTAGTTTTTACGTGAAAACGGAACAGACAGACAGAGTTACTTTCGCATTTATAATATTAATAGGGATCTATTGTCCTAGTTGCGCCTAAAGAAGTTTTACTTCAAAAATCTCTTTCTAAACGTTGTAGTCCAATCCGGCACTTTGTTTTTTTTTCAAGCACCTCTCTACCTATGGACACTTGGGTTTTTAAGACGAATATCTTAACTGTCAAAATTCATCAAGCAATTTATAAGATACAAAGTAATAGAATAATTTAGAAACATAACCCATCCATAACTGCTAAAACATATAAATATAATATCTGGAAGAAAAAGCAATTTCAATTAAGTGTACCACGAACAAACTACGGGAAAAATACATTATGTTTGAAGGTGTACACTTATTTAATAAATTGCCAGACGACCTACAAAAATATAAAAAGATAAACTTTTTCAAAATAAAACTAAAAAACCTTTTATTAATACAAATATAAAATAATAAACCGCAACATAATTCTATCGAAGACTGCATAGGACCACATTAGTGTTAAGAATTATACTGTATTACTTACTAATTATTATTTTAATCTCATTGTAAGTGAACTACATGTTCTTATGAGAAATAAAGTTCTTTAAACCTAACCCTTCCTTGGCAGTCGGGTAGAAAGACAAACAAACAAGACGCTTGAAATATAAAGACATAATTATTATAAACACAAAACGGGAAAACAACATCAATTTTTCATTATGGCATGGTTCTTAGAAAACGTAATAAACAGGAAATACCATTAGATGAAAATTTTACATTATTTATACACAAGTTACATAACAGTCCTTATCCTTATTCATCGATGAATATGTACTTCTTTTTCAATGTGGCTTTCCATTTTTTCTGTATCTAACCAGTGTTAGATAATTATGTATTCATACATGATGTTCAAGTAAGAATCTCAGTCAAATTTTTAGCCAAATCTTTGACTGACACCAAACGAGGGAATGAATTCTTGTGGCAGCTGAAACAGATACATTTCGCGACTGCTGATCACCGCCTGATGTACGTGTCCGGCAGGACGGGGGAGGTGAACAAACGTCAAGCTGGATCATGGCCGGTTCTTATATCTTACCACCCGTTCACTCGCCTTACTATCGGTTAAAAATTGACGGAAGCTTCATACAGATAATGTCAAAATTCAACTGATGCGATGGTAAGACTAAGAATGAATAGTTAGATATAGGAACCGTACCGTCTACCGTCATCCGTCGAGCGCCGCGAGGTGTCTGTCCTTTTTTTTCTAGACGGGAGAAATACATTTCGTACACTACCGGGTCCGTGATTAGACCAAAGCAATGAGAGTTAGTCACTGAAGATAACAGAGTCAGAGCGCAGATAACAGAGTCTAATGCCGGCTTGTGTGGAGACTCAGCAAGGTACCTCCCACTTTGTGGAGAGGTAACCCATGGGCCAATACCCAGTGCCGTAAATAGGGCGGTGCCACTGGTGCCCAGGAACAGGGCGTGCACTCCAGGGGGGCGCAATAATGGCCAGACCATGCAGGACTATTATTTTTTCGATTTGTTGCTGATAAGTTCCCGCTGCGCCCCTAGCGTTTGATTCCAACACATACGTACCTACATGCCAGTATTGCCATGCCAAAAAAGTCTGTTAAATTAAACAAAACATCGTGCTTATTTTTTTGGCAGCGCACGAGCGTATTTGGGTTGTAGTTCTTTAAAAAAATAGATTTTTCTTTCAAAATATTAGATAATTGGTCCACCAACACCAAGGTCTTTGTGGGTTATTTTATCACCCTGAATGTAATAAAAAAGACCTGTACATAGCATTGCTCTAGGTAGGGTACCTATAATATCTTTAAAAAAACAAGGGCGCAGTTGTAGAAGCTCGCATAGGACGCATAAAAGGGTATTTACGGCACTGCCAATACACCACTAAAACCACCCTCTTCCCATATGCCCCGCGCTTATAGTAGGAAGACCGTGAGACTTAAAACGCAGTAACGCCCACGCCGATCCTAGCGCATCAGTACTCGAGAATGCCCCGGGAAGCAGGACAAACTCAATTTGTCAACAGGGGTTTGACCCTCCGCTCCCCAGATGCATGAGTAGTGTCCCTTAAACGAAGATGTAGGATCTTCGTTTAAGGGACACTACTCATGCATCCTGTTGCATTTTTGAGACTGTTCGATACATTTTCAATAAGATGAGTTTAGATGAGTATTAGAGGTACTGTTTTGTGTAGGTGGTCCTTTCAGCGCACTTCCAATGTATTTATTACCTCCAGTTAACGCTTGATGTTGCTATAGTTCACATTACGATTTCTTTTCAATTGCTACGGTCGGGTCATCGTTCTAATATTGGCACCAGAAAGTGCACTTTGTGTGGTACGGACCGCGTGCGCACGTGTATTGTCTTGCATTTTAATGAAATAAACGCTCAATTTTAATGAAAATGAAATGACATGAGGTCGGATTACTAAGTTGATACAGTCTAAGCCTACTGGGCGGCGGAGTGCGAAAATCAGCATGCTACCAAAGGGTAGCATGCAGACTTTTGGTAAAGACCAAAAAAAATTGCATTTACTTTTTCATTTTTAAGATTCCCTAGCCAATTTAGCAGAAACTGAATCCTTATGCATTCCTCGTGTCCTCCCGTCCCGTTTATATGGATGAAATTCGACAAGAGATGTAGTCTGTATGGCGCTACACATTGATATAGACATATAACTAATAAATATGGCTTTTAGTATTTAATTACATAATAATGCCTTCCGATGTTATGCTCAGTAGGCCAATTTTAGTAGCGTGGGAGAAGTCCGACAGTGTACGCAGTACAAATCGTTGAAGCGGAACAGAACTAAGAATGTATAGCAATATATATATATATATATGCTCGCTTCTTCACTTGACTATGTAACTTTAAAACGTTGTCCACTTGCCATGATATGTTAAGATGCTCTTAAGGTTCTCTTACATGAACAACTAAGGCTGGTGTGCATAGACATTTAACCGACTGTTAAAATAATCGCTGTTTAGGCATATATTTTTGGCGATTATTTTATTATAACCGTCGGTTAAATGTCTATGCACACCAGCCTAAGATTACTCAATCCCGATTAATTCTCGTTAACTATGCGTCACGACTACATCGAGCAATTTAAGGCGATGACAATATGTAGCAAGCTGTTGCTGGGATACGGCCACACAATACCATACAATATGAAGCAACTCATAAAATTAGATACTCCCCATACCATACCCATATTACAAAACGTACACTTGAAACATACATTTAATCACGCCTGGGGGGCAGGCAGAGACGATATATCTCCACTTACAATAATTATAGATCACAACACATGTGCCGTTTGCTGTTGAGACGCTTGGACCGTAGGATCCGGCGGCTCCAAGAGTATAGAGCTATCAAATCCTTTACATTGATACCATACACCTTCAACAACAATCCCTGTAATATTATAATATATTTCGAAAACTTTCAAAGGATTAATTATTTGGTGCTAAGCTGAGAGAATTCGCAGAATACATAATTTTCCTTTTAAAGCAATCAAGTTGATACCATTACCGAGTAAAAGGTAATACCATGAAATGAATACTCTATAAAAAGAGTTATGTTATTGCCGTTTCTCGGTATAACTTTCAACTATTCGTTTGAGGAAAAGAAAATATAACGGAATTTTAAAATACATATGTATTTGCATAACGGCTCTGGTTCCTTTCTACTAAGTGTTAAATACGTATTAACATTCTTGCTTATCATTTCTATGGTGGGGCTTCATCTGCGATGATGTTAAGGCCATGACTGTGGCCGAATGAGTCTTAATTAAAGTATTAAAAATAACTCCGTTAAAAAATAGCCACTTATATCTGTCAATATTTAACGTCATTAATTAAGTTGCATCTCAAGTAAGGAATTAAGTCCATCGAGTGGGTCGCATCTGCATGCAACAGCCTATATCAAGAAGTCGCACCATATAAGAGATTAGCTTCTGCCCGCGACTTCGTCCGTGAGGAAAAATTAAAACAAGTTTGGTCTTAGCGTGATGATAATTATATAGCCTATATAGCCTTCCTCGACAAATGGGCTATCTAACACTAAAAGAATTTCTTAAAACCAAATGAGGAAATAACAATGGACATAATGTTATTTATCCCGATAATCCTTGTACGGACATTAGTATTATGTTATAAAATTACTAGCTGTAAAATTACTACTAGTATAATGATTTTTAAAAATATAATTTTCAATGACTAAATTTGCAAAAGGCCGACGATAACAGATCGCAAATTCTGCGAATGGCATCGAAAACAAAGCAAGTATGCCACATGCGCCTTTTAGAGCCGCGTTCGACGTAGAAAGCGCGCCCGCCGCTCATTCCGCGAACAACACGCGTTGAGCAGCGATTTAGTGTTGCCAGTTGCTCACATAAAAATCCCAGCAAATACATATTTTTTTTATATATAGAACGTGTTTAAAAATATCCTATTATACTGATATTAGACGGTTGAACCAAAGCGAATTGGTCGAAAAGCACAAGACTGAAAGAACACAACTTTATTCAATGACATTGAATAATTCACGTTTATATGGATCACTTTGGTCGATTCACCCAAATCGAAAGACAGAAATGAACTATCTAATAACGGCTTTAAGTAAAAGCTGACGTCATCTAGCCAAATAAGAGCGAAAATATTAGGATGTGCCACGTCTTACAGAGATAAATATAGGAAGGAGGGTTTTAATCCTAACATAAAGAATTACAAAACACTAAAATTTCCGTATAAAATGGATTCAAACTTTACATATATGAAGCAGTAATAAAGTTCACTCAGTACTGTTCAACAATTTATTGAAGTGATAACTTCTTATGGGAGGGTAAACAGCTTCGTTACGTAACGCGTTACGGCTCCAGTCTATCTGGATTCCCTTTCTCTCATGCATACGGCAGTGGTAGGCAGGCTCCTCCTTTCTCACTCTAACCCACGTGCTATACATACAATTTAAGTTATAACCTAAGGTTTTCTCAGGTTTTTATTTTATTTTTGAGAGGTCGATTATTGGTTAATTTTTTAATGCCCTAAAGTCTAAAGCATCGATTCGGCTTAATATAACAATCGAGTTTGTTGTCAACAAATAGTCGATTTGGTGCACTCATATGATTTGCTAAAAATATTGCATTGCGTAATAAATCAGCCACATAACCGGTATAACTCATTTATGCTTAAAAGTGAAATAAAAGCAAGTGTATGATAGAGCAAGAGCCCGTGAACCCCAGACCTTCGTTATTTTATAAAAGCTGAAAGTTTGTCAGCGCATGCTCCCAACACAGGTAAGAACGATGGACTATTATGAAGTTTGGGTTACCGTGGCTTTGGCAGCTAAACGGTACTAAAGGTGTGTAAAATACCGATCTAAATTCATCAAATAATAAAGTGTGATTTTTTGGTATTACCTTCAGAATATTATTAAAAATCACGTTATTGATTGCCAGACACTTAACATCGTGGCAACCCCTTGCCAGACACCCCTAATATTCATGAAATTATAATTCTACTTATGTTATAGTATAAAAGCTGATTTTTATATATAATACTTAGGTAATAATTAGATGATGTTTCCTCATCAGCCAGACATTTTTGATAGTTCCAACCCCTTGCCAGACAATGATGTAGGGTCGCTGTAGGAGCGAGCGCGAGACAGTATATGTATGGTGGGTGCGAGTGAGATGGCGAGATAGGTCTATCGCGATCCCTCAATAACAGATTATAAAAAAATAAAATAAAAATTATACTCAAAAATTTAATTAAAAATATATTAATGACATTACAAGTTATTATAAAGCATAAAAAAATAGATTGATGACATTACAGATTATTATTATAGTGTATTAAAGAAAATATTATTTTATTCATTATCATCATTATAATCAATGTTATCATTTTCTTCGTCACCGTTACTCCATTCCGTATCGTCGTTGTTGACGATAGAATGCATTTTATGAACAGCCCGCTCGGTGTTGCCTATAAAATTAAATAGAAATAATATAAACAATAATAAATATACATACATATATAAAATTAAGATGTAGTGTAATATTTGTGTATTTACCTGACTGGTTTTTTAATAAATATTAGCCAATTGTTTGCCTAGAAGAATCGGAATGCACGAACTTCACTCGGGAACGACCCGAGGCAGTTGCCCGCGACTACCGACCGATACATACGTTCTCTGCATTTCATTCTCTAGAAAATCAACGGCAAACTATTCAAACCCTTAAAACCTTGTTTTTATTTTCTCCTTCGCACAATTGGACGTTATATCCGTAACAGTCGTCTTCTTCTTCTTCGTCAGTTTTCATTGTGGGGACTACCAATATAAAAGTTAAATCGGTGGATGACTAGACTTAGCTTCCTTGTTATACAAGGAAGCTCTGAGAGAACAGAGCATTTATGTATTGATGTCATATGGGAGATAAGCTGTAAGGCAGTTTGTAGAAACTTCCAAAGTGTGCCTTGTTACCTGTACCAGTATTAGATTTCAATAAATTGTGTATTGACTGGTTTGTTGCTTATTATTCCATCTACCCCGTAGAACCCCATTTTTATATACCAACCAACATTTTTTTTATAACACACTAATAACATGTTGAATATACTTTATAGTCTGTATATATTCGAAATATTTTATGTTGTTAATTTATAATAACTATTCAATTAATAATACTTGAAGATAGCATATAAGATTATTTTAGCTGATGTAAACATGTACTAAGTACTAAACAATACATGCGCAGTAGAAATAACAACTGCGCAGTGAGGGATCGCGATAGACCTATCTCGCCATCTCACTCGCACCCACCATACATATACTGTCTCGCGCTCGCTCCTACAGCGACCCTACATCATTGTCTGGCAAGGGGTTGGAACTATCAAAAATGTCTGGCTGATGAGGAAACATCATCTAATTATTACCTAAGTATTATATATAAAAATCAGCATTTATACTATAACATAAGTAGAATTATAATTTCATGAACATTAGGGGTGTCTGGCAAGGGGTTTCCACGATGTTAAGTGTCTGGCAATCAATAACGTGATTTTTAATAATATTCTGAAGGTAATACCAAAAAATCACACTTTATTATTTGATGAATTTAGATCAGTATTTTACACACCTTTAGTAGCGTTTACCTGCCAAAGCCACGGTAACCCAAACTTCATAATAGTCCATCGTTCTTACCTGTGTTGGGAGCATGCCCTGACAAACTTTCAGCTTTTATAAAATAACGAAGGTCTGGGGTTCACGGGCTCTTAGACTATGAGTTTTTAAAACCAAATAAAGCCCATGTTTTTTTTGTTTATAATTAAAACATTTTATTTCAAAACGATTAATGACGTTTAAAACATATGATGCCGATAGTTTATAGATATGCAACTTGAAATGCATACAAACGTCAAACGTATAATAAATAATTGGATGCGTATAGAATGTTCTCAAAAAAGCAAGTAACTAACTAACTGCTGCGGCTCACCGACCCAAAATGAGTCTTGGCCTCCAAAACGAGAATACTCCACTCCTTCTTGTTCAGCGCTGTCTCCTGCCAGTTATCGGCATGAGGCTCGCGCAGATCAGCCTCCACTACGTCCCTCCAGCGATATCTGGGCCTACCAACTGGTTGCCGTCCCGTTGGTCTGCTCAGATAGGCTCTTTTCACCGCGCGTTCAAAAATGCAACAACGAAATTATTTCGCAAATACTAAAGGCACGCGATAATATGGTAACATTGTAGTTAGTGCGCTCGCACAATACAAAGCCTATGGTGGGAATCACATCTTTCCCGGTACGGCAGGTTCGATGAGCGTGTATTTGTATTATAATAGCATATCGTACTCAAATAATGAATTCAGATACCTACAAGAAATTAATGCTTGACTTACTAGGCGTCAATACGTCTGCGTCTAGTGCTATTACCACGGAAAAAGAACGCTATTGGACAATATTCCTTGTTGGCGGTTGGATTGTCCAACGCGCATCATTGTCCTTAACCAGGTTTTTTTTATTAGTGCTAGATCATTTATTATTAATTGATTCGTGCTCATTATTTTTATCAACTAATAACTAAATAGTCAAAACAAAAAGATTTTTAACAAGTTATAATATTTTTTAATAAAACCACGCCCACGTCCAATCGGACGTAGGAGATTCACCCTACCCATATATATAAAGTACTCTGTGCTATTATCTATTAACTAGAAAAATATTAAATTGTTTATCAAATATTTTTTTTGTGAAATTCTTTTTATTTTTAAATATGGCTCTGTTTGACTTGTGTATTTAGTCTCTGTTTTGTTAATATTCAAATTCTAGAATAATCTTCAAGCAAGTCTCAGACAAATTACAGGTCTTTGACTAACGCCATAGAGGGAGATTTTTCGGCAAATCGATAAGACACATAAACTTAAACTGTAGAAATTTTCCATTTATATAAGCATTTTGTTACTAAAGATAGCAAAGTCGTCATAATCTAATTTTAGATCCTCGCGGGATATTAAGATTTTTTTGCTCGTACAACCTTAAAATTGAATAACCATTTTATTGAATATACGGAACATTCTTTTTTTTTTTGAGGCTACGGAAAATGCTTAACCGACGCACAATCTGGGCCGTTGCTAGGAAGCGGCACGCGTCGGTCGGGGGCGATAACACTAGCAATAGTATGCTCTTGTCAGTGCTCCGTCCGCGATCGACTTCACAGAATAGTGTGGCGACTCCGAGTGTTGTTGCACGAGCGAGCAACCCCAATACCCACTAAAAACCCCCTCCTCCCGTGACGACCCTGCGCTTTTGTTTGTGTTGGAAAGGCTGAGATTTATAACATAGTTACACCCAGTCGATCCAGCGCAATAAAGTGCCTGGAGTGTGCCCTGGGAGAACACACCCCACTTCGTTGACGGGGGTCGATGAGTCCCTTGCTTTCCTAGCAGCTAAGGGCCCCCCGTTAACGGAACCTAACTCAGGGAGGGAAGTAATGCGCGTACCTGCCTCCCCGGGTGCCAGCTGAAGGCCGGCGACCTCGAGTAGAGACGTTAGCACGAGCTGCAGGGCTTCGCTCCCTGTCCCGCTCTGCGGCCTCCTTGAGAGACATTACTGCCTCACAAAAAGTAACCGCAGCTCCCCAGCAATCGTTGCTCTGCAACATGGCCGTTACCAAGTCACCGAGCGAATCGACCGCTCCTACGTGCGCCTCGAGTTCGAGACGCTGCGGCGCCCATGCGGCGCACTCGACTAGCGTATGAAGCGCCGTGTCGGGTGCGCCGCATTGGCGACAGTCCGGAGAAGGCAAGCAGCTCACAATGCGCCACAGATACTGATCGAAACACCCGTGTCCGGTCAGTATCTGCGTCGTCCTGAAGGTCAGGGTTCCGCTGGTGCGGGTGACCCATCTCTCCAGCTGTGGCCTGATTGCGTCCACCGTAAAGCCGCCGGCCGCAGGGTTCTCGAGGTCCCGAGACCATTCGACTATGCAGGAAGCGGTTTCCCGCTTCCTGATCGTCTCTATCTCGACCTGACAGAAGGTCAGGCCTCTAGCTAGGGCATCCTGCCGGGTACGACGAACTTTGGACAGGACGTCTGCCTGGAGATGCCAGGGCAGCTCGCCTGCCAAAAGAGTCGCCGCCGTCCACGACACTGTGCGATACCCCCGTAATACGGAACATTCTTAGTTCAGCTTCTAGCAACTATACCTGTTTAAGATTAATTCGACGGCCTCTGTGGTTGAGCGGGCTAAGCCTTTGACGGCCTACCTCACTGCAACCCAGAGGTTCTGGGTTCGATTCCCGGTATAGTAAATTTAGGAAAAGTATTTTCTCCGTTATTTACTATGGTCTGGGTGTCTGGGATCGGCCCCAGAGTGGTCCGTTGTATGTTACCCATAACACAAGCGTAACTTGCTTAATTTGGGGATATACAATGTGTATGTTTGTCTGCCGATTATTATTATATCGAAATAGCAGGAAAGCGTAAAAAAACGAAGTAGGTACGATTCACTGCGATTTACTGAGAAAAAGGCTTTATTAGAAGTCCAGAACTGAGTCACAATACTAGTTCTGAGAATTAATAATCCACGCGGTAAGTAAAGATATGGCTTAAAGGTCTAACTTCTAAGTCATAAATTAAAAAATATTCTACGGTATACAGAAAACGGCAAAGGATATGTTTTTAACTTTGCACTTTTTTATAGTTTTCTTGTCTGTTTGTGATTTCGATTCTGGGATTCCCGCGGCAATTTGTCTGGGAATGATTTAAACCAATTTCCACTGTGATTTTTTTACTGATCGACGGAAATTTTATGTAATAAAAGGTATGACACTTGTTATCCCGGCAATTCTGCGGGAATTTTCCCGGAATTGAAGTTGTTCGGGTGCATAAGAAATTTCTGATTCTGATATGATTTTTAATAGAATGATAGCTTAAGGTCTTTCTTAAATGTTGTGTGTGATGCATTTTATCCTGGAAATTCCGAGTTTTGGCTGAGACTCGATCACACAGCTAAAAATAGTATGAAAATTGGCCGGGTTACTCGTATTACGGCGTAGTTTAGTACTAGATAACATTTTTCATATCTGACTATTCCGGAACTTTTTGAATTCCTCGGGATATTTTAACTTTGAAACCACGTGATTTTAGGAGTTGCTACCTATGACAGTTTTTATATTTATTAACGTCTTTAGTAGAACTACAGTTATAGTTGTGTATGTCTTTAGTAACATTGTTTATCCTGTATTTTTACAGGAATATACGGGATTCATATATTTTCATACTGAATAATACAATGCCTTACTTGTAATACCATTTGATTTTATTGTTAAAATAAATGAGAAGACGGTGATCTGGGCTCAGTATTCTACTTATAGTCTTGAGGGACTATGGGTAGAATACAATACAAATAAGTTAAGTTTTCTTACATTGTATTCAATAGTATGTAATTTTATAAATATTCAATGTATTAAATAAATGTAATCTTTGTTACCTGTCCACCGTGGACGAAGTCGCCCGCAAATCCTAATTTCTTTATAAAATTATTTACAAATAAAGAGAAACTCAACTTGTTTGCAACATTTGCATCAGGGTCATTCATAAATATTCCGACGACGATTACATTACGTCATGAGATGAGACAGATTCTCCCAAAAACCCACTTACGTACGCCTCGAGACAAATGACAAAATAAGTTACAACACGTCAAACCACCCACCTGGCTTTGGTCGTGTTCTGCGTACACGCTTCCAAACTCATAAGCATCCAAACAATTGGCGAGCCAGTTGTTTTAAACGTGACCCTATTTTGTAATCAGTTTCCATTGATTATCATAGAAACGATACAGGATAACGCTAGTTTTAGGTTATTGCAGATGACATGGGGAGTTTTGGCCATATAGACCGGCTCACGTGACCCGAAAGCTGGCTTGTACTTAGGGTAACTCATTGGCGTTCATTGATACAGTGGAGATCGTGCGCCCACACCTGCTGCGATGAGTCTCTCGAAAATGCCGGACCTTCAGAATAACACAGATACTTATCGGCCATAGGTGCTTCGATAAGTATCTGCATCAGATTGGGGGATGTATGCTATTCCCTCAGCGCCGCGAGTGCGGCGCACTGGTTGAATGCGCTGCATGGGCACCTCAGAAATTTAAGCTCGAGGACATAGTAGAGCCGATAGACTCGCTGGGTAGCTGAGTTGAGGCCATGCTGCACAGCGAAGATCACTGGTGGGTGGCATCGGCTTTCTGCGAGGCAGATGTCTTACAAAGAAGCCACCTAACGATTAAAGTAAAGAGGTGCGCATGCGACTCACGGGTACCGACGTCAATCCGGTGTCTGGAGGCGCAGATATACGCAAAATCTCCTCCCGTGATTTCATTAGAGGGGTCCATTAGCATTTGGAGACGCGGTGGAACTAACCTCTGTTGTTGAAGTGGCTCACTCTGCTTCACGGGGTGACTAAGGCCTTGATACGCGGATGAACATGGGTTCGTTCGACTTTCGAAAACTCATTTTCTCGCAACTCAAGTGCGGGCATATGGAAGGCTGGTTCAGGTATTCCACACAAGCCGTGCGGTGCTTAGTATCACCGTGTAATGTCTAACCCCGACAAAGGCCCGGTATTGTACGAAACGCTTTACCCCTGCTTCAACAAAAAAAAAACATCGACGTTGCCATACAACGCGGGGAATACAGCCAGCGTTTTGCGCACGTTCCCAACCGACAGTGATTTGGGTCTTATTTTCTGTTTATATTTTTTTAAGGGAATTGTATATAATTAATTTTATATGTATCACAGTAATTCAATAAATTTAAAAATATATATACAATAAAAAAGGTTCTTAACGACTCCCTTCGAAGTTACTCAATAACGTATTGTTTACAGACAGCTTTGTTTCGTGCTAAAGAATTTGATTCACTCGTAAATTAACAATTATTCTAACACTGATTTTTTTCTTAATTGGATGATATTAAGAAGTTTAAACAATGGTGATGCCTCGTTAAAAGTTTTTAGATTTTGAGAAAATGAAGTGCTATCAATCTTATAATAACAATTTTGTTCTTTGTAAATTCAATTATATATACGATTACTGCTAATTTTTCATTTTGTTTGTTTTTAATATTCTATTAGACAATTAGATATTGTGTACAGCCTGGCCAAGACCTACCTACCTATATACTATGTACCATATATCACAATCTTGTAGAAAAAAATTATGTCATCAAAAAGGGTAGTTAGAAGGTACACTGACGCCGACGATATAAATACAAATCTTTTGCCAAAATAACTACGAAACCCTAAACCCTAAAATAATACAAAAGCTTGTTCAGATAAAGAAGACCTTCAACTTCATTTCCGAAATATCTCATAAAAAATGAAACGAATTTAAAATCTGACTTCCTGAATTCGCATGATTTCAAGGGCGTTTCGAAACCGCATACAATTTTCACATGTTATTAAAACTGTTTGGGATGCTCGAAAGTACAAATAGCATTTCTCAGAATCCTCGTTAAGCGTTTTATTTAGATCGGTAATGCGTATCTTGGCGCCCGGTCGCGTCGGTACGTTAGTGCGGCGGCGGAATAATATTCACGCATGGCTTTATTGTTTTTAATTCTCAAATCATTCAAAACTCAACAACTGATAAGACATTGTTACGAGTTACGGGACTCGAATTAAAATGTCGTTGGAATGACTATAGAATTTATTAGAACTATACAAACACGTATAACACAGGTACAAATATAACTGGACGCAACCAGTACAAACGTGATGCACGATTCAATAACACGCGCAAGGTCCGTCACTATATAGCTTATCGAATGTACACACGTCTTATTTCGCTTGTCAGTCAGCTGAACTCATAGAATAAAAAGAACTACTTTATTATAGACTATTCGTTATCTGCCGCGTCATAATTAATGGTTTAAAGCCATTGCTACATCTGCGTCAAACGATGGAGCACGGACATAGAGGTAATCTGTGGTAACATGGATGAAAAAGTTTTTTACATTAGTAACACCTATCCTTATCCACCTTCTATCCGTGCAGGAACGGAGAAAGAATACAATTTTCTGCGGCCGGGCGGCCTGTCGCAAGAGGCGAAAAACAACCCACAACCAGGTGGTAGGGTATTAGCCCACCTGGATGGTTATTGGTTACCACCCCTGGTCTAAAGTATGTCGCCATAACAACCGTGAGTTGTATTCCGACATTAGTGACCAGGTTCCAGTCTCCCTTAAGAGCAGCAGCGCATATGTAGCACTTCTGGTGTTGCAAATGTCCATAGGCGATGGTAACCGGTTTCCATCAAGTGAGCCGTCTGCCTGTCTGCTGAACTCTTGCAATAAAAAAACACAGCAAATAGAATTACATAAAATATACCGTCAACACGACAAATATTCAAAATAACTAATTTTCACGAAGATGGAAGTGTTAAAGTGAATCACGGTGATAAAATAACAGCGGCATGTGACGGCGTTGTTTATAAGGAAAGACGTAGGTCGGTTTTCTATTTCGGTAGCGACGTGACGTGAGTACGAGCTTCCACGTCACACCAACCGCAGAATTCCAATATGAATGTGAATTTATTGGAATTGAATTGGATTGGCAGTACGCACAGTTATTAGTTAGTTATTATAATAAAGTTAAGTTAGTTTAAAGTTAGTTATTAGTTAGAATTAGAGTAGGTATGTTTAAAGGCAATGTTATTCACGTGTATGTAACTCGAATTTCTCCATCTAGCATCCAGCTATGATTTGGATATAACGGGTACCTAGGATTCCTGATTTTAGGAATAAACTCAACGATCTATTTGTTATGAGTGCGGGACTCGAATTAAAATGCCGTTGGAATTACTATAGAATTTATTAGAACTATACAAACACGTATAACACATATACAAATATAACTGGACACAACAAGTACAAACTGCATGATTCAATAACACGCGCAAAGTCCGTCACTATATCGCTTATCGAATGTACACGTCTTGCTCGTATCGTAATCCTCGCTTGACTGCCTCACCCCTCCGTTCGGGCATTGTTTTATACTAAACTAAACAATACAACAATCGACCGCGTGGACTGAATTTTTTCAAGAAAAGGTAATCTGCACACCTGCGGCCATAAACGGGTGCAATAACAATAGAATGTTTTTCTTAATTACAAATTTTAAACACAAATTAAACAAAAGACGTCCAAATGCGGGGAAAAGTAATAAACTACAGTTGTGCATTCACTTTGTCGGCGTGTAACAATATTTTGAATTTTAGTGTGTAATGAGCAGAATTTCTTAGTATGTTAGATAATTTTTTCATGTTAAATTAGTATTTCTTTTCTCTGTGTTTTTAGTTCTCTGATCTCTGATCAGATATATTAATTTATTTCTATCTGTGGTGACTTGTTAATAGCTCACTATCAATAATATGTTATTATTATAATGTAAATAGCTGATAGTCATCCAAAAATTGTAAAATGAAATAATATAAGACCTGTTCCCTCCTTTTTGTTTGCTAACGGTCCGGGATAGCATCTGATCCGCCTTATCCAATCCTAAAAGCTGCCAACTAGTTATTGTGGCGAAAGACAAGTTATTGTGCTTTAAAGAATCTTTTAGCTGATGAGTGTCGCGAAATACGTGAAGTAATGATATTGTTGGGCAAATAAAGTGCAAGAAGTTTGCATTAATTTTTGTTGGTTGAATCAATATCGATTTATTAAGAAACTGTCTTTGACGTTATATTAAGAATAGATACGTCTTATATTGACTTTGCCCACAGAGTATATTAATATAGACTTCGCCCCTGGTGTATAAACCACCAGCTTCGCGATCAATAAAATAAACAGAATGTCTTTTGTTGTCTGAACCGGCCCTAGCAGGTGATTAATCAAAAACCTTTGAAATTATTACTTACTTACGGCTACAAATAATAAAAAAACTTTTCGTTTCTTTTTATTAACATCTACTACCATCAATATATAGGGTAGGTACTTTCTCTCCAACCTGGGGATTTTTCGCCTCATGGTAATGGTAAACGCCATAAAAGATGTCCCACGGAAAATAAAGAAACCAAAAGCAGCAGCTCCGCTATTTCAACTTTTTGATAGAATTTTGTTCGTAAAGTAGCCAGGAAATAAATTTCCAGATTGAATTATAGAATATTTAACATACTTACAAATAAATCCTTAAAAATAAATAAACTAAACTATACTATAAATAAAGCAGTACTTACAAAATAGCATAAATCTATAAATAAAAAATTTACTCCAAATCGCTGTCGGTGGGGAGCGTGCCCAAAATGCTGGCCGCATTTTGAGAATATTTTATATTTATTATTCAACAATTCAGATTAGCAAATATTTACTCTGGCAGAATTAAGTACGGCGATTGCAGTGGCCCGCCGCTTCTGTGGGACTTCTTTTGTGGCGCCAGGCGCGGGCTCACTAAGATATGGCCGGGACTTCGTCCACGCTTGACTTAAAGTCCCCGCGGGATTCCCAGGATACAAAGTATCACAGCATTTAAAAACATGTAAGCTACCGTTTAAGTGAAAACTGTGTCAGACTAAGCTATTTTTTTTGCATCCGAACAACTACAAACCGGGAAAATTCCCGCGGGATTCCTGGGACAAAAATATCACGCATCATATTACATAAAATTTGCTGTCGATCAGAAAAAGAAATCACATTAGAATTCAAATATTTATTTTAAACTGGCCATTTAAAATCATTCCCGGAAAAAACCCCGCGGGCTCCCCAGGATGAAAAGCAGCACAGATTTTAAGTCTAATTTGCTGTCGATCTGTGAAAACCGCATCGAAATCAGTGCAGTAGTTTTTACGTAAATACCGAATAAACCAACAAGAAGTCTAAACAAAATTACACCTTGTTCACCATGGTTTATATAATCTAATCCACATTGAGATATAATATACGAAAGCTATTCCACTTTGTTGGAATAGCCCTGGCTTCAGCACCCTTTGCCCGCTAAATAAAATGTCACTGTCATACAACGAGACGACAGCGGCTTATAACCTTTTTGCGTCCCACTCTTTCTCTCTTTTGTGTAATAAAATTGTATATTAATGTTGTGTAAATAAATAAAAGTTATCTCAAATAATCGCTTAATTTATTGTTCAAAGATATCGTCTCCACCATCCACAACACAGTTTTTTTTTTTTCCTTGTAAGATATTTGGAATTTTATAATATTATAGATATCATAAGTAAAAATAAGACTGACTTTTCTTATAATAAAAAGTGTTTATTCTCCTATACAAGACATTGCAGCACATTAACGGCTGTCCTAACATATTATAACAAGTTACTCAGAAATACTTTGTCGGAGTAAACCTAGCGTGCTATCATGTTATTAAGTACTGTCTAAGTAGTTTAAACTGCTACATGTAGTTACTGAATTGGCA
This sequence comes from Dendrolimus pini, assembly GCA_949752895.1. Taxonomy (NCBI): domain Eukaryota; kingdom Metazoa; phylum Arthropoda; class Insecta; order Lepidoptera; family Lasiocampidae; genus Dendrolimus; species Dendrolimus pini. Next base: position 17,006,749 of record OX457136.1, read on the forward strand.
ACACTGCGTTGAAGAGGGGACATTTCAAATTGCAAAGTAACAACTTTGTTCCGTGTATTTGGGACGCGTTTCCTTCAATTTGTCGTGGGAAGGTACGAAGGATGTGAGCTGTCAGGGGAGTTGCACCATTTTATAATAATATGATATTACTATTTATAAAGATTTTATAATAGTTGCATAAATAATTTATGTCTACGTAAGATGTCGCGGCCTCCTAGATTATGATCATCGACTCAGACTAAAATGCATATCTATACTTTATATATAATATATAAAGCTGAAGTTTGTTTGTTTGTTTGCTTGAACTCGCTAATCTCGGGAACTACTGGTCTGATTTGAAAAAATCGAAGGTGTTTTTATAAACATGATATTAATACTTATCCAAATAAATACGTTATTCATCACAAGTATTTAATTTAAAACAAAATTGCCGTTTACATCATTCGATTTCAATGAATATCTTAGGAGATATCGCAGTTTGAAAATAACATTTCAGCAAAATAATGATCAAGTACTGCGCACGAATTTATGATGTGCGACAGTCATTAAGATTTAAAAATATTTTCACCTTCTACATAAAGAAAGTCGCGGGTTAAAGTTAGCGTTAGCCCAAACTAACTATTCTACAAGGACGAAGTCGCGGGCAGTAGCTAATTGGTTATAAATTAATAATAGTTGCCGACTAATTGATATGTGCGATTATGAGATATATGATATTTTGTGTTGAAAATGTTAACTAGTTAAATGTACTGCCACTTGTTTAGCATTATTCATACGCCTATAATTTGGCTTAGGTTTTACATAAGTCCTTCCGACTTTCGCCTTTGCTGCTATATGCATGGATGTAGCAATAATAGTGCAATAATAGAATCTATTATTACTACATCAATGGCTACATGCTTGAAAATTATTTTAACCTTAATATTTATGCATATTTTTCCTAAAAAATACAAATCAGATACTTTTTACGTCATACAAATTCAAACAAATATTAATATAGGCCATGGTGTATGTATAATTTAGTTTTAATTTTAAAGTGTTTTAAGTGTGCTATGTGTATGTTAATTGTAAAAAAAACATATAAATTATATAGCTGACCCGCCGAACTTCGTATCGCCATATTTTCTGAATTCCTAAAAGACTTTGTTTCATGACACAAAAACAAAATCACCAAAATCGCTCCCGGTGGTCAGGAGGATTCTAGAACCCGATCTCAGCGCCACCTACCATTTCCAACGGTATAAAAAGTATCCTATCTTTCAAGTTGGATCAAACTGCACACGGTGTGCAAATTTGATTAAAATCGGTTAAGTAGTTCAGGAGTCCATCGCGGACAAACAACGTGACACGTAATTTATATATATTTAGAAGATAAGATTTATTACTTACTATAGTTTAAAGAGTTAATGACTCTTTAAACTATAGTAATTAAAACTAAAATTTAAACTAATTTCAGACCCCTTTTTTGCGTATGTTATTTAAGATTTTATTGTAACATATGTCAAATACTCGATTGTGCAATGCCATATTAAAAAGAAAGAAGAAGACCGGTGTGTGACCCCTGAATTTTCGCGGTGCGTGAACTTATACAGCTGTCCCAACGACATCGGGGCCCGTGTTTCGTAGAAGCACAAGGGAAGCGGCTAATCATATAGTTCGCTATCGGCGAAGCATTGCCTCACAATTGTATTATGGAGTAATTTTCGGTCACTTGCTTTTTATTTATTGCAGTAGTTCAGCAGACAGGCTGACGGCCCACTTGATGGAAAGCCGTTACCATCGCCTATGGACATTTGCAACACCAAAGGTGCTACAAGTGCGTTGCTGCTCTCTTAAGGGAGACTGGAACCTGCTCTCTAATGCCGGAACACAACTCAAGGTTATTATGGCGTTATACTTTAGAACAGGGGTGGTAGCCATCCAGTCGGGCAAATGCCCAACCACCTGGCTGTGGGTTGTTTTGTCGCGTCTTACGACAGGCCGCCCGGCCCCAAGAAATTGCATTCTTTCTCCGTTCCTGCACGGATAAAATGTTTATATGGTTCCGTTGCGACATATCTGAAACAGTCGACGTTAGCCTCCTCTACAGAACCCTATATTGTGCGTGGACTTCCTTTTAGACAAAATGTTTTGTAATTTCTGGTATTTAAGTAGGTACCATTACCGAAGAAAAAATATATCACATACTTTTAGAGCCTGTCCGCACAGCGATATTTCACAGCACGATTTTTTTCCCATAATTCTGTAACACATTGAATATTATAGGAGTAGCCGCACTGGCGATAAAAAAACCGCGCGAGAAAAAAATCTGTGACTTGATGCAAATTGAACGCGAAGCGGTGCGATTTATTTTCGCGCGAATATTTTGTACTGTATAGAGTAAGTATGGCGAATAAAATACGCGCGATTCGTTCAGTCGTGCAACGTCGCTATTGAAAGTTGTAAAAATTATCGAATGTTTGTTTTGTCATTCTGTAATAGCCAAAAAACTTTTTGCTGTATGAAATATGATGATGATGATGTTTTGATGTATGAAAAATCCTTTCATGGGTCTCAATGCCGTAAGTGGGTGAATCCAATGTTCATGACATCTTTTGATACGTCTGTTTCGCCGCCTTTAGCATTAGATACATTTAAATTTTAGTTCGGATGTCCATTTTACACGTGCATCTCAGCCAAGAACTGAATTAAACTGAAAAAAAAGTACGAAATTTTATTCGCAGTGCGTACTAGGTGTAATTCCGGTCGCGGAATTTAATACGCGCGAATAAAAATCGTGCTGTGAAATATCGCTGTGCGGACAGGCCCTTAATCTCAGAAAACGCAATTGTTCCTGTGAGTTACAATTTCAATTTACCTGGACAAAATTTCAAACAAGCCTTCCAAAGTTATATCCTCTTTGGTATTAAGGTCAGCACATTCCTCATTTAGCTTACATAATGCAGAGTTCCTAGACTCGAGTTCTATCTAGTAGGCCAAATTTCTTAAACGAATTTTCAAATGTTTACTCTGGTCTGTCAACTACTAGGAACGAAACAGAATAAACAAAAATATAACATTATTTTTCAATACAGGGAAATAGCCGATAGTATCGTTCAGAAATAAGAGGGTACATAACAAAATTAATTATTAGCTTTAAAAAGAAACATGACAAGAACTATGCTACTTATTTAGTAGTAACTGTAACATATATTTGTGCATTTTTAGAATGACACATTAGGTTATTGTGGTCCATCCGCAAAGGCTTTCTACAGAGAAATTTGCAAGAAACTCTTTGATGCCATCCACGGCCAGAAGATTGGTTCAATCTTTACACAGCAAATTAGAAATGCAGCCAGCATTTTAAGCGAGTATTAGGTATATAGTATATATACATATACATAGTCTACAACTCTGCCTATTTATAAATAAGTTTATTCCAACTTTCCATTAAAACAACTATAGCGAAATCACATTGTAATTGCAAACCAAAAAGTTTCATATTATGTGGCGAAAACTATATAATTTTCTCGAAACTGGGTACGTCAACAAAAGTTTATAGTATATATCTCTAACTAGGAAAACATTTAATCGTCAGGAAATTTTAAAAAAATCCTTTCTCGCTACCTGAATTTAAATCTCATTTAAAGAATTTATGAAATAGCAATTGAGTTAATTAAATAAAACATTATCATTCTCGGAATTGTAAACTTAATCCGAAACACGGCTGCTACTCAGATATCCGGCACACGAATTTTAAATAGTGGGGGGTGGATAGGGTAGGGGGAAGGTATACTTTCTACAACCCCTACCCGGAGTTCTTGAAATATTAATTTTTGATTAACATAACCTCGCCGTCCGTGCAGGAACCAAGAAAGAATACAATTTCCCGCGGCCGGTCGGCCAGTCTTAAGAGATGACAAAACAACCCACAGCCAGGTGGTAGGGTATTTTCCCGTCTGGTTAGCTACAACCCCTGGTCTAAAGTATGCCGGCGTAACAACCTGAATTACTGGCCAGGCTTCAGTCTCCCTTCAGAGAGCAGCAGCACATTAGTAGCACCTTCGGTGTGACAAATATCCATAGGCGATGGTAACCGTTTTCCATCACGTAGGCCGTCTGCCATGCCTGCTGAACTCATGCAATAAAAATTTCATAAAAGATGCTAGGTTGGTTGGAGTTGTTCCGTTTCCGGGAATGGCTCGCTTGTGTAGGAAGTAATTCTTAATATTCTTCTTTTGTGCTTAGAAGACAATTGATTAATATTTATCATTTATCATACAATAAACAATATGATATTTTCCTAAGCTATTAAAGGACTCATCTTCTGGGTTTTCTCTGTCAGATGGCTGTTTTAATACTTACTGAGTATTTTACATAATAATTTCAAAGGGTATTTGTGCTATAATATGAATCTCCTCAACTTGTGCTTCTCTCACTGATACCTACCTGTATTGGTTCATTCATTGCGTTTAAATGTCAAAAAATTCCGAGAAGCATAATAATTATGGACATTATAATAAATTTCACATGAACTAATAAGGATATGATTAAATTAAAGACCATTTTCCTTGTCCACGTGCGTTACAAAGTTAGCGGAACGACGCTAAATTAATTTTCACATGGGTAAAGTGGCGCGAGGCCGGAAGCGCGCTTATTTTGGGAACGTCTAGATCTGATAACTCCGCTGTCGGAAATGCCCGAGCGATGGAATTGTGATAATACTTCAAAAGAACCTATACACTATTCCAAAGTATTTTCCTCAAACTATAACACTTACCTCTATATATTTATATTTTTAAAAATGATATGATAATCATTATATTAATACCTACGTGAAGCAAAAACTCTGTACCCCTTTTTACGAAAATTGCGCGAAGGGAGGAGTATGAAAATTCGCACACATAGTTTATATGAAGAATGAGTGCAGAATGCTAATATTTATTTAAAATTATCATAAAAAATACATTTAATCAATAAAAAAACCTTACACACATTACCATGTATGTGACATACACACGCTTATATACTCTTTTGGCCTTGGCGAAATCTGTGATTATAGAAATATAGTCTTTAACAACAGAACCTTAATAATGTTCAAATTTATAAATTAAATTAATTATGGTCGTTTTTCGACCACTGGACGATCACTAGTTTTAATTATTGTGGAAACGAAAGTGCTGTATTACCAATACTAGCAAGAGCCAACTCTCGAAAACATTTGCGCTACGCTCTACTGAGATGGATCCATTATCACGGGCAGGACTATTGAAGCCAATAAACCTGATATCATGATGATTTAAAATTAAATAAATTCCTTTACCCGGTCGTCCAAATAATTGTTTCTTCACGCTGCGATCCTCTACCATCAGTTCTACGTGACTGAACTAGACTTTTTTATCGCCTACTAGGATATGCCCGGAATTCATCCACACTTGACTTGAAATTCCCGGGGACAGAGAGTACCGCAGCAGTTAGTAACTATATCGGAATAAGCTATTTTTTATGCACCCGGACAACTATACACCGCTACCTAGAAAATTCAGCGAGATTTCCGGGAAACAAAATATCACACATTTTATTAAATGAAATGTGCATAATAGCGATCACTGAAAAAATTCATATTGAAATTCGATTTTTTTAATCTGTCCATTTGAAATCATGCTCTTAAGTTACGTCGCGGCACGTTTTAGCATTCATCCATTCGTTCAGATTCTAGCTTTTGTTTTCTTAATACATCACCCTGATTTCTCCAATATTCTCTAATGGCCCATTCCTTTTTTTGACAATTCACAAAATTTGACAATTCACAAACAATTGACAAAATTCAACCGATACAATGACAAGGCAAATTAACACTATAAATAATATGAATAAAATATGAAGCATAAACCTGCTTATTTTAATAAGTTTTTGAAGTAGTTAGTAAGTTTTTTTAGGCGGAGGAAATGCATTTCGCACCCTACCGGGTCTTTTACTAGGGATTAGACCAAAGCGACGAGAGGTGAGACCACGAATGGGCACTAGACTGAAATCGCCGGCTTGTATGGAGACTCGACTACTGAATACTCCACTAAAACCAGCCTCCTCCCATGTGCCCCGTGCTTATGGCAGGAAAAGCGTGAGACTTAGAACGTAGTTATGCCTACACTGGTCCTAGCACATCAGTGCTTGAGAATGCCCCGGGAAAAGCAAACTCACTTCGTCAACAGGGGTGAAGACTCCTTTGCTCCCTAGATGCTAGAGGGCCCCTACAGCGGTATTACAGGAGGAGATCTTGCCCAAATCTGCACCTCCGGGACCCCAACTGACGTCGATACCCGCGAGACACAAACGCACCTCTCTCCCTTTGAAGTGTAGTTAGTATACGTCGTAAACAAGGGTTTTTATTCAATATAGTCCCTAGTCATGTTAATGGATTTCGCTTGTAAGATTTTTAATTGACAAGTCTTGACATAGTTTTTTCATTAATTTTATAGTGCTACCAAGAAACCACTCACGACTTTTCGTCATTAATATAAAACCAGGTTTTTAAATTAAAATAACTACATGATTAGATTATATCGATTGCAAAGATAATTTTAAAACGTCTTACGTAAGATTATCAAATAAATTCATTCATGACTTTTATCTTGATTATTCGTTTCGTAGTCATATTGTATAAGGCAGGTTGTATATTAATGTATAAGTGTACCTATGTATTAGTGTACCTATGTATAAGTATTTGTTCGTTTTTAGCGATCTTATGAGAATTGTTCTATAATAGTACTATGTGTTATTTATTGTTACCCTTAATTGGGCCTGGTGAAAGGGACGCCTCCTTGGTTTTAGAAGCCCCTATGGGAATTTTTTATGGTTAGGTAATTAAAATAAACATTGTTTTTTATGTTTTTTACCTTTCTCTGAAATACGCAAATATCAAATATAAAAGAATGTTGTTAGTACACCAAAAACTACAAAAACAGTATAATGTTTCCCACATTTTTAACTTCGATTATTACACAACAATAATAATTATAAATACGGGAAAATAAAAAACGTCAGACGATAAAGTAACTCAAAAACTACAAATAAAACTAATTCAAATAAACTTCTGTATTTATTCTCGATTTTTTTTATTACACACAGAGTACATTAACATAATAGAAAAAATCGACAGTTCAAAATCCGTAACATATTCATTCCACATTAACAAGTTCCACAGCTAAAAAACTAACTTGCATTCCATTTCACGCTGTATTGTAAGGTGATTGTACATTGTTCTAGCAATTATATTTTTATCCGTGCAGGAACGGAGAAATAATAAAAATTCCTGGGGCAGGGCATATGCCCGACTGGATGGCTACCACCCTTAGTCTATAGTATGTCGCCAAAACAACCTTGATTTGTGTTCCGGCATTAGTGACCAGGTTCCAGTCTCCCTTAAGAGAGCAGCAGCGCTTTTGTAGCGCCTTTGGTGTTGCAAATGTCCATAGGCGATGGTAACCGCTTTCCATCAAGTGGGCCGTCAGCCTGTCTGCCGAACTTCTGCAATATTTTTTTGTGGGGAAGCTTGAACTTTTGATGGCATAGTATGTGGGAGTTATACTTCTTCAGTCCAATTAACGGTTAATATGAGCAGTTTATACAAATCAAGCGGGAATACATCTCTTCTTTTCATTCATTCGATAATTGCCCAATTTATTTAATTACATATACTAGTGGTCGCACCTGGTCGAAATTCGATCATAATAATTAATTGAAATTATAAGTTGGAACAATATTAAGGTTCTGTTGTCAAAGACTTTATATACTTATACTACTTTATACTATAATCACAGATTTCGCCAAGGCTACACTAATAATTTTACTTTAACAATACACAAAAAAGTATATATGCATCTGTGGGTCAAATACATGGTAGTGTGTATAATTTTTTTTATTGATATAATGAATCTTTTATGCATAATTAAAAAAAATATCAGTACTCTATACTCCTTCTCTATACGTCTTAGTGCGCGAGTGTGCGAAATTTCATACTCCTCCGTCTACTATTCGTGCGCGCAATTTTCGTAAAAAGGGGTTGAAAGTCGGCTGTGTTTTTGCTTCGCGTATTAATATATAAATTAAATATTTCTAAAAATACCGTGCCTTAAACCGTTAAAACGTAGTTTTGTTATGTGTAAGTACTAATCGTGAAAACCTAAGAAAATACTACGTTTTTACTCAATTAAATTGCGTACTATTCTGATCGTTTTCGAAGAACTTATACATTTTTTATAACCAACCGAATTGGAGATCAATACGTCGTCCTTTTAAGGCGCCTCTTGTTCTGTGAACTGCCTTTGTATTTTCGTAGGTCATCTAAATTTGGTAGGGGGTGGGTTTTTCATAGAATCCCACAATTGTCAAGGGGTCGAAGGGTCGCACGCGTGCCTTCCACGAAAGGTGCCTTTGCGCGTGTCATTGTTTACATATTTAATTCCAACCTTCGGGAAAATGGATGACCGATTCTATATTGTGTATGTGTATTGTGTACAGAAGTACATATTCATACAAACCGTAAGCAACCCACAACATTGGTAAACTTACCTTTTATATGTGCTAAAAAGATCCAAGCTATTCGGTTATTGTTAATTATAACTAATAATCCCTCCCGATGTTTAAAATTACTGAATTACTGAAAAAATACTGCTGCGCAGTAGACCAATTTCAATAGAGAACTATATTGTAGGAATCGTGTAAGTGGTGCAGAGCTACGAATGCATAGCAAACAACACTCTGCCATTTTCACTGGTTTTCTTGGCCATTCGATTTTTTTACTCACTTCAAAAAAATATTGTTTTATATATGTTCGTTGTCTTATTTAAAGCTTTAATAAATAACGCCATTAAAGTGTAGCCACACTAGTGTGCAGTGCATGCGATATCTGTCAATATTTAACGTCATTAACAAGATCACATCACACATTAGCTACAATATCATGCATATCAAATACAAATCAATGTCAAAGGCGTTATCATCGCCATATCTGCGTGAAACGGCCTAAATCTTTAACACTAACGCAGTTGAGGAAGCTCTACCTTTAGAACACTTATTTTAGACTAGCTTCTGCCCGCGACTTCGTCCCGCGTGTAATAGTAAAAAAATAAGTTAAAAAACCCTCCCGATTTTAAAACATTCTTCATTGTTGCTAACCAATAGGAGGGGCTATTGGTTTTAGCGTGATGATTTATAGCGTAATTGTTGTTTAATGTATAAATTGTTTTATTGTATGATGATGCCGGCAATATCAATACTTAATTAGGTGCATAAGTTGTATAATAAGCTTTTTAAGTAATTAAAGTTTTTTTAACTATCCCACGGGAACTCTTTAATTTTCCGGGATCAAAAGTATCTTATATGTTGAACAGGGATATAAGCTTCCACCATACAAAATTTCATTTTAATCGGTCCAGTCGTTTCGAAGATTAGCCGGTACAAACAGAGAGACAAACAGAGAAACAAATTTAACAAAAACTAAATTAATTCTATTTCACTTCTTACATCCCCCTGACTCGTTTTTTATCATTTTTTTCATTGCACAGAAATTCGACCTCTACAATTTTATTATATGTATAGATTATCATCAGCTATAGAAGTTCTATTTCAATATAATATTATGACTGGCTAGAAACAAACACGAAAAAATGAATAAAAGAAACTTATCAATGGAACGTCATTTTAAATCAACGTCACTTTTTTCCGCATCGTACTGAAAGCATTTTTTTTTAATTTTTTAATAAGTAGGAAATTTCTTCTTTATTCACATATTTTTGACACAATATTAATCGCTGTTTGAAGAAAATTCATATTTTGTTTTCACAATAGTAACCCTTGCCTAAAAACCTGATTGCGATGAAGGTATATTATGGTGGATTCCTCGGAGGACCACAGGGAGGCGGGTACTGCCTGTACTCGTACAACCCTTGTTGTCAAACCATCGGAGGCTGTGGGCCATGTGGACCTCCCCCCGAACCTTATTGCAGACTTTCCTGCTGATTTAGAGGTAAGAAAGTATCTGTTAAAATATCTACAACTGAGCCTACCTTATCTAAAGATAGAGTGAGGGTAATTTTTTAGTGTTTCTAGCCAAAAAATTATAATGCTTTCCTATAGTTTATTCATAGTGAATATTCGGCAGGCAATCCTTTTGATAAAAACCTATAAGGCTATGATATTATAAATTTCTAAACATGCCGTGTCTACACACTAAAAGTATTTTTAAAGAACAACTAAAATAAATTATAACAACCGATGGAGAACACGGTGAATTTTTTTTATATTTCTTGGTCTGTTTTTTCGGGATTCACGTAAACCAGTCTAAGTCTTGTTTGTTAGCCAATTTATTATGAATGTAAAAATATCATATGAAGTTCAGTACATGCTAATATAGCAAATGTCCTAAAAATTAGTAGAAAAATATCTTGCTATAAATATTAATTTACAAACACCATAATAAATATACTTAATTAGTACCTTATTTGAGCAAGCTACTACTCAAAATCTAGGACACTTCAATTTTGAAAAATGAAAAAAAAGTGTCAGTTGATATCCTATTGTTACGTTTATTTTTTTTTAGATTCCAACTGTATACTACGAAGAGGTTCAAGTAACCAAAGAAAATATCCAAATCATAGTTTCGTTTATAACGTTTCTCATGTTAGGCACAATATGTGCCATGGGATTTTTGGCCTGATATCAACTAACTTTTATATATTTTATTAATTAAAACATTAATGTAACAAACGCTTATTTTATTTCACTGACTTGAAATATAATTTATCCGGCGAACAGTATAACGAAATATGCTTTTCTGTTTTATCTTTTCGTTAGATTTATATAAGATTAAAAAGATGGTAGATATTCCGTGTTATAAGACGCTTTATATACCAAGAAATGTAAATAATTTAATCCTGAGATTACACGATAGGTATCCCAACAACACACTTTGTATAATGGCTTTTAGGGCTGCTTGCATAAGCTTGCTTAAATTTATTTAAGAAACACAAAAACGTATTTAAAACCCTTAAATGCAATTAGCGTCTTGCACAACGCAAAATTTGCCGCTAAATATGTTTACAAAACTGTCAATACGTTTTCTTAAAACGTATTTAGGCGGTTTAATATGATTAACTAATTTTATTTAAAGGCAATCGTTATGCAAACGGTCCTTAGACTAGAAAATATTCTATTATCTTCTAGGCAGTCTCCAGATTTTTGTTTACGGTTAATTGGGGTATGTGTAAAATTTTATCTCCGGTATGTAAAGTTTTGACCCAATGAATGATTGAATATTGTTAATTGTGGCACAATAAAGCACTTAAATTAGAGAAATAACCCAAACTGTAGATCCTGGTTTTAACCCAATAAGAATTCGTAATTTTTTTTAACAATTACAATAAAGTAACTGTCCTTTAAACACTGAATGCGGCACTGTACTTTCTATATATAAATACATAGATATAGTGTAGGTTAAATGGTAAATGTATTCAAAATTACGTGTACACGACATTTCGTAGAAGTTATGCCACATTGAGTCCAAACTGATAACAAACAACTACTTCTGAGAACGGTAATTATTGTTAACATTTAATATCAATCGTGCGGTTTCGTGGTAAACTACTAAAATGACTATAAACTCTGTACTACTGTATATTAGATGTGAAATATTTCTGTGTAGGGGCAACTATACTATATATACACATGGCACTAGTTAGGACAATATATATAGGTAGAGACATAAGGCACACACTGCACATGCACTTCCTCACAACACCAGCATATAACAGATACACTCTACATTAGTATAAGTTTAGTATTAAAATTAAAATAATAGGTTATTTGTAAGGTACACTACAACATAAATATCATTAAATAAATGTCACACAAAAACAAAAAATACAAAGAAGCGTGTATAAATACTTAAAACTTTCTTCGAAATTAAGTTTTAAAAAGAGTACGGAACTCGAGTCCTTAGAGTTGTAAAAAAAAATTAAAGAAATAAGTACTAATCTTTAGTTGGCACCCTGTCACTTTATCCAAGACAAGAATTCTTATGTTTTTATTGATTTTGCAGCCATACAATAATATCATTATTTCACTTTATATTCTGCAATAAATAAAATGTAAACTCCATGTCGATTACGACAACGATAACGATACCGACAAACGCCTTTAAGCGTCGAAATTACTTGGCTTTGGTTGGTTTAGCTTGTCTTCTAGTGAACCTTATTACGTCTCTCCTTCTGGGAACTGGGTGGGCGATCTCGATGACATGGTAGCGGTGGTGGCCAGAGCCGGGTCCGGCACACCGCTTACATGTCTCGAAAGAGGAAAGGGCTATGCTGTGGCGGAGAGCGGGAGTATCGTCGTCATAGGCGTTTACTTTTCGCGCAACCGCCCCCTGGCGGAGTTCGAGCTTCACTTGGACGCCGTCGGGGCTGCCGTACGCAGACTGTCGCCCAAAACGATCTTCGTGATGGGCGACTTTAATGCAAAGCACCTCTCCTGGGGAAACGTACTCACGGACGCTAGGGGTCGGGCGGTCGAGGATTGGGCTCTTCAAGCCGGCCTGACCATACTGAACCAGGGGTCGGTCCAGACCTGCGTGCGCGCGCGGGGTGGATCGATCATCGACCTGTCATTCGCCACTCATGCGGCCGCCCGCAGAGTGACCGGATGGAGGGTGCTGGAGGAGGTGGAGTCGCTCTCTGATCATCGGTACATCAGATTTGAGCTCACGACCCCCTCCTCCGGTCCGAGCCCTGTTCACCGTCGCCCTCCTCTCCTCCCGCGTTGGGCCCTTACCAAGCTCGATCCGGAGCAGGCCGAGGAGCGGGCACCCTCGGAAAGCTGGGCCTACCCAGCCGACTTCGCGAATCTGGATACGCAGGCAGAGCACATGCGCAAGACCCTGACGAGGGTTTGCGACGCTGCGATGCCACGCGTCTCCAAGCGGCAGCCTCCGTGCAAGCAATCGGTCCACTGGTGGACCGAGGAGCTGGGCGAGATGCGAAAGGCAGTTCGCATCATCAGCCACAGGCTCAAACGCTGCAGGGCGCGCCGTCCACCGGACTTCGTCGCGGAAAATGGACTCGTGGGCGAGTTTAGAGAGGCCAGAAAGGCCCTTTCGATTGCAATATTGCGATCGAAAGCCCGGGCTCGGGCCGAGCTCCTCGAGACGCTCGATCGGGACCCTTGGGGACGCCCGTACCGTGGGGCCCGCAACAAGTTGCGGCCTTGCACATCCACGGTCACGGAAACGCTCGAACCCGAGGTGCTCCGGTCGGTTATCGATGGGCTCTTCCCGGATCCGGGGAACTTCACTCCCCCCAGTATGGGTCCACCCATTCCCGACACCCCCACGGACGAGGAGCCTCACTCCATCTCCGAGGGGGAGCTAGACGCGTCGCCCTGGACCGGCTCCGGGGCAGGAAGACGGCACCGGGACCCGACGGGGTTCCAGGTCGACTCCTCTTCCTGGCTGCAAAACACCTACGCAGCCAGCTGCGGGACCTCTTCGAAGCCTGTATTCGCGCAGGTAGGTTCCCGTCGCAATGGAAAGAGGGGCGTTTGTGCCTACTTCCCAAGGGAGGTCGGCCTCCCAACGATCCGTCCGCCTACAGGCCCATAGTGCTGCTGAACGAGGTCGCCAAGGTCTTCGAGAAGATCTTGGCGGAGCGGCTTGTGAAGCATCTAGACACTGTGGAGCCGGGGCTATCAGATACGCAGTTCGGGTTTCGGCGGAGGCGCTCCACGATGGACGCCTTCGAGACGCTGCGAACATTGACGGACGAAGCCGTCCAAGCAAAGGACGTCGTTCTTGCAGTGTCGCTAGACATAGCGAACGCCTTTAACAGCCTCCCTCATGAGACGATCAGGGAAGGGCTCCGCGCGCACGGAGTCCCCCCGTACCTCACGAGGCTGTTGGGCGAGTACCTGCGAGATCGGCACATCCTTTGGGAGGGTGGTGAGTCCGCCAACCACGTGCTAGGTCGGCGACGTGTCGCGTGCGGCGTTCCACAGGGATCGGTCCTCGGGCCTATCCTTTGGAACGTAGGCTATGACTGGATCCTTCGGGTGACGGTCCGGCCCGGAGTAGGGCTGATCTGCTTTGCGGACGACACCCTACTCACGGCACGCGCCGCGTCTTTTGCGGAATCCGTGGACGTCGCCAACGACGGGCTGGCGATCGTCGTAGATCGAATAGCTAGGCTGGGCTTGAAGGTCTCCCCCGCGAAAACGGAGGCCGTCATGTTCCATAGGAAATTCCGGAATCCTCCCCCGGACTTGTCCGTTACAGTTCAGGGGGTGGCGATTAGAGTAGGGCCCACGATGAAATATCTTGGGCTAGTCCTAGACGGGAAATGGCTGTTCAAAGCGCACTTTGAGCAGCTAGTTCCCAAACTTCTGAATTCCGCGGGCGCACTCTCCAGGCTTCTTCCTAACGTGGGGGGGCCGGGGGGTGCGACGCGGAAGCTTTATTCCGGCATCCTGAGGAGTATGGCACTCTACGGTGCGCCCGTCTGGTCCGATGCGCTTCACCGCCACAACCGAACCCTGCTGCACCGCGCGCAGCGGGTTCTGGCCGTGAGGACCATACGGGGGTACCGCACAGTGTCGTGGTCGGCGGCGACTCTCTTGGCAGGCGAGCTGCCCTGGCCTCTCCAGGCAGACGTCCTGTCCAGAGTTCGTCGCGCCCAGCAGGATGCCCTAGCTAGAGGACTGACCTTCTGTCAAGTCGAATTAGAGACGGTCAGGAAGCGGGAAACCGCCTCCTGCCTCGTCGCCTGGTCTCGTGACCTCGTACACCCTGTGGCCGGCGGCTATACGGTGGATGCAATCAGGCCGCAGCTGGAGAGATGGGTGACCCGCACCAGCGGAACCCTGACCTTCAGGACGACTCAGATACTGACCGGACACGGTTGTTTCGACCAGTATCTGTTTCGCATTGTGGGCTGCCGCCAATGCGGCGCACCCGATACGGCGTTACACACGCTTGTTGAGTGCGCTGCATGGACGCCTCAGCGTTTCGAGCTCGAGACACACGTAGGAGCCGTCCGATCGCTTGGCGACTTGGTAACGGCCATGTTGCACAGCGACGACCGCTGGGAGTCTGCGGTCTCTTTCTGTGAGGCGGTTATGTCTCTAAAAGAGGCCGCAGAAAGGGATAGGGAGCGAAGTCCTGCAGCGCGTGCTAATGTCTCCACCCGAGGTCGCCGGCCTTCAGCTAGCACCCGGAGAGGCAGGTACGCGCATTACTTCCCTCCCTGAGTTAGGTTCCGGTACGAGGGGCCCCTTGCTACTAGGCAACGCAAGGGATTCAGCCCCCGTTTCGAAGTGGGGTGTGTTCTCCCAGGGCACACTCCAGGCACTTTATTGCGCTGGATCGACTGTTGCGTAACTATGTTCTATATCTCAGTCTTTCCTTCACAACAAAGCGCAGGGTCGACGGGAGGAGAGGTTTTTTAGTGGGTATTGAGGTTGCTCGCCCGTGCGGCATCGCTCTGAGTCGTCCACACTCCTCAGTGTCAAGCCATCGCGGACGAAGCGCAAAAAAGCATACTATTGCTAGCGTTATCGCCCCCGATGGATGCGCGCCGTTTCCTAGTGACGGCCCTGAAAGTGCGTAAATCGGTCAGCATTTTTCCTCGCCTCAAAAAAAAAAAAAAAAAAAAAAAAAAAAAAAAAAAAAAAAGCTTGTCTTCTATACAATGAGTTCTATACAGTATATAGCATGACGACGACAATAATTAAGTAATAAAAAGTATCTTTTAAGTTACCAAAATTAGTAAAAACTGCGCAGCTGTGGTTTATTATCCTAGCCCGTAATAAACTCGACTGTCGGCATGATGCTACCGAAATTTCTAAGTACTTTCTTTATCGCCAAGATGCCTCTATATCGCAAGATATGAATAAGTAAAAAAATACAATAAAATAACTGATGCAGCAAAAAGAAGTTAGACAAAAATAACAGACTTCTCTCCATTTAACGACCACTCTCTAGAACGCCATAAAATGCACAGTCCCTTGAGTATTGTTATATAGAGTAGATACTGTATATTTAAAACATAAAAGGGTGATGTCCTCCAGCAGCGAAACCTAAGGCCCAAGCTGGCGGTAGTTAGGGTTCCAGACACAAGAACCTCCTGACAATGCGTGTCGTGCTCAGGAGAACCGCCTCCAGCAGGGCCGTGTTTACCCGGGGCGCAAGCCGACGACCCTATACCTACACCACCATGCGTAATCTACTAGTTATGAATATTGTTTAACATTATCTCAATTCGATCACTTGAATATTTTTTTACTAATTTTATTTTTTGTTACCGGAGGTCTCGCAAACAGTCTGATTTACGCACCCCGACACCCAATACGGTTTAAGACGCCCCTGGCCTGCTCTATATTGGGCTTCACCCATTTACCGAGCGAGTAGCCTCTCTAGATGTCGAAGGAGGCTCTTCGCCATTAGACCGGTAACGACACCACCATCGGTACGATGATCAATGACTGCATATGCCACATGGCAGTAGTCACTTGCGCTAGCTCTAAGTATTTGTTCAGTTTCAGCTTTTACGAAATTTAAAGGCTTATTAGCAATAATAGTCCTGTCTGTAATAATAGATTAATCTCAGTAGATCATGCTATGATTATTATTCAGGGTACCTGAGCCAGTTCTCAATAATTATAAAATATATATTATTAAAAGAAAGATGTTTCAATCCCTATCGGGATAATCCTGGCCACTAGGTTATGCCTGGGCAAGTGCTCGGAGTTAGCAAGACGAGAACAGGACGCAGTAATATGCATGATGCACTCACCCGGCCTTCAGTATGTTGTACTTTATGATATTATTATATCTTTGTATTACTACAAAAATATATTTAGAATTCGTATTGTTTTAAAGAAATGAATAGAGTGCCAATCATTGCGGGGGGGGGGGGGGATATAGTTTAGCTTATTTATTATAAAATATGTTGTTTTCCTTAGATCATTTTTGTAAACCACACACTTGATTTTTCCAGTCAAGTACACTATTTTAATGATGTTTGTGTTTTATGCCCGGCCAGAATTTGGACCTACATCTTTTTTGAAGCTGAGCTAATGATTTAGGAGTTTTACCCGGTAGTAGAACATATTAATGCAGAAAAACTTAAATTTAATATTTCATTATATTTCCCATTCGATAAAATACGAACAATACCGCGGCAAAATTATATA
Source organism: Dendrolimus pini (assembly GCA_949752895.1). Taxonomy (NCBI): domain Eukaryota; kingdom Metazoa; phylum Arthropoda; class Insecta; order Lepidoptera; family Lasiocampidae; genus Dendrolimus; species Dendrolimus pini. Next base: position 17,023,966 of record OX457136.1, read on the forward strand.
TATATATATATATATATATATATATATATATATATATATATATATATATATATATATATATATATATATATATATATATATATGATACCGTAAATTATATCTTCGGATTCTTTTTAAATCTATCAATAAGAAATCGTAAATGTACCTACTTAATAAAATGGAGAGCTACATAAAAAAAATTGTTATTGTTTTATCAGTGTTGTTTGAAATAAACAAATATTATTTCTCTTACAAATGGAATAATAAATAAGCCTCCCACTTGAGTTTTCCTTAGAAATATTTCGTAAATAGACGAAAGCCAATAACAAAATGATAAATAGTTTAGTCATAAGCAGTGGTATTTTTGGTCCGCTTTAAACAATTAAGCAAAAAAGCTTGGTGTGCTAAACCTTGTGCTTTACAAAGCACAAATTAGGCCGCATATGGAATGCTACTGACACTTAAGGATTAGAGCACCACTTACCAGACTGACCCTCTCGACACCATCCAGGGTTGTGCTGTTCGTAAATAGTCGACGATCCCATACTAACAGGCGGTTTAGAATCGCTTAGTCTTCGGAGAGACTTTGCGTCCCTCTGCGTATTCCACCGCCTGTACAATAGAGAGTGTTCCGAGGAACTGTTTGATCTGGTACCAACACCTCACTTTTACAACCGTTGTTTGTTACAACATTGTTTCGATATGGTTTAATCTTAAGAATATTCGTGCAGAAACGGAGAAAGAATACAATTTCCTGCGGCCGGGCGGCTTATCGTAAGAGACGATAAAACAACCCACAGCCAGGTGGTAGGGTATTTGCCTGTCCGGATGGCTACCACGCTGGTCTAGAGAATACAGCCATAACAACCTTTAGTTATGTACCGGCATCATTAGCCAGGTTCCAATCTCCTTTTAGAAAGCAGCAGCACATCGGTAGCACCTTTGGTGTTACAAATGTTCATAGGCGATGGTTACAGTTTATATTGTTAAATATTTCTCTCAATTGTAGGTATAACGTAACAGATTACAATTAATAAAAAGGAAAGATAAATGAAAAGAATAATAGATGTGCGTGTCAAAAAATTTATCTCCATATCGTATACGAATTATTATGGAAAACCCTCGAGAAATGTCAACAGAATTTTATTTTATTTCGATTTATGAACTGATCAAAAAGAAAATTTAGCCATTCGTCAGATGTGTTATTGCGGCGATAGCGCCGTCGGATGACAGAAAAATGTTAAAAAATAAAATACCAGAGTTATTTTCTTCACTGAATTTACCATTTCGTAGAAATCCGTCGCGCCGCCCCTTGCGTAATTACGGCATTACTCAAATTCTTATATAGTCTAAGAGCCGCTGAAGATCGACCTTCACCGATCTGATAACCAGATGAGACGTATTTTTATCAAATATATTTTATGAACAAATATGCCTATAATTACTTGCCTATCCAAAGTGCTCAAGGCTGTTTTTAATAAAATTAACTTTAATCGATTTTTTTCATCACTTTCATTCTATTGATAACCAAATGAATTTTATTTTACTGATAGTTTTTAACACACAGAATATGCCTAGGTAGGCTTGCCTATTCATTTCTGTGTATGGCTACCTGGCAAGCAGATGTGAACAGGTAAGTCAATATAGGTGACTCCATCGATCTGCTAACTTATCGAAAGTTATATCAAATTTTAGATTATTTTATTACAAAATCAGTCACATGGTAGTCACTTGCCTGCAAAAAATCGTATTTAAAGTACTATTGCCAAGCTAAAAACTTTTAGAGTTTTAGCCACTTGATAGGTGCGAGAGAGAAAGTAGAGCGTCCGAGGTCCGTGTGGTAGAACAGGACACAACATAACAGCTGCACGCTACCTGACCGTTGAATGTATCCGAGTGCGCATGCTCGTGTATAGTCGAAAATCATTTATTAGTGACAACACGTGCTAAATAATATTAATTGTGATTTTAAAATGAGTAAAAAGTGTTTTTTGTGTCGTCAGAAAAAAGAAATTATTGACTTTAATGAACATTCATTTAAAACATGCCATTTAAAATTGGCTTTCCGTAAAAAACAAAGCTTTAAGTATGGAGATATTCAATTAAGCAAAGAATCGTCGGATTTAGTTGGTTATCATTACACGTGTTAGAACAAAGTTACAGTAATAAAAAATTTATGCTTTGTAATAAACGGTTTTAACAACATAAATGTATTAATTTTTTTTTCTATATTGATTATTATTATTTTTATATAACAATATTTTAAAAGTAACAGATATTCTTTCACGCTTTACGGCTTTTTTAAATTTATTTAATTTAAAATAATAAATAAATTAATCTTTATTTAATTTTAAAAAAAGAATTTACATTTTTTTATATTTTTTTAATTTTACAATTTAGCTTTAAAATGATAAAAAGTTTTGTTGAATTAGTTTTTATTTTTATTTATTAATATAATAATATATTAACTTATTTAGTTTTGATTATTGCATAGCTGAATGTATAGTCTTTTTAGTGTGAAATAATATAAAAATTGTGATCGAAATTAGTTATAATAAATTGGAGTTCAAACTTACTGACAAGTGTAAATAAATGCTGTCTCTGTCACTCACATGTACACGAGCATGCGCACTCGGATACATTCAACGGTCAGGTAGCGTGCAGCTGTTATGTTGTGTCCTGTTCTACCACACTGACCTCGGACGCTCTACTTTCTCTCTCGCACCTATCAAGTGGCTAAAACTCTTAAAAGTTTTTAGCTTGGCAATAGTACTTTAAATACGATTTTTTACAGGCAAGTATATGTGACTGATTTTGTAATAAAATAATCTAAAATTTTGATATAACTTTCGATAAGTTTGCAGATCGATACCATTATACCTAATTCCGCGGCGTAGCTCGCATTAATATCAGACAATTTACTCTTTTATTGCGAAGCTGGCAAACAGGCAGCAGGCCTAGCTCGTGGAAAGTGGTCACCGGCGCCTATAGACGTTTGTAACACCAGGAGCGATGTCAACGCATTGCCAGCCTTTAGGGTAAAGTGGACGGGATAAGGGATGAGATAGAGGGATCAGACAAAAGTTACGGGATAAGATTATATATAAATAACTAGCTGTACCCGGCAGACATTGTCCTGCCTTTAAAAGATAAAAATCTAGATCCCGATTGCAGCGCCATCTACCTGGTTCAAATTAAAATCTAAATCATCCCAGTAGAAAATTATAAAAATACTAATATCGCTATTAAAAAGGGTTGATCTAAAGGGTTGAAAATTTAGGGTTGTATGTATTTTTTAATGCTGTATCATAAAAAAATAACTAAAAATTAAAAAAATATTTAGGGGTGAACTACCCTTAACATTTAGGGGGATGAAAAATAGATGTTGTCCGATTCTCAGACCTATCCAATATGCACACAAAATTTCATGAGAATCGGTCAAGCCGTTTCGGAGGAGTATGGGAACGAACATTGTGACACGAGAATTTTATATATTAGATTATGATGAAAAAATTTTTTTAACTAGAGGTGTTGCTGGGGAGTTTCTTGTCGCTTCTCCTTGGAACAGCGATAACACATAGCGAAGCGGTGTACATAGAATATGATTTACATGTATGACCTTCAAAAAGTTGAACTAATTTTGGATAAAAAGTTTTTAATTTTTTGGTACAGAGGGTAGAATATGGGATTGGAAAAAGGGAATGGGATAGAGAAGACGGGATAGGGAAATGCGCCATCTAAACTCTCTCTTACGCCTATATTCTTTGAGCGCGTATTACACTGATCAAGCCGGTCCTAAGAGGAATATAAACAATAATTCTTTTATTTCTGTATATAATTAATATATAATTTATCAAATTATGTTTATGTTTTTGTATAAAGTTTTATGTTTAAGTATTGTTAATAGCATTAGTTAATAATAGCGCCACCGCGCACACTAGGTTTGCAGTTAGTTACTCCATCTATTGTTAAAGATTTAGAACAGTACCTATTTGCTTTATGAATATTTGTTAATTTGTGTAAAAAATAATCAAAATAAATTGTAGAATTGTATATTTTAAAATAATAAAGGTACGTTTGTATTACAATACTGTATAAATACTGCAAACCCGCTGTGAATCGGGCATTCTTTGTTCGATAATCAAATAAAACAGTTCTCAAAGATCTCTTCGTATTTTGTTGTATAAATCCCGCTCTATAATAGTATCTACTTACATTAGCTACAAGTCTGCTTCAAGACGCTCCTCGGCCGCTATAAAGCCTTATTTGCTCTTCATTTATATTTTTAACCGACTTCGAAAAAATGAGGAGGTTCTCAATTCGTCGGGATCTTTTTTTTTTTTTTGCTTTTTTTTATGTGTTTTCGCCGATTACTCCGTGATTTATGATCCGATTTACGTGATTCTTTTTTTGTTCGACGCGGAATAGCTTCCAATTGGTCCCCTAAAAATTTTACATAGTTTGGCCCAGTAGTTTTCATTTTATGAACATTTTTCATGAAAATAATTTTCACTCCGTTCCATATGTACACCGATTACTCTGAGATTTATGATTCGATTTACGTGATTCTTTTTTGTTCGACGCGGAATAGCTGCCATGTGGTCCCCTAAAAATTTGACATAGTTTGACCCAGTAGTTTTCAGTTTACGTACATTTTTTTGTTCCCAGTTCTTGGAACCTATATTTTTTAAGAAGCGCGGCACCATTCGTATGTCCTCCCATTCATAGCTAGACACTAAAAAGTAACAAATAAAAAATAAAACTTCGTTTAAAAAAACCGACTTCAAAAACTAAAATGTATAAAATAACTTATTTCTAAAGCTATTATTATTAATATATATTATCTAAAACATCTTGAAGTCGGTGCAAAGTAAAACATAAAAATTACTAAGCACCGACTCTAAGATGTCTTAGATAATATATATTAATAATAATAGCTTTAGAAATAAGTTATTTTATACATTTTAGTTTTTTAGTTTTTGAAGTCGGTTTTGTAAACGAAGTTTTATTTTTTATTTATTTTTCAATTCGAAACGATCCCTACTTACTTACTATTCTGCCGACCGCTTGATCCGAGCCGGGTACTATACAAATAAACAAACAAACTTACTTCAGTTTCAGGTACGATGCGTTAAGAATTTGAAACAACTGATGAATTCTTAAAATACAATTGATATTTATGAGCTCATCGGCTGAATATTGGGTATTAGCGTCGCTATTTATTTTAAAAGTGATGTTTCAATTATTAGTTTTCTTTTTGGCGGCCATTCAAAGTGTACTTTTAGACCTTTCGCGGTGATTAATAACATCGTTAGACTTATATCTTTATATAAAGAAATTGTACGGGCTAGCAGACATATATTTCAGTGTCAACACGTGCACTTTAACAAACAACATTCATCAGTACTCGTTTAGCACGTAACTTACGTAGGAAACCTACAGATATCATAGACAATTTTTTATCTTTTCTCTTTGTAAACAAAATTTTCATATAATATTATACCTAGGCTATGTTAGACTCACAACGACCACGTTCACGACCGCGATTTTTCCCGTTCCACTTGTGTTGTATCCGTACAATGAATAATGTCAATGAATCCAAACCTTTAATTAGCTCTCTACCAAAGACAATGAAAGGTTATCTATGCTCTCTCTTCTCTCTGCCGATACTTGTAACAGGAGTGTGTCACGTTTTATTTTAAAATAAATAGAACGCGAATCATTTTCCATCAGGTGGTCTGCCTGTCTGCTGAACTAATGCAATAAAAATACTTGAATACATTTTTCGTGTCGAATTTTCATCATATTAACATACATTTAGAAAGACAAGGCACTGGCTATTAATAGAATCGTCGTCCGTAAGAAAACATCACCCAGCGATGAAATAAACGTCCCATTATTTTGAGATATTAATTAATTTATTTGATGACATCGAAGGTGGCGTAAATTGGCAGCTTTCGCGAACAGTTTATAAATAATAGGTACACAATAGCTCTTAGAATTCGTCGGTTGAATTTTAAGTACCTAGTTTATAAGGACTAGCTATTTTTATGATCACAAAACACTTTTTAAGGTACGATAGCCACCTGTCCGTCTGTATGTCACAGCATTTTTCTCAGGAACTACTTGGTCTAGGTGTAGATAAAATTTGGCAGAAAAGCTTAAGGGTGGCCGCCATATACATAGTGATTGTTGATTTTTTTTCAGTAACATCTCTGGTGTTGTAAACGTCCATAGACGACGGTAACCGCTTTCCATCAGGTGGGCCATCAGCCTGTCTGATGTACTATAAAAAAATAGTCATCAGATAAAAACTTATGTAACTACTAAAAGTTAAAAACTTTCATGTCCGACATTCCTGTTTAATGACACTAGTTTACCAATTTCATTGAAGAAATATTCCTAAGAAACCTCGTAACTAAATTAATTAACAAGTTCTTAAAACTATAAACTAACACTCAGGACACGATGTGTTTCGTCATCGTCATAGTCACAGTATAAATATAATATGTACAGTACTAACATAACTAGGCATAACATAACTAGTTGCGGGCTAGGGCCGATCGACTCGCTCGGCAGTTTGGTGCAAGCCATGCTGCATAGCGACGATCATTGGGTGGGTGCATCCAATTTCTGCGAGACAGTGATGTCTCCAAAGGAGGCCGCAGAACGAGAAATGGGGAGAAGTGCGCATGCGTCTCACGGGTACCGACGTCAGTCGAGGTCCCGGAGGCACAGATATGCGCAAATTCTCCTCCCGTAATACCGCTGCAGGGGCCCTCTAGCATCTAGGGAGCAGCGGAGTCTTCACCCCTGTTGTCAACAGTGTTGACGAAGTGAGTTTGCCTTTCCCGGGGCATTCTCAAGCACTGATGCGCTAGGATCAGTGTTGGTGTAACTACGTTCTAAGTCTCACGCTTTTCCTACCTTGAACGCGGGGCACATGGGAGGAAGGTGGTTTTAGTGGAGTATTTAGTATTCGAATCTCCACACAAGCCGGCGATTTGACTCTGGTGCCCATTCGTGGTCTCACCTCTCGTCACTTTGGTCTAATCCCTAGTAAAGAACCCGGTAGTGTGCGAAATGCATTTCCCCTGCCTTTAAAAAAAAAGCTAGTTGCGGGCTAGTTGAAATTCTGTGATTGTTTCTAGTTTATAATTTATTTAAATAATTATGGTACAGTAAGCACAAATTTCATGGAGTTCAGCCATCTTAAGATAAGGGAACTTACATAGACAATACATAGATGTTATAGAACAGTGTCAAGTTAATAATTTTAGCGTTGCATTTAACACTAGAAAAAAAGGTACACAAAATTGAGAATGGAAATCGTGAAATAAGAAACATTTTTTTTATTGTCAAAAAATCAGGCAAACGGCTTACCTGGTGGGAAGTACTCATTGTCCCCACAGACGGTGGCAACAGCAGGGGCGCTCCCAACGAATTTCCGCCCTCGATGAAATATACGTACCTCAAAAGGAAAACCACAGCGGGAAATTCCCTCTAAGCAAGTTATTACGCGGAACAAACACTAAAGAATCGCTGTGTAGTTAAGCGAATAACTCAAGGAAGTAGAGTTCAACATCCTGCAGGTGGCAAGCGGTGCGGTATTGAAATTGTGGTATTGGCATCACATTAAATCAATACACTTATGTTGATATTCGATAAAGGCGTGTGGCGACATTAGTGCCAACATCACAAGCAAGCATTTAAGCGCGAAACCAATATTAATCTGTACAAATCAAAACATCGCGCCGTTGTATGACAGCGCGCCTACAATTTTTCGCGGTAATTCACTGGGCGCGAAACAGTCGAGAACCGAAGTTCATTTCGGGACGTCTCGGCTACAGTCCGACTCACGCACAGAGTACTTTATATTTATAGTATATATGACTAGACGGTAGGTAGACTCACGCCTTCAACAAGAACGCACGACATACGTGCTCGTGTACAAACGCTAGTTTTCGCGCTCGCTGCTTGCCTTCAAATCGTTCAAATAAATCCTTCTGCTGAACTGTATTATAAAACATGTGTGTGTGTGTGTGTGTGTGTGTGTGATTAAAAGTGTACGACGCAACTAGTCTTTTCATTTCTCCGTACACCGCTCAACGGCCGCAATCATCTCATCACCATCACACATCATCACCCCTCAGGCGTTAGTTTTAACTATATCGAGGCCTTCATAACAAATGGGCGTACAGACAAAAGTGCAGTTTTACACAAGGAACAAAATTGTGAATAAAACAAAACTAGTTGATTGTATAAGGGTGAAATTTGGTATACCCTTCTTTTTAGGTACACTTGCATACTGACTTTCTAAATTGAAACATGCATAGATTTTAGTCAAAAACAAGTAAATGGCATTTTTGCGTATACGCTCATTTGTTACGAAGCCCTCGATATAAAGTAAAACTAACGCCTTTATCGCAAAAAAATAACGCCGTTAATGCTTAGCTACGTTAGTTATTTGTCAATATTTAACGTCATTAACAATTTCGCATCTCAAATAGCGCATTAACCCCTTGGCTAAATCTGCGTGACATGGTCGCCGACACTAGAATTATCCCAGATATAGCAGGGGTTTAGAGTTTAGGAGTTAGTTATAGAATTCATTATATATTTCTTAATATCTTAGATTTATTTTAAATTATTATTCAGTGAGAACCGCGAGAGAATTACATTTAATGTTTAGTCATTAACATCAAAGGCGAAGGGTTACTGTACTGTTATTTATACTATAGGCATATGACGCTGAGATAGGCACGGCTGCGATTTCCGAAAACCCACGATGTCTAACTGGTGTTTACCATCCCAATTTTGACAGGCTTGCTGTGATTTCCGATAATTCGGAGTGTCAGGTATTAGATATTAGCAAAATACAGTAAATTCAAATAAACCTAAAATTATCTAACATTGGTATGTACAGGGGTTGTTATTGAAAAATCCTTGAAACCTTTTTCAGTTTATTATTATTTTTAGGATGTTGGCATATTTATATCGAGGGCATCATTACAAATGGGCGTAGGGACAAAAATGCAGTTTTACACAAGGAACAAAATTATGAATAAAACAAAACTAATTGGCATAGCATTCTAATGGTGAAAATTTTTTGAAATCAAGCAAAACATTTAGAAGAAGGTGCCAAATTAAACATAGATGAAGTCGGTTAAAGAACGACAGCAAATTTGTAAAATATAGTAAGTTTTATGTATTACTTCCCACCGACTTCAAGATATAGACAAAATCTTGAAGTTTTTACTTTTCAGTTTCAACTCTAGTTTTGTACTTGTTAAAAAAAATCTACTTTTTGCTTGCAAAAATACATGAATAGCTTTAGAAATAATATAATAAACGGCTGTAGAAATTATACAGCAGACACGTGTATACAAGTTGCCATGCCATACAACACAATATGATACCTACCTGTCAAAATGTGCAGGCGCTCGGCGCTCTTCAACAAAGGTTGCTCTCGGATCCTGAATTGGTGAAAATGGAACCACTTCAAAAGTATCATCTTTTGAATTAAAAAAACAATGTGAAATCCAAAATCGACAGAAAAATCGCGTAACAAACATAATTTGAATTGAGAACCACCTTCTTTTTGAAGTTGAAGTTGAAAAGCATCAATATAAGCCAAACAAAAAATCATTCTAAAAATTCTCCCCGCGTTGGCAACACTACAAAATTGCGAATAACGAAATCTATTCCGAGAGCTACGGTCTCATGGCGCGCATCAAATTCGTGGGCCCTTCCCAGAAGGCGTGTTTCGGTGAATGCTCATGTTCGTTTTACTTCTTAGTACGTAGACCTACCTATTTACCATGCTACCGAGAAACTTATTGTCTTTTAAGATAAAGAATTTAGAACAGTTCCGACGTTTGAGAACAATAATGAATACTTAGAAGCCATTTAAATGAAAGCTTATTCTGGGAAATGATAATAACAAAATAAAGAAAATGTTATTTCTTATTTATGTTGAGCTACGTATCAAATAAAACAAAACTAATTGTCGTCACTTAAAATTAATTAAAGAAATGTTCACAAGACAATATTGTCAATACACTACCAACTACCGCACCTCATGGCGTTCCCATGTCTTACTATTCATACATTTGCCTTACCATTGGTAGAAAAACATTACTTTTATGGGGCTTATATCCAATTAAAACTAGTGAGACAAATGAGTGTTTAGTAAGGCGTAGGAACCGGCCATAAAGCGAACAATAGTTGTAGGATATTGATTATTTTGAAGCAATAATTGCCTGTTTGTGTGAAATATTTTTTGATACAATTACTCCGTTGTTTATCGTCAGGCCAAAACATATTCAGTTATTTGATTGAGCTACTTTGCTAGTTATTATTTTAAAATCTGTTATTTCTAGTTTTAAAACTTTGTTCTAATTCGAAGGAATGAAAAAAGTCGGCATGTATAAGATTTAATTCCTTTGCCTGTCATTAAAGCGAACTGAACAATAAATATTTTAAAAACCCCGGTATGAAAATGAAAAACCCATTACGTCGACGTCACTAAATAACAAAAATACAAATTAGAGTATTCCTTTAATGCATAACCGCAATGTAATCCACGGAAATAAATATCATGGACGGCATGTTAATTAATTATGAAATAAATACTCTTTCCTACTGAAATAAATAAATTTATAAATGAGTTTATTTGACCTCTAAACCCGTATTTATTATATTTATACAAGTATTACTTAAAGGTGCGTTGAAAATAGTTATTAATGATCACATTCAGAATGCTATGACGAGCCTGAGCCTATAAACGGTATATCTCCATGTTTATACCCGGAACAGTTTTTTTTTATATAATCGGCATACTAATATACATTGCGTATCCCGTAGACACAGGTCTCTGTCTACAGCCACGGTACGCAAGTTACTCTGTTATGGATAAAATACAACGGACGACTCTGTGGCTGACCCAAGACACCCAGACCATAGTAAATAACGGAAAGTTTGTTTAAAATTTATCATGCCAGGAGTCGAACCCGAGACCTCTGCGTTCCAATGTCTTTTTTCTCTACGCATGACCTCGGAACCCAGGGGAGTTTTTAGACTTTAACTAAAGGAGTTGTGAAATGCCAGCCGCTATAGCCACTGAACTTATCAGCGTTTCTCCACGTCTGGGTGAGGCGCCAGGACGCCTGCGCTAGGTAATAACCTCGCGCGCGGTAGTGTCTCAACATGAACCGTCATGATGGGGTACCCCTGGGACCAGGACACCCTACGTCCCTAGGCGTGCCTCGCCGGCCGCGACGTCATCGGCAGGAGGTAAGTGCAGCATTCGTTCCTATGTTTGCCATCAGGGATGGGGTCTCGGCTGCGTTCTTCTGCAACGCGACGTCTTCGCAGAAAGAAGCCATCGCTTACAGGGGGGGCTCGAGACGGTAGGCAACTGATTACGACGGCAAAAATGCCTCCAAAAATGCGTGCAAAATCGCTTGAAGTACTAAAGCCCAAAAACAAACAAACATAACACTCAAAAATACATTTCAATTCGTTCAATTGAATCTAGAAATAGACATGGTTGTAGGAGAAGAAAGCTAGATAGAAGACTTCTTTCAGTTTTCTTAAGCATTAGTGGGGGCGGCATTTGTCGAGCTTCCCTACCGCAGCAAAACAGCTGGGGCTGGCCATACTGCTTACCAACTTCACTCGCTGCGCAACATTTTGCAATCTGCGCTGCGCCGAAGGGGCGTTCCAGTGACCTAGGCCGACAAAAACTTACCCACTCTACAATGGAGGCTATCACAGCTGTTAAGTCATAAAAAAGTAACAAACATACAAAACATATCGCATTTATATATTACTATGGATTTCCATGTAGAGCTTGTAGCACCGTACCGAATGGGCAATAATAGCATTATAGCGGCCATAGACTTCAATTTCAAGGTAACCAATTTGCAGTATTTTTTTCCGTAAGGTGATTTCCTATTTAAAAAGGGCCTAACGTGAAAGAACCACTGTGGAGGTCTGTGGGACACGGAGAACTTCTGGGCTTGCCCACCCACTAAAACATCCCCTGCTCTGTCTGAAGTTCGTGTTGCGGGCTATGGGTTCGCTTACGCATGGTCCTCTAGCCCGGAGGGATTATTTACCAACCCTCAGACCTATATTGGTCTGAGGATTTTAGCCGAAGAGCTGTCTTTAAGAGGTAATTATGACTTTTCTTTCTACACATAAATAACTTATCTTGATGTTTGAGACGGACCCAGAGTTGCCCGTTACATATTACCCCTAACATAAATGTACGTAAACATGTTTATTTTGGGAGTAAACAATGGTTGTCTGCCGATTTTCTATTTACAAATGGAAAAACACATTCAGCCAGTGTCATGTGCCTGGACGAGTAAATTACAAAACTGGAATTAATAATATTGCGTAACGTACAACCGCACGCTCGAAATTACTGGAATTAAAAACCTCATTTCCCCCCCGACTGTTAAGCTCAATTCGGTGAAGCGTATTGTTTGGATCCTACGTAATTTGCGGTCTATGGCTGACGAAGTATCGTATCCAGAGTCTATTATATATCTAAAATTGAATTATATTATGGATAGATCTGTCTGTGTGTGTAGCTATTTATAAAAAAACAACTGGAATAGAACTATACAAACGATGAAGAACACAATGCATTTTTTTTTTAGATTTTTCTGTTTGTATATTTGTTCGGGATTCACGTAAAAACTACTGGGCCGATTTTGATGCGGTTTTCAGTGATCGACAGCAAATTCTTAGACTTAAAATCCGTGCTACTTTTTATCCTGGGAATCCCACGGCACTTTTTCTGGGAATAATTTAAAATTGTCATATTAAAAAAGAAATACGAATTCCAATGTGATTTGTTCACTGATCCATAACAAATATGTAATAAAATGCGTGATATTTTTATCCCGGGAGCAGTTCGAAGTTTTTCGGGTGCATAAAAATTAACTTATTCCGACACAGGTTTCACTAAAACGTTAGCTTACATTCGTTTTTAAACGCTACGGTACATTGTGTCCCGTGAATTCCGCGTAAAATTCTGGTCAAGCGTGGACTAATTCGCGAGCATATGCTAGTTAAATTATAATAATGAAAGGAAATGGAATTTGATATTACTAATGTGTTAAAGATATACAAAAACATACCTGCTACGCTTCGACTTTCGTTGTTAATTCATATATCAAAGCCACACTAGCACTTAGAATTGCTTACTTTCAACGAAAATTAACTCAAACTAAATTCTTTGATCTTTGAAGTAACGTGCGATCAATTTCGTTTTCTACGGTGTCGTGATAAAATGACAAAAAAAGTTCGCCAATTCTGCAGAATTCTTCAACCCCTCGCGTGGATTGATACAAACTTGGATGATTTTAACCACCATCACGCGTATTCGAGTGTAAATCTTGCATTCGTATTCCACGAAAAACATCGTATTTTGCGGGATGAAGAAAAATCATAATGATCAGTTTATTTTCAAGATCGTAAAAAACAAAGTTACAACAAATTCATATTAATATTATGACTTTGTATCTTTATTTGTTATCATCTATCCAATATTGGATCGATCGAGACATAAATAAATTCCTCAAGCTTCAGAATTAAGTGATAAAACTGGGAAAATGATTAGACAAACTATTTATATATTTATAAATTATTTTATAAAAAATTGTTGCTGTACTCCTTCAAGCACAACTTTCAAATAAATCAAAAACATCAAAACATTATTATCTAGACTAGACGCCTTTTACGCGGCGACTCCCCTCCATCGCTGTTTTCTTCATTCTCTTCTTCTCTCTCTGGTAAGGAAGGAATTATCACTGTTTCTGCATCTTCATTATCTGTAAATATTTTATCTAATATACACCACTAGTATAATACTAGCTTCCATTTCGGGAAAAACGGAATGTTTATAAATCGTCAAGTGCCTTTGTTTATGTGTGGTACAGTAATTTTACTCAGAACTACTGGGTTTATATGGATATGAACGTTTAACAGGAAATTATATATACATCTCTAAATTTAATGATGTAGTGAAACCGCAAAAGGACTAAAAAGGTAAGAGCGGTTTATCGTTAGTATGTCTTTAAAAAGTCATAATTATTATGTTGTACAGCGGTAAAGATAACACAGACTTCATGATGAAGTAGTTATCGTTGCCTATGGATATTTGCAACACCAGCGATGCTGCCAACATGGTGCCGGCCTTGAATAGGGGCCTATAACTTACATTACATACTCTGGTCCAGGTGTGCTAGTCACCCAAAAAGATGCCCCACCACCTGACAATTAGGCACGGAATGCCAAGCACTTACTCATTTTACTAAACAGCGGACACCATATTTCCACATCGCCACTAGATGTAGCGTGATGGAACAAACTGAAAAATGGACACTCGACGTCGCGTGTGTTAACAAAAATTACATTAAAAAAACGTAATTTAGTTTTTATTGCTTGTTTATATTTGACTGTCTCTGTGGTTGAGTAGTCTAAGGTTTTCGCATAAACAAACTTTCCATTATTTAGTCTGAGTGTCTGGGAACTTTGTCTGCCGATTATTTATTATATTGTTACGACCGTCAAAGACCAATTCACACCTGCAGTTTAAAATTTGTAATTAGAAAACCAGCCTATTGTGTATTGTAATCCTTTATGGCAGGCATAAGCCAGGTGTGATTCTTGGAAATTATTGTGAGGCGGTCGAGTATTGTGTCGAGACATATTGTCTAGCTTAGTATAAAGGAATGCCCGAACGGCAAGGTAAGGGAGTCTAGCGATAGGCACAAGCGGGACAAGACGTGTGTACATTCGAGAAGCTATATAGTGACGGACTTTGCGCGTGTTATTGAATTGTGCATCACGTTTGTACTGGTTGCGTCCAGTTATATTTGTACCTGTGTTATACGTGTGTGTATAGTTCTAATAAATTCTATAGTAATTCCAAGGGCATTTTAATTCGAGTCCTACAAATCGTAACAATATCTATTTATTGATTTTTTCTTACCGACATCACTTCCTTGTGCTTCTTCATTGTCATTAATGCGATAAGCCTCTTTCAGAGCCTGCATATCGATCCTAAAGTCACGCGCAGTGCCCAGTGAAAGGTACTGCTGCCAGTTCAGCTGAAATAATACTAAGTAACGTTCAGAAGTGACAAATATCGTCGAGCCATAAGTACGCGTTCTAGCTCGCATGTCTATAGGGCACTTTAAATTTATGAGAAGTCGAGTTTATACGTTGAATTTTAAAAAAATACAAAATAAAAATCAGGGATGCTCGTATAAGCATCTTGCGAAAATGCAGCTTTTAGAATTTTGAATATAACTGACTTAACCTATACTACAAGTCAAGTCAGCCAATAAATGAATTCATTTCCGTGGAAACTTATCTTATACTAATATATAAATAAGGCTGAAGAGTGTTTGTTTGCTTGAACGCGCCAATCTCAGAAACTGCTGGTCTGATTTGAAAAATTCTTTCAGCGTTAGACAGCCCATTTATCGAGGAAGGCTATATATCATCACGCTAAGACCAATAGGAGCGGAGCATCAATGAAGAATGTTTCAAAATCGGGGATGATTTAACAAACTGGCTGTTTGTAAGCATTGTAAATAAAATTAGAGATGTTTTCAATCGGCATTTGACACTTATTGTCGATCGATTCCTTATAACGAGGGGTTAAGCCCGTTATATTATAAGTAACAATACTCACCTTTGCCTTATTAGCCATATTAATGATTTTGTTGTTGAATTGTTCAGCTGCGAATATCAAGAAGGGTATGAGTCTTGTCCTTCGCAACACTTGATTCGGCTTTCTTTGTTGCTGGGACGCCTCTACGTATGTTATGAAATTGGCAATGATGTTTGACAACTTTTTGCCGCACAGTTTCAACAGGCGTTCGAAGCTGAAAGAGTAATAATACTTCATAGAGTTTTCTTTCTCTGTGTAGTAGGCAAATTACCATAAATACCTTACGTTCAGTCGGGGTATGAAAATGTTCGCCAGTTTTAAAATTTATTCATTTAACGTTCTTTTCATTTTAACCTTTTCAAACGGAGTCACAGAAGGGACCGTTCCATAGAAAATTATACTATACTATACTATTTACAATAAACTTTAAAATTACTTAAATCCAAGCTGTTTCATTTTCTATTTTGTCTAAGAAGATTGTTTTAATACTTTACATTTTATTCGTTTTAATATTTAAGTTAAACATATTGCTTATATCCTGTTTAATTTCTTATTGTTAATCGCAGCGTCTGTCGTTGTCGAGAATACAATTTTTTTCACTCTACAATGTTTTATAAACGAAACATTTCTTCAAATGTTGGCATTATTATTTCTTGTACTTGTGCAAGCAAAAGTAGACTTTAAGATGAAGAACATTTTCATTCCACGTCTGTACGTATAATTGAAACAAAACATAGTTATATCCCCGCAAATTGCTATTGCGCCTGGCCGCCATTTTGGTGACGTAACCGTATCCGAACACTCAGTACTGTTAGCATTATTGGCCGGCGAGTACGCGTACATATTGAGTTGCGGATGACGTCACGTGAATATTAATTTTACAAGGTTCCAGCGCATTACCAATTTGCGGGGATAATAGAAAAGTATAGAAATCATTCGCTTTTGTAGTTTTTAAAGATCCTAAAGCAGCGGGCCAAGGACTCAAATCCATACATCAATCTAACAGAATAGTTTGGGACATTTACATATAGTAGATTGTTGTTGTTTATTGAGTCCAAAATTACAATATTAGTAGTACAATAGTAGTAGTAGTGCATAGACAATCGGCACTCTAAATCGGATACACTGTACATACATACTAATAATATAAAATTAGTGTTTGAAATTAGATTCATCATTATAAATATCATAATGGTTCCTAATGCTGATTCAATCAACTGAATTGAACCGACTTGAATCAATTCAGTTAACTGAAAGGGCACGACGTTATTCAATGACATTGAACGATTCAACTTTATATTTTTTTGGAACATTTTGCTTGATACATTGAAACTGGAAGACAGAAATTAATGGTCTAATAATCGGTTTGACGCTCGTTTTATACATATTATTTATACTGGATACTGGTTCTTAAAAACAATTAGAGGCGTAGCGTGCCTGTCTCGGCCGCCCGGGGCGGAAGACAATTTTGCCACCCTTTTATTTAGGTATTTCAATTTAATGCATACTATACTTATATTATAAAGAGGTAAATATGTGTGTTTCTAACGTTGTAGAAGGTAATCTCTGGATCACCTGAACCGATTTTGAAAAATCTTTTTTTTTTTTTTTTTTTATTCATGACCATAGAATCAAAGTCTTTCAGTCGGAAACATGTTAGTTAATAGGTCTTCGTATAGTAGCGCAGTTGTATTGCAGGCTACAACCGACGCCATTCAATGGAGTTCTTGTGAAAACTCGAAAGATCACATCTGACTATACAGTTCACATTTCTCATAAAAACACATAATTTCTACTCAAAAACTATCAATATCCTGCAACTATTGTTCATTTTAGAGTAATTATACACATTTTTAGAAAATAAAACTGCACAGCACAACGTCTCCTTTCAGTTCCCGCCAAAAACTCTCTTTTGAAAAATCTTTTTCTCTTGTGTTGCCAACAGTCGCTACATAGTATTATTCAAAGAAAGGGGATTCCCCGAATTCATCACAAATTAAGTTATGAAAAATTCCACGCTCTTTTCAATCGGTCCGAATTTGTAGTTGCGATAAAAATATGTTCAAATATTTATATTGTTTATTGTGAAATTTCACCGCTCCCTAAAAAGCGCTGCCCGGACCGGTCCATCCCTGCCACCCTACTACGCTACACCACTGAAAACAATACAAATAACTTATTTACCGTACAAATTGTGCAGTGCTGACATCTATCTGCTTGGCCAGTTTAAATAGTATCTTGTAAAACGTCATGCAAACGGAGAACACTTTGTCGCTTGGCGGGCCGACGGTGCAACGCATACTTGCGCAGGCACTTATCCACGTACACAGCTGGCATAACTGGATCACTATCGACTTGTGCACTTCTTTATGTTCTGTAAACGATTAAACTATTCGAATAAGCCGAGTATGAATGATAAATAAGAATTAAGTATATAGGACCGCTTTATGAAGGTACAGTCGCGGAATGAAAATGTTCGTCACCTTAAAGTCGACTTTGGCTTCCAAGAGTAGAAGAAACAATATTGCCAGTTTTTAAATAAATTGTGCATTTTATAATAATTCCATGTCTTCCGTGATCACAGCTACTGAAGAGTGGCCAAAACGTCGGAATAATAAAAATCAAATAAATTACCGCACTCAAAACCGTTAAAACGTAGTTTTATTATGTATACTATTTTCGCGAAACTACAAGAAAATATGAAATGGTACATTTGTAAAATATAACATGAAAACCTAAATTGCAATTTTGACAATGACAGACGCTAAGATTTACAATAGTAAACTAAGAGGACATAATAGACATAGAAAACACTTTATTGATCACCATTTAAGAACGTAGTTTTAATTTTTGGTGAACAATAAAGTGTTTTCATTCATTCTTTTTTTTATTGCAGGAGTTCAGCAGACAGGCAGATGGCCCACTTGATGGAAAGCGGTTACCATCGCCTATAGACGTTTGCAACACCAAAGGCGCTGCAAATGCGCTGCTGCTCTCTTAAGGGAGATTGGAACCTGGTCACTAATGACGGAACACAACTCAAAGTTGTTATGGCGACATACTCTAGACTAGGGGTGGTCGCCATCCAGTCGGGTAAACGCCCTACCACCTGGCTGTGGGTTATTTTGTCACCTCTTACGACAGGCCGCCCGGCCGCAGGAAATTGTAAAATGCACAACAAGACAATAGTTACTTGGTAAAACAAAAGGCAGCCTTATCGCTAAAAGCTCTAACCTAAATAATATCGCTAAGATCTCTTCCAGGCAACCTGACTCAACTCACTCACTCACTTAAATTATTTATAATTATTATTATTATGCAACAAAGAAAATAAAAATTACATACATGGACAGCAGATTACAGTCAAAAGTATTGTAAACTAGGACATACATTATTGCGTAAGAATAACGTAATGATTCCCAAGTGAATTTTTAAATATGCCAAAAGATTTCGCTTTTCTGACGTCAGTGGGTAAAGAGTTCCAAAGTAAAACAGTCTGCATGGCGAAGGAGTTGGAATAAAATGTTGAAGAGTGTGCAGGTGCCATTAAACAGGAGATTATTACTGGAGCCCAAATTGAGGATGTGTGACGTATATACTCCTAGGACGTTGAAACATTCCTTAAGATAAGGGTATAAGGTATAAACAATATACGATATATTGAGAAGATGATCATTCCGGCGAAGTGGGATAGGCAACCAGTCGAGCTTTTTGCGATATTGTGAAATGTGGTCATATTTTTAAACCAAATTTTAACCTTATGCAAACATTTTGAAGTCGCTCGAGCTTATTAAGTGGCTCTTGAAGTGAGATTAAGATAGCAAGCATCAGCATATTCGAAGATGAGTAATAGAATTGATTGAGCTAGGGAAATCTTAGTGGCAGTCGGAAGAAAATTTTCAGTCTCCTAAGCGATGTACAGGATGCAAAAATCTTGCGACTTAATTCAGCAATGTGGAGTCATCTACACAATTCCTTCTCCATTATTACACCAAAATTCTTGACTTGATCACTGCTAGGAATAGACGTATCATTAAAGATCACATCGGGAAGCAGTGAAAAATCTATTTTAGCTATGGCTCGCGAACTATAATACGACCGGCGTATCTTGGCGAATGTGAACATAGGCTCTGCGAACTTTAGCGCATGTAAACTCGTGAAGAAAATACAGTCACCAATTAGTACAAAGCAATGAAAAAGTACAGGGATGAAAGGCGACCAATTGTATTCACTGACCAGTCGTATGCCCACTCATCACACGAGTGTACATGCTCTTAAGTTCGCAGAGCCTATGTTCACATTTGCCAATTTAATCCGGCCGTATTATACCAATGGTGATGGCCTGAGTTTTATTGGGATTGAATTCTAAGTCCATTGGAGGTACTCCAGTTGTATATGCGGTTCGGATATAATCATTACGATTGACATAAATATTGAAACCAATAAAAAGTTTTACATGTCTAAACAATCCTTCTTGTCTCAAGATAGGAAATCAAAGAACTTTGATCTAAATCATTTTAAACTCACTTATGCATTTATAATATTAATATAAACAGTATAAATTAACTATAGGATAACAGGTAAGCTAATAATATATTCAAAACCTCATAATGGAATATAGTTAGAAGAAAATTGTTAACATAATTATTGTATTTTTGTCTTAATAGTACTTATATACCTTTAGCAATCCTGTCTCGATGTGCACGAACCGCGAACGTCTCGGCCAAAGCAAGATCTCGGGCCCTATTCAAGAGCCGCTCAACGTACTCAAGTCGCGTATTGACATGTAGGCATATATGTATCAACACTGTATGGCCGGTGGTACAATCGATTGTGGGAAATTCTGTTATCGCCTCATTCGAATCCTCATCTGGATCCTTCAATATATTTAAAAAAATACTTATAAACAAATAACGATGGCATTTTTTAAAATACATTGCAGATTGACAGAGAAAGAAAATAAATCTAATTTCAAGATAATAAACTCATTATTGAAGCAATAAGTCGACACATACTTAAGCATTGCTTAGTCACCTAAGCAAGGTTTAAACAATGTCAAAATAAAACAACACTAAGAACTAGTTTAAACAATAGCTAAGAGGCAAGATGGCGGTTTCAGCTGATTGTCGCTGATAGGTTGTCAAAAATTTAGAATACAGAACGTCGGCTGCACAAGATATAGATTAAAAAATTGTAATTTTAACCACAATATTTACTCTTTTTGGTTCTTCGTCTTTAGTATATTGTTCCTTAATATTTATGCCTCTTAGAAACAATTCAAGTTGATAAATGAAAAACTATTACTTTTAGGGTTTCATTCCAATGGTAAAATCAATTCACATAATTGTTAAACTTGTTAAGTAGTAATATGTGTAATTCTTAAAGATGATTCATATTGATCCAGTTACTAACTTTAGCACTGCACTAACTTTAAATCAATTCACACGATGCCAGCAGGAAATCAGCACTGGCTTCCTTCGAATTTGAAGCCAGTAGCTTGACCCGTGTAAATCAGCATTTACTCTAAGTATAAATAAATAGAACTGTAATATTTACGTCGATGGCACCCAAGGTGATTAACAGTTTCCTGAGCAAATCATCCAAGAACTGGGCTTCCTGTTGTTCTCTGCATCCTGCGGTCAATATTGAAGGGATCAAGGACAGGCAGTCTAAGTTGCTAGTCCGTATGAAGTCTTCGAACTTAATTATGATCTAAAAAAAATATATTATTTATTTTAAATTAGTTGTCTATGACACTGTTTCGTACGTGTCAGAGAGCCATGGTGGAATAATTATCTTCATTATAGCTCTCGCAGAACATCGGCATGAAACGGTTACACTTGAGCCGATCGGGTTTTTTTACGTTTGCTACGTTTGATAGGCAAACTGGCAGACGGATCCACTTGATGGCAACTGGCTACCGTCGCCCATGGACATCTGCAACACTAAGGGAGCCGATACGTTGCCTGCCTCGTTGTCTTTAAATATCTGTTTACGCACTTACAAAGAGCCCCCCATATTGTAGCGCTCTGGGAAAACCGCGGGAGGGAGGAGCTCATTCCACAACTTGCTCACCTATGACATAAAGGAGTGAGCACGAGCACTAAGGGCGCAGCGGGAACTTATCAGGAACAAACCGAAAAAATTATAGTCCTGCCTTGGTCTTCCCAAGAGTGTACGCCCTGTGCCTGGGCACCGGTAGGTCCATCCTATTTACAGCACTGAGTCTAGATAATCATAGATAATAGAGTAAATAACAACTTTGAGGATAGGCTAAATTCTAATTATTATAATAATCATCTTCCTATTTTTCCATGTTCCCCGAACATTGCGACGGGCAGACGCCATAGTCCCCATATTCCCAGACCCTTAGAACCACTTGCACTTCACCCCAATAGCCCGGTACATTTTGTCCTCATTTCCCACAATAGTCCTACACTGGCCGGGACTTGTCCTTGGGTGCATTATTATATGGCGTAGACAGGGATACTCACCGATCAGTGTCACGCCACATTTACATTAAATTTGTCAAGGGGCCTCTACGTGTTGGCCTTCATATGGCCCCACGCAAGCCCTCCAAAATTCTGGGCCATTTTAATGGCCCGTGGTCTTGAAAGACATACAATAATAATAGCAAATTAAACATACATTACACATTTCCAAACAGGATGGGACGGGTATCACCAATAGCATGTTAGCCAGTCCGCTTAAGGACGCGGACAACTTTTTAGCAACGGCGTCCCTTTCCTCCGTCGCGTCGGTTTCGATCTGCGCGAGCGCATTCTGTACGTTCTCTAATATTTTCGCTATACAAGCCGCTGTTGTTGAATCTGTTTGATCCACTATTAAGAAATAAAACATCAATTATTATCGAAGTGATAATTTATTATGGGAGGGTTAACCGCTTCGTTACGTAACGCGTTACGCGCCAGTCCGTCTGGCTTCCCATTCTCTCACGCATACGGCAGCGGTAGGTAGGCTCCTCCTGTCTCACCCTAACTCACAGCGCTAGCCGTATTTCTTCTAATATACATAATTCAAGAATTGTGACCAAGAATAAAATATATTTTATATTATTGATATTATTAATAAATTAACCTTTCCTTGCATTATCATATTAATATACAGAAATTTTAAGTACTAACCTAAGCTTTCCTCAAGTTAAACAATTTCAATATTAAATAGTTCTGCTTAGATTAGTTTAAGTTGTCACTTCGGTCGGGCGACGCGCGACGCACACGGTTTTTTATCTTTATTTTTTTCTTAGAGGCCACTAAGTCATGTCAACTATTTATTCATTTACCAATGCTAAATATTTGACATTACATGAACCTTACGTTAAATTTTAACCGCTCGTAAGGCAAATTAACCGTAAGTAAGATATAGGAACTAGCCATTAGAGAACATACATTAACATAGGGTTTTTTTTTCTAGAAGCCAAATAGGCTTCGGAAACCCAATTATCCCAATAAAAATACTATTCCTTTTTCAGGGATAAAAGTATTCTATGTTCTTTCTCGAATTGACACTACTTACATATATTACCATATTTCAACAATAAAAGGTCGCTTTCGCTTCCGTATAAGTGTTATAGACAGACAGAGATACTTTCGCATTTATTATATTAGTATTGAAGTATGGATTTTTCAATACTTGTCTGACGTATAATGATGTTTTCTCATCCCTAGTGGGTGGGTGGTAACACCTATGGAATATATCGTACTATCAATTTTTATCTATACACATAACCCGACGAATAGCCACGAGTCACGACGATTCTAACGAATCGTTTTTCCAAAAATAACTATGCATGTGCAACCCAATGATAACTAAAAATAAGTGTTATACTACATACCTATTTTTGATAAACAGCTTTCTATTTTCAACGAATGTTTAGGAGAATGTATTAAATTAAGACAAGTTCTGAAAACATCCACGCAATACAGTGCTGTTTCATCATCGAAAGTGCACATATCCCGAAATCTGTGAAAAGGATTTGTCATTTTCATACTCAACAAAAGAGAACGGTTAAAGTGGATCCCATTCATTCGTTCGTATTCAGTGTTTTGATTGATGGGCGGTTCTTACATCTTACTATCATTCCCTTGCCCTATCATGGGCAGAATTTTGACATTACTTGTATGAAGCTATGTCAAATTATAATATATAGTAAGGCAAATGAACGGTTGGTATGATATAGGAACCGGCCCTAATAGGTATTATTACATGTATTATTTTTAATATTTACATTAGTAAAAACATAGTCGTAACATATAAATAAGATAAAAATCATAAAATTTAGAATTAAAATAAATACCTTAACACGGCAATGCAACTAACTGCCTTACTCTAAAACACGTTTTCAGTTATAGGTTTTATTTTAGAAGTTCTTTTGGGTTTTTTTTCTTTGGCTTTGGCTCCAATTACACTATCATACAAATAAGATCTCATATCTGTCAAATTCTATCATCATATTTAAATGATGTTGTTCTTCATTTTTACACATTAGGGTCATTGACGTAACAGTGAATCAGTATTTATTCAAATTAACCAAGTTACACCACTGCACAGTTCTGGACATTAAATATTACAAACCTAGAAAGGTACATTACTGGTCTTTATTATATTATAACTTCAGCCGCCTATCTGTAACTATTTTGATAATATAGTGAGTTTTTTTTAAAATGAGAAATGATTCACTGTATACTTATATAGGTACACAGTGGATCTTAGTATTATACACAATGAATAAATTAGGTTTTAAAATAATACAAGTATATTTCATGTATTTCTTTTATTTTTTAAATGTAATATCATCACCCTCGAATCAGAAACATATTTGAGATCAAAAATCATTATCCACTGTATCCCCTTTATTAATTTCCGACTGTGTAACCCCATGCTATAAAATTGTTATTGCATCATACCAAAACAAAATATTACATCAACAAGCATCTGACTTCAGTAAAAATGAAGCTTAGGAAATAGTTTATATGAAAAAGTATTAATGAACGCACAAGGTACTAATAGATAAATAATCATAACTTACTTGTTTTTAGTTTTTTTGACGGAACCTGACAAAAAATCCAGTATAACAGGTGTATGCGCTGACTAAATCGGTACTGTAGTATGTTTGAAAGCGACTGGAGGGTAAGAAATAGGCTATGTCACGGCATTATTTCTGTCCTTTAAAGTACTGATTCTCTGTGTACACTTGATCCACTGTTACCACAACGACCCTACACATACGATCATATAAACGTCATACTTTATCAAGTTAACAGACTACTGAGGAGACTCCTATCAAGATGCTTCTACTCCTATGAAGTTGCTATGAGTGCAATTTTATTACTTGCATTAAAAAAGAAGATAAAAACGATCAAAAAAACAACAAAAACTTAAAGACGTATATTGGATTAGATCATGGGTAGTAGTGGTGGCAAATATAACCATTAACCAATAAATTTACCGGTAAAAAAAATTAACACTTCTATTCGATAAATAAAATTAAGCAAAACGGTTAAAAATACCATTTACCAAATACACTGCGTGTAGTCGCGTAGGTAATTATTGGAAATTATATACATGCAAGTTTCAACTTTATAGACCTCAACACAAGTTTTATTTTCGCATTGCAGATGTTTTAAACTTATCATGTAAATATTGAATTTTGAGTATTTGATTGTATGCTCTATGGCCCTCAAAATACAGCACAATATTTAACTTGGTGTTTTTTACACTTAATGGTATTTTTATTTGTTAGAAAATTAAAATGAAACGATATTTTTACCGATCGCGAAGATGACGGGATTGGTTGATTTTTTAAACGTAATATATTGTTTGGTAATTGACATTACGGCGGGTCAGTGCATATTTTCTATTATTTTGGTAAAGTTGTGTTTTTGTATTTCAAGAGATTTGTACTCTGTGTTTTGACTTTTTTTTTGTGTGTTTGAGCCTTTGTTTACTTTGTTGTTGTCGATTTTTAAATTTTATATCTAACTTAAAATGTAGAAGTATGAAGGAAAGTTCATTGAATCAAAAATAATATAGGACACTCAACCATTCGAGTTAACATTAGCAGAATTAATTTTTCAACGGAAAGATTTACGGGTATTTTCAACCAATAAAAATATCGGTAAAAAAATTATCATTTACCAATTAACAGATAAATAAATTCAACCATTAAGGCCATCTTTAATGGGTAGGTAGCAAGGTGATCAGAGAGAGGGATCCGATACACCTTACTAGAAGACCTTA
Source organism: Dendrolimus pini (assembly GCA_949752895.1). Taxonomy (NCBI): domain Eukaryota; kingdom Metazoa; phylum Arthropoda; class Insecta; order Lepidoptera; family Lasiocampidae; genus Dendrolimus; species Dendrolimus pini. The sequence goes on from OX457136.1 coordinate 17,049,902, forward strand.
GACCAGAAGATAAAAAGTCTTACAAGGTATTACAGTCGAAATTCTTGCATTTTTACGCCATTTTAGAGGTTAGATGGATGATATTGTTACATACCGACAAAGAAATGCGCACCTGATTGATTACCCTTCCCGCATTCGGAGTTATTTCGTTTACTTCGTGTTTAAAATTTGCAATTAGACAATAGTCTATAGTTAACCAGGTGTGCAGATTACATTTTCTCGGAAAACCTCAGGCAACGCGGTCCTTTGTTGTATTATACAGTTTAGTATAAAAGATGCCTGATTGGGGGGGGGGGGGGGGGTGAGGTAGTCAAGCGACGATTACGATACTAGCAAGACGTGTGTAGTAAGCGATATAGTGACGGACGTTGCGCGTGTTATTGGATCGTGCAGTTTGTACTGGTTGTACCCAGTTATATTTGTACCTGTTTTATACATGTTTGTACAGTTCTAATAAATTGTATAGTAATTCCAACGGCATTTTAATTCGAGTCCTGTAGCTAGTAACAATATGATCATATTTGTACGATTGCTGTGTAATAGGATCCTTTAACTATGATCATAGGGAATATGAATCATATGTAGTTATTACACTGCCATAGGTTCTTATGAATATGAAAATGACTCGTACTTCTATGATAGTCTAATAAAACCCTCAGGGAAAGCCCTTTGGGTTAATTTAAACACTGCCATTTTGGTGAATGAAATCCAAGTTCTCGGGGAGAAGTACGATAATAAAAAAAACTCACTAATATAACCTTCAAAATAAATAATCTTCCACAACTCACCTGCAGATACATCTCTTATACATAACCACAGCTATACTCGTGACATATGTGCCAACAACTTTTTTTTCTAAATCGTTATTGAGAGCCGAGAGGACACAGCGCAACGCCCAATGGTGGAAATCGCGACGGGCTCGGAGTGAATTGCGTTCGGGTGTCGATGACCATGCCACCTCTTCACTGGGTCGAAGGAAATAACTTTTATTTTGTGTTTAATGCCTGGTTTTCACAGAGCGCTACAATATGGGGCTCTTCAAAAAGGGCGTGAACAGATACTTTAAGTCTCGACGAGGTAGGCAACGGGTCGGCTCCCTTAGTTTGGCAGATGTCCATGGGCGACGGTCGCCACCTACTACCAGGTGCCGTTTGCCAGTTTGCCTACAAGCCAACATAAACAGGAAAAAATAAATGAATCATAGACTTCCATAGACTAAATACTAACCATAAACAAAATTAAAACTAAATAATTTTAAAAACTACGTATTGTAACTTTTTAATGTCTACCTATGGGTAGGTGCCGCGCGCCTTCAAAATACCAAGAAACGGGAACGGAAAATTTTCATAAAAAGTTGTTCATAAAATGAAAACTACTGAGCCACACTATGTTAAATTTTTAAGGGACTAAATGGCAACCATTCCGCATCAAACTAAAGAAGAATCACGTAAATCGGATCATAAATCTCAGCGTAATCGGTGTACATACATAAAAAAAACCACCAATCAAATTGAGAACCTCCTCCTTTTTGAACTCGGTTAATGAACAAGTTGACAGTAGGCTAAATAGAACTCTAACAATACTCATTGACACATGACATATTAAATTTGTCTTCGGCGATCATGACTACTGAAAAGTGACCGAAACGTCGGGATGATAAAAAATAATTAAATTATCGCACTTAAAACCGTTAAAACGTAGTTTTATTAGCTAGTCGCGAAAACATAAGAAAATATTACTATGTTACCTGTACAGCAACTGCAAAATCCTCAAACATAACTTCATATCCCATAAACAAGGCAGAGGTTTAAATGGCCCCACTCTTTCTTTTACCATATTGTTCAGTTTTGTTGGAGCTTTGCCACTCTCCCCTTGAGATTTCTGACTTTTTTGCGATCGCCCTTCTTTTGAATCGTTTCCGGTTGATTTATTGCCTTTTTTTGATTTTGCCGGTGTCTATAAATAAAAAGTTTAATTCGGTCAAAAAAAGGGGGTAGTTTAATTGCTAGGATAACTTCTTTGTCGTACTTTAATAATACCACATTATGCCAGTAACATACTGTTACAGTTATTGAGTAGCATAGTTGTTCTTGTCGTGTTTCTTTTTAAATTTAATGATTAATTTTCTTATGTACCCCCTAAACGATACAGTCGACCATTTCCTTACTTGAACAATAATGTTATATTTTTATTTATTCTGTGATTAGCGCCTGTTTTGTATAGAGTACTTGTCTATAATTTACCATAATTTTATATAAGAATATTCCTCTCATGTAAAACTTTAAGTATAATATTTTATACAATATCTAATATAAAATATTATCTAAACTTTCCAAACAATAATGTATTAAATTCTTGTCATGCATAACCCTTTAATTAAAATAGTTTATCAATGACTTCAAGCTGCTATATATGCCAATATGCTAAGTCTGTTAAATTATTGGAGGGATGGCGAGTTGTTCTAAAAAAGCTTGTCGACTGTTCAAAGTTAGTGTATAATATATGTTAAAACCGTAAGGTTCTCTGATTATAAATATGTGACCAGTTGCTGTTCTTTTACAACCTTAAACCCTTCTGAGTTGTTGCAAGTATTACAATACATTGTAATATTCAAGCATTCACTGCTTAGGTACAAGCATGTAATAATCTAACATCTGGGTCAAGTTTTATTATTTTTATGCTATTTAATAATTTTCATTAAGTCATTGTAGAGTAATGGCCAGCGCACGGATCCCAAACTCTTAGGGCGCGTGTTCGATCCTGGCCGGAACGCATGCACCACTTAGGCAGTTTTCTGACCTAATGTGCATATTGTTACAATTACCACGTACTAACAACGGTGAAGGAAAACATCGTGATGCAACCTGCACATCGAGATAACCGAGTGTCAAACCTGCCAAGCCGCCTTGGACAAAAGTGTGGCGGGTAAACTGTCCGTTCCCCTATAGTGGGTGGTCCCAGCCCAGCAGTGGGATGTTTATGGGCTGTTATTTATACACGTTCAGCAGTTCCCAAAAAAATGCGAGCGCAACGCCATCTTTTTCGGGTTTTTGTTCCACGGTAACGACATTATTTATCGGGGTAAAAAGTACCCTATGTTACGCACCGAGATATAAGCTAGCTCTATGTCAAGTTTCACTGAAATCCGTTCAGTAGTTTTCACGTGATCTTGACAAAGAGACAAAAATTCTAAAAGCATTTACGGAATCTCTTGGTGAGAATTATCCCTGAGTTTTCAAACGCATTATACAAACTCAAACCATTTACAGATTTTGTTATACATATTTTTATATTATAGCATAGAACAGTGTTCCGCAAGTTTTCGATGATTAATAAATAAATGTTGATTAATATTACTTAAAAAATGATTTTTATTTGTGGTGTACCTCCAAAAATCTTCGTTTTCGTAGATATACCTTGAACACAAAAAGTTTGCAGGACACTGGCATAGATTGATAATAAATAATACCTTAGTCTGTTCTACAATACTATAGTAATTTCTATACAAGCGATAGACACTGTCTGCAAGTCCAGTGGTGTTTGGGTTCCACTGCATTATTTTGTACGCAACCAAAGCCTCATAGGATTGTATTAATAGTTGTACTTTGAGATTCTTCGCTTTGGATTCTGGTGTAAGATCTGTGAGGCCGGGGTCTTCCTGAAACCAAAATATTTAGATAGATAGCATAGATAACAACTAAAATTATATTTTCGCAAACGCAATTATGTAACTAATATCAGTAATAATAATTCAATAAATACTTAAATCTTAATACATTAGTTTTAGTTATACATCGTAAGGATAACAAACAACGAAAAAGAAAAGATTAAGCAGATTACTAAACAAATGAACAGGTGTGATCTTTCACCATAGAAATTACCATTTTTTTTAAACTAAAGTTTTTGCATTAAATATATCGAGGGCTTCATAACATATAGGCGTATACGCAAAAATATAATTTTTTGTTGTTTTCTAAAATCAGTGCATGTTATAATTTAGAAAGTCTTACCGGTATGCAAGTTGTGTTGATTTTCCGAACTTCAGTCTTATACAATCAAATAGTTTTGTTTTTTAACAATTTAGTTCCTTGTGTGAAACTGCGCTTTTGTCTGTACGCCCATTTGTTATGAAGCCCTCGATATCATTTATTGTTCTTTGAGGGCTGGACCCTGACACGGAAGAAGGAGCCAATTGTTGGTCGCAGAGAGGAAGGTTCTCAAAAAATTCTTGGACCCAACAGTAAAAGGAGATCGCAGCTGGAGGGTCTGAATCAACTCCGAAATAGAAGACCTCATGGCTGAGTCCAACATAATTGGGGAGTCTCCGCTGGCTCGGTCATGTAGAGCGGATGGAGGAGGATCGGGGAGTGGTGAAGAAAGCATACTTGGGGCGACCAGCCGGCACAACAAAAATTACTTATTAAAAACAACAATTTCACTTTCTCTTAGTAACTATTCTTACCTGTCAAACATTTGAATTTGATGTTCGTCCCGTCGTTTGGAAACCAATTATAAATTTAAAAGTCGTTCAGAAATCAAATTAAATTTAAAAGTGAAGTTTTTTTTTCATTGTTTTGGTTTTGAATGTCAAACGTTTGATGTTCGTCCCATAGTTCAGAAATCAACGTTTTTAGTTTATTGATTCTGAGGCGGTACGAAGTTTTCCGGGTCAGCTAGTCACTTATAAATATTTACAAAGATACGAGTGGCATGCCAGGGCCACGCCATTGGAATTAACAGAATACCGAACTCGACAAACCTACGATTCTGACGAGAGAGTAATAGCAGAATCAGACCCCTGGTGTTGCAAACGTCTATAGGTGAAACACTTTCCATTCACCATCTGCTTGTTTTTCACCTACACAATAAAAAAAATGGATCTCTTACCATGGCAACAACTGCCAGTCTTTCGGTTGCACACAACTGGTTCATAATGGCGTTCAGTTGGTTCTTGAGGTGGACGTTTGAGGTGTCCCGGGTTTGACTCGACAGTATATCTTCTAGATCGTCATCATCGTCGAGCTGGAGGTACTGGGCGACTAAATACATCACGTGGGATATGGGTTCCTATCATAAAAAAAATATAGGATAAAGAATCTATGGAGATTTGTTGCAGAGTATGTCATTGTTGCGACGGCAACAATATGTTTTTGTTTGTTACTTCATTAATTCTTTTAAAAGTAATTGTAATACAACTTCTATATGTATTTTTTTAAAGAGTCCGAGATATATAAATAATTACGATAAAAAAAATGCTAGACATATTGGTGGGGGAGTTTCTTGTCGCTTCTTCTCCTTTAACAGTGCAGTGTAATACTTACAAGCCAATAGAAGTATGTAAACTGTATCTTTTAAAACACAATAAAGCATGTTCATTCATTCATGGTGTTAAAATTATTAATATGGAAATTAAACGTAATTAGGGAACTGTTTTTAATTTTTATAATTACATATTAAAGCCCGTCCAGCCCCACCAGAACACTGTCACTGGGCATTGTACCTAGAAGGCTGGCAGCATTACCTCTGGATACAGAGGCTAATCCTTTGAGCGAGGTAAGCTCCAGCCTTCCAGTCTCCTGTTGTGTCGACCAGGCGTTTTTTAATTTTTTGAAATAATTTGTGGGCTCTTGGCCTCCATGGGCCCAAAGTCTCCACCCCAAACGGCTCGAATATGTAACCTGTTCCAAGGGTTGCATATTTGAGCCGTTTGAGGTTTTCGGCAGAAGTGGAAGTGCGACCGACCCCAGCTTTGGACTACTGGAGATGAGAAGGCGCCAGTTTGACAGCAATCCTTAGCTATCATATGTGCTGACTATGTACGATGAGCCGCCATTACTAATCCCACATTTTATCCGTTCAGGATTATTTTTTAAATCCCCTCCTCTCTTTCTTGGTTTAGGAAACCTATCCGTTCAGATTATAGCCTATTAATTTATTGAAAATATTAAGAAATCTTATTTATTTTTGTAGCCACACAATAGTATATATAAAGCTGAAGAGTTTGTTTGTTTGAACGCGCTAATCTCAGCAACTACTGGTCTGATTTGAAAAATTCTTTTTCAGTTTTAGATAGCTCATTTATCGAGGAAGGCTATAGGCTATACATCATCACGCTAAGACCAATATAATAATAGGAGCGGAGCACCAATGAAGAATGTTTCAAAATCGGGGGATTTATTAACTTACTTTTTTTACCGTTCCACGCGGACAAAAGCTAGTATCATTAATAAACTGCGACAATCACTGAGGAACACCAGCCCTGCGACGCACATGTCTACAATGTGCGTTTGTCTTGCAAGTATTTCTTTATTTATTCCTCTACAAATACTTACAACCAAATATGCTGCAGTTTCAGTCTCCTGTACACATTTATCCAACAACAGTGGGTTTTCTTCATCTTCGGATATATACATGACTAAATGCTTATGCAACATTTCCAATATTGACTTGTGTAACACAAATTTTTCTTTAGTACAATTATATAATTCTGTAAAACAGAAAATTAAATCTTGACCTCTAACATTTAAAGATACACCGTTATGGCTACGTTCCACATGAGGATCACAACGACCAGGCTCACGATCACGATTTTTCCCATTCCACTTATTCGCGGGCGTTACAATCATAAACTTGAGTAGAACGGATTACGGAACGTTGATGTTATTAACAACAAAGTGCAACACGAATATCTACAGTTGCTGTGTGGTTGATTTAAAAATCGCGCCTTTGACAACGTATCGATACAGAAAACTGTTGCTCCGTGGTCAACGCCCACTACGACCCATCTCTTGGCACGGGTCGTTGTGAGCGTTGCGTAATCGAAAATTATGACGTCATTAGTGACATTTTCGCCACGACCATAACGACCGTGGTCGCTATGTCGCACGGCTGAAGGAGAATGTTGGGCGTTATGAACCACAAGTGGAACGTAGCCTACTAAAACACATATATAAAAGTTTTATAAAATTAACACGACTACTACAAAGGTTACCATATGATGAATGAAATGAATGAATGAATGAAAACTCTTTATTGTTCACCATAAACTTAAATCTAGACAATTGATACGGATACATTTGTATTAGAACAATGGGCGGCCTTATCGCTTATAGCGATCTCTTCCAGGCAACCCGGTGTCAGGAGATTTTAAACGAAATTTAAATATAAGAATAAGAATTTTGGTGGTGTATTATAAAAAAAATAAAGTACTATATATACTTATACTACTTATATATATATATATATATATATATATATATATATATATATATATATATATATACATATAGATAATCATATATACATATATAATTAGATATATGATGATATTATAAATATATATACATTCAAACAATAGATACATTAATTTAATGCAACGATTTTTATTTAATGGACCAATAATGGTCAGTGACCATACTTTTAAATGTAGAAATTGATTTAGCTTGTCTGATTGGTAAAGGGAGGGAGTTCCACAGGCGAACAGCCTGTACGGCAAAAGAATTTCCTATGAAGGAAGAAGTGTGTGCAGGTATTTTTAATAAAAGATTTTCATTTGAGCGCAAATTGCAGGAATGAGATTGGTAGAGAAAACTAAAAAGTTCCTTTAAATATTGGGGAGAACAGGGATTGTAAAGGATATTGTGTAAAAGTGAGAGTAGGTGAACATTCCGGCGAAAGCGAATAGGTAACCATTTAAGCTTATCACGAAATTCGGAGACATGGTCATATTTACGCAAACCAAATATGAACCGGATACAAACATTTTGAAGGCGTTCTAGCTTATCTAGTTGTTCCTGGGTTATGTCGAGATAGCAGGCATCTGCATAATCAAGTATGGGAAGAAGCAAGGAATGTGCAAGCATAACCTTAGTAGCAGTAGGTAGGAAATTCTTCAACCTTCTGAGCGAAGCGGATGAAGCGAAAAGTTTCCTACTGATTTCAGTTACGTGAGGCCGCCAAGACAGTTCTCTGTCAATGACAACTTCCAGATTCTTGACAGTTTCACTGATTTCTATGACTACGTCGTCAAATTTAACACGGGGAAGTGATGACCAATCAATTCTGGAAATAAGTCTACAACTACCGATTATAATAACCTTCGTTTTATTTGGGTTCACCATAAGACCATGGGCTTTGCTCCAGTCGAGTATTTTAGTAAAATCCTTATTAGTTCTCTGGATAGCTTCACAAAGATCACTAGCATTGCATTGTGTATAGATCTGCAAATCATCTGCATAGAGGTGGTATGACGAAGAAAGGTTATTGGAAATTGAGTTAATGAAGATAGCAAATAAGAGAGGTGATAAAACGCCGCCCTGTGGAACACCAGCAGACAAATCACACCATGATGAATAGACATCATCAATGCGAATGCGTTGCCGGCGTCCAAACAGGTAACTACGAAACCAGTCAATAGCTGTTGGAGATATGTTAAGAGAACTCAAGATACCTAGAAGGACATCAAAATCAACGTTATTGAAAGCACTACTGAAGTCAAGCAGCGACAATATAGTCAATAGACCATTTCCCATACCATGACGGATATCTTCAGTGACCTTCACCAGTGCAGTAGTGGTGCTATGTCCTGGACGGAAACCAGATTGTAAGGGATTGATAAGGGAATTGGTATTAAGGAAAACGCTGAGTTGTTTATGTACAAGACGCTCCAGTACTTTAGAGAGGAAAGGTAGGATGGAAATGGGACGATATTCGGAAAAAGAAGAAGGATTGGGTTTTTTAGGTAATGGAATTACTTGAGCTTCCTTCCAAGAGTCAGGAAATGTACCCGAAGATATAGAGACATTGAGAATGTGGGTGATTACATGAATGATATCGTCTAATATAGGAATGATCATATTGCGGCTAATACTGTCGCTGCCGACTGCATTAGAGCTGATAGACATTAAGCTCTTCTTAACATCACAATCAGAAAATTGACAGAAGTTAAAAGAAGGATACGCAGGAGTTGACACATTAAAAAGGTGATTTAAAGTTGCAGCTTTAGACTGCCTATTAAATTTAGCAGTAGAGGAGAAATGCCGATTCAACAGCTCGAAGTTTAGATCTTGTGATAGTGAACTATTCGAAGATTTGCCAACTCCTAGAGTTTTAAGAAATTTCCATATTTTTGCAGGATCATCAATTTCAAGAGATTTGTGAATATAACGGCGTTGGGCGTCCCTACACACCCTATTGCAGAGATTACGGATCTTGACATGATGATACCATATGATTCTAACCCCAATTTTTGTTATAATCAAAGTCCCAAATTAAGAAATAAAACATTTCTAGCAAAAACAAAACAAACTTCAAGAGTAACTAAAAAGCAAAAAAAAATAGATAGATAGATAGATAGATAACTCTTTATTGTACACCAATACAAACATGAACTTAAGACTAAAATTATATCTAGTTATGTACAAAGGGCGGTCTTATCGCTAAAAAGCGATCTCTTCCAGACAACCCCAGAAATAAATTTAGATGATAATGGCGATGGTGGTATACGTAACATATAGTACAAACTACTTACATTTTAATAATAAATACATAAATTATATATATATAAATATATGGATAAATTTTATATATTACATAGATATATACTTAATATACATACCATACAAATACATATCTACAAAATATATAAATGTTTATAAGTGAATTTAAATATCATATTCCAACGACAGGTAGTATTTTTTGATCATAGTTTTAAATATCGCTAGCGATTTTGCTTGTCTGATTGTAACAGGAAGCGCGTTCCAGAGCTGTATAGCCTTAACAGTAAAAGAATTGTTATAAAAAGTTGAGTTATGCGCAGGAGTGTTCAATTTAAGTTTAGTAGAAGGGCGTAAATTATGAGAGCACGAAAGAAATTCAAAACTTTGTTTAAGTTAATCAGGAGTACTAGGGACAAATAAAATACTATAGAGAAGAGCAAGGATGTGAGTATTCCGGCGAAATCGGATTGGCAACCACTTGAGTTTTTTTTCGGAATTCAGAGACATGGTCATATTTGCGTAGTCCAAATATGAACCTTATGCAAAAATTTTGGAGGCGCTCAAGTTTATTGAGTTGTTCTTGGGTTAAATTTAGATAGCTGGCGTCAGCATAATCAAGGATAGGAAGTAATAAGGACTCTGCTAGCTTAATTTTGGTGGTAGTGGGTAAGAAATTCCTCAACCTTCTGAGGGATTTGGATGAGAGATAAAGCCGCCGACTTAATTCGGTGATATGAGGTCGCCAAGACAGCTCACTGTCAAATATAACGCCAAGGTTTTTTACCTTATCACTAAAAGGAATGATTGCCCCGTCAAACATCACACTAGGTATGGTACTCCAGTCGACCTTATTAAGCATCCGTGAGCTACCGATGACGATGACTTGAGTTTTTTCAGGGTTGACATGAAGCCCAAAAGACTTGCCCCACTGCAGAATGCGTTCAAAATCAATGTTTATGATTGAAACTGCTTTGTCTAAGGTGGCGACAGGTGATTGTGTATAAATTTGTAAATCGTCTGCATAGAGGTGATAGGTTGAAGTGAGTTGATTAGAGATGGAGTTAATAAAAACAGCGAACAATAAGGGAGAAAGCACGCCGCCCTGAGGAACACCAGCAGTGAGTTCACACCATGATGAATAATCATCCTCGACGCGAACCCGCTGCCGGCGGCCATACAGGTAACTGTGAAACCAGTCGATTACTGTAGGAGATATGTTAAGAGAGCTTAGAATACCAAGTAATATTTCAAAGTTAACATTGTTAAAAGCACTGCTGAAGTCCAGCAGCGATAGCACAGTCAATAAACCATTATCCATACCATAACGGATGTCATCGGTGATTTTCACGAGGGCAGTAGTTGTGCTGTGGCCAGAACGGAAACCAGATTGATAGGGATTAAGGAGAGAATGCCGATTAAGGAAAACACTTAATTGTTGGTGGACTAGGCGTTCCAGGACTTTAGAAAGGAATGGCAGAATAGATATGGGACGGAATTGAGAGAAAGAAACAGGATTGGGTTTCTTAGGAAGAGGAATAATCTGGGCTTCCTTCCAGGAGACAGGAAAGGTACCAGTAACTATAGAGGCATTGAATATATGGGTGAGGAGAGGATTAATGACATCCAGTATGGGCAGAATCATGTTGCGACTAATACCATCGCTGCCGACAGCGTTCGATGTAATGGATTTTACAGCGCTCTTAACATCACTATCAGTAAATCGACTTAATAAAAACGTAGGATAATTGGGTGTTGGCAGGGCGGAAAGAGTATTTAAAGTATTAGACTTAGATACAATGTCAAAGTCAGAAGTAGCAGAGAAATGTCGATTTAAATCGTCAATGTTGAGTTCTTTAGGAATTGCACTATTTGTTTGCTTGCCAACTCCCAGGGATCGTAGAAATTTCCAGACTTTAGCTGGGCTTTCACTTTCAACAGACTCGTGAATGTAGCGGCGTTGAGCGTCCCTACACACTCTATTGCAGCGATTACGAATTCTTACGAACGCCATTCGGTTGACTTCGGAAGGTTTAATTTTGAATTTGGTTTTAGCCTTGGACTTTTTGTGCATCAATGTTTTGATGTCATCGGTGAGCCACGGCGCTGGCAGATGTTTGATTTTTATACGCCGTAAAGGTGCATGTGTGTCATAAAGCTTCAATAAAGCAGTATTAAACACATACAACTTTTCATCAACGGTAGCGGCCTTAGCTACCTCAGACCAGTCGAATTCCCGAGCATCCTTAAGAAGTGCATCCAGATTCATATCACTAAAATTTCGCTGCAGGATAATTTTGGGTTTCATTTTCGGCGGACGCACATTGTAAGAAAGGTAGATCAAATCATGATATGAAAAAGCGTCCGCCGAGCACTGGCCGTGTTTGGAGACGTGGGAAGGTGACGAGACCATCATTAAGTCAAGAAGAGAAGGGGTCGAGTTAGGAAAGCGATGCGTTGCACTCAGCGGAAGAATATTGAGATTTAAAGATCGGACTAAAGTTTCTAAGGAAGATGACCGATGGTCTCGTTTCAGAAGGCAGGTATTAAAGTCGCCCATGATGATGGTATGCGCGAATGAAGTTGAAATATTTTCTAAAAGTGTTTCAAAAGAAGAAAAGTAATTGATACGAAGAGAAGAGATATAAAAGACTCCAAGAAGAATTTTAGCATGAGCAAGTTCTACTTCTATGAGTAAATACTCCCCAGCATCAGAAGTTGGGAGTTGTGGAGACGTGCTTATAATTTTGTAGGGAATATGAGATCGAAGGTAAATAGCAACGCCTCCACCTCCACTCCCGACACGGTCATGACGGATAAGATGGAATCCTGGTAAGGTATACGAGTTAGAGGAAAGGCAGGGTTTTAACCAGGATTCTGACACTAATATAGCGTGCAAGGTACTTTGATTAAATGACGCCAACATATCTGGGAAATGAGCTGGAATACTCTGCGCATTAATGTGTACTATATTGAAATTATGAGGAAACCCCGAAAAATTAGTTTCTATAACATTTTGGAGTGGTACTAAACTGGAAACACTGTCGTATATACTATCAGAGGTAGAAGAACAAGAACAAAAATCTGATTCAGAATCACTAACGCTGTCGTAATGAAGAGCCATAAGGTATAAATATTACAATAAGAAAAAAGTATATATAAAATAATAAAAATATGTACTTGAAAAATATATAAACAAATAAATATAACTCAATGTACGATTAAATCGCAATTCATCTGCCAGGTGTGTGGATGAGATAGCGAGCGGTTATAAATATTAACAACACAGTACATTAACATAAAATATTTTCTACATCTTGAAATCGGTGCGAAGTAAGACATAAAAATTACTGCTAATGTGTTGTAGTTTTTCTATGTTTTATTTAGCACCAGCTTTAAGATGTTGTAGAAAATAAATATTGTTTGCATTTTTAACCGACTTCGAAAAAAGGAGGAGGTTCTCAATTCGTCGGGATCTTTTTTTTTTGTTGCTTTTTTTATGTATGTTCGCCGATAACTCCGTGATTTATGATCCGATTTACGTGATTCTTTTTTTGTTCGACGCGGAATAGCTTCCAATTGGTCCCCTAAAAATTTTACACAGTTTGGCCCAGTAGTTTTCATTTTATGAACATTTTTCATGGAAATAATTTTCACTCCGTTCCATATGTACACCGATTACTCTGAGTTTTATGATACGATTTACGTGATTCTTTTTTTGTTCGACGCGGAATAGCTGCCATGTGGTCCCCTAAAAATTTGACATAGTTTGGCCCAGTAGTTTTCATTTTACGAACATTTTTTTGTTCCCGGTTCTTGGGACCTATATTTTTTAAGAAGCGCGGCACCATTCGTAGGTCCACCCATACATAGCTAGACACTAAAAAGTAACAAATAAAATTTAAAAACTTCGTTTAAAAAAATCCGACTTTAAAAACGAAAAAACTAAAATGTATAAAATAACTTATTTCTTAAGCTATTATTATTAATATATATTATCTAAAACATCTTGAAGTCGGTGCAAAGTAAAACATAAAAATTACTATATTTTGAAAATTACTAAGCACCGACTTTAAGATGTTTTAGATAATATATATTAATAATAATAGCTTAAGAAATAAGTTATTTTATACATTTTAGTTATTTCGTTTTTGAAGTCGGTTTTATTAAACGAAGTTTTTAAATTTTATACTTACTATTAAAGTCGGTTATGTTTTTTGTAATAAAAATTGTTGAAAAACAAAGAAAAAATATTTACTGCCGCGTAAGTAAACACACTGGTTTATTACATATAAACACAAGATATTATGATAATATTTTACCGCACTTTACTTTTAATCACCGTGTGTCGAGTGTGCATAAGAAGTGTACTCCGGTTGGGCATTTTGAAAATGAACTTCACGATAATTGTAAAAAATATTACTTACTAGTGTATAATAGTTGTTTCACAGCCGCGTCTTGCAACCAACATCGCTGGATAATCGAAGTAACCTCAACACAGACTGCTTCGTTGCGCACTCGTGATCTCACCCTGAGAAAGCAGTGTTTTAATATAAAATTACATAAAAATCTCGTGGTAAGCGGCTCATGTAGCCGTAACTCCAACGTGAGTTCAAATGCTGGCCGTAAGAGGTCGTCCATAAAGTACGTAACGATTGATATATACTGACAAAGACCGCATGTTGTAAAAACGAATTCTTTTATTTACTTCGTGTTTAAAATTTAAAAACATCTATTGTTACCGTACTTATTTTATGGCTGTAATTAGTGTCGAACGACTTAATCCTTGTTTATATTGTATTGCGTCGAAGCTTGCCAGGTGTGTGTGAACCCTTTGTCGGTATTATACAGTTTAGTATAAAACAATTCCCGAAAGGAGGGGTGGGGCAGTCAAACGAGGACTACGATACGATTAAGACATGTAGTACTTTCGATTAGCGACATTTTAGTGACGGACTTTGCGCGTGTTGAATTGTATTGAATCATGCAGTGTGAACTGGTTGCACCTAGTTTTATTTGTACTTGTTTTATACGTGTTTGTACAGTTCTAATAAACTCTAGTAATTCTGACGGCTTTTATTTTAATTCAAGTCGTGTAGCTTGTAACAATACATTTACATATGGGAAAACCGGTCTGCACTTTTCTGCGCAAACGAAAACTGCCAATCGGAATTATAAGTCGTGTAAAACTGTACATTTATATACGTCGAGCTCTGTGGTCGGTCAAGCCTTTACTCGCCTGTATTGGAGCGCACAATTTATGGATTCGATTATCGTCAGTGTAAATATGGGTAAATATGGGTGGCCTGGAATCAACTTCAGAGTGGTCCGTTGTATATCCATAACACAAGTTCAACTTGGGGATATACAATGTGTGTGTTTGTTTGCCAGTTCTTACCATTATATAAAAGTACACTTACGTGTTCCCTTGTTCAGTAGCATGGAAGTCCACAGTCAATTGAGTCAAGTACTGGAAAGAATTATTTTCATCGCTATTCCAGCTTTGGCTTGATGTACTCGACGTGCCACTCGTAAGTCTAATGTGACGCAATACGGTCAAAAATCCCGACAGTGCTAAGCAACGGTAGAGGGACGTACTAAAAAGAAAACTGTCAATCTTAGGACTGCACTTCAGAATCGAACTCTTTCTATCTGGGCGTGATGGTCACACGAGTTTAGTGCCTAAAGACATATTCACTTCAAAAATTTATTATCTAATGATTCGATAAAGTCAACCATCCAAATTAAAGGGTTCCATAAAAGCGGCTTTTTTATCGCAGGACTTAAACAGACAGGCAGACGGCCCATTTGATGGAAAGCGGTTACCATCGCCTATGGACATTTGCAACACCAAAGGTGCTACAAATGCGCTGCTGGTCTCTTGAGGGAGACTGGAACATGGTCACTAATGCCGGAACATAACACAAGGTTGGTATGGCGGCATACTCTAGACCAGGGGTGGTAGCCATCCAGTCGGGCAAATACCCTAGCAACTGGCTGTGGGTTGTTTTGTCGCCTCTTACGACATGCCGCCCGGCCGCTGGAAATTACATTCTTTCTCCGTTCCTGCACTGCACGGATAAAACTGCAACTTACTTAGAATAGAAAGCCTTTCTGCAAACCATAACCAGCACATCTCTAGTGCGCATACTGTAATTCAACAACGGCCGCACTGCATCCAGTACGACTGCGGCGCTTCTATAATCCGTTGGAGAAGGTTGACATTTCTCTAAAATTGTTGCCAGTTGAGTGCACCTTTCCACTGACACTGGGGTAAATTTGCATAGCACGTATAGGCAATCTGTAAACACGGTATTTTCGATCAATGTAGTATAAAAAAAACGTGTTAACTGTATAGATAACACTTTATTACTCACCAAAATAAAGAGACACAATACATAAGTACCAATATTTTTTTGGCAAAACTGATCTGTCTATGTAACCTATCTTAAATAATATTCTAAGCTTATCTGGCAATGTAGGTGATGCATAAGCCTAGATGTTCCTAAATTTAAAAAAAAACATACATAGTCATGAGATCCCTAATTTGAAATAAATATTATATACTAGAGTTTGTGTAACGCAAGTAGACACTTCAATTATTCACAAACTTTTTTCAAAAGCACTGCCAATGTGCTGCCGCTCTCTAAACGGATACTGGAACCACTAATACCGGAACACGACTCAAGGTTGTTATGGCGGCATACTCTTACGAGAAGTAGACATCCAGACGGACAAATACCTGGCTGTGGATTAATTTGTCGCCTTTTTTCATTGCTGAGGCACAGCAGACAGGCTGACGACCCATGTGATGGAAACTGGTTACCGTCGCCTATGGATATTAGCAACACCAGAGGTGCTGCCACTGTGCTGTCTTACGACAGGCCGCCCCCGGCCGCAGGAAATTGTGTTCTTTCTCCATTTCTTCATAGATTTATAAGCTGTTGCATAGCTTTTATCGCGGGCCAAGAAATTCCGTAATGAAAATAAACCTAACACCTCCCACTCTGCCTACCATGCGCGGTGACGGGGGCCTGAGGCGGGCGCGGCGAGCGGAGGCGTGCGGTGGCCACAGTGACCCGCGAGCTCTCGTAGCGGTTCAAGGTATGTCAGGTATACGGTACATGACAGTATGAGAAATATAGGCTGATTTTAATATATATCGTAGATTACGATCTAAATACGACAAAAATAAATTGTTTTAACTAAAATATTAAATATTAATTGATATTTTTGAGAAATAAAATTGTTATATTGCAGCCATTAGCCACGTGACAATGAACGCCGATCAGAGCGCGTGACGTCATAGGGTGCAAAACACAACAAGTTATCAATGACTTCTCAGATAACACTTCAATGAAACAGATGTTTGTTTTGCACGCTGTGACGTCATACGAGACGCCATGTCAGCTTGCCGCGTTTTGGTGACGAAATGTCAAAATATTTATACAATTGCAAAATTAATATGTTAATGTTGTTTTTTTGCTGAAATATTAATATTTTGGCTAAAATAGAGCATAAGGCTCAAAATAAACCTATTTCTCAAAAATTGTCAACTAGCGAATTGCAAATTATGGACGACGAGCTGCTCCGAAATCGGACGAATACGTAAGCAGCTGTTTGTGAGAAAGTATATAGGTGTATAGGTATCTATCATTTCTTTATAATGGCACACGCACCGCATGTGCGCCCCGTAAGTATACATGTAGGTATTTTTACATCCACGGATGTTTTTACAGGTTTTTTTTCTGTTTCAGACACTACCCTGCTACTACTACATACCTGCAAATTGAGGCAGGACCACTTCCCCGAACAGTAGATCAGACAGTTTCGACAGTATATGGGGAGTCGTCTCCGGTTGTAACTTGCTAAGGCGGACTAATATCAGCTTTCCATGAGACCAGCATGTGGCTGCGGTCGGACGACTGGCGTTCACTGATAGGAGGTTGAAGGCTAGGTTTATCAACCCCATAGTTGTGAGCTGACGGTGATTGCCACTGTGAAACAAAAATTGCGACTAGTACACATAATAAAACTAGGTTTTAATCGTTTAAAGCGCAGTATTTTATTTGATGTTTATTCCGAAGTTTCGCTAGCTGTGATCACAAAATGCGTAGATTGACACTAGACATCATTGTCTTCCGTGATCACGGCTACTGAAAACTGGCCGAAACTTCGGAATAAGATACCACGCTCAAAACCGTTGTAACTGTTTTGTTATACATTTTTTATTGCAAAGCTGGAAAACAGGCAGAGGACCCAGCTCATGGAAAGTGGTTAGCGTCGCCTATAGACCTTTGGAACACCAAGGGCCGAATTCTGCTATTATTATCTCGTCAAAATCAGCGGACACCATCGTCTCAACCGGTACCTACGGGGCATTCGGCCATCGGAACACTCACTCATCGCATGAAACACGATTAGCTAAAACTTATTGTTTCACAATCAATAGTCTAGTATCACATCGATCGAGCCAGTCCTAAGAGCTGTAACGAAGTATTCGTTTTTATTTTAGTTAAACCCCCAAATGTTGTGCAAAGGAGACGAGGACTTTTGGGTCAAAGAAGTGTAATGAGTTGAGATATGGCTTAAAAAAAGGATTATATTTTTCTATTATAAAATAGAAAAAAGCCCTATATTCTATCTGGAAAACGAGAAATCTTAAAAATAAAGTCACTAATTGAATAAGTCATTGATTACCATAAACGTTTTAAGTGAATAAATTTCCATAATTATAATAATAATATGACAATAGTTACACCACATGATTAATTAGTTCAAAACGACTAAACCCTACAATACCACAATCATAAAAAAATTCAACATAATAAAATCCTTATCTTTTACAATCTAGGCCAAAGAATCTATGAAAGCATATCGGTTTCCTTTTTTCTGAAGTTTCCTTGTCGAGGTTGCCTGGAAAAAATCGCTATGAGCAACAAGGCCGCAAATCCTTCCAATGTAAATGTATACATATTAACCTTTCAAGACGGAACCACCACTTTGTTGCTGAACTGTCACACACGGCTAATTGTGAAGCACCACAAATTTATGTTCAAATACAGATAATTAATTGAAACGAACGTTGAACTGATGCTTTCTCCCTCTAACTACTTAGAATGTGTAATAGAGTAAAAGAGACTATATAATTCTCTTGGTTTTGGCGCGGCAATTTTGATGGCTGCTGGCCGATTATGGGCAAAAATTAAAGTAAATAAAGTTTAAAAGTTTATGGTGAACAATAAAGAATTTTTTTTCATTCAAGATTCAGTGATTCCAGCTTGGCTCTATCACGTTAATAAATTAATTTTAACCTTTCTGTAGTAAGGACTTTCAGTAAACTGGCAACATCGACATCCGGTGGTAAAACAAAACGCAACCACGCCGACTCTTTACTCTGTGCTTCGTCCAATATACGCTGTTCTATTGCGAATATTACTGTCTGAAAAATGAATATTAATTAATAGCATCAATAAATGGCACGAATATACAATTGGATGGAAACAGATATTTAATGTAATAAAACTAGGTTTCAACGGTTTTAAGAGCGGTAATTTATTTGATTTTTATTATTCCGACGTTTCGGCCACTTTTCAGTAGCCCTAACCATTCAAGACAAAAACGGCAAATGTCAATAGTATTGTTACAGATTTATTTAACCTACCGCCGACTTGTTCATTTTAATTATTTACTTTTAATTTTGTTTATGGTTATTTATTCTATGGGGCCTAATCTAGTTTACCACCGCTTCGAATATGTTGTGGCTTGAAGAGAAGAAGCAGCGCAAGAAACTCTTCAGCAAACATCCCTAGCTCTAATAATTTTATATAACATCTAGCTGACCCAGCAAACTTTGTACTGCCTCAGAATCAATAAATAAAAATCGTTGTTTACTAAACGACGGAACGAACATCAAACATTTGACATTTAACACCAAAAATATGAAAAAATAACTTCACTTTTAAATTTAATTTTATTACTGAATGAATGACTATTAAATTCAATTGATTTCTAAACGACGGGACGGACATCAAATTTTTGACAGGAATAGTTCTAAGGGAAAACGAAAACGTTGTTTCTACTATATTACATGCATTTTTTTCATTTTTACTCACCTTTTTAACCTTCCCTGGACTTCCACAAATAATTCGAAACCAACATTAGCCAAATCAGTCCAGCCGTTCTAGTTCTAGCGAGACTAACGAACAGCAATTGATTTTTATATATAACGAAGGAGATAAAATGGGTGGGAGTATACTAGTCGCGAAAACTTAGAAAATATTACATATTTAATGTTCCCGGCACATATCTTGAGAAAAAGTAAAAATCGCTTTACGCATCGAGCGTAGCCAACTTATTGCTATTATTTATGGACATCAACGTCTTTGCTTGCCAAACATGCAAAGATTTATGGAGATATGTTGCAGTATAAACTAGTATGTCTCGTCATTATTATAACGATAATCATTCTTTCCTTTTATTATGTCTTTGTCTTACTGAGCCTGCACTGTTTTGCTACAACTCCATTAATTCTTCGAAAAGTAATTCTGTAACATTCTTCTGTATAAAACTTATAAAAAAAAACTTGAGATATAAATAGAATAAGAAGTATAAAGAAAATATTTTTTAGACAGACATGTTGGTGGGGCAGTTTCTTACGGCTTCTTCTCCTTAACAGCAATAACACGTTGCGAAGCGGTATATGTAGAATAGAAAGTAAATTTTAATTTTAACTTGTTTGACGTACTAAAAGCGTTTTCCAGTGGAACTTATTTTGAATAAATACATTTAACTTTGAATTTAAATATCGAGAATATTAAGTTTTTGTCTCTTTATTCGAAATACCTCATACTTCGAAAGAGAACCGCAATATTACTGTCCGTAGGTCAAAGTGACCGCTCAAGAATCGTGCCGGGAACTACAAGAATTTGCCAGGAGGACAGTTTGCCTACACGTAAACTTAAAAAAATTAGGATTGTCCATTTTTTTTAACACTGAAAGATAGTTTCTAGGAATAATATGTACCCTCATTTTAAATAATATGTTGCTAAAATGAAAGCAAAGACTACTTATCTTTATCTATATAAATAAAAATAAATGTTTGTATGTTTGTGCTCTATGCATTTCTAAGCCATTGATCAGATTGAGAGGGTTTCTGGCCCAAAAAACAGAATATACAAAAAAAGTTAGTTACGTTGTATTGCAATGCATGCCAGGTGCAGTTAGTTTTTATATATATAATTCATGCGTTAGTGTGTATGTTACTGAACTATTCTTAGACAGAGTTCAACTGCATTTGATGTTTTTTTTCTTGTATGTTTTATTTCAGTAATTTAAAAAAATACTCACATCCAAAGAAGCAGATTTGAACTCGGAACGCTTATCAGACACGGCCAGCGCTAAGTCTATGATGAAGGGATTCCTTAAGAGTTGGGTCTTCGGCCACGCTATCACGTGTTTCCTCACGAAATCTACCTCCTCCATTCCCTTTGACATATGGTACATACATGTCGACAGGCAATTGCTCAACTCTGCCGGACTATATTGTACTACAAAAACAAAATGCTGCCAAGCCATAAAATCAAATACAAAACGAGACATCAACTTAACATTTTTTATGTAGTAAAGCATACAGGCATATTATCCCCGAAAATTGCTAATGCGCTGGAACCTTGTCATATTAACATTCACGTGACATCATCCGCAACTCGATATGTACGCGTACTCGCCGGCCAGTGATGCTCACAGTACTGAGTATTTGGCTACGGTTACGTCACCAAAATGGCGGCCAGGCGCAATGGCAATTTGCGGGGATAATACGGCACACTTTATGGAAAGTAGGGATTATGGTAATTACGTAGATGAAGCAAAAACACAGCAAAATTGCGCGGATTGGAGTATGAAATTTCGCACACTTATACTTTATACAGAGAAGGCGTGCGGAATGATAATATTTTTTCAGATTATACATAAAAAATACATTAAATAAATAAAAAACACACTACCATGTATTTGATACACGCACACACACATATATACTCTTTTGTTTATTGTTAAAGTGAAATTACAATGTAACCTTTGAGAAATCTGTGATTATAAAAGTATAGTCTTTGACAACAAATCCTTAATAATTTTAACTAACTAATAAAAATTAACTACAATGGTCGAATTTCGACCACGGGCAACTAGTTATGATAAAAGTAACAACTTAACGCTTCAGATACGTAAATACACATACAAGCATTCACACGCATCATATAATCATATATACATATATATACACACACACACACACACACAATATATATATATATATATATATATATATATATATATATACACACGCACACACATATATATATATACACACATGCACATACGCACGCACATACACAACACACACAAGTTCTTATAGTTTAGTTTATCAGGAACAATAACCCAATTGGCTACAATGTGATGTTCTTGACGACTTGAAGGAGTCCAGCATCTGCTACTGGAATATATCCAGACCAGAGCCGGTAGGAAGTAGCTGGGGAATGCTCTGAGAAGTACTTTGATGTATGTAGATATTTTCCAAGGCATTTTGAATATATTCATTGAACATTATAGAAAATTGTATGATTAGAACACAGTCACTTAAGGCTTCTAAATAAATTGCATAAAAAACAAAAGCTACAAAATTAGTATGTGGTAGAAACTGCAGCTTTACTCTAAAAAGTGTATAACAAAAAATAAACGGTATATAGAAAAATATTTTTAAATTTTTGACTATTTTTAATAAAGACTTATTATGTTGAAAATGTTAACTGTTTAGTAAAGTTTAGTTTCATTGAAAGTCCTTGTAAAATTTGTATATTCAGAAATACTTAAGATAGAGATCTAGATACAAAAATTGTGCAGTCATATCTAAAAGAAGAACTCTTACCAAAGTCTTCTATATCTGAATTTGTAGACGCTGAATCCTGCGGCGGTGGTTCCAGCTTGCTATACAATCTAATTGTGAAGTAGTAACTCAAGTGAGCCAGCACTATTTCCATGTTACGTTTTTCACAAAACCTGCAATTTAAGATTTAAATATTCTCATAATTATTATTAGGGATTTTGGAATCGAATTCGGATTGTGAATACTGTATTTACTACTCAAAACATTGTTAAAAGTGCAACAGATCTAAAATATTGATTAATTTTAAGTACCAACTGTGTTGTTTGAGTTGTTTCAGCGTAAAATGGAAACTAATATTTATTTATTTCGTTTTATCGCTTGGCATTTAAGCCAGATCTTAGGTTACAATATAGTTTCTTCATTTTCTTAAGCCTGTGTGTAGCACAGCTGAACTGTAGGAGATCAGCTAGTGCCATTCAACAGAGTTCTTGTGACAACTCAAAAGGTCAAATTTGACTATACAGTTCACATTTCTCACACAACACATAATTACTACTCAAAAGCTATCAATATCCTACAACTACTGTTCATTTTAGAGTAATTTTACACACTTTTAGAAAATAAAACTGCACAGCACAACATCTCCTTTCAGTTCTCGCCAAAAACTCCATTTAAACTAATAACTATCCCTAATGCTCAGGTTACACGAGGCTAGTTTATCAAGCTAGTGCAAGTCAGCCAGTAAGCTAGTAACTCCGACTTAGTGTATACAAAACTAGCCACATTTCTAGACTAGTAAGCTAGTGATAAAACCAGTAGGATAGTGTCTCAAGATAGGATAGTTTAATAGTATGGGATTCTATTTTTTTAAGCTAGTAGTAGTAGTGTGCACGATAAAGCTAGTCCGTAGTATATCCGATATGGCTAGTGAGCAGTGACTATGTGTTTTGTTTTTCTAACCACGTGATTTTTTTACGAATGCAGTTCATTTTATTTCAAACATGTCTTACTTCAAATCACTGCAATGGTACTGGCTTCTTTCCTGGCATCGTCTACACAGAACTGCTCATTGCCAGTTCAGGACAGTAAGCCAGGACAAGTATACCGAGGTTCTAGCTCACTATCCTAGTTTGGAAAAACTAGCCTTGTGTATTCAGGACATTAAGGGAATACTAAATATGTGTCTTAATTTTTTTATTGCAAGTTCACAATTCCTCCTAGCTCATCCTAAAGTCTAGCAATGTGATGGCTTTGACCTTGGGGTCCAATCCATTTCAATATCATTTCACGAAAATATTCAAAGTACGGTTTCATTATGATAGTGTAAACAATTTTAATTCTACTAAACCCACAAGATCTTATCGAAATCGTCGCGGAGGAAAGAAGAAAAAAATTAATATTACACCACTAGAAGCAATGGCAATAAACGATATGAATATTGAAAAGCGACCAAAATTCTAAACATTTATTACGCGGGTTTTCGCTTATAAATATTTATAAAGACAGAATCAAGTGCCGACGGCACTCCATCGGACTTAACAGAATACCGAAATTAAGCAAACCTACGATTGAGAGGATAGTGTCCGCTGATTTTGACGAGATAGTAATACCAGAATTGGGCCCCTGGTGTTGCCAATGTCTGTAGACAATCATACCCATTTTCCATCAGGCGGGCAAGTAAAGAAATGTATGTAAAGTCGAAACTCTTTTGATGTGACAAGACTCTACTTGTAATGTACTGATCTGAAGGTTAATAATTCATCTCAAAATCAATTTAAAAACTACTACATACATACATATTATCACGCCTTTTTCCCATGGAGGTAGGCAGAGACTATAGATCTCCACTTGCGACGATCCTGACAAACAACTTTCACTTCATCTACTTTCATTAACCAAAAACTACTAAAACACCAAAAATAAAAGCTCTACATATTTCGGATCTAGTTTTAGATTAATTTGCACATATGTTATTTTCAGTCAGTGTGCGTAAAATGTTGTATCATTTAGTCTAGTTCCTCTCTATCGCTCTTTCTAATTTTATAAATAATAGGTAACATTGTCAATTTATATAACTATTTAGTTTTATATGTATTTAGTCTTTTATTATTTAGTTATTGTTTATGGTTTTTTTCTCTCTATTTCAATCTCAATTTTTGTATATTCACTTCATATCTCTTTTTTTTCATTTGCCCGTGTCCATGTATGTCACTGATAGTCCTAGTGGAAGATCAGCGCTGGTTATCTTAACCGGCAATTTTGCTGAGCCATACCAATTTAGGACTACATTTACTTATTTGTTTTTATTTAGATAGTTTAAATGGTTTTTATTGTAGTTCTAAATCATTTTTTTTTTCTTTCAAGCAAAGTTGATGATGCGAAAAGTGTTTGTCAGCATCAAAGCAGGTGGAGATCGATCGTCTCTGCCTACCCCAATGGGAAACCGGCGTGAGAATAAGTATGTATGTATATTAAAAAAAGAAACATGACCAAAGTTATACATACATACCTTAATAATTGGTGCACTAGTGGTGGCAACGAGTCTGGCGGAATATTAGAGATGTAGGAACAAATCTTGTTGAGGAGTTGCTTGTGGTCATTTTGGTTCAGTTGCATATCTCTAGAAACCGAATAGTTATAATCATTAAACTAAAGGCAGTGTGGTACATATGTTGTTCCTGTGCTTCATGATTCTAATGATAAAAAAATCTATACATATATAAAAGAAAGTCGTGTTAGTTACACTATTTATAACTCAAGAACGGCTGTACTGATTTGGCTGATAATAATATAAAAGTTACTTGGTTTAGATATCTGTTTGTCCCTCCTTTAGAGCAGAGATTCCCAAATTAATTTGTGCAAGAGACCCCTTCTCCAAAATGAAGTAATACTTCAAACGCCCACAGAAAATTTATTTTAAAAATCCTAATCTAGCTTTTTTGGTATTGGTACAAAATACTTGCCATTTTAAAGACTTTGCAGTTGTTTAAGCCAGTAAACTTAGATCATTTTCTTATTAAAACTTAAACATAAATAGACATAAAATTCAGTAAATGTAGGAAGTTTCGCACACTTAACTAAAATTACTCCAATGGTACTTTTTGCAAATATATTAGTCATTCTTATAACAAGTTGGTACACATAACACAGCTGATATAGTATTTCGACAATTTGAAATAAGAACTTGTGTTAATTATACATGTCGATGTTTAGACCTTCTCAATCCACAAAATCAGTTTTCGTTTATGTAGACCCCTGGGAAACAGATTTTGACCTCAGGGGGTTGATATCAACCAATTTGGGAATCCCTGCTTTAGAGCATTGGGAAGAAATCATTTATCATTAAAGATACTTTATTTATAATAAATCATTTTCAGTATTCTTGATAAATGCGTGTTTTAATATTATAAAAAATATAATATAGTTGCAGTAGGTAAATTGAACTCACCCAAACATAGAAACAAGTGGGACTATCTGTTTAAGCTTCCACTGGCACTGGCACAATGTCCGAATGCACTGTTCTTTGTAATCTTCACTCGTCATCTCAGACTCGCAGTGCTTAATAGTAGTATGGGTGAGGATTCCCTTAATTGCATCTGGTAGAATGAATCGCCAACTGAAAAAGTAAATTTATTTAAATAGTTTAAATTTTCTCTGCACTCAAGTGACACATGAAAAACCTAGTTATGGAGTTAAATATGATGCAGTAGGTGTGTGGAGTACACATAGAAGAACCATATCAGGAAGAACTGCAACCACAGCACCCTTCCGTAAGGTTTCAGATAAACTGCGACAAGTTTAGCCGTGTAGGAAAAGAGAAAGATAGAATTTTCTGCTGATGTTAGTGGCGAAAAAGAAGCCACTGCCAGGTGGTAGGATATATGCCTATCTGGATGGCTACCACCCCTGGTCTGAAGTATGCCACCAAAACAACATTGAGTTGTGTTTTGACATTAGTGGCCAGGTACCAGTCTCCCTTAGCAGGGCAGCAGCACATTTGTAACCTTTGGTGTTACAATTGTCCATAGGCATTGGTAACCGCTTTCCATCAGGTGGGCCATCGCACTGTCTGCTGGACTTATGCAATAAAAAACTCAAGAGAGTCACTTATGCTAGTATGGCTACATTTTACCTAAATCAGCTAATTGTGTCAGTTACAATTATGTAAGCAGCTGCTTGCACCAGGTCTCAATAGAAGCATAAAATATTCTGGTTTAATGTCATGAGGCATAAAGTGGATCAGTGCAAAACGGCATTTGGTATCTTCAATGTTATGCATAAAACCAGCAAAATATTATAAGACTATTATTAGATTCTTTTAAGTGTTTTTTTTTGCACAGAACAAGCACTAGAAGGAAGAGTTTAATGCTGGACCCTACTGGCAATATGCTGCCCTAAACAACCAGCACTCGCATGAGCTGGAGCAGGCCTTTGCCAGGAAGCACTCTTAAATTCGAAATCGAAAATTCGAAGGAAACCAGTGCTGGCATTGTGTAAATAGCTACTATCTTTATTTAAATGGTACAAGTCAGTTCTCAGCTCCTGCACTAACGCCTTTGAAGTCTATAGGTTGTGCAATGTAATAATCCTTTACAAATAACTCATTTACTTTCCATGACTGTATTATGGGCGATTCCTCTATCCTACTATTCATCCTATAATCGATTGAACTTTAAGATCACTTATGGCAAATTTTAACCAATAGTTAGGTGAATGAAAAGTTAATGTAATTGGCTCTTGATAAAAGGTCTTGTATCAGTTAGAACTCTGACACTTACATCAAATTAACATCACTGTCCTCAACAATGGACTGAACACTCTCACTGCTTAATCTCACCAGGTCCTGAACATCCAGCTTGTGTATCTCTAAACGAAGCCAACTCATCACCTTTTCACAATGGTTCAAGGACGTGGATTGCCTCCTCATTGTTTTAAGTGTTATGTTAATGATCTGTAAGACAAAAAAAAATTACATGTGTATACATATGCCTTATATATAGACACTAGACCTGTTGTTTGGTCTAGGAAACATGTTTTTAACACTAAAAACTGTTACCAGATCTACCAACAAGTTTTGAATGAATAATGGGAAAAAAAAAATATGTACCATAAATAAAGTTAAGCCACTATTATTTATAACAAAGTGTGATTTGTGTTTAGGAATACTCTTATGCATAATATATAAACTATAAAAACTGAAAACTGTTTTTGAGTTTAGTAAACAAGTTTTGAATCAGTTTATTAATTTTTAAATACAAAAATAGTTGTTTTTTTTGCTTACATATTGCGACAATGGTTACAAATCTGTTGTAACACTCAGTGCCACCGCACACACCGCTGCCATAGAACACTCGCTTGGGTTCCAGTTGAAAGTTACAACCAGTGACTATGATAGTGACTTAAGTAAGGTTATGCAAGTCATGGTAGTGTAATGGTTAGTGCACACGTCACAAACCCAAAAAGGGTGCAGGTTTGATCCTGGCCGAAATGCATGCACCACTTAGGCATTTTTTTGACCTAATGTGCATATTGTTACAATTACCACGTGCTAACAACGGTGAAGGAAAACATTGTGATGCAACCTGCACATTGAGATAACCGATGTCTCCAACCCGCCAAGCCGCCTTATACAAATGTGGCAGGTATATTGTCCATTCCACCCCCCACCTCCCCCTTTAGTGGGAGGCCCGAGCCCAGCAGTTGGACGTTTATGGGCTGTTATTATTATATAAGTTATGTTAGACTTTGAACCAAAATGCACGAGCCGTGCGAGTGAAGCAAACATTCTGCGGAAACAGCTGGCGAGTGCCCGAACAGACTAGCCCCTATTGTCACAATATACCCGACAAATGAAAAAATTAATATATCAAGAACTAATTGTCTCCTTGACATGGGGTTTGCAAGGGATAAGTACTCCTCCCCCAATCACTCCTCTGCCCCCCCTCCATTAATTAAAATTCAGTAACCACTAATCTAAAGTTTAACCTTTAGTTTTCTCCTTTATAAGCTGCTCAACAGAAAGAGCAATAAATTTGTCTTAATATACTATTTAATTTTATAACAATTTGTTATTTACCTTAACTTTGATTACATCAAATGAGGCTGAGGTATCCGAAAAAACTCGCAATAAGCATTTTAATATATTTTCCCCATCATTATTCGAAATCTTAAATGGTAATCCATGTAAAACCTGCAAGAAAATATAAATATTTTGCAGTCTAAAAACTTTCACAGAAGTTTGTTGTTGAAATAGTACTTATAAAACATAGTACCTGCTCTATATTTTCAGAACAAAATTGCCGTAATTCATCCCGTTTGTTTCTCTCCACACTTAACTCTTCGATTTTTTGAAACATTTTATTCATATCCATTTCACTAAGATTTTAGAAATTGGTTAAAGATAAAACAAAAAAATCATAGCTTTAATCTGCCGCTTAACACAGAGTATATATATTCTGTGAACACTACTCGTCTCGATATATTCAATATAGGTATAGTGCCACCAACTTATCTGTAGAACGGCCAAAAGTGGAACTACTAACGCCATTTTGAAAACGTCATTTTGTTTTGTCTGTCGTTGTAGTCAGGTGTGTTCAATCGAGGGTTCTTCTTTTTCTGAATATTTGCAAGTATTTTGTGTGAAAATCATGCCGAAAGCAATCAAAAGTGGCGTACGAGAAATGGTTATCAAAATGAAATCATTCTTTGATGCAGAAAAGGAGCATGAAGCCCCAATAATAACATTTGTTCATGTCCACCAACGCATTGCAGCCGCTACAGGTCAGTGTTACCAGATTATTACTTAATGAATCGCTATAATTGATATATTTTATTTATTTATTAAGTAACCACAGTATCACAATTTCATTTTAATTTGAATAATGAATAACTAGATATTGCCTGCTACTTCGTCTATGTGAAGTTCGGTTTACGTTTTCCCGAAGCAACTTTAATATTTTATTGGGATAACATTCCATAGGTTCAATTATGTCAAAAATATTATTATATATGATTTGTGAATCTAAACAGTGACTTTTAACATTACACGCCGACTTTATGAAGTTTTATTTGTTTAATTACTATTGTATTTCTCTTTTAGGTATTGGTCTTTCAACAATTTATAAAATTGTACAAGAAGGCGAAACGGTTGCAGAAACGGGTACCAAAATAACCACACCAGGAAAATCGAGACGAAGGACATGTGGCAAATTTGACGTGGACAGTTTTGATCAAGGGGTAATCAGGCGAAAAGTGCATGAATTTTATGCGTTTAAAAAGGAATTGCCTACTATAAATAAACTACTTACGGTACTGAGAGATGAAATAAATTTCAAAGGTGGCAGGGAAACACTTCGCAAATTGTTGCGAAAAATTGGCTTTCATTATCGAAAAACACAAAGCAAACGCAAGTAAACGGAGCGTAATGATATTTCGGCGTGGAGAGCTAAATATTTACAAGAATTAAAACAAAACTCATTATCAGCAAATCCTCGTCCAGTAGTATACTTATATGAGACGTATATACATTCATCACATACCACTAATAAATGCTGGCAAAGTCAAGAAACAGATGGAACTCTAAAACCTGTGTCTAAACGGCAACGTTTTATTATTGTTCATGCAGGTGGAATAATGGCGTTTGTCCAAAACGCAAATCTTATATTTAAGTCAAATACAAAAAGCGGGGACTACCACGATGAAATGAACAACTCAAATTTTAAAAAGTGGTTAACTGACAAATTACTACGTAATCTTGAAGAATCATCCTTGATAATAATGGACAACGCTCCCTATCACAGCATTCGAGTGAATAAAACACCAACTACAAACACAAACAAACCTGAAATTCAAAAATGGTTAACTGATAATCGCCTCGATTTCACGTCAGAATTAACCAAACCACAGTTGTTGGAGATTGTCAAACGAAATAAACCTAACCCTGTGTATGAAGTTGATAGTTTATTAGCACAACATGGCCACAAATGCTTACGATTACCAGCGTATCATTGTGATCTAAATTCCATTGAGATGGTATGGAGTTCAATGAAAAGGAAAGTAGCAGAAATAAACATAGAGCACAAAAATCAAAATATGCAAAAATTAATAACTGAAGCGTTCAATTCTATTGATGGCCCGGAATGGCAAAAATATTGTGCTCATGTGAATAAAATTGAAGAAGAATACAGACGAAAAGAAGTATATTTATACATACATACATACATAACTTCACGCCAGGTCCCTTGCGGGGTAGGCACGAACAACAGAGCGCCATACAGGCTTATTTTTACACACCTCACTTGCTTCTTTGACATTCATAGCTCTTGTCATGCACGCTCGTCTGTTCTTAAGGCTCCTGACATCACCTTCTGCTAATACACGATCAATTTGATCATGGAAGGTGTGTCGTGGCCTTCCGCGACTTCTGCATCCATCCACTTTTGCATTGTATATCTGTTTAATCATTCTTTCATCAAACATTCTTTCCACATGCCCGAACCACCGGAGCATTCCTTTCCTTACCTTCACCCCGACACTCTCTTTCAGACCAACTCTCTTTCTTACTTCGGTATTACGAACGTATATATATACGTTATATAAGTATATTTATACCAGGACATTTTAGTCCATTTAGACAGTGACTCTGACACAGATAGTGACAGTGATTCAGATTTCGAGGAAATTAGTGGAGTATATCCACTGGACCACACATATGGTATTAGTGCACATACTTGTGAAGTGAAACGAAAAATCCGGGTCTACTTTCAAAATAAATAAAGCTTGATTTAATATGTTATAATAAAAAATAAGAATTAAAAAAATTACTTGTTTGCTTTAATGATTCCAAGGCCAAATGGCTAAAAAACCCTTACAGTTTAGTCAGGACTTTTGTCTTTATCTTTCATGTACTTATATATTCTTTTATCTGTGATACCGAGCAAATCACGAACAGTAAAAAGGCATGTTTACGAATATTAAAAATGGCTGAAGTTGATTATTTTTATAATAGGTGGCAACCCTTTTCGATCGTAGCGCCATCGCTTCATTCTACAGATAAGTTGGTGGCACTATACTCTTTGACTACTCGTTACTCGTTTGAGTAGTTTGACGTTTGTAGTTTGCTTTGCAGTGCTGCCAGATGAATCAAGGTCAATAGACCCCCAATTTTTTTGAAAACCCCAAAAATAAACCCCAAAACAGTTTTTACATATTTTACAGAATTTACAAAAGTAGAGGTGGGCGATTATGAGATACTTGTGAGTCGGCTCTTGCTTGTTGAGGGATAACAACGCTATACGAGCGAGCAAACGGGTCAGTGACGTTACAGCGCTCAGGTCCCAACTTATCGCGCACGAGTTATATATACCAGTTGAGTAAAAGTCCCGTCAAAAGCCCGTCTCATTTCTGAGAACTATCCGGAACAAACACAGACAAAAATTTAAAAAGTTGATTTTACGTTGTACGAACCGTAAATACTCAAAATATGCATTTAGTGAAAAGCTGTTAATATGAAATTACAAACAGACACTTCAATTTTATTTAGTTGTATGGATATAGCAAGCGTACTTAAACATAAATAAATAAAACTACTTTTTATGGCATATATATGTTTGATTTTCCGAAATCCGATTATAGTAGTTTTAGGGCCTGTCCGCACAGCGATTTTTCACAGCACGATTTTTATTCGCGTGAATTAAATTTCGCGACCGGAATTACACCTAGTACGCACTGCGAATAAAATTTCGTACTATTTTTGTCAGTTTACTTCAGTTCTCGGCTGAGACGCACGTGTGAAATGGACAACCGAAGTAAAATTTTAATTTATCTAATGCTAAGGCGGCGTAATAGACGTATCAAAAGATGTCATGAACATTGGATTCACCCACTTCCGGCATTGAGACCCATGAAAGGATTTTTCTTCATAAAATATCAAGAGTTGCGAAAAGCAAAAAGTTTTAGTATTTCTTAGTAGTTTACGTAAATTACCCGACAAACCAATATTCTCATTTAGTACCGTCGAGATAGAAAATGTTCACAAAGAATGTTCTCGGATGTTCTATAATCTAATCCTTATTGAGGAGCCAGCATTTACAAAAATAAAAGTAAGAGCCTGTCCGCACAGCGATTTTTCACAGCACGATTTTTTTCCCGTAATTCTGTAACAAATTTTCAACTCTACTATCAACCCCTATTTTTTAATAGCGATATTAGTATTTTTATAATTTTCTACTGGGATGATTTAGATTTTAATTTGAACCAGGTAGATGGCGCTGCAATCGGCTACCAGAATTTAGGCGTTCTCTTTGTTGTCATATGTGTTGAAGTTTGTCCCGGAATGGTATAAATAAGCGATTGGACCCAGTAGGTGGCGCCGCGATACTAAGCCTAAACGCTGGGCCTGATTTTGATGACATTTTTGATTGTTCAAGTGGATTTGAGTATAGTTTATTAACATTTGGTCCCGGTAGATGACGCTAGAATCGGGTTCCAGATTTTTATTTTTTAAAGGCAGGACCCCGTCTGCCGGGTACAGCTAGTGTATATATATATATATATATACACTAGCTCCGGCAGACGGGGTCCTGCCTTTAAAATATATAATATATAATAATAATATAATTATATATACATATATATATATATAATTATATATACATATATATATATATATATATATGTCGCAGAACGGCCTCGTTCTCGTGACATCTCTAGTTATTGCAGGTTTAGTGGGCGTCATAAGGATAAAATGCGAGCATAAAACACAATAGCCACGGTTTATACACTTTTAATTTAGATTTGATCAACATTATGACATAGTTTAGACAGAGCAGCGGGTTCAGGGCACCCGCTCATACTTCCAGCTTCAATACTTTCTTTAAAATACTCCATGGTCCAACTCGACCTGTTGCCACCAACCAAATGTGCCTCAAAAACTCCTCCGTCTACCGAAGTAGATACTACTCAAGTATAGAGGGCGCTGACCCCGCTCTAGACATGTTCTGCTCTCATTGTTCGTTTATTAAATTACAATATTCATAACTTTTATTAGGTTAGAACGATCTTTAAGTTATAGAAACATTTAACAAATAAAATAAAATTAAATTAAGAATTTTAGAAGTAATTAAAATGTTAACAAATGATATTGTGCGTTATACATCCAGTCAATAATACATCCAATTATAACTTCCCTCCGACATATATATATTATATATATATATATATATATATACATATATATATGTATATATATATATACATATATATATGTATATATATATATATATATATCTTCATAGGTACATATGTTCAAGTTTAATATTGCGTCCTCTGTTGGATAATATTATTATGGCGGTGGCTCCACAATAAGGATTAGATTATAGAACATCCGAGAACATTCTTTGTGAACATTTTCTATCTCGACGGTACTAAATGAGAATATTGGTTTGTCGGGTAATTTACGTAAACTACTAAGAAATACTAAAAACTTTTTGCTTTTCGCAACTCTTGATATTTTATGAAGAAAAATCCTTTCATGGGTCTCAATGCCGTAAGTGGGTGAATCCAATGTTCATGACATCTTTTGATACGTCTGTTACGCCGCCTTAGCATTAGATAAATTAAAATTTTAGTTCGGTTGTCTATTTCACACGTGCGTCTCAGCCGAGAACTGAAGTAAACTGACAAAAATAGTACGAAATTTTATTCGCAGTGCGTACTAGGTGTAATTCCGGTCGCGAAATTTAATTCGCGCGAATAAAAATCGTGCTGTGAAAAATCGCTGTGCGGACAGGCCCTAAGTGTTCGAGAACATTACATATACATACATGTAAACTTACCGTTATAAAACTCCACCAAAAACAAATACGCTAGCCATTCGCACCACCGAAAACGAGACGACGCAAAGACCAACTCGCTGTAGTTGGAATGTTACTAATAGTATTGAATGATATTAAAACTAATATTATTAATCAAATCGTTGAAAAAATTTGAGACATTGAAATGTTGGTATTGCATCCAATACTATATCAAAACTATACTAATATCAAAATTTCAATGTCTTGCTCGACTTTCGACTTTTTTCAACGATTTCATTAGTAGTACTAATATTAGTAACATCATTCGATAATGAAAACAAATTATAGTAACTAATTTCATAATCGATTATCAAGATTGGTAATTCAATGTAATTCGATTATATAATTAAGTATAATCGCCTATCACTAAAAAAAACGAAATGTGTGCTGGGACACATATCAGAAGTGAAACTTCAATGGACAAATTGAAATAAGAATCGCAACGGACAAGTGGAAAAACGAATGGCAACGGATAAGTCAGGGTTGGATTTCGTACTATAATTATAGTATTTGTACTACAATTTCATGCTTCGTACTATGTACTATCCATATCTAACGATAGTACGAAAAAATACTTTAATTTCAATACCTTGCTTATATGACTAATATAAATAGTATTTAAATACAATTTGGTACTAACAACATTAAAAAAAAGTTCATTGTGATGTAATCACGTTGTGTAATCTGTAGTCGAAGAATACAGATTATAAATCGTCATCCATGAACTATTTACGGGGAGTTCCCGTGAATAAGAGTCAGAATGTCGGAAGAAAGTATATTTTTCTTCTGACATTCTGATTGTTCGAATAGTAAGTTTGCATATTGCTCTCTATGAAGTAGGTAATAGAGTTCATAGGCGTCTTATTTATTTACAATTACATACAATTATTACTTTTATTTACAATTATTTAATGTTTAGGTATTTTTAATTCAAAATAATAAAGTGTACTATATTTTTTTATAAATAATATCTTTTCAAATTTTTTATGCTAACTTTTTTAGCTTACCCAAATCCAACCCTGGGATAAGTGGAAAAATGAATCTAGCTCTAGCTCAGCCAATTGCTGGTTGTTAACCAGCGGCTGATCTTTCGCTAAAGTGATTTTGCGGTAATAAAATATTGATATTTTAATATGGATATTTATGAGCGATATATCGGTTGTTATATATTGTTAAATAATTTTTCATGAACAATTTTATAAAGACGACGTTTTATTAATAATTTAAATATTTTTTTATTTATTTATGTTTTATATATGGAGGGTAGTACTACCTTCCATAGTTTTATAAACAATATTTTATGAAAAATATTGTATTAACATTTAAGAATGTGGAAAAATTAAAATATAAGTAAAGTAGAATATGAATTAAAAAATAAAAACTTCGTTTAAAAAAACCGACTTCAAAAACTAATATATATTAATAATAATAATAGTACGTAAAAACCCGCAGGGGGGCTTTGTGGCGAAGCCTTAGTTGGACACCTCGCACCTGACTCCGGGGGCCAAGACAAGGCCCCCGCCTCCGTGCTTTCCTTAACCAGCCGGCACGGGGTGCATATCGCTAGAGCTAAGACTCAAGCTCCAGGGGTGGAAGTGATAAATGGTCTAACGTCGGAAGTAGCTTCGGTGAACCTGCAGCCCACCTCTCTACACCCCTTAGCCACTCACACCCATGTTGCCCCTGCCTTTTATGGCATTTTTAGGGACCCATGCAGGGAGTGGCGAGTCACCGTCTGCCCATTTTTCCATGTTGCCTGAACATTGCGACGGGCAGACGCCATAGTCCCCATATTCCCAGACCGCCAGTACCACTAACAGTTCACCCCAATAGCCCGGTACTTTTTGTCCTCATTTCCCACAATAGTCCTACACTGGCCGGGGCTTGTCCTTGGGTATATTATTATATGGTGTAGACAGGGATAATCGCCGGTCAGTGTCACGCCACATATTTACATTAAATTTGTCAAAAGGCCTCTACGTGTTGGCCTCCCCATGGCCCCAAGCAAGCCCTCCAAAAGTCCGGGCCATTTTCATGGCCCGTGGTCTTGAAAGACATACATAGTATAATAATAGCTTTAGAAATAAGTTATTTTATACATTTTAGTTTTTGTAAAATGAAAACTGCTGGGCTAAACTATGTCAAATTTTTAGGAGACCAATTGGAAGCTATTCCGCGTCGAACAAAAAAAGAATTACGTAAATCGGATCATAAATCACGGAGTAATCGGTGAACATACATAAAAAAAAAGATCCCGACGAATTGAGAACCTCCTCCTTTTTCGAAGTCGGTTAAAAAGAAATGAGCAAAATATAATAAAAAAATTAAAACTTGAAAAATATATTTCGACTGATATTTTGTGAAAATTGACATCTGATAAGGCTCTATGAACTTAACTTCTTTGCCTGCTATTGAGGCGAACTATTGTGATGTGAACATGTTTTTGAAAAATGATGACGTCATCAGTTTATGTTTGCGTGCGTGAGTTACGAAACTACATTTGTTAAACGCGTTCGCGTTTGCGTTGTGTACAATTAATGTGCATCAGTTTTTTCTTAGAATATTTATGAATATATAAATTAATTATGTATATTAATTTAATAGCTTACTATATAACCTTTAAAGTGTGATTAAAAGTCACCGAGACGTTACGTTAGTTTTGGCGGCATTGCAGAAGCCACAGAAATAGATCTTCTTGTGTAACAAGTTTTTTTATTGAATGAATTTTATATACAAGTGGATGTAAGCTAAAGTTTAACAATGAAATAAAGTGGTAGCGGACAGAGTTTTAAGAAGAAAATAATAATTGTGGAAAATGGAAAACCCGACCGTTAGTGAAATTAGGTCAAGGTCTCGTTCGAAGACTCCCTTCTTACGATCGAGCTGTGATCATGAAAACTGTCTCGAAAGCAAAGAACACTCGCATCAGAAGTCAGGGCGTAAAACCCCCGTCGGTAGAAGTACACCGGTGAAGTACGTATAAATTATCGACTTCCCAAATACCAAATACATTATTTTCATTTATTACCAGCTTTTCGGAAATATCTACAAACAATTATTATCATTCTCTAACACAGTCATTAAAGGCTGCTTTCTTGAGCTTTCAGTGTGACTAATTGACAATATATTTACAACTTGATTTCTGAAGTAATAAAGCATATGCCTTAAATTGTAGTTTCTAAATTAAATGGACATCTTATTAAAATACCCAATTTAAACTACTACAGTTAAAACAGAAGAGTAACTAGGTAATACCTATACATTTTTTATAGACTGTTCTTACTTATAATGTGACATTAATATAAACAGAACTTTGTTTAAGGGTTTCATTTCTTCTTCACAGTCCTAAAAGATTTAAATTCATTGTTGTCAAATTTTGTGTATATACATATACTCCCATTATGGTGATGAAATGATCATACAATATCTGGAAAATACAAGTTTCTGTAAAATAAGCATTCATTTTTTATACACACAAATATAAAATAAACTATAAAAAATTCAGTATGTATATGTCAGTGTCAAATTTATAATCTATCCCATGAGATTGTCTGTCGATATTTTTTTAATTGGACATAGGTACTGCTTCCAATTTAATGTATTATATTTCAATCCCTATTAATATTATAAATGCGAAAGTAACTCTGTCTGTCTGTCTGTTCCGTTTTCACGTAAAAACTACTGGACCGATTTGGCTGAAACTCAGTATATATATATTTTCGATACCGAGGATGAACATAGGATACTTTTTATCCCGAAAAATGGGAGAGTTTCCGGGATAACATGATATTTGTCTGTTTGTTTGTTATGCTTTTACGGAAAAACTACTGGACCGATTTGGCTGAAATTTGTTATGTATGTAAATTAAATACTGAGGGATAATTTTCATTTTGGCCTTTTTGGTAATTTTGGCCTATTTGGTCATTTTGGCCTTCTTGGTAATTTTGGCCTATTTGGTAATTTTTCCTTTTTGGTCATTTTGGCCTATTTGGTCATTTTGGCCTTTTTGGTCATTTTGGCCTATTTGGTCATTTTGGCCTATTTGATCATTTCGGCCTATTTGGTCATCTTGGCCTTTTTGGTCATTTTGGCCTTTTTGCTCATTTTGGCCTTTTTGATAATTTTGACCTTTTTGGTAATTTTGGTCTATTTGGTAATTTTGGCCTATTTGGTAATTTTGGCCTTTTTGGTAATTTTTCCTTTTTGGTCATTTTGGCCTATTTGGTCATTTTGGCCTATTTGGTCATTTTGGCCTATTTGGTCATTTTGGCCTTTTTGATCATTTTGACCTTTTTGGTCATTTTGGCCTATTTGGTCATTTTGGCTTTTTTGGTCATTTTGGCCTTTTTGGTCATTTTGACCTTTTTGATCATTTTGGCCTATTTGGTCATTTTGGCTTATTTTGTCATTTTGGCCTTTTTGGTAATTTTGGCCTATTTGGTAATTTTGGCCTTTTTGGTAATTTTTCCTTTTTGGTCATTTTGGCCTATTTGGTCATTTTGGCCTATTTGGTCATTTTGGCCTATTTGGTCATTTTGGCCTTTTTGATCATTTTGACCTTTTTGGTCATTTTGGCCTATTTGGTCATTTTGGCTTTTTTGGTCATTTTGGCCTTTTTGGTCATTTTGACCTTTTTGATCATTTTGGCCTATTTGGTCATTTTGGCTTATTTTGTCATTTTGGCCTTTTTGGTAATTTTGGCCTCTGGTAATTTTGACCATTTTGATTATTATGGCCTTTTGGGTCGTTTTTGCCTATTCCGTCATTTTAGCAATGTCGGTCACTGTGGTCTTTTGGTCATTTAGACCATTTTGGCCTTTTTGGTCAAGTTTTGTAATTTATTTTGTTGACAGATAGACGGGGGATGGTATATATAATTAGCGATATAAAATGAAGTGAATGTTCCGTGGGCAAATACATAAAAATGTAATATAATATAACCTGTAACACTTGCTCTATAAACAAGAGACACGCACTAGAGGTTAACCCGAGGCGCAGCCGCGGGGTAAACTCTAGTATATTATAATCTAAAAGAACTTTACAATTTTCTTACTTTATTATGTCAGAATTATTGATTACCTACTAAATAGTTAATACATAGCTCAAGTCACAATTTTTGAAGTGCATTAAGTTCATTTGACTCTATGGACACTGAAAAACCTACTGCTTATGGTTGGTCAGTCAGCCTGACCAACCAGCATGAGAAGTATGTTCCATCACATGCCATTTCACAATTTGACAATGTCATGTCCATAGATTATAATCTACCATAACATAATACATTCAATTGTAAGCAGAATGCTTAACTCAGATTATTTCAGCAGTTTACAAACTGGTAAGATAAAAAATCAGCAGACGAACACACACACACTCCCCAAATTAAGCAAGTTACGCTTGTGCTATGGGTAATATACAATGAACCACTCTGGGGCCAATCCCAGACACCCAGATCATAGTAAATAATGGATAAAATTTGTTTCCGAAATTTACCATACTAGGAATCGATCCCGGAGCCTCTGCGTTGCAGTGAGGTAAGCCGGCAAAGGCTTAGCCTGCTTAACCACAGAGGCCATCAAAAGATAGATTATAATGTAACTATATTTATAATTGTCTTGTGACATATACAACTTGAATATGGGTATAGAATACTTTTATAATTTTAAATGTAATATGAATAAAAAAATGCAAGCGGAGCCACATGTCAAGCTAGGTACATTATAATCAAGTATATTATACCCAATATCCATAATCATTATAAAATAAGATAATTATTAGTCTGTTCAAGTCTTCGAAAATAGGTTATCTAGTGCCACTAATATTATATATAATTCACCAATTACACTGCTATACCCAATTTTCAATTCTATTGCAATAGTTTAGTTCTATGTTCATAATTTGATTGTTGTTTAGTTCTTTAAACTCAATTTTGAGAACTTGTGAGACTATCAAGAAACTAACTCCGTGATCCAAAATGTGTCTTGGCCTCTAAAACGAGAACACGCCACCTGTTCCTGTCCTATGCGATTTCTTGCCAGTTAAAGACTTGAAGCTCACACAGGTCAGCCTCCACTCTGTCCCTCCACCGATACTTGGGACGACCAACTTGCTCGCCCATCCGATCATCTCAAATAGGCCCTCTTCACACTTTGATTTTATGTCTCCTAGTATGTTAGCCTCGGCCATGAGATTTTCAATTTCAACATTGGTTCACAGACCCTCCAGTTCGTCTCTTTCCTCCTTAGACCCAAAAAATATATCAAGAAACAATTAAACAAATTTAAAATACATGCACTAAACTTTCTAGATACAAATTCAGATAACAAATATTTTTCAATATCATGATGACTGCTTGGAAAACATGAACTTATTTTATGGTTTCTCTGATTCAAAAATAATAATTTATTTTATTTTGAAAGGTGTCATTTTGTCATTGCAATCATAGGAGGACACATATGTAGTAGTAACTTTGAAGCATATTATTAGAATTTTTTGAAATATGATTTATCACCCAACTATTCATGTGAGATAAACTGATATTATTTCAAGGTCAGTAACATATTGTACATACTTTATATTGTCATCATAGTGATGTCACCTGTATTACCATAAAAGAATTAGTGCCATGTGAGGTCATTATAGTACCTACTGACCTTAATACAAAATATCAACAAATCCATGCGACCTTGAGCATACCATATTAGGTTTGGCTTGTTGTATCTATTATACTACCTATACTATAAAGGTAAATCCACTGCTCATGTAATTTCTTGCATGTAGATATATCAGAAGTTTGGCTAGTATTAAACAGGAGTTGAATATCCTAAAGGATTTTTAATAGTAAAGGAAAAAAATTAATGTGAGCTAATATGATATAAGTATGCAAGTTTGCCCATCTTTGTAGTAGATTTGTCTAGTAACAGTATGTTATAAAAATAAACTTTTATTATTCCTTGATAAAATCATTTTTTTATATCACTAACTTTAGTGCTAGTATTGCTGTAGGGTACTGACCCTATGTCCATTTCTATACCTTTGAAAATGGAGTGAAGGTGTCACAAACAAACAAATTCACATATATAAGATTAGGCTTTTTCTAGATGCAGGAATTTTGTTAGCTTATGACTTTCTTGCAAAGAAAATTTTCATACTGAAATGTCTGTCTAAGATATTTTGTAATTAAAATTAAATAAAAATTGTCTATGAGAAGGTCATGTTTTATAGTAAACTTATGTAGGAGAAAAATGGTAGGTTCATTGTCACAAGTCAACATAATAGTGTAGAGCAGGCTATGGCCTATGTTTGTAGTATCCATCTTGCTTCACTCACAAAATTTATGGAGCCATAGTCATATAAAGGAAACTATATTCATCTCTCTTCTGAAAGTATAATATGCTAAATAATCGGTTCATTGCCAAGGCCAAGAAGTGGGAACAAGTGATAAAGCCACAATAAAATGATATCAATCTTAAGGCCACTAAAATAGGAAAGTATAGTCTATGCTAAAATATAGTTGTTCAGAGCAAAAGATTGCTGAGTAATAGATGGTTTCTTAATCAAAATCACTTATTGCACAGTCCTCTACAGCTAATCTAGAGAAACAAAAAAGTGGAGTTTCACAAGTTTATTAAACAGGATACTATAAGGGTGTCAGTGGATCACAGGCCAAAAAATTACCAATTCATATTCCATACTTATCCAACCAATCAAACTATAGTCTAAATGTCAATCGGAGGGGAGAACATGCAGCTATAGATTTTACTCTATAAATATTATTAAAGAGCACACTAGATGTATCAAACTGCAGAAGCCTGCCAAGCTGTGGTGATATAAGCCATTCATTTACTCAATAATTTTTAGTAACCCTTTCAAATCAAACTTTTCTCAATTTGGCTACATTTTGATACTATAATCATTAATGAAAGGATTTAAGAGCAAATGATAGTATTTCAGTAGATGGTACTCACTGTATTTCTAGTGGGAGCTAGTGGTACCACATGAAATTTTTCTTATCACTTTGCATAGTCTGCAGATGATCATCTTGGTACTCTTCTTTGCTCTAATTTGTGGTAGCCCTTAATTAAGTGAAATACTTTTTCTGATAAAAATTTCAAAGAAATGAGTTCAACCTTGATAGGCAGGAAACATGTCATTGATAACAGTGACCTTGTCACCCATACATGCTATATTTGGATTTTACAGCCTTGTGATAATTTTTATTTTATGAGAGGCTAGACCTTATCGCATAACTTGGTAAAGTAAACTTTAAGTCTTATTCTAAGGGAACTCACAATTTCCCCTTTTCTGGAATAAAAATCATGTATGTGTTATGTTTATTTAGGCTTCTAAAATAACTATAAAAGGAATGTTATGAAAATTAATTCATATGCAAGGTAGAAAAGAAAGACACTCATTTTCCTTCCTCTCTCTGTCTTGTAGTGTATAGACTGTATTTATAAGAATCAGGAATCATGCTCTCCTCGATATGAACTATACAACAGCAACTGATAAGAGTATTGCATTTATTCTTTAAACGGAGCAATTAAGTAATGAATGTTTTATGAGGCTTGATTATTTTTCATAACTTTCATAGACAGATGTTCTTGTTTATGTTTATAGGCAGTGCTGGATGCTGGCTTTTTGTCATTTCTGCTTTACAAAAAGAGTAGTTATGTAAATAAACAAAAACTAGCAGCTGATGGAGTCTGTTTTTAAGCATTACTGTAATCATAAAACATACAGTTTTGTTTGTACAGTAGACTAGGTTTTTTGTTTTTAATTGTCCATATAAACTTCAGAAACACATCTTGTGAGGCGAACACCTATGCTTTTTTGGAATATAAAGTAGCCTATGATGTCATATCAAACATATTGCCATTCTTTGTTTTCAAACTGGAATTCAGTGACTTAATTTATTGTAATACATTATTAATTTTATTTATTCATCCCATTGTAACACTTTAAAATCCTGGTGATCTTGAAAAAATATCTTGACTATATTTTTAAACATATATTTACAAGTAAACCTGGATTGAAACTACTAATATAAAATTTATAGCAAATTAGCATACCCTATTTAAAATAGCACTAAACCATAGGTTCTCAAAGATAAATGTGAACCCCTTTAAAGATGTAGGCACTTCTAAAAAAAGTAGAAGACATATTCAATAAAGTAATTAAAATAATAATAATGTGTTAAAAATATATTAATGTGTTATTGTTAGCATACTTATGCATCATATTTTGGGAGAAATTGTTTTCAACTTTATTATAAAAAGAACATCCTATAATTTCAATTTCAATTTTCATTAAAATTGGTTCTGCTATAACACAAACATAAAATTTCTGTGTTTATCTATACTTTCCTAGAAAGTATGTTTTATTTTTGTACTAATTAATAATATATAATTTTTATCGAGAGAAGATAAATAAATAGATCTCTACATAACAATAATAACTCTAATAAGAATGTATGTAGTTGAATTTTAAAAGTATCTTTAAAGGAATAATTTACATAACATTTCTAAGGTTGTTGAAGTTATACTTCTTTTGGCGCGTTAGGGAAAAAGGGTGAGAGCAAATGTTTACGATGCGTGCGCACACCGTCACGAAAAACCGACACCCTGAAGTTAGCTTTAGTCAACATTTTAGTTTTTCTACTGTTAGTGTTGTTTTTTCTACAAACGTAGAATAAGGCGAAAGATAAAATTTTTGAAAAGATTTTTATCTTGTTACGCCAAAGAAGTATAACCTAACGAGTGTTCATAAGTATTATCCCCGCAAATTGCTATTGCGCCTGGCCGCCATTTTGGTGACGTAGCCGTAAGCAAACACTCATACCGTTGCATCACTGGGCGACAAGTACGCGTACATATTGAGTTGCGGATGACGTCACGTGAATGTTAATTTGACAAGATTCCAGCGCATTACCAATTTGCAGGGATAATACACACACATTTTTTTTAACAAGAGGGCTAAACATAAAAGTTTTGACACCTATGTTCTTGATCATAAGAAACAGGTGCGTGGGTGTTGTAGGCCAAGTGGGGTATTATTGTCTACAAATATTATTTCTAAGTAGGAAGTCAACCAGTTTTGAATAATGATCTGATGTTCATAGCAATGTAGTAAAATATCTTTAGACTGTATTTATTTATATTTAAAGTTCTTTGTCAATATTTATATGTGAACTGTTAATAAACAGAGTTAAGAATGTTAAATCTCAAATTCTCTCATGTAAGTTTTTTGAAGCCTGAA
Source organism: Dendrolimus pini (assembly GCA_949752895.1). Lineage (NCBI taxonomy): Eukaryota > Metazoa > Arthropoda > Insecta > Lepidoptera > Lasiocampidae > Dendrolimus > Dendrolimus pini. Next base: position 17,094,385 of record OX457136.1, read on the forward strand.
TATATTTAACATAATAACAACATTACTAGGTTGGTTGTGTAACTCGCTGTTAATGGGAAATTCTACAAATTCCGCCAAATTTTATGGCCCATCTAGATTAGACTCAAAATGCTGTGTAATATCTAGTTTTGTATGAGAAAAGCTCTATTGTACAGGCATCAATTGTTAACTGAGAGGGGGCTACAAAATATGGTGTGGAATATATGCTTAACACAAGTTAAAACTAACTGTGGGTGTTATTAGTGACTCATTTTACATTCGTAAAATGTTAAGATGTGATCATGTGATGATTCATTAACTTGCATTTAGTTTATTTAATTGAGTAATACTTTATTTATTATTAGTAGATTAATTGAATAATAATATTTTACATCACCAAAGTAATAATAAAATATGACTTAAAATTCTCTGGAATTTCATCATTAGAGTAGCAGTATTCTTTACATGTTTTGGAGTGTTTAAAGTCATTATATTATTTCATGGATAGCAGTATCTTACGTATTTTTAACTATTTTTATATCTGGAATACAGCAGACAGGCTGAGGGGATATCTACAACATCAAAGTCGCTACCGGCCTCCCAAGGATCGAAATCTGTCCACTAATGCTGGAAAACAACTCAAGGTTGTTATTGTGGCGTGTTTTGTCGCCTCTTACGACGGGCCGCTCGGCTGCAGGAATTAGTCATCCTTTTCCATCCTGCACGGGTATATTATTTGTATGGATAATAATCGATTATTATTTTATATAGATATCAGCCTATAGTGCACAATCATGGACAAGATAGACAGTGAACCCTGTAACATCTTACTAAATCGATATTATGATAGTGAGTGACCTTTCCCAATAGTGTACCGATAATAAAAGCTCCTTCTTAATTATAGACAACTCAGCCAACCGTCGAGTATCACGACCGAGACCATAAATGAAGTGAGAGAAGAGTACACATCACCTCCAGCACATCGCACGCGGCTCTCCACGAGGGTGGCTAACGAGAAACTCGTGAAAACATCGGATTACTCTTCAGAAGAAAGCCTGGATAGACCGAACAGTCAACATCGGAAGGAAATCTTTCAGGTACGATTCTAATAGATGACAATACAATATTAATAATCAGGACCGTCTTTACCCGGAGGTGCATGGGGTGCGGGCGCATGGATTTAGGGGGCTCAAACCGGTCGCTTTAGACGAATTGAATCAATGAAGACAGACGGACAGCTTTTTGTCTAGAGACACAAGTCTAAAAATGGAATCTATTATTTTATTTTTTATAATTTTATAATTAGGGGGGGGGGGGCTAGCTCGATCTTTGCACCCCGGTGCTTAATACGCTAAAGCCGGTTCTGTTAACTATACATATAGTGATTTTCGCGCGGCTTCACTCACGTAAAATAACCTACGGTCATATCCGTTATCGATTATATTTAATATCAAATTTTATGATAATCCGCTTATTACCAAGGTTAAGTCCGTGATAAAATAACAAAGAAACATTTATAGAAATCTCCATTCTAGCCTATAATGGAAGTGAAGGCAAAAAAAACATTTACTGCATATCCTCTAATATTTATAGGGTACAATTTAAATGCTCACCAAAAATATTTTTGTCCCTTAGACTAAGCACCAAATAAAATATATTACTTCATATAAATTTAATCCACTCTATACCGAGGTGCCTAAAAAACAACGTTTTACGTTCCAAAATAAATATACACTCATCAGAACAATTGTATGTTTTGTATTTAAATTATTTTTGCTTATCAAAATGGATAAATGCCCACCAAATATTGTTTTACTAAAACACTAACATTCAAACCGAAAATTGCAGTTTAATGTGTTTAGGAATATATTTAAGACTTATTTATAACAACTGAAATTGGTTTTGAGTGGAAAAAATATATATTCAATTAATTAATAAGTTTGAAATTCACGACAATGATCTGGTAATTCTGGTAAGTTGAAACTACTACTGGTACTATTGTAACCTTCGCATCGTCTTATACACTATACTAGCTGTTCCCGGGACATCGCCCATGTTGATTTTTTTTTCGCGGAGCCCTAAAAATAGCCTACGTTACTCCTTATAACAGCTGCCATCTGCCAGTGAATGTCCCATGAAAATCGGTACAGCCGTTTCAGAGATTAGCCAAAACATCTAAACGGACAAAAAAAATTAAAAAAATGTTTTTTGTTATAAGTAATGTACTTACATATGCATGTAGTAAAAAGCTATGACTTAGACATTACAAACAAACACTTCAATTTTATTTATCTGTATAGATCAGTGCTTTTCAATCTTTTTGAATACGCGTCCCCCCTTATAAACAGACAAAAAGTTAGTAATTTAAAAGACCACGTTTATTGTTTTTCCTATTTTGATACCTATATTCATTATTAGGATTTATACTTTACAAAAAGCTGCTGAACGTAGAGAGTACCTAAGTACGAGTTATAAATTTAAATTGGCTTTTCTCTTTTGCTGGCGACCCCCCGAGCTAGGCTCTGCGACCGCCCCCCCTAGGAGTCACGTCCCACAGATTGAAAAACACTGGTATAGATTATTATTATCATCATTTAATACGCTACCCAAAAGACAGACGCCTTAAGGGCGTCACACACGGCGAAGATGCTATAATATTTCATGTTAAGATGCCTGGATATAAAATATTATAGCATCTTAAGGTATCACACACGGTTAAGATGCTATAATATATCCGTTCGAGTCATTCTATCATAGGTTTGACTGAGGGTTACACTTATATTTCTCCACTGAATATATTTACAGGATGATATAATATGAATAACACAGCCTTACTATTAGATTTATTAGATAGCTCATCAGATGATAATTCTGACTTCGAATACGATTTAAAATTTTCTGCCGCACATTCTAAGTGTCGAAAAATCTGGGTAGAAAGAAGAAAGTGGAAAAACGCATCGCAACGTACATGTGGAAAAACTTCAACTGACAAGTGATAAAATGAATCGCAACAAAATTTTAACTCGAAGTTTTACGGGCAGGTTTTCAAATTGGACAAGTATATTAACAATCTGCCCGTAAAACTTGAAGTTAAAACTTTTTTGCGAGTTATTTTGTCACTTGTCAGTTGAAGTTTTTCCACTTGTACGTTGCGATGCGTTTTTCCACTTGTCCGTTGCGATTCATTTTTCCACTTGTCCGTTGAAGTTTCACTTCTAATATGTGTCCCAACACACATTTCGATTTTTTGTCCTTTTCTGCGACACGCTATAGCGGTGTCTATAGGTTCTACGACACGAACGCTTAGCGTTGTTTGGCTATGATTGGTTACGAGAACATCGTGTGCTAATCACAATCAATCGATGCCAAAAATCGTATCGTGCTCGTTACATACATTCTGACCTCGCAGGCTACAATACAAATACAATGAATGAGCGAGCTGGAACGAGACAAACACGCCAGCACCCCGCATTCTGCAACGAAAACAGTCCTCACCATCGTCACAGGCACTAGGCAGTGGAAAAGTGTTTTAGAGACAATGCTATTTTAATATAGATACGTTATACCCCACTGACCTCTATAATACAAGCACGCTGGACTGGCTATGCCATACAAAATGACAACTTGTTTTTGTGCCTATTGTGCCTATTTGATCACATTAGACTAGTCTTGCAATGAAAAGAACACACATTTGTGTCCTCTTGTGCTGTTCCTTATCGGCGTGCTACTAACGTATCTATCTCTTTTATATTTTATATCATTGTTTAGATATCGGTATCTAAACAATGATATAAAATATAAAAGAGGTATATTGGTATTGCTTGATTCATATCTCCTGATGTTTATAAGAATAAAAATACAGCTACAAAACTAAACCACTATGGGAAACAGGCGAGACGATATGCATGTTTGTACATAAAAAGGTAAACAAGTCATTATATCAACATAATATTAACAAAAAGTACATCAAGTAATAACAAAAACTCGAGAGAAAAGGTAGTTGAATAAATAAAATATATTTCATTCCATTTTGCGTTGCATATTAAGTGCACACGCTGTATAAAAGAGCTTGCTATATACTTTGTATGTTAAGATACAAAATATATAGCAAGCAAAATATTAAGACAATATTTCGCATATCTCGGCATCTTAAGATACTTAATATGAAAATATATATCATCTTAACCGTGTGTGATAGTTCATACAAATTGTATAGTGAGCGATATTCTATCTTAAGATGAAATATTATAGCATCTTCGCCGTGTGTGATCCCCTTTACTATTTGTAAAGAAATCACTTCAAAATCGAACTTCATAGTTAACATTTTTACTCATGGGAAGCTCGACTGCTTGGTTCTTCCATGGTATTACGCAGCTATTTCCGTAATCATGATAATTGCGTGAAAAATATAGTAAGTGTTAATTAATGCGAACAATAACTCGCTACTAATAGAACTATCTATGTATAAATAATACGAATTCTCTTTATGTTTTTTTTTGTTAAGGACGCTGACTCAATCAATACTGAAACCCTATAACAGGGGTCACCAATTAGTAGAAATGAAATGACCATCGCGGTCCGCACATTATTTTATAGAAAAAATGTTTATTGTTTATAATATTTTTTTACATATAAATGAGAAAAATGACAATTTTCGCGGTCCGGACAAAATGGGTCGGCGGTCCGGATATGGACCGAGGTGCGCCATTTCGCGACCGCTGTCCTATAGTATTGATTTACCGAAGCAGATGTAATTTGCGTTTTAATACGAATGCATCCAGTACCAATCTATCAGCGATATTGCATAAGTTATGTCATATTTTTGATGAATTGGCGATATTAATTTGCAGATGGCCAATGTAATGTAATATGTAAACAATAAAATTTCAACCATAAAGAAAATACTCCCGGTTCATTTCCAATTTTTGACTTAATTAGGTAGAAATTTGACATTACTTTTGTTGAGCTTATTTCAAAAAATTTAACCAATCGTAAGGCAATTGAACGGTTAGTAAGTAAATATAAGAACCGATCGTAAATGTTGTTATAGAACCTCAAATGGTATTTGGTTGTTCCTCCACTGTATTGTTATCTAACATAATCATGAAAATAAAGAGTTAGTAAACAATATTATATTATAGGTATTATCTATTGCATAATATTATCACGATTAGATATTTAAAAGGACTTTATATGCTTCATTTAAGCATTCAGCTGGAATCTTTACACTGTCCAGTAAGTAGTATCTGATTACCTTATTGTTTTCATAGTCATAAATATTACTATATATTATACATATGTATTGTTATAGCAAAAAGTGCTCAAACGCCTTTGATGACCAATTTTAAATCGCATAAACAAATTAATTGTATACGTCTATTATCCAAGTTTGTGCACGAATTGATTTCTACATAAAATTTGTGATGTTCTCTATCATATTGAGTTGCTATCAGTTGTTTTTGTGATTATCAAATGCAATATATCATGAACCTAAAATATCTGACAATATTTGAGTAGCTTCCCCTCTATGTTGTGGCTATGAACGCGCGTGGACCGAAAAGCCGTTATGCGCATGATTCATTATTTTATTTTGTCTGTGGATTTGAATTAATAATAGCTACGTGCATTCGTCCTCTGATAATTTAATTGATACCGATAGATAACTCAGCGCCCTGTGCCTTGACTTCCAAAAATAAAAAACGCCATTTTTTTCTTTCTACGCAGTATAAAGTAATTAAAAAAAAATACTATATCCATACTTCTTATACGGCAAAGTATGCAACGTGTTGACCAGGTGATATTAGAATTAAAAACAGTTGTATATTTTATGGACTATGAAATTCCAATTCTCTTATACAGCCAGTCTACATCTTGTCGTTTTCCTTGCTTTACTACTTATGCGTATTTGATATAAACCCTATTCGATTATTGTCAATTATATACCAATAGTGTGGTAAAATAAATGTTGAGATGAAAACTAAATATTTTTGAATTTGTAGATTTCTAATGCCACTTTGATTTCGTAAAAAATATTTTGCTCTTTGTCCTAATAACCGAACTCTTTGTTAGCAGCCACGTTCTTGTTGGTGGAGTTTCTAAACGACTTCACTCATTTATCTCATTATCTGAGATATTATTTAGTTAATCATATCTATCGTATATCGTGAAGATATACAAACAAAGTACCTATTAAAAACTAAATTATTATTGTATATTTTTTTACTAATAAGTAAAAGTAAATTGGTACTGTGCGGCTCTCGGGTAATGTTTGATGCGACAAGTAACGTCTTCATATTACAGGAATCTTTATAATTATCTTGTCCTTCTCTTACCTCGTTTTATCTTTTTTTCCTTTAATTGCCATCGAGTTACCGGGCTGGATTTACACTCTTCGTAAACTAGTTTTATTCTCAAAGAATCATTGTTTTGTTTTAATAATTTTCATTCAATAAATACAGCTTCAGACCTATATGTGTAATTCGGCGAACTCTGAAACAATATGTTTACTTATTCCAACAAGTCTTATGAGTATTTTAATTTTAAAACGACTTGTTATTTGAACAAAACAAACTTATTGTTGATTCTTTAAACACAGATTAAACCAAGGTCTTTTTCTTTAGTGTTTGCTCTAAGCTCCTAATGCCCCTGTATTTAGGTAACGAGTTTAACGTAAACAGTTTGAAGTCGTATACCCGTAATTTATTATTCTCTACTCAAGGCTTTTCCTCAGGGTGATCAAGGAGAGATTGCTTGCTTAATACTTATCGGCACTTCCTCAGCTATCTTTCTATATACGAGTATAATCTATAGTAAAAAGTGTATATATTTACATAGATAGATAACACTTTATTGTACACCATTACAGAAAACACAGAATAACTTATAGCCTAAAAATATTCTAAATGCGCATAATGGGCGGTCTCATCGCTAAGAAGCGATCTCTTCCAGGCAACCCGTTACCCGTAGGTACATATGTGAAAATGAATTTGTTTGTCTGTTCACTCTTCACGACCTTAGGAATCAACAACAAACGGTTATCATCTAATTACTTTTTTTCTACTTTCGATGACGTTCATAAATACCTGTAGCATATTTGATAGAAAGCTCAGATGATGCAATGGACATATTGGTAGCATAGATCTCAATTTTTCTCAGCCAGTACTAAACATGATATTTATGTATTTCATTTATCATGTCCTTGACTTAATTTTGACAATTGCTCCTTGGACAATCTATAGTTAATTTACAATGTGCGCTTTACGTCTTAAAAGTTTAACTAATGATAAAAGTTTCAATGAATACCTATCTATTAGCTAGAGACAAGAAGTAACTTTTTTTTTATTGCACGAGTTCAGCAGACAGGCAGACGGCCCACCCGATGGAAAGCGGCTGCCATCGTCTATGGACATTTGAAACACCAAAGGTGCTACCAATGTGCGGGCGCTCTCTAAATAAAGACTGGGATGTAGCTACTAATGCCGGAACACAATTCAAGGTTGTTATAGCGGCATACTCTAGACCAGGCGTGTAGCCGTCCAGACCGGCAAATACCGTACCACCTGGTTGTGGGTTATTTTGTCGCGTCTTACGATAGGCCGCCCGGCTGCAGGAAATTGTATTCATTCCCCGTTTCTGCACGGATTAAATAACTAAATTATTACTTTAATCTTATATATATAAACATCTTGTGTCACGATGATGTTGCCAATAAACTCCAAAACTACTGAACTGATTTCAATCAAATTTGCACACCGTGTAGTTTGATCCAAATTAAAAGATAGGATACTTTTTATACCGTTGGAACCGGTAGGTGGCGCTGAGATCGGGTTCTAGAATCCTCCTAATCACCGGGTGCGATTTTGTTTTTGTGTTTGAGTGGGTTCCCGGATGGTTTAGATTCGCAATTAGAACCGGTAGGTGGCGCTGAGATTGGGTTCTAGAATCCTCCTAATCACTGGGAGCTATTTTGGTGATTTTATTTTTGTGTGTTTGAGTAGGTTCCCGAATGGTTTAGATTCGCAATTAGAACCGGTAGGTGGCGTTGACATCGGGTTCTAGAATCCTCCTATAAACCTGGTCCGATTATGGTGATTTTGTATTTGTGTCATGAAACAAAGTCTTTTAGGAATTCAAAAAATATGGCGGTACGAAGTTCGCCGGGTCTAGTCACTAGTTTAAATATAAAAATCATAAAGTAATCTTACTTGCTGAACCAATAAGCAAGAATCTATAAGTTCATATATCAAATCTGAAAATAAAAGTCTATCTGAAGATATTAAAAACTATTTGCCAAGATTTTTCTACTTTCACCAGTTCACATTAATATAACCGATAACCCACTTTTAAGTAATGGTTGATTAATTACTATTCGTTTCGTAGATCGCTATAAAGCCCATTTAAATATAGCTTTCACGTAATTACTATACTAAAACTTAAAAGTTTATTCACCTGAAGAATACTGTAATAGGATATCTTACTTGGTATATATCTTAATTGAAGTACAATTATAACTGGTACATAAATAACAATCAAGTAATTGAATGAACACGCTCTAAGAGTTTACTTTAACCACCCTACTGCACTTTGGCTTAATAGATGAATTGAAATAGACGTTAATATAAGTCATTGCTTTGATCTAATAAGTACCTACATACAATTATTTTTAACTTGATTTTCAGTTTGTTCCGCAATATCGCTGTTAATTACAAGCTTTTATTTAACCTGCAGTGGATGTATGTAAGTATGTATGTAAGTTCGGGTGGAATCTTGCAAGTTAAATTTGACCAACGTCCCGGTTTCCGATAGAGCTGACATTTCGCACGCATATGTATATCGCGTGTCAATGCAATAATATGGTACCATGTAGCTGATATGATAATGGTGTCAGAAGGTGGCCGTAGGAACTCCTGAACTAAACAAGATAGACCCGTCGTGTTTGGGCTCGTTTACTTGTCTTGGCTAACACTCTGCGGCTATCATATCCTCAGGAGGAACTCAAAAGCTTGTATTTAAAAATGTTTTTAAAAAAGCTTATATTATTAATGTTGCTTTTAGTGGAGTCAAAATGACCACTATCGTACCACAAATCTGCAATATATTAAATTTGCCCAAGAACCGTATTTTTTTATAATAAATACGTTTGCGTTTGACCACGAATCACATCCAATGCCGAACGATGATGCGGTCGAAGATGGAGCATGCTTACCTAGATAGTACCTATTCACACGAGACTTGAAGATACCCGGATTGTACTTTTCGGGAAATAGGGCAGTGCAGACCACAACTCTGTCGTACGCAGAAGGACCGTGGAGGCGAGAAACGTTTAGTTCGCACTGGTAGCGTTTCCACTGTGAAACGATGAAGTAGACCAGAGCGCCTTGTGATCCAAAGATGGAATGGTGTATGCGGAATCAGGTAGAACAGGTAACTCCCCCCAAAAAAAATTTATTTAGAGCCAACCAGAGTATCTCTAGGCAACGCTTGACTTCATATTTACAATATGATAGTGCAAAAGTAACTCTTCTAGTGCTGCAGATACTAAATCACAAAATTTTCAGGCCTTAGACTTATATGCTACATTTGGTTTACTTTTGCAACTCTGTTGAATTTGACATGAGTCCGTAAATTTTTCAGGAAAATGAAAATTAGAACTGGTGCTAAAAATATGGCCTTAGTTTGTTGTACATATTGTTACGAGTGCAGGACTCGAATTAAAATGACGTTGGAATTACTATAGAATTTATTAGAACTATACAAACACGTATAACACAGGTACAAATATAACTGGACACAACCAGTACAAACTGTACGATTCAATAACACGCGCAAAGTCCGTCACTATATAGCTTATCGAATGTACACGTCTCAATTGTATCGTAATCGTCGCTTGACTTCCTCACCCCTCCATTCGGGCATTGTTTTTAACCGACTTCGAAAAAAGGAGGAGGTTCTCAATTCGTCGGGATCTTTTTTTTTTATGTATGTTCGCCGATTACTCCGTCATTTATGATCCGATTTACGTGATTCTTTTTTTGTTCGACGCGGAATAGCTTCCAATTGGTCCCCTAAAAATTTTACATAGTTTGGCCCAGTAGTTTTCATTTTATGAACATTTTTCATGGAAATAATTTTCACTCCGTTCCATATGTTCGCCGATTACTCCGTCATTTATGATCCGATTTACGTGATTCTTTTTTTGTTCGACGCGGAATAGCTGCCATGTGGTCCCCTAAAAATTTGACATAGTTTGGCCCAGTAGTTTTCATTTTACGAACATTTTTTTGTTCCCGGTTCTTGGGACCGATATTTTTTAAGAAGCGCGGCACCATTCGTAGGTCCACCCATACATAGCTAGACACTAAAAAGTAACAAATAAAATTTAAAAACTTCGTTTAAAAAAACCGACTTCAAAAACTAAAAAACTAAAATGTATAAAATAACTTATTTCTAAAGCTATTATTATTAATATATATTGTCTAAAACATCTTGAAGTCGGTGCAAAGCAAAACATAAAAATTACTATATTTTGAAAATTACTAAGCACCGACTTTAAGATGTTTTAGATAATATATATTAATAATAATAGCTTTAGAAATAAGTTATTTTATACATTTTAGTTTTTTAGTTTTTGAAGTCGGTTTTTTTAAACGAAGTTTTTATATACTAACTACAATACAACACTCGATCGCGTAGACTGAATTTTTCCAAGAAAACGTAATATGCACACTTGTGGCTATAAACGAGTATAATAACAATAGGCTATTGTCTAATTAAAATTTTTAAACACAAAGTAAACAAAACACGTCCAAATGCGGGAAAGGTCATAAACCAGGTGTGCATTCACTTTGTCGACATGTAACAATATATGGTAGGCCCAAAGCCAGCAATGGCCTGTTAATATTGTCGTAAATGGTACCTGAAACGTCGAGTTCCTGTCGTTTGCTTTTTATCACCCATTAGTCTAAACACTATGCCTTTTAAGTACTTTAGTGTATTTATGCTATAAAAGCATTGCATGCTAATGATAAAACAGTATAATGTACAAATTTATTCTTTTGTTTCCTTTTCTTTTGTTTTATCTTTCTGAAAAACTGAATTTAAAAGCTTTTGTTAAATATCATTACAAAGTGTATAGAAGTATACATTATAAAGCTTTTTTTTTAATCAAATAAATACGTATTGGTTGTTATTAAAGCAGCACCTGTTCTTTCTAAATTCCGGCCTATAATATCAACAACTAAACAATTAAAAATGACGTTAATGCTCATGTTCTGTGACATCTAAGGGCAAGATTTGTTGAAAATTTTAAACAATTTTGCTAAAAGTAGCTTTTTGAGTTATAGCGTTCTCATAATACTTTCTTAAGTTTTCGCGACTTGTATATATAATACGTTCAAAACGGGCGAAACGTCCGAGAAACCAAAATCAAATAAATTACCGCGCTTAAAACCGTTACAACGTAGTTATATTATTTGGAGCGTTCTGTTTTTGTTATTTTCATCAGTATATACGCTGTTAATACGCAACTGAATAAAACAAAAAACATCAATCTCATACTTTCTTTAAAAACGGTTACTGTTCAATCAAACAAGTGATGATTCACTTTTTGTACGTTAACAAACTCGTTTAAACGGCCACACGCCGTCTATCCCACAATGTTTAGTATATCGTCGAGATGTAACGTGAAAACTCGAGCACACATAAACAAGATCAAATATTTGTGTTTCCATTTTATTACCGTCTGAAAACACAGGTGCACCGAGTTGGCCGCTGTGTCTATGAGTCTATTGTCACTTCTGCTATATGCACACGGCGATACGAGTGCTGCTTAGCGGGAAAACGTTATAATTCTTTTGTCTAAATATAACACTGTGGAATCAAACTTCCCCCGCGTCGGTTTATTTTTGAATAGCCCGTCCACATATGGATATTATTCTAAGCCATCTGGCTCCTTTCAGTTGTGCTATAGTGGATTGAAGAAAACATCCGATTCGCAGTTTTCAACAATTAATTGCGTATTGAGCGCGGTATACGTGGATTCTTGACCTAGTTTGTTTTGTGATGCTTTATTTAGACCCTTCCAAGGATTGTTACGGCGGGAGGTGGCTGCTAAAGTTGCTATGGTGACTAGGTGAGTTTCATTACGCAAGTAGTGTTAGTCCATCGATTCGGTTCAATCGTTTTGTGTACACTAGAGATGTTCTCTCAGTCGTGCAAGGTCAGTTTCGATGTAGATTTATGTGTAACCTTCACGGTAATTAGGTGATGCATGAATGAATTTGTATTGACCACGTTATTTCTGTCTGGTTAAGGTGACACGACGCTCTTGAAAGGATTTACTACTCCTACGCCAATTATATTAAACAAGATATTTTTTAAATGCAATACAGCTATTGCAAATTATTTTCCCGGTAGGCGATATACAATACCATGCGGTGGAACTGTGATCGCTGAAACCATAAACATACTTAACATAATATTATTTTTGTACATAGCAACCTGACAATTACATCGGAAGAAAGCGTCTCAGTAATTATAACCCTGAAGTAACAATCGAAAAGTTCTAGATCGTACAACATGGAATACGTTGTTTAGAAGGGCACAACGACTGAATCAATTGGCAGGCGGGAAAAGGACAGAAAATAAAATGAGGCAAAATAACCTGTGTCCAAAATTATTAAATTGTTATTACATTCCCGATTAATATAGTCTGCAAACTAATTTTCCTGTTTTTAATACTATATATAGCTTATCAATCTGTTGTTTTCTATTACACATATAGCTTACTGGCCATTGATGTAGCAGTAAAAGAAGTGGTGATGGAAAATAGTTATAATTTTCATAATTCACACTATATCTTTATAAATTATATCCTATGTGTTATTCTGATGTGTAAGCTATTTTATTGTAAAGTTTCATCAAAATCCATTCAGTAGTTTTTGCGTGAAAGAGTAACAAACATACATAGAGAGCAGCAGCGCATTTGTAACACTTTTGGTGTTGCAAATGTCCGTAGGCAATGGTAACCGCTTTCCATCAAGTGGGCCGTCTGTCTGCCTGCAATAAAAAAAAGCATACAGCAATAAATTCTTACAAACTTTCGCGCTTATAGTATTAGTAGTATTAAACCTGCCTAGTGCCTACAGATTATTGTTCTTTTTAATATTCTGTCAGCGTCATCTTTAATTGTTGTCGATTTCCGTAGCTTTTTCTTAATATGGGTATGCAGCCTTTTTGCAAACACCAGTATGGACATGATACCAGTTGATTTGACATTATAAACTATTTCAATATAAATGAATAAACTTCTTTTGTGTATTTTCATGGACACCAGTTCACAATATTTATTGATCACGCGATCCTTAAAGTTGCAGATGTCCTAAGCTTGCTCTAAACTTGTCACCAGGTGAGCCGTACATTGGCTCAGCTGCAAGCATTAAAATCGGCCAACTGCGTGTCAGTTATAACACAATGTAAAGTTAAGTAGATTTTTTGCTATCTGGCTGAAAACCCTTACATATATATATATATATATATATATATATATATATATATATATATATATATATACACATCAAAGATACCATATCTTCAAAGCTACTCAAAAAAGTTTGTTCAATCCAATTGCTAAATTTAGTTTTTTACTTCTACCGCCTTGATTTTGCAGAACTTTAATCGGAGATTATTCTGGTTATACACACTGATTCTTTTATTATATACTATTATTCTTGTTTGCTGAAAATGCGGCGTACATATTCTCAAAATATGATTTTATTTTTAAAGATACGTGTAAGCAATGTAAGGACATCGCTATTTCTTGTAATATTTATTTATTTTCTTAAGTTGAATGTTATGTATGAAGTTCAAAAATTAATTTACTTTTTAACCATAGAGGGTGGTGACCTAGGTTCAGTATTCTACTTAAAGACTTGGGAATATAAGTAGAATGCGACTAGTAAATTATTTTTTTCGTCTTCAGCCAATCCATTTTCATTGCTGAACGTAGACCTCCCCAAGTCTGCGCCACATATCCCCGCCTCCCTATCCAGTCCCTGCCGGTAAGTGACGGCGGTTCACCGCGCTGGAGAGCGTCTTAAAATACATTTACCGAATAATAGTAGTAATAATAATTTAATTAACGAGGTTTATTTAGGTTAGGTTTTCTCAATTAAATTAGTTCATAATTTATATATAATAGGATTTGCCCTCGACTTCGTCCACATTTGACAGGTAACGTAGATTACAGTTATTTTACCAATATTTAAAATCCAAGGGTATTTTCAGCAAGGCAACGGAGTTTTTTTGTATGAAAATACATTAATCCTGATGATCCCCTAAAAACCCGAGTTAAGTAATGTTACTAAACACATTGTATGTACATTACTACACCAGTTCTACTAAAGATGTCTTATTAAATATAGAAACTATCATATCAAGCAAGTCCTCATATCACGTGCTTTCGAAGTTGGGAAATTCCGGGGAATGTAAAACATCCCAGGATGCCCAGGACATTAAGTACCACAACATTTGAGAAAAAAACTATTGTTCTAATATAAGTAGCATTAATATCAGCTATTTTTTATGTTAACCTGCCACTTTAAACCAATTACAAGGAAAATTCCCGCGGGATTCCCTAGACACAAAAATATCGCTGCATTTAAAAATGAAGTTAAGATATCGTTTTAAGTGAAAATTGTGTTGGAATAAACTAATTTTTATGCGCCTTAACGTCTTAATCCCGCGGAATTCCCGGGATGAAAATATCTCAAATTTAATTACATAAAACTTGCTTTAAATAATTCTCGGGGAAATCCCCGCGAGATTCAAGAAATTGTTATCGATCATCACAATCGGCCCATTAGATTTTACGTGAATCCAGATCAATCAGACAAGAAATCTAAAAAAAATGCAACGTGTTTTCCATTGTTCATATAGTCCATTCTAGATGTTTTTTAATAACTTCAACCTATAGACACGGTATTTTTTGTTGAATTTTATAATATACTTATTATAAATGTAAGTGCACATACATACATAGTAAGTATATATATACACGTAACCGTTGAGGGACTTTAACTCGCCTACCAGAACGCGTGACATAGTCAGGGTTGGTGTCCGAGGGTTCGGAAGCTACGGGTCAGGCTCGTTAATTATGTAGGCTGGTTTCAAGCGATCGATGGATACCGTGACTGTTTTTCCGCCGATGTCGATGTGTGTATATATATATATATATATATATATATATATATATATATATATATATATATATATATATATGTCGCAGAACGGCCTCGTTCTCACGACATCATCTTTAGTTATTTCAGGTTTAGTGGGCGTCATCAGGATGAAATGCGAGCATAAAACACAATAGCCACGGTTTATACACTTTTAATTTAGATTTGATCAACATTATGACATAGTTTAGACCGAGCAGCGGGTTCAGGGCACCCGCTCATACTTCTAACTTAAAACACTTTCTTTAAAATACTCTAAGGTCCAACTCGACCTGCTGCCATCAACTCAATGTGCCACAAAAACTCCTCAGTCTACCCAAGTAGATATTACTCAAAGTATAGAGGGCGCCGACCCCGCTCCGCCATATGCTCTGCTCTGATTGGTCGTTTATTAAATTACAATATTCATAACTTTTATTAGGTTAGAACGATCTTGAAGTTATAGAAACATTAACAAATCTAATTAAATTACATTAAGAATTTTAGAAGTGATTATAATGTAAACAAATGATATTGTGCGTTATACATCCAGTCAACAATACATCGTCATATCGTCATAGTCATAGCTTCCCTCCGACATATATATATATATATATATATATATATATATATATATATATACACATACTTATTGTTTACTTACAATAAACAAGTTCAAGTTGAAGGTCGTCTCACTACATTATATTTTTCAGTCGCTAGTCTTGCGGCCAATGAATATTGACTTGCAATTCAATGTCAGTCCTATTTCGTCAGTTTGCCAGTGAATCATACCTAATTACATAAAGCTATTGTTATACTATATATCTAGTAGAGTTTACAACGCGGCTACGACGCGGGTCACCTCTAGAGTGTACTTCTTGTTTAAAGAGCAGGCGTTAATACAGGTTACATAATACTGAGTTTTATGTAGTGCTATTGCCCCCGGATTCACTTCATTTTATATTGCAAACTATTTCATCTCTCGCCATGAAAAGTATTTTGTATGTGTCCATTTTAAACAAAATACTGCAAAACCAATCCAGTACTCCTAGTAATTTTTACGTGAAAGGTTAACAGATAGACAGATTGCGTTATTATCGCCTTTTTTATATAGTACCGTAAGGCGAATGAATTAATTAGCCAACAGAGTATATAAGTCACTTGCGCCAATTAGCAGGAAACCGGCATAAGTGACTTTGAATTTTTTTTCTTAACCCATCCAGTGAGTAGTTATTTAAAAATAATGATCACTTAGGAACAGCTATAATTTGTCAGAGCCGGTCTAACGATGCCACACAGGCTTATGTATGTATGCACCTAAAGTGCAAAAATATAATAATGTCTCAGTTCTATGTTTGTTGGCCCTAATTTACAATGTCTTCGCGATTATGTTACTTAATTATACATGCACCCAGCCAGTATGAAATTACGTCTTTGGAAAGGGACATTCGCCAATAAACTACTATACTAAGACTTTTAAGTTATACACTACCTAGATTATAGTAAAAAAAATATCATAATGGTTCCAACTGAATTTCACTCTAATCTACTGACTCCAGAAATGAAAAGCAAGAATTCCAGTATCCGCTTATAAACCGTTACCGGGCTATGAGCGTACTGGTTACAACATTGACCATTAAATTATACAAAAGCACATTGGCTATTGAAAACTAAATAAAACCTTGAGGTATTCGCCATTCCTACCACTTGGTAATCGCGCGTCACACCTCCATTAGCGCAGTTGTAAGGAATTCTTCGTAAAAACCTACCATGTTTTTATCACAGCCGTTAGAGATGATGTCATCGCGGTTTCTTTGAATATTTGATAGTAATTTGTACGGATTAAGTAGATATGGTCGGCTGCTTGAATTTTGATTAACAACGAGGGATATTTAAATTGTTATACAGGTTTTAATTCATAGATTAGTGTGGCTGAGGCACACGCGGCTTGTTCCAGCGACTTGGTTCTACTCCTGGCCGGTGAATTTTTTTACCACCAATGGAAAGGCATTACCGTCTCATAGGGATATTTGAAACATTAAAAATGTTATCAACGCGCTGCCGATTTCTAAGGAATTTTACGACACCTTTGAATAACTCTCCATATTACAATGCTGTGGCAAGATCCGTGCAGGAACGGAGAAAGAATACAATTTCCTGCTGCCTGCCGTAAGAGGCGACAAAACAACCCACAGCCAGGTGGTAGAGCATTGGCTCCGACTGGATGGCTACCAACCCTGATCTAAAGTATGTCGCTATAATAACCTTGGGTTGTATTTCGGCATTAGTGGCCAGCTTCCATTCTCCCTTAAGAGAGCAGCAGCGCATTTGTAGCACCTTTAGTGTTGCAAATGTCCATAGGCGATGGTAAGCGCTCTCCATCAAGTGGGCCGTCTGCCTGTTTGCTGAACTCCTGCAATAAAAGAAAATAAAAAAGATGCTAACTGGAAGCTAATTCCAAGTCTCCATCCAGAAAACGTTCTTGAAAATCCTTGCGTTTAGTTAGATTTTTGACACAATTATACATATTTTGTATATGCATTTTTCGATCTAATTTCGGAATCAATGATAGATACTAATTTACCGATACACTAATTATAAACTCATCATAACCGTATGCAATAAGTCCATAACCTAACGCATAGAGATATCAAATGTGGGAAACCCTTCAATCCCAATCCATCTTGTGTAAACTCACGATGTTTTTCTTCACCGTCAGCACATGGTTAAAGTGATAACTAACTTCTGCCTGCGACTTCCTCCGCGTGGTGCGGTTTTTTAACTATCCCACTGAAACTGGTTTCATTTTTCGAGATCAAAAGTATCCTATATCTTGACCTGGGATATAAGCTACCACTATACAAAATTTCATTTAAATCGGTCCAGTCGTTTCGGAGATGTACAGACAGACAGAGAAACAAAAAATTAAAAAAATCTAAATTAGTTCTATATCACTTCTTACACCCCCCTGACGCGGTTTTTAGCATTTTTTTTCATTGTGCAGAAAATCGACCTCCACTGTTTTATTATATGTATAGATATGCATAATAAGCCAAATAACATATCGTCAAGACCCACGTCCTTTGATATCTGTAAATTATGTTTTAATTTATTTTTTTGCCCACAGAATGAGATCAACAACCAATATGAGCGCGTCTCGACAAGCGGCAATAGGTATAGCTCACTTGCTGACTTCACACTCAGCCCGATATCTACGTCACACAACGTGACTCGAGATCGGTAAGTTACAAAAAATGACCACGTAATGGTACTTATTCAGCTGCTTCGTTGATTGTGACGATGCTGACGCGTCTGTGGTAGTGTGGTGAGACAACTTACTTCACCCAGGCCCGATTCCTATATCTTACCGACCGTTCATTTGCACTACTATCGATTAAAACTTGACATAAACTCATATATCATATATATAATACAAGTTATGTCAAGATTCAACCACTGGTGTGACAAGTGAAAGAATGGTAAGATATAGGAATTGGCCACCAATCACAATTAATAGGTGGTAGGGTATGTGCCCGACTGGATGGCCAGCCCTGGCCTAAAGTATGTCGCCATAACAACCTTGAGTTGTGTTCCGGCATTAGTGAACACGTTCCAGTCTCCTTTAAGAGAGCAGCAGCGCATAATATGTAACACCTTTGGTATTGCAAATGTCCATAGGCGATGGTAACCGCTTGCCATCATGTGGGCCGTCTGCCTGTCCGCTGAACTCCTGTAATAAAAAAAATAGAGGGTTTTTGTTTTGTTTAACAACTCTACAGACTGTGAACATGTCCCGTGATGTTCGAAGAAATATATTTTCTGTAATTTCTCAAATTTTATTGAACAAGTTCTACCAACGACGTTACAAAAACTATTTGAATATCGACAGAATAGAAGTAGCGTAATAAAAATAGTAACAGATAGTTTATTGAACTGCACAAAAAAATGCAGCAGAGTTCGTTCTTTGTGCAGAATGTTTTTTTTTTTTCTAGTGTTAGTAGTTAAAAAACGAACAAGATATACGTTAAATTGAATGAGGATATAGTTAATGTTATTCATAAATTGGCTTTTCGGATCATTGTAACTAGTTAAATTTAGTTTAAAAAAATATAAGTAGATATTCGCTTGTTTAATACCTAAATAGTAATCTCCTTAAAAAATAAGGGTTTTAAAAATACACTTCTTTTGGTAATTGTAACATAAATGTCTAGATTACTAAAAAAAACTAAAATGTAAAAAATAACTTATTTTTAAAGCTATTATTATTAATATATATTATCTAAAACATCTTAAAGTCGGTGCTTAGTAATTTTCAAAATATAGTAATTTTTATGTTTTACTTTGCACCGACTTCAAGATGTTTTAGATAATTAATAATAATAGCTTTAGAAATAAGTTATTTTTTACATTTTAGTTTTTTAGTTTTTGAAGTCGGTTTTTTTAAACGAAGTTTTTATTTTTTATTAGTTACTTTTTAGTGTCTAGCTATGGGTGGACCTACGAATGATGCCGCGCTTCTTAAAAAATATAGGTCCCAAGAAACGGGAACAAAAGAATGTTCATAAAATGAAAACTACTGGGCCAAACTATGTAAAATTTTTAGGGGACCAATTGGAAGCTATTCCGCGTCGAACAAAAAAGAATCACGTAAATGGAATCATAAATCTCAGAGTAATCGGTGTACATATGTAACGAAAAGGAATTTTTTTTTCATAAAAAATGTTCATAAAATGAAAACTACTGGGCCAAACTATGTAAAATTTTTAGGGGACCAATTGGAAGCTATTCCGCGTCGAACAAAAAAAGAATCACGGAGTAATCGGCGAACATACATAAAAAAGAAAAACAAGCAACAACAAAAAAAGATCTCGACGAATTGAGAACCTCCTCCTTTTTTCGAAGTCGGTTAATAACCTTCACTATGCTGCTGGCAACTTACTAGTGCTGATTTATTTTTTTGTGTAGTATATAGCAGCACGATGCGTATATGTAATACTTTGGACTTGGAGTAAAAATTCATTGCTATTGTCAAAGAAACCTACATATACTCGTATCTTACCGACCGTTCAATTGCCTTACCATCGGGTATTTGACATAAGCTTGTATGGACAAATAATGTCAAAATTCAACGGATGGTAAGGCAAGTCAGTGAGTAGTAAGATTTAGGAACCGGCCATAAACAAGGACCATCTATTCGACGATAAAGTTAAAAGACGCAGGCAGGGTTACCAGCCTATAAGTTTTCTATCGGATAGTTTTTGGAGTGTGGATTGGAGCTTTTCAATGTTATCCCGCGCTCTCTCGTCCATCATGTACATACCGGCTA
The DNA here is from genome assembly GCA_949752895.1 of Dendrolimus pini. Classification (NCBI taxonomy): domain Eukaryota; kingdom Metazoa; phylum Arthropoda; class Insecta; order Lepidoptera; family Lasiocampidae; genus Dendrolimus; species Dendrolimus pini. The sequence goes on from OX457136.1 coordinate 17,114,902, forward strand.
TACGAAAAAAGCGCTTCGCGTCCACCTTCGGTGTACGAACCGCAAAGGGATAGAAAGAAAAAAATAATTCATTTGCTAGGAAAGCGACAATACAAGGATATATAAATTTATACATTTCTATGGTTAAATTCGATATATTTTACACCGCATTTCCTACAAATGAAGTCGGCTGGCTACTCAGCAGAAAACTGTGTTGGAGTTTCCTCCAGCACAGCGCTGATTTTCAATGCCGACCCCGCCTCATTGATTAATATTTGACCCATCACCACAGTAAATGTAACAAGTAACAGTATGTAAGTTATAATAAGGAACACGGTATATGAAACATAAATCAAAAATGATAAAATAATCATTATCCTATATAATAAAAGAAGAGAAAATATATGAGTAAACAGAACTATAATAACTACGATACCAGTACGGTAATCAATTATCTTATTACTATTAAGTGAATCAAATAAGTAATTTAAAAACAAAAAGAAACAACAAATTCAATGGAAAAGCCTTCAAATCCCTGGGAAGTTTCAGTTGCACGTCTTTCAGAAGTTACTGCCGACGTTTGTTATTCCCGAAAACAATAGCCTGGATGTCTTCTAGTCTCATGTAATTAAATAGGTACTTTCTAAGTAAGCGTGCACCAACCTAGACCTAGACCATATCTCAGCATAACATCGAATGAGGTCATGGTCAAACACGAAACCATATTGCTTAAAAAACGAATCAATACGTAAAATGCTCTTGCAGAAGTTCTGATTCAGATCTTGTGTATAGCATTGGCTTATATCCGAAATAATACAACGAAAGATACAATATGCGAATCGTACGTACACTTGTTTCGAAAAATCGTTGAATGGCCACAACTATAACTGAAACTAAAAAACATTATAGTGATATACTTGGACGATTTCCAATTTTTTACGCGCCAATCCGGCTTTTTACAATCATATATTATGTCGGAACATCTAGATTAAGATTACAACATTTCAATTTCGCAATCTTTACTACTACATTTTCGTTTGATTTTGTGTATTTAGAATATATTTGTGTCGATGACGTAAAAAGAAAGACAGTTTGAAATTAATTCTTTTATACATATTTTATGCTGACCGAGTAATATTCACCGTTTCATACTTTATAAATATTGTCAGTCTTCTGAATTTCCGCAGATAATCTGGAAATATCCTAGAGTTTGAAAAGGATTATTCCCAAACTTAAGTAACCTAATATGCTAATCTTATCTTATACTTAATATATAGTTTGTTTGTTTGTTTGCTTGAACGCGCTAATCTCAGGAACTACTAGTCTGATTTGAAAAATTCTTTCAGTCTTAGATAGCCCATTTATCGAGGAAGGCTATATGCTATATATCATCACGCTAAGACCAATAGGAGCGGAGCACCTATGAAGATTGTTTCAAAATCGGGGGTTTTTTTATTTACTTTTTTTATTATTCTACGCAGATGAAGTCGCGGGCAAAAGCTAGTGTTAAATATAGATTAGAATAGATTAGATAGAACACTGATTGATTATAGTATACCACGCTGTTAGTTATTTCAGTGCAATAAGGTTTCATGTTAATTATTTATAAACTTTTGCATTTTACGTCTTTCTTTTAGACTACTTAGTAATCGGATAGAATCGGCATAATTGAAATGGCATACGGCCTTGTGATACCCTTGGCTTTTTAGAATACTTCTTAATTTGTACCGATTATAACCTCAAGCGCCGATTTACGTTCTGTATTCAGAAATCCTCTCAAACAATAATTTGCAATTTCGATTATATTCAACAGATGTCTCAACCGTAGGCTTTGTAAGGATTTTCTTAATAACATTTTTGTCACCAGTAATTTTTATGCACTTTCATCTTTCACGGAATAACCTCGAATTGCCACCGTTCTCTTAGTTTATGTATTTTTATACTGCATTCCATTGAAACAGTATCCTAACAGGCCGATGATTTCCGAATGATAAAACACGTATTCGTGCGTGACCTTAATATTATAATACATCTTTCACACACATAATACTTTTGTAACGTTCTTGGTAACACATAATATTGTAGTGTTGTTGTTGTATTGTTCGGCAGTTGTTATTCAAGGAATTTGTCCTTTGTTCCATAGATGATGATTGAGTTGTTTGTTTTAACTTTAGACGAAAATTTTGATTGTTTGTATGCCAGTGAAAATTTGTTTGTAGATATTCGTAAGGATTGTTTATGACAATTTGTAAGTCAAAGGAAGTTCTTTCAAAAAGTAAAGCAATATAGCTTGTTAATAGAATTCTGAAACAATGTGACAAATTAAAACAAATATTTGGTTTGAGAAATTCCAATACGTCATAAGTATTGTTTTCGTCTATAAATTGTTATTTTAAATATAATAAATAAGTAGAAGTGTGAATTAGAAAACATTTTCGAAAATTATTCCGAAATATTTTCGGAATAATTTTCGAATAGCTAGCAGCTAGATAGATAATGTACAAAAAAACAGCGGATGGCTCCTACTCTCCTTTGTTAATCGCATTATTTATTTATTGCACTCATTGCATTGCCCTGTAATAGATTTTTATGGAATAACATGCTTGATATGTATATCTTCAAAACAGGCATTGATAAATTACCTATGTATACATATATTATTGAGTGTAAAGAAAAATGTTCCTGGGGAAATTGTTGCGCCCTTTCTTCGCCTTTAACAACAAACGTCCAGATGCGACAGTATCCACTTTCCATCAGGTCGGCCGTCTGCCTCTTTGCTGAACTCATGCAATAAAAATAAAATATAAAATTATTTTGGAAGCAGCAGTATAATTACGATTCAATAAAATAACATAATATTTAAAAAATATTTTTAATACAGTGCACTAATTGTATTTCGTCAGGTCTTCTCGTATAGGCAGCCCAACATACAGCGCGTGTTCCACTGACAGCTCGTTCGCAGAACAGGCACTGGCCGATACCAGCACACTGCTAGACAGAGACCCCAGGGGCGAGCATCTACCTTCGAGGCTATACAAGATGGCGGGCGAGTATTGGAAGTTAGTATTAACAACATTTATTTATTTAAAATTAACAAACAATATTATGAAGTCATAAAACAAAGAAACCTTATGTAAATAAATTAATCGATCAATTAAAGTTAAGTTTGAACAGTTTCGCCGTTTTAGCCACTTTTCAATAGCCGTAATGACGAAAGACAAAGACGTTAAGTGTAAACTTCATAGATATTAATTACAACAGAGTTTACCCCGCGGCTGCGCCGCGGGTTAACCTCTAATGCGTGTCTCTTGTTTATAGAGCAACTGCTACAGGTTATATATTATATTACATTTTTATGTATTTGCCCACGGAAGATTCACTTAATTTTATATCGCTAATTATACCATCCCTCGTCTATCTGTCAACAAAATAAATTACAAAACTTGACCAAAAAGGCCAAATAGGCCAAAATGACCAAACATGAAAAATTACCAAATAGGCCAAAATGACCATAAAGGCCAAAATGACCGAATAGGCCAAAATGACCAAATAGGCCAAAATGACCAAATAGGCCAAAATGACCAAATAGGCCAAAATGACCAAATAGACAAAATGACCAAATAGGTCAAAATGACCAAATAGGCCAAAATGACCATAAAGGCCAAAATGACCGAATAGGCCAAAATGACCAAATAGGCCAAAATTACCAAATAGGCCAAAATGACCAAAAAGGCCAAAATGACCAAACATTAAAAATTACCAAATAGGCCAAAATTACCAAAAAGGCCAAAATGAAAATTATCCCTTGTATTGTGTTGTGTATTTTATTTACATACGTACCGAATTTCAGCCAAATCGGCCCATTAGTTCTTCCTTAAAAGCATAACAAACAGAAAGACAAATATATTGTTATCCCGGAAACTATCCCACTTTTCGGGATAAAAAGTATCCTATGTTCATTCTCGGTATCGAAAACATATATATACTGAGTTTCAGCCAAATCGGTCCAGTAGTTTTTACGTGAAAACGGAACAGACAGACAGACAGAGTTACTTTCGCATTTATAATATTAATAAGGATTTTACCTAAACTCACTCTCCTCAATTAAGACCATAAGTAGAATGTTGAGTCAAGTATCCTTTCCTTTTCCTTAAGTTGCCCACAAGAGTAGGGCTATTCTGCCATTTTAATTTCTTGGTGTTACGAAGATATTCAAAGGATTGCGTTAGTGTCAAGAGTTCGTATACTACTGAATCCACAATCTCTTCTCGATATCGTTACGCAGTATAATAGTACAAAAAGTGGTATTATCGTTTTCTGAAATGAAATATTATAAAGCTACCAAAACCATAAACATTTATTTCCCGAGTTTTCGCTTATGAGTTTATAGAGGTGGGAATTAACAGAATACCGAATTCAGGCAAACCTACGATTGAGAGGATATTGTTCGACGAATTTTGTCAACATAGTAATAGCGGGGTTGGAACCCTTCGTTACCTCATTGGATTGCCATACTGATTCGTGGTCCGAGAGAGACTCATGAATCATCATTCAATACGAGAGAATTTAATTTGATTGAATTTTTTTTATCTTAAATTGAGCTTTTATTTTCTTCCTAAATAAGCTTTTATAAAAAGGTTTTTAAATACAAGCTTTTAATATCCTTGATATCATGTAGCAGCAGAGTGCTAGCCAAGACAAGTTAAACGAGCCCAAACACGACGGGTCTATCTTGTTTAGTACAGGAGTTCCTATGGCCACCTTCCGACTCCATCATCAGATCAGCTCCATGGTTTTATTGCATTGTCACACGATAAACATACGCGTGCAAAATTTCAGCTCAATCGGAAACCGGGAAGTTGGTCAAATTTAGCTTGCAAGATTCCACCCGAACTTGCATACATACATCCATTGCAAGTTAAATAAAAGCTTGTAAAAAGTAGCCAAAACACATTTGTTTAAAGAAAAAATTTTTTTAACCTTTTCTTTTTATACATATTTTGTATTCTACTTATAATCCTTGTAATACAAGAAGTAGAATCATAAGTTTCCGTATGCGTACAGAAAGAAGGAGTATTAATTATGGACTCACTGCCTACATATTTTGTGACAGTTATCGAAGTATATTATTTTTAGATCAGATTGAGGGTAGACATTTAATTATGTGTTGAGTTAATAAAACGACATGTGATATTTTAACTGACTTATTGAAATCATTTATTTTATTTTATGTGAATATTTTACGATTTAAATACTATTACTTTTAATATTGAGCGATTGTAATAAAGATGACGGATATAATTAGTGTTAGGGAAGAAGAAGTGGAAGAATGTATAACAGTCAGGTAACTGGATTGCTTTGAACATTTTCTTACTCTTGTTTCTTGCAAACTTTTCATGTTAGCTATGTTAGTAGATGATTAAAATTTTACTTAGATGAAGATACGTTCATTCACCTTTTATCAGTTCTATTTTTAGCATACGATAATGATTCATTACTGTGATTGTTGTAAATCAAAACATTTTAGTAGACAGATACTGGGGTATTGGTTTTTAAAGTATCGTTTTTATGTTACTTTTATCACTATCTTCCCAACGTTAAATGCCCTTTGTTTTCGAAATGTCTGCTTCGGTATTCTGGATTCTGTTTTCCTTCCTTTTTCTCTACATCGCGTGGTCTACAGAATCTTGGTTTGTGAGTATATATTACACGGACGCACGGATACATCGAGTGTATTGTGGTGTGGCGATGGCTGCTCGCGGACTGAGGTGGTTACAGTAGTAAAACTACATTGTCCCGATGTGTATGATATCTTTATTCTGTTTATTCTGTGTTGTTTTAAAAAATGAAAGCCTTATATACTACATTATTGCTACGTGTGCAAATACTTAATTATTGTGCGCTGCCCCCCCTAACAATAAACAATACAAATGCTTACATACTGCAGTATGTTGTGGAATAGTATCTCTCATTATAAGATTTTTGAGATCTATTGTAGTATTCTAATGGCCGGTTCCTACATTTTAATATTCATTCAGTTTCCCTACCCTAAGGTATCGGATGAATTTCGACATTCAATGTATGCAGCGTATGGAAAATGAACGGTCGGTAAAATATAAGAAACGGGCCTAAGCGTTTCTTGGCTTACTGCAACGCTCGGTTCTCGGGGTTTGGGTCACAGCAAGGTGTTTTATGTAAACAAACTTCCTTATTTACTTTAGTCTTATTTTTTGGGACGGCGCTTAAGTTTGTGTATTAGACAATTTCGCTTTGTCTGTCCATAATTAGGATGCCTGGAAGAGATTACGACAAGGGAATATGACCGATTATTGTAGATGTTGATTTTGTGATGTTTATTTAAGTAAGCAATATTAATAATAATGCGCTTCGACATGGAGTCATTTAAGAAGGGCTTGTAAAATTTCTTCTTGGCCAACAACGCGTTGGCAACGCCCATGGTGTTGCAGACGTCTATCGGTGGCGGTGACCACTTTTCATCTTTCAGTTGGGCCGTCTGCCTGTCTGCCAGCTTTTGGTAATAAACAAAACATTCACAATCTTATTCCTAGAGAGAAAGAGTAATTTTGAACGCTTCTTTAAGAACCATAAACTGGTTATCTATTTGTACAAATTTTCATGATTCGTTACATTACCAATGCCGCAAATAATGTATACAGGAACATACTTGATTTTAAGTTTGTATTATTAAGTCCGGTTTCTGAAGTACAAAACCTAACCTGTGTTATATAATTTAAATAATTAATAATACTAAACGTAGGTACTTAAAACAAATACGGTTTGAGACCGCAACAATAAAATTAGATGCAATGTTCTATATTTGCATCCTCTATGAGTAGAATCCGAGTGTCTAAGCGCCAAGCCTAATGATGTGTCTTGATCAGCGTTAGTGTTAAAAATTTAGACTGGCCGAATGTGTTTCATTTGAAACGTCGCCTTCAAACAAACAAACTCTTCAGCTTTATATATTTGTATAAGATGTAAATCAACCTTTACCTTACCACTTATTAAATAATCGTTATCTATTCAATGTAGTATACTAATCGTAGTTTCAAGCAATTTGCACAAGTGTCTAGACGTTGACTCGCTATCGTTCTACCTAAATGAATAATTTCAGTACGATTGTTGAGTTTAATGTATCCACCCGTGTAAACAGAATTTGTGAGCAAGAATGATAAGACAATAACAATTACACCAACAAAAGATAGGCGTTTTTACGCGAAAAGTTATGTATACGAGTCTATGTAAGTTTTTGTATGTAATATAGTTTAATGACTGGTGTGCCTTTTAGTCAGATCATTCTTATTGAGTAGGATATTATATACTATTTGATTTGAATTCTCAGGTATATTTTCGATGCTTTATTGTTCCAAGAACTTGTTGTCCCAGACACTGTTCGCGCGAAACTTTTATACTCATATCTTATGAACCCTACAAGATATCGAAATGGGGCATTTATGTCAAAATAATTCCTCTTTTAATTCTTCTTCTTCAGACGGTGATCTGGACTCAGTATTCTACTTATAGTCTCGAGGGACTATGGGTAGAATACAATACAACTAAGTTAAGTTTTCTTACATTGTATTCAATAGTATGTAATATAATAAATAAATAAAAAATCTTGTATCTTTATAGGAATCCGTTGAGTAGTTTCGGAGTTTATCCTGGACAAACTTCTAGAACTAATAAATATACGCTGCTTGATGTAGGCTTTAGATTTGCGCCACATATGGCACTTATGGTCCTACACTTATCCGACCATAGAAGACTAATGACGAGTTTCTAATCTTTATAGATTATAAATAAAACTAGCTCATTATTGGCAAAAATTTAACATTAGGTACTTATTAAACTTTAGTAAGAAAAAAAGTTCATTTGATGAAATACCGACGTAGAAAATTTGCGTATTTAAACAAGTTTTTCACTCAATTTATTGCTGTGCCGGAGTTATATCCGATTTTCAGGGCAAACCTCTCTTTTAGCGTGGTACCAAAAGTACTCAAAAATTATATTTATTTGGCTAAGCTAATTTTATAACGATTTCATTAGTTAATAGTAATATGATAACAGCCTATAAATGTCCCACTGCTGGGCTTGGGCCTCCTATTATAGGGGAACGGACAATATACCCGCCACCCTTGTCTAAGGCGCTCTTTGAGATTGGGAGGCGTGCCCTAGCTATTACGCTACTCACGTAATATAACTATATACGTATAATATGTACCTACTGAAATCAATAAAAATATTTTGTTAACTACGATTAAAATAAATAAACTAAAAACGTACTTAAAATGTATAAAAAAAATCACTAGTGAGATAAATGAATGGAATAATAGAAAAACACGGCTTAAATCATCACAATCTTTTACAGCAAATATCCGAAAACGGACTACACGTACTCGCCGCTGTCGAAGGACCGCGTGGAATTGGCCCCGGGTCAAGTGGCAATGCCAAACATGTCGCGGAGATCGCTATCCCAGTTCCGTATCCAGGGGCCTTCCACCAGCGCGGACGAGATCGATCGCCTAGCAGCCACGGCGTCATGGACCACCACAACTGTGCGGAAGCGATATACTGTAAGTTTGAATTAATTTCTCCCCCATATTAATCGACGCGACATCGTCGTAAACTGGTCAGAGAAAGATTTTTTAAAGAAAGAGAGAAATTACAAAAACTGAACATATTTACAATAAATCAGGCGATGTAGGTGGTGCAGAAAAAACAAGGCAATAGATACATACATACTCTAACTAATTTAAGCAATAAATACACACACACACACACACACACACACACACACACACACACACACACACACACACACACACACACATATATATATATATATATATATATATATATATATATATTACATTTCAAAATGCACAAGTTTTCATACTAAATATATTAGCATGATTATTTATTATTATTGTATTAATCAGACAGCTATTTATGGACAAATAGTGTTTGCTGAGTAAATGTTCTAAATGTTGGTAAGGATTTGGCCTCTGATAGAAGATAGTATATTCCAAGAAGAAGAGGCAGTATATTCCAAAGGTTGACAGCAAAGTTTGATTTATTACTACGACATAAGGGTAGCAATGTGTCGATCTTATCGGCTCGACTCGGACACACTCCGATTCCTGCCGGCGGTGTATCGGCGATTTACCGATCAGCTTACGTAATGGTGTCCCACGCTTAAACAAATACTAACACTATCCAAAAAAGTAATCTTTACAGGAGAGCCGAAAAACGTTCTATTAAGCATAAACGTTAAACAGTATAATTACATACATTACCACAATGCCTTTCTAGTGGATATTTCTGTTACTATTTAACTAGGATTAGTGTTATTACTATTATATTATTATTATTATATCCATGTTTTACCATAGATGGCATTAAAAAGTCCTATTGGAAATAATTAATAGTGTCAGTATTAGATTGAGCGTGCGAATATGCCCAAGACAATGGCCGGTCGCCTTAATGCGAGTAGTTTGGTGATACACACTATTTAGACTATACATACAGTTTTGATAACTACTGAGTTTTGTGGGAACTAGAAAGAATGATGTTTCCCCTTTTAGTTTCATTTTCAAGAATATTATAATATCGTTTAAAAATGAATAATAGTTGTTTGAAGGATATTGAATGTTTTAACACAGAATTTTGAGTTTCTGTAGATATTAACTGTTTGGGTAATGTGCTCTTTGGATATGCCATAAATAAATTATTCAGAGGCATATGTAAAAAAACTCAAATATTATTCATAACGAGCTTAAAGGAATTATCATGTCAAAGATCACCTTCAATATATTCAAGAGCACATTATGATGAGATGACTTTCTTTGACATGATACCGCTATGTTTACAAAGCACAAGCATATGCAGGCTGTTTACAGTAATCTAGTCACAGACTAGTATAATGCCAGTCTAGTGGATCGCAAACTACTCATGAGTATTTGTTATGTCAATAAACTTCATGAATTATACAAATAAAGGATTTATTAAATATAATTTGAACTCAGATCATGATTACTTTTTTCATAGTAATTTCTACATTTGTCTTACGTCGTACGATTTGCAGTTGCTGCTAAACAAAAATATTTTAAAAATTGTAAAACCGTAAACATCATTAAGTCGAAAAATGAATCATAGTCATTATCATATTTAGTAATGATTTTTTTTAATGAATGAACTAAAAAATATCAACTTATTGAAAAACAAATAATATATAATAATAGTATTTAAATGGATTATACCAACTTTAAAAAACACAATTAAATATTAAAAATAAACTAACTTGTAAATAAATTAAAACAATGAAAATAACAAACAATATATGATTCCCAAATCGTAGCCAGTTAAGAATGTTCCCAAAATGCTGGCCACATTTCACGTGAGACCTCTAATAAAAAATAGCATTTGGCGTCAGGGTGTATTACTCTCACAAGTGCATATGGCCCGAAGTAACCCCAAATTCGGTTTTTTGGTCCATACACCTTCAAAATTTTAAGGACCCCAGAGATTCGGATTCAGCGCACCGAAATACATAAGAATAGATAAGTCTAGTCAAAGGTTTTTTGTGGGCCAGTGAATTCTTCCATGGCTACACTCTTTATGCTGCTGGCATTCTTAGTTTTAAGTTTATATTATCAAATTTTAAGCATTTTTCTTATTGTTACTTTACAGAAGACAATAGATAGTTCTGACGACGAGACCGCGTATGTGCGTCCCAACGGCGGTTATCTGAAGGCCGACCAGCGCTGGTGGATCACTAGACTCCTCATGACGATAGTGACAGCCATTACGACGACCACCAGCGACGCCTACCGGAGCGTAATGGGACCACCGCAGCAGTATCGTTATGGTGACAGAAAAAATACTGAAGGTATTGTTACAACTCAGGTCCTGACAAAAACAAAATCCACCTGCATATCTGAAACAAAACACATTTTATTACCCGTCGGCATTTGAACTACCTAATCGTAATTATTTTATGATCGTCTTCTTTTGTGTACTTATTTATTGGCACACGGCCCATTGTTTTATTGTATTCTTTTATGGCCGTTTGCGGCCGAGTCATTAGCCAAATGTAGCGGATTAAGGCTGGTGTGCACCGAAATTTAAACCACGATTAACCCAAAAATAATCACTGTTTTTCCATACATTTTTGGCGAATATTTTATTTTAACCATCGGTCAAAAGTCGGTGCATACCAGCCTAAGTCGACTACGATACGGGCGCATTGCATTTGTGCAGTATAAAACGATGAGCTCATGGAGGGAGGGGCAGTCGAGCGAGAACCACGATCAAGGCGAGTCGTATGTACATTCGGTAATCTATTAGTTAGTGTTCAGGTTATATTTGTACCTGTATTATATGTGTTTGTATAGTTCTAATAAACTGTATAATAATTCCAACGGCATTTTAATTCGGGTCCCGCTAAACTCGTAACAGTATTATTTAATATTGCTCGGTATTATTTCTGTATCTAGGCAGTATCAAATATTCATGAATAAATGATTTTTTTAAAATTCAGCCAAATTGTACGTCTTTCATGTATGCTAAAACATGGGAGTTCTTGTCACTTATTTGTCATTGTTTGACAGCTGGACTAGTATCCCGGACGGCGTCTGCGGCGGTTGCACCTTTCTATTGGATATATACAGTGATGAAAAGTGTCGTCACAACTACTGTAACTACAATCACTGAAACTGTGAGTATCATACTTGTAAAGTTTCAGGTTGCCTCTTGAGTTGCCTTTTAATTTAAATAATATTTGAAATGAGATGTTTTTAATAATTATATTAGTTATCGTTTCGGAAACCAAGGCTCGAAACCGGTTTCAACCGGTTATAACCGGTTTTAGTCAACTATTTCGTTCGGAGTGTAAATATTATAGAGAATGCTACATAGACCTGAATTAATCGATTTATTCAGTCGGAAGAGGAAGTATCATTCTGTCTCTGTCAATATGTGTTTGCGTGCGAGCGGAAAGTTGCTGTACCACATAGCTGCATTAAAGGTGTGTGGCGATAACCGTTCGAAACCGGTTTATTCACGAAAACCTATATAATGAACTTTTATTAACAAAAACCGGTTGACTGAGCTTAAAGTGAGAACAAAACCGGTTCGACTTTGAACCGGTTTCCAAGCCTCGTCACAAACGCCGACGGCCTCGCTAAAGGGGGACGGCGCAAAAAAGTTTAACAATATTATAAACAATTTAATGAGGCTAAAAGCCAAAAACTTCGTTTGAATGAATGAATATGCTTTATTGTGTTTTAAAGATACAGTTAACAGAAACAAAATTTTACAATACAGTAGGCGGTCTTATCGCTATTAGCGATTTCTTCCAGACAACCTTTGGATGGACATAAAATTTGATAAGAACAGGGGTATGTTGCATTATTCTCACTATCGAATCAGTATCTTATAAATATACATATCTTATAAATACTTGATATAATATACATACAATAATAAAAATATAAATATTATACTAATACAATATATGTAATTAAAATACACTTACATAAATAAACATAAGACAAGAAAAATATGACAATGACTGCTGCATCTTTAATTTGAGCTATAATAATCCTTCACAAGTATATTGAAAATGGGCAGTGATTTGGCTAGTTTTATATTAACAGGCAGCGCGTTCCAAAGACGAACTGCTCGTTTCGTTTCGTTTGTAATCTATATATATATAATGAAAATGGTGTTCGTTTGAGGCTCAATCACGCTTAAACCACTGATCGTATCGACATGAAACTACCACCATTCGATGCGAAATTTTTCCTAGATGGTTTATGGCTATCTATCTATCTATATATATATAAGCAAAGTTTGTTTTCTTTGTCCGAGGTAAACTCGAAAACTACTGGACCGATCAGCATGAAACCACAACCATTCGACGTGGAATTAATCGTAGATGGTTATAGGCTATATATATTTTTCAAATTCTATGAGCCCTTTGCCATGTTTTCTCGATTTGTTTGTTTATTAATTTATTTGAATAAGGCGGTACGAAGTTCGCCGAGTCAGCTAGTTGTTTATATAATTTTTGTGAGCATTTGATTAGTAATAAAACTCATATGCTCATACATCAGTCTCATTAATTTATTTATCGCTTTTTTTCTAACTGGAAAATAAGAGACGCCTCGCAAAGTTATGTCGCCGTCGTTTACATTTGGTCATTTTTTATAGGCAGAGGTACTTAATATGAAACTAATAATGTTAAACGATATTAAAATAATAAATTTTAATATTAAACATAATTTTTATCCGTGCAAGAACGGAGAAAGAATACAATTTCCTGCGGCTGGGCGGCCTGTCATAAGGGTCGACAAAACAACCCCTTAACCAGATGGTAGGCTACCATCTCTGGTCTAGAGTATGCCGCCATAACAACCTTGAGTTATGTTCCGGATTTAGTGGACAGGTTCCAGTATTCCTTAAGAGAGCAGCAGCTCATTTGTAGTACCTTTGGTGTCGCAAATGTCAATAGGCGATGGTAACCATTTTCCATCACTTGGGTCGTCTGCCTGTCTGCTGCAGTCGTGCAATAAAAAAAAATGTGTGCGTGTACTAGTGTACACACGTAAGAAGTGAAACTTCTTTAAATTGGTTTAAAAAAAAGCCCCTACCACGGTCGTCATCAAAAAATCAAACTCGTATATTAATTAAACTACAATAAAGTAAAGAAATATTACAATGCTCGTCTCACAAATTCCCAATCCATCTATCAACAACTCGTTGCTACGCAACCACCATCCTACACTCGGCCATCCTGCAAAAAAACGTGACGCATGATACGTAACCGAAAAATGTGACGGTAATTTTTTTTTTCCAACGCCGATAAAGAAGTTTCACTTCAAAAATATATGAGTACAATTTGTTTATGTTTATTGATTTGTAGAATAAATATTTTTCATTTCAGATATCGCCAAACCATATAAACGAGAGGGAAAAGTTCACACCGCGCAGTTATCAAGCCAGCAGAGCGGCGGCGAAGCGGCGCTGGTGGCCGTGGCTACTACTACTGCTGCTGCCTGCCGTCGGTTATGGTTGTAAGTATATTCCCAATCATAGTACTTACATTTCTCAGTACATAGGTTTATTAAATAAGATATTATCTCTAAAAATTATGTACTTATTCAACTAATATTTGGTATAAGAAATACAGACTTTATGCAATTTTACTAGCATTACCTACGGGTGCAACACTAATTATTTTTGTATTTTTCAAGATGAAATGCCTTGTGTTCTACCATGGTACCATATTTTATGAAAATCGGCTTATGCCCCAGTCAATGTAAAAGATATAAATATAGGAACATCGACACCAACCATTTTGTCATTTGATCTAATAAATCGGCTGAGGAAAACATTTTTGTTTATATAATCCACCAAGAAAGTCCGTTACGACTATTGATCATTTAGATCGTATATCATTTGCAATTCAAAGGAGAACAATGTCTAGTTTCGCTTCTAAAATCAATATTTTGAGTATATTTGTAATTTTAAATTTCGACCTTAATGTAGATTTCGTAAACCACGAAAATTGTTATAAAAACTGGTAAAGCGCTTTCTTGTCTGACATACCTTTTTAAAGCTGAGCAATTGGTACCCTACTTCTGATTTTAATACTAGTGTAATAAATATACCACTAACTATATTAATTTTAATCAATGAATCAATTAATATCTTTATTTGCAAGAATGTAGTTTATACCATTGTAGATGCACAGTACATTCTACCACATAGTGGTGTACAAAATGAATTAAAAATTAAAATTAAATTCACATAAGTATTCTAATAATAAAAAAATACAATTAGGAATTAAGTAATTAACATTCATTACAGCGCATTACACCTACGAAAACTGGGATCACCTGGCTATGCCTAACTTTACGAATTTCCAACTCGATCTGTCAGAATTTAGCGCAATACAATTGCCTAAAATAAACCTACCCAATATAACGTTACCTGAATTGTTGCCGAAAATAAACCTGACGTTACCCGACATACACATCACGTTACCGGACCTCGGCGATAATTTACCCGAAATGAGGAAAACTTATACGGAATACAAGGAGATTGTACAAAACAGGGTCGACGACGCGTCCGATTATATGAAAGTCGTCGCTGAGAGTTGTTTCGAAGAGATGCGAAGATTTTGGCGCGGGATCATTGGATGATTGTTGTTTGTTAATTTATGTGTACGGCCCTTTATTCATAAACATGATTTTCAAATACAAGCGGTTGTGCCTGATAGCCAAGTTTTCCAATTTTCTAAATATCCCCTATTCGATGATTTTTTATGCCTAAAGTAACATGACATCCAGACCGTCGTTGTTGTTAGATACGTGTTAATGGTTGAATCGAATTTGTACATGCCATAGACTATAGAATATGGTTTTGCGGAAAATATGTCCCCATAATTAATTCTAAGTTTTAACGTTTTATGCGCGTGATCACGGCTATTGAATAGTGGCCTAAACGTCGAAATAAAAATCGTTAAAATGTAGTTTTAATTATGGGTTATTGGTCGCAAAATTTAAGAAAAAAAATCAAGATGAACGCCCTGCTTGTAGATCATTTCTATAGTTTTATTTTAATTTTCGTCCACTAATGATTTTATTAATTAACTGTGAATATACATTTTAGAAGACGGGAATGAGTAAGATTAAGAATTTGGAAAACTGTAGGAAAATTTTATAACCAAAATAATCTAAGAGTGTACACCAATAAATTTTATCTATGGTGTAGACTTCTACTTTTTAGCCATGTATGCAAAAGTTTACAGCAGTCTGAAGAGATTAGAGTACCAATTTTATGACTGCCTCTAATGGTTGAGTGGGTTAAGTCTGTCGACTTACCTTACTGCAGCTCAGAGGCTCCAGATTCGATTCTTGGCATAGTAAATTTAGTAAACGAAATTTACGTTATTTCTTATGGTTTGGGTGTCTGGGATCGGCTTTAGAGTGCACCCGTTGTATAATTACTCATGACACAAGCGTAACGTAGCTTGGGGATATACAATTTGTGTGTTTGGCTGCTGATTATTATTATTTTGTAGTATTGTCGACAAATAATGGACTTACGCAAACTCCTACTTGCTTGTATTCATCCGTAATTAACTTTTCAACATACTGCACTTTGAAATCCAGTTTTAAAAAGTTCGCAGTTTTTATTTGTATTTTAATGTAGATAACACAAGGTAACCATGTTCATTAATAAAGGGCTCATTATAAGTTTACATTTAAAAACATTTTACCTAGACTTTGAGATCGTCTAATGCTCCTGCTACATCTGGGATAATGTTAACTGTTAATGACTGTGACCAGATACATCTTACTTATGGAATAAAAAAATAACGTCGTTAATAAGCTACGTTAGTGTATATATACATGAGTTATCTATTAATCTTTGACGTCACTAGCAATGTCGCATCTCTAATAACACGTTAAACCCTTGACTAAATCTTCGTGTCACAGTCACTAAACACTAACATTATCCCTGGTGTAGCAGGGGGATTAGAAGGATTACGAGCGGTTACGCACTGTGTCCGATCCGAAAACTCTGACCGCTCTCGGATATCGCTTTTCGCTAAATAAAATCCGTGAAAATACACTCCCTTCGGCCTCGCCTTGCGGCCCCCCCCCCCCCCCCGGTCACTGCTGCAACAGTTCACAGTTCAAACACTGTGATAAACAATAAGATTAAATACGTATGTAAAAATAGTAAAATTAAATAGCACACTAATCACAATAGAAACTAAGGAAAAATGTTACAGAATTAAGATATAAAAATGATTTAAAAGACCCTGACAAATCTAGTTCGTCAAGATGGAGGAAAATAAAAAAAAACACAGTTCACAGTGTTCCTACAAATAACACAGTGGCTCTTCGGTCCATCAATAAAACTGGCCCACAAAAAATACATAGTAAACTGTACTTTTGACCAGACCCATTTATTCTTATGTATTTCGATTTGCCGAATCCGAATCTGGGGACAGTTTGGTCCATAAATCCATAACATTTTAAGTATGTATGGATCAAAATGTCCCCAGATTCGGATTCAGCACATCGAAACACATAAGAGTAGATAGGTCTAGTTAAAAGTACAGATCGCTGTTTATTTATTCATGGGCTAGTGTAATCTTCTCCGAAATGGAGTTTCACGGATAACGGATAGAAATTTATTTTCACGGATTCGGATTGGTTACAGTGCGTAACTGCTCTTAATGTTTTCTTAATCTATTTTCTAAGGTCACCTATGAAAAACATTTAATTGTTGCAGCTACTAGATAAGTGCACTGCAAATATGATCTTATTTTCGCACAGTATGTATGCATGTATTATAATGCAATTATTTAATTGCATTATAATACAAAATAAATTGACCATATCTTCTTTATCAATTGTCTTTAAATGTAAACACATTTTTTATTCATATTGAGTTACGAGTAGGTTTGTAGGCTTCTTTAAGGTTTTTAAAGAAGTCTACGAACTCGATATGAATAAGACTACTAGACTAGAATAAAGATTTACCTCCTTACATTTGATAGTGTACTTAAAGTAAGCGTTAATTTTAAACGAAATATTTTTCAATAAGTAAAATTTCATATATTTTTTTCATATATTAATTATTGTAGAATTTGTTTCTGACAGTGTTTAATTATGATAGTTTTCATTCAACTGTGAAAGAATGTGCGAATACTTTTATCAAAGCAAGCTTTCACGATATTTAAAATAAAATGTTTTTTAGATACATTTTCCACAACGAAAGTGTATTTTTTAATTAAACCTAATTTAAATAGAACAGATATTTAAATGATGTATATTTAAATATGTGTTTTTAAGATTTTTAAATCAAACATCACAGATTTCTAAGGCACTATGATAATACGATAATATCATCATACGAACCGCCAGAAGTCCTTTGATTTAAAATGGATTTTTTGCCGTTTACCACATCATATTTTAGCCTTCGTTCTGTCCGCAACTGAGTATCGTTTTAAAATATGAGTCTAAACTGGTGGTAACTTGTATAATAGTCAAAACGCTTTTAAAATAGGTCATCCGGGCCATACTTTATGCGGCAGCTTCCCCTGGAATGTCGGACTTTGTACTTTTACTTCGTAAAATGTGGTATCTAATAAAAAATATTTAAAAAAGAAACATTTTTCAGTTGAATTCTTTATTATATTTCACAGAAAATGTAATCTATGGCAAAATTCTGGATTGCACTGGCAAACGGTTGTGTCGCTGACATTCGAGGTCTAATAACTAAAAAACTGTTGTATTATGTAACTTTCTGCCGAGCAATGAGTAGAGAGAGACCTATACAGTTTGTCATATAACTTAGAAGTCAATTTTATAAATAAAAAAGTTATATTAAAGTAACGCTTTGTTAAAAACCTGGAATTAGATTCGCTTAATTATGGAGTATAAATTTTTAATTCTGTTGTATTAAATTTTTCTGTTTATGTGTCTATTTGCTTATTGTTTTTTTTTAATTAATAAATCTCATTCCGCATTGAACAGATAATATTCAAAATGGAAATATATGTTTTTATTTTATTTTATAATAACGATTATTATTTATTTTGATCGAAGTACCTTGTGAAACATGACGTGGCCATAAAATGGAATTTTATTAGTTTATAAGTTGGATTTTTTGTTCAGACATTTTTGAATGATTATAATTGATTTCAGATTAAACTATTAACCCCTAGTCATAAAATTCTATTAACGTTAATTTGAAATTCTAATTCTATGTTGTTTTGAAGTTGTGTTGTTTTGTGTTCAAATCAGTTCGCCTATATCTACCAAAGTCGTTCACAAAATTATTCAGTATTATAAATTAAAAATATAATTTTAAAACTTAATACACACAATTTCATAACTATATCCGTAACGAAGTTATGTGGTTTTATTTTTCGAAAAATTTAAATACTTATATTTTAAGCCAAAATTGTTTGACTGATTTTTGTTGAACTTTGTAATACTCTTATATCACAGTTTAAAGTTGTAATAATATCTTTAATATTTTATTTTTAAATGTTAACATACTAGTTTCTATAAATACCAAAATGTATCTTAACATCACAAAGAATTTAGAAATAGTTACATTTCAATTGGAGTTTGAGGCTATCGCCATAACTTTCTTACCAACTAATTACTTAAACGTAACTTTGACAATACATTTTAATTTGCCTTAATTTACTTATGAACAATAAATAATATACAGCTCAAATTAAATATTGTTTTCTCTTGTACCTGCATTTTTTTGTCATATACTTAGTAATAATTTTGGGTATAAGTTTCCTGTGCTTTTTGGTTGTATAATTTATTTCTCGGTTGTATTTTTAATATCTTGTACATGGGGTGGTATAATTACATAATATTTTCAATAGATGGTCAATTTTATTGAAGCCATATTGACAAATATCATTAATTTGTTATGTTAATTATATATATTTCATATTGTGTCAGTAGATGGTGTAATTTTATTGAAGCCATATTGACAAAAACCATTAATTTATCATGACGTATTTTGAGTTCTAAAAAGTTGACTGTCTATTGTACATTAATATAAGCTTTAAAGAAATGTCTTTTCAGTATTTCATAATGTGGTGAAATATATTCATATATGTATTTATTTATATGTCAGATTACATTTGATTGAATTATTATATTTTGTATACAATTTGTCTTTTTTTTGTTCCCACATAATTCTTCCCTGTGACAAACACAAATCTAGAAGAAAGTGAGCATTCGGTATATATTTTGGCCTTCTTAGTTTCTACTGAGAGTATGTTATGATTACTACTCAAGCCTGCTTACTTTGTTCAAGGTTAGTGTTATGTGTTTATATTGTAAAACAAAAGGGAAGGATAGAGGAAAACATCACCTATAAGAAAGTGGACGTACTCTGTCGGACGCTACACTTTTTAGGTGAGTTTTTAATATATTTCTTAATATAACTTTTAAAACTCTGTCCTTCCCTATATATATTTTATTTATACACAAACACAAGCAATTATGTGGGAAGGACAGAGGTGGGACGACCATTCTAAACTTTTATTCTGCTTTTCAGGTTATAATTACTCCGAATACATGCTACCCGAAGAACAAGTTGAAACATACAAACCACCTCCAGCAGTCCAAACCTCAGACTTGTCCAAACGCATGGCTGCTTTAGAAGACTGGGCTGTGAATGTTGACTCCAGACTGAGATATTTCAACAATAAGTTATCTAAATTTGATAACATTGAAGCCCAGATTGAACAATATTCCATCAAACATATGCAACAGAATTTGATACAAATATTGACGACTGATAATACAGACGTCCTCGCTCTTAAACTGAAGGCATACTTTGATAAGCATTATATCAACAGTGAACAATTACAAGCGATGAGTCAAGAAATACATGAACGTTTGCTAAACAGTTGGAAGCCAGATTTAGATGAGGATAAAATAAGGAAATCTGTTCAAGAATATTTAGCAGTGTATGAGAGGAGACAGATGGAAATGATTGCGGAGAAATTGAAGGAGCACGTAAGAGAGATTGAAGTGCATAAAAGTGATAGTGAAATTGATGTTGAGGCTGTGAAGCGGATTGTTGCTGGTATGTTGAACGTGTACGACGCCGATAAGACCGGTCTGGTGGATTATGCTTTAGAATCTGCAGGTAAGTTATAATTTTTGTTAACATCTTCTTTTGTTCTTATATATAAAAATGAATGTTTGTTTGTATGTCCTTTATGGTATCGTAAACTATACATTTGATCATGTGATGATCTTTAGCACAGTTGTTGTGCATGAGCCAGAGAAGGTTTCTGAGTCGGTTCACAATTGGATAGGTGGCGCTGCTGTCGGCATATCGATTATTGAATTTGAATTTAAAGGCATACACATTCTTTTTTCATGTTTTATGCTTAAATAACCAAATTATTTTTTTCATAGATTATAATGTTGTTAAATATGTCACGAAATTAAATGAAATGAAAGTAAATTTCGTAAATTAATTTTCCGTTATCTAAGTTTCCATTCAATTCCAAAATTATTTGTTGTATATTACCCATAACACGGTCTTCATTGGCTCGGATACATCATCCCTAAGCAAGAGACAAGACAAAAGAAAACAACATATTGTTTGAGTGTGTCTGCCTATTATTATTATTTGGTTTGTTTTTGTGTTTTTAATACGCTTTTATTAGCATCATATGTATGTTAGTATGTATGTAACGGAATCTTTCAAGGTAAATTTGATCGACTTTCCGGTTTCCGATTGAGCTGAAATTTTGCGCGTATGTGTATATCGCGTCAAAAAAGCGTGGGGTGCTTTTCGGGATATTATCAAAATAACCCTTCTACTCGTATCTGGTCATAAAATATTTATAACTATTGATACCATGCATGCACCCCACGATTTTTTACAAAAAAAAACATTTTTCTTACACTATTTTTAATTCAAATTGATTAAAATTTATTTTCAATTTTTTAGTTAGATTTTCTATAAAAGCGTTTTTTTAGTTTTTTTTAAACTATTGTTTATTTACTGTAATTTATGTTTCAAATGTGAAATACTAAGGTCTTACAAGTCACGTAATAAAAACCTCGATCACTGTTTTTCAGGTGGTCAAGTGATCTCAACGAAGTGTACGGAGTTATATCAGATAAAGACGAAGCAGTATTCGATCTTGGGGCTGCCGGTCTGGTGGGTGTACACTTCGCCGCGGTACGCCCTCACTCCCGGGGCGATGCCCGCCGAATGCTGGGCGTTCCAGGGATTCCCAGGATATTTGGGTAAGTCATATTCTTTTCCTTTGTATTATTGCATTGCCATATTTAAAAATTCACTCAAGAATCATTATGTTAGTCTTTAGACTGTTATTTGCTGTTCATTTATGCCATTTTTATTTATATTTCTTTTTCCTTTTTCATTGTTGGATAATAATTACAGATAATTTAAGAATTTCCTTTAAGTCAGGTTGCCTTGAAGAGATCGTTTTTAGCGATAAGGCCGCCTTTTGTTTTACCAAGTCACTAATGTCTTGTTATGCATTTTTGTTTTGGTGAACAATAAAGTGTTGTCTTATGTCTATGAGTTCAGCAGACAGATAGACGGCCCCCACACCTGGTGGAAAGCGGTTACCATTGCCTATGGACATTTGTAACACCAAAGGTGCTACCGATGCGCTGCCTATCTCTAGAGTTAAGGAAGACTAGAACGTGGCCACTAATGCCGGTAAAACACATGTCAAGGTTATTTTAGAGACATTCTCTTGACCACGGATGGTAGCCATCCAGACGGGCAAATGCGCTACCACCTGGCTGTGGGTTATTTTGTCGCCTTGCTTTAGAAAATTGTATTCTCTGTACGTTCCTGCACGGATAACTATATGTGGGAATTTATTGTATGGTTTCTGGCACGGATCTTGAGCGATCGACGAAATAGTCAAGATCGCTTTGCGCATTGAGCGTGGCCAATGTAATGCGTCAACATTGTGATGAAACCTGCACATCGAGATATCCGACATGTCAAATTCCCAATCCACTGTGACATGAGCGGATGCTGTTCGTAGTTTTGAGGTGGTTGTAGTAGTAAAACTACATTGTCCCAATGAGATTGATGTCTTTTTTGGTGTTTAACAAAATAAAAGCCTTACGTGCTACATTTATGCTACGTGTGCAAATACTTAATATTGTGCGCTGGCCCCATACAATGAACAATACAATGGCTTCATACTACACCGCCTTAGACAAGTCTGTTCCCTTATAAAGCGAGGGGGGAGGCCAGACCGGTAGTGGGACTTTTGTGGGCTGTTATAATTTCTATTGATATAATATCAATAATATTGTGTTTGTCCCTTTATTCGAAAGAGATAATAAATACCTCATACCTCGAAAAGAAAAGAGAAATTTCACTTGTGCATAGGCCAAGGTGACCACTCAAGAATCGTGCTAGGGATTATATAAATTATTTTCTACATTTTATAAAAAGATGTATTTATTAATAAAAAAAACTTCAACGGACAATTGGAAAAACGAATCGCAACGGACAAGTGGAAAAACGAATGGCAACAGATAAGTGGAAAAATGAATCTCAACGGACAAGTAGAAAAACGAATCGCAACGTACAAGTGGAAAAACTTCAACTGACAAGTGACAAAATGAATCGCAACAAAATTTTAACTTGAAGTGTTACGGGCAGATTGTTAATGTACTTGTCCAATTTGAAAACCTTCACTGAATTCTTTCACTGTTGGCAAGCTACGCTATTCCCGGGTGGCATAGGGTATATTATATTTACAAAAAAATTAGGGATCCTTACTAAAACTCCAATAATGATACCCAAGGTGATTTTTTTTTCCTTAAATCGCTTGCGCTGCGAAAACTATTGATGATAGAATAAAATAATGTACTACGACTTTGTAGAACACATCATTATTTACAAAAGGTGTCGCGACAGCATATGTCTAACTATTATAGTTATGCCACAATAAGTGTTCTTTTATTTTAAAAATGTAATTAAAATGCCGCCGCTAGAAAAGGCTCTTTATTTGTATCTTGGTATTAATCCTAATCAAAATAAATTACTTCATATTCAAGACTGCTTCAATACCTTTATAAAACTTTTTGAATGATTCAATTCGGACATCCCATTCGAAATATATAACGAGTTTAAAAATGTAAGAATTAGACCACGTGACTGTGACGCTTTTTCATGAGCGAAAAATCGTAAGACCCCCTCTATATAGAAGTTTCACTTCAAAAATTATTTGTTGTAGTTGTTCGCACCTACGCGATCATAGAAGTGACAGGATTCTCTTTGGAGCACATGTCGCGGCTGCTCGCTGTCGATGGTAAAATTGAATCGGCGCCGAAGAACTTCTCAGTGTATGTAAGTATGAAATTAAAGAACACTCTTTGAAGGTCATACGAATAAGTTCAAATTTAATTTTATCTTCCTATGCAATGTACAGTTTATATTATAACAAACATGTTTATGTCATTTCCAGGGTCTACATAGTGAGGTTGACCCAGAACCTCATCTCTTTGGGGATTACACGTACAATGCAAATGGTACAGCGATCCAATATTTCCCAGTCAAATACCCGAAGATGACAAACATCGGTGGTGTTGACTACCCAGTTGCTTACGACACCATAGAGTTGAGGGTCGAAAGTAACCATGGCAACCCCACGTACACGTGCGTCTACAGATTCAGGGTACATGGCAACCCCTTGTCAGATATCAGGAGGGCGACGGAAGATAGTATAAAGGACAGTGAAACGTAGCATTTGATGCGTATACGCAGGCAAGTGATGGTAAAATTTAAATTGATATTTTTAAATGTGGAATCGGATTTTTGTGACGTTTAATATGTGCCAGTGACATCGTCGACTGTATTGTCTATGGTCTGATTTAATCTTTTTTTTTTTAATTATAAAATTTGTCTATTCTTTTTATTGTAGTATAGGCTCGCGTTTGACCATGATCTCGTCTTATACTAGGCGAATATATCGAGGGTTTCATAACGAATGGGCGTACTCAAAAATGCCATTTTTTTGTTGTTTACTAAAATCGATGCATGTTAAAATTTAGAAAGTCTTACCAGTATACAAATATAACTAAAAAAAGGGTATTCCAAATTTCAGCTTTATATAATCAACTAGTTTTATTTTATTCACAATTTTGTCCCTTGTGTAAAACTGCACTTTTGTCTGTACGCCCATTTGTTATGAAGCCCTCGATAATCTAAGGTGGATCCCTCTTCACATGGTACTTGAAGACAGTCTGTGGTCTTTTCAACATTATTTTTTGTTTGATGATTTTATGTAAGTTTTTATGTAAGTATCAGTTTATTGCAGCTCAGTTGCAGACATAGTTAATAGTTTAACATTAATATTAGATTCTGCTTTAAGTATTTATTGAATACAATTTTGCTAATAATTTGTAAAATAAACCTTTATCATATTCTATGTAATATAAGATTTTCGTGCAACTGACTTTAGCGTTTAACTGTTTAATATTGTTAGTATAGTTCTTGCGATTGACGAAAGCGTGTGGGTTTTCGTAGTAAACACGTATTTGTGTATGCGTAAAAGAGTATGCGAGAGTAAAAGGAAGTATGAATGGACGGCATACTCGCATACAATTGATCGCTCCAGCAGATATGCACATTTTCGCAATAGATTGATAGAAACCTCTTCATTGTTCTTATGCCTTATCGCTTTAGAGCGAACTCTTCCAAAATTAAAGAAAGTTAGCTAATCTGGCGGTGTACGTGGTGCAGGAAAATGGCGATAGAATACATAAATACTTATTTTTTTATTGCACGAGTTCAGCAGACGGGCAGATGGCCAACCTGATGGAAAGCGGTTACCATCGCCTATGGCAACTCGCAACACCAGGGGTGATAGCCACCCAAACGGGCAAATACCCTACCACCTGGCCTTGGGTTGTTTTATCGCCTCTTACGACAGGCCACCCCGCCGCAGGAAATTGTATTCTTTCTCTGTTCCTGCATGGATAATTTAATATACAAATACATATATACATAGTCATATACGTGTGTGTATATGTATAATATTTCAAAATATATAAGTTATTATAATAAATGTTTTATAGTATGACGGTGGTATACAAACACATGTAAGCACAACATGTATCGCGATGTGCATTCAAGAATAAAGCTCGCTTGCTTTCGTAATTTGCAAAAACTATATTATTTTTAATTTTCATTAATATGAATTTGAAATAAACATTATAGTCGACGATGTCGTCATGGACTGTCATTAAAAAACCTCAGAAATGAATTGAAACGTGTTACTCGTAATCGTGTGAACATTGAAGTGTTTTTTATGTGTAATAAAATTGTGTTCAAAATTGATTTGGAACATTCCTAGGTTGTAAATTAGGTTAAGAGTTGTGGCCTTATCGTTGAAATAATATATTGAAAGTACAAAAAGTTTATTAGCGTGCTGTATTTAACAATGGCGCTTTGAGTTGGTTGCTAAAGTTATTTGTTACATCATGATATATAACATCGTTGTGATCACAAAACGGGCGATTTTGACTAATATGTCCTAATTCGTCTATAGGTATATTAATTACTAATGCTGATGTGCTATAGAGAATCAACCGAGGGTCAAAATAAAATAATCGCTGTTTAGGCGGGTATTTTCAGCGATTTTTTTTATTTTAATCATCAGTTAAATGTCTGTGAACACCAGCCTTCATATCAGTTTAAGCCAGTTCCAGTTGATAAAGTTTAGCACTATGCTATAAATTCAATTTGATTGTATTTGTTAGGAAACTGGCGAAATTAAATTATTAATAAATACATAAAAAAAAACATTTTATTTTTTTACCACTCCAAGTACTAGCTTAATTTCTAGATCTTTATTACCGAATCATACCCCTAAAATAGAGTACAAGTTTTGAATAATTTATATTTTCAGCAAACCAAGTTCTATCTTTATCTTTTAAGTAAATTTTTATTTAATAAATAAATAAATTTTAGCAAATTTATGTTTATTTAATTAATTAAGGATGAATAAAATACCGAAATATAAAAATGATGTGTTCAATAAATAACTTTGACTGCCAATAAATTGATGAAATAATCTCCTTGAAAATAATGTATCGCACAATGCCGTCACGATGCGCTTAGAATTTCTGAATAGTTTTTACATATATTTATAACTATTTATAAGATGTTTTGATTAAGGTTTTTGATTTGTAATTTAGTTTCTAATGCATGATTTGAAAACGACTTTACGATGTTAAGAAGAGATACACTCAGGGGCGCAGCTACCGCTATATTAGCCGTATTAACAATACGGGGCCCCGAAACTGTTTAAGCGAAAATTCTTAAAATATTCACAATCTTTTATAGAATAATAACATTTTTGAGAATAACTGCTGGGCCAACAGAAACGGCTATTAGATTAGTCACTGTTGTCCGCTATAGACAGAAAATGTAGAAAAACTGAAATCGTCTACAGCTATGGATACGTACATACATTCATACATAACTTCACGCCAGGTCCCTTGCGGGGTAGGCACGAACAACAGAGCGCCATTCAGGCTTGTTCTTACACACCTCACTTGCTTCTTTGACATTCATAGCTCTTATCATGCACGCTCGTCTGTTCTTAAGGCTCCTGACATCACCATAAATAAGTTTACCGAAAACAGGGCGAGAAAAGTGTATTTTTGATTTAAACTGTTTGTCCAACTTAGCAACTTAGAAGCATTAAGTATAAGTAATAACTTAATCATTTATCATTTAAGAGCTCTTGTCGGTGGAGCCGCTTCTAATCTTCTCTATTATGGGCCAATTGTTTTACTTCTATGTAAGACACGACACCAACTTTTTCTTTTATATGATCCATGAATGGTCGCCTTGGTCTTCCCTTCCCTCTCCTTGCTTTTACTTAGCCTTCGATTAACGTGCAAAAGGTGTCGTGTCGTAGCAAATGGCCAAACATCATCCTCCTTTTTTCTTCTGGAGTTTTTAAAAATTGTGTGTTTCTCCTTTACCATATCCAGAACCTATTCATTGGTGTTCTTTTCTTTCCAACTTATTCTCTCCATGTGTCTCCAATACCACATTATTTAATTTATTAATTCATAATCTATATATGATTATTTTAATTCGATTGGAGCATTTTTTGTTTCTTTTATAAAAAAACTTTACCTTTCCTTTGGGCCCTTAACACATTTTGATACGGAACCTATCAAGAGAGCAAGCCCTGCCCAGATTGGCTGTAGAAGGCTGCGCGATATTCCTTTCTCTGTCATATCACAATCCATACATTTTTTTAGTCTATCTTTTAACTTATCAACTTCGTAAGTTGATAGGTATTATGTCAGTATTCCAATCTCTAACTTGTTATCACTTCTCGACCGCGATTTTTCCCGTTCCACTTGCTTGCCGGCGTTACAATCGTAAACCCAAGTTGAACGGTTATCCGAACCATCTCTTGACATGGGTCGTTGTGAGCGTTGTGTGATCTAAAATGATGACGTCATTAGCGATGTTTTCGCCAAGCCCACAACGACCGCGGTCGCACAGTGGAACGGCTAACGGAGCATTTTGGGCGTTGTGAGCTACTAATAGAACGCTCTGTTTACAACATGTTGTCTTATCATCTTAAACTTCATCTTCTCTATCTTCCTTTTCAATTTTCAAAGATCTCCTGTTCATACTTTATTCTTTTTATATCTTGTGTATGAAAAATCTTATTGCGCAACCATTTGTCACTAATCTGGAGTAAAAAGCATTTTGCTGTTATACTTCCTTTTCTAACCTAGACATTCTCGTTCAGTACGTCAGTCAAAGCCACTCTTGTTGAACCAACTGCTAATCCCCAAAATGTCACTGTTTACAAGACAAAATATATAATATTTTGGTTATAAGTAAACAATTTTAACGAAGTATTGTGTTTATGATAAAAACCTCAACTGTTTAGTGAAATGTTTCTTCGAGCGGACAAAGAAACATTTCATTTCCCGACAGTCAAATGAGTACAATTTGTATTTGGCTCGAGACTTGCTTTAAATAAAGATGGACTTATCAAATTTATTACTACTGTTTATACTCTATATATATAAAAATCAATTGCTGTCCGTTAGTCTCACTAAAACTCGAGAATGGCTGGACTGATTTGGCTAATTTTGGTTTTGAATTATTTGTGGATGTCCAGAGAAAGTTTAAAAGTTGAGTAAATATGAAAAAAAATGCTTGGAATATAGTAAGAACAACAATTTCGCTTTCCCTTAGAAACTATTCCTACATGTCAAACATTTCAATTAAAATTTTAAAGTCTTTAGAAATCAAATTAAATTTAAAAGCGAGGTTTCTTTTTTCATTTTTTGGTTTTGAATGTCAAACGTTTGATGTTCGTTCCGGTTAAGTTTTGACCACATTTCTTACTAAAGTTAAAACATTCTGCAATTATCATTCGGCTTTTTTATTTATTTATTCTGAGGCGGTACGAAGTTTGCCGGCTCAGCTAGTATCAAATAAAATTAGAAAAAATGACGTTTTCAAATCAACTATTTTTAGATGTTTAAAATGGAACACTGGTAAGTCATTAACGTTAATAAAATTAATAGACTCCAATGAAAATAACAATATTAAATGTATTTAATATACTGACTCCAGTGTTCGTTAGTTTTAATATAGTTTTAATGAAGGAACTAGTCCATTTAGCAGTTAATGTTATGCCAATACCCAATTAGGTTTAACATGTCTCAAATAATAATGTAGAGGAAAATCGAAATTCTTTCTATGGATCTTATCTTGTTAGATTAGTTCACTTATAATTATGTCTCTGCTCCATCTGCGTTAATGTTAGTGTTAATGACTGTGTCCGAATGTGTCTATAGTGTTAAAATTAACGCGTTAACGATTAGCTATATTAGTAAGACTCACCACCACAACCCGAGTTATCGCTTAATGTTTATTGTCATTAATAATGCATCTAAAATAACGCATTAAGGTGGTACCTAAATGGTTTGTTATCTCGCTTGCGCTTTACCACATTTTAGAAGATATAATTTCCCAGAAATTACTTTTAACAAATCTGTACTCCATAAATCTTACAATAAAATTGCGAATGTCATGAAAATCATTTTGATTCAGACGTGGTGTCATACTATAACATTTTTTCCATTAAAGTTATTTTATATACATATATATGTATTCTATAATACCTATTATAACATTCTAAAAATGCCGTGTCTGTGTATTGAAGTTATCTTAAAAAAACAACTAGAATACACTAAATATAAGATTGAGAACACGATGCCGATGACGATTTTTTCTTAGATTTCTCGTCTGTTTGTTCGAGATTCACGATAACATTGCTGAACCAATTTCGATGCGATATTCGCTAATCTACTGAAAATTGTTGGACTTAAAATCTGCACTACTTTTTCTTCTAGGAATGCCGAGAAAACTTTTTGTGGGTATTATTTAAAAAGGCCAGATAAAAGCCAATGTTATTTTTTCAGGGATCGATAGAATTTTTTTGTAATAAAATGTGTAATATTTTTTATCCCGGGAGTGGTTTGTAGCTGTTCGGGTGCATGAAAATTAGTTTATTCCAAAACAGTTTTCACTAAAGGTTACATTCATTTTTAAATGCTGCGGCACTTAGTGTCCTGAGAATCCCGCGGGAATTTCAAGTCAAGCGTGGTCGAAGTTGCGGGCATATACTAGTTAAAACTAAATTTATGAGAAACATTCTTTAATATTTGTAGAATACAGGTTTGCCATTAGTAAATTCTGTCAATTCATATCTTCAAAAATGTTCTAATGCACGAAGGAGATAGCGAAATCTATTTATGTGGCTATTTAATTTCAAACAAACAACCTGAAACAAATAAGTCGTCATATATTGGTTGCCCCCATTTCAAAAACTAGTATCCAACTGACAAGTGTAAGGCTGCCCGCAAACGTGCCACCGACCACAGCCACCGGTGGCTGTCGCGCACATTCGCACGAACTAAATTGGTGCTATGGAAAAGCGTTTGAACCACTTGGTGGCCTGTTTATGCCCCAGCCTAACAATTTTTTGATTTTCTTTAGTCGATGTTACATACGTTCACTTGTGTCTTTCAATTTCGATAGAAATGGGGAAATCAAATCAAAAAGAAAAATAAGCGAACATATTTTTTTTTATTATAAGTGATTTTTTTTACTGCGTATTTGAAGAGTAAGAGCCTGTCCGCACAGCGATTTTTCACAGCTCGATTTTTATTCGCGCGATTTAAATTTCGCATTTTGCATCAAGTCACAGAATTTTTAATCGCGCGATTTTTCATCGCCAGTGCGGATACTCCTATAATATTCAATGTGTTACAGAATTACGGGAAAAAAATCGTGCTGTGAAAAATCGCTGTGCGGACAGGCTCTTAAGGCATTATTATATTGCTAAGCAGATAGAAATGACACTTATGAAAAAAGTTGTAAGGATCGAGTTTTTGATTTTTTAGAATTTTGCACCATTTTTATCCAAATTGTAAGACAGGAATGCTATCACTAACTCGATTTGTAAATAGATATAATTTCATAAATAATTTTCTAGAAAATAAAACAAGATTTTACTCGTGTATACTGAAAATGAAATATAAGAATACCGAAAGAAATCGGATATACAAATTTGTCTGGGTACTGGGTACTGGGTTTTGAAATTGGGCAAACGAGATGTTGCGTACGAAAAATGTCGATGAGTCGATATTGTTGATAGTTAGCGGAAAAAGTGAAACTAACTATTAAAGTTTGTCATACTTGGTACTCTTTTTACATATTTTTTTATATTTCTCTTAGAATAAACTTTGGGTTCTATATTTTATAATCCCTTTTATGGTAAACCATTGCTATTCTTGGCACCAAATGATTGGCAATCAAAATTCAAAATATTAAGCCATCTTAATATTTTTTATTCTGTAGCCATACAATAATATTATCATTGTATAGCTACAAATTTATAAAATATTGAGATATCTTGATGTGTTTTTAATAAATTCATAGTGAGCCAGCAATAGTGCAAATTCTCGAATCCATTTGAAATTTTAATTTCAAACCTATAAATTCCTTTCTGACCAAAGATAATCGAATCAGAAACACGGATTTTTAAATTATACTTTTTTTAAATCATTTTCGCCTCTCTACTACACGATAGATCACTTAAAATTAGTTTTAGATATTTTGCATATCCCTATAGATTAGAAAGTTAGACTAACAATTAAGTTACCACTAACAACATTTGGACTGTAGGCTTGAAGTTTTACAGGCTATTTACTGAAACCCAGGTCTAGCTAAAACTCGATTTGGAACTTGTTCTTCATGATCTAGCAATAAATCTAGTTTTTCAGTCGTAAATAAACATCATTCGAAGGATAAAAAGACAGGCGCATTTAGATTTATAGATTAGACATGATATAAAATACAGCTTTTATTTAAATTTCGTTATTTAATTGAAACCACAGACAGAGAATTTAATAGGGGAGCAGACTGTCATATCGCCTGAGATCATTTTTAAAACCTTATAAAATTGCATAAGCTTAGTATTATAAATTTAATGCGAGCACCCCTCCGTATATAGGTAGAAGTAAAATGAGATAAAAAGCGCATTTATTCATTAAAAAGCAATTAAAGTTGTTACTGTCATGATATATCTTATATTTAAATAATTTTAGAATTAATCCGCACGCCACACTAAATTTACGTCCGGAAATACACGTCCGCGTCCCTATTGTTTTATTGACACATATCATAATGTTCGTAAAAAACACCATGTTAATATTTTTAAAACTTAAAAATATCACGAAAGACAATTTTAATTAATGCGCTATTTGACTCGTTAAGTTGACGTAGTCTTACGTAACTTGATATGTTCGTACAAAATGTACGCGGCTTCGGCGTTTTGTAGGATAATAAAAAGTATCTCAGTTGATTTTAATCACAACTATTCTATTTTAAAGTTTGTGCCAAGTGCCACGATGAAGAACAGGTTCGAAGTCATTCTTGTGAATAAATGACCAAAATATTCAGGCCTGTATTCTAGATATTCATGACCTGACATTTAAAATGATAATGAATAAAATTGAAAGACGCTTCATGCGTTTAAAAATAATTATTTGGTATCATGTTTCTCTGAAAGAATCTTCTAGAATACAGGCGAATATTCTTTCTTCTAAGCCAATAAAGATCAACGGTCTTATTCATATTGACTGTAGGCTTCTTATTCTAATTCAATATGAATAACACCGTAAAAGAACAACATGCATGAAATGTTTTACTATCACAAGCTGCTATACATTATTATCATTATTAATTGTATATTATATTATTTATTTAAAAGCTGCGTCTTTTCTAACAAAAAAATCATGATTTTGATGTATACATTCTCTTGCTTTTTTCGCTTTTTTGAGAAAATTATTGTTGTTTTCATACTTCGTGTAATTATGTCAATGGCTTGATTTACAATAAAAAAGACTGGTCATAGCGTTTCAATTCGATCATGATATATTGTCATAAGTTTGTTGAAATTCAATATATGGCCCGATTTTATCGAATACATGTCGGGATGTTAGAACAATGACATAAGCAGCTATATTTAAATTACATCCATTGACATATTTAAACTATAAATAACAACACTATACAATGTTTTCCTGTGTGTGTAAAACAACATTTTAAAATATAATTATCGCTGTCAAGTTTTTAGAGCAAGTTTCAACTATTTTTCATTTTAACGTGTAATTTTATCAAGATTATTTAATTTTGTGATGTTCAAATAAAAGTTTTATGAAAAATAGATGTTGGTTTTTTTATTTTATTTCTTCGATACCAGCCTGCTGTGCTCGTATATTAACATCGTGTGAGCCCTGGAAGATGTGAAAACTCCTATTTTAAATCAGAACATTTTCATTGAAATATGTTCCATTCGGCTGTTTGTAGGTTTGTAAGCATGGATTTATATGGCCGTTTTACAAGTAACCCAATACTTTTATATGTAGAATACAGCAGATAGGCTTTACTCCACCTTATGGAAAGTGTTTACCATAGCTTGTTGACACTTGTTATTCGAGATATGCAGAAATAGCAGCGATTTGTTACATAGTTTATAATAATATATTTACAAGGTAATTTATTTTTAATAGTCAATTATATTTTTAAATTTAATCAAAAACCTTCATAACTAAAACTTCTTTACACCAACAAAAACTATATACGAAGAAACTAAAATCTACATCAACTAGGTATATAAATATAATACAAACAAACATTCAGTTCACTCATAAAAAATCTAAATACAATTTAAGATATACTAATAAAATTATTATTTGAGCACCTAGAACAGAAAAATATGGCAAAAGAAATATTTAATGCGAAGGAGCCAAATTTTACAATAAATTACCAAAAGAAGTAAACGAGTGTAAAAATATAAATTCCTATAAAAGGAAATTAAAAAATTGTATTTCAAAAGTTTAATATTAAAAAAAAACAATTGTTTACAGGAGGCTACTCAGGAAATCTAATCATTAGTTTTCTCTGTTCGTCTATTTATTATTATTTTTTATGTTTTTTATCAATGTCTACTCACTCTTAGATTTATAGAACTTACGTTAGAATATATAAATTATTTTAGCTCATATAAGTGAGATGTAATGTTATTTTGAGAATAAAGTTCTTTAAACCCAAAGTTAGTAATTTTTATAATTTTCTGTTACAAATATAAAATAAATACAATAATTATATTTTTAAGTAACCTATATTGTAGAGGCTGGGCGACACAGGTCCTATAATAATTAATTTTTTATTCAGTTTCTTCAAATACTTGTTCTTTTAATTAAAATTGGATTTGTTATTGAACATCAAAAAAAAAACTAATTTTAGTTAATAAAAATAATAGATATAACTGTTAGGGGGCGGCAGTTTATGTACGGAGCGTCACGTCTAGTAATTAATGCCTGGAATGTGCGGGGTTTTGAGCTTCAGACCGAGTACTATAGTCCATTCCATTTGCCTTGGCAATACAGTACATTGACCTCTACGTCGTTTGATCAGGGGTGACCCTTGTTTACTAGGATTTTGATTTAATTAATGTACAAAAAACATGGCAGATTATCTTAAATGTAATTAATTTATTTATACAAATTTCGCTGACATTAATATATTTTCAAAATATTAATGTAAGCGATTTCTTCAGATTCAGAGCAATCTGTGACAACTTTAATATATTTATTTGAGTTAGAATGTCAATTCTACTCACTTTTTTCTTTCATGACGGATACAGGATTAAGATACAGTTTTGCTATTTTTGTGGTGTTACGTGCCCTAAACTATCAGTCAATATTTTTTTACGTCGTCTAATTTAAATGAAGAATTATTACGAGCTACATACATGACCTTTCACATCTGTCCACACGGATTCCATGGGGGTAAGCTCTCAATGGTATGGAGGTAATCTTAGCACTGTAATTCCCTTCTCTTTCGTAATTTTGTGCATAACTAATTGCTAATTATTATTTTTCACTGCCTTCAACTTTTTTTATCAAGTGAGTCTTCGTAACCGAGGGCACAACAGCATTTGTTTAAACCTAGCTTTAAATTTTTTCCCAAGACATTGTTAGTTTTTTCTAATTGTCTGCAATTAAAATAAGGATTAGCTACATTCTCATACATTTGAATAAAAGTGGTATTGCGATGGCACATTTACAGAAGCTTAGTTTCAATTAATTAATTTTATTTTTATTACACAGAAGCTGTTTTCAGGGAGTTCTTAATAGTGTCTTTATTTTTATTACGTGCAGGTTTTCTCTAAAACTCTTTTTGGATTTACAGTGTACGAGTTTAAGGAACCTTATTATTCATTCGCATACAGGTAGGATTCGAAGAATTCTTGGTGCCTTGCCTTGTTGCCTTTAATGTCAAATATGAAAAAAGTAAAATTAAATCTTCTTTCTTAAGTTGTTATTGATTTGTCTAAAACGGTATGAGTAGCTCTGTAAGTCTAAGTATGCGATAAATGTTTTGTTTAATTCCGAAGTTTTGTCTATATTTTTTTCGTTCAAAGCAAACAAATATTCAGGCCAGATTGTTTTGACATATTTATATATATTTGTAATAATTTCTTATTCCCCAACCGAAAGAGTAATAGATTATTATTCTCTTTTTTACTGGGGATGTAAATAGTACTCCATAAGAGGGACTTGTTTGTAAATATGCAAGTTTAGCTCATTGTGCACTGATGTAATTAATATATATTTTATAGTCAGGTGAAACATCTTAGTGATTGTCCATTAAAATTATTTTAAATACGTACAAACCTGCAATGGGTTGTACTATTCTTCGGCGACGTATCAGCTTACTCAAAGTAGCAGTGTTCTAAATCCATATTTCCCATAAAAATAACAAACAACATAACAGTACCAAAAATATAACAAAAACAATAATATAACAGATTTAATAATTAAAACCTACAAAAGCTATGCAAATTTAAGAAATCACTCGAGAGCGTACACACACAAACGCTATCCGAGCACGAATGAATAATATATAAATAAATTAAGTACGGGTGCAAGACGACCCAAAGATAACGCACCCCTGGTGTCTATTTTAAATTTTCATGGCGTCTGTTGTAAACAATTTTTAGTACAAAGTCAAAGCAGCATACGTACAAAACTCCGTGTTTTTGTTTATATTTACAAAAAAATAATATTTACATATAGTAGTAATAATTAGTTATAAATCTTGTATTATATCTATTTGAAATAGAACTAATATAAAACTAAATAGTTCGTTCCTGTTTATGAAATTAAATGTGAAATTACACACTTTTACGTGGTGAAAAGTATTATGTAAATGCCACAGTGAATAATATATAAAGAGCCACAAAATAAAACAAACAAACAAATCATGTGTGTTTCTTATCTTTGATAAAATTGCAATTTAAAATAGATGTAATTTTTCAAAATTAATTCTTTTTGGCTTACACCATTTCGTTTTTTGGGAAAAACTGGGGTCGATGTACTGTATTGCCATCGCAAATGAATTGGTCTATAGTGCTGGAATTAATTTACAATGGTAGGTTAACATTTTTAAGAAAGAATACTACACACCTAGTCAGTAAAATAATTTATCGATTGCGGCATATAGTAGGGTAATAGACAAATGAGATAGATACTTTTATAATCTCTAAAAACTCAGCGTTCTTATTACAATTATAAAAGCCGCCAACAACAACGATCATAGGGAGATCGACGTCCTAACTTCGAGTCAAATAGCGTACTTGTTGTATTTAGTTATCAATAGGACCTAAATGACTATTTACTTCTTATGTATTCGATCGATATTGACTTCAGTTATGTTCGATGAGAACTTAAGTTTCCAGCATAAATTGTCTATTAGTCTAGTCGAGAAGTTTATTTTCTGCGAATAATAGTTACCAGTCTCTTAAAAATATGGTTGATGGCTCATTCGATCCGGAATAGCATCTAGAAAAAGAATTTTGTTCAGGTAAAAATTATTAATTAATGAAATAAACAAATTTCTAAATTTTTTCTCACGCAATCTTGTCGAGTAAGTTGATAAGAAGGGCTCCACAAGAGGAAAAATTTATTGAAATTTTTTGTCAAGTTTTATATTGCCTTTTATAACAACAGAGACCCACGAAAAAATGGTTATTTAACAATTCAATCAATTTATAAATAATGATGATAAAACTTTTACTCTCGCGGGATCATTTTCTTTGAAGTTTTAAGACCTGAATTTTCTCAAATTTTTAAATTTATATTTAATTGCAATTTATTTTTATTTAAAACTTGCGTTCATTAAAGTAGCGGCGCGCGCATGTCGAAACTGCCGCGCGGAACCCGATTTTCAACGTTAGATAAAAATTATAAATATTGGTGCTACGATTTCGGGAGTCGAGAAGTTTTGTACTAAAATTTCCTGCTCTTTCAGAAACTTTTATAATATTTTAGATATCTCTCATACTTTGAGATTTTCCCAAAAAGCTGAACGGCAATTTTTTTTTTCACTTTTTTGTTAATAACAATTGGAATATTTATTGGGAGAAAAAATCCAAAAAACTACTTTTTCTATATGCTATTCCGGATCGAATGAGCCATCAACCATATTTTTAAGAGACGTAACTATTATTCGCAGAAAATAAACTTCTCGACTAGACCATATTATGGCCACTGCAGATTAGCTGCGACAACTGATTGTCTATTTATAAATTTTGGTGAATACTGCTATAATTAAGACTATAATGTTAAAAGAAAGCACTTACCCATCAGAGATGGTTTTGGCTTTAGCTATTTCTAGCAACGCTTACTCAAGTTCGTTCTATTTTCGAACATGGGTCAATGTCGGTTATTGCGCTCGAAATCGATCTGTACTTCTATAGATTTACATTACGTAGTCTACTTATATGTAGTTTAGATTAAATTGAAGATAAGCATCTAACTATAACAAATTCATTGGCCTATTAAATTGTTTATGTATATAATGTAGTGAAATGGGTGAAGGTTCAATAAAAAGCAGATTAAATTTTTCGGATTTTTTTTTGTATTTTCATTATTTTTTATAATTTATAAATGACCTAGTAAGAAAGTAGTCTTATCCGTTTCAGCACATACAATCATCATTCATTGAGATTACAAGATCCTTTGGCGAGTGCAGTACCGAGGCCGGCGGGCGAGGCGCGCCCGCGGCGCCGCGCTCCGTCCTGCCGTCACTATTACGTTTTAATTACAATAATATCTTACGTACAATTAAATTAACGGAGATTACAAGCCTGAGATGAGCAGCCGGCCGCGGGACCGGCCGCGCCGAGCGCCTAGGCGGCAACCGCCGGAGCCGGGCCGCGCTTAGAAGCACTTCCTGTGCACGATTGAGGGGCCGGATTCGTCGTACTCTTGTTTTGAGATCCACATCTGCTGGAAGGTCGAGAGGGAGGCGAGGATCGAGCCACCGATCCATACGGAGTACTTCCTCTCTGGGGGCGCGATGATCTTGATCTTCATCGTTGATGGGGCCAGGGCGGTGATTTCTTTCTGCATGCGGTCGGCGATGCCAGGGTACATCGTGGTACCACCAGACAGTACTGTGTTTGCGTACAAGTCCTTACGGATGTCGACATCGCACTTCATGATGGAGTTGTAAGTTGTTTCATGGATACCGCACGCTT
Organism: Dendrolimus pini; assembly: GCA_949752895.1. Lineage (NCBI taxonomy): Eukaryota > Metazoa > Arthropoda > Insecta > Lepidoptera > Lasiocampidae > Dendrolimus > Dendrolimus pini. The sequence goes on from OX457136.1 coordinate 17,153,645, forward strand.
CCATACCCAAGAATGAGGGCTGGAATAGGGCCTCTGGGCAACGGAAACGTTCGTTGCCAATGGTGATTACCTGACCGTCAGGTAATTCATAGGATTTTTCTAGTGAGCTGCTAGAGGCAGCGGTGGCCATCTCCTGTTCGAAGTCCAGCGCGACGTAGCAGAGTTTCTCCTTGATGTCACGCACGATTTCACGCTCAGCGGTGGTTGTGAATGAGTAACCACGCTCGGTGAGGATCTTCATCAGGTAGTCTGTGAGGTCACGGCCGGCCAAGTCCAAACGAAGGATGGCGTGTGGCAGCGCGTAACCCTCATAGATGGGCACCGTGTGGGAGACACCGTCACCGGAGTCGAGCACGATACCGGTCGTACGACCGGAAGCGTACAGGGAGAGCACGGCCTGGATGGCCACATACATGGCGGGTGTGTTGAAGGTCTCGAACATGATCTGTGTCATCTTCTCTCTGCAAGGAAAAAAAAATCATCAGACAAAGTTCATAAACTGAGTTTAATAGAAAGCGGTAGATCAACTATGAGGACGGGCGTCTTACCTGTTGGCCTTGGGGTTGAGGGGAGCCTCTGTGAGTAAGACGGGGTGTTCCTCGGGGGCGACTCGCAGCTCATTGTAGAAGGTGTGATGCCAGATTTTCTCCATGTCATCCCAGTTGGTGACGATACCGTGTTCGATGGGATATTTGAGCGTGAGGATACCTCTTTTGCTCTGGGCCTCGTCACCAACGTAAGAGTCCTTCTGGCCCATGCCGACCATCACACCCTGGTGGCGGGGTCTGCCCACGATTGAGGGGAACACGGCACGGGGCGCGTCGTCGCCCGCGAAGCCGGCCTTGCACATACCGGAGCCATTGTCAACCACCAACGCAGCAACTTCCTCGTCGCACATATTGAATTAGTCTGAAAAGGGGAAAATAGATTTTGTAATAACAAACATGAGTATTGGTCGATGATTATTATACAAGTCCGTATATAGGGAACAAGTGGGCAGATGGCCTACGCGACTGTTTCTAATCGTATAAAGTGGGCGATGTTGTCACAATCGAAACCAAATAAGGCTAGGTCTAATAAGAAACGGTGCGACGTGAACGTGGCAGTGGCGCACCGGATGTGGTACGACCACATTTGCCGCCACAGACCAACCGCTCTTACCGGCTGAGAAAGTCGATCACAAGATTAGGTACTTTCTAAATGTATTTTAAAACATCCGAATTCGATTAAGTTTAGCCACGCCCTACCGCAACGCGTTATCCCAGAGTCCCAGACAACGTCACGCGACCCGGTTAAGCCCTAGAAACGTGTCACTACGCACACACTAATTTGATCACGCCACTCTATCACAAATAAACACAAAAAGCCAACACTTTTTTTGATTTAACTTACTTTTAATTAAATAGTCCTATTAAATAAATTAATTAATTTCTATTGTACAGCCTCGGTAACGCTGCACAACACCTCAGCTCAAGCTCACTTCGTGGAATGTCGGCGAGCGTGGCAGCCTGAGTATATAAATGAGGCTGGTTATCGGGGCGCCCCTTCCCCGCCGCAGCCCAGTCTCAGCCAATCACAAAGTACGGCACAATACATGAATTTTCGTGACCATATATGGTATTCCGCTGCAGGGAGCATGCGCGAACACCCCGCGTTCCCCCGGACCCCCGGCGCGGCTGATACAATAATACAAGTGATGCGTCGATCGACTCTATTCTATTGATAACGGCAAGATACACCACAGGGAAGCTCACAGTTACTACACACTACACAGCAACGAAAGGGACGATCTAGTTCCAATTTCAAACTTGCGTTTTGTTTGCATACTATAAAATTACTATGATACGTACGCTATTCACGAAAGCTTACACTTTGGCATCGTGCCAACAACTCACTAAATTGCACTAAATGATTTGCAATTACCGGCAGGTATCGTAACTGACTATCCCCGCAAAAGAAGGGTTAAAATTATGATAATTAAATCAAAATGTTATCAGTTGCTAATTTACTGCAATATTATTTGTATTCAGATTAATACATTATTTATGGACTAGAATAGAAATTTAAATTAAAACTTACCGGTAATAATTGTATGGAAAAACAATAAAATAACGCTGTTCACAAGCCGTGAGAGTAGTATGCCGGCTGGTATCTTTCTGTTGCTTGCTTGCTCGCTCGTGGAGGTCGATTCGCTTCACTAGAATATGTTGTACGCCGGCGCCCCGCGACACAATGGACTCGCCCAGCAGACCCCTCACTGTTAAATAATTTGCAAATTTGCCGACAATTCAGCAACGATTGATATTGAAAATGATTTCAATATGCAGAAATTAAACCAACCTACTGACGATGTCAAGCAATTGTTAAAAATTTGATAATAGAATGCTTTATTTTTCTGCAAAAAGGTTAGACTCGCCTGTGTCAGTCAACCTCCCCACTTCGCGCAAGCAATGGCCTTTACCATATATGGGCATCGGTAAAACTTCGTAAAATCTCGTCTCTGATTGGTCCAAGATGGCAACGGACATTACACAGACGAGGCACACACAGACTCAAATATTAAACTTTTTGCCTGTAGTTGTGTCTAGTAAACCGAACCCATTCAATACGTATCGTCTGTTGCAAGAAAATAACCCGGCAAGTAATGAAGGCTTCACAATGAATACATCGCTGTTGGAATATTTGGCCTCTGAATTAAACAGGCTTACAATTTTAAACGTTTTTTTTTCACCGCGTGCCTTATCACGTGAATTGTCGTGAAGTAGTTATTGCCTGTATACATTATGATGTAGCTTGTTACCGTTAAAATGATATTGTACACAAGAACAGAAATACCTATTAGGAGAATAAATGCATAAGATCTGTTTAGAAATGAATAGAAAGCCTTTTGAAAATTCTATAAGTGCAAAATTAGTCAATACTTTTACTTTGCCTCTACTATTGGAATGTCAAATTAAACAAATTATTTATGAGCATTTGACAAACAGCATCATCACCTTTAATCCGGCGTCTTCTACATAATCATAACTTTCGCTTTTATGTTACGAGGCTATTGAATAAATAACTATAAAAACAATATTTAATAGGCCTTACATAGAAGCAAGTTGTGGCTTTAGTTTAATTATTTTAACCAAAATTGTTCTTTTTACTTTAGCACTAATTTCCGCGGCATTGCAAGGGTTAATTTTGTAAAAATCATTTGTTTTGTATTTTTTGTGCTTTTTGTAGTCTGCTTTGAGTAGAGTGTCTTTGGTCCGGTATTATTTTAATACGTTTTGGGATTTCCTATATTCTTTATACGAAATTACATAACGTAAGTAGGTATCTTAACTGTTTATAAAAATACCTAGGTATAGAACTTATACAATCATTTTACGATATAGTCGCAGCAATCTTCGTAATATTTGGTAGATAAAATTAGTTTAGTACAGAAATGGGTAAGCATTATCTACTCTGGTCTGGGTGTCTGAAATTGGCCTCAGATCTGTCTATTGTGCATCGTACATCTATTAATTAGATACCCATATTGTAACATGATTAATTTGGATATATACATACTTACAATGTGTATGTTATTTATATAATATTTAATAATTTGTAGGTATATATATTAATAATTTGTTGGTACGTAATCATAAATAATTTGATAAGGGCATTAGTTACCTGCGTAGGTACTTACCTTACATTTAAAAATATAGGAAATGCTATCACTCCATTCATGATAAATGTCTCTGTCTCTTCTCTCGCTCTGTCAGCTTTTCTGTCATCGGCTTACAGTACGAGTGATTTAGTAATCAAAATTTTACAAAAAACCAATTTGCAGTTCGAAATTCCCTATTTATCCGATGCCAGAAGAGTATGGTCAATGGCTTGCCCTAACATCAACGTACCTACTGCCCTTACTTCACAGCATGCTTGGGATGGGCCGCTCTGCGAACTTACGCGGGATAATCTTCTACAAACGTGTACCAGTTCAGCAGAGCGCGCCCGCCTCTTAGCCGTCGCTAACTGGGAGTCTGGACAGTGGTTACAAGCACACCCATCATTTTATAATAACACACTTCTGGACAACACCACATTCCGATTAGCCGCAAGTTTACGCCTGGGGGCACCATGTTGCGTACCACATCACTGTCAATGTGGAGTTATGGTAGACCGATTTGGACACCACGGTTTGTCATGTTTAAAAAGCGCAGGAAGAAGATCTCGTCATGCTAGCCTCAACGACATCATCCGCCGAGCTCTTGTCAGCGTCGGCGTACCGGCCATTCTAGAACCGAATGGCCTGATGCGTGACGATGGCAAGAGACCGGACGGAATGTCACTCGTCCCTTGGAAGATGGGGCGGCCGATAGTGTGGGATGCGACCTGTGTTGACACACTGGCCCCGTCACATCTTCCAATGACCGAGTCAGGGGCTAGCAACGCTGCCGCTTCAGCCGAAGACGTCAAACGGCGCAAATATGGAGCCTTAGGAAGGAGTTACATATTTGTGCCGTTTGGGGTTTAAACATTAGGCCCGTGGGGTCCGTCGGCAAAGAGTTTGTTTAAAGACATATGTAAGAAACTCTTTGACACTACCCGTGATCAGAAGGCTGGCTCATATTTTGCACAACAAATAAGTATTGCCATACAGCGTGGTAATGCAGCCAGCCTTCTGGGCACGCTCCCCGTTGGCAGTGATCTGCTACATAATATATTTTAGTTTCAATGTCTTAGATAATTTAGATAACATAAAAGTTTGTTTTCATTCATTGACTTTTGAATGTCTTAATATTTTTATTTTCATGTTTTTGATAATTTTTCATGACTAAATAATTCAAATGGTTTTTTCCTCTACGCAGCCATGGGAGTGGATCAAAAGAACTGTATATTAATAAATTTATTGAGCTTGGATCATTTCAATAGCACAAGGTAACTATATTAAAAAGGGCGTATAAAATTTCTTTAAGGTCGATAACGCATTGGCGGCGCATTTGGTGTTGCAAACGTTCATAGGCAGCGGTGACCACTGTCCATCAGGAGAGCCGTCTGTCTGTTTACCAATAATGCTTTTGGCAATAAAAACAAATTGTGTGTGTGCAGTAGCAGTGAAACTTCAGAGAATATACTCCCGGATAATTCTGCTCTAACATTTATATAATTCCTTTAGCCTACATCCGTCAACATACCTATTACATTTCAAAATAAACTTATCACTTTCAATTTTTCACTGTTTTAGTCTAAAAAATATTATTAGTTTTGTTTCGGTCCAAATCGGCCCTATTTTAAATCATCGATTTTATTGACTCACTAATCTATGTTGAACAATATTAAACCCATATCTCGTCTCTCTTGGGCTTAGTCCTATAGATTTATTATGTGTTTATATATTTAGTGTCGCATTTTCGTTAAATCAATTTTCAAATCACGATTCTAAAGAAGTTTCACTTCAAAAATATACAACACGCGATTTGGAAAGATGGTTCCTGTTCCCATAATAGGTTTTATAGCGGTAAATTGTGATGCAAAATAATTTTGATTTTGCTGTATTACAAGGTAGAAGTCTGTCTCTTCTTTTTGCCGAATATTCGATAGTCGGTCATATATACCTACATATTATTTCATTATTGCTGATCGTACTTGTAACACAATAACTAAGAATTATCTAATCTATATATAGATAATTATATATATAAAAGAAAGTCGTGTTAGTTAAACTTTTTATAACTCAAGAACGGCTGTACCGATTTGGCTGAAAATTGGCGGAGAGGTAGCTTAGAACCAGGGGACGGACATAGGATACTTTTTATCCCGTTGGAACCGGTAGGTGGCGCTGAGATCGGGTTCTAGAATCTTTCTAATCACCTGGACCGATTTTGGTGTTTTTGTGTGTTTGAGTCGGTCCCCGGATGCTTTAAACCCACAATTGGAATCGATAGGTGGCACTGGGATCGGGTCTTAGATTTTTATTTTTTCAGAGCAGGACACCGTCTGCCGGGGCCGCCAGTAGAGAATAAAATAGGTTATTTAAAATTTATATATAAAATTTATATATTAAATTATGGCAATAAATGTAACGGACCTATTCGTCATGCTCTCATACTGTTAGGCAAGCTTAACCCTTGGCCCCAACAGAGTGACGATAACAAATAGTATAGGATAAAACACCCGCTTAATAATCTGTCTGTCTGACTCATGTCGGCCTGCGCATGCGTACTACGACGCTGAGTCAATACCGGCTCGCGGTGTCCACTAATTTACTTCTTGGTAATATATTGCACATGAATCATCTTAAAGAAATCTTAAAAATTTAGTATAGACAATACAATTCGAAAATTGTTTAGGAAGAGAATATAAGAATTCTAAACATCTATGCCATTGTTCACACCCCCTTCAGTGATTCGCATTTTCTCATTTCCAAACGTTAAGAAATATAATATTTCTTTTTATTTTATGTAATAAGAATAAATATATTATTGCATAACTCAATAATAAAAAATATTAAGATTTCTTAATAATCCTTTTATAGATTAACTGTTAGCACCCCATCCAAAGCTTGGTACCCTAATCTTTGTTAAAAAAAATACACATGCACACACGCACACAACGCACACACGCATATCAAAGTTTAATTAAGCTTAGCAAGGTTACAACCTTAAATTAATTGATAAACGCAGAAAGCACTAGCAGTGCCTCATATAAGGATGTGCGCAATTCTTGCATGAAACGTTATTGCTGTTGCATATTTGACAGGCGTTCTCGTGCCCACTTGACTAAGAATCATTAAAAAATTAGCAAATATTATTAATCACAATTAAATATAGCCTATGTCACCCGGGAATAATGTAGCTTTCCACTGATGAATAAATTCTCAAAATCGGTACAGTAGTACCGGAGATTACCCCGAGCATCCAAACTCACAAACTTTACCTCTTTATAATATTAGTATAGATTCGTTGGTATTGTAATTGTATTGTAAAGAACAGGCAAGGATTATGAATCATACTATATATAGCTCTGGACATTTGGGTCTAAAATCAATATCGAAAATTATAATTGCTAATCGTAAGTATCTCACTAGGCTTAGCTATCCTATTCTCTAATCCCTGCGGTTGCCAGCTCATTTTTGCAGATCAACGTTCATTATAATATTATTTGCTCTTCTCATGAAGAAAGGCAAATATCGTAGACCATACATGTACACCTACAGAGATTTTTTTTTTATTAAAAAGGACTGCACGATTGTTGCGTTATCGTATGTTAATTATATTATAGTTTTTGAAAATAATGTATTTGTTAATATAATTTCTTATATATTATTATTCAATGCCGTAAAAATTCAATCAAATTAGTAGTAAGGCATTGTATTATTGCCATAAAGCTATTTTCATAAAGAACCCATTACCAAAGATAATGGCTATGATAAAATTGTTTGGACGCAACTACGACCTTTAGTTTATGGGTTAGCAATTTGAAAGTAGAATAGATATTGTTATCGTTCTTCTTTGAAGTACATATTATTTATGGTTTTGCACGATTTTATACTTGATCAAAGTTAATTCTTGAACACAATTATATTTGTAAAAAAATGTGATAGTATACTGGGTTCTTTGGTTTGGAATTCTGACCAAGGGTTGTGCATTTCCTAGGCTAAAAATGGACTGTCACATTGTCTCAATTATTTGCGGTCGACACAATGTATATTTTTCTTTCATGCTTATCCAAGGCGGATTGGCGGGTTTCACTCATTATTTATCTCAATGAGCAGGTGTCCTTGTTTTTTTCACAGGTAACATAATTATGGTTATCGGAACAATATGCATATTAAGTCAGAAGATATTTCTAAGTTCCCCGATCAGGATTCAAACCCAAGTCATTCATTTGAGTGAGTCGCGAGTGTATTAGGCACTAAGCTATCACAATTTCAATTGTTATTGTATAGAATATAGATGAACGTATAAAGCAGAATAAAGGCAACATTCACAAAAAATATTATACCATGAACTTGACTAGGCTAAAAATAAACTAATTTAGAAATAAAATTATTAGTAAAGCAGGAAAGTGAATCCCAGACCGCTAGCAAGAGGGAACGTTACCAAAAGGCTGCCTGAGTCACCTATAGTTGATGGCAACGCTATTTTGCGTTTGTTTTTTAAACATATTTGTTTCCATATATAAATCAGCCATTTGATCACGTGAAACATCTTTACAATAGTTTCAAATTTAAAATAATAGATAAAAGACATCGAATGACCAATATTTATCAAGTAAATCGTCCAATTGTTAAAACAAGACGCATGATAAAACATGACACATCGATGTTAAAGCAAAGTAAGTAATTTTGTTAACTTTGTGAGTCATTTCTATAATTACGTATGTACAGTACTTACATTGTAATTGCACATACTGGACAGATAATGGGGTAGTAATACATTTGTGTTATAAAATTTTTCAACTATTATTTAGTCTATACTGATAAAAGATATATTTGGAGATATAACCTAACCTAAAAAATATAATTGAATTCTAAAAAAAATATCTTTTTTAATATAAGGTGGTGTAATAATAATAATTATTTTTCAATACACTACAGTGCAAAAAATATGTATAATATTTCAATGATACCCCACATACGGTTATATTTACATATTTTTTTCTTTATGTGTTTAACCATAATGGCTTAAATTTGTGTCGTCTATTAATGTGACATTTATTAAAAATAACTGAAAGTCAGGGCCTATTACGGTTTCAAAGATTTACACATAAAGAAAAAATAATTATTTAAAGTGGATTAGGCTTCTTCTATATTCTTCTGCTGCTTAATCGAACCTCCCTCCCAAACTGTCCAAAAGGTACAATCATAAAAATCGAATTATTTGTATTGATTTACTAATAAATTGTAATTATATTATTATTCTTCCTTTCACTCTAAGTCGAGAACAATAACTTATCTCAAAGACAAAAAGAACATGTTTAAAGGAAATATATCACATTAAATTTTAATACAAAACGTGTAAAACGAAGTGAATCAACGAAGGAAACTGTTTGTCGCTTAGAATCTTAACGTAGGGCCATTGTATTGTAAATTTGTCTGGGTGAAGAATACATAATGAGTATTATTCTATGGATGACTCATTAAAATATTCATATAAATGTTTGGACAGCCTTGGGTGGATACACGACGCCATGACACTAGTATGGTGGGTGTCTCAGGAAAGAAGTCGCGCAGACGCGGCGCTACGGTGTCACGCAATGAAATGTTAGAAAGATAAAATAATTTCAGTAAGATTCCAATTTAATAGCATTAGTAAATAGAATAATAATATAATGTAAGATTTACATTAAAACACTTGATAAAAGCAACATAACAACGTAGGTGGTCTGATATGTAATTAGTTACATTTTTCGCTGCGGGACTTTTTTTCGTAAGAGACCCACTCAAACGATCATCGGAGCTACTGTATAAACCCGATACTGGACGGTTCTTTTCTGTCTTTCAATTTGGATGAATCATCAGAGTTAGCTATATAAAAAAATACCATTATGTCCTCTCAGTTCTGTGCCTTTGAACCACATTAATTTTATTTGGTTGACCCGTCTAATAACACAAAGGAAAAATTCTGAAAACAGTGCAGTGATAATTTTTTATTGGACTGTTGCAATCCTAATTTTCTGGCTTTTTCCATGCTTATATAAAAAGTCAAGGGGCATTAAAGTTTTTGGAGTGGTTTTGATGAGTGACTTTAGCCGTGCAGTTTTATTTTCAAAAAATGTACAATAAGTATTGGTTGGAAGTGAAATATGAATCTCAACAATTTAGCGTCAGTCCAAGGCTCAAAGGCCAATTTGGCTGAGACTTTTGCTTGATGATTATTCTAAAACTTGAACATGGATATGTCACATTGGCTACATACACAATTCATAAAGTCAAATTAAAACAAAATCTAACGGTCTTATTCACATTGGGTTATCAGCTAGCGCACATTTCTACAAACTTACTCAACTCATATATGAATAAAACTGTTAATATTTAAAATTTTGAACTTAGCAAACGTCTAGGCTATAGAGTAGAGAGCCAGACAATTTGAAATTTAATTTTTCTTTACATTATATGCGAAGAGAATTTAAAATTAACGATCCAATAACAAAAGTTCGTAGACGTTCTGTGCAAACAATTCGACAATGCTTGAATTGCTTGCTTTGATTCATATTTATACGTCTAACGCCTGCGTCTGGGGTCGATGCACTCACAAATTCGAAAACTTAAAACTGTAAGAGTCTAGCAGGTTATCTCGTTAGAATTGCAAAAAAGTTTTAATACTAACATTATGTAAAACTAGATTGTTAGATTAAATTATATGTGGATTCAGTATTTGAAATCTTGAGGAAAAAAAATGATAAAAGTTAGAATATTTTTCGTTGCATCAAGCAACAACTATCAGATATGTAACCAATCTGGTAAATTGTGGTTTCTGTCGCCTATGAACGTAATCTAAAAAGAGAGGAACTGGAACCTGGTCACTAATAATTCCGAAACACAACGAAGCTATATTGGCGGTGGTAGCTATCCCGATTGGCAAATGTCTATTACCTGGTAAATAGCCTGCAGGTTGGCAAATATTTAAATAATTAAATTTTAGTATTTTTTTTTGCCTGTTGGTGGTTTTATAATCGAATTTTAAGAGCTTAGATCATATAAACGTGGGAGATATATACCTCCCCCTCCTAGAGTCGTGTTCCTCATTCCTGAAGGTCGTGACCTTTACCCATTACTTTTTCTTGGTATATTTCTCGCCATCGGAGACGATCAGCGGCAATATGAAATGCGTCGCGTCGCACACGGAGTCGCTGAGTGTGGTCAGATCAGAGATCTAATTCTGCTATTACTATCTCATCAAAATCGCCGGTGACTATCGGTTCAATCGTAGGTTTGCCTGATTTCGGTATTCTGGCAATTCCAGTGGCGTGTCCGTGGTACGCCACTCTACTTTTATAAATATTTAATATTTATAAAATATTTAATGTAAGTGAAAACTCGGGAAAAAAATATTTAAAATTTTTGGCAGCCTTTTAATAGTCATTTCGGCTAACGCCATTTTTTTGTGCTTATGGTAATACCAATTTTTTTCTATTATTGTTCAGTTGCGACGATATCGAGAAGGCTTAGACCATTAAACTGGTTACCATTGGTTTAATGGTCTAAGCGAGAAGGCATTGTTTGTGGATTTAGTAGAATACGAATACGAATTTTTGACAATATTCCAATGGAATTGTTCGCATTCAATATCTTCGCAATTGAGATATTTATATGATCTAAGGGTGAGATATTGAAATAGAGGAATTGGGCCCCTGGTCGGAGCAAAGTTACGAACTACGGCCTCGGGATCTTTTCCTTCTATTTTGCCAGTGGCGATTAGTATTTCTAAATTGTCACCTTGTTTTCTGGCTATGTCTCCGAAGTACTCTAGGACTTGAAGCAGGCGGATGGATGATAGCCTCGTTATTATTTTTATATTTGTAAGGAGATATATACACTATATAGCATAAAGCATGTGATATGTAAAAAGATAGACCAAATAGTAATTAATATCTTGTGTGAATTTTTTATTCTTGTTGCTCTGTGGTTTGTCATTAGAATTATTTAATAATCTTGACGGAAATATAACACTTTCATTATGTATAACGCTACGTTATATAAGGTTGAAGGTAAACTTTTACTGCATGATATTTTTGTAACTAAAAAATATATTTTATGAAATATTTAGTTTAAACGCTGCAATCCTAACTCGAAAGACTAGTGGTAAAATGAATGTCCTTATTGGGACAACAAACCGGCATTCTGTTGTCCTTTTAAAAGGCCACGGGAATTTCCGTTTTGGCCACGGTCACAAGGTTTAGACATCTTTGAGAACAAATTATATCATAAACATCGATCTAGTTAGTGTTAAACGAATAAACTTTATGGTCTTGCAGATTAGGGATGATCTTCATACATGGAACTGAGGAATAAAAAAAATAAGAGAGAAAGGTTTAGAACTTTATAGAATATTAAATTTACTTATAAGTGAGAAATAATACATCATAGAAATGAAGTTCTAAATTTGTCCAGGCTCAGCATGACATTGGTTGCATCCACCGGCGATGGTCTCCCGTTAGAAGCATCTAAAATATGATTACAAAATAATGACGATTAAGATCCTACTTCCTTGCACACAATTGAAACTGGTAAAATGTACTAAACAATGTACTTATTTTTAGGAATAATACCTGTATACAACTGTACAACTATTCCCTGCGGCCGGGCGGCCTGTCGTAAGAGGCGACAAAACAACCCACAGCCAGGTGGTAGGGCATTTGCCCGACTGGATGGCTACCACCCCTGGTCTAAAGTATGTCGCCATAATAACCATGAGTTGTGTTCCGGCATTAGTGACCAGGTTCCAGTCTCCCTTAAGAGAGCAGCAGCACAGTTGTAGCATCTTTTGTGTTGCAAATGGTATGGTAACCGCTTTCCATCAAATGGGCCGTCTGCCTGTCTGCTGAACTACTACAATAAAAAAAATACAACTATATTTACGCAAGATATCGGCCGTGCGGGGTTGATTTTCTGAAACACCGATTTGAATCAGGTGTACATAGCCTCTTAATTTCATCTTCTAGCATAATAGTCCCGTGTACTGTATTATGTACATACATTATTTTTTATTTTAGAAAGTCATTAGATATATTACACCACGATTTTTCACACAACTATCAAACTAAGAAATAGTATCTAAAGTTAAATATTAAAGTACAAAATGTTTTAAATTAACATTTAAACAACATTTTAACTAAAAGTGTATTCAATTTTATTTACGAAAAAAGGAAGGTAGATCCAGATGTCAGATCTTGAAAATTACTGGTAATGTTTTATTATGGTATATTTTTTATACTAGTCAAATGGAGAGATTTTCCCTTACAAAGTAATAAAAGTGCCTCCATCATCACTTTTGAATGATGAAATGAAAAATAAAACATATTACCCATTTACCAAAAACGTCTAAATCAGCCGTTTCAGCGGCGGAAGCAGCTGAATCACTCAAGCGTCGCAAATTTGCAACCCTCAGTGAGAGTTATATGTTTGTGCCGTTTGCTGTCGAGACGCTTGGACCGTGGGGTCCTGAGGCCATGAGCCTCTACCAAAATTTATCGAAACGAGTCATTGACTCTTCAGGCGATCAGAAGGCTGGTGCTTACCTCGGCCAACGGATCAGTATGGAGTTCCATCGAGGAAACGTAGCCAGCCTTCTGGGCACCTTACCCATAGAAGACGGTGATCTGGGCTCAGTATTCTATTTATAGTCTTGAGGGACTATGGATAGAATACAATACAAATAAGTTAAGTTTTCTTGCATTGTATTCGATTGTATGTAATTTTATAATTGCTATAAATTTAATTAAAAAAACTATTTAATTTGTAAAAACAAAAATTATTTTTTACAGTTTAAAAATGTTATTTCAACGACAATATAATTAAATTAGTTTTAACAAGCACTGTTCATTACCTTTTGAAATGTGGTGTGTATTCTGTTCAATGTTTTTTGAAATATTTCATAGCCAATGACACAAGCTTTAGATATCAATATTATTGAAGAACAATAATAACTTATGATCAGATTTCACGTGTGATCGCATCACACTTTTGTGCGGTCTTGCGGAGTGGCCTATATTATATAAATAAAGCTATACCCTACTCCGTTCTATCATAATACAGTGGAAATAAAACATGAATATCATTTCAAGGCTAATAAATGCACTGATCATTTGTTTTCGCTTGTATCAGATATATGTATATAATAAAATCACGTATGTGTAAATCATCTAGCTTTTACTTTACATTAAACAGGAATAAAAGCTCTATGAAATAAGGGAGCGGCAGTCAAATCGACTATGTCGCAGCCAGCCACGCATCAAAGAAAATACAACATGTCATCCTTCTTAAACCCGATCTCGGTGGAGAGTAATTACTGTCATCAAGGTCGCGATATATAGCAGTGACAGAACGACTAAGAAGAAGAGTTATCAGTCAATGAATACAACAGCTTACTTATAAATCTGAATACGGCATTGGCGTGTCACATAAGTTATTTATAAAAGTAAGGAAGAAGCACACAAACGTTTGGACGTGTTTTGCTTTAAAATAGGCTGCCCCTATACCAGTTGACACCGAGATCCATAAATATTCCATTTATAAAAAAATGTAAGCAAAAAAGGGATGAAGAAACCCCTTTCGTATTTTTTGTAAACCTGTTAGTTCTGGTGGTAGGTAGATGCTTAAGATGGGATATGAACCAGTTTTTACACACTCAGTAACAAGCTGTGCCGTCTATGCAGTGTTCGTGACTGTCTTATTCATATTGAATTAGAGTAAGTTTCTAGGTTTCTTTAAGGTTTTTAAAGAAGGCAACAATCTTACACGAATTCAATATGAATAAGACTCGTAATAAATCTTTGTTTTCATTACAAATGCTTTTAGAATCGGTTCCATTATAATTACTCACAAGGTGATTTCCTGTTATTACCTACTGTAAAACAGTAGTAGTAGTTTTCAAAATTTTATTTTTATGTGACTTCGATCTACCGCAAGAACTCCGTTGTTTTGTATACATCAAAGACCTACAATTTTGTTAAGCTTGGATGAAGGGATTATACATACTAGGCACTTGCCTGATTATAACTTTGCTTAAATATGTATATACATAATTAACTAACAAAACTGTAATAATTATGAATACACTAGTTAGGCTTCACATATCATCCTCCCAGGACACACGGAGGTGGTCTAGGTTCCACTTTCCCGTAGCCCTGGCATAAGGCGGAGGAAGGAATACCGAGGCGTTGTAGTATTCCTAACTCTGGTGGCCATAGTACTTCTACGGGAGTATTAGTGCCACCCTAACGTGGCGAACCCCCGTCGCTTTCCCCCCGCGGCGGTTAGAACTCAAACGGATTTCCCCTCGTAAAAAAAATAAAGTTTCACATACCATTCCAAGCAATATTTAAAAGAATAACAACATAATATATTTTGCCAGTCATGTTCTTTTTTAAACATACTAGACTTTTAAGAATCCAAATGTATAAGTTGAAGTATATTCTTGTAACGTTGCGTCGTTGCCAAGTTGAAGATAATTTCAATTCTCCTCAGCGTATTTTAGGACCACTGTATCGTGGTATTAGGATCATACAAAATTTAACCTTATCTTCTATGGAATATGAGTGTTCTCGTCTTGTTGGTATATTGGTATTTTCTCGTCGCATGATTAGAGAAGCCAAAAATTCACTGCTGCTGCAGGACACGACAATGTTTTTAATTGCGATAAACAAATAATAAATTATTTTTAAAGATACATAATTAGGAAGTAATTGAATATTAATTGTATTAGGAAATACGAAACAATCTATACATAGAGACATACAAATACTATAAATGCGAAAGTAACTGTGTGTGTTGCGAGTACCTTTTCACATATAAATGGTTGACAGTATTGAAAGAAAGAAAAACATTTATTTGATCACATTGCGAGACATTATACATTAGGAAAAAATATAACACACTGAATACATAATAAACATTATGTCTTTTTTTTTTTAATATTTATGGCTTGGCAACTAGGCCTTTAAGCCAACATTATGTCTCGTGATGGAATCAAATGCGTGCAGTTCAACAGATTAATAAATTATCGATAGATCGTGTCCTAGGAAATACAGGATACATTTCGTTTAATAAAAAAAACTTGTTGCGATGATGTAGTCGATAAAAATTGATATAGGCACCCAATAATTCAATAGAGTAATAAGTTTATTATTAATATTATCACTAAACAGGGATAAAAGATTGAATTAAAATTATGAGATAGTCTTTATGCACTTTTTATGTACAGTATAAAAATTATTACTGAAATTGTACATCGGGAATGTTCCGGGGTATTTTTTTAAATAATCGTCAGACAAATACAAACGTATATACAAGCAAAGCGAATTAAGTTTGTATTATAGGTAATAATATACTACGGACAACTCTTGAGAGACATCCCATATAGTAAATAACAGACAGTTCATCTACAAAATTTGTCATGCCAATACTACACCTAGAACCTCTGTTTCCACTCCGAACTTTTCTACACAGTGTCTCTATAACCTTTGATGAATTACACAGTTTTCAGCTGCAAAGTATTTTTTAGATTTCTGTAGCGAATAAAGTTTGCCTGCCGCCGACTGGCCGGTAGGCCAGTTATTAAGATATTGTGAACTGAAACTTCTTGTGTAATAATTGACTTTATCAAGAAGTATATTTAACGTGCGTCAACCGAGGCTAAATGTATAGATGTACTGAATTCATTATTATAGTGGAGAAATTCATAAATAGTTATTCTTTATTTCCGTGATGTAAATACTGCATACAAAATGACATATATGTGAATATTCGGATTGTTTAATTGCATCAACAACCTGTCACTAATGGTGACCATGGAGTGATTAGAACACGCAACCTTCTGTTTCAATTATTTTAAGACGGTCCGCGAAAATTAAAACGCATACTCACAAGATACTAGGGAGGGGCGTGCGCGGGATCGATCGCCCGCTCTGCCCTTGACCCCTGCGTTGCCAGGCTGCCAGGGTCATATTGTCCTGTACTCAGCACTCACATGGACAAGAATGTATGTGTTGCCCACTACAAACTCTGACACGCGATAATGAATTTAAAAATGGCTGTAACGTTACTAATAAACTATAAATAATAATATAAAAATATATTAATGTACTTCGATCACTTTCTGCGTGCACAAACACATCCCAATTTGACTGATAATTAATTTTATCTTTTTATTTTAGCTCCCATCCATTTAAATGTATATAAAAGTATTAGACTTAGGGCTTGTTGCTGATGAGTTTCTTGCGGCGCTTCTTCTCTTCAAACTACAACATGTTGCGAAGCGGTGGTAAATTATATTAGACCCCCCCATAGAGTAGAAAAACAAGAAAGAATTTTTATCAACTTACCAGGGACATCGGTGGTTAAGTCACTCACAAAAGATGGAAGTTGGTCACCTTCGAACTATTTGAAGACACATGTGTTGTCCTACTTCTTTATTATCTAGCTAATGAAGTTTAGTATATAGAATATAAAAAACATTAATTTCTGTAAATACAGTGATAAAGTAAAATTATATTGATGTAAAACAGTGAACGGAAAACATATACATCTGACTGGGTAGTAGCTGAGATTTTATTATTTATTGATATGTATACGCAAAGTAGACGTCTGTCGCGATCAATATAAGTTTTTAAGACTATAATAAACAAAATACATCAATGGCAGATCTGGTCAATGGGAATTGTTCACAAAAAATTACCCTCTGATTTTATATTTTTATTACGTAAAATAGGTTATTTTAAGATACTAATTTGAATATTTTTCTATTTTAAGCGTTAGTTTTTTTATAATTCGATTTTAAATTTATTTCTCCGATGACGTCATAAGGCACAAATTTACATTGATTTCTTTGCCTAGAAAACAAAAATAATAAAAGCAAGTTTTATCTATATCTAATCATAGTAATCTGTGCTACTTATTTAAATATTACTGTCATTACTCATTACGTATCGTGATCATTTTAGTGTATTTTGTCGCTAGGCTTATAATTTTTCGTGTTCAACCATTATTATTTTCTATAGTTATCGTTAATTTTTTTAAAGTGGTCTTTAGGGAAAATCCATGTTACATAACTTAAATCAAATAATGTACATCTAGATTTTTTTTACACCTGAAGCAGGTAAACAGGCAGACGGCCCACCTGATTGGATTTAGTAAGGTCAAACGCATTTCTTACAAAATACAAGAAGATCGTACGTTTTTTGGAATTTTAACTAGACAGAAATGATTAGGGACACTATTCCTCGAAATGGTTTTTCAAATAGCCAGATGGAAAAAAAGTGAACAATCCCCATTACTATCAATTTTTTTTAGTATATTCAAAATTGTCTGCCATAAAGTAAAACCACGCGATAATGGTCTGCCATTCTTATTTTCCGATAATAATAAGCCTATATTTTCAAATATCAAAACGGCAGCCGTGGTCAAATGGATTTAAAATACGTCTAAAATCGATACTGTCTTACCTCAGTGCTCGTCGCGTCCACCACTTTGAGCTTAGTCAGTCCCCGTACCATACATCGTAGGTATGGGGGCCTCAATGTACAAAACCTCAGGTCTGGTCAAATACATACAGGTAGCCGATCACTGGCTCTTAAACTATAAACTATGGAACGCTCCTCACCGACAGCGATCTTGACTTACATTTTGAAAATTTTATTATTATTTATTGCTTGTAAATATATTTATAATAGTATTTAATTACATACACACACATGTGTGTGTGTGTGTTATTATTATTGCTGAATGCTAACTAGTGTTTAGGGAACGTTCAGCGATGAAACAGGCAACCCTATAGGTCTCATAATTATCTTGAAAGTATCGATTTGTGGTGTGTCGTCTTTGTGTCATTTAATTAACATGTTTTTTAGGAGTTGTATCGTATAATTTGATAAATAACACTACGCACCCTGACTTTCCAAGCAGATTGTCCAGACGCAACTGGGACTTAACACTGAGGTGATTCTATTAAATAACTTTGTGCTTTAAGAAGTCGTATTACTTAAATAATAATTGTCAAAATTTTTAGAATTCCGTATTCATTTAAAATAAATCTTTATGAAATTGTCACCGTTGCATCCAAACATGAAATATATACTTATCAACATATCCAAACCTTCGATACCAAATTATTATATTGACAGATGTTTAACTAATCTACGCTCTCTGTACTTTCCGCCATTTTGTGTAAACCAGCGTGCTATCTCAATCAATAAAATAAGGGATTAATTAAGTTTCCTTTTAAACACAGCAGTCACATAAATACCTACATCTGTTTATGTCACTATCATTTTTTTTGGATACTACTAAAATGAAATACATATATTATGTAACCAATATACCGCTACATTATGGGTTTTTTTTTCAATTTAGTGGGTTTCATCGTTTTCGTTTTAATAATTTATTGTTATTATCGTACCATAGGCTGGTACCGCCATGTACTACACCTCCTTTCGACCTATTCATACTTTTTTTCGGCATATTTAAATACTTCTTAAAATGTGACGGCGCGTTCCCTTTTCGCACGTCACTTCAATCAGTCATATCATAAAATTAAATACATCGCTCCGCTCTGAAAATAAATAAAATATCATATAATACTATAAAATAAATCGCCCCGCATATATAAATATATTGAAAATAACCCGCTCCGCGCCGCAATTATAATATATAATAAATTAATATTAAAATATATAAACTAAATACATATATAATATAAAATACAATAAAGTGTGTGTGATAGTGGATAGTGGAGAAGAGGAGCCGCGTTTCATTCCCATTAACCAGGTAAGTGCGTGCTCGTTCCGATTCCCATTCCAAATTGTCCACACTTCTTTTCCCGCAAAGTTAGTTCGCTTAACGCTAATCCAGCGCCGCCGCAACAATAGGCAAATAATAAAAAATCTCTACGGAACCCGACGATTTCAGTGAACTGGTAGTACTCACCTTATTTATTTAAGGTCTACGCAGCCTAATAACAAAAACAATATTTGTCGCCTATATAGAACTGTCAAAAATATGTAGCACCAATAATATCTTAGAACAAAAAACGGTAAATGTATAGCTTTCCGGTATACGAATTTTAAGTAGCGGGGTGGTGAAATGGGGAGGGGGAGAGGCATACTTACCTTTACTTCAACCTTTAAGGTCCGGCGATCTTGAAATAAACTTTTTTTAATAAACATAACCTCACTTATTTTCACTGATTTTTTCGCTAATGTTGCACTTCTATCATAGGTCTGAAATCGAAAAATCCTTTCAAAGTTCCAAAAAAGCCAGTAATCAACATAAAAACAGCCAAAATAACCCAAAAACCAGCTTAATTGGAGAAAAATGAAGAAAAAACACAATAGAGCACATTTGTATACAATACAAGAGTAACCATTCAAAATGGCGACCAATAAAGACGAATTTTTTTTACGTAATCGCATTAATTTATATTTAACCAATATAAAAAAAACAGCAGTGTATTGAAATTGAAATAAAATTGATATCATTAATATATTGATTTATTGTCATATTAAAAGCCAACTTGCTAGTCGTCCACTAAATTGATAAATAAAACAAATGTTTCATATGAGACTTTCAAGGTGTCGTTACTGTCTGTATGTACCAAAAAATAGTAAATGGTTACCAGTCGAATCTGGTACTCGCCGGCCGCTGCCGCGGCACACTCGCTTCGCTCGTGCGCTTTGGTCTGAATATCACCTAACATAACCGACTGTTTGTGTATAAAATTAATAGTAAATGGTTACCAGTCGGTTCTGGCACTCGCCGGCCGCTGCCGCGGCACACTCGCTTCGCTCGTGCGCTTTGGTCTGAATATCACCTAACATAACCGACTGTTTGTGTATAAAATTAATAGTAAATGGTTACCAGTCGGTTCTGGCACTCGCCGACCGCAGCCGCGGCACGCTCGCTTCTCTCGCTCGGCTCTATTATCGGGTAAGAGATTTTTTTAAATAAAACATGGTGTCTATATAAATTAATTTACTTTATAAATGTATTTAATTGCTTCAATTAATTCTAAAAAGGCGTTTTTTTATATTTAAAAACGCTTCGCTTCCATAAATACTCTACGATAAGATCGGAAAAGTTTTCTGTGTTCGTTATACTCTTTGTTTTGAAAAACTTTTTCACGACCCTCCACTGCGACTCAATTCTCTGGGTGTGTGTCTCATCTTTTGCAACAAACGGACTATCTGGGTCCGAGTGGTTCACTTTCTTGTGAATGTATCCGAATTCTGGTAAAGACTCATATGCCCGCCAACAGTCCGTATATATAGTCGTCCCCACCTCAACATGCTTTTGTATGAGGCGGCAAACAAAAATATTTATGAATATTTTTTTTCATAGAAATATATCGATTTCAGAAAATTATATAAAACAATATGTTAATTAATTGTAAATCTTGACCTACAAGATTTCGAATTTCCTAATTACAAATCGATAAGTATTAATGACATATTCATTAATTTATTTTTATAATCACACCTTGATAGCCAAGCCATTAAAAACAAAGTGACACTAAAAATGACACTTTTTAATCAATCGATTATATATGTGGCGTTGGAGCCAAAACCAACAAAAGTCAAGTCAACATGAATTTGTATTTATGCGTCAATTAAATTTGAAAGTTTATTTCTACATTAAAAACAGTTTTAGTGTTACAAAAAGTTATAGTGGTTATATGTTATTCATGAGTACATTCATAAACTATTCGTGAGTACATTCATAAACTCAAATCACGGTTTTTTATTATCAAAAGTGGCACAATTTTACAACATAAATAAGTGAGTTTATGATTATAAACTAAAAAAAATTTAAACCCTCCGGACCTTAGGGGTTGTCGTAGGGGTGAGTATACCTCCCCCCTATTCATTTCGCCCACCCACAACTTAACATTTGTGTACCGGATTGTTAAGTCGCAGCCCAAAAAACATTAGTTCAAAAATACCTAATTAGCTCCGGTCTGTAGTGTCCAGTTAATCAACTTATTATATTTTATTACCAGAAATGTGTAGTAGGTATTTTATTAATATATAAAATATATTTTTGTGTAAAGTTCATCGAACCAACATTACTCATATATGTAATTAGAAAACGTTAACGGAGTTGAAACAAAATTAATTTGGATTAGTGTTGCACCTGTGAAAGTATTACATACTCCATTCTTCTGTATTTTATAATTTGGCAATCATATTACACACATAATTATTGTATGTTCCTTAGTTTTAAAGTTATAATTGTGTTGTAATTTATTTAATTTAAAAAAATGTATTCAAAATAATAAAAAGGAGTGGCCTACGTTTTTTAGCCGTAAATATGTTTATGTATATAATATAGTATAATAATACTTTTTATTATTTAAATTTGTTTAATTTATTTTATAGTTTAGTTTAATTTTTAAGGTAGACTAATTCATAATTGTATTAAACGTTGGAAATGTATTAAACTTGAACCAATTTTGATAAAAATAAACAAGATATTATAAATTAAACTGTACTATAAATAAAAATGACATCTTAAGGAAGATGGTAACCTAGACTCGGTATTCTACTTATAGTCTTGAGGGACTGTGGGTAGAATACAATATAATTATGTTTAGTTTATTGTATTAGTTTATAAAGTCATTTTAATAAAAATATAAGTTTTTAATCAAACTAACCTCTTTACTTACTAAAAATATTAAGGTTTACTCGGAAAAACTGTTTTCATCCCTCAGAGGTAGCTTCTCCTAAACTTTATTTTTCTCGATTTACTATATACCATAGTGTATGCAATAAATAACATAGGGGATATACTTTTCTGTCAAATTTCATTAATATGGAACAATAGTTTCTGCGAAATATGACAATGCCATATAAAAACCGACACTTGACGGTTGATCATGTCAAATGTATGTGGATTCCGTTATTGCCGAGTAGCTACGGAACCCTAAAAATGTACAACAATCCGATTGGGGAGACTGGGGGGCTATCCGCCTTCCAATCGCTGCAACATCAAATACAAATGTTTTATTCAAAATAAGTTCCAATGCGATAGGATAGGATATCAATAGATGTGATGTTTCTACCTGTGTGTGTGTGTGTTTACGCATACTTTTGGCCTAGAGGAGGGTACCAGTATGGAAAAAGTATGGAAGGAGTATGGGAAAAAGGAGTTGAGAGATGCCAACCGCTAAATTACCTGCTTAACCTACCGCAGTTCCTGTGCACCTTTGTGAAGCAGCACGGGACCTCCCTTAGGTATTTCGTCTTTGTTTCTACACATTAACGGCCTCTGTGGTTGAGTGGGCTAAGTTTGTTGGCTCACCTCACTGCAACGCAGCGGCTCCGGGTTCGATTCCTGGTATGGTAAATTTCGGAAACGAATTTTCTCCGTTATTTACTATGGTCTGGGTGTCTGGGATCGGCCCCAGAGTGGTCCGTTGTATATTACCTATAACAGAAGTGTAACTTGCTTAGTTTGGGGATATACAGTGTGTGTGTGTGTGTTTGTCTGCAGATTTATGTATTTATTATTAAAGCGCCTATATATCCTTGACTGCGTTCCAATTTAATCAGCAGACATAACATCGTATCCAGAGTAGCGCGTTTGCGTGGCCGAAGCTTATTTTTTAGATAGTAAACAAAACGTAAACTAAAATTAGACAAATCACGTTGCCAGGAGTAGTTGCAACGCGTGTGACGTCACGCACGCACCAGACAGATCGCCGCGGGTGTGTCTCGCCTAATTATAAACGAAATCGCACGTATTAATAGATTTTGTACGTTATTCTAGGTCAGTCTTACTATTTCAGGGGAGGGCTTCATTTGTAGTCTGTAGCCGAATCCTTGTTAAATAACTTAAGTAATGTTGTTTTTAAAAACACTAAGAGTGCCACTTTTCCACGGCGTTTTCTACCACCTAAGCCGTGGATAACAAAAGGAGTTGTTAAATCATTAGAACAAGAGATAATCTACACAAGCAGGTAGTAAATAATTCTCTGGATGCATTTTTAATGACGCCCAGCGAATTGGGCACGGTTCACCTAGTCTTGTATAAAAATAAAAAATACAATTATTTAAAGTTCAATCTCTTTAGTCAACATTGTTTCGCTGTTGTTTGTTTTAACTCGGTGCATGATTATTCTAATTGGAACAAATAAAGTTAAGTAATTAAATTCAATATAAATGTCCCCCACATTTATATTGAATTTAATTATTGAACTCTATTTGTTTATTTATTTAATTAATTAATTAATATTTTTTTAATATAAAACAATACTCTAATTAAGTTTAGTTTTCTGTGGTAACGTCAACGTCAAAACATTATTTTTGGAGTTTTTGGCGGGAACTAAAAGGAGATGTTGTGCTGTGCAGTTTTATTTTCGAAAAATGTGTAAAATTACTCTAAAATGAACAATAGTTGTAGGATATTGATTTTGAGTAGTAATTATGTGTTTTGTGAGAAATGTGAACTGTATAGTCAAATGTGGCCTTTTGAGTTGTTACAAGAACTCCGTTGAATGGCACTAGCTGATTATATACACATAGGCTTATGGAAATGAAGAAACTATATTGTAAACTTAAATCTGGCTTAATCTTATATGACTTGCATAAGCTCTAGAGAGTACTAGTGTTCTGTGTGCATAAGGCAGTGTAATATTTGTAAGCCCTAAAGATAATGTGATGTGGACTTATATATTTTTTACTTTATTTTAATATGTATAATTTAAGACCTATGGAAATAAATTTTTATTTCATTCCAGGATCGTGGGACAATAGCTTAGCCGATGACGCAACGCAGCGACCATGAGATGTGTGACTCCCCTCACATCAGTGCACAGCGGAAGTTTGACTATGTGCTTCAACAGTTTTATTGCCCGTAACATACCGTTAAATGTTTATAAATATTGCAAAGCTGTTAATTAATTAATTCCGGTATTATATAATGATATGTAAATAATTAATGTATTCATCGGTAACGGTGAAATATGATGAATAAATATAATAAACAAAACGTAAGAATTAAATTTTAGTTTTTAATTGATTATTATATAGTTAAATCACAAAAATATTTTAGTGCCTTTTGTTTCTCCCCTTCTCACTAGACTCATAGGTTTGCTTGAAAAAACTCTTTTAGGGTTAAGCTCGCCTTTGTATATATATCACCACTATTTTATAACTTTGTATGTATTTTTTTGTGTACAGTAGAGAATAAAGGATTATTAATATTAAGTAAATAAATATGGTAGAAATGTTATTATTGTAGTAGACTAGTAGTTATCTGGCAGTCACTGATAGCGTACGGGCCACATTATAAGTAGATTATTTTACAGTTTTGCAAAATAGCATGAATCATTCTGCCAATGTGAGATTACTACGTGGCCATCTGCGAGTCGGATTCGTGCATGTTTGCTCTATAAAATACAGATGGACTGAGCGACATGATAATTTCATATTTACTTGTTTGCCAAAATAATTATGGAACCAAAAAGTACTTCATATCTCCAAAATTGTACAACGAATTCTGATCAATTTTAGTTTAAATTATTATTAAATTTCTACCACCTTGAATTTTTATTAAATGCGACATTAGTTAACTACGATTCCATTGCCAAATAACAAAACCAATAAATCACCTTTACCGAATACTATGTGTGGATAGACGCACGTACGTTGCACCTAGTATTCGGTATTCGAATGATTTCTATTTTTCAACCAAGTTCCGTTAAGCCCATTATACTAGACGGTTCATTTTTGTCTTTCAATTTGGATGGATCAATACAGTGATTCATATACATAAACTTGAAATGTTCAACGTCATTGAATAACGTCGTGTCCTGTCAGTCCTGTGCCTTGCAAACGAAAACTTGGTTGATACGTCAATAAAGCATTACGTAACATGAACCAAATGCCGTGACTATTTTATGCCTTCGTACATTTGTATTGATAATGATAATTAGCATTTTTCAAAGTATGTCGTCATTTTGCAATCGTAAAGATAAATACAATCTATGTTGTAAAATACTTGTACTAAATATTGGTCAATAAATAATATATTATTAAATAGATTAAGAGCCGCTTGCATAGGATTACTTATATATATTTAAGAATAAGAAAAACAAAAAGTATTTAACAACCTTAAATACAGTTAGCGTATTGCACAACGCAAAATTTTCCGCTAAATATTGTTAAAGAACTGTATCAATTTCAAACAAAACTTTTCCTTATTATTCAATATGGATGTCTTATACTATACCAAGCTGTACTATTATTCAGAACTGTCAATACGTTTTGTGTATAACGTATATAGGTTTAGTTAGTTTAATATGATTAACTAATATTATTTAAAGGCGATCGTTATGCAAGAGCCCCTAAAACTTCTATAGTGTTGTAAATCAATAAAATTCTGAAGTAATCAAAATTACCTATATTATGATTTCGTATCAATTCAACTTAAAAGCTTGTATGATACAATTTAGAAGAATAGAAGGAATACACATATTATGCTCCCCACATGACTGGGAAAAAGTGAAAGGAAAGAGAGAGGTTCATAATGTACCATATAAGAAAGGAAATTCTACTTAATTTTTAATATATGTTGGAAATTCGTCATTTCGTCAATTAGGTAATAAATGCCTTTCTATTACGTTCATTATAATTATAATTGAAACAAAATCTTATAATTATACATTAATTTGATACTGTATAAGGTAAAAGGTGCGGTTTTACATTTAATTTGCTGATGACTAAATAAAATGGAATGGCTGCTACGTAGACGCCTCGCCCATCATTCGGCTACCGTCCATTAAATTATTAATATTACTAAGTTCGTTCACCTTTTCTAAGTTAATTAACTAATTGCTTTAGTTATAACTTAAAAATTATAAGAGGAACACTGTTATGCTCCAAAAGATGAGTGATCGCTGCAAATTATCTCCAGTTGCAATGGCCATGTTCCGTTACATACAGTATGAAATCCGAGTATATGTAAATCGGAGCGGTCACTGACTAGATACCGCTGTAGTTACTACGGGAACACGAGATCCGTATTGTATTATTATGTATATTGGCAGCTCTACGGTACTCATTACAATCCATTTTAGCATAGAGTAAGAAAGTTTAAGGAAGAAGAAAAAAAATGATACTTATACCGGTATATAAATTATCTTTTATTATAAATTGTTTGGGTTAGTAACTTTTTTATAAATAAATAAAAATCTTTGTCAAAAACACGGAAACAACAACATTCCGCTCATATTTTTTTTACGTAATATGCATATTACGATACCTTACGATCTATTTAAAATACTGTACTTAAATACAAAAATCACAAGCGTAACTTGAGCCGCCCATTCAGGGGACTGGTGTAGGGCATCATAACTTAGGAAAAGTCTTACTTGGGGGCTTAGAAGCACTTCCTGTGCACAATTGAGGGGCCAGACTCGTCGTATTCTTGTTTTGAGATCCACATCTGCTGGAAGGTCGAGAGGGAGGCGAGGATCGAGCCACCGATCCATACGGAGTACTTCCTCTCTGGGGGCGCGATGATCTTGATCTTCATCGTTGATGGGGCCAGGGCGGTGATTTCCTTCTGCATGCGGTCGGCGATGCCAGGGTACATCGTGGTACCACCAGACAGTACTGTGTTTGCGTACAAATCCTTACGGATGTCGACATCGCACTTCATGATAGAGTTGTAGGTTGTCTCGTGGATGCCGTTAGCTTCCATACCCAAGAACGAGGGCTGGAAAAGGGCCTCAGGGCAACGGAAACGTTCGTTTCCGATGGTGATAACCTGTCCGTCGGGAAGTTCATAGGACTTCTCCAGTGAACTGCTGGAGGCAGCGGTGGCCATTTCCTGTTCGAAGTCCAACGCAACATAGCAGAGTTTCTCCTTGATGTCACGCACGATTTCACGCTCAGCGGTGGTTGTGAATGAGTAACCACGCTCGGTGAGGATCTTCATCAGGTAGTCTGTGAGGTCACGGCCGGCCAAGTCCAAACGAAGGATGGCGTGTGGCAGCGCGTAACCCTCATAGATGGGCACCGTGTGGGAGACACCGTCACCGGAGTCGAGCACGATACCGGTCGTACGACCGGAAGCGTACAGGGAGAGCACGGCCTGGATGGCCACATACATGGCGGGTGTGTTGAAGGTCTCGAACATGATCTGTGTCATCTTCTCTCTGCAAGGAAAAAAACCATCATCAGACAAAGTTCATACACTGAGATTAATAGAATGTGGTAGATCAACTATGAGGACGGGCGCCTTACCTGTTGGCCTTGGGGTTGAGGGGAGCCTCTGTGAGTAAGACGGGGTGTTCCTCGGGGGCGACACGCAGCTCATTGTAGAAGGTGTGATGCCAGATTTTCTCCATGTCATCCCAGTTGGTGACGATACCGTGTTCGATGGGATATTTGAGCGTGAGGATACCTCTTTTGCTCTGGGCCTCGTCACCAACGTAAGAGTCCTTCTGGCCCATGCCGACCATCACACCCTGGTGGCGGGGTCTGCCCACGATTGAGGGGAACACGGCACGGGGCGCATCGTCGCCCGCGAAGCCGGCTTTGCACATACCGGAGCCATTGTCAACCACCAACGCAGCAACTTCCTCGTCGCACATATTGAATTAGGCTGAAAACAAATAAAATTTATACATATGCTTTATACAATTTACTTACGTGGATATACCCTTTCATGCAAAAATATAATTACTATGTTTTTTTGCAATGACAACCCTAACTAGTGACGTGTAACTGCAGTTTAAACGACTCGTATGTAATTTAACTGACTGAGGTACCCCACACTAGTCCAATGCCAGATCAACACTATTTTCCACAAAACTCTGCGACTGCTTACAAAAATGTCCCACAATAAAATTCCTAAAGCGAGTTCACATGACATAAAAGCGTTTTATAATTTCACTTCACTGGTATATTATGTAACGAGGATGACTGTAGGTTATGTAATGCTCTTATCAAAATCCACACATAGAAATTCTTAATCACAAAACTAAAATGAGTTTCATTTAAAATCAATTAATTCTCAATTAAATTTGTATAAAATGTAGAAAAAGCAAACTTACAGTTATTATAGTTTTATAAAATAAAAATGACTAGGTACGACTCCGCGCTGCTTCAAGCACACTTCACAAATGAGAACCGGCTTGGGAGGATAAACTATATAAAACGCTCTTATCAGAGTTCACACACTATAGGTACCATTTTATATTCACCAATCACGGGCTGCCTCAGTTTTTGTTACCATATATGGTAACGTTACTCTATCCACAAACATCAAATTGATAACAAGTCAATACCTTGATAAGACATTGCGTGCGCGTTATCACTCACGTCGCATTTAAATTAGTATGTCTGCAGTATTAAAAACTTCATTTCCAACGAACACATTACTTCTTCATATTGTAAACAAATGATTCATAATCGTTTCTGATTTAGTAAACGTTTTTATGGTTTAAAATCCGTATCTGTACTGAGAATTAAAAAACTAAAAGGAACATGAAGAATAAATAAACATAAGGTTGATGATAGACGCATTTGAATAATATTTTTGGGGTTCCGTAGCCATTTTGGCAAAAATGGAACTCTTATGTAATTGCCATGTCCGTCTGCCCTTCTATATGTCGGTATTTTTTCTCAGAAACTGTTGGGTCTAAATGAATGAAATTTTATAGAACAGTGAAGTTGATCTAAATCCCCTGTTGCCACAAAAGCCTGAAAGGGGAATGCAGACAAAACAACTTCGTTGGTAAATAATTTGATAAACTGATCAATAATTCATCAAAACATATATCATAAATGTTCACTAAATGAGACGTAAGGTGTATTTTAAAATTTTCCTATATTTATTTGAAGTTAAGAAAAAAATAACACGTTAATAGCGGCACCGATTTATAATTACTTTGTATACCAGCGGTACGGGGCGTTTTAGACCTTGTATTAAACTATCATGGTGGCGGCACGATGCCTATTTAGCCCCGTAACGTTTTAAAAACTAAAATCCTTTTTTGGGTTATATATAAAAGAGTTTGTGGATTTTTGCTTTCTGACTTACTAGGTCAAGGTAATCCCGTATTAAGATAGGTATACCACGAAACTGGTATAATAGCATATCTAAAATTTATATATTCATCTTTTTTCTACATTGAACCAGATTGAAGTTACACTCTTCGCACCACAGAGAAGTCTATGTATTTCTTAGCCGCACTGCGAGACACTTTCGGGGCGACTTAGACCCCGTTTCTGTTAACTGAATCACCTCCAAATTATTGACATGAAACCATTTTACTTCTTTAATTTTATCAAAAAAAAAATGGTAATGGTATTTAGAAAAAAGATAAATAATTAGGTTTTATTTAAATACTTGTGCTTTATTCTATTCGCATAAAATAATAATGCATCTGAAAAGCCGCGTTTATGGAAACCCTGCTATCGCGCGAAAAATCTTCGAGAACGTTGGCATTCGATGTCGAAATCATGAAAAAGTGGGGATGGCCCCCAGAAGTAACAATTATCTTAATATATATTATAAATTACGTGTCACGTTGTTAAACTACTTAACCGATTTTAATCAAATTTGCACACGGTGTGCAGTTTGATCCAACTTGAAAGATAGGATACTTTTGGATACCGTTGGAACTGGTAGGTGGGTGAGATCGGGTTCTAGAATCCTCCTAACCACCGGGAGCGATTTTGGTGATTTTGTTTTTCTGTGTTTGAGTGTTTAAAATCCATAATTGGAACCGGTAGGATTTTATTTTTTCAGAGCAGGATAACGTCTGCCGGGGCCGCGAGTATGTGTATAAAATATAATACCGGATATTAAAAAATAACGACCTTTCGGAATAACTTTTTCAATGACGTCAATAGGCGGCGAAATATTATCTCCCAAAGTTGTGATAATTGTTTTTTTTTCTTACAACTTTTAAAGTATGAAGTAGAAAATTCTGGAAAAAAATCAAGATCCTAGAAATTAAAAATACTTTTACAGAAATTTGTTTTAAACAATATCCGTAGAGTAGTTTTTGATGAGTATTTTCGATGAAGCGCTTATTTTGGTTCCCTGGTGAAGTAACAGTTGACATTTGTCCGGAACCCTTGGTTATTCGCAGCTTGCGAAGCATTTAGAAAAGTTTTAATTGCATTATTTTTTTTAAATATTATACTATATATATTATACTTTGTTTATTTTTTCTGTATGTGTGAATAGAGAGTGCTAATAGTAAAAACAGCACTGGTAACATGACATAAGTTCTACTTCCCTGTAACTCAATATTCGATTATGAATACATTAGGAAAACTTAACATTGATGGTTTTGGTAACCTCAACAAGAATAATATTTTTACATACATAAATACCCTAGAATTAATGGTTAGTTTTGTGATAGACAGGGCCGAATTTAAAGACTGGCCAGAAAAAGATATAAGAGGCACAGAATAATTTATGAAAAAGTAAAAGATATTATTCAGAGTGATTTAAAATTTCGAGCTAATGTTTTAGCGAATTTATATAAGAATTATATAACAGTGTTTAATGAATAATCTAAGATTTGCCACCTCTTATTCTTTTCACTTTTTTTCTAAATGTACCTTTTTCAGACAGATATAGACAGAAATTATCTTTTTATTAAAAAAAATCTTAGGTTTGTCTTATTTCAGAACAATACTCAATCGTAAAAAAACACTTATGAGTATCTATAATTGGTTAAAATAAAAGTCAAACACGCATGTACTGCGCGCGTATTGAATGGCGCATCATTAAGGTGTAAACCGATTAAGATATGATTTCAACTTTAATTTCCTCTGGGTTATCCTAAACTCTAATATTTTCGATCACAAATCGAAATTTTCATTTCATTTATCAATTATTAAGTATATTTAAAATAAAAAAGTGTGTGTCTCGGGACGCCTGACAGAAGTGATAACTTGCGTGAGAGAAAGGGAAGCCAGACTGGCACCGTAACACGTTACGTAACGAAGCGGTTTACCCTCCCATAAGAAGTTATCACTTCAAAAATGTCATGGTAAACCCTTACTTAAATGATATTAACGGGTCAAAAGTCACCTTGTAATTTTAAATTTTACCATTAAAATTGAACGCCATTACAAAACTTACTGTGGGTGCTATGCCGGGGTCTCGATCCCCTTTTGGCCTCCCCTAATTCGGCCCTGGAATATACAATCTTAGTTTTACTACTAAACTGTAAAATTATTTTTTGCTGGGAATTTGAACATCGATGTTAATGTATGCTATGCAGTTAAATATATTTAAAAAAATTAAAAATCTTTCTGAACATACTAACTATAGTTAGTTAGTAGAATATTCACTGTTTTAATGAAGAATTATGTATTTGTGGATTGTTTAGTAAAATATGATTTTTCAGATTGCAACAAGAATTCCTTACCAACAAGTTTTTCATTTAGTTGTGGCTATAAAGGATCAGTCTTCCACATAATTGCTTGAATATAAATAAATATCACACACCGGCTATATCCATAAATCGCGCGAAGCCATATTTTCAAACAAGAAGAAAACTAAAATTTTGAAAGATTTCATTCCAGTGCCCAATGCTTTCTCTCTGAATCTCTGAATCCGCAGTTTTGCGCTAATTGCTGCAAGCCGCTGACATTAACCTAAAAATCCTTAATTAGTTTAGAATTAGCCTACCGTCCACTAAATAATTGCGTTAACGGTTTGAATATATTCTTGTTTTAATTATGAGAAGATCAGAAAGCATCACTAACGGGCGTGAAAGACCAGCGTGTAAGAAAGTATTGCATTTTTAATGTTTTCTTTCATATATAAAATGCATTTTGAACCGTTACTTGGTGAGAAGAGACGTTTAAATCAAGATAAGGTGTTTTATCCGACAATAAGAATTTTAATCATTCATAATTCATACAAATATGTTATTCATGAAAGTAACTATTATTATGATTTTTGGAATTAACCGATTGTGATTAAAAATTTTAAAGTTTACTTACCCTGAGAACCGATTTTGTTTTAAACGTAACTGAGAAGCATTACTTTTTAATACAATTTCGAACTTTGGTCGAATACAATAAGAGTAGTAGTAGAATTTGCCACAAAGGCAGGCAAGGGAATCTTCGTCCATACAGCCAATTCTGATATTGTACAAGTCTTCGTATAGATAGCGCAGTTGAATATAATGGGGATTGTTCACAAAAAATTACCCTCTGATTTTATATTTTTATTACGTAAAATAGGTTATTTTACGATACTAATTTGAATATTTTTGTATTTTAAGCGTTAGTTTTTTTATAATTCGATTTTAAATTTATTTCTCCGATGACGTCATAAGGCACAAATTTACATTGATTTCTTTGCCTAGAAAACAAAAATAATAAAAGCAAGTTTTATCTATATCTAATCATAGTAATCTGTGCTACTTATTTAAATATTACTGTCATTACTCATTACGTATCGTGATCATTTTAGTGTATTTTGTCGCTAGGCTTATAATTTTTCGTGTTCAACCATTATTATTTTCTATAGTTATCGTTAATTTTTTTAAAGTGGTCTTTAGGGAAAATCCATGTTACATAACTTAAATAATGTACAGCTAGTTTTTTTTACACCTGAAGCAGGCAAACAGGCAGACGGCCCACCTGATTGGATTTAGTAAGGTCAAATAAAGGTCAAACGCATTTCTTACAAAATACAAGAAGTTCGTACGTTTTTTGGAATAATAATACTAACTAAAAATAATTACTACTCAAAAATTACCAGTGTCCTATAACTATTGTTCATTTTAGAGTGTTTTTACAATTTTTTGAAAATAAAACTGCACAGCGCAGCGTCACAGCGTCTACTTTCAGTTTAGGACAAAAACATGATTAAAGTTAAATCTAAACTAATATCCATCAGTGCATATTCAAAGACATTTTTAGACATAGACATCTAAGGAATAAACTCCAGTCGTGCTTTGAAACGGAGCTGACACACACATTTTTTATTACTCTATTGTATGAGTCAACAGACAGGCAGAGGACCAAATGATAGAAAACGGTTAATCGTCGCCTATGGACACCAATTTTTTATACATTACTAGCAGTGCCTCGCGGTCTCACCCGCGTGGTGATAGAAAATCGTTATATTTTGGATAATTCACATTATATCTGTATAAATTATAGCCTATGTGTTATTCTGATGTGTAAGCTATATAATTGTAAAGTTTCATCAAAATCCATTCACTAGTTTTTGCGTGAAAGAGTAACAAACATACATACATTCTTACAAACTTTCACGTTTATAATATTAGTAGGATATGCATTCAATGAAAACATGTCTACAACGATCAACTAAGTTGAAATAGACGTCAAGTCAGCTGGATCTGCTTATTATTTTACAAAGTATTGGAGCTGTTCTATGCATAACATAGTTTATTCTGAAATATGATG
This sequence comes from Dendrolimus pini, assembly GCA_949752895.1. Taxonomy (NCBI): domain Eukaryota; kingdom Metazoa; phylum Arthropoda; class Insecta; order Lepidoptera; family Lasiocampidae; genus Dendrolimus; species Dendrolimus pini. The sequence goes on from OX457136.1 coordinate 17,187,752, forward strand.
AATTTGTACTTAGTATTTATAGCGGTTAAAAACAGGAAAACTTACAATCATCCTGTTGAAACTGCTCTCAATATGTTCGTTTGGAATTAAATATTCTAAAATTATAATGAATACTGGTAAATGGACTGTATGACAGACATTTTATACTGAGGATCAGTTCCGAGTGTTACTCTTAAACATATTTAATTATCGAACGTATTTTGCTTATTTTTATTCATATTTAAGGGCATTTTACATTGCTTAAACATGTCAAATTCTATAGGAGTAAATAATTATGAATATAAAAATATACTATAAATAAAACTATTCCTGTAAGCATAACTAACAACATATACAACATAAAAGAAAATCCAAACTAAAATTCGTCCAGCTCCACCAGACTCTGGGCAGTGCACCTTTTTTTGTCAGTGCTGGGGAAATCCATTTGCGCATATCCTGAGTCCCCGAGGGATATGTGGGACTCCAGGCTGCCAGTGCTGCACACAAGCTTCATATTAGAGCTTGCAAGCACCGACCGCCAGACTACTCACTAAACCTTCCAGCATCCCTCCGCATCATGTGAGACGCCACAGGACCGTAACCATGGCTGCCGTGACACCTTGATGCAAGCCGACAAAGTGTCCCTGGCAATAAAACACCCCATTGCACTGGGTGTGGCTTGCTGAGAGGATCCCACTACGTTATTTGGGGGAGATAAGAAGTCTGACAGATTTTACAATGTGTTGTTCCATTTTTTATATTGTATAGATTATATAGACTTTGTAATTGTATTTCAGAGTAAATATTTCTTCTTTCTATCTAAAATTTCATTTAATTTTTCAAGCAGTTCGGATGAAGCGAAAAAGGCAACGAAAGGCGTTTTAGAGTAAACCCTAGTTAATTATTTTCAGCTATTCAGTATTAAATTTTATTTAATAAAGTCTGGTTGAAAATAAAGTTGTGCTAAAATTAAAACACAGAACATGTATCCTTGAGTTTACAAATTTACAACAAGCTCATAATACATGTAGGAGTATCGAGTGTATCCAAATATGGTATTTACGACATTCACATTCCATAAAGTGTTAGTAACAGATGTTCCAGTTTAGTATTGTTTTTATTTCATTGTATTTGAGCATGATTTAATTCGAATATTCCGAGTAAATATTGCCTTTTTCCTTTTTATCAAGTAACTTAAGTAAACACTAGTAGTTGAAGGGAGTATGACAGAATTGAAACATTGAGAAAATAGGCAATATATAAAATTTAAGTAATTAATGGAGTTCAAATTCGAGTAGGTAAATTTATGTTAATTATACTTTCTTAAAAAAACAAATCCAAAAAATATGTAGGTAACTTATAAATATTAACTAACTAATGACTATAACTTCTTCATTCACTTTTATCACGTAAATTAGTAGTTACCAATACAGCGACAAAAAAACTAAAGCTATTATAGAATACATTTATTTATTGAATTATAGTTTTTGTTACATCTCTATAAATATTATAAACGCGAAACTTTGTAAGAATGGATGTATGTTTGTTACTCTTTCACGCAAAAACTACTGAATGGATTTCGATGAAACTAAAGTTTCATTTTGACAGTTACATAGCGGAATGGATTTTGATCCATTCAACTATGTAACTGTGAACAGTAATATAGGTTACACATCAGAATAACACATAGGCTATAATTTATAAAGATATAGTGTGAATTATCCAAAATTAAACGATTTTTCAATACCACGCTGGTGAAACCGCGGGCGCAGCTAGTCCATAATAAAACTGTGTTGTCGACAATGCTAGATGCATTATTAATACGATATCCGGGTTTTCTGTCATTTTTATTATATTAAAAAGAGAACAAACAGCAGCCACTACATGTGGCCAGATTTCAAAGATCCATTAAGCTGTACTTATGAGTAATATAATTATAATAACAGCCCATAAACATCCCACTGCTGGGCTTGAGCCTCCTACTATTGGAGAATGGATGGAATGAATGGACGCTTGCCACTCTTGTCCAAGGCATTGATGGACTTTGAATTTGTGAACCAGTCCCGCTGTCAGTGTCCATGTATCAGCACCGTATGTCATTTAATTATATATTCGTACCACGAATATATAATTAAATATAATTATATTATTGTATAATATATTTTATTATTGTGTGTGAAATAAATAAATTATCAGATCAGCTGGAAACTTATTTTAAACTGAAACTTAGTAATCCTCCAGACGAAGTAAATATGTATTAAACACACACCGAAAACGAAATTAACATCACTGTAACTTCGAAGAAAGTACGAGAAAGTATTAAATAAACAAATCAATAAATTCTACGTCGCGTCGCGCACACCCTCCGTTATTGCCATAAATAGATATACATACACAACATTAGTTTTGCAGTCTGCGTGTATCGATTTTCCACACCCTCGGTGCATACAGATGGGGGATGCAGTGACTCATCCCTCCAGCCCTCGAAATTTTAGAAATTGTTCCGGCGAAATAATGCGGGGTGTTTATAGGAAATCCATGACTAAACGCAGATAGATCACAATGGGGTGATTTGAGAATTCACTTTTGGAAGGAAGTTGACTCGTATTACCGATTTGAATTTCATCAGATATTGTTTTATGTATTTGACCTGAATGTAAATTAATAATGACAACTATTCACATTGACATAAATAATTAAGACTTAATAAATATGAATAAATTGATTTTTTACTGCAGAAGACAAAACATTTACTGTCGAATAGTCGATATATTGTGTAGAGTGTAGAATGTCGTAAAGATTAATATTATCCATTATTTTTAATTATAATAAGACACATTCAGATGTTGTTTATGAAGTATAACTGTTATTTATTAGACGTTTAACAAATTAATTACCGGTTCCTAATCTTTATTACAGCTTATTCGCCTTACCATTTTAAAATTTGACTGAAGATGACAAGTGATGTCAAATTTTAACAGATGGTAAATCCCTTCTTCTCAAAGCTCCCACACACTCTTCGGCATGTTATAGTGGTTCTTTCTCCGTCCACGCAGTTAGATTATGGAACGCCCTGCCACATACGATCCGAGGTTTGCTGGAAGAAAACTCTTTTTAGGTTAAGCTCGCCTTTGTACATCACCAGTTTTATAATTGTGTATGTAACTTTTTGTGTACAATAAAGAATAAAGAAATTAATTTAACTAAGCTTAAATCTTCCTTAAGCAATAACTAAAATTCTCATACATACATTGTTATTGCCTACTTGAATTGTATTTAAATACATCATTTAAATGCCTTTGACTACTGATTATGCTCTTATAACTTTTACTTTTGTTGTTTTTGTCCTGGAATTTTTCATTGTATTATACAAATGCCTTTTTAAGTTTCAACTCATGTAAAATGTTTTGATTTTTAACTTGATTGGTATATTTTTTATGTATGTACACCGATTACTCTGAGATTTATGATCCGATTTACGTGATTCATTTTTAGTTTGATGCGGAATAGTTGCCTAAAAATTTAACATAGTTTGTTTTGCATTGCATTGTTTTTTTTTCATTTTATGAACATTTTTGTATGAAAAATTTCCGTTCCCGTTTATATTTTTTAAGGCGCGCGGCACCTTTTGTAGTCCTACCCCTAGATAGACACTAAAAAGTACAAAAATAAAAAATCGTTTTAAAAAGCCGACTTCAAAAACTTAAAAGTGTAAAAGAACTTAATAAAATTGTTTTTAATAAGAATTTATTTCGTTTATTAAAGTTAGAGTTATTTTATACTTTTTAGTTTTTGAAGTCGGTTTTTTATAACAAACGATGCGCAAACATTTCAATAAACTGCCCTCAACTCAGTCGCCTAGTTGTCAATAATACTTACACAATTTTAAGATTAGACTAAGATAAAGACAGTTAATCACAAAAAAGTCTTAAGCCCCATAGGGTTTGGAGAAAAGGAGTGGTCTGTATCAGTCATCTATCTAGTATAAGACGGTGTTACGACATAAACAAACCTAAAACGAGAGGCTGTCATAAATCATGACTCATAACATGATATTCACAGAACGTTGAGGTTTCTGAGTCATCAAGATACAATCAGGTGACAACCAATTTAATCAATACAACACCTTCCGCTGTAGAGACGTCACGAGTTTTGACGCTATAGTTACGAATTGAGATCTGTGACAATTTTCTCAACTACTACGTTGTCTTCCTTGTAAATGGTTATTATATATCTGTGAGTAATCAATATTATAGCTTGTTTCTTAGCATTTTTAAATATGTATAACTACAAATGTGGATTCTTTAGTTTCTTTAAAGCCTTAAATAAATATCCAGACAAGAACAATAAAGATCCAGTTTTTTATTATATTACCAAATAAAATTTATCTTAACCCTTTAATGGTATTTAATTAATGTTAATATATAAATGACACTTATAAATTTGTAGAGGGATATGTACAATGAATTTAAAAACTTATCTATTAACTATTACATCTGACTGAATATAAAGCAATTTAACAATCATTATTATTATTCATACAACTGTCATTTTTATTTTATCCTTTTAATAATATTTATGTGGTAATTGAAACTTCAGCCCTTAGATATAAATTAATGCGAAAATAACGTTTTTTATTATTATTAACACAGACCAATTTAGAGCCGACCTCAGAAATCTAGACCATAGTAGGAAGTTCCTTTGTGAAATTTACTATGCCAGGAATCGATCCCCGAACATCTGCGTTCCAGTAAGTTTGGCTGCAAAAATAGCCTACTCAACCGCAGAGAATATCATCAATTTTGATTTACCCACAGACAGGTTTTATTTTGGGGGAATCGAAGTGCCCTTTAAGGCGAAAATATCGAAAAATTGCCATAAAAACGAAAAAAACCATTTTGGTAACTTTTAGAAAAAAATGGTTTTTTTAAATAGGTTTTTTGGAGTGTAGCTACAAACAAAAAATTATAGACTTACAACTTTCGAGAATTAGCGTGCTCCCAAAAAAGAACTGAAAAGCGGCCGAAACGTCGCATAAACCAAAATCAATTAAATTACCGCGCTTAAAACCGTTAAAACGTAGTTTTATTAAATAATTTACGTTTTCTGATAATCTATATGTATAACTTATTCTATAACATGATATATTGAGTGATGTAAATTTTAAGAAATTGGTAACTGCGCGTCAGGCTATCGGGAACGAGGAATAGTACGATCTAAAACTTCTGGAAGCTATTGACATTATTGAAATTATTAGTAAAATGTATGTTTTACTGAAAATAATTCTAACGAACACATTGATTATATGGAATTCAGGACAATATTTTCCTGTTTTAATAGCATTAAAATAAAGGTTGGATTCGCAATTTACAGGAAAAGAACTTCGGGACGGAAATAGGGATGAGTCATATGTATTGATTTCTCGGGCGGTGACATATTCATTATTCATATTTTTTCCTCCGACTGATCATTCTTTTGTGTGGCACAATTGTGTGAGGGATAGCAATCTAAAGGACGCAAACGTCTCTCTTTTAAAATATTCCCTCAATGCTGAGGATAGTGACTCTCATCCACCGAGATTGTTTCAGAGCAGGGTACAAGGCCGAGTTTATTGAAATATCGAGCTGGTCAGCAATCTGGTCAATCCATCTATTTGGAGACCGCGAGGTCTCTTGCCTTCAAGTTTCCTAGTGACCATAAGTCTCTCCATATTATCTGGGTTTTTCAGGCTATGCGGCCAAAGTAGTTCAGTATACGTTGTCGGCATACTATTGAAAACCTCTGGTGATGTTCCAATCTCGAGCTCTTCCAGTATGGAGTCATTCGTTCGGCGAGTTGTCCACGTCCACGCAATCCGTAGATGGAGAATGAAATAGAAAGAAGAAAGAATATCAATTTCCATATGCACGATAACACAGGCGAAAATACTAATACTTTTATCCCTGCAAATTACTATTGCGCCTGGCCGCCATGCGGGGATAATACCACGTTCATTACAGTTCAACTATGTGTAATTTTTTTACTGATAATTTCCAAAACTATCACATCTTAAGAAAATATGTGTCAATATGAAATTTTCATATTTATGTTATTATGAAATACTTCCTTACTACTACTTCTACTACTTAACTCTTTACCGTCAGTTTTTCCCGAAACATGCAACCTAAGTGTTCTCAAGTCTTGCGTGACTCAGGTAACTTCAAAGTAAACGTGCTTCACCTTAGAATGCATTTCTACCGGACATCAAGCGCAATGTCGGTCAAAAACAAACCTATTCAATATTTTTAATATTGAATAGGTTCGTTAATCTTCCCTTTTGTAGGCCTTAGATAAATAATTCATTGTCATGAAGTTTTTTAAAAAAAAAATGGCACAAATGTGAAAACGACCGAAATTTGATAGCAAATCTGAATAAAAATTGTTTGTGGGTAAACAGTATGGTTAAAATTGAATACATTCGAAAATGTATTACAGGTAAAGTTCTAGAAAAGATGCTGAGTAAAATTTATTAAGTAGTTTGCAAAATACGATCGTTCTAGGTTACGTAAACTATAGATAAAATTTATTATATTAGTATGTATGTAGCTGTCTGTGTATTCAAATGATTCTCAAGAATGTTGTAATCTACTATAAATGACGTCATCTCAGCTGATATCATAGGTATTTCTGTTATCGGTTTCTCATAATTCTTTAGGAGAATACGATTCAATACTTTATTAATATTATTAGGTAAGTATGTACATTCAGTGATGAGAGTGCTTTATGGAAATCCACCTACAGAAGTCCGTTACCTAGGCTCGGTATTCTGCTAAGGGCTGATAATTAAAAAATCGGTCCTAAGTCTAATAAATTATTATACTTTTATAATTAATGAAGTGTAGATTATAATTCAAAATCTTTCCATTGTATTAAGATGGTATTCACTACATTTATTTCCATGTTGACAGAAGCGACAGATTTTTACTGTGTTCGATTAATTTTATTATATAAAAAAGTGCCCATTTGCTAACGTTTCTTATACTCTAAAATTATTGGAGGGTTTCTAAAAATGTCTGTCCAGTGTGGCAGTTCAGCTCACGAAATGTATTTAAGCTTCTATGTCAGTCGGTTTGGCGGCAGAAACGGCTGAATGACTCAAACGGCGCAAATATGCAGCCCCCAATGAGAGTTATATGTTTCTGCCGTTAGCAGTTGAGACAATTGAACCGTGGGGTTCTCAAACCATAAGCTTCTACCAAAATTTATCAAAGCGGCTCATTGACCCTTCAGGTTATCAGAAGGCTGGTGTCTACCTCTGCCAAAGGATGAGAATGGCGAGTAGCCAGTTTATCGACGCTGACAGGTTTACGTCGGGCCCTATCAAAACCCGATAAAACCTGCCATCCAGCTTTTTGCTCTTTCATAGGTTGATGCGCTCGGAAGCGTTCAATACTGCCAGAATGCACCAGTTCTCTTTACTCAACGAGAGCGTGGTAAGACCTTGGTCTACTGACACAACATCTTAATGCAAGCTCATGTCTATTTTAAGGAAATAACCCCGTACACAACCTTGTTGAACAACGTTCATACTGATGGTAAAAGTAATCTTTGCCCGTGTTTACCTAAAATGCTGAATCGGGAAATGTATGTACTTGCTTCGTACAATCTATAAAATTTACATTAACGGACCGCAACCGCGTGCGAAAGCTAGTGTACAAAGATTAATAAAGCACGCCGGTCTCGCAACGATCTTCACTACAACCTTTACAAATAATCAACAATTCACAAGGTCGAGGCGAACAGCGCGCGCAAGTTCATTGCACACTTGTCTCAATGTATGTTGCAGCTATTATCGGCGCTCGTACACTTGGACTTGTGTTTAAAATAATTCATGTTATTATAAAATTACTAGAACTTTGCCTTAGCGTGGCTTGCAAAATTTTCCAATGTTAATCCTACAGGAGTTCTTGAAGAATTTTCTGTTTAACGGGAAGATTTATTGTCAAATGTAGGGCTGTAGGATAACAAATCAATATTTTTACATTAACATTAATGTAATGTAAAAATATTGATTTGTATAATGATATAATGATATCAGATCGTAAAATTGCGGGCCAGTTTCTTAGAACTTACGGTATTGATTGATTTCTAGAAACACCATGGTCATGTATGTTCAAGTTTTTCTCCGGCATTTGAAGTTTTCTACAGCATTATTAATAAATTAGATGGGTGCTATTTGAAAACAGAAGAACTGCAGATTATCCAGATATTGGCAATTGATTAACCGACCGATGAGACAGCTGGTCTATAATAAAAGACAGAGGAGGCCCATCGATAAAAGCACACATATGTAAAGAGACAAAGATGGTGACTTTGTATGTTTGATTGTCTTATGTCCTCGTTTATGGGCAATTTAGACGTGGTACAGCAATACTGGGATCAATATCTTCATTACATCACAATATCAACGTAACATAGTTATTCTCCAGCATATTCAAATCCAATCATAATAATATTGATAATATATATTTATCATAATAATCATCTTCAAAACATTGAGCTATCGATCTATATTCTATCTCTCTTACTATGCCATTCTGTCTATTGATCTATTCCATCCCAAAAGCTCGCAACGCATTGTCATCCCCCCTAACATTGCGAACTACTATAGCTGACTGTAACTACTTTCTTTTAGGTGGGTTATCTACCTTCTTGTAAGTTTCAGGTAAGAAAAAAGAGTAATATTCTTCACATTTGTGTAGGTGCTAAAGTAAAGATGCTTTAAAACGCAAGAGATACCTTGATATAATTTCGGAAACTGTTGACCTAAGCGAAACCGAAAAGTTCTACTACCCGTGCAGGAACGTAGAAAAAATACATTTTTTCTGCGGCCAGGCGAGCTGTCGCAAGAGGTGACAAAACAACCCACAACCAGGTGATAGGGTATTCACTTGGATGGCCACAACCCTTGGTCTAAAGTATACGGTATACCGCCATAATAACCTTGATTTGTGTTCCGTCATTAATGGCCAGCTTTCAGTCTCCCTTAAGAAAGCGCCGGCATATTGGTAGTGTTACAAGTGCCCATAGCCGATGGTAACCGCTTTCGATCAAGTAAGCCGTCTGATTATCTGCTGAACTCATGCAATAAAAAATAAGAAACTTGTAGGTACTTATATAATTATGATAACAAATAATGATTCCTTTTAACGATAATTAAAGTTCTATTTTAAATTACCTTCGCCGTTCTGCTTTAAGAAGCGGTTAGCCGCATGTCGTTAATAAGGTTGATGGGAGACCTTAAAAGGTCTAGCCTTTGCGCTTGCGCACTGAATCGACGCTTGCCATTTTTGGAGTACCGCAAGACTTGGTATGCGAGACCATGTTCGGAGTTACATAACCTTTAATAGAGTCGATGTATGTATACGTCTTAAGTTGGTAATTCTCTTACTTAAGGAGTAGTGCATGCATTTGGTTCTGTCTCGCCGCAAGAGTCCGTTTGATACTAAGAATGGTCTGATTTTTGCTCAGCCTACTCCCTCCTTGAGCGAATAGGTACAAATTGTGCCCCTCGTTACTTTGGGGAGTGAATTTGGCAACAAGGGGTAAAACTGCAGACAGTTAAATTATTTTTCTTAAATTTGAAAAATATTTCCAAGAAAATGGAATGGAAAATGGGAACAAAAAATGGGAGAGAAAAATTGGACGTTACGTACGATGACTATTTATACGTAGATAATGATATCTATACGATAATTGTAAATTACCGTTTAAAAAAATTATGTTTTTGGGCCTGCCAGGTTTGTTCGGATAAACTGCAAAGCCGGTCAACGCGTTTCAATAACAATATTAGGAATTAAAACAGCAACATTATCCTAAATTCTCACGTAAATTTCATTTCGATGTCTTGCTAGGTTCACTTTAGAAGATAGGAATATACAGCCTGGTTACGCCGACCTAATATCCTTGTTAAATTCTCCATAGCTCCTACCTATCAAGAAAATAACATAATTTTAAATATAGAATGCGCTAAACAACAACACCTATGTTGGAACACGAAATAGAGGAAATCCATAATAATCAAATATATATATATATATATATATATATATATATATATATATATATATATGTCGCAGAACGGCCTCGTTCTCACGACATCATCTTTAGTTATTGCAGGTTTAGTGGGCGTCATCAGGATAAAATGCGAGCATAAAACACAATAGCCACGGTTTATACACTTTTAATTTAGATTTGATCAACATTATGACATAGTTTAGACCGAGCAGCGGGTTCAGGGCACCCGCTCATACTTTCAGCTTCAATACTTTCTTTAAAATACTCCATGGTCCAACTCGACCTGTAGCCACCAACCAAATGCGCCACAAAAACTCCTCAGTCTACCCAAGTAGATATTACTCAAAGTGTAGAGGGCGCTGACCCCGCTCAAGACATGCTCTGCTCTCATTGGTCGTTTATTAAATTACAATATTCATAACTTTTATTAGGTTAGAACGATCTTTAAGTTATAGAAACATTTAACAAATCTAATTAAATTACATTAAGAATTTTAGAAGTAATTAAAATGTAAACAAATGATATTGTGCGTTATACATCCAAATAATAATCCATCCAACTATAACTTCCCTCCGACACACACATATATATATATATATATATATATATATATATATATATATATATATATATATATATATATATATATATATGTATGTATATATATATATATATATATACATATACATATATATGTGTGTGTATTATGGTGTGTGAAGCCCCACGGGGTAAAAGGTTAAGTGCGGACTGAGACTGATGGCGAGGTAATTTCCTCTTGTTTCACACATCCCTTTGCTTTCTCCCGGCTAATAACATCGCGCACGGAAAAAAGCTTTGTGTGTGCAAACGAAGTGTACAATAAATCATAGTGTAGAATAAATTATTACCTATTAATTATGTATTTTTGGTCGACAATAGGTAGGTGGTTGTAATGTAAGCTTTATCGAAACCGGGGATTGGTAACAAAACATAAGTGCCATATTATCTACGTATATATCCAAAGAAAAATATCGATCCTCTGCATAATTTTAGCTAACCGAAAGTAGGAGCAGGTGTTTTATAAACACTCAAAAACATCTGGCGGAAGGAAGGAAGACAGATAGCAGTGTCAAGGCGAGCACGAATACCGGCGCGGGCGCATAAATAACTTGCCCTTGCATTTGCGACTTTAACACCGAATTTGGCAATAAAATCGTCTGTAGTTCGTTGTAAGACGTGATCAATTATGGGCAAGTATCAATCCTATTTTAATCATTTAATAGTTTGTTGTCGTGGTAAAACAGAAGTATAATGATTAATTTATTCTAGATCAGTCAGTTCGGCGGCGGAAATACTGAATCACTCAAGAGGCGCACATGCCTTTTTGCTTTTATAATGCGATATCTTGAAAATTTAAATTTTAGAAAAAAAAATTTACTTTACAAAAAATTGTATCGAGAGAGAGCAATGACGTGGCATTTTTTTTCAGATAAATTGTAGACTGCCAGATCAAGTAATACTTTTTGATGTGATTACTTTTTAAACTAAAAAAAACTCTTTTCTAAAATTTCAATTTTTAAGACAATAAACACACTATTGAAGAAAAGAGGTGATATGCAGCCCTCAATGAGAGTTATAATAATATGTTTGTGCTGTTTGTTGTTGAAACCCTTGGACCGTGGGGTCTTGACCTTTTACCAAAATTTATCAAAACGTCTCATTGACCATTCAAGTGATCAGAGGACTGGTGCCTGTCTCGAAGAACGGATCAGTATGGCGATCCAGTGAGGAAACGTAGCCGGCCTTCTGAGCACCTTACCCATAGAAGACGGTGATCTCGGCTCAGTATTCTATTGATAGTCTTGACAGACTATGGTAGAATACAATATGAATAAGTTAAGTTTTCTTTTATTGTTAGCAGTGGACTGTGGTTGGCTGACGAAGACGACGATATGCCAGAAAAATTTCGTTCTCTTTGCCATGATGATAACGTGTTTGAATGAATTGCAACAGCGACAACAAGAAAACGTGATCACTGCGCTATCTTTTTGGCGTCATTCATCGATTCCACGGAAAGAACGTCATTTATCTGAATAAAAAGTATTCTTAATATTAAGCGGGATATAAGATAGCTCTGTTATTCCAATTCAATCTGATCAGTATTTTTCACTTTATGCTCAAACCTTACATCATCTTATACTAATATATAAAGCTGAAGAGTTTGTTTGCTTGAACGCGCTAATCTCAGGTCTGGTTTCTCAGTGTTAGATAGCCCTTTTACCGAGGAAGGCTATATAGCATCACGCTAAGACCAATAGGAGCGGAGCACCAATCAAAAATGTTTCAATATCGTTTTTTTTTACTATTCCACGCGCACGAAATCGCGGACAGAAGCTAGTATCATATATCGAGCCATTACCGCCATTTTATTGTAAGTCACATTCGTACCTAAGTGTATTTTTTGTTGCAAACGATATTTTAAATGATCATTTTGTTCCAAAACTTGCAGTTTTTAATTCAGTATGGTCTAATCTAACTGAAACTGAAGGTGGTAAAACGAACTAATAGGTTAAAATAACCTTTTATAACAAAAAGTATACTTACGCCCAAATGACGCCAACGATAAAATGGCGGTAAAGGCTCGATATACGATACTAGCTTCTGCCTGCGACTTCGACCGCGTGGAGTAGTTAAAAAAAGCCTATGGCTCTAACAAACAAACAATTCTAATTATTGTATTTATGGAATCTGCTGGCTCGAATTAGCCCTCAATTGTTTTTTCTTTTTTAAATTCATTCTAGATATACTGATGCACGAAAGAATAAAGTTCCACTTTATTTTGATATTTGTCATATGGAGATACGCGGCTGCTTTAGGCTCCATGACCCATATTCAGCGCGTTCCATTAGTAGCTCACAACGCCCAAAATGCTCCTTAGCCGTTCCACAAGACGACCGCGGTCAAATCAAATCAAATAATTTTCATTGCGAACTAAGTGTTACATAAATGGTACATAGGTCTTATGAAATATATCAGAACTTATTACTTAGTTGGCCTTTCATAGCATCGCAATATAAAGTCACTTAACCTATCTCTGTGTAATATTCAAGTCATTTATTTTATTTAACAAAACACAATATCTTCATAATTATCTCTCATTTAAATATTCTTGGACGCTATAATAGGATTTTTTTGTCAACCACTCGAATAATTATTGTTTGAACATATTAATATTATTTTCTTGCATTATATTGCATGGTAACTTATTATATATTCTTGATGCCATCCCTAATACGCTTTTATCATATAATGCAGTGGTATGCGGAGGCATACAAATTTTATTAATAATTTAATTTTCAAATAATGTTGGGTTGTTTTTGATTAACATGATCATTCATTCATTCAGTCATTGTGGTCGTGGCGAAAACGTCACTAATGACGTCATCATTTTCGATCACACAACACTCACAACGACCCACGTCAAGAGGTGGGTCGAATAACCGTTCCACTTGGGTTTACGATTGTAACGCCGGTAAGCTAGTGGAACGGGAAAAATCGTGGTCGTGAACGTGGTCGTCGTAAGTCTCTAGTGGAACGTAGTCCGCTTTGTTTGGAAACACGACAAACACAAACAATGTAAAATGACAACCAGTACATCAGTATCATAATGGAGAGGAAATAAACAAGCCTTAATTAAAATTCCTGACTCATATTGATAGCACTTTAAAATATACCTGATTTTCCTGTCAACACTTAAATATATAAATACTAGAATAACATATACAGCGGTGTCAACAAATGTAAATGGTATTTATTTTTCGCACATCATCGCATGCCAACTAATGGCGTTTCTTTTTAACCGACTTCGAAAAAAGGAGGAGGTTCTCAATTCGTCGGGATCTTTTTTTTTCTTTTTTTGCTTATTTTTATGTATGTTCGCCGATTACTCCGTCATTTATAATCCGATTTACGTGATTCTTTTTTTGTTCGACGCGGAATAGCTTCCAATTGGTCCCCTAAAAATTTTACATAGTTTGGACCAGTAGTTTTCATTTTATGAACATTTTTTATGGAAATAATTTTCACTCCATTCCATATGTACACTGATTACTCTGAAATTTATGATTCGATTTACATGATTCTTTTTTTGTTCGACGCGGAATAGCTGCCATGTAGTCCCCTAAAAATTTGACATAGTTTGGCCCAGTAGTTTTCATTTTACGAACATTTTTTTGTTCCCGGTTCTTGGGACCTATAATAATAATAATAATAATAATAATAGATATCACACACATAACAAATAAATTACACAATTGGAAATCTCCTGGTATAGACAAAATACACAATTTTTGGTACAAAAAGTTAACATCATTACACAAATCTATAGCGAAAAATTTAACAAATATAATATTAGGTGAACAGAATATACCAGATTTTATTACAACGGGGATAACATACATGCTACCTAAAGTTCAAAATTCACTAGAACCCTCTCAATATAGGCCAATCACATGCCTACCCACAATCTATAAAATACTGACATCAGCAATCACAACAAAAATTAACTCACACGTACAACATCATAATATCATGGCAGAGGAACAGAAGGGATGCAGACGGGGCCACATGGGATGCAAGGAACAGCTAATTATTGACTCCACAATACATAAACATGCCACCACAAAAAATAGAAATCTTCATTGTACCTATATTGATTACAAGAAAGCGTTTGACAGTGTTCCACATTCTTGGCTAATAAAAATATTAGAGATTTACAGAATAAGCCCTAAAATTATAGATTTTCTACGAAATATTATGCCCCAATGGAAAACCACGCTACAAATTAATTGCAATCCTAATCCTATCATAACACGTCAAATATCTATTAAGAAAGGAATCTACCAAGGTGATTCACTAAGCCCGCTGTGGTTCTGTCTCGCCCTTAACCCCCTGTCTCACTTGCTGCAGCGTTGCCGGGCTGGATATTGCCTCAAAAATACCACAGGAAATACATCAATATCACACCTGATATACATGGACGACATTAAACTATACGCACAGTCAGAAAAAGAAATGAAAAAATTAGTAGAAGCAACAGCAGAGTTCAGTAAAGATATTAACATGCAATTTGGTTTAGACAAATGTAAAACACTTCACATTATTAGGGGAAAGATACAGTCCGGCGATTATGTAATAAACGACACAGATACAATAACAGCAATGGAATCGACTGACTTATATAAATATCTAGGTTATACACAACTAAAAGGACTAGACCACGTTAGAATTAAAAATAAATTAACTACAGAGTACAAAAAAAGAGTAAACGCCATTTGTAAATCCCAACTTTCTAGTAAACACCTTGTAAAGGCGTTAAATACTTACGCCATTCCCATATTAACCTATTCATTCGGAATTATAAAATGGACAAAAACAGATACAGAACAGTTAGAACGAACTACACGCACCACACTAACAAAACACAACAACTTACACCCTAAATCTGCCATAGAACGGCTAACAATTAAACGACAAAATGGAGGGAGAGGCCTTATAGACATCCAGCACCTGTGGCGAAAACAAATTATTAGGCTAAAATCATTTTTTCACACAAAATCACATTCTAGTAAAATACATAATGCAATCGTTCTAAACGACAACAACTACACTCCACTTAACCTAAATGATCAAACAGATACACTAAACACCAACAGTAATAACCCACAAGAACAAAAAATTGAAGAATGGAAGAAAAAAGTGCTTCATGGTCGACATCCTCACGACCTAGAACAGTCACATATAAACACACTAGCATCTAATAAATGGCTTAAAGTAGGTAGTTTATTTCCAGAAACTGAAGGATTTATGATGGCAATACAGGACCAGATTATTAACACAAAAAATTACAGAAAATACATAATTAAGGACCCTACAATAACAAATGATAAGTGTCGCAAATGTCATACACAACCAGAAACCATTCAACACATAACAGGAGCATGCACTACCCTCACACAAACAGACTATACACACAGACACAACCAGGTAGCAAATATCATTCATCAAAAACTTGCAGTCAAATATGCACTCATACACAAGACACAAGACACAGACACTCCATATTACAAATATACTCCGCAAACCATTCTAGAAAATACAACACACAAGCTCTACTACGACCGCGCCATTCTCACTGATAAGACAATTCACTACAATAGACCAGATATCACTTTACAGGACAAAATTAATAAAATCACTTACCTTATTGACATTGCTGTTCCTAACACACACAACATACAAAAAACAATAACAGAAAAAATAAGCAAATACACAGAACTCAAAGAGGAAGTGAGTAGAATTTGGCGACAGGAAAAAGTATTCATAGTACCCATAGTTCTCTCCACAACAGGCGTTATCCCCAACCATCTTCTCCATAGCCTAAAACTATTAGACCTTAAAGAAACCCTCTACATAGCTCTCCAAAAAGCCGCAATATTGAATACCTGTAGAATAGTCAGGAAATTCTTGCAGATAGACGAACACGAAATTGCCCCACATAATAACATACCGTCGACTTAACTCTAATTTCCCTCACTACACGCTGCATCCACTTGGTTTAGGCCCGTGGATGTGGTTCAAACTAGCCAAAGGGCTAAGAAAAGGTTACCTTTACAATAATAATAATAATAATTTAGTGTGATAGTGTCGCTGACAGGCAAATACCAAATATTGATGCCATGGCTTCTTTCTGGCGCAATATATGGTCGATGCCTGTAAGCCACACGGAGGACGACTGGATTGAGCTGGTCAAGCAATCATGCGACCAGGTGCCAGATATGGAACCTATTACCATTGAACCACTTGATGTTGGTAATGCAATTCGTTCGGCACATAACTGGAAAAGTCCAGGGCCGGACGGATTGCATAACTTTTGGATTAAGTGGTTCAAAAGCTCGCATGGTTGCTTGGCTAATCAATTCCAAGAAGCTATTAATCGTGGTTCGCTTCCAACCTTTATGACGACAGGCGTCACCCATTTACTCTTCAAATCTGGCTGTACCACTGAACCCAAAAATTATAGACCAATCACATGCTTGCCCACCATCTACAAGCTCCTTACGTCCATTTTGGGAAAAAAATTATCAAATTATTTTTATAATAATAACATTTTGGCAATAACCCAAAATGGGTGTAAGGCTGGGTCACGTGGTACGAAGGAATTGCTTCTCATTGACACAACTGTTAGCCAACAAGCCCGACGGAATAGAAGAAATCTTTCCGTTGCCTGGATCGACTACAAAAAGGCGTATGACTCAGTGCCGCATACATGGTTGATGAGAGTCTTAGAGCTCTCCATATATTCAATGTACTCTGTGCTTAGAGCTGTATAAAGTCGATGCAACTCTAAGAACCTTTCTTCAGGCATGTATGAGGCAATGGGTCACACACCTTAAGCTTCCAGGTGGTGGAGGGGCTTCTTTGCCGGAGGGCACGATAAATATAAAGCGTGGAATATTCCAGGGTGACAGCCTGAGTCCCTTGTGGTTTTGCGTAGCATTGAACCCTCTTAGCACTTTGCTAGAGTCTTCAAAGCTAGGCTATTGGTTTCGAAGAGGGGGTGAGATCATGTCACACTTGCTGTATATGGATGACCTCAAACTTTTCGCATCCAACGAACCAGACTTGATTGAATTACTGAAGACAACAGAACGCTTCAGTAAGTCAATTAGTATGGAATTCGGGATAGAAAAGTGTGCGGTCATGCATGTGCGGCGAGGGAAAGTTGTGAATTCACCGAATTTAGAACTTTCAGAGAACATGTCTCTTAAATCCCTCTCCGAAACCGAAACATACAAGTACCTGGGTATGTCAGAGTCCTTAGGTATAGCCGACGCGGACGTAAAACAGACGGTGAAGGACCGATTCTTTTGCCGCTTGAGGAAGGTTCTAACCAGCCTTCTCTCAGGTGGAAATAAGGTCAGAGCCTTCAACAGCTGGGTTATGCCCGTGTTATCATACTCCTTTGGCATACTTAGGTGGACTCAAACGGAGCTGGATGCCCTAGATCGAAGAGTCCGTTGCCTGCTGACAAAACATCGTATGCATCACCCACGTTCATCAGTAATGAGATTGTACATCTCGCGAAGATGTGGAGGCCGAGGCTTTCTAAATGCCAAGGATCTGCATAATCGCGAGGTGAACAATCTCAGGGCATATTTCCTTAAGATGGACGTGGGCCTGCATAAAGATGTTGTGGCAGTAGACAAAGGTCTTACCACGCTCTCGTTGGCTAACGAGAATTGGTGCAATCTGGCAGTACTGAGCGCCTCCGACCGCATCGACGTATGGAAGAGCAAGGCGCTGCATGGCAGGTTTTATCGGGCCTTAACAAGGCCCGATGTAGACCTGTCAGCGTCGGTAAACTGGCTACGGTTCGGTAACCTCTTCGGAGAAACCGAAGGTTTTGTCTTTGCAATTATGGACGAAGTTATTAAGACGAATAACTACCGGAAATATATCCTGAAGGATGGCACCTTGGACATCTGTCGGGCATGTCATCGCCCAGGTGAATCCCTCAGGCATATTGTTTCCGGCTGTTCACATCTTTCTAACGGCGAATACTTGCACAGACATAACCTCGTAGCCAGGATTATCCACCAGCAACTTGCCCTTCGATACGGTCTTGTGGAAACGGAGGTGCCTTATTACCAGTACTCGCCGGAGCCAGTTCTTGAAAACAGTTGTGCCACGCTCTACTGGGATCGATCAATTATCACGGACAGGACTATTGTAGCCAATAAGCCTGATATCGTGATAATAGATCGATCTGCGCGACGAGCAATACTCGTTGACATCAGTATCCCGCATGACGATAACCTCGTGAAGAAAGAAAAAGAAAAACTAAGTAAATACTTAGATCTTGCTCACGAGGTTACCGCTATGTGGAGGCTGGAGTCAACGAGCATTGTGCCGATAGTTGTCACCGTCAATGGTCTTATAGCGAAAAGCCTCGACCGTCATCTAGAGAGGCTTTCACTGGGAGGCTGGGTGAAGGGCCAGATACAGAAGGCAGCACTCTTGGACACGGCACGAATTGTGAGGAGGTTCCTAACTCTGGAGTCCTAACCACCGGTAGTTTGGACCTGAGGCCCCGCTGGCGGTGATCCGCAAGATTTTATATTTTTTTTATTAAATATGTATTTTATTTCTGATGTATTTTTATAAAAGAATAATGTTATTTATTTTTTTATAAAAAAATTTCTTTATATATTTTTAAAAAAAATGTAAAATTTTTGAAAATAAATAAATACGTAAATAATAATTTATTTATTTACTTCCCATAAAAAGAAAACAAAATTATAGAGTACAAAATGTTGACAAACTTAATTAAATGGGAAGGACAGGAGCCCAAACTAGGTAAAACCCTGTATGATGGTACTCCTGGCCCTCGCCTCCCAATAAGCACTAGTTCTATAATAACCGCCACCAAAGATAACGACAATGAAAGAAAATAATAAAATAAAATAAAAACAAAATAAAACAATAGAGAGATGTGTGTGTGTGTGTGTGTGTGTGTGTGTGTGTGTCTGTGTTAGAGTGTGAGTATGTGTGTACGCGGGTGCATGCGTGTGTGTGTGGTGAGTGTGTAATAATGGTTACAAGTGTGTTTGTGTGTAGGAAAATCAATGTTTGTAAAATTTGAGTGTTAGTAAAACTAATTGTCATTCAGCAACTGTTATCAGATTCTCAGTTTGTAAGTAGTTTTGAGACTTAAGGAATTTACAAATTAAATGTTTTGTCTCTTTTTTAGTTAAGTCATAAATACGACATAATTTATTTAAGTTGTTATATAAACGACTTCCTTGGAAACCAAAAAATCTTCGAAACAAACTAGTCTTTCCACCTCTTATAGGGCAAACATCGTATAAACGTCTTTTGGGTTTTGGATTCTTGCTGTACGGGATTAGTGAATGTTGCCTTAAGGTGCAGGCTAAGATAAATAATTGCCGTACTGTTAAGACGTCAGCTAGTTTATATAGTTCAACAGTAGGAAAAAGCATGTTTTTAGATAAGCTAATCTTTAAAATTAATCTTTGCGCTCTTTCAACTACAAGCATTTTTGTTTTATTTAAACCTCCCCATGTTGATATACAATAAGAAAGCACCGATTCACAAAGAGTTTGATACAACATTTTTAATAAATTCCAATCAGCCACGTGTCTTAGTTTTCTAAAAACATAGGACAACATCCGAATTCTCTTAGATACAGAGTTAGCATGTTTTTCAAACGACAGCTTTTCATCTATTATAACTCCTAGATATTTTATGTCTTTTACTTGTTCTATCACTTGACAGGTGCATAATGAATGGATATCTAAAAAGCAGGTATGAGCTTTTAATATATAATTTGATAAGGAAATATTTCGCAGAGCAAAGGTAACAAATTTGGTTTTGGATGTGTTTAGGGTCAATGAATTAGCGGCGAGCCAATGACAGACTTTGTTTAACCCAGATTGAGCAGAGTTATACGCTTCATCCCAAGAATCTCCATAAAAAGTTAGTGTCATATGATCGGCATATGCAATTGTATTACAGTTTTGGAGCTTTAGTTCACATAATTCATTAATATAACATAAAAATAGAGTAGGCCCTAAAATACTGCCTTGAGGCACACCATGTTTTACAGGTAATTCGGAACTAACTAAGTCACCAACCTTGACACACTGTGTGCGGTTTGAAAGATAGTTTTCGATAAGTTTTAGTTGCACTCCTCGTACACCTAACCTTTCCAGTTTATTTAAAAGTTTTGGAAACGACACTGTATCAAATGCTTTTGCCAAATCTATAAATATTGTAATACATTTTAATTTTGCATCACTTTTGTTAACTATAAAGTCAGTAAAAGCTAGTAGAGCATCATCTGTAGACCTTCCCTTTCGAAAGCCAAACTGTTTTGAAGATAACAAGTTATTAGACTCAAGAAAGTTTACAAGACTATTATTAATTATTTTTTCCAAGATTTTTGATAAACATGGTAGGATCGATATTGGGCGATAATTGTTTATTGAGTCTTTATTTCCTCCTTTATGAATTGGAATGAGAATAGATTTTTTTAGTGCATCAGGAAACTCACCCTGCTCTAAACACCTGTTGAAAATTGTAGTAAGAGGGCAAACTATTAAATCTTTCAAAACTTTTACAGCAGTATAGGGAAATCCATCCCATCCTGCTGAGTTCGTCGATTTTAAACTCATAATACTCTCTACTTCTTGATTAGTAATATTAAAAATAACAAGAGAATCAGAACTGCTATTATGAGAAATTGGAAATGGTGGTATGTCGGTTGGTATATTATTGGCAAGATTAGTTGCCATATTATAAATGAACCTATATTTTTTAAGAAGCGCGGCACCGTTCGTAGGTCCACCTATACATAGCTAGACACTAAAAAGTAACAAAAAAAATTTAAAAACTTCGATTAAAAAAGTCGGTGCTTAGTAATTTTCAAAATATAGTAATTTTTATGTTTTACTTTGCACCGACTTCAAGATGTTTTAGATAATATATATTAATAATAATAGCTTTAGAAATAAGTTATTTTATACATTTTAGTTTTTTAGTTTTTGAAGTCGGTTTTTATAAACGAAGTTTTTAAATTTTACGATCCATTCTTTCCTATCTGCTTATAATAATAATATAAAGTTCTGGTGATATAGAGAAAGATGTAAGGACAAGAATAAATGTAGCATGGCTGTGGAGAAAGGCAACCGGTCAAACTAAAGGTTCTCATCTTTTCTTTTACCTCCCCATCATTTTTTGCCATCAATCTTGCAGTTTAACGTTATTTTAGTTAAGTGACTTTCATCCCTCCACATTACATTGCCCATACCACCTTAATCTTTTTCCTCTCAATTTTTCAGTCATGGGCGCAACTTTCAGAGATTACTGTACTCATTTCCTACCTTATCCATTCTTGTTACACCACACATCCATTACTACATTTTCATTTCAGCTGAGTGGAGACGTTTGTGGTCTATCACATTAGTGGCTTAACATTTGGACCCGTATAACATGACCGGCCCTATGACAGATTTTGTTATATATTGAAATGTTAAATAAAATGAAACTAACGAATAACAGACGAACAAAATAGATAGACCGAGCCCCAAGCTCTCAGAGTCGAAGTGAGAGAAGCCGGCTAAAGGGAGATTTTAGAATAGGAAGCCTATCGCACCGTAGTGCCTTACGAGAACTTAGTATTAAATAATCGATTAGTACACATAAAGGTGGAGTGATTTCCAGTAGACACATTACTACTAAACCACACAGACACTGTTTGATAGAATATTCATCTTCATTAACATTAGTCCTTTGGGAACGTATTATAATCTTACTATGGAATTTTATTAATTTAGTTCAGACAGTTCGTATAATCTGCCAATCTATATCCCTCGGGAACCAATTGAATTTGAACCAAATTTCGCTTCCACATAGATACAACACAAAATCCTAAAGTACGTAATTATGTACAACGTAATTATGATAAACATATAATAAGAATGAGTAATTATCAATAATGGGTACTCGATGTTGACTTATCCAAAATATATTTTCCTTGTGGAGATTATAGACGAAATCCTGTTAGACCGGCATTTTAGAACGAACACTTGTTATGAATTAACGGATTCTCTATCTACGGAATTAACCCACTAGATTCTAGATGGTGAGTGGTTGGTATATATTGGATATCTGCGATTAGGGAGGTAATTTGTTTCATAACTTGGAGATACTGAATACATAATTATCTGTTTACGCTCTTTTTGACTGTTCAAAAATAGGAATAAGAATTGGTTAAAAAAAAGTCTTTGTTTCCACGCCATAAAAATATTCCGATCATTTTACACGAGTCAAAAGAAACCTATTGATTTTTGGTACCCTAGTACACGTAAATCCTTCTAAAAAGAGTAAATGGTCCATTCTCGGCCCAGAGTGGCCCTATATCCGTATATGTCTTACCTGGTGCCTAGTCCGGCCGTAACAGCGGCCTCCGACTACGGACAAGCTGTTTTGGAGGTATCTCATTCTACAGCTCGCAGACGTATAGCATCAAGGTGCGAGTCCCGCACACCAAGAATGACTGCCGTCTAGCACCTGTCGAGGAAGTGTGGAAGAACCCCCAATCGCCGGCGAGTGGTGTGGTGGTAGAATGCGGACGTCATCACCAAAACCAAACAATAAAGTGGATGACACGTGTTACTATAAAATCTAGCATTATTTTCAAAGAAAAAGCGGGTGCAATATACCCTACTAAGTATTAATTAACTTTTAAAATATTATGATAATAATAATTGTAATATTTGTTTAAACAATAATAATTAATACCTTACTTGACTCGTTTAAGTTTTGCTATTTTTGTACGAAATCTAAACGGGCCCATCTATCATCCTGCATGGCAGTCCGCCTCGTAATGCAGGTGTGTGAATATTGTTGTCGTGTCCGACAACACATAGCAGCAAGATGTCTCTTGAATCGAGCAAGCGCCTTCCACCGTAGGACTGCCATGCAGGATAGTGACAAGGCCTCTTAAGGGGCTTAGAGACAAGACGATAAAAAGTGTTCCAATTGACTGGAGTGTCAATTACCCTATTATAAGTATCAGTACCCAGTAAGTACTGCAATATAAATAAAATGTTTATTACAGAACTACTACTGTTTTTGTTATATCCACTAGACAACCAGACAACGCTTCATTAATGTGAAAGGAAAGCGAAACAGTCTCTAAATTATAATTAATTAATAATGTATAACTCATAATCAAAGATATATTAAGTGTGTGACTGTTAAAGTTATAATAAAAGAAAATGATCTAGGTACAATTATAGTAATACTACAGAAAGTCCTCGACGGGATCTAACCTTTATAGTACCTAATTATGTTGTACATGTGCAAGTCACTGAACCCGCAATATTTCAGATCCACATTTGCAACTGGTAGGTGGCGCTGGAGTCGGGTTATAATCTTTTTAGCTAGACGTGTTGCTGGGGAGTTTCTTGCCGCTTCTTCTCCTTAACAGCAATAACACGTTGCGAAGCGGTGTACATAGACTAGGAAGTAAAATTAAATTTTAACCTATATGTATGACCTTCAAAAAGTGTTCTCCAGTGGAACTTATTTTGAATAAAAACTTTTGAATTTGAATTTGAATTTGAATTTTTTATTTATTCAGAGCAGGACAACGTCTGCCAGGCTTGGAAACCGGTAAAACAGTCGAACCGGTTACAGCCTAAGTACATAGGAACTTTTCGGTTTTGTTCTCACTTTAAGCTCAATCAACCGGTTTATGGTAACAAAAGTTCATTATAGGTTTTGTTGAATCAACCGGTTATGAAGGATTTCGACCGAACGAACTTTCAAAGCGCAACCATGTGGTATACAACACGTTATCAGTCGCACACAATCACATTGAGAAAGATGAATGAATGATACTTACTTTTCTCGCGGAAAAGATTAGTTAAATCAGATTTATATACCACTCTATGGTACACATTCCAAACGAAATAGTTGATAAAAACCGGTTATAATTGATTAAAACCGGTTTCAAACCTTGCTGCCGGGCCCGCTAATAAAATATAAAATCCGTAAAGTAGATAAGTGTTAAGAGGAACGAAAGGAGACGTGTTAACTGTTAGAAGTATTAGATAATTGTTTTATTTTATTTCTATAGACCTACTTCTGAAATACAAGAAAATTATATTTGATCAAAATCATCCATACCTTTATCAGCGTTATATTAATGTTATAAAGATAAGATAAAAACATTCTGTAAGATAAAACAAAATGCTTAGCAACTAAGTGACCTCATCGTCTGATAATCCTAGTCCCTGACTTCATTCTGTATAACTGCATAAATTAGTTTCGTATACGTACAAGGGTGGAATACTGGATTCAAAATATGTAGCTACGAAAGCGAATTGGAATCAGATTACATGTCACTATACTTAAATTAGGATGTATTCAAGATTACCAGGAGCCTGTTTTATAACCACTTTAGTTAAGTAGTTAGTCAACTTACAATTCCTGACGGGTTAGGTTGTTATCATTGTTTAGACAGAACATTTTTTTTTATTGCAGGAGTTCAGCAGACAGGCAGACGGCCCACTTGATGGAAAGCGGTTACCATCACCTATGGACATTTGCAACACCAAAGGTGCTACAAATGCGCTGCTGCACTCTTAACTGGACTGGAACCTGGTCACTAATGCCGGAATACAACTCGAGGTTGTTATGGCGACATAATTTTGACCAGGGGTGGTAGCCATCCAGTCGGGCAAATGCCCTACCACCTGGCTGTAGGTTGTTTTGTCGCCTCTTACGACAGGCCGCCCGGCTGCAGGAAATTGTATTCTTTCTCCGTTCCTGCACGGAAAAAAATTCCACGAATAATATTTCCAGTAAGCGATACGTTATCGATTAGGTACCTGTTAAAACAAATGGATTTCAGGTCACCATCGCCGTCGGTGGGTCGCGTTTCCAAAATATTAGCCCCATTTCCACGGTGTATGGCAATGCTAATAGTTGTCTAAAATACAGGCCAACCTTTTAGTCACCTTTTGCCAGGTGGTAGGGCATTTGCTCGACTGGATGGCTGCCACCCCTGGTCTAGAGTATGCCGCCATAACAACTTTGTGTTGTATTCCTGTGAGATGATATCTCTACTATGTTAAAAATACTAGACTGAATAATTTCGGACAGTATGCGGTTGCATCGACCTGATTCCCCTACACCATTCCATATCTTCGGTCGGACAAACCGCTCTGGTCTATGCGATCGTTTCACAGTGGAAACACCACCAGTTCGAACGAAACGTTTTGCCTCCATGTTCGTTTTACGCACGGCAGAGCTGTGGAATGCAAGTACTAGGGTCCGAGTTTCCCGAAAGTACAATCGAGGTGTCTACAAGTCTCGTGTGAACAGATGTTTTCTACGAGTAGGTAAGCTTGCTCCATCTTAGACCGTATCATTGTCTATTATTAGGCGTAACCATGGTTAAACGCTATTTATCATAAAAAAATAACTTAATATTCCCAAGATTGCCAAATTTAATTAAGAAACACTGTTAGGTAATGGAATAGACATTTAATGTATCCGATAATTCAACATCGTCGTGCAGCAGGATATAAAGCCAATGTTCTCACATAACCATATGCCTAAATTTAGCACGAAAACAACGTAGACTTCCTAAACATTAGTGTCTTTGGCCCCTGAAACGTCTGTTAACTTTTGTATTCAAATCATCGACGCCACTAACGGATTTGGCTAACGGATATGCCAAATAAGCCTGTACTATTGTCGCGAGATGGATAAAGTGATTATACTTGGTTGGTAAGTTCTCGACTGTTTGTCACTTTAGGTAACTGATAAGTTAGGGCACGGATTAATATTGTTACAAGTTGTAAGCCGAATTAAAATGCCGTTAGAATTACTATAGAATTTATTAGAACTATACAAACACGTATAACACAGGTACAAATATAACTGAACAGAATCTGTCCAAACGTAACACACGATTCAATAACAGCGCAAAGTCCGTCACTATATAGATTATCGAATGTACACAAGTCTTGCCTCGCGGCTGGTTATCGCTCGACTGCCTCACCCCTTCGTTGGGGCCTTAGCTTGCTCTAATAATTGTATAGGGTAGTCTGGAGGAGATCGCCTTTGGCGACAGGTCCGCCCATTGTACTTTAATTTTATGTGCAATAAAGTTATTCATTCATTACTTTATACTGTATAAATACAATATGTTTACTCGACCGCGTGGACTGAATTTCCTAGAATCATACCTGGCTATTGACTACCATAAAGATTACAATACACAATGGGCTATTTTTCTAATTACAAATTTTAAAAACAAAGTAAACAAAAGAAGTCCAAATGCCGAAAAAGTAATAAACTGCAGGTGTGAATTGGTCTTTATCGGTCGTAACAATATGTAAATATATTTTTTCAGTGATAGGTTTGTATTACAGTTTACTTATGGCCGGTTCCTATATTTAACCGACCGTCCATTTGCCTTACTATCGGCTTAAATTTGAATTTAAAGCTCCATACAAATAATGTCAAAACACAAACTATTGTAAGGCAAGTGAATGAATAGTAAGACATAGGAACTGGCCATTAGTGAGTTCAGATAAATAGCGACTAGTCGTCATCGTTGAAACTTTAAGATTTATTCTGATGAAGTTACTATTTACTATTTATTATACTAGGCTCAGATGTCCTTAATTCGGGTATACTAGTGTATTCCATACGGCTTGTCTTGCGCAAATTTACTTGCATATCGAGCGGATTCTATCCTATTTTCGTATCTGAAAAGTTTTTATTTTCATTTTTCTTACCAAGAGTATCACATTTCACAAAAATAGTTTCAATACTAAGATGGTTGTCAACGCGGCAGCCCAGTATTAGGTACTGAACGCCTATCCAAAATGACGATGATAGGATTGCTGGTATGGATAGCTGGGATACTAAGCTACGTGCCTCTGGGCTGCACTATCTATGCTTGCTGATCACCAAGTCGTGAGCCTTGAAGCAAGTCTTCCGGTTTGTTTCCTTGTTGCGGCCTTCGATATTATTTGTACACACTCGGCGCGGTATAATTGCATTTATCGGCAATTGGTGGCGGAAAGATGTGCTGGTTGTCGTTCGAGGGAAAAATACGGTTCAATTGAATAAAAGTGATGCAAATTTACACTTTACCAGGACTTTGAATTAACTGTCTATTTATAGCATAACAACAAAATACATTGGAAAATAATATTCAATATAGTTTGAGAAGTAATTAAAGGAAAATGAAACAATTGAAAATCATATAATTTTAGGTACTGCCATAATAAATTATTACGTCATGACATTACCTTAAATTATAATTTTTAAGAACTTTAAGGTCATAATGTTTTTGCACTTTAGTCATAGTCATCACGGTCATCATATTTATGAAGAATTTTATTACTAACGTTAATTTTAGTTTAGAACTTGATAAAGAAAAAGATTAAGTCGAATTTTAGGAATTGCTGATAAGGTATTTTTGATAACAACCTTCAATTATGTAGATGGATCTATAATAGTATTTTTAATGCCTAAATTTATGTGCACATACTCATTTAAAAGCTAAACCTGGCTTTTTATTATTTGATTAACTTAATAAAAATGTAACTCAAAGAGTTTCAAAACATTAAAGTTGTTGAGTACTCCTTTTATCTGCAACTTTGAATATATATTTTTTAAATACTTTGAAGTTGTCTTGTCAAAGATTAGGTTTTCTGTCTGCCACATACTAACGATCACATTGTATTCTACCATTTCTCCATTAAATATATTCATTATCAAAAAGCCTATCATTCCTTGGGTTATCTCCGCAACATTAGTAATGTGCTTTATTTGATTGTATACATTTAAAATATGAATTTATTAAATTGTAAAGTCCCTTGCCGTGCAGTCCACAGTTGTGTGCCGGGTGCGGGTTTTTATTCTTTATAATTTAAAATTTCCTCCAAAAATGAAAAATAAAACTATGAGCAAAACCGAACGGAAAGATTGAATATTTAGTAAACGGTATAATAAAATATACAGGTGATGAAAAGAAGATGAATAAGAAAACATTATCTCACGGACACTGATTGCACACATTCTATCGAGCGAGAACACATGGTATAGTAATTCCTACATCACGTCTATCGGTTCCGATACGGTGACCTTGAACAGAGTCAGGAGACTGCGTGTTTAAATTCATTACGTTATTTATCAAACCCAACGTCATGGAATTACATCACCGCAACGCACGAATCGGCGTATCGATGAAAACATCATTCGTATTTATAGAAAATTATTTAAACGTCAATATCACCCAAAAGAACTACTACAAAATCATTAAAATGATTAGGTACGTATTTCAGTTTTTCGACTTTCTGGGGTTCCTTTGACAAATTGTTAAAATGGAACAGCTATATAGAGATAGTAGTAGTAGTATTCGCCACAAAGGCAGACAAAGGAATCTTAGTCCATACAGCCAATTCTGATGTTTATGTCTTGTATTGGGTAGCGCAGTTGTACTGTAGGCTACAACCGACGCCATTCAACGGAGTTCTTGTGACAACTCGAAAGGCGACATCTGACTATACAGTTCACATTTCTCACAAAAACACATAATTGCTACTCAAAAACTATCAATATCCTACAACTATTGTTCATTTTAGAGTAACTTTACACATTTTTAGAAAATAAAACTGCACAGCACAACGTCTCCTTTAAGTTCCCGCCAAAAACTCTCGCTATATAGAGATAATAATGACACCATTTCAATGAACATAACTTCTGTATATCTATGATATTTCTTGACAACTCTCGGCCATTGAGAATAAAATATGGAAGGAAGATGTATTATTTTACATTATAAATATAAAGAAAAATAATGACGCGGTCCCTTGTAGTTATATACGATTTAGGTATGAGGTTTACAGAGTTCTCCTCTCCTGTTATATTGAAGTACTCTGTGGTTCTGGCACGTTGCCATCCCTTGCGAATCTTCCAATCAATACTTAGCTTTTGTTTATCTATGACTTCTATGACGTACATGTTTTAGTGGCATGTATTAAATTGTCATATACTAAATTTATTTATCATAATTTTTATCATATACTAAAATTTGTTATTTCATTCAGCCAGCGGTATATATTTTCAGTTAAAAAAATATCTACTTGTAGTAGTAGTAGAATTCACCACAAAGGCAGGCAAGGGAATGTTAGGCAACACAGCCAATTCTGATGTCTTATATATATATATATATATATATATATATATATATATATATCTTATAGTCTTCTTATAGGTAGTAGCGCAGTTTAAATACAGGCTACAACCGACGCCATTCAACGGAGTTTTTGGGAAAACTTGAAAAACACAAAAATATTAAATTATTCCTTAAAAACTATCAATATCCAACAGCTATTGTTCATTTTAGAGTAATTTTATACATTTTCAGAAAATAAAACTGCAGAGCACAACGTCCTCTTTTAGTTCCCGTAAATACTCCATAGCTATTTGCCTGATCTACTTCTTGCGAAACTGGCGAGTTATGTCACAGATCATATAGTATATATATAATTATATATTATGTTAAGTCCTTACCATCATTTGGATAGTAATTTTAATTTAACGATTACAAGGAAGACAAGTTAACTAAATACTGAAACAAATGTTAATCAGGCATAGCAGTGATAAAAACTCAAGAAAACTATAAAACGAAAGATTTCTCGATAAACATTCGAGATATTTTTGAAACACCTGTATTTTTCTTGTTGAACGCCTGTCACTTGAAGAAAGGTGATAAATATTTTTTTAATTTAACACAGGCACGGAACAAGGCGTTTTTACAATACGAATGCGACACTGCACGCAATATTGATCATGCAACTCATTCAACGATCTTGTTACCTATTAACCCAAATGACGAGGTAAAAACGTGAAGTATTCCAATAATAATGAATTTAATTGGTGTCGACAGCTTTTTTCTTCCAAATAATATTCATCATTCTTTATGAGTAGAAAGGTATAATTGAGAGAACTATATAGCTCTAAGCTTTGTAGTTGCCGTTTGAAACGGTAAATTAATAATTTTTTGGCATTTATTTGTGCTAAATGTTCATAACGTCGAAATAATTGTCTTTCTTCTCGATTGTATTCCAATGATACAAAATTATTAAATGATTTTATTCTATGAATACTGTTTTTTGTGTGACTAATTAGTTCTTCTTTTTAAATATGCCCCTTCACGAAACCCGTGTTAAGTATAAAAACTATGTGAGTATTCAAGTTTTGAACATTAGTCCAAATTGTAGAGATCTGATTGACGTAAAATGAGGGAGTGCTTGTAGAATGTAGTAATAGCTCCAAAATGCACATTTTAGTGAAATTTTTAAAGCAAACACACAATTCATGGCTGAAAACAAATAATGTCCAGCAACTATTGCTCATCGTAAACAATATTTTATAAATGTTGAAATTTTATGAAAATAAAATTGTATACAGCACACTTCCCCCTGAAAAATTCCCGAGAAATCCTCACCATTTATTTATCTTTTTAACGATAAACAATTGAAAATTATATTCAACAAAAGATTGTCGATAACAAACTTATTTGCGCAAACAACAAGTCATTTTTCAACTTCAAACTATGTCTTCGAAGCAACCTAAGCTATATTGGTGATGTAGATGAGGCAGAAAAACTTGCTCGCACGTCTATCACCAGCTTAGTTTTTAAATATTCATACTTTACCATATTTCATGCATGCTTAATTTTAATTAAAACTAAACCATAATAATATTCAGATTAGATGAAAAATGTTTTTAAATAATGATAAACGAATTCATGTTTATAATTATAGGATTTCGTTTCTTTATAACTTCCGTATCATATGGATAATATATTATGCTCTTTAATAATGTGTATGCGTTGCTCACATTTGGTAGTCGGTACTTTCTCCATTTACAACTTCACACAATCATGTTACTTTCACAAAGTCTTCTTTTAATGAGAACTCGAGATTATTGTTAACATTCTTTTTTTTATAATCGCCATTACCGTTCTCATAAGGAATTGTGTAAAAATTAACGCGATATAACATAACTCCAGTTCTCACAGGTAATATTATTAAAAAAATTAATCAACTGCTCGTAATATTTAAGTCTTCCCAAACAGAAGGATGTAACAAATTCAATTTAAAGGTAAATATGGCGGACGAGGTCTGAATATTATTTTATCTTATCTTTATATATAAAAATGAATGTTTGTCTGTATGTCCTTTGTAGAATCGTAAACTATACATTTGATGATCTTTAGCAGAGTTGTTGTGCATGAGCGAAAAAAGTTTCTGAGTTGGTTCAAAAATGGACCCGGTAGGTGGCGCTGCTGTCGGCATATCGATTGAAGCTTTTCCGGGCAGAACGACGTCTGCCGGGACAGCTAGTTTTATTATAAATTTCATTAATGGTGTTCCTTTACAAACGCCGTACGCTGCGTATGGCGCATAGCGCATGGCGTGACACTGTACGCGACCGACAAATGTTTATTATGAATTCATGAAATGCACTACACATCTCAGACGTTTCGCGGCGCATATATCTCAGGCGTCTTCGGCGTTCCACTATCACTGTAGTTGTGTTATACTATAATTTCTATAATAAGCATTTGTGGGTTGCGTACAGTCTCACCCTGCACGCTTACGGAGTTTATATAGAGAGTTTTAGTAACATTGTAAGCGTGCCAGCCACATCAAGTTCTAAACATGTACTTTAATAAAAATATAACACATGATTTTATAAATGATTTCGCCATTTATATTGAAAAAGCTGTAATAGTGAGAGGCCATGACAGAATGATCTAGAATGCCCTGAAATCGGAATAATCTATGTAAATTTTGTGTATCTAATATTTCATATAAGCCACCAAAATCAGGGTCATCCATCAAATAACCCATTTCCACTCTATTAACCTCACAATAGTACTTTTATGAAGGTAATTTATCACGGGCACTTTGTTGATGTTCAGAAGTCGTTATCCTAAAATGTAGGCCATGTTACCTAACCGCCCACGCCCTTTTTTAGGATTCTATAACCATTTTAGCATGAAGGTATAATATGATTTAAGGCGGGAGGTGAATTTCACGAGTACTTGTGAACTATACAGATAAATAAAATTGAACAGTTTGTTTGTACTGTTAAAATAACAGTTTTTTATTAAATGCATATGAAAATATACCGTTACTTATATGAAAAAAAAACAATTTTGTAAAGTCTGAAAGCTCATCTCTGTAACGGCTAGACCAAATTTGAGGGAACTTTCACTGGTAGATAAATAATGTTATAAGGAGTAAGTTAGGGTACTGTGGCGGCCAGCGGCTCGAGCTGGGCACGGATCTTGAAATGATGAACTGACCAATTCAACCAAGAAGCTGTTACATCTGTTCCGTGCGCGGCCCAATACAATAATGATCTCGATTGTTTTACGAGGCCTTTCTCTATTCGAATTTAGATTTAAATTCAAATAATTATATTTCTTAATACGAACGACGACTAAAAAGGTTTTAGTCGTTACATTACTTTGGCAGTGAAATTTCTTTAGAATCGATGGAACAAAAACATAGGTCCATTTGAATCGAAATAAAACTGATAATAATAGTTTTTAGACTAAAACAATGATAAATTGAAAGTAATACTTAAGAAGTTTATTTTGAATTATAATATATTGACGGATGTACGCTAAAGGACTTATATTTATATCATTAATAAAAGTTAGAGAAAAAATATCTGTCAGTATATTCTCTGAAGTTTCACTTATACTGCGTGCGAACGGCACACACACACAATTTTATATTTACTGTTTTTTTTGTTTTTGTTTGTTTTGTCCAGGAGAAAAAATCCACGTGGATGAAGTCACGGGCACAGCTAGTAAATAATAAAGTGTCGTCCGAGAGACCGTCGTGTGTCTTTTTCTACTCCCCTGGAATGCTAGACTTTTTCGTAAAATGAGGTAATTAAATAAAAAATATATAGTAAAAAGCAAAGTAAAACATAAAAATTACTATATTTTGAAAATTACTAAGCATTGACTTTATGATGTTTTAGATAATATATATTAATAATTATAGCTTTAGAAATACGTTATTTTATACTTTTTAGTTTTTGAAGTCGGTTTTTTAAAGGAAGTTTTTTGTCTAACTGAGTAGGTACCTAGGATAATAACGGGTGTGGTTTACATATATGTCCCCGGAATCATAAGTAATGAGGGGGAAGGGGGGAGGGGGAGGGAGGAAAACTTACCCCTTCTGCAACTCCCATGTGGCGGAAATGTATAGTTCCTGAGTTATTAATGTTTTTGTCAATCTAACCTCACTTCTGTTTTTCGCTAATATATAAAATAAATAGTGAATGGTTACCACTCGGTTCTGGCACTCGCCGGCCGCTGCCACGGCACGCTCGCTTCGCTCGCTTTGCTCGTGCGCTTTGGTCTACGCAAAACCTAACCTAACCAACTGTTTAAAACTCCACATATTTTGTGTGTGTATAGTTGGATTCGAGAATGGTTTAGATTCATATTTGGACCCGGTAGGTGGCGTGGCAATCTGGTTCTAAATTTTATTTCTTCAGGGCAAGACAACGTCTGTCGGGACAGCTATAGTAGAATTATTTTCTCCGTGCAGTTTGGGTCATAAATCAAACTCGGCCTCAGCCCGGCTAAGGCGGTGAGCATATTGCGCGGGCGCAACGCCATTATCGATAAGAACTCATTCTCATCAAAGAAAGATTATCATTGTAATAAAAATCAGTATTATCTTTTTTGCTGTTAATTTTAAACTTAGATATAAGCATTTATATTTATTTTTAATATAACTTGTTACATTGTAAACTTTTGTACTTATAGTTTTTTAATACATAGATACCTAATTAATAATTTATTTTAAATCTTTATTATTCTTATTTTAATAAATTACGTTGTTTTATCTATTTTTTCTTTCATTTATCACTAACCCACAAAATGACAAAACTAAATACACTATCGATAACGCTTATCGACAACAATAATGCGTATCACTGTGCCTGCCCATAAGGCCCGTGAGTGGAAGAGAGAGCGAAATACTCGCTTCACTGCTCCGATTATTTATGACCCAAACTGCACGGAGAAAATAATTCTACTATAGTCAGTGTATACTTACTCGTAATTATCTTCTTCTTCTTTGTTCAATAATGGTTTGGCACGGTTTGTGCATTCAGCCAGAGTGATATATAAATGGCTTTTCAATTTAGTTTTATAAAACAACGGAAACGTAACGCGAAAAAATAGAAAATTTTACCGAAACGTAATTATCTTAATTCAACTCGTGCATTTGTACTTTTTTTATAAAAAAAACTTTACCCTTCCCTTGGCCCCCCAAAAACATTTTGTACAGGGCCCGTCTTAGGCAAGCTACGCCACTATATAATAATGGTATAAGATTACTTCTTATATCCCTGCTACGCTCGGGACGATGTCAGTGTTAGTGATTGTCACGCAGATGCAAGATTTAAACAGATATTATTCATGTATTGCACTAACATAGAAAAAAAGTCGTGGTAGCGTAATGGCTAGCGCACGCGTCCCAAACTCAAAGGGTGCGGGTTCGATCCTGGCCGGAACGCATGCACCGCTTAGGCAGTTTTCTGACCTAATGTGCATATTGTTACAATTACCATGCGCTAATAACGGTGAAGGAAAACTTCGTGATGCAACCTGCACATCGAGATAACCGATATGTCAAACCTTCCAAGCCCCCTTGGACAAGCGTGGCGGGTAAACTGTCCATTCCTTGTGATGGGAGGCCCGAGCCCGGCAGTGGGACATTAATCAACTGATATTATACTAATATAGCTAATCATTAATAGCGTTGTTTTTTAATGCTTTATAGCATTACTTACTTATGTAAGTCGCATTTGGAGGTGCTGACGCACGTGGAGCATGGGCATCAGGCACATTAGTCTTATCATGACAAGGCAAATGTTATCCTATTTTCGCAACTACATATTTAGTTACATTATAATAGTGTATATGAGTTATCTGTCAATGTTTAACGTCATTAAAAATGTCGCATCTCAAATAATGTAATAAGCCCGTAGCTACATCTGCTAAACACATTATACCAGGTGTAGCACCTACATAAACGCTGACGGTAACCATAAGTTGTTTTTAAACTTAATGGCCTGGAAACAAGTCACTAGAGCAAATTGTCGAGGTGTAAAGGTGTAGTGTTCACATCAGATGTTACCATATAAGGCGAATGCCACACTACATGTACTGGAGCGGCTAAGCGTTCATGCGCCGTTGCGCTCTTTGAGCACCCGTTAGACATATCCGAAAGAGGGTTAACATCGAAATTATCTTGTCGGTAGCCCAAGTCAAAAAGACTCCTCTATTTTTTTATTCGCTATATTATTTTATTTGTAGTGCACATAGTCGTGTCGGGTATCCTAAACGGGTTTTTAAAACCATAATGATATTTTTTAAATATAAGTTCATAGATTAGCTATTCGCTTTCAGTCTTAGGCCATTAATTATTCTGCATGGCAGTTCCCTTATCAGAAAACTGCGTAATGCACGATTATGAATGTTGTTTGTTGCAGTCTGCATTGCGTCCGGTAACACAACAGGATTCCTCTTAAGTCCTGCACGCAAGCTCCGCCTTTTTTTTTTTTTTTTTTCATGCGAAGGAAAATGCTGATCGATTTACGCACTCTCTGGGCCGTCACTAGGAAACGGCACGCATCCATCGGGGGCGATAACGCTAGCTGTTGGAACTTTTTAGAATGTTTTATTTTTCATAATTTAAATTTAGGTGTGATATTATTTCTTTGTTTTTTTTGTTGTCACTTGTAAAGGAAAATTTGTAAAGGCAAGTCAATATAATATATCCAGAAGCGAATTATTTCATTTATAATTTAGATTTCGCTGTATTTAATATTATAATCTGTAACATCTGGCGACCGTGGATAATATGGAATCTGCAAAATTAAGGAGAACCATATTTCGGAGAAATTTCAGTAAGTGCTCTAATCAATTAGAAGAGGAACTTGAAAAAGGTAACGACGTTTTGATTTCTGCACTACTGGAAAAATTTAATAAACATTATGAAGAGTTGTCGAATATAAATAACACTATTTTGAATATTTGGCTAGAAGATGAAAATCATAAGGAACATGATATGAACGCGGACTTAGATAGCAATGAGGAGTATGAGAACCGATATTATATTTTAAAGCATAGGTCGGCTAAAATTTTAAATAGACTTAACACTCCAGCTTCATCCCACAAAGACGCGTCCGTAAGAGATTCTAACGGTGGTGAGTCAAATAGCTCTAATAAGTCGAGACGCCGTTATTTAAAGTTACCCAAATTTGAACTGCCTACCTTTGATGGCCAAATTAAAAATTGGATTGGCTTTTGGGCACAGTTTAGGAAAATTAACGATGATAATGAGCTAGATGACGATGATAAAATGCACTACTTATTACAATCTATGGAAAAAGGTTCTCTGGCTAGGGATATGGTAGAAAGTTTTCCACCATGTGGTGAAAATTATAAAAAAGCCTTAGAACACCTAAAAGAACGTTTTGCAAAGGAGGAGCTCATTATTGACCATTATGTTAGAGAACTCCTTCAACTAGTTACTGGGAAAAATACTTCTAAATTACCTATCAGTTCACTCTATGACAAAATTATGACACAAATTATGGCTTTGGAATCTTTAGGATTAACACAGGACAAATATTCATGTTTCCTGTTTCCTCTCGTTGAGTCGGCACTTCCAGATGACCTAATAAGGGCATGGAATAGGTCGCATTTTTGTAAAGAGAAAAGAGAAAAACCACTTTCCATGCTTCTTCAATTTTTACGGTTGGAAGTTGAGTCGGAGGAAAGGATTAATGCAGCTCATTTTAATAGTAATAATAAATTTTCAAGGCACGACATTGTTCCAACCGCGACGTGTTTGACAACTTCTATGCAGCGCGATAAGAAGTCTCTTGAAAAGGCAAATAGTTGCATTTGGTGTGGAAAAGGTAATCATGCAAGTTCCGAATGTAACCTTGCAATAAACATGAGCCTAGATGAGCGCAAGGAGTTTATAAAGAGGAATGCGGCCTGTTTGATATGTTTAATCAAAGGACATATGGCAAGAAAGTGCAAAAAATTCCCAAAATGTGTAGTTTGTGGTAGACGACACTACACATTAATGTGTGGAGATTTGCCTAAGCCTACGTCATCGAGAGTAAAGTCTAATGTCGAACCTCAGACTTCGCAAGGAAGCATACTCACGCAGACTATACCTAATAATGATGTCAATATTGTTTTATTACAGACTCTGAAAGTCAGATTATCATGTGGCAATAAGGACATCATAGTGAGAGCATTATTAGATTCTGGGGCTCAGAAATCATTTATAACCAGTGAAGTTGTAAAGAAATTAAATTTAAGTCCACTTGGTGAAGAAAGTCTGAGTCAGACATTATTTGGTGGAAAGGTTACAAAGAAACAGTCTTACAAAATGTACAACCTGATTATTGCTAATATAGATAAATCATTTTACTGTAATATAAATGTACTAGAGCAGCCCAAATTGTGCGGCCATTTACCTAGACTGAGTAATGAAGATGTTGTAAAGGAATTAAATGCAAAAGGCATTTCATTAACAGACTGCATGGATAATATAACTGGTATATCTTTATTAATAGGGTCTGATGTTTTAGGTTTACTGCTGACTGGCCGGTTGGAGCGTGTTCACAATTTAGTTGCAATGGAAACAAAATTGGGGTGGACTGTTCAAGGTCCTATCAATCCTGCTGTCGGTATGTTTTCTTGCACTAATAACCAGATAACCAATCTACACGCTCTCTGCTGTCATAATAATATTGAAGATTTTTGGAAATTAGAGACATTAGGAATTCGAGATGAAGTCGCAAGTATAGGTAAAGGTGTTACTGAATCTGAAGTTCATTTGTTTTTTAAAAATACAATACGTCGTGATGACGAAAATAGGTATGAAGTGAGGTTACCTTGGAAGGCTAAGTGCTTGGAAAGCAATTATGACTTGGCTTTAAAACGATTAATTTCTACTTCTAGACGATTATCACGTTTAGGGCTAATTAATGATTATAATAAAGTGTTTAAGGAATGGTTAGAATATGGAATTATTGAGGAGGTAGATAATGATAATCGCGATGTTGGACATTATTTGCCTCATCACACAGTAGTTAAAGAGTCTAGCCTCACAACCAAAATAAGACCTGTTTTCGATGCGTCCGCTAAAGATAAAAATGGTTTTTCTTTGAATTCTTGTCTAGAGACAGGAATTAACCTTATAGAATTGATACCACGTTTATTAATACAGTTTAGAAAAGGTAAGATAGGAGTCACAGCCGACATTAAGAAGGCATTTTTACAAATTTCGATGTGTCCAGAAGATCGCATTAATTTAAAATTTCTGTGGTGGCATGACATTAATGACTCACCAAGGTCTTTAAAAACTTTTCGTCATAGGCGTGTTGTTTTTGGCGTGACTACAAGTCCATATTTATTATCTGCCACAATTCTTCATCATCTAGAAAATTATGAAGGTAATACGGCTAATAAGTTGCGAAAGGCATTTTATGTAGACAATTGTGTAGTAAGTGTCGATACAACAGAAGAAATGCACACGTTTATTGAAGAGGCAAAGCAAATAATGTTAGAAGGGCAATTTGAACTTAGATGTTGGGTTACAGGTCCTGAAATAATTGATCGAGAAATAGAGAGCGTTTCGGTCCTGGGTCTTATTTGGAATCCACATACTGATGAATTTAATTGTAAAGCGCCGCCTCCTGTTCCACAAGTCTTGTCAAAAAGAGTTCTTCTTTCCGTTGCACAAAGTACTTTCGATCCTTTAGGTTTTCTTTGTCCAACGACGATAGTGCCCAAATTATTAATACAACAATGTTGGATACAAAATTTAGACTGGGATGAACCGCTATCAGAGGAGATTGATAAGGCTGCTAGAGACTGGTTGCGAGAGATTGATGTTTTAAGCATGTGTAAGGTACCAAGACTAATTAGTCAGTTTAGTTTGAATATGAGTGAAAATAGTTTGCATACATTTTGTGACGTAACATAATCTTACGTAGGGTATTAGGAAAAGCAGCTCTTCGTTTTAATGAGTTAGTTACTGTTCTATGTGAGGTGGAAAATGTCATAAATTCTCGTCCATTAACTATTACGGATGATACAGAATTACAAACACTCACGCCCAATTCCTTCTTATTACAATTTAGACCAACTAATTCTAATGGTCAGGAATTAAATTTAGGTTCTGTTGATGGTGAAATTTTAAGCAGCAGATGGAAATATATTAATAAGTTATGTAGTGATTTAAAATCCCGTTTTACATTGGAATATTTGGGTCTTATTCGTCAGAGACAGGGTAAAGGTAGTTGTAAACCGATCAAACCGGGGGATATTGTATTAATTAAAACAGAGAGTAAGCGTGTAGACTGGCCTCTGGGATTGGTAAAGGAAATAAAATTGGGAACGGATGGCTTCCCTAGAGTTGCATGCGTCAAGACTCAAAATGGGGAACGTATAAAGGCAACTCAAAACCTATACCCTCTGGAACTTGAAAGAGTCATCATAGATGACTCTACAAAATTGGTGACGCGCTCCGGTCGGGCAGTTAGGATACCAAAACATTTCGACTGATATTGCGCGTACGCATCGCCGGGCCCGGAGTGTGTTGGAACTTTTTAGAATGTTTTATTTTTCATAATTTAAATTTAGGTGTGATATTATTTCTTTGTTTTTTTGTTGTCACTTGTAAAGGAAAATTTGTAAAGGCAAGTCAATATAATATATCCAGAAGCGAATTATTTCATTTATAATTTAGATTTCGCTGTATTTAATATTATAATCTGTAACACTAGCAATAGTATGCTTTGTTTGCGCTCCGTCCGCGATGGCGTGACACAGAGGAGTGTGGAAGACTCAGAGCGATGCCGCACGGGCGAGCAACCTCAATACCCACTAAAAACCCCCTCCTCCCTGTCGACCCTGCGCTTTGTTTGTGATAGAAAGACTGAGATATAGAACATAGTTACGCAACAGTCGATCCAGCGCAATAAAGTGCCTGGAGTGTGCCCTGGGAGAACACACCCCACTTCGAAACGGGGGCAGATGAATCCCTTGCGTTGAAGCAAGCTCCGCCTACTCCAACACTGCCTTGTAGGATAGTGAATGAGCTGCTTTAGATTCTTCTAAAGTTAAGGTTTAAGATCTTAGAACCTTCAAAACTTAGAGGAACCTGTGTCGTTGCCAACCCATTGCTGGCCCTGAACAAATAGTTAACATAGCATTTTTTTAAAGTAATTGTATGGTGTCTTGTAAAACCTATAACATACAAAAATATGTAATGTACGTATATTATACATTTATATGTTTATTTATATCTATAGTGCAAAGTATCGTCTGTTCGTCTTCAACAAAAACGTCCTTTGCGTACAAAGTAAGCGGGCTGTTGCATTTTTTCTTAGCACAGGATGCACGGCTATCGCCCCATCCGGTTGTTGTTAGTATGCAAACTACGGCCGCGGTATGGTGGTGCATCTGTGCCCATCGTACGCTCACACGCTCTCGTCATATTGAATTTTGCAAGATTCTTTAGAGTTATTGTGACTAACGCAAGATTTTTTTTTTTACTTCCTGAACTCGATCGATGATCACTGCAATATTCTGTAGCAAGCAGTATACAGCAGTATATGTCATAGCATATAATTACTCTAAGTATCAATGTATCACAGATTGTATATTGATCTAACTATGGTTGCTAATGTATAGAACTTTTGTGGCGGAAGCAGCAGACCTCAAAATTTGGTCCGCTGCTTCCACAATTACATTCCATGATGTACATTTTTATGTTAGATGTAATTATATTTAACCTCAAAATGTACGTAATTTTGATATTGAATAATTAAGCATGAATGAGACTTTCTGATGATTACTAAAGTTTGTATTAATAATGTTTTATTATTAATATTTTATTGTACTTACAAGTCTACTTGGTTTGTGTTCAGCATACCAGTTTCTAAATGAAATGTCATGATTTCCTCAAAGTTTTGAGTAATTTTATAAACAATGTTTTTAACTAAAAAAAAGCAATATAGAGCCTCGGGCAACGCATTAGCGTTGCCATTCAGCGAGGTAATATGACCAGCTCTGTTCATGCGCAGTACACATATTTTGCATATATATATCAGACTAATTAAAATAGTTAATTAAACAAAAATGAGTAATTTCGAAAGAGAACAAACGTATTTTATGCACGAACAATCGAAAATAAATATTTACGAGTCATTATTGACGGAAAAGTATTAAAAATTGCAATAGGGGGGCTAACTTGAAGGTATATTTTTTTTAATAAATAAATGAAGAACAAACAACTATTAACAGC
Organism: Dendrolimus pini; assembly: GCA_949752895.1. Taxonomy (NCBI): domain Eukaryota; kingdom Metazoa; phylum Arthropoda; class Insecta; order Lepidoptera; family Lasiocampidae; genus Dendrolimus; species Dendrolimus pini. Next base: position 17,229,823 of record OX457136.1, read on the forward strand.
GAACAATTAAGAACAAACGATGAATAAACGAATTAATAGAAAAAATTGAAAATAGAAAAAAAAAATTTTGGGGAGCTAACTTTGATGACCCCCGAGGGTATCAGTTGCAAATGTTGCAGTAATTTTTTTTAGCTTTAGCGCTTCATTATTTTCCCAATAGAAGACTGCTTGCTGCTATCGACATCTATTATACTTTCAGCTAAACTAAGAAATATTTGAATTAAAAGCGCCATCTACAAGAATACTATGCGTACAACAGTAATCTCATTAATACATAAAATTAAAAATACATAATGTTTTGAGCTAATTAATTAATCATTGTTGTTCAAAAATTAGGTGATATTCGCCCAGACGTTCCTCTCCCCAAAGTAAGATAAGATTTCATAATAGCACATATTTCTGTAGGGTATCTTTAACACGACGATGTGTTTGGTTAAACTTTTATATTTGTGTTAATAGGTGGCGATATATTAGTTCTCAAAGCCGTGATGAAATTGTGTCTCCCTACTAACTTTTAATATAAAATAAGTTTTTTCAAAATTGTTAATATAAAAGAAAACGTAATAATATATTAAATAGTGTTGAATTATTTTGTTATAATTTATAGCTTAGAATGCGACCTGTTTGCCTTTTTACATAATAGCAAACCAGAACAAATATTTAAAAAAAGCAATGATCAGCTGTTTGACAACTGCCATGATAGATATATGTATTCCAATTCAGCACCGGAACAGTTGATATGTAGAACATAGTTTTTGGTTGTCTCTTTTGCACTCTTATAGCTATTTGGATATATTCTCTCTCTGTCTATATTTTCAAAATTTTCAGTAATCAACAATTAATAATTTAGTCACATGTTGGAATCTGTCAAACGACATTTATTTTCATTCAGTACACAATTTCAAGTTTTAGCAACGTAAATTAAATCTATTTCAAAATCCTACTTCAAAAACAAATGACTTTTGGGAAAATCGAATCTTTAAATTGGAATACCTGTATTGGCAGTAATGGGCATCTCATTTTTAGAGCTATGACAGAAAATAGGTGGGTGTTTGGATAAGACTTGAATTGGTAATGTTTTGATTTTCTAATTTGTTTTTACTAATGATTTCTAAACTATTATTTCTCCAGAAAGCGATCCAGGGAAGATGATGCCTGCGAATTTATGCCACTATCGAAAAGAATTAATAATCTTCATATTGTCAGTCCTGTACCATCTCAAGAATCGATTCACCTTAATGGTATAACAGAGAATGGAGTTTCTTCATCAAGTTCGTCGTCAGAGTGTACAAGTCGTCCAAGTTATGACCCAGGAATCAACTCCTCTCAAAGCAGTTATTATTATGATAACAAATTGTTATTTGAACTGCATTTAGAGAGGATACAAAGATCTGGTCATCAGTTTCCATTTTAATTAGTTATAAAGTGATTACTATTAGTTGATAAAGCCTGTGTGTAATGAGTGGTATGCTACATATGTGAGAAAAAATAAATTATTTAGTAATTATTCATTTAATATGGAATTTTGAAATAAAATATGATGCCTACATAATTTAAGTTTTTTAATTTGATTTTTGGCAAACGTCAAAGTGTCAACCAATCATAAAATTTTCGTACGCCGCGCCACCTTACGATAAATAATTGATAACTTCTAAACAGTATGGCGGATTTCACCATTTCATTGTCGTAAATGTTATAAGTGAACGGGCGTTGTTATTGACGCAAATTTAGTAAAAATATGAAGTTTTTATCAGTTAAATTAAACTAGAGAAAGCTCCAATCCTTGTGCTATGAGAAGGAAAAATATATCAAAAGGTATGTTTTTATAGAATATCGTTGTTTACTGCGTGAATATCCGTGACCTTATTTCTAAAGCGGTACTCTGCGGTACCGTTATACGGGGCGCGTGGCCACCTGAGCGCCGGCGAGAGAGTGCCGCGTACACCCCTCCTCTCGCGATTTTCCTGGCGGTGGAGGAAAGAGTCGGGAGCGGGAGTGATTTGGTCACGGCATATGGAGGGGATCCCGCATCTTGGTGGGGATGCGACGCGTCCGCGTGATGGACGCTCCGCCGACAGAAAGGTACTGGTAGGGGTGAACAACCTTCGATTTCTGTCTGGTTCCGCCCACGTCTATTCGGCCACCCTTTGATTTCGTATAGTTTATTTTTCTTGCATTTTCTTTTGTAATTGCGTAACAAAAAAATAGATCTCGGCCATATTTGACAGTGACCCCCTTTTCTACACAAAGAAGGATAAATCCTTATTAAGACAATTATGCTGGTTTAATAAATGTACTTTTGAGGTTGATAGTAAAATAAGATCTTAGAAGTAAATATTATAGTTAGTATCTACAAATGTGCTAAAAGTTAAATTTAAAACAAGGTCATTGACATACATAGCATTGTGACCTTGTTTTTCTTCATAGAAAGGCATTGTAATTGAATGGATGAATAAATAAACAAAATAATTTTAAAACAACTATGAGAATTATAGTAAAATTGTTAGTTTTAATTAATCATCAGCACATAAAATAAGTAGGAATCAACATATATTGATTTGCCAATGTATGTACTTAGCATGAGATTACTCAACTGTCTGATTTGCTACACCAGTGAACCACAAGTGCACCTTAGTGTGTGTCTTGTGAAAGTACACCAAAGAGAAAGTGAGGAGCATGCTAGAGAAACATGCACACACACACAAATTGTCAGCCAGTATGTATAACTAACTCGTTGGTTGACTATCGGGCCTGCATAAAAAACTTTCTTTAACCCACTTTCTTGCATGTGGCTGTTTGCGTTCATCTTTCGCCTCTCACCGTAGTTGAATTAATTTTAGTGCTGTGCCGCGTGTGGTGGTCGGCAGTGGTATGTGCCCTACCATCGTGCTCCCAGTTGTCCCGTGAGCCGTGCCGCCGCGGTGGTGGGACATTGGGACGTGGGGATACGCGCCTCGATGTGCACAAGTGGGCCAGTGCTTTTTGATTTCGTTTTTCTCCCGCTTCGGCGGATTAGTGAAGGGTGACCATGTGTGACATGCAGAAAATGCCAACAGCTGAAGATGCCTCTTGGTATGAGGATAAGAGTTCCAAAATCTTTGTTTCCTTTTTAAAACTTATAACTTTTTTAATCCTATTAATAGAAGAATAAACAAGCATAATATTTTTTTTTCATGTATATCTACTTATAATATTAATTAAAAAAAAAAATTAGTAATCATATACAATAGTTTGTCTAAATAAAACCAGACTAAATAAAAATGATAATGTTAGAAAATCATATATGTACATTTCCTAGCAAGAATGTGTGTAATTTTGTTTCAGCTTTCACTGTTGTGCAATACAATGAATATTTCCACAAATATGGAGTCAAACAACTTTCTCATTGTGCACAAGTTTTCACTTGCTATTCTGATACATTCGCAAGGCCTTAATAAGTCTTTGTATATTGTCACAATTATTCATACATATTTAATTCTAATGATTATACCATACATTACTTTGTATTTATTCCTGCTTATATTATAATCATTGCTAATATAGTAAATTTTGTAGGATACTTTTGTAAACCATATAAAATATATTTTATGATTATGAAAAATATCATAATAGAATAACAATTCCTATATTTTCAATAAACCACTGACACCCTACATAATGGTTTTAAAGTTAACTATAATGAAACTCATTAATTTAATGAATAATATTTATGAATAAAGAGAGGATTCTTTTACTTTTATTTTCTACTTTGTCTTTGAAACCTTCCTTTATACTTCTTATTGACTATAGTAATTTATTTAGTTGATTAAGATATCCTACATAAAACGACTCGGTGTCTACCAGCTTATTCGAAAAAATACAACTTTCACTGATAATAAATAAGCTTTTTTAAAATACAAGCTTTTGAGATCCTGGATATCATGTAGCAGCAGAGTGCTAACCAGGACAAGTAAAACGAACCCGACAGGTCTATCTTGCTTAGTACAGGAGTTCCTATGGCCACTTTCCTACTCCATCATGATCGGATTCACCTCCATGGTACCAAATTATTGCATTGCCATGCGATATACATATGTGTGCAAAATTTCAGCTCAATCGGAAACCAGGAAGTTGGTCAAATTTAACTTGCAAGATTCCATCCGAACTTACATACATCCATTGCTAGTTTAATAAAAGCTTGTAAAAAAACATGACCATTTAGAATTGCATCTTTGTTTTCGGTTAATCTTCCATTTTCCTCCGTCACTTTGCAACTTGTTCAGGATTTGTTGTCACATAAAAGTAAAAGTATAAAAACTTTATTGCAAACATCTTAACGTTAAAGCAATATACCAGAAAGATTGGTATACATGTACCTAAAATTGTTATCTGGCTTGATACTCAAGCCAAGTCAAGATATGGTCTGTGATGGAACACGCTTACCTAGAAGGTACCTATAGACCTGTCTTGCTCATTGGAGTCACAGTTTGATTCCTGGCATAGTACCTTTTGCAAAATGAATTTTCCCCTATTTACTGTCTGATTATCTTGGATCAGCCCCAGAATTGTCAGAATATTACCAATAACACAAGTGTATCTTACTTTTTCTTCTTCAGCTAATCAATGTCCACTGCTGGACATAGGCCTCCCCAAGTCTGCACCGCATATATACATACTGATCTCCCATAGGCCTCATCGACCCTACACAAGTCATCGATCAACTGGGCTGGAATGGCCAACCTTAGTCGGTCCTGCAACAGATGTGATCAGCCCACTGGCACTGCAACTTGCTAATTTTGTGAGCTATGTCGGTTACTTTGGTCCTTTAATGGATATCTTCATTTCTGATTGTATCCATAAGAGAAACACCCAACATAGTTCACTCCATACCCCGCAGAGGGACTTTGTATTTGTATGTTACTTAGCTTGTGGATATACAATGTGAGAGTTTTTCAGCCGATTATATTATGATGAACCAATATTAGATGGTTCACTTCTGTCTTTCAATCTGTATGAACCAACCAATGATCCATATATAAAAATAAACTTGAATCATTCATTCTTTCATTGAATATTGTTGTGTCCTTTTAGTTCTGTCCTTTTCATCCAAATTGATTCAATGATCCGTGTAATATTAGCATCAGGGCTTTCTTTGTGGCACTGTGTGCCCACACAGTTCCCTTAAAGGACGAAAATATCCATAAAAACTGAAAAATGAAAAAAAAAAAACAGTTTGGTAACCTTTAAAAAAAAATGGATTTTTGATAGGTTCTTTGGAGTGGAGCTGCAAACAAAAAACTATAGACTTACAACTACGAATAATTAGAGTGGCCCCAAAAAAGAAGTGTCTGATTAGCATTGACTGTTACCAAATGTTGATGGTGACAGATACATGTCTAGGACACTAGTGTGTTAAAAGCCAAACTTAGTTGTTCGAATGCACCAGGAAGTATGTCCAGTTGTCCAATTATGAAAATGTTCTCGTCCGGAAGTATTAAGTGGGTTTTTTTAAATTGCGAAGTTAGCAAACTGACTGACCTTCCAGTTCATGGAAAGTGATTACTGTCGCCTTCAGACGATTGCAACAACGTGATGCCAGCCCTTAGGATGGAATAAAGAGGATTACAGAGGGATCAGACAGGAGGAATGGGATGGGGGAAAGTGGGCCATCTTTACTCATTCACCACACAAAATATGATCAGGTCAGGGCTAACCATTTCACGCTGATATTCTGTGGGTATCACACCGATAGAACCGCAGACCCTAAAAGCTGCAATCAAAAATGATTCCAGCATGTAGTAGTTGTAGCACATAGCATAATGAGCCTGGACAGTATTATAATGTACAATTTCATGTATTTCAGTGACGAAGACAGCGATATGAATTTCGCCACGTTCTCGGCGGTCGGTTCGCCTGGCACCCACTATGTGACGACCGGAGGCCAGCTGCCTGTCGCCAAGTTGCAGCAGAACGTACAGAACAATGGGACCTTGTCACAGGTATATGCAATATATTACTTAAAAACACATCAACAAGTTGTATAATGAGAACTGAAATCCTGCAGTGTTAGTCAAGATCCATTCGACTGACAATGGTTAAATATCTGTAGTCTCTAAAATTCATATTAAATCAGTCTCGGTCAAATCAAGATTGAATTAATATTGAGCCGAGATGGTGTACTCACAACCAAAACGGTTAAAATGGACTGTTGCCAATTTGAGTTAAACTCGGGGCCTTGATGAAAGTTATTGCAATACCATTATATATACTATATGACTTCAAAGTGTCTGGTATATATAATTAGGTATGCTTAGAATGGTCACATTTAATTCATGTAACACCATACAATACAACAGTGTTACATGAATAGAAAATAGCATAGAATATAATAAATGTAAATACAATTAAAAACTAAAAATAAACTAAGTTATAAATAGTACAAGCTATTTATAGACTCTGTAACAAATCGCTGCCAGACGGGAGCATGCCCAGAAGGCTGGCTGCATTGCCACGCTGTAGGGCAATACTTATTTGTTGGGCGTAATATGAGCCAGCCTTCTGATCACGGGTGGCATCAGAGTTTCTTGCAAATCTCTTTGAAGAAACTCTGCCGATGGACCCCACAGACCTAATGTTTCAACTCCAAACGGCACAGATATGTAATCCCTTCCTAAGGTTGCATATTTGCGCCGTTTGAGAGCTTCAGCTTTTGAAGCAGCGTTGCCAGCCTCTAACTCAGTCATTGGAAGATGTGACGGCGCTAGAGTGTCTACATGAATGGATAAGGTGAGAAATTAGTACATAAGGAGTTCTTTGAAAGTTGCACCTGTGACTGAAAAATTGAGAAGAAAACTGAGGTGGTATGGACATGAAATGAGGAGGGATGAAAGTCATATGACAAAAAGAATTTTAAACTGAAAGATTGTCTGGTACAAACGTAAAGGTAGACCAAAAAGCGATAGATGAGTTCCGTGGAGGGTAACATGACGATTTGTGATAAATAGAGGAGTACGTAAGAAATTAAAAGAACTTAAGGAATTAAGAATATTAAAATATCATTTTTTACTTTATATAACTATACTATTTCCATTTCTTTATTTTCTCGATGACAGTTCTAATTTGATAGTTGTAGTGTTGTGACCAAATAAGTAATGATATCGATCGCATATATTTATTATGTTTTGAACAAAGACAAATACAACAAAAACATTCAAATATAATTTTTCAAGCTGGGAACACTCAATGGCCCACCGCCATGAACATAATAACATTATTTTTTAGTGGATATCTTAAAAGATCGCAATTGGCTAAGCACTCGCGCTACCACCTTCAGCGGACTTTAAATGTGTCTATCAAGATGTAAAAACCATTAAAACTGTCCGGCTATTGAGGTAACATTTTTTTCTGGCTCCCCAAGTAACATATATAAAATTTAGCTTTTGTAATATAACGAAACTATAATTTATAAACGTTTAGGGGTGTCTGGCAGGGGGTAGCAACTGTCATAAGTGTCCGTCAATGGATGACGAGATTTTTAAAGTTATCCCGAAGAAAATATAAAAAAATGAGCTTTATTTTTTAACGAATTGAAGATACTATTTTATACACCTTTACTACCTGTTACCTGCCCAAGTAACCACAACCCAAACTCTTATAGTCACTGGTCGTTCTTTTACAGACAGGGGACATGCACTGAAAAACTTTCAGGTTTTATAAAATGACGAAGGTCTAGCAGTCCTGGGGTCTTAGGCTATAAGCAAGTTAAGCTTGTGTGATGGAAAATAATACAACGGACCACTTTGGAGCTGATGCCAGACACCCAGACCGTAGTAAACAACGGATTTTTTTTTACGAAATTTACCATTGCCCGTAATCGACCCCGGAGCCTCTGCGTGCTAATGAGGTTGGCCGGCAATGGCTTAGCCCGCTTAACCACAGTGGTCGAACATGGATAACTTGAACGCAAATTTGTAATCAAAGTTCAATTTATCCGAGTTTTTTTAATTTTATCATTGATACAAGTCTAGAATTCGCTAAAAATAACTAAATACGGATATTTGTATTGGTATTGTTATATAACATTACCAAGTTTCACATGAGCAGTGATCATTAAAGTTTACCAAGGATGTCTACTAGCGGAATTTGAAACAAAAATCTTTTAGTTATAATTCGACGATATTTACCAAAGAATCGCTAACATGACAGGTCTGTAATAGCGCTTAGCTTTTTTAACCAAATTTTTCTATTAATCAGTTACTAGGTGTTAAGCTCTGGCTAAGAAATATGGAGGGTAGAGCCTAGAGGCAAGATGTAACATTTAAAGAAACAAAAAGAAAAGATACACAAAAAAGATAAGAAATAAAAAAGGGAAAGAAAAGAAAAGAAACGTAAAAAAAATAAGACAATATAAAACCCCCTAAAAAAGCAAAAAAAACCCGAGCAATCTCGTTCGCTCGGAGAGAGAATAGAAAAAAAAGATGTAACATTTGTGTGTTGACAATGTGTGCGTCTAAAAGGAGATAATGAGGGTGGCGTTATTGTGGCATAGGATAAAATTTAAAGAAAGCGCCAAAAATAATTAAGTGAGGGAGAAAATTAACCAAGGATCGAAAGATTTCGACTTTGTTTTTTATTATTCAAAAATCATAGTAGTTAAATCATTCTACACGTTTTCTCGCAGCATTATATTTATTAAATTATTTTAGTCTACGTAAATAGTTGAGCTTTTTTATACTGGCATTTCATTTTACGGCACTTTAACAATTTTTAAATCATATCGTAGCTTATCATACGCATCCGATATTGTGGTAGATATTTGGACCTATATTTTCAGCACACCACTAGACACTTTTTCAACTTCCCCTCCATATATGTATCATCACCTTATCCTTACCACCTTACCCTCTACCCTCCATATTAAGAAATTAATAGCCATTATTATTAAAGTAAATAACCAACTTGACACCTGCTCTATGTGCGACGCAAGACTAAAAGTTACTAATAAGTACCAAAATTACTCTTGTCATAATGTTCTTTTTTCCTTATACCGGACGGACAGGATTATCCGGCATTCTATATCGTCTGGGGTATTTTATGTTTTATATTTTATTGTCTACTTATATATTTTTAGTTTTATTCTTTTATTTTCATGCTTTTTATTTTATTTTATATTTTTCATTCTTTTTTTACCTAATTTTTATAAACACACATCTATTACAATGGGTCCTTATTAGTCTTACATCATTCATTCCTTAAACCTAGATGTTCGACTATTCTTATTTATACTAACTTGACCTTGCTTATAATCGTTTGTTAAATTTTAAGAAACTGCTCAGCAACTGATTAACGAAAATCTTACCCATAAACTCCTCTAAAGGATAAGAGGTGGTGGTAAAGTAGTAATTCATAAATAACTGTCAAAAATAACCAATATCGAGAGGTAGTATAAGTGACTGCTAAGAGGCAAGATGGCAAGTTTTATTTGAAACAGCCATTGATTAGGGATTTAAGTCTCTTATTTAAGAGATGGCTAATCCTTTCTTAACGAGATTGTTATAACTAAGACCCTCTACCTTTTACAATTTGTTTGCTATTCAAATTTCATTATTTTAACACTACTTTTCCTTGTCATAACGTTGGGGTTGTTAGAGTTCAGATAAATATATGAAAGTAGCGCCCTTATTATTTTCTACTCTTTTCCAACCTGTTGATAGGTACCTATGACTGGTTGCAAGTGTTCTCATACAGATTAATATAATACTTCAAAGCTGCAAACATACAAGCAGGAAGTGAAAGTTAAGACTATAAAAGAATAATTTGGTGTTACATAAAACTGAAACAAAAGAATGAAATGCACAATTAAATTAATAATTATTATGATATGAGTATTACCCGTCGTTTGTTACAAAACGTCAAACATACTATGTGTAACACGTATATATTTTAATTACTATAATTTCTTATATTTACTTCTTTCTACACACCTACCCGACTCCGAAATAAAACTGTCAATATTGTTTGCTAATTTATATAATACTAGCTGTCACATGTTCGGGCTTGACTTGCGAAACGCGGTTAACGAATAACTACGCTATTAATATTTAACGTCATTAACAATTAATTATAAATTTTAAATAGAATGCAAGCTATTGATCAGTGGAAAAATCACATAGGAATTCGTTTTGTTTTTAATCTGGCCATTTTAAATAATTCCCAGAAAAAGTCCCGCGGGATTCCCAGGATAAAAAGTAGCGCAGAGCTATAGGTCTAAGAATTAGCTGTTGATCGGCGAAAACAGCATCGAAATCGGTGCAGCAGTGTTTACGTGAATCCCGAACAAACCGACAAGAAATCTAAAAAAAATGGCATCGGTTATATAGTCTATACCAGTGTAAATAGCTTTAATGTACAGGCACGCCATATTGAATTTTATAATATAGATATATATATATAGATTCCAGTTGTTTTTTTTTAAATAGCTTCAATGTACAGGCACGTAATTATTAGAATCTTGTAATATTATACACATATGTAGATAAACAATTCGGAACAAGTTTTCGACAAATAACTGGTTCCATATTTTATTATTCATTCCTGTTTTGCCAGCTTACTACTGGTTAGAACTGAACATAAACTCCATACAAGTAAAGTCGATTTTCTACCAGTGGTAAGGTAATCGACTTGACTGAAAAATTTAGAAGAAGAAGATTAATGTTGTATGGGGCATGTCACGTGTCAAAAAAATAGATGACATATGTCAGAATAGACGAGTACGAAAGGAAAATATAATAAATTGTTGTGCCGACCCCAAATAATAGGGATGCGGACACAAGTTAAAATAAATTCTAATACTTTTTTTATATAAAAGATCAAACGTTAAAATAATATATGATAAATATAAACTTTTTTAAATATCATCATAAAAGTAATGTTAATTTTCAAATAATGATTAAGGCGTTATTCAATTCCTTTTAATTGTAACTACTTATGACTACGTATAAAATGTATGACGGTGCGACGTTTTGTAAGTTTGTAGAAAGCATCTCAGTTGATTTGACTGCCCGCTGCTGGGAACAATGTTTTACTTCGCATTGACTGACAACTTATATTCCTGGGATCTTGAATCATCAGATGCTGATTGGTGATACTGGGACCACCTCAGAAGTTTCGAATTTAAAAAAACTTTGAAAATAGATTCACAATTGGCGGAGAAATCGCGTACCAAGCATACAATAAAAAGAAAAACAACAAACAGTCCAATTGAGTACCTCCTCCATTTTGAAATAATGTGCAGTAGATGTAGAGACTTGGCAAAGTGTTTTTGGTTTCAGGTAGTGGGTATGGTTGGCGGTGTGACGATGGGCGACGGCGGGGTTCAGTACATGCGGTCCCTGGACGGGGGCGCAACGCTGCAGGCTGCGCCCCAACTCATCTCTATACCTATCGCGTTGCCTGGGTCCAAACCTGGTGAGATATTAATATATGAAAGATTATTTATTTAAAGTTATTTAAAATGTTTCTTTTGAGCACTCTTGACTTCAGGAAGTGATATACTAGGGTATAGTATGACGATCCATCTGGTTGAGTGGGCTGTCTTGGCCGGCATAGCTCACTGGAATGCAGAGATTCCAGGGTCTATCCCTGACATAGTAAATTTCGTAAATGAACTGCCCTAACTAATATTTTTTTTATTGCATGGGTTCAGCAGAAAGGCAGACGGTCCACCTTAATAGTTCAAATTTCGTGTTATTACATTTTGAAATGTGACGTCACGAAATTTAGAGGACACCCCCACAATTTGTCACACACCGTCACACCTCGACGACTCCCTTGTCTCCCTTAACGTCTGATGTGATATTTGTGGCCCCTTACCTACATTTTGTTTATGTAATTATTATGTACATAGGTGATCCCCAGCAAACGGTGCAAATCCAGGTGCTGAACCCGAGCCTTTTGCAAGCGCAGCAACAGCCAAAATATCAAATGCAAATACCCATTCAAGGTTTCCAACAAGGTAATAAGCTACTCATCTATATATTTTATTATCCTACTAAAGGTGGAGACTGACTTGTAACGTGTGTTTGTAATGTATCATTCGAACTCTTGGCTGAAGTGTGCTCCATCCATTTTGGATCATAATGTCAGGCATAGAGGTTGTGTGTGTTTCATTAATTTTACTAAGTTATTGTTATTTGAAAAAGAAGAAAACAACAAAACGATATTGGATATCCAATTTGTACCAAACAAGAAACCAAAATGATGGTACGAATTTAATTAATATTCTACAGCTAATTCTACCCAAGTATCGTTTTTTTTTTTAAATTTGTTAAAATGATTGCATGAGTAGGATCCCATAAAATTGATTTTTCTTTGTATTTGTCAATAAATAAAAGGGCTTTTTCGTTGTCCCACTGCATTTTAATTATGGAAAATGGTGAGTGAAAAACGAGATGGATTCCGCTTGCGACTTGCTCTCGCGACGACGCGACGTGCGTTCACTTGTAATGTAACACTCAAAGGGATTCGCGAAAAAACCGACAGTCGAGTGGAGCACGCGGCGCTCGCCGCGAATGATACATTACAAACTAACATGTACATAGACTAGGAAGTAAAATTAAATTTTAACATATATGTATGACCTTCAAAAAGTGTTTTCCAGTGGAACTTATTTTGAATAAAAACTTTTGAATTTGAACGTTACAAGTCGTTCTTTGGTTTCTGTTACACAAACGCGATACCTTACACCAAAATGTTACAAGTCAATCTTACCTTAGAGGCTCGCGTCTCCCAGTTTTAGGATTACAGACGGTATTACCATCACACTTACAGAAAAGGTAATGGCTGATATGAACCATAAGTTGTTAGAACATAAGAAGTTTTTATTATTATTGCAGGAGTTCAGCAGACAGGCAGACGGCCCACTTGATGGAAGGCGGCTATCATCACCTATGGACATTTGCAACACCAAAGGTGCTATAAATGTGCTGCTGCTGGTCTCTTAAGGTAGACTGGAAGCTGGTCACAAATGCCGGAACACAACTCAAAGTTGTTATGGCGACATACTCTAGATCAGAGGTGGTAGCCATCAAGTCGGGGAATTACCCTACCAGCTGGCTGCGGGTCGTTTTGTCGCATCTTACGACAGGCCGCCCGGCCGCAGGAAATTGTATTCTTTCTCCGTTCCTGCACGGATAAGTATTTTTAAGCCTGTAAATATATATTATAGGTGCCGCAGTATTAACGTTGGCGTATTCGCCTGAAACAAGCGAAGCCAGTGGAGTACAACTAGTCGGGCAGGGGGGCTTGGGAGAAGGTAACATTAATATAATAAGAATATTAATTGATTAAATTTCAACCGATAATTAAAATGATTCCTATAACGTTATTTAACCCTTAAAAGGGGCAAAATTAATATTATTTTTGTCCATAATCGGCCAGCTGCCTTCAAAATTGCCGCGCTAAAACCAAGAGAATTATATCGTCTCTTTTACTCTAATACAAATTCTATGTAGTTAGAGGGAGAAAGCATCAGTTTAACGTTCGTTTCAATTATCTGAATTTGACCACAAATTTGTGGTGCTTCGCAATTAGCCGTGTGACACACTTCGGCAATAATGTGGTGGTTCCGTCTTAAAAGGTTCAGAAGGCAACAAGTTATGTCAACGCCCGCTCTTGCTCGTTGAATTTATCATACCCTGCCTTATTGTTATAAATTTATTTATTTTACTCGTATTTTCTTAAGTTTTTGTGACTAGTACATATAATTAAAATGTATTTTTTTACGGTTTTAAGCGCGGCATTTTATTTGATTTTTATTTCGACATTGCAGCCATTTTTTAATAGCCATGTTGAACGAAGACAAATGTCAAGTGTCAATGAGTAATGTTAAAGTTATTATTTAGCCCCCCCCCCCAGCTTGTTCATTTTAATTACTTAATTTTAATTTTTGTTAATGGTTGTTATTTATCTATTGGAACTTATTTTAATTTACCACCGCTTCGCAACATGTTATTGTTTATTTTCTTCCTTGTATCTGAAAGTTTTGATGTGAACAGGCCTCCAGGTGCTTTCGACGATGCCACAGGAGATGCAAATGCTACAACAGTCACAAACGCAAAACGATAAGGAACAAATGCAGAATAACATGCATCAGGTAAGACCGGAGACATATCTTTGTTTACGAAGGTTTTCATTGCTGCAAACAGTGTTGCAAGTTCAGAACAATTCTGGGAATACATTGTTATAAACACAGTGATTGCAAAAAGAAAATTTTGTGCCATTAAATGATGAATTAACAAGAAACAATTGTTTTTTTATAGTTAAAGCAATCAATATAGCCATAGGGCGAGAAAAAACAACGGCTTTATATTACTCATTAGTCCATTGTTGTCACCCTTTGGCTACCATTGGATTCAACCCCCTGTCATAGCAACAGTCCAGCTGAGGTAAAGCCGCCTAGGAAGCTCCCTCGAGCAGGTTGCCCCTGCTAAAGCTTTAAAGTCTTTGGACCAACAGCATAAAGTCATGTCTATTCATAATAAGTGCTGTTTACCATATTACCAAACCATGTCCCGCAACGGGTGGACCTTGAGTGCACTTACAATAGGCCCTACTTGCTGAGGGAATAGGCAGGAGTGCAGGCATTACCTTTTCAGTCCTGCTCTTACCAGGACCCTATTTCTGAATGAAAGACCTAACGCTATAACATTAATCTCGCGGTACCTTAAAGAATATTATAATGAATTACGTTTAAAACATAACCAAAACAAATTAAACTATTTCATACATAACTTAATTATGAAGTATAACCTCTATCACTATCTCTTTCTTACATTTAACAGCTATTGCCGAACTTCCCGAATACTATATGACCAAGCTTATTAAGCAAATGCCTTATGTGCAGTCGACCGTGTCAAGTACCGATTGCAAAAAAAACTCTAAAAATGCTAATGTGATTATGGTCACTAATTTTAATTTGTTCATCTAATTACATGTTTCACTACTATTACTAATTTAAAAGTCAATAACTGGTTTTTGTAATACATTCTTTTATTTTATTTTTGATATAAATAAAGAAAAAAATCTTTTTTAAAATGTAATAATAACAAGATAACAAATAAAAAACAATTTAAAAAAAACTAATAACCAACAAAAAGATTATAACAAAACAATTAAATACAGAAATGACAATCGTAACACGTGCGGACTTATCGAAGCTGCGAACGGTACTAAGGTACGCAGTATTTGGGCGGGGAGACCTCATTCCACGCGTTTGTAAACATATGGACCGTTTATTTTGAAAGTGGTGTAAGTCCATTTTCTTTTGTTTCGAGAAAATTAAAGGTTACTATATTTGTTGATTTAAAAATACAGGCAAATCATATGAGGTCTGGCATTGTTTCTATTGTTTTATCAACATTTAATTTGTTTATATAAATTTGTTTTTGGCTAATTAGACTATGATAACACATATTTATGTGCTGTAAATGGACGTACACCACTTTCAAAATTAGACAATTGTAAAAATCATTTAATTTCAATTTTGAAAAATCAAATATCGCTTAAAATATACTTCATTTTAATATAATTTTGTTTACAAATACGCATAACAAGACATAAAATTTTATTTTAGAAGGCAATTACATTGTCATTACAAGAAGACAAGTGTTTCAAAATATGCATGATGCACCGGAGGTATATAGGGTAGTAGCTGCTTGATGTCTTTATATTTTTCGTACGTAATAGGACTGGCATTTTGGTACAAAGGCTCCAGGGCGATTTTTTCAAATTTTAACGGTTTTCCAGGAGGTAATAAATTGATAATTTTAAATTCTGCGTCCGTCATCGTTGTTTTATAAAAAATGGTATATGAGGAACCTCAACTAACATATTTGCAACCAATTGACCTGTTCCCCATTAGTATATTTTTTTATCTGTTTTTTAATTGCATTTTGGAGATTTTTTGTTGAAATGAAATTCTCCCGTTTCATTTCATATAAAATGAATTTATCCTGTTTTCTACATTGCGCAATTACATTATAGTAATGATCGGCATCCATCTGCTATGCCACCTACCTCTGTCAATTGGACTTACACCACTTTCATAATCGATGATTATGCAATTTCATTTACCGACCGATTTTAAGTTGTACAAAACATGGGATTTTTTTGAGAAATTAAACACGGACTAGTTATATATATAAAAATTACATTAAATTAAGCATGAATTACGTGATAGCTCATTTTTCTCAAAAATGGACTTACTCCACTTTCAAAATAAACGGTCCATATCTTGGTACAGTAATAGTACATAGGAATGTTCTATCTCTTGACGGGTGAGCGAGTTTCACACATTTAATGTTCTCGTCGTCAAGGCTAAAGTTTTTAAATGCACGCTTTTTTATGTATTTGAAATTATTGTGATACATGTCAAATACCCAATTTTAAATTTTCTCGTCTTTTCAGGTGTTTATCACGCCAAATAACCAACACATAATAATCAACAATCTGAACCAAGGCAACAAAAGTTTAAACAACAATAACAATGAGGAGGACGACGATGTGGTCATCAAAGAGGAGTGCGACGATAATACCAATGACGATGTTAGTTATGCTTTTTTTTATTGCTGGGAAACAGCTTGGAACCGGTTTAAAATGAATTGTTTATAACCGGTTTTTGGTAACTATTTTATTCGGAGTTAAAGAGTGTGTTATAAAAACCTGAATTAACCGGTCTATTCTGCGAGGAGAGAAAATATCATTCTATCTCTCTCAACATGTTTGTGTTTCTTTCTATCTATCTCTTTTGTTTGTTTGTGCGGCAAAATCGTTCGAAAGTGGTTTATTCAACAAAACCTATTTAACGAAATGTTGACGTTGAAATTTATACATGATATGACCGGGCTTGTTACTCTTTTATCTTTTCTCACTTTTTAATATTTTTTATTCTTTTCTATCTCATTTCGGTTTTTGGTCTTTTATTAATCTTTTCATTAAAAAAATATATACTGCAACATATCTCCATAAATTCCTTACACATTGAACCGTAATGGCTACGTTTACCAAGAGATTTATAACGACCGCGATTTTTACCCGATCCACTTGCTTGCGGACATAACAATCATAAACTCTAGTAAAGTCTAGTAGAACTGATTATGAGGCGTTGATGTCATAAACGACGAAATACACTAATGTCATTGGTTGATTTGAAAATCGCGCCTTTTTCAATGTCAACCGATAGAGAGAATTAATGCTCTGTGGTCAACGCCCACTTGGACCCACCTCTTGTCATGGGTCGTTGAGAGCGTTGTGTGATCGAAAAAGATGACGTCATTAGTGACATTTTCGCCACAACCATAACGACCGTGGTCGCCATGTGGAATGGCTGACGGAGAATTTTGGGCGTTGTGAGCTACTACCGGAACGCGTCTTTAAATTAAATTATATCCATTTCTATATCTCTGAATTCTCTGATCATATGATCATGAAACATACAAACTCACATTCACATTTATAATAAGACTAGCTTCTGCCCGCGACTTCGTTCGCGTGGAATAGTAAAAAAAAAGTAAGTATAAAATATCCCGCGATTTTGAAACATTCTTCATTGGTGCTCCGCTCCTATTGGTCTTACCGTGATGGTGTATAGCTTATAACCTTCCTCGATAAATGGGCTATCTAACACTGATTTTTTATTTAATCAGACCAGTAGTTCCTGAGATTAGCGCGTTCAAGCAAACAAACAAACTTATCAGCTTTATATATATATATATATATATATATATATATATATATATATATATATATATATAAGATAAAACTCTCACCGACACCACACCTCAAAATCTCCATTTCTATTATGTTATGTTGCAGAGAAATTACATTATAAGCTGTTTAAGTAATTAAAGGTTTTTAAATATCCCACGGGAACTCTTTAATTTTTCGGGATCAAAAGTATCCTATATTTTGACCAGGGATATAAGCTATCACCATACCAAATTTCATGTAAATCGGTCCAGTCGTTTCGGAGATTAGCCGGTACAAACAGACAGACAAACAGAGAAACAAAAAAATTGAAACAATCTAAATTAGTTCTATTTCACTTCTTACATCCCCCTGACTCTGTTTTTAGCATTTTTTTTAATTGTACAGAAATTTGACCTGTACAGTTTTATTATATGTATATTTATTATATATGTAGATATATTGATTAGGATTTTAATCTATTTCAGGAAAGTTCACAAGGCACTGAAGCGAGTGAGACCAGTCCGTGGCAGATCAGCAGCAACCAGCAGGACCTGGTGAAATACCTCAGCCAGTTACCACCACAGGTATGTTTGCGACACATCTCTTTATAAGTTCAATGTAAATCCATATTCAAATGAACTGAGCCGTATATAAATTTAATTGTGTATATAATCAGAAAAACTGTGACAGTTCAGCGGCTAGCCTATTCGTGTCCTAAAGTGCGTGGGTTCGAATCCTGGCTAGAAAGCATTCGCCACTTAGGCAGTTTTCTGAGCGAGTGTATATTATTACAACTACGTTTTAATTGTTACAAGCGCAGTAATGATTTTTATTTCAACGTTTCAGCCGCTTTCCACTAGCCTTTGTCACGGTAGCCTAAGATGTCAAGTGTCAATGATAAATGCTAAAGCTATTATTCAGCCTACCTTGTTCATTTTAATTTTGCTTATGGTTATTAGTTACTCTATGAGAGCCAAATCTAATTTATCATTGCTTGGCATCATGTTATTGTTATGTTAATATTTTAATTATGTGTAGTATTGAAACTTAAGAACATACTAATGAATATTGTTACAATACAATACATGTTGATGAAACATGCTAATTCTGATTACCTTAGTGTCAAACTCGCAAAGCTGCTTTGGACAAACTTAGCGGGTATACTATCTGTTCTTCTATGAAATGGCTGGCCCAATCCTAACAGTGGGGCATTTATGGGTTGTGATTATTTATGTTTTAATATGAAAATAAAATGATTCCTTACAGGAGTTTCGTAGATGAAATTTCTGTTATTTTCTCTGATCTGGGTGTCTTGGAGCAACCCCAGTTTTGTATTACTTGTAATACAAGTGTACAGTTTTACACAACTAATAACTTCTCCAATTGTACTTGCACAGTAGACCAATTTTAGTAGCATGCCACAGTGTGCGAATCGTGTAAGCGGAACAGAGCTAAAAATGTATACCAAACAACACTGCCATTTCTGCTTGTGAATAAAATGCAATATAGATTATTTCTGTGTCGGAAACCAGGCTCCATTGTTCTTACTTACTTACTTACTTAACTTGAGGATATGTTATGTGTGTGTTTGTCTGTCGATTATTTATTTATGGTTTACATTTCAGCAAGCTCAGACTTTGCCAGTGTCATTGCAACAGTTCCTGAAACTGAATCCAACGGAGGCAAAGAAATCCGAAGTGTACAATATAGAGATCGAAGTGCCGCCCGCTGAAGAGAAGAGAGAGGAGCCCGTCATTAATGCTGTGATAAATGAAGGTGAAAGTCGTTAAGTTTATTTATTGCATGAATTTTAGCAGACAGGCAGTCGGCAGACCTGATGGAAAGCGGTCGCCCTCGGCTAGGTCAGGGGTCGGCAACCAGGAGTTGCAACTTTGGAGGTAAAGCTGCGGCTCTTTAGTTGCATATGCGAAAAAAGAATATTTATGGCTTTCATTGAATTTGTTTGCCTAATTGTTTGTTATTCAAGCACAAGTCAGTGTTGTATGTTAATGTTTAATTGTTTTCATTTTCTAATTTAATCATAGATAATTTTTAGTAAAGTGAAGAAAGAAATGTCACATTAATATTATGTGTTTGTTGTGAAAAACACTACTTATCCTATACATATGATAAAACTGTAGAGGTCAAATTTCTGTACAATGGAAAAAAAATGCTAGAAACCCGAGTCAGACGGATGTAAGAAGTGAAATAGAACTAATTTAGATTTTTTCAAATTTTATGTTTCTCTTTTTGTATGGGCTAATCTCCGAAACGACTGGACCGATTTAAATGAAACTTTGAATGGTGGTAGCTTATATTCCTGGTCAATATATAGGATACTTTTGATCCCGAAAAATTAAAGAGTTCCCATGGTTAAAAAAACTTACTACGCGGACGAAGTCGCGGGCAGAAGCTAGTATATGAATAAATAGATTTGTTTCTTTTTATCAAAACACTTAATTTATGCAAGTAATATTTATTGTTGGCAAGAAAAAACTTGGGGCCCTTTAAAAATTTTGAAATTTTCTAAATTATAATTTTTGACTCTTCCGACTCGAAAGGATGCCGACCCCTGGCTTAGGTGGTACTAATGTTTATCCGTGGTAGAGGGCCACTGTTTTACGGGGGTATCGGTGGAATCACCTCTACTGTACTAAGTGGTATGGCCCTGCTTCCCGGCGCTTAGTACCAAATCGGTGCGCTACGATGTCTGAATAGTTTAACTACGTTATTCATCCCTGGCATTCCTCTGTATCCAAGACCCGTGTGTGTGCCACAAGAAAAGACACTATTCGCCGGAATGCTCATATACTGTCTCTTCTGTATAATACATCCTTTCAATCAGGCAAAGTCACTCCGTTTTTAAAAAAAACTGGTACGGGAACATTATCTCACTTTATAATAAATATTTAATATCATATTACATGTACGTTTATTTATTAGTGTATTTGTATATTAATATTACGTATATTAGTAGGTATATATAATATTAATATGTGTTATTGATTATTTTCTTTTTTTTAAATTCATTTTAGGTATATGTATTGTGTGATATTTATATATCCTATTATATGTGTATTTAATTTGCACACCACCGTCATACACTTGTGAATCTCCCGTTCATAAAATCCATAGCCCGGGTTGTCTGGAAGAGATCGCTCTAAAGCTATAAGGCCGCGCATTGCTCCTAATTTTACTGTTTAATGTTACTAATGTAAATTGTTTATACTATGTGTATGTGGTAAACAATAAAGTGTTTTCTATTCTATATACAGTATTTAACCCTCAGACCCCTGCATACCTCAAGGAACAATTTCATTACCTTTATTTCGGTAAAACTTAGTCTCTCAGATCCTCGGAAAATTTGTCATTCAAAACTCCTCTGCATACAACTAGCTCTTACAGCAAATCTTTCACAGTCCAAGCATAGTCTTTGGAATGCGCTGCCTGTTAATATAAACCTAGCCAAATCACTGCTTACTTGTGAAGGATTATTATAGCTCAAATCAAGGATGCAGCAGTTATTGTCATATTTTACTAGTTTTATATTTATTTATGTAAGTGTATTTTATAATATTTTATTTACATATATCAATCATGTGTGTATTTATAAGATACTGATTGGTAGTGAGAATAATGCAACATGCCTCTACTATTATCAATTTTTTTTGTCTATCCAAATGTTGTCTTGGAAGAAATCGCTAATAGCGATAAGACCGACTATTGTATTGTAAAATTTTATTTCTGTTAACTGTATCTTTAAAACACCATAAAGCATAATCATTCATTCATTCATTCATGACACTCCGCGTAAGCTCTCTAAAGGGTGAGTGGATATTGATATCGCGCGTGTGCTTCGGCAGACGGCACCGTCCGCATCAAGAAGAAGAAGAAGTACAAGAAGAAGCCGCCTCGGCCGGCGCGGCCGCGGCCCGGCTCGGTGGTGATCGCGACGGCGTCCGACGGCACGCCCATCTTCTGCTGCCCCGAGTGCCAGATGGCGTACCCGGACAAGGACCAGCTCGAGATCCACCTCGTCGTGCACAAGATCGAGCGCCGGTTCATCTGCGGCATATGCGGCGCCGGGTGAGTGCTCATCTCTTAATTTCTCAAGTGATACTATACTTCCTATTGGAACGAAGTTCCTTATCGCGCGTTGCGAAAGGGGGCTAGACGGAAAAAATTAAGACCAAAAGTTGTAACGACACTTTTTGCTATAGTTGCAAGCCGTGCGGCGTTATCAATTCGTGTGTATTTAGCAAGCCGTGCGTGTTCTAACCTATACGCTGTTGTGTTTACGAAGTCGAGAGAGTGTGTGTGTGTGTGACTTCGTTCCATCCGGGTGTCCCTTGACCTCTCAAGTTGAGCCGCTTCGCTCTTGTACGCAACGGTTCTCTAGAACATTTCTCTTGCGCACCGTGGGCTTTTGGAATGAGCTTGTTAGAAGGTTAGAGTAGACTATGGATGTTTTCTGGTTCCGGATCGAATTCAATTTTTTTTGGTTTGATAAAATAAAATATGTTTAAATTTAAAATGCATTCATTAAAATGTAGCTCACGTAACCACATCATAATTGGCAGTAAACCTGAGAAAAATCGAAATGTGTGCTTGGGACACAGAGTAGAAGTGAAACTTCAATGGATAAGTGAAAAACGAATTCAATAAAATTTTAACTTAAAGTTTTTTAAGCAGGTTTTCAAATTGGACAAGTACATTAACAATCTGCCCTGCAATTTTTTGCAATTGCGAGATTCGTTTTCCATTTGTCACATTTGTCCATTGAAGCTTCACTTCTACTATGTGTCCCAGCACATATTTCGAAGTTTTAAATATACAGACAATAACTGTTGCTATATCAAATTAATTTTAACTTAAAAAATATAATTAGTTATTAAATATAATACATTTTAATTATTTAATTTTTGTTTATACTTATCATTTACTCTATGGAAGCCTATTTAATTTATCAATTTTACTAAT
Source organism: Dendrolimus pini (assembly GCA_949752895.1). Taxonomy (NCBI): domain Eukaryota; kingdom Metazoa; phylum Arthropoda; class Insecta; order Lepidoptera; family Lasiocampidae; genus Dendrolimus; species Dendrolimus pini. The sequence continues at coordinate 17,252,527 of OX457136.1, forward strand.
ACTTATATCTGTTTATCAAGACCTAGCAACTTAATATATTAAATTTACACAATCTTCACAGTAAAAACTTTTTTCTTTGATATATAGGTTTGAATAAGTATAAATATGGGTAAAATAGAAATATAGTTGATTCAAATAGAAATAATGTTTAAAAAACCTGCCGTAGTTTCTTGTGACGCCATTTTAATCGACTGACAAATGTGTAGTCATGACAATATGAATAATGTTTCGCTGACTTTACTATAGTAGAATTATTTTCTCTATGCAGTTTGGGTTATAAATAATCGGAGCGGTGAAGCGAGTATTTCGCTCTCTCTTCCACTCACGGGCCTTATGGGCAGGCACAGTGATACGCATTATTGTTGTCGATAAGCGTTATCGATAGTGTATTTAGTTTTGTCATTTTGTGGGTTAGTGATATAAATGAAAGAAAAAAAAGATAAAACAACGTATTTATTAAAATAAGAATAATAATTATTAAAATAAATTATTAATTAGGTATCTATATATTAAAAAAACTATAAGTACAAAAGTTTAGAATGTAACAAGTTATATTAAAAATAAATATAAATACTTATATCTAAGTTTAAAATTAACAGCAAAAAAGATAATAATGATTTTTATAAGAATGATAATCTTTCTTTGATAAGAATGAGTTCTTATCGATAATGGCGTTGCGCCCGCGCAACATGCTCACCGCCCTAGCCGGGTTGAGGCCGAATTTGATTTATGACCCAAACTGCACGGACAAAATAATTCTACTATAGTCTATCTATAATATTAAAAATCTCGTGTCTGTACTTTGTGTCTCGGGGATTCCGCGGGAATTTCAAAAGTCCTAGTCCTTCAAATCCCAGTAAGAAATATGAGTGAATCATGCGCTGGTGTGTCTCTGTCCGTACAGGTTGAAGCGCAAGGAGCACTTGGAGAGGCACAAGCTGGGCCACAACCCCGAGCGGCCGTACGTGTGCGGCGTCTGCCACAAGGGCTTCAAGCGGCGCGAGCACCTCAACCTGCACACGGTCATACACACCGGCGTCAAGACCGAGATGTGCACCGAGTGCGGGAAAGGTGAGCACCCAATACCGTTGCAAACAGAGAAAAATATTTTATTCAGAACAAAAACTAAGTTGAAATAAATAGAAAAGTCCTGTCAATTCAGACATCAGAGGTGCAATTTACTTATTTTAAATTTCTATTGTCATTCTAGTCCGGACAAATTAGACCAAAAAATAGGAGTGAAGTTACAAAAAAATCGCATCCAGCTAAAAATTGATAGGATTGTTCGAAACACCATTATAAATAAAATCTAAAAAGTCCTCATCGATCCATTACCTGGAAAAAAATTTCTTTGGATAATTTTTTTTCCAGGTAACGATCAATTAGACCCCAAGGTCAAAGGTCACGGGTTTTTTAACTCTTCCAACTTTTTGAATTGTTAATATCTCAAAAACGGAGGAAAAAAAACTATTAGGACATTTTTTTTATAGATAATTATATAATTTTTCTCTGGGCTAATTTTATGATAAAATTTACCGTTTTGCTGAAAATCAAGAAAAAACCTGTTTTGGTGACCTTTGGACCCCGAGTAATTTTTTTCCAGGTATTGGATCGACGAGGACATTTTAGTTTTCATTTATAATGGTGTTTTGAATAATCCTACCAAATTTTAGCTGGATGCCAATTTTTGTAACTTCACTCCTATTTTTTGGTCTAATTTGACCGGACTAGAAAGACAATAGAAATAAAATAAGTCCTAAATTGGACCTAGTCTAAGCATAGTGCTAGCCAACAAGGATCACTCCTGTTCTTCCGTCTGGGACCAGAAAGTGAAGTTACGGTGGACAATACAACACATAACAGCAATATGTACAATATAATGTATATATGAATTATTACAGACGAAAATAACAATGTGATAAAGCAATAATTTAAATAACACATACATATATAAAATCATGTTGAAAGTTCTTGATGAAATGTTTAAGGTTGACATTTTGCTATAGAGTGAACTTTCATACAAATGTGTTATATATAGTCTTTTTAAATAATCGCTAAGCAAATACATGCGTTATATAATTATAATAACCACAAGGATGCGAGTTAAGGGATTATAGGCAGAATACAACTTACACTTTCTTCATTGTATTAGGTTATAATTTATGAATATTTTGATATTAGTACAGTCATTTGGTTCGATTATAAGGCGATACCTGAAAAGAGTTCTGGGAGTTTTGTAACGAAAAGCACGGGTTTGTGTAAATTAATAATAGTTTGCGGCGCTCATATGATGATATGACGAAACTATTATTTTACAAAAAACGTATTATAACGTAAATTGTAACACTGAACATTGTAATATTAAACATAAACTGCTTTTAAGTACCATTTTTCCAATATGGCAGCGCGAGCGGCAAAGATAGAAAGTGACAAAGTTCAAATTCGGAAAAAGCACATCGAAATCTATAAAATTACCCATTTTCAAAATGACTGGAAAACTACCAGATGGTTGTACTATGTTAACAGTAATTAAAATTGATTTCTATGACGAAATTTTTGTTGTAAAATGATGATATTAAGATATTTCAATGCACGCGTTTTATTTTGTTTTGGGATTTATCGTACAACTAGCGGCCCGACGCGTTTTCACCCGCGCGCTGTCCCGATCCCGTGGTATATAGCGTCATGTTAAGACACACTCTATGACACTCCCTATTAACGTAGCTTTCCAACAGTAAAAGATTTGTTAAAATCGGTTCAGTAGATTACCCTCTACAACGTCACAAACTTTAATTTTAATAGATAACAGCCCAGGAATGTCCTACTGCTGGGCTCGGGCCTCACATTATAAGGGAACGGCCAGTATGTTCACCACGCTCGTCCAAAGCGGCTTGGCAGGTTTGACACATCAGCTATCTCGATGTGCAGGTTGCATTACGATTTTTGCCTTCACCGTTGTTAGCACGTGGTGATTGTAATGCATATTAGGTCAGAAGACGTGATCTAACCGTTAGGCAACCACGGCAGGTTTCTACCGCAAGGACCACCTGCGCAAGCACACGCGCTCGCACGAGGTGAAGCGGCTGCGCGACGAGGCGGCCGGCGAGGGGCAGCACCTCGCCCTCGGCAAGGGCGCGCAGGCGCTCCAGCAGCAGCAGCAGCAGCAGCCCAGCATCACCACCACCACCAACGCCAACACCCTCTTGCCCGAGATCACTATACACGTGAGTACACTTATTGTGCAAAACCGCTATAAATAGTTATTTCGCTCTAAAGAACTGTATCACTCCTTCATCTCATTTAGCTGAATAGAGACACGGAGTGCAAATCGCTACAACGGCTCTCGGTATTTCAAGAAAAAGAGCTACAGCGGGCAGTGATTTGACGAGCACTACAAATTTTTTTATTTATTTATATTTTTTAATTAAAAACAAAAAAAATGATTATTATTATTTTTAATTGTTTTATATCAACAGAAAAGTATGTCATAATATGTAAATATATGCTGATGTATTGTCAACGTTATTTTTATAGTCACAAAGATGTATTTTCACTGTACGTATGGACGACATTGTGCTCTGTGTTAAAAGTGAGGTGATTGAGCGGTGAGCCGATTTAACCGGCGAGCAAGTTGAGCCATTGAGCTATGTTTACCGAGTGAATGAGAGATATGTTTTAAAATGGCACAATGTTGGCACAATAAAGATGGCCTCAGAAAAATTACTTTTGGTATTCGAAAAGATTCACAAAAAGTAATCGGAGGGCCTTAGAAGGTCATTTTTGTAGATTCATACGATGTAACAAGATCAAAATAAAGTGAAACTTTATGCCATGTTTTACAACAACCAGTATATTTAGACACATGTTGTCAATTTATCAATACCCCAAAAGCGACCGCTTTAGGCCCTCAGGTTGATTTGATTTCATTTGTTTGCCCTGACAGGTGCCGACGAGCGCTAACATGCACATGCCGATCCAAATAAACATACCCCAGCACGTGGTGTCGTCGCTGGCCGCTGCGCAGCAACAGCAGGCGGCTGCGCAGGCGCAGGCCTCCGCTCACACCGACACGCACTCGCAGCTCGAGGCGCTGCTCGCGAACCACACGTGACCCAATGGATAGCCACCGGACCAACACCGACACGGTGTCAACGTGAAGCAGGAACCCGACGAATGGGCCATCTGGACTCCGTAGTGAAGTGTAGCTCTGAATATATCTAAGTGTCTGTTTATTATGATGTGAATGTTAATCAGTGGAAACATTGTCTCCAATGTTTTGGGTGCTTTATGTGAAGTTTGTGTAAGTGATGGCTTAAGCACACATACATATCAAGTGCTAGACGAGTATAAAAGTTGTTTTATGGCCCGTTCTTATATCTTACTGACCATTTAATTCGCCTTACTATCAGTTAAAATTTTACATAAATTCAATCAGTGATAAGACAAGTGAATACTAAGGTATATGAACCGGCCATCAGACATAATTTTATTTTACTATAGTGCATCTCATATGGTGAGAATTGCAGATGGATTTTATTGCATCAATAAATTAGGTCTGGAGACTGTACAGCTCATGAAGTACTGATGTAAGTATTCACGTTAAAAATAAATATCAGATTTTATTTAGGATGTTTTTTTTAAAAATATAAACTTAAATTCACCACCATGCTTGAATGTTCTCATTTACGGATGCCGCGTGGATGGGCGGCATAATTTTAGAGTAGACTATGGATGCTTTTTTTGGTTCCGGATCAAATTCAGTTTTGTTGTTTGATAAAATAAAGTATGTTTAAATAAAAAGGCATTCATTAAAGTATACCTAACTTACCAAATCCCAATTTGCAGTAAACCTGCGAATAATCGAAATGTGTGCTGGGACACATAGTAGAAGTGAAACTTGAAGTTTTACGGACAGGTTTTCAAATTGGACAAGTACATTAACTATGTACCCATAAAACTTCAAGTTAAAAATTTGTTGCTATTCGTTTTGCCACTTGTCCGTTGAAGTTTCTCTTCTACTATGTGTCCAAGCACACATTTTTGTTAGAAACAAAAGAATTACTTAAATTGCATCATAATTACTGTTTAATTGGTTTTATAAAATAACTTTATGGCAGTAAAACATAACATAAAAGTTGTTTTAATAAAATGATGAATTCTTTGTGATTCCTTTTTTAATACATTATGGCAGTTATTAATTTTATGTTACTACTCCATCTGGCATAATGTTATTTGTTAGTGACAGTTTCACATAGATGTAGTGATGTGTTTTGATGTGTTTAATGTGTTATATGTGATGCAACATTGTTATTACTTGTTAATGACATTAAATATTAACCGATAGTATATGTATATACAGTAATGTAGTTATTCGTTAACTGTGTTACTTTAACGCTATAAATAATTGGCCACAGTCAATAACTTTAGCATTGTCCCAGATTAGATTTGTTAATTTTTCGTTATAATTTGTATTGTAACGAAATTAATTTACTAAAGGAATCTGTTTATTTAAATAGTTATTAGAGTTCATCAAAATCAGTAAACAATTTTGAAAGAAATAATAATAGGTAATGGAAAATAATAAGTCATTTGCTGGTTTATTGTGTTACTTTTTTTCATCACATTTTAGACATGTAGTGTATAAAGTTATTCATATATGCAAATGGATGCTTGGTAGAGAATCAACTAAATTAAAATATTCGGTGGCTATGTGGCACCTTATAAATTGGTTTTTTTAAACATGAACGATTATAATATCGAGTATCTTTTTGCAGATTTGTCTAGAATATGAGTGATACATATAACATTACTGTTATTGTATCACTTAATTTTCACATTATACAATAGTAATAACAAACAATTTGTATTATGCTGTACAAACTAAGGCTCTGTGGAAACTGGCCACCGATCACAGCCACCGGTGGTGGCCACACCCGAATAAAAGTGTCGGCGGAGTCCCCTACAAGATGTATCAAAAAGCGTGTGAACTGCTTGTAACTGGCTACCGGTGGCTAATGTCGGTGGCCCGTTTGCGTCCAGCCTAAATCAACACTATCTATGTTAATTCCGAACATAATTTTTATTTCAAAGTGCTCGCCAAAGCCCTGGGTCCGCTTTCCTTTCTCTACTTTTTCTACTCCAGTACGCGCGGTCTTCAGCATCCCCCGTTTTGACACAATTTGTAGGCATGTCATCATTGAAACGTCAAGCCAGCATTTCGTGGGGTCCGTCCCCTTCGATCGGGACCTGGCGGAGACGGCATGGCTAGATATTTGTTCTCCAACATGATTAGCCGCTTAATTGACGTAATTTGTGAATGGCAAATGTATTTGTTGGTAAATTGCAATGGTAAATTGGCGATATTCGTCTATCCTTCTGGAATAGACAGCCTTGGGATGTGTTCCGGCATTAGTGACCAGGTTCCGATCTCCCTTAAGAGAGCAGCAGCGCATTTGTAGCACCTTCGGTGTTGCGAATGTCCATAGGCGATGGTAACCGCTTTCCATCAAGTGGGCCGTCTGCTGAACTTATGCAATAAAAAAAACGGCACTTATAATAATTCCGGTATTATTTTTCTTTAAAGTAGAACATTTTGTATTTTTAAATCGATTTATTTACGTATAGTGTTGATGGTTTACTGACTGTGCATTACATGACTCGCAGAACATTACGTCACCTACAACAATAAATTACGACAAATATGTCATTTATTTTATATGGCTTTAGTGTCAAGAAATACGTTACTTGATAGACGTGCAAACGTCAAAGGTAAAATGAACATTTGGAAACAATAAAAGCACAAAAGGTGGACTAGCATAGTTTGTTTAGATAGTGTGAAAATAAAACTAAAAGTAACTTATGATATTTCATGCTCTATGGTTCTTTTGAATTTTAGAGAGACGTAATATTTTGAAAATAAGATCAAATAAAAGTTTATGAATCTTTCTTTTATAATGAATATTTTATAACTTTTTTTAGCTTGAAATAGTCTTCGATCCAACTAAATAATCTAATGTGTACATAGTGTATCTTACTTACATTGTAAATATCATTGCTGTGATATTTATACCCTTTGTCCAATGCTTCTATTTTTTTTGCACTCGCGTTTTCATAGATAAACTATGACTTTGGAAGTAGATGAAGTGTAGTTTGTCTATGTTATTTTTCCGCTAATTGTGATATGTATCTCCGGCGCTGACCGTTTTGGTAAGAATAATCTGTGGCAATTTTGAAACAAATGTGGGAAAGCCATTTTTTGGAATAGCAATAAACCAATTTACTTGATACTTATTTGTCAAAGTCTAATTGAAATCTGTGAAACAGTTTTTTGTTAGGTAAGGCAATCCTGTTTCTCTCTAATAGCAGAAACCTGCACAGTAGTTGAATTTGTATGAAAAATTGTCTACTGAAAAGATATTGATTGTTAACTAAAAGACACTATAGTTTGAGGTGTACTACGGGTACCTACACCTTATTATGAATTAAAATGGTTAATAAAAACACTAAATTTTATACTGTCATGTATATGTCTTGTGTACTTTAATACAAGAGTTAGCTATTTAAGATGTATCAAAATTTATATTATCAATTACACATATAAGTTTTACTCAAGACATTCTCCAGAATATCCAATACGAACTTACTGTATTGTTTGGAAAACTCACTAATCATAAAAATCACTCAAAACACTAAGGCTGGTGTGCACCGACCGACCAGCCGGTGGTTAAAATAAATTAATCGGTAAAAATGTATGCATAAACAGTGATTATTTTATTAACCGCCGGTTAAATGTTGGTGCACACCAGTATAAGTCTGCTGTGTAATTAATTGTCTTTTGTTTATTAACTTACTCAACTGGATTCATCAATCGAGTGAGTATGCTCACTTTAGTGAGTTTCGTATTAAATGAATGAGTTTCTGATTATCTACATAAAACATTGTTAAAATATTGCCACAAATATACTTTTTTTTAACCTAAATTATGATAAAATAATTTAGAAATTAAGGCATGTATTTTCCGCCACTTGATATTAATATTGTCAGCTTTAAAATAGATGTAAATTGATTTACGAATTATATTTTTGTACTTAGATTTAAGTTTTTTTATATGTATGTTGCATAGAATATTACGGTGTGTTTGTACGTACGTACGAGGAAAGTTCATTGTGTGGTGCTCTGTGGGATGTCTTTCATCGTCTACTCTATTGGTGGTGTTTAATAGGTTTTAGTTCATCAATATTGTGGTATAGGAACTCGGCATTTGATATTGTCTCTCTTGTGGGTAGTTATTACCGGATGCTGCATATACCGAGCTATCCTATAAACCAATGAGAATGAACTGAGATTAAAATAATACCTATTCTCTGATTTTTAACTGCCTGGACTTAAATGACAGCTGCGATCGACTTATCCATAAGTGAGTTGTGCGAGTTGATTATATATCTCACCGCTATAAGTTTAATCCTACAGGATTCAACTATAGTGGTGAGTTGCATGAGTTGCTCCAAGCTTGCAATGTAAAAAAAAAGGTTGATTGCATCTGTCATTTTAGTCCAGGTAATTACAAATCAGAGTATAGGTTATGTTGAACTCTGGGAATTTATGATGTCTGCGTTGTGTTTTAAGAGGTGCTGATTAATCTAAACTATAGAGTAGCCGATAAAGATATCGTTTTGGTATACAGATTCCCAATTTTTTTACTCCCTTACTCTTTGTACAGTCAGCGTCATATAGTGAGTGATAGTTGAAAAGATCAAACAATTAAAAACATTCAAAATAATCAGTAACATTGATACAACCATAGTAGTCTAATTGTTCAGACCATCCTTCATAAACGAACATAGCGAAATACGAATAACTTCAAACACATATTTTTTCTTGATAAATGACTAAATACACAAGATGAAATACTTCATATTATTGAAATACATGAGTTCATTTTAATCGTTTATTTATTTAATTTTTTATTGCAGGAGTTCAGTAGACAGGCAGACGGCCCACTTGGCGGAAAGCGGTTGCCATCGCCTATGGACAGTCGTCATTGTTATCTGAACAAGCACAACGCCAGTTGTTTTTAAACAGCCAAAGTATTTAAAAATAGACACATGACGCTGACTGTACGTAAATTGTAATTTTGCAAAGTTTCCTAGCTTCGAACGTAGCTAGTTTTAAGTACTGTATTAAAATCTCACGAGTCGAATTCATGATTGTCGTTGAACAATTTATTGATGTTTCGATCGATAAATTTACATGTTTGTGCACTGTCCTTTAGATGATTTAGGATTTGGAAACATTTGTTGAAGCCATTTTGGAATAAGCTATATCAAAAAGTTTAGTACGTATCTTTTTAACATCGTTAATGAAAGGATATTTGTGACTCTTCAAATATACTTGAATTTGTTTAATAGTAAAAAAATCTTACTAATGAATTGCTGTGTAAGATATGTTTTTTTAATACAAAACAGTTACTGCGCCATCTGCAGATATTTAGAGATGCTATTAAATCTGACGCGGATTATTGTTAAAAATAACATTTTGTACTACAATGAACTGATTTATTCTGTAGCAGCTTTATTAAGTAAACCTATGGCTGTATCTATCTATATTTTTAAATAAAAAGTAGTTTTTTTTTCCAAATAACATTATCTTATTTGAAAATGTTCTGGCTTCAACAGAATGGTTCAATCTATTTAGTACGACGAAAGAAATCACATATTTTGTAATATATTTGCAATGGTAATTAGTAATTGCATATAAGACACTAATAAATAGATAACTTAAGTAAATCGGATAAGTTGTAAATGTATGAAAAACTTTTTGTATGAAACCTATTTATTAAGAAGACAGGAGTAATGAGATTAAAAAAATAAATTACTGATTTTTGAGAACTTGCAATTTTATTTCTTCAAAACTTGAAACAGTATATATTATTTGTATACATAACGAAAACAGATCAATAGAAACCGTAACTCTGAATGAAAAGCTCCCTAATCCTACATGCCTAGATGGCGCCACTGGTTACTTTCCTCACTTTTGTCATTTTAGAATTGAGATATTTTTGGACAAATCGACCTTGAGAGTAGTGGAAGTTTCTTCTAAATTTTCTATTGACTTTATAGAAAATTAAAATAAAAGAACATCAAACCCGTGCAACGGAATGATATGAGCGCCATCTGTAACACAAACAATGAAAATACATATTGAAAATAATAAAAATTACATATTTAAACAATGAAAATTGCATGTGCGAATTTAAACGATTTTAATATGCATCTATTTTATAAATATACTCTATCATCAATGCAAAAGAAAAATTGACGTAAAATAAATGAACACCAATATTGTTCTAAATTCAATAAATTCATTAGTAGCCAGTCCTGAACATCAATATTGTTCTAACTTAAAAAAATCATTTGTGATTAGATTCAACCTATATTCCATCCCTCTCTTTATATATTCAACTAGAGTTTACCCCGCGGCTGCGCCGCGGGTTAACCTCTAGTGCGTGTCTTGTTTATAGAGCAAGCAGTACAGGTTATATTGTATTAATTTTTTATGTATTTGTCCCTAGAAGATTCACTTCATTTTATATCGCTAACTATACCATCCCCCGTCTATCTTTAAACAACATACATTACAGAACTAGACCAAAAAGGCCAAAATGACCAAAAAGGCCACAGTGACCGACATGATCAAAATGACGGAATAGGCAAAAACGACCAAAAAGGCCAAAATAATCAAACTGACCAAAAAGGCCACAGTGACCGACATGACCAAAATTACGGAATAGGCAAAACGACCAAAAAGGCCAAAATAATCAAAATGGTCAAAAGGCCAAAATGACCGATATGGCCAAAATGACGGAATAGGCAAAAACGACCAAAAAGGCCAAAATGACCGACATGGCCAAAATGACCAAAAAGGCCACAGTGACCGACGTGACCAAAATGACGGAATAGGCAAAAATGACCAAAAAGGCCAAGATAATCAAAATGGTCAAAATGACCAAAAAGGCCACAGTGACCGACATGGCCAAAATTACGGAATAGGCAAAACGGCCAAAATAATCAAAAAGGCCAAAATGACCGATATGGCCAAAATGACCAAAAAGGCCACAGTGACCCACATGACCAAAATGACCAAAAAGCCAAAATTACCAAAAAGGCCAAAATGACTGACTTGGCCAAAATGATCAAAAAGGCCACAGTGACCGACATGGTCAAAATGACCAAAAAGGCCACAGTGACCGACATGGTCAAAATGACCAAAAAGGCCAAAATGGCCAAAAAGGCCACAGTGACCGACATGGTCAAAATGACTAAAAAGGCCAAAATGACCAAAAAGGCTACAGTGACCGACATGGTCAAAATGACCAAAACGGCCAAAATGACCAACATGGCCAAAATGACCGAAAAGGCCAAAGTGACTGACATGGCCAAAATGAGTAAAAAGGCTAAAATAACCAAAATGACCAAAAAGGCCAATATGAAAAGTATCCCTTGTCCACCTTCAGTATTTAATTTACATACGTACCGAATTTCAGCCAAATCGGCCCATTAGTTCTTCCGTAAAAGCATAACAGACAGAAAGACAAATATATTTTTATCCCGGAAACTATCCCATTTTTCGGGACAAAAAGTATCCTATGTTCATTCTCGGCATCGAAAACATATATATACTGAGTTTCAGCCAAATCGGTCCAGTAGTTTTTACGTGAAAACGGAACAGATAGACAGACAGACAGAGTTACTTTCGCATTTATAATATTAATAGGGGTGTACTCTTTGCATCCCTCTTATCCCATCATAAAGTCTGGCAACGCGTTGGCTTCGCCACTAGTGTTGCTAACGTTTATAGGCGACGGTAACTACTTTATTTTAGATGGGCCGTCAGGCAGACAACAGTTAAGCAATAAAAAAATACGCACACTTGTTTGAAGGAATTTTAAACTATTACTTATTACAACTTAAGGTTGTTATGGCGACATACTTTACACCAGGGGTGGTAGCCAACAGTCGGACAAATGCCCTACTACCTGGCTGTGGGTTGTTTTATCGCCTCTTACGACATGCCGCTCGGCCGCAGGAAATTGTGTACTTTCTCCGTTCCTGCACAGATAAAAGTGCTTAAGAGCTTCCTAATATTTCATTATATTGATTTTAATTTTAATGACTAAATATTGACGAACAACGTATGTATGTATATACACCAATGTGGCTATTCGATAAATCGTCTCGTATCGAAAAATATTCAATAAAAAATATGTTATTTTTATATCGTTAATAAGACGCATTCGGCCTACCATTATATCGAGCCTTTACCGCGATTATATCGTAAGCGACATTTGGACCTCAGCATTAAAAAAGAATACTATAGTATATTTTTTGTTGTAAGCAATTGTTTTGTTTAAAACCTACACCCCCTTCCCTGAAGTACGTGGCATTAGTCCAGTGGCCTTGACAGGTCGCGCGTGTCTCGACAGTCGGTGTACCCCCGTGCCCACTCTTCGGCGGCATCGGCATTCGGCACCCTCTTCGTGTGATCGGGGGCCCACCGCGCAACCGCCGTCCATCGCGCAACATGCCCGCGCATACCGCCATTCCACACCTTCCGTATTTCATCAACTGCGACCCATTAAAACGTAATGAAAACTCAATCAAGCATCGAAACGAAGGTAATCTTTTACTTATCTATCAATTTGTCAAAGTCCTCGGATTGTGGGGCTTCGAAATTCGCGTTCAAAAGGCGATGGTGTGAGAGCGCGGCCCCGTAAAAATAAAGCGTTAGAAACGATTGGGGTGAGGCAGAATGGCGGGGGTTGAGTTAGCGCCCACATTAGAGCCCCTCCCTTATTACTTTTCTGATTCCACCAGCACTCGTGCTCTCGCCGCCGACCGCTGAGCCATGTCCGCGTTTGCAGGTTTGAAAGATGAATTTCGCACCGTTCAACGGGCACATACCGACCGCGGCGGCGATACCTACTATCCACCAGTTCGCCGCAAAATTTGGATATGAAGGCTCTGGCAGCAGCTCTGGAGGGGTGCTCCAGGAGACTAGATACCAGTCTGGTAGCAGTGGGGTGCAGTTTGCAGTGGCCCCGGCATCGGGCAGTGTGACAGTGGACGGAGTCAAGTTCCGACAGGCCGAAAGCGTTGTGGTCGTAAGCAGCGCCCAGCCTGGCTCCGTGACGCTAGCCGGCCTAGCACCGTTACACACTGGTAAGTAGCGTGAACAAAATCTCTTAAGGATTTATTATAATTGGACTATTATAATCATGCAAATTAATATGCAGTTTTTATTATTCTTTTTTGTACTTCTAAATCTATAGTAAGTACCGTCCTATAAACAATGATGCCACCCGTGATCGGCTCGGCTAGTTGCAGCGTGCCAGACAGCGTGGCAATGCAGCCAGCCTTCTGGGCACGCTTTCCTTTGACAGCGATCTGTTACATAATAATTTACATCGATTTATTTATAAGATAAATAGATAACACTTTATTGCTCACCAAAATAAACAAATACAGGAACAAAATGCATAATTACAATACTTCTTGGCAAAACAACCAGCGGCCATATCGCTAAAAGCGATCTCTTCCAGGCAATCTAGCTTAAAATAAATTCTTAACTAATCCGGCGATGTAGGTGAAGCAGAAAAAAATAGGACTTATAAGTTAGTTATTGTATTTTTATAAGTTAGTTTAATCCCTTTAAATATTATACTATCTTTGAATTGTATTAAAGTAATTTACTTTTTGGTAAAAATGTTGGGGGTATAAACTTTTTTTTTATATATATAAATAGGTACTTCGCCTATTGTTTAGGAAAAAGAGTTTAACGGTGAAACTTTCTTTTTAATTTTTAAGTAATTTAGTTAAAAAAATATTCAAATAATATTGATGACATCAATAAGGTATGGTAGGATTAGAGTGACGTTTCCTGGGCCCATATTCTTCTTGTAAGATAACAACATAATCTAAAAAAAAACACGTGATGGAATTATTCTTTAAAGTCGAGCATATTAATTTAAAATATGTAGTTTAAAATGTGTAGATACATGAATATTGACTTTGAACAATTGCTTTAATTTGAAGTCCTACCTTATTTTAGTTAGGGTGCCTGAAAGAGAAAGCCCTAAGAAACAAATCCGCCTCCCCGGCCTTACTACTTTACCAAGAAAGTATTTTGGTATTTTTTTCTGGTGAGTAATAGTGTTATTTATTCATTCATATTACTGCATTATTTCTGTAGTAAACACGGGTGTAAAATACCAAACAATATCCGCGACATCGTCGGTCAACCTGGGGAACATCGCGTATGGGGGGCAGACGAGCTATGTACAGGCAGAGAGCATCCACCAGCTCAAGGCTGAACAGCGGACCGACAAGCGGGAGTACAGAGACGAACTGCACCATGACATCATGGCTACTATGATGCAACAACATCAGGGTGAGTGGTTTAACTTATAGCGATATTTAGGAATTTATCTAAAACTGCTCTTTGTATATTTTGCTTGAGTAATCCTCGGTTCTGTGTCACAGGGAAACTTCTACGCTTCCCAGAATAAAAGTCCTATTCTATAAGTTTACCAAACTTAATTAAATATGGATCGTTACAAAGATTTTTAACAGGAAACAAGCAAACAAACATTAAAACAAATTTATTTGTAGCTTTATATTGTTACGAGTTGCAGGACTCGAATTAAAATGCTAAATAGAATTACTATACAATTTATTAGAACTATACAAACACGTATAACACGGGTACAAATATCACTGAGCACAACCAGTCCAAACGTAATGCACGATTCAATAACACTCGCAAAGTCCGTCACTATATAGATTATCGAATGTACACAAGTCTTGCCTCGCGGGTGGTTATCGCTCCACTGCCTCGACTTTCCATTGGAGCATTGCTTTATGCTGCACAAATACAATATGTCTCAGGGATGAGACTGAATTTCTTAGAATCACATCTGGCTAAAGACTACCATAACAGATTACAATCACTATGGGCTGTTTTTCTAGTTACAAATTTTAAACACAAAGTAAACAAAAGACAATAAAAAAGGTAATAAAATGTCTACAGGTACTTAGGTATGAATTTGTCTTTTGTCAGTATTCAGGTCGTAACAATATGTATTAAGTACTAGATTTAATTGAAGACTACTACTGATTTAATGGATGAATGAATGATGAATGACGAGCTGTACTTCGTTAGCGTGGGACTTTATATTCGTGTCTTTTGAACCCTGCAAGATATAGAAATAGAGAATATAATGAAATTTTCAGATAAATTCAAGCATTATAACCCTACTTTCATTGATTGATTTAGTAGCTTATTCGAGGGACAGACTATCATAGAAAATTTCTAAAAACAGTAATGTATGATTAAGTTTAATTTATAGGTTATTTAGAAATCAAAGACAGATATTTCAATTTTATTGGTAGGTATCTATTTTAAATAAACTTTAAATTAATGTAGGCGAAATGTGAAAGTTAAGTTAGTGAAATATATTATTATTATATCGTATATATTTGCACAATCAGTTTCATAATAAAATATTAATAATTTTCTAGTCACGCAAGCGACTCCACTGCAACAAGGCACTCAACAGCTGTTAGTGGTTTTGCATGAGCCCAAAGAAGCAGCGGCATTAGCGCGGGCCATCAAGCAGGAAGTGAGACCGGAGCGTGCTGCCGCAACTGCCCCCGCTGAGTTTATAAGTAAGTCTGACCACATTTTAATTATTTGGTTATAATTTTGTTTATGGTTATTATTTACTCTGTGAGAGATTAAAATGGGTGGAAGGAAAAAAAACTATGACCACAGTTTGACAATGTACCAACTGCGGTATGACGCAAGGCAAATAACACGTGTCACAGACTTGGTTATGTCTGTACAAAAAAAATGTGTGTGTATGCAGTTCACACGCAGTAGAAGTGAAACTTCAGAGGATATAATCACAGATATTATATATATATATATATATATATATATATATATATATATATATATATATATCACTTTTCTTTCGGTCCAAATTGTACCTATGTTTAATCATCGGTCTTATGGACTCTCTAATAGATTTATGTGTTTATCTCTTTTGAGTGTCGTTCGTTCCATTGATTTTTAAAACAATGATTCTAAAGAAGCTTCACTTCAAAATTTCAAGACAGACGCAGACTAAGTCGCGGGCGGCTGCTTGTATTATTTAAAATAATTGTGTTTCTTCGTATTGTATTTATTGTAAAGACCGTGCTTAGATATATTGCATTTTGGACTTCCATAACCATATTGTCTGTATATAGATAGATATAACAGCCATTTTTTTTAAAACTATGAGGTCTCGGTTGGAAGTTGAAATAAAATTCGAGACGGCCAATAGTGATTAGACAATGAATCAAAGAATAAATTTCTGTGGACAGTGCATGTGGAGTATTAATGGAAAGCTCTTTAATATAGCTGTTTCTTAGTGATTTTTTTTCAAAGAAGATTTTTGTTGCTCAAATTGTGAACAGTATGGGGGATACTTTTACGTTTTGAATTATACGGCGGATAATTCTGGTAGAAATCCAAGTGGTAGAGTTAGGAAAATACTTTAATTGAAACTGGTTTTTATAAATTATGTTAAGTAGTATATGATATAAGATATTTTCGAATTCAATTTTTAAATAATAATAATAATTTAATTATTCAAAGCAAACACAAATTTCACAAAGAAACGTACAATAAAACGTAATATAAAATATTGTAACGTTAGTAGTACCTTTTACTTTAACTGATCAGTGTTAATCATTAATTACTTCGTTCGTAATTAAATAAATACTAAGACTGCTCACGTTCTCTTGACAAATGACCAATTCCGTGGACCGTTCCAAATGTCCACGTTGAATGTGCTTTAATAAAATTTAGCTATTAATACTGACAGATTCTTGTATATGTTGCCAGGCATAGGTGACGTCACAGACTCAACAACGTGGCAGACGCTTGGAGGGGGCGTTGCGGATTATCTGTCCGCTTTACCGCTTCCTTTACACCACTTACTGAAATACTCGACGCCAGCTTCCAACATCACTGATGGGAAGAAGGAAGATCAGCCCACCATCGTGACAGCTGTTAATGCGAACGTGCTGCCATCTATGACTAATATTGCCACGGTGAGAGATACTCGAAATTCTTTAATGGCTACTTTACATTAGAGATTCACAACGACAACGTACATGACCGCGATTTTTCCCGTTCCACTTGTTTGCCGACGTCACAATCGTAAACTCAACTGGAACCGGTTATTCGACCCACCTCTTGACATGGGTCGTTGTGAGCGTTATGTGATCGAAAATGATGACTTCATTATTGACATTTTCGCCACTACCACAATGACCGCGGTCGCCTTACGGAACGGCTAATGCAGAATTTTGGGCGCTATGAGCTACTAATGGAACGCGCTAATATAAGAGGTGGTTTCCCGTAGCTACGACGTGGGTCAAAAAATGGTTTACTTCGCCTGTAGAAGTTTGTATCGAAGGCGAAGCTAAAGCATTGTCCCCCTTTAATATAAGATAAATGGGTTGGTATAACGGATATGGCGTAGAGGGATCAAACAGGAGGAATGGGATAGCGTGACGGCGTACAGCTGATGGGATAGAGGTGACAGGGTACAGGTGATGGGATAGAGGTGACAGGGTACAGGTGATGGGATAGAGGTGACAGGGTACAGGTGATGGGATAGAGGTGACAGGGTACAGTTGATAGGATATAGGTGTTAGGATAGGGGGAAAGAGAAATGGACCATGAATGGACCAAACCAAAACATAATTACCTCGAGCGAACCGTTTTTTCCAGGTACCAGCAAACGCAGTCAACAGCGTTGTGGTGCAAACAGCAACAATTGTTAATCAAACATTAAACACGAGTACGAATATAGTCGCAATAAACAAGAAAAAGAAGAAGAAAAAGTTGCTCAAAGAGAAGAAACCCAGACCGAAACCTGGAGAGATACGGCTCACTACTGCTCTAGGTACAATAATCTTTGCAAACTAATAGTTAATCACGATTTGTGCCTTATGAATACGCTTTTTCACGCAAGGTAAATAAATAATGCTTTAGTTAAATTAAAAAACGTTAAACTTCCACGAAAGTTTTATTTTACTTAAACTAAATCAGTCAAGAATGAAACGAAAGTTATCAAGACTCAATTAATGACTGATTTGGTGTAAGATAAAGGGCCATTTATATGGAGAGAGTTTCTTGCCTCGAAGAAACGATTGTCTAAAACAAGAAAAAAATATGATTATGCAAACTAAACATGCGATATCGTGGAAGGGCGATAATCGCCTGGTCATTGAATATTGACGTCTCTGTATAAACATAATTTGAAAACAAGAATTGTATTTCGAATACAGCTAGTCACTAGCCACCAGTCGCAATTATTATAGATATATATAAAAGTGGTTTTTTTTTGGCGGGAACTGAAAGGAGATGTTGTGCTGTGCAGTTTTATTTTCTAAAAATGTGTAAAATTACTTTAAAATGAACAATAGTTGTAGGATATTGGTAGTTTTTGAGTAGTAATTATGTGTTTTGTGAAAAATGTGAACTGTATAGTCAAATGTGGCCTTTTGAGTTGTCACAAGAACTCCGTTGAATGGCACTAGCTGATTACCTACAGTTCAGCTGTGCTACACATAGGCTTAAGAATATGAAGAAACTATATTGTAAACTAAGATCTGGCTTAAAGGCCTAGTTGCCAAGCCATAAACCTAAATAAATAATAATATATAAAAGTCGCAAGCATGAGAGTCGTGCGCTGCGTGCGTAGTTTAAATTATCTCTGCTCGTCTAAGAATTAATTAAACGAAAGTGAAAAAAGGATGTTTTGATGACGTATTGAGTGCAGTAAGTTTTGCATCACCGTTATATAATGTTTATGCTCTTTATCCCATAAACACTCGTAACTTCTATAACGTTTAGTGGATTTAATATTTTTAGTAGATCCAAATTTACTTATATGATTTTGTGTGATTTTGAAGATAAATACCGAGCTCGAATGGCAACTTTTGCATTCAAACCGGTTCAAACTGATTTGTGCGATACTCACATGAACTTAAAAAATCGAAATGTGTGCTGCGACACATATTAGAAGTGAAACTTCAACGGACAAGTTGAAAAACGAATCGCAACGGACAAGTGGAAAAATGAATCGCAACGGACAGGTGGAAAAACGGATCGCAACGTACAAGTGGAAAAACTTCAACTGACAAAATTAATCGCATCAAAATTTTAACTTGAAGTTTTACGGGCAGGTTTTCAAATTGGACAAGTACAATAACAATCTACCCGTAAAACTAATAGAAGTTTTACTTCAAAAATGTCATACGAGATTCAGTTGAGACAAGTCGAGAAATCTTAGGCAAATATCTCAGTGCGATTTGTGTCATAGGGTCGTAGTGTAAACAAAACTCTTGGTGATCCAAGAGTTTTGTTTACTAGGTAATTATCAAATTACCTTATGATTATCGCATAACATACTCGTAGGCGAGTTTTTATTTTTTGTTTGCATGTAAACATGTCGATGTGAGTATTGTTTAAAGAATACGTACGCCCGATACGTACGATAAACTATCTCCACAAAATGACCATTTGGTTTTAAATATAAAGTGAAAAACGAGAAAAGATTGTGATGCAATCTAATGTTGTAGACTTCAGTACCTTTTTATTGATCGATTTCATTCCAGGATCTTCAATATTTCTACTCTTACCTGGGTGAAAGCACCTTTATTAGTTGTTGCCTAGTCACTCACAAAATTTTCCTGATCTGCATTACCTTCATTCGTATGTTTGTACTGTTACAGATGGCAGCACCTTATACTGCTGTCCCGAATGTCACATGGCATATCCTGAGCGTGGTCTGTTGGAGCAACATTTAGTCGGACACACCATGGAGAGGCGGTAATATTATTTATTTTATTTAGTTACAGTGGCATAAAATTATAAAACTAAAGCTAAACTTCTAAGAACTTTCTGTCAGTCCGTTTCATATTTATCGATGTATGTAGCAGTCCGTATGATACCTAATCAGCGCCATAACAACGGTTTTGATATTACCTTCTCCACAATGAAAAGAAAACAATTTGGGGCACTACACTGAATGAAAAACCAGTAAAAGATTTTACCCACTAGAGATAACCCCAATATAGCTCGGACTAATGCCTCCTGGGCGACTTTCAGTTTGTGAACCAGTGACGGCTAGAATGCACTGTTTGAAGACCTTTCGTTTCAAGCATTGCGGAATGCGAAATTTAATAATAAACCATGGTAGCTTAGCGGTTAACGCACTCACGTCTCAAACGGTACGGGTTCGCATTCTGGCCGGAAAACTGTATTTTACTACAATTACCATGTACTGGCGGTGAAGGAAAACATCGTGATGAAAACTGCATATCCCGACAAACGATGTATCAAATCCGCATAAGCCGCCTAGACAAGCGTTGTGGGTGTACTGTTCGTTCGTATAGAGTACACCAGAGCATAAACAAACGGAAGTAGAAAAAGATAATAAATGGTACATCGGGCGGCCTTATCGCTAAAAAGTGATCTCTTCCAGGTCCAGGCAACCCTTGGCAGGTATTGATACTTTTAACACCGACAGTGGTGCAGTTACTGAATAATGATGAATCATAAATAAACATAGCATATAAGTACAAAAACAAAATAAATATATATATATATACACTCACACACGTATATATACATATATATATATATATATATATATATATATATATATATATATATATATATATATATATATATATATATATATACACACTCACACACGTATATATACATATAAAGATTTTTGTGCGATAACTGTATTGTGGCCAGGTTCATCTGCGACATATGCAACGCGGCGCTGAAGCGCAAGGACCACCTGACGCGGCACAAACAGTCGCACAACCCGGAACGGCCGCACGTCTGCTCCGTCTGTCTGAAGGCATTCAAGCGGAAGGAGCAGCTCACTCTACACTTCGTGATACACTCCGGCGAGAAGAGGCACGTCTGCAACGAATGCGGCAAAGGTAAGCCTGATGTGAATACGCGTGAGATTTCATAAAAAAGTAATAGAAATTTAGAACACAAAAGTATAATATACATTTGGTGATATATGTTTTTTGGTAAAAAATGCTTGAAACTATATTTGTATGTTCCCCCCTATCCTGTACCGCCATAGATAATTATTACTCACCTTTGACACATACAATTTCACGTCGACATACATTCTTTATCAGAATAGTCAGCGAATTTAATAAGTTGAGTAAGGTGGATGGATCATGTAGATATTGACTTATTTGCGGATAGTCCAGCATCTATAAATGTAAAATTCCTGCTCGATAATTAAATATATATTTTTAGTTAATTAATTCTCATGTTTTCATTTGTATATTTTCTGCCATCTGTGGAGGCTTATCAATGGCTTCTGATTGTTTATATGTATATATAGAATTCGTTTATATGTATATATAGAATTTGTTTATTCGTAAGTTCGAATTATTCGCACCCCTAATAGAAATATATTAAAAACACTCACTCCCTATCGACAACGATCTGGACTACATTTTTTACTTATAAAATTGTTAAAATAGTATTTCATTTTAAGTATTTTTTTGTGTTGTAGTTTAATTTTAATATATTTAGTTAGTTTTATTTTTTTAAATTAGTTTCAGTTTCCTAATATAAAAATTACGTCTGTCCATAAATAAACTTACTAATTCTTAAACAATTAATTTTAAAAATAACTTAAAATAAAAGACCAAAGAAGATGAAGAATATTGTGTACTGTGTAATCTGAGATCTAGTTAAAGGCTGAGCTACCAATCCATAAAATTGACAAAAATAATTGTATGTTACAGGTTTCTATCGCAAGGATCACCTGCGCAAGCACACGCGTTCGCACATAGCGCGGCGCGTGAAGGCAGAGCTGTCGCAGCAGGGGGCGTCGACGTCGCCGCCGTTGGGCCGGCCGGTGCCCGCACCCGCGCCGGCCTCCTGACCTCAGCACGACGACAAGAACGACTTGCTCACTCTCATCGCAGCTACCAAGGAAGCGTTCTAAAGGTCGTCAGACACATGCCACGTGGTGCAGTTAAGAAATGCCCTATTACAGCTCGATTCACACTATGATGGCGTTCACGGTCCAATCCCGCTCCGGTTAAATATTGTTTGACAAGCAAGAATCACAGTATTCTTACTAACGTATGGCTCTGGTTCAGACTCAATATCGCGCTGGTACCGATTGGTCGAAAATAATATTTGACTGAACTGAAGCAACACATTAGTAGTGGTGTGGGAATATCGTTCAAAATTCCAATCGTATAATTCGAATTATTTAAAATTCGATGAATAATTCGAAAAAAATCTAATAATTCGAAAAATATCGAATAATACACAAATAATTCGAACAATTCGCGAATTGTCGAAATATCACTGGATTTTTTATTGTTTCCAATTTGAACTTTATTACATTGTGTACAACAAACTCTGAATTCAAAATACTCGAAAATTTGCGAATAATATAATAATTCGCGAATTATTCGGTGTTAACGCCGACCTATTTGGTCACCGCCTCTTTTGTTTCTTTTTTCTTCCGCCGCATCTGTCACTATGCAATGTGACATAGTCTACGTTCGACCGCTGAACGCACCGCTGCTCCCGCACAAACCTCGCCGCGTCTTGTGTGTTGTGCCGCATTTTATACCCGCTATCATCAACCCGCACGTTGGAAGGTGCACGCTGTACCGTTCCAGCTGGTCCACTAAGTCGAAGGAACCGCAAGACAAGAAGAAAGGATCACGAGGAAGAAGTGCCTGCCGCTGCGAAGACGCATCGTTCGTAGCGTGTCTGGTTCGGCGTACCTTATCCTGTAAGTCCTTTCCTCCTGTTTATTCCCGCTCCCGCTTCCGCGCCAACATTCGGAAAATTTCGAATTGTTCGATTTTTTTTTCGGGAATTATTGTGGAACTTTCGCATAATTTGAATTTTTGAATTATTCGATTGGAGTTTCGAATCGAATATTAATATTCAATTCGGAACGACTAATTCGTAAGTTCGAATTATTCGCACCCCCCAATTAGTATACGAAGTAGTACGAACATACGAAGTAAGAAGATTTGATCGGAGAGAGATTGAACGGAGAAAGTCATTATGATATGTATCGAGTCTAAAGCTGGAAGAGATTACTAAGCAACAGAGCGCGCGATGTTTTGAAAGACTAGCGGCCAACAGAAGCATATTATGCTGGCCACTACATTGTTTTAACCCATTGCTTCACAATAATATAAATAGAAAGTTTGATTGCACTGCTCCTGATAAAACGATGTCGTAAAAGACGGAAATATTGACGTTATTTTACGTCCAATTTTATTAAATAAATTAAAAATGACAAGAAAAGTGTGAGTGGAAGAACTATCGCACAATAGTTTGCGATTTGTGACTAGCGCGTTCCATAACCATGATATATGTTGAGTCTAACCCTTTAATTACAAAGATTATTTCTATTTTAACAGAAGTAAGCATTGGCGAAGGAAATAGGCAGCGCAAGTATGCCATGTGATGTGATTAAATACTCGAGCTATCTCCATGTTTACTGCCGTAGATATAGACAGTAATGTAAATTATATAGTTGCACCATGGTCCGCCGTAATTCGCGTATTTTTTTAAAATTTAAACAACTTTTTTCCTAATACTTATTGTACATATACTCAGTAAATTATACTTGCAGTCTCTAAATGTAGAATATCCAACTTTCCTCAGCCATGAAATCCGTTAGTAAAAGTAAATTAATAAAAAAGTTAGAACATGGTTAAGTTTGTTATAATAATATAACCTAATAAAGTAGAATTAGTTATGATCTCCGTGGTATAGTAACAGTGATGTAAAATATTATATTTGTAAATATAAAAATGTTAAGGCTAAAATTTCAGCCTAAAATTATTGCGATATGTTTTGCTGTGATGAATAAAAATAAAGATTCTTAATTATGTTGAAAAATTTATTGTGAATAATCTCTGGAAGAGTTTTAATGAATTATATTGACATAGACATTGTAAGACTTGACGGCCAAATGTAGAACGTAGGTTTGTCTAGTTCATGAAAGATGAACTAGACAAACCTACTATTATACTATTGGGAACTGATTCCCTACAAGAAAGAAGTGTACTAAAAGAAACGTTTCACGTTATTAAATGTTAATCGATTTACGAGTTCATTCGGTTAGCGCTCAGTGCGCCAGTCTTGTTGTTCTAGTTTATGAGCGATGAGCTACTAGAAACCGTGATTTGATTACTAACAAAGATGATCGAAAAGTTCTAAGGACTGATTAGTACTATTAATTCGAAATTAAAGATATTTGGTCTTATTCATTGCGAGTCAGAGTAAGTTTGAACGTTGCTTTACGGTTCTTAAAACTAACTCCATGACTAAGACCGATTGAATATAGAGGTGAACTAGTTCAGTGGCCGAATTGTACTAAAAAAAGAGCGCTCACTTGGATGACCAAAGATGCACAAGATTAGTAGAATGATGGAGATATTCGCCGACGATCTATGAGAAAAAGTTTCACAATTTCTACTTGGGTTATTCTTCCGCGCCCAATTGCATGGTCGCATTTTTTTTTAAATAAAGTTTTTCGAAAATCCTAATGTTTCAACTGCTTTGTTGATAACAACAATGATCACGAATTAGTTACTTGTAGTCAAACATGAATGATCTAGCACTAGTTTAAAAGAAACCTGGTTGCAACCAATGATGCGTGTTGGAAAATCGCCCGCCATCAAGAAGCCCATGGTTGAAGGGATAGCTTAGCGGTCGAGTTAATTCTTGGTATAGCTCTTACAATGTCTTTGAAACTATATTTTATTGTTTGTTTTTAAAGGATTGTTTAATATTTGTAATTTCGTCTAGTTTAAGAAAAGATTATTAGATTCAGTAGAATGTTTTAAAATTAGTAACTGAAAATAAATAAATAATGCAAAAGCATGGGAAAACTAAAACCACTTTTAGTGTATTGATTTAATGCCCATAAACTGTATTATAGATTTCAAAATTTATACATATAAAAAATGAGATAATTTTTGGAATTGTTTTGTTCAAGTCTTCGAATATATGTAGGTACAATCGACAAAGCTGGCGATCTATGAAGGAAGAGTTTAAATTGCAAACAGGAGGCCCATTTCTGCTATTACTATCTCATCAAAATCGCCGGACACTATCGTCTCAATTGTAGGTTTGCCTGATGTCAGTATTCTATTAATTCCAATGGCGGGCTCGTGGCACTCTATAAATATTGATAAGCGAACTCGCGAAATGAGTGTTTAATTTTTTTCTATTGTTTTGCTGCGACGATATTCAGATGATATTGTGAATTTAGTAGAATATGAATTTTTGATACTATCGCAATGGAATATTACTTTGAAGATCGCAACGCCAAGATGTTAAAATAGCAGAATTGGGCCCAAGATTGAAACTTTGTTCGAATATACTGTTAAATAATTTATTTTAAATAACTTCTGCTGACGTTTCATAAACATGCTTAATTAATAAAAAGCACCTCAAACAGATTTCGTAACTCGAATTAGTAGTAGTAAGTACTCAAAGTTGTTTTGGTTTTTCAATGCCCCTTGTTCATGTTAATGTAAAATACCCATAGCAATAAATTAAATTCAGTACTTAGTGATCTTTAAAGCATATTTTTATAGTGAACATTAAATACTCTTTCCCCGTATAATCTTCTAGATGTTTTGATATACTTTTTTTCTATATAAATCTCAGATATCTTTGGAATAAAGTACAAAATGGTATTTAGTTTATTATGATACTGTTTTTTATTTCTATTTGAATATTACTCCCTGTCCTTATTTCCATAATAACAGGACTACATGCTAAAGATTAAAGTATTTCTGTAATAATTTCTAGTTGAAGTAAGGGTGCTACTTACTAATGCTCAGGTCCTATATCTTACCGAATGTTCATTTGCTTTAATATCCGTTAAAATTTTACATAAGCTCCATACAAATAATGTCAAAATTCAACCAATGGTAAGGCAAGTGTATGAATAGTAAGATACAGGAGTCGGACTTAAAACCTAACCTCAATCTAGTAAAGCAGCTTCTCGATTGCAGAAAAAACAACCAGATGAAACGGAACTCCAACCTTAATTTACACTTTCGTGTCGTTTGCCGTTGAGGAGTTTCGTTGTAAGTCTTCCTAGTCCAGTCAAGTTCCTATATAGGTCTTCCTAGTCCAGTCGAGTTCCATTATAGGTCTTTCCAATCCAGTCTAGTCTATATGTCGTTTTCACATCTATCAAGATTTGCGTATATAAAGCACTCAGATTATGCACCAACAAATCAGATCTTAGTCGATTTACCAAATATTTGCAGTTGTTATAAAAATACCTTTTATCTTTGACATAAGTGCTAATATGGGTTTATAAAAACATAGTTCTGTTGGTTTTAAATATAGATAGAAGATATCTATAAGAGTTCTATTGTATGTAAAAAAGCAGTGAGCAAAAAAATTCAGATAAGTCTTGATCTCTTCTACATTACCACGACGGCCTCTGTGGTTGAGCGGGCTAAGCCTTTGCCGACCTACCACACTTAAATTTCGGAAACTTATTTTTTCCGTTATTGCTATGGTCTGGGTGTCTGGGATCGGCCCCACAGTAGTCCGTTGTATAAAACCC
Source organism: Dendrolimus pini (assembly GCA_949752895.1). Classification (NCBI taxonomy): domain Eukaryota; kingdom Metazoa; phylum Arthropoda; class Insecta; order Lepidoptera; family Lasiocampidae; genus Dendrolimus; species Dendrolimus pini. Next base: position 17,279,267 of record OX457136.1, read on the forward strand.
TTAACACAAGCCCAACTTGCTTAATTTGGGGATATATACCTAATATGTATGTCTGCCGATTATTATTATAGTTAAGGGGTTATTCGTAGATTACGTCACACGTTAAGGGGGGGAGGGGATCGACGAAATGTGACAAGAGGTGGACATTTCAAAATCTAATATATTGAAGGTAATTACGGAACTGCTGTTTTAATTTAACAATTTCTTGATGTAAAATTACAAAATCTGTGATGTCACACTGGGGAGGGAGGAGTCTCACGAATGTGACCAGTTGTGACAAGGACGGGGGAAAAGTAAAAAATTATGAAATTCGTGTGACGTAATTTGTGGGCGGCCCCTAACTTGTTGATTATTGATATACGTTTTTTACTGGACAACTGCCTTTCAAGCCTGAGCAGACAAATGGAAAATTTTCGTTTTGAATGTTTGTGCTAAGAAGTTAAATATGCTGACCTTAGAAAGACGGAGTCTTGGACTCTCAAATGAAGCCGGCTAAAGGACGCCGATCGCGCCTCAGTATGTTGTGAGAAATCAGTATTAAATAATCGTATTATAATTAATATAAATAATAATATAATATGTGGAATAATTTCCAGTGGATACATTACTATAACCCACACGTAGATACAGACTACATAATATACTTACATACATACATAATATACTTAATTTTTAATTAAAATTAAAGTAATATACTTACATGCATGATTTGATGGTTTTGTTCACGTGGGCTCCGACTATACTTTTATTTCGTCTGAGATGCAGGCAAAAAAATAATTAGAAAAAAACCACGGAAATAGAGTGCAAAATACTTTATTTGTACTTTTCTAATGAACTTATAAGTAAAATCACAAGTTATTTACGTGTAAAGACGAAATCGAGGAACTTCATAGAAAATTACAATATTTAAATCTTACCAAGATTATTTAAACAGTGCACAGATAATTTACAAATGCTTTCTTTAATTTTTAAATTACATAATGTAAAATATATACAAGAACTTCAATCGGTTTGCTTAACGGCGGGTTATCCTAATTACAGTTTACGAAAACTAAAAAACTTTAAAAAATATATGACACAGATGAAAAGTAAATACATTAAAAGTTTTGCTTCTTTTACAAATATGGCTTTGCACGATTACTGTATCTAGCCAGTGTCAAGTATTCATGAATATTCAAGCTTTAGAATATTCTTCAAGCAGTTGGTTCCACATTAAAATATCATGAGTTAAATACTTAATTTTTACTACAATAAAGTTTTTAAACAATAAAATAAATAAGCTATGTAACTTGTCAATGTATATATAATCAAGAAAGTGATTTTTAATATATATGAAAAAAGTGTCTTATTATATAATATTAGATGGATCAACCAAATTGAAAAGGCACCGAACTGTAAGGACATGACGAAATTCAACGGTATTGAATGATTCAAGTTGTATATTTACATGGATCACTTTGGTTGATTCATCAAAATTGAAAGACAGAAATGAACTGTCTTATATGAGTTTTAGTTATTTCACTGTAATCCCAATTCAGTTCTAAATTCAAACCACTTTTCTCACTAAACAAGCAAAATTGTCAATTTATTCACGGACTTTGAGCAACAAAGACGCACTTTTGAGCTATTGAAGTGATAAATAGTTGAGTAAGTTAGTTTTTATTAAGTAACAATAATACGCCAATCGTAAAAACCTAAGTAAAAAATAATTTCAGACCTTCATAGAGAAATCGTCACAAATCTTATTTCTAATCATTAAAACGTAAGATTAAATATTAAAGATATGTACAGTAAAAAGGTAATTTCATTAAATTGAGATCAGTAAAATATTTTATTTGGACCCCACACATTGAAAATAAATGAAAAATATTAATTAAACTTATTAAAGCAATATCTAATAACATAATACTTATAGTACGTAGAAAACTTAAATGCGCTTTGGAAGTTAGCTCGGTGACTTTGCTCAGAACCAGACAAGTGTTTTTATTAGATCTGACACTGTGTTGTGCGAAAGAGATAGCATGCGAGTCCGGATAGCGTCCGAGCGAGAGCGCAACACCTCTCAGCTTTGTGTGGTACATACAAAGTTGAGACGTTATTTATTTATTTAGGTTTATGGCTTGGCAGCTAGGCCTTTAGTCCAGATCTTATATTACAGTATAGTTTCTTCATTTTTTATACTTATGTATAGCTCAGCTGAACTGTAGTTTATCAACTGACGGAGTTCTTGTGACAAATCGAAAGGCCACATTTGTCTATACAGTTCACATTTCTCAAAAAAAAACCATATAATTACTACTCAAAAACTATCAATATCCTACAACTACTGTTTATTTTAGAGTGATTTTAAACATTTTTGGAAAATAAAACTGCACAGCACCTGTCCTTTCAGTCCCAACAAAACGTCCAAAGCTGAGAAGTGTTGCGCTCTAGGGTGCGTTCCACTAATCAAAATAACCACGATAAAGACCGCAATTCTCCCGTTCCGTTTGCTTGCGAGCGTTACAATCATAAACTCCAGTAGGATTTCAAATACACAAATGTCATTGATTGATGTCGACTTAAAAATCGCGGCTTTGTCAACGTTTTATTCAATAGAGAGAATAATTAATCTTCTGCAGTCAACATCCACATTCACCCATTTCTTCAGGGCCCTGAGTCCGTAACTTAAATTGGCAATCGAATTGGAATCGTAACTTTTGACGGACTTGCTAGTCTGCAAACCATCTTGACTTAATACTGAATCAATCTGGATTTGATCGAGACCGACTGAATGCGAATTACAAAGACTACGGGAACCTCTGTCAGTTGAATGGATCTTGCTCGCACTGGGATAATTATTTTCCCTTAAAGTTATGACGTCATTAGTGACTTTACGCCGCGACCATAACGACCGTGGTCGTTATGTGGAACAACTGTTGGAGCATTTTGAGCGTTGTGGGCGACTAGTGGAATGCACTATCAGTGAAGCTTATAACCGAGTGCTAATCAATTATGTGTACGAACTTCAGACGCATTTAAGTTGTATTCGTGTTACTTAGAACAAGCTTAAACGTACCGTAAGTGCTAAAATATATACAATAAAATAAAAAATATACTACATCTGTTTTCGTCTTTTACCATGCATTTTCACTAATACGATTTTAATATTTAAATTTCTCTTAGGCCATTTCTTGTTCGTCGCCGGCCTGCGGGTCTATGGTCACTGACCTCTCGCCATCCTCCGTCTCAATTACCATCTGATATGGCACTTTCATTTGTAAAGGTACCCGTAACCTCGCGTTAGATGGCGCCTAAAAAATTATAACAAATTAATTCACCGTACCTATCACTTTAATAAACTAATAAAAAAAAAGAAATCTATAATAATACATGAAGCCGAAACGCACATTATAGTTCATATAGAGAAGGAGTGCAGAGTGCTAACATTTTTTTACAATTGTATAATTGATCGTCGTGATTAAGACTATACGCGTGTGTGTCAAATACGTGGTTTTATATACATAAATATCTTTATATACATAAAGAAACATGAAATCAATAAAAAACATTACACACACTACCATGTATTTGACACACGCATATACTCTTTTGTTTATTATTCAAATTAACAGTGTAGTCTCGGCGAAATCTGTGATTATAGAAGTATAGTCTTTGACATTAATTATTATGGTCGAATTTCGACCATGGGCGACCACTAGTATTTTTTTTTCTTCAATAAATAAATAAAAAATATTAGTTATATTGTGAAGTGAAGGAAAAGAAGAAAAATCTCCAATTTAATTTAACCGATGTGTCAAATTCGACAAGCCCCCTTGGACAAGCGTGGCGGGTACATTGACCGTTTCTCTATAGTGGGAGGTCAAAGCCCAGCGGTGGGATGTTTGTGGGTTATTATTATTATATTTTTTTAAATTGCTGAAGCTCAGCAGATAGGCTGACGGCCCAACTGTGATGGAAAGTGGTTCGTCCTCTATGAACATTAGCCAATACAACTCAAAGTTGTTTCGTGTACCAGGGGTGGTAGCCATCCAGTCGGGCAAATGCCCTACCACCTGGCTGTGGGTTGTTTTGTCGCCTCTTACGACAGGCCGCCCGGCCGCAGGAATTATTATTCTTTCTCCATTCCTGCACTGAGAAAATATGGTGAATTGACTTACATGTATGGTGATCTCAGGCTTGACGCTGTTGTCGGTGGCCAGCATCCTTATGGGGAACAGGTCCGGCATCGCCTTGTGGCTGGGCTTGGCCTTCGCGTGCACCTGCGAGTGCTTCTGCATGTGGTCCTTGCGGTAGAACCCTGCAACAATAATAACTTTTCTTACGATAGGGCATACCAAATCAACTGAGGTACATTTTACTGTCTCACAAAACGGTGGAGCATCATGCTTTGTTAGGATGTACAAAGTTATGACGTCATAAATTATTACGAGTAAAAGACGCCAAATACTGAATTAATTACTGTTTAAATAGTTTATTACAAATCATTTCTATATCGATATTTGAAAAGTAATTGTAATACAACCTCGAGATAGATACATAATTATAACGAGAAAAAAAGTTTCTTTCCGCTTCTCTTTTAAACAGCGAAAAGGCGTTGCGAAGTGGTGTACGGTTTACAAAAAATAGGAAGTAGATTTAAATTTTGACTTACATATAGGATCCCCAGAAAGTTTTCTCCAGTGGGACTTATTTTGAATAGAGACTTGAATTTGAATTTATTTTAACGTCTGTTCTTTAATATGCAAGTATTATTAGATTAGATAAATAATTTGAATTAGCTAGTTTATAAGCCGGGCGCAACAAGGTTTGCGGATGACTACTTACTATTCAAATTAAAAATGTATTTAACCAAACTTCTCATTACATGACAAAGCTGTAATAAAAGATTGTGCTAAAGGATGTTATCCTGGTTGTTATGGTATGGGCACCCTGCACTAGGCAAGCCTGTATCGCAGGGAACATATAATTTTATATATACTCGTACATAAAATGAAACATTATTCAATACATATTTATAATATGGAGGTGTGAGCGGTTGAGTATGTTGCGTCTGTCCGCGTGCGTGTATATATTTGTATATTTAATAATTAATAAATTTATTGCAACAAGTATTTATGTAACCTTTTTTGTCAACCCTACTGCCCATGGACGCGTGACGTCATGAGGCAACACCGATAGCGTCGCATCGCTCGTTTACCTTTCCCGCAATCGGGACAGAAGTAGGACTTGACGCCGGTGTGGATGTGCAGGTGTATCTTGTAGTGGTCCTTCCTCTTGAACGGCTTCGAGCAGTACTTGCAGACGAACACGCGCCGCGGCACCGGGATGTTGCGCTCGTCGCGCGTCACCGCGAACTGCGCGCCCTCGCAGTGGCCCACGTCCACCTGCGACACGCCCTTAAACCTCATTCATACATTCATCCAACAACTATTCGCAATCAATCATTTATTGAAGTGAAACTTCTTTATCGGCGTTGGAAAAAAAATTACCGTCACATTTTTCGGTTACGCATCACATTATTCTTGCCTTTCAACAACTCGTCGCGTAGCGTTGATAGATGGATTGCGAGACGAGCATTGTAATATTTCTTTACTTTATTGTGTTTTAATTAATATACGAGTTTGATGATTTATAAATAATTTATTTAGTATCCTACACACACACACACACACACACATATATATATATATATATTAAAGTGATCACAAAATCATAATTTAACCAATTTCTGTAAAGTTGCATATAGTAGATCATTTTCGAAAAATAAGGTCATAAAGAAGTTTCACTTCTTACGTGTGTACACTAGTACACGCACACATTTCTTTTTTTTCTCAAAAACATCGCATATACATAGGATGATATGTTGCTTATCAGGTTCACATGTTTTTGCCGGTCAAGCATGCAAATTGTGCATCATATATAGAACTACTTCATAAGTTATACAAGTCAATTTAAAAAAAAAGGTTTTAATCAACACAATACTATTTTTGGCCTTTAGAATAAATTTATTTCCATAATAATAATTTATTTATATATTTTTTGTGGTTTTTATATATAATATTTACAATTTATCATGCATGTATTCGTCTAATGAGTTCTTAGACGACCTTGGCTGTATCGATATTGTTACACGCCGACAAAAGTGAATGCACACCTGCAGTTTATAACCTTTTCGGTTTTTGAACTTCTTTTGTTTACTTTGTGTTTAAATTGTAATTAGAAAAGCAGCCTATTGTGTATTGTAATCCTTTACGATGGTCGTTAGCAAGGTGTGATTCTTGGGAAATTCAGTCCACGCGGTCGAGTATTGTAGTGTATAGTTTAGTATAAAACAATGCCCAAACGGAGGGGTGAGTCAGTCTAGCGAGAACCACGATCAAGGCCAGACTTGTGTACATTCGATAACCTATATAGTGACGGACTATGCGCGTGTTATTGAATCGCGCTTTACGTTTGAACTGATTGTGTTCAGTTATATGTACCTGTGTTATACGTGTTTGTATAGTTCTAATAAATTCTATAGTAATTCCAACGGCATTTTTAATTCGAGTCCCGCACTCGTAACAATATTAATCACGTTCGATGTTCTAAGTATTATTACCTGTACAACTTCAACGGGATGTTTGTTTTCTTTTCTGTCCTGCTGTTGTATTCTCCTCGGCTGACATGCATCAGGGTTGTCCCTTACATTTTGCATACACTGGTGACCTTCGAACTCCTCGTTTGTGTTGAAGCCTGGTAATGGAAATTTATAATTGACTACCAATAAGAATTTCACTTAAAAGGGAAAGGATCGAAGCGTGACGAAAGCGTATTTGGGATAGCCGGTCGGCCTTTAAACAGCTTCAAATAAATTATTTCTTTCTTTCTTCAATGTTGTACACGGCATGTTTAGAATTTTTTAACATAGATTATACATACCTTCAATACATAGCGAACACCATATAGTGTTACTGCTGGTGACAGTGTTCTTAGTATGTACGGTCCCGTGGGCAACTAAATGCTGTTTCCTCTTGAACCGTCTGTGACATATTTGACACTCGTACGGACGAAAATCGCTATTCGCTTTAGGTGGACGTATACGCTTCTTTTTTGGATGCTGGAAAGTAATTATATTAACTTTTATTTACATATAAAAGGACAATGCGTGCCATTCGGGGGGTGCCTAATATTCCTATTAGGAATTAGGAATCGGTCAGATCCCATTACACAACATTACGAATTCTTACCCTAACTTGCTAATTAGTATTCCTAGTAAGCCCTATAAATCAGGGTCAATGATTCCATGTATGCAAAGCATAGCGACATAAACTCGTATCAGACATAGGATTGCACCGTTGCCGAGGCGATTGGAAAAATCTAACACGCTAACGCATGTTATGGGTCCGACTATCCTACTTCCTACTAATATTATAAAGGCGAAAGTTCGTTTGTATGTTTGTTACTCTTTCACGCAAAAACTACTGAATGAATTTTGATGAAACTTTACAATAATAAAGCTTACACATCTAAATAATACATAGGCTATTATTTATAAAGATATGTGAATTATCCAAAATATATACCGATTTTCCATTACCACGCGGGTAAAACCGCGGGCGCAGTTAGTATGTATGTATGTACCTAGCGGTTCAGGGCCTCGTTCACATTAAAAAAAATTTGAACCCGATTATTTAAATCAAATATAGCCTATGTTACTCAGACATAACGTAGAATTCTAACCGTGAAAGAATTTTTGAAATCTGTGCAGTACTTTTTGAGTTTATTCTTTACAAACGTACAAACATACAAATCTTTTCTTCTTATAATATTAGTATAGACTACCGAAAAAAATCACACTTTCCGGTAGTTAGATTTATCTACTTGTCGGCTTGAGTTGTTAATCGGGCACACCTTCTATAGCTTGAAGGAACTCATGGATTGTAAAGATTGATGAATATGTAAATAATTGAAAATTTACAAACAAAACATCAAAATAATGCTGACATGTCACATAGTTACGAATAAATGAGCTGGTGACTTTATTTATCGTTAACTAGCATATGCCAGCGAAACTTTATTCGCGGCGATGTTACAGTCGATATGATGTGTCAAGTTTCATTTAAATCCGTTCAGTAGAAAACTTGCATTTTTGGATTGTTGGTCCGGAACGGCCCTCTAGGTGTTTCTTATTGTTCAGTTCATTGTACGAACTGGAACCATCTACGGATTTATTATATTATAGAATATAAAACTGCGCAGCAAAACATCGCCATTTGAATATGGTGAGTTTTTGTCAATAATACATGTCCACAAAAAAAGGCTGTGTGTGCTGGGTCAGATTATGATTTTCTGAGCAAAGGATAGAGATAAACCCAAAAAACCAATGTTTGCTATTAACGCAACTTCATTTCATAAAACCTCATTGCATCAAAACATTACATTATTAAAAACACACACATGTCACTCGCCTTACATACGTCTAAACATCAACACATAATAATTGCTATAAACTCTAAAACCACATATAAAACCATAAAATATATTATTAATTAATTTAATATATCAACAAACCAATCAAAATTTTCAGTCGTTGATCGGTTTGCTTATTGACCCCCGTTTCTAATTTCAGATTCTAATTCAGCAGGACAAAATACGCTAGAAAATTATAGTCTGACACCCAGTATAATTTTTTTAAGGACCTGTGTATATATTGACAATCGTCCGGCGTTTACACTAATATATAAAAGTGTCTTCAGAAAGCTTGAACCGTATTAAGTAGACGATTCTTTCAAATAACATGGATATTTTCATTATTGTGATATCTTTTAAATTTAAATAAATAATCAATAAATATATCAAATATGAAAAAATATTGAAAATGTAAAAAATGATATTACACAGGGGACACCCGGGTTTGAACCGGGGACCTCTCGATCTGCAGTCGAATGCTCTACCACTGAGCTATATCCCCGATGGAATCAAAGTCTAAATTACGAAATATAAAACACAAGCTGCTGACATCTTATAACAATTTTACTATCGCAATTTTATATATTTTATAGTAACACGTCTGACTAGTAAAAAATGAATTAGACTACGCAATTCGCAATTTATGCACACTACGTAGAAAATGAATGACAATAGCTCAATAAATACGATAATACGTTTCACCTAAAACGTACGCCTCATGCGCCTCTGGCATTTTGCTCACTAATGTTGACGTTTTAATACATAGAACATAGTATTTTCTTCAGTTTTTTGCGACTAATACACATAATAAAACTATGTTTGAACGGTGATAAGCGCAGTATTATATTTAATTTTTATTCCGACGTTTCGGCCGCGTTTCAATAGCCGTGATCACGGAAGACGAAGAAAGATGTCAAGTGTCAATGAATAATGTTTTAATCATTGACACATTTTTTTAAAACACATCAATCAAAATTCAATGGGACCTTAATAATACTTTTACTTTATGCCTATTGATATTTTAAATAATAATAAATAATATAATGATATGGCTGTGGTCTTTAAAGACATACAATAATAAATCCGCAGACAAACACACATATTGCATATTCCCAAATTAAGCAAGTTTCGCTTGTGTTACAACATAGGGTGCTGTTATCTCGGAAAATATGATATTTTATTTATTGGGATAGTCGTAAGTTTTCGGGAGCGAATAAATAAAAATGTGCTGCTTTCTCTTAAAAAAAAAACAAGTTTATTCACCAGGACTTAACGTGCGGCGAAGCTCTACTTACAAATACAGTGGGCCCCTGGTAATCTGGCCCCGTTTAATCCGACCCGCCCCCCTATAATCCGACATGCCTATAGCGTGTACATAGATATTTATTCCGCCAAGTCTTCGTTAGTCTGTATTTGAAATGGTTGCAAACAGGTCGCGCCACCACGAATTTTGCTTACCAATATTATAGTATTATCTCAGTTTCTGATCATTTCAGTGGCGAGCATTTATTGTCTATACGATGTCCTCGCAAACCCAAAAGCGAAAGCACAAAACACTAACAATCAAAGAAAAAAATGATATACTGGACCGCTTGCATCGTAATGAATCTTTCAGAAGTTTGGCGAGTGAATACGGTGTGGGCCGATCCACAATTTGTGACATCAAAAAGAACCACGAGAACATTCAGAAGTTCGTTTCGACTACTGAATGTGGAGCAGGCAAGAGACGGACGCTCAAGAAAGCTAAACACCCAGAGGTGGAGGAAGCTTTGTATAAGTGGTTTCTGCGGGAAAGAGGCAAGCAAACGCCTATTTCTGGACCCGTATTGGCCAGGAAAGCAAAGTTTTTTTACAAGAAGATAACAAAAAAGGATGACTTTGTGGCAAGCAAGGGATGGTTGGAACGCTTCAAAAGTCGTCATGGAATACGTTTTACTACTGTAACAGGAAAAAAACAGGTTTCTAGTTCTACAATAACAAATCAAGAAGACGATAGCGAGATAATTCCAACTACTCCTCAAGTGACAGCACAAGATGCGATCAACGCATTCGAGCTGGGTATGCAATGGGCTGAAGAAAACGGTGCATCCAACAACGAACTTTTAGTTTTGAGAACACTGAGAGACAAAGCTTTGGCATCGCGTAACAATTTAAAACAAAAGAAATTCTATAGTAAACCGTATGCTGTCTATTATGTTGTTTAATTTACTAAATTCCACACCGTGTATTTTGTAGTATATATAATATAAAGAATCTTATCACTTTGATATGTCGGACTACAATGTAACCTCATTCAAAAAGTTCTGGAATACAGACAAAAGGGTCTGTGTTGGTCTATACTAATTGTTGCGGACAGAGAGCACCCCTGACCCGCCCGCCGGAGCATACCTTCTCTCCGCGTCCTGCATACCGCCGACGCCCATACGAGGAGGGATCAAAAAGTAGTGAGAATGAGATAGAATATAATGACTATTGATAACTTAATAATTAATTTTTCTACATAGTCTCCGAGTCTCTCTACACACCGAGTCCAGCGCTTTTCTAAGGCTTCAATCCCTTTCAAGAAAAAAGTTTTGTCTTGGTCCTGCAAAAAGCTCTCCACGGCATCCATCACCTCGCTATCATCTTCGTACCTGTTTCCCCATAAGTATTCTTTCAATTTGGGGAACAGATAAAAATCGCTAGGCGCTAGATCTGGTGAATAAGGGGGTGGTCAATCAATTCGAAGCCAGCTTGCTGCAGCCGTCGCAACTGCCGAACTGTGCGCGGGTGCGTTTTAGTGATGAAACAGCACGCCCCTTTGAAGTTTCCCTCTCCTTTTCTCTTTGATGGCATTCCTCATCTTGGGAATTAAAGCTGCATAATATTGGCCTGTAATAGTGGTTCCACGCTCCAGGTAATTAATCAACAATATCCCTTCCGAGTCCCAAAATATTGAGGCCATAACCTTGCCAGCCGATGCCACGGCACGAAACTTCTTCGGGGTCGGTGATGATGGCCGTTTCCATTGCGAAAATTGCTGTTTTGTCTCGGGATCAAAATGATGGACCCATGTTTCGTCCATTGTTACAAAACGAGACAAAAAGTTTTCAGAATCTTCTTGAAACTTGTCCAACAATATCTTCGAAATGTCAAGTCGATTTTGTGTCTGACTGTCGGTTAACATTCTCGGCACCCATCTTGCGGAGACTTTTCTAATATTCAAAGATTGTGTCAATATGGATTGAATATTTCCATATGAAACGCCCGTTTCTTGAATTAAGTATCGGATAGTAACTCTTCGATCGCTCTAAACAATTTTCTCGACTTTTGCAACATTTTCTTGGGTGACTGACGTCGATGGACGGCCGCAACGATGTTCGTCTTTCGTGCTCGTTCTCCCTACTCGAAATTGAGAAGCCCACCTTGCGACAGTGGAATACGGCGGAGCAGACTCTTCTAATGTTGCTTCCAAATCGCAATGAATCTCTTGCGTCGTTAACTTTTTTAAACAGAGGTATTTAATAACGGCTCGCACTTCGTTTTTCTCCATTTTCAAGAAAACGTTCCGACAGGAAGCAAGCAAGTGACTACATTCAGAAAAAAACAACAGAAAATCGAAGATTTTTTCTTTATTAATATTACAAATATGTATGTAAGCTATGCCTGTCAGTATTATTTTTTTTCATACCAAGGAGTTTGTCGTTCTCACTACTTTTTGATCCCTCCTCGTAGTTCGCACAATTAGCAGCTAGGCGTCGGACGGAACGTGGGCGGCCTTGGAGGCCGGAAAAACTCGCGCACTCACTTGCTCATTTGCTTCACATTGCTCACATACAATAGCATCAATAGGCACGGCACTCTCCGTATTTATTTCTTCAATGTATAGTTTAATTGTAAATAACGCCAATACAATAGTCATACAGCCCAGTCCACATCGAGTTTTATTTTAAAAGAAGCAACTGCCACCAATACTAGTATTATGAAGAGGAAAGATTTGTATGTTTGTAACGAATAAACTCGAAAACTAATGGACCGATTTCAAAAACTCTTTCACCATTAGAATACTACATTTTCCCTGAGTAACATGGGCTGTATTTATACATTTTTCCTAAAATGTTTAAAAAAATAAATTTCCATCCGTGTGAAACCGGGGCGGGTCGTTATACTCTATAATCCGACAAGGCCTTGTAAAACTTTTGCCGGATTACCAAGGGCCCACTTGTGCTATTATAATCTCGTTAAAATCATAGGACACTTTCGTTCCATTGTGGGTTTGCCTATAATAGAATTATTTTCTCCGTGCAGTTTGGGTCATAAATCAAACTCGGCCTCAGCCCGGCTAGGGCGGTGAGCATGTTGCGCGGGCGCAACGCCATTATCGATAAAAACTCATTCTTATCAAAGAAAGATTATCATTCTTATAAAAATCATTATACTCTTTTTTGGTGTTAATTTTAAACTTAGATATAAGTATTCATATTTGTTTTTAATATAACTTGTTACATTCTAAACTTTTGTACTTATAGTTTTTTAATACATAGATACCTAATTAATAATGTATTTTAAATCACTATTATTCTTATTTTAATAAATACGTTGTTTTATCTAAAAAATTCTTTCATTTATATCACTAACCCACAAAATGACAAAACTAAATACACTATTAATAACGCTTATCGACAACAATAATGCGTATCACTATGCCTGCCCATAAGGCCCGTGAGTGGAAGAGAGAGCGAAATACTCGCTTCACCACTCCGATTATTTATAACCCAAACTGCACGGAGAAAATAATTCTACTATAGTTTCGGTATTCTGTTAATTTCAATGGGCGCGCCTAATAGTCTTGTAACTACAAGTACATCTAGACACGTGTCAAATTCACTAAGAAATTCTTCAAAGCGACCGCTTTTGGCACTTAGGATTAATAGTCAAGTAATAATATCAATTTTCTTGATGATAAATTAATAGAAATGAAATTAATACTTACAAATTGATGACCATCATTCTCTTCGTCGGTCGTTTTGGGCGTAATAACATCATCTTGACTGTCAAAATTAAACGGTTTAATATGTGTATTCATATGTATGAGGAGTTGTTCGTCTCTATGAAAAGCTGCGGACAAAGAAAATACATACGGTTAGAACAGAATAGAATAGAATATTCTTAATTTCACACAAGAAATAGTGTTACATTTATTTAGTTTTTCTTGCCATGTTTCTTTTTAAGGTTAATAATTTTCTTATGTACCCTCTTATTTCTAAACAATACAATTGGCCATTTCCGTAATTGAATACTTATGTTATATTTTTATATATTCTGTGATTAGCGCCTGTTTTGTATAGAGTAGTTCTCTATAATTTACCATACTTTTATGTAACAATATTTATCTCTAATATGGTGTGGTAATTGTGTAGATTATAATTCAAAATCTCTCAATTGTATAAAGACGGCATTTACTACATTTTATTTTCATGCTGGACATCAGCTTATACAAAATAATATGTAAAATTTCCAAATAATGATGTATTAAATTCTTGTCATGCATAACCCTTTTAATTTAAATAGTTTATCGATGACTTCAATCCTCTATTAGTCCATTGAAAAGTTACATTTAGGATTGCGTTTTTCAGAGGACGAAATTTAATTTTTTTGATGTGTTGGGCGTACACAACCCGTGTAAGCCTACGTTCAAGATTGTGGGGTCGCTACCCTTGTCCCCCGGCCGTCATCTTGGAAAAAGGGGTGCAAAGGGTTTTCGAGCTGTATCTCGTAAACTAGCAACCCTACAGAAAATTTTATGACACATTATTTGTAACAAATTAAATTGTAGTAATAAGAATAAAGTTGTACTTTATTTCTTATTACTTTTTATCGTAAAAAACTTTGAAAAAAGAATTAAATACACTCTTATGATAAAATTGAACGTTATGTAAAAATAAGCTTTTTTAAAAAGGTTTTTAAATACCAAGCTCTTGAGATCCTGCATATCATATAGCAGCAGAGTGCAAGCCAAGACAAGTAAAACGAGACCAAACACGACGGGTCTATCTTGTTTAGTACAGGAGTTCCTATGGCCACCTTCCGCCTACATCATCAGATCAGCTCCATGGTACCATATTATTGCATTGTCACGTGCAAAATTTCAGCTCAATCGGAAACCGGGAAGTCGATCAAATTTAACATGAAAGATTCCGGTACATACTAACATACATACATACTAACATGCTTATGAAGCTAATAAAAGCGTATTAAAAAGTGATAGCGTATTTGAAGCATATACTTGAAGTAGTTGTCTATTACTTATTTTAACCTTTAACTTAACTCCCTTTTCACATTTGAACATTATTATAATGCTTATTTTGTGAAGCACAACAATAATAATTTAGAAACACGACTGTGTATTATAAAATTACTGAAAAGACAAAATATGTGTGGAAACCATTATACTGATTAAAATTGTTGAAGTTATTGTAATAAATAACATACAATAATTTAATATCATGATAGTAATAATACTGTTACGAGTTGCAGGACTCGAATTAAAATGCCGTTAGAATTACTATAGAATTTGTTAGAACTATACAAACAAGTATAAAACAGGTACAAATATAACTGAACACAACCAGTCCAAACTTATTGAATTAATTCAATAACACGTGCATAGTCCGTCACTAAATAGATTACCGAATGTACACAAGTCTTGCTTTGCCTTTGGTTAACGTTCGACTGCCCCGTCTCTCAATTGGGGCCTTGCTTTATACTGCACAGGTGCCATATGTCTGCCCGACCGCGTAGATCGAATTTCTTAGAATCACACCTGGTTAATACTTCCATAAAAAATTACAATACACAATGGGCTGTTTTTCTAATCACAAATTTTAAACACAAAGTAAACAAAAGAAGCCCGAATGCCGAAAAGTTAATAAAATGTGTTTCTATATCTGGCTACATGTGTGAATTTGCCTTTGTCGGCACCTAGGTCGTAACAATACAATGACCAGGCAACATTATCAACTGCCTATATTGTACATCCGAAAGGACGCACTGCCATTCCTATAAAGAAAACAACATCTATTCTTTCTGTAATTAGGGGCCTTACACAAATTAGGTTGTATGGTAGATATTTATATTAGGTAAGAATGTCATGATTTTTGACCCTTCCGCCGTCCTTGTCACAGCTGGCAACATTCGTGAGACTCCACCCTCCCTAGTGTGATATAACATATTTTGGAATTTTACATCAGCGCATTATTAAATTAAAACGGCAGTTCCGTAATTATTTTTCCATTTAAATTATTTTTTAATAATTTAAACACTATGTTAATACCGATAGAGTTGAAAATATTGTAAAGTTTTTCGTTCGAATTTCGTGTTTTAAAGCTTGAATATATTAGATTTTGACCACCCCGCCCACTTTTTGTCACACAACATCACACTTCGTCGATTCCCTCCTCTCCCATAACGTGGACGTAATTTATGCATGGCCCCTTATTTGTATATGTGACAGTTTATGTGATAAATAAATATTGTATTATATTCTAAATTAAGTGTTTATAATAATAATAAGCTATGAAACATAAATGAATCGCAGATATTTATGTACGCGCAAAACTTGAGAACAATTTTACCGATGTTGTTGAAATTATTTGTCTGTGTTTGAGTGGGGTCCCCGGGTGGTTTAGAATCACAATTGGACCTGGTAGGTCTTGGTTCTGGGATCGGGTCCTAGATTGCTATTTTTTCAGGGCAGAACAACGTCTGCCGGGACTTCTAGTAGTTTATAAAAGTCATGTCAAAAAGAGAACATAAAATAAATTCTTTAAAAATGTAACATCCCCTGTTTTGCGAAATTCACCCCTCCTTAAAATAAATTAGATCTCAACACCCCCCTGACAACTGGCCTATGGGGAGCCCCTGACGGGGAGGGTCCAAAGGTCGCCTCCGAGACCTTGTATCTACGTATGTACATAATATATAATAAATGTTGTACGGTATTAGGGTGACCATATCTTTTCTTTTATATGAAGATAAGTTGGGTTAAGTTTTCTAAATTAGAAAGTAACACATTGAAATGTAGGAAATATATTATTTTCAACCCTGTTTGGTATATTCTATATTGTGAAATACCATGAATATAACCTTTTTGCTCAACCTAATATTTATTTTAGGCAGAGGCAGTCAAAATTTAAAACGCTAGACGGACCGATACACCGATACAGGAGTCCGAAAGGATATAGAACGTGCAGATTATGTAATAAAAATGTAATTAATAATCTTATATATATAAATAAAAATCTTGTGTCACGATGTATGTTGCCAATAAACTCCAAAACT
Source organism: Dendrolimus pini (assembly GCA_949752895.1). Classification (NCBI taxonomy): domain Eukaryota; kingdom Metazoa; phylum Arthropoda; class Insecta; order Lepidoptera; family Lasiocampidae; genus Dendrolimus; species Dendrolimus pini. Next base: position 17,296,040 of record OX457136.1, read on the forward strand.
ACTGAACCGATTTCAATCAAATTTCACATGTACCCGTATATTTTGGTCTAACTTACTGGATAGTATAGTTATCATCTCAATTATTCGCTTATGTCGTGAATGTAAACGAATAAAATGTATCAATTAATTGTTTCTTAAGCAAGTGTTTATTTACTGTTTAGTTTTATGAAATTCTCATAGATGGCGGTGTACGTTGATTCATCGATAAAATTCTTCTATCAACAATAGTACTGTTGATCGAAGATAAAATTCTTCAATATTGTTTGACACCTAGGTTGCAAATACACCCAATAGATGGCGCTGTGTTCTGTTTCTTAGAATATAAATCCTATTACTTTATTTCACGTAATATTTATTTATGTTTACGATATAACCGTATTATTTTAATGGTTTGTGACTGATATTTTTATAATTATACTGCGTATTATGTTACAATATTATTACTATTAATAACAAAAAAAAATGTACTATTTTTGTTAGAGAATTATTAAAGTCTTGGCGCCGAATTTTAATCAAAGTTTCAAGATCTGGCCATCAAATTCTATCGAGTCGCCATCTCTGGTTTGAATGTCCAAAGCTTTAGTATCGCATTCGTTCTCGAGACCTCCTCTGAGCGTAAACAAAGCTCCCTCTCGAACCATCGAGACCCACTATTTCGAACAATCGATTCTTCTCGAAGCATGCGAACTAGAACGTTCGGGAAATTCAAAGTTCAGGTATAAACACTGGCGCCGAGTGTCACCGCAGTTCAGTTCCTTTTTAAACGAGTGAATTAATACTATCTCCCGGAAAGTGATAGTCTCAGTAAAATCTCAGTGCAAGTTTAGTACTACTCTCTGCGTCAGTCTCTATGTAAATATACCTGTGCATTTACCAAGTATATAACCTCCGCGAAATTTACACTCATGAAGAAAATAAAATAAAATGCAAGCAAAAAATATTTACATGTGTATAAAGTTATAATTTTGCACTGATTGATACTTGCGGTACGAAGTTCGACGGGTCAGCTAGTAGTTCTATAGACATTTACAATTCCTCACTTTTTGAATTCAAATGCGACATTCGAGCTATTATTTTCAGTAACTTTTCTGACGTCATTAAATAATTTTGGTTCTTTTTATTTTAATACTAATCAAAGTTACTTCTAATACTTTGTTTAAGTAATATTAATTTATACTAACAACTAAACAATTTGTCAATGTTATGTTACATTAATGTGCTCACATCTTTAAACTGTTAGCCTTATATTAATTATATCATATTTTTGTTCTTTATATTAGCTGTAACTTGTATGAATATATGAATGGAGATCTTCATATCAATGTCAGTTTGGGCATTGTCAGTATCCTATATACCTACCACCGCTAGTCGAGTCCACCGGCATCATGCTGAATTAGGACCGATATAGAACTTCATTTCACAGTTGTATTGTCTTATTTATAAGTATGTTTTGGTTTGTATGTAGTTCTGAATAAATATTTTTTCTTTCTTTCTTTCTATATCCTACAGTTGTTATATTTTGGGGTAGACAATGTTATAATAATATTAATAGCAAATAGTTCATTGCTAGGCTCAGGTCTTCACATTCAGAGGGACGCAGAGTTTACCTGCCGCACTAGTCCAAACCGAATTGGTGTTTTATACACACAGTTGGGTAATCTCGGTGTGCAGGTTTCACCATAATGTTATCCTTCATCGGGTAATTTAATTTGAAGAGAAACGCAAGAGGTCGTGCAGGTAATTACTTATTAAGAACGATCGTTATTTTATCAAATTCACTAGAAACTATACGAATTTAATCAACTAAAACTATTTTAAAGGTTTAAGCTAGTTTGCTAGTGCGAATGTTGAAACATAGTCATATTAAGATCAGTATTAAAATGAGTTTTTTTTAAAACGCGCTTCTAACCCTAGTGCTAATTCTGCGTAACAGTTGCGACAAGCTAAAAATATTAATATAAGAAAGATATATGGTCACGTTTGTCTGTATATTTCTTTGCGTTAATCTAAATAAAGCAATCAATTATTTTTGGTTAAATATTCTGTTCATTCAGAAAGGGAACACCTGGCATTAAAATAAGGACTGTCCCAAAAATATCTCTAATGGAGTAACCCTATATATGAGCTTTAATTCAAAACTTCGCGTTGGTTTATTGATTTACACATATCAGAATAGTTCTATTTAGTTTCGGTTTGAGCGACTCCAATATATCGAAATTAGTTAAGAATGTACGCCAGATGAAGTCGGAAAGCAGACCCTTACATTCAATGACCTATAGCGTTATCTATGTTTATAAACATTTCATTTATAACGACCTCGTTGTAACGTCCTTTTGGTTATAGGGAGGTAACTCTAGTAGCTTGAATTTAAAGCACGCTTAGAGGAATATAATCTGGCTATAGTAACAGCGGATGTAAGTTCCGAGTCTACACACAGACCAATTAAACTAACAAATACAGTCGAACACACAAAGGTTCATTCAAGGAATTACAAAGTTTTCTTATCGTTTTATACATGTTTAAATTTTATATTATGTTTAAATAGTTGCATTATATCACTGTCTGTTGTATATGTATATAACTTATGTGTATATTTGTATATATAGTATAGTTATATATTTATTATTAAAATGTAAGTAATCGTACAATAATTATGTATACCACCATCGCCACTCCTAATCAGCAATATTCTTGCCACGGGTTGCCTGGAAGAGATCGCTTTTTACTTTTTAGCAATAAGACCGCCCTTTGTTCCCAATTAGAATAATACTAGTTCGTAAGTTTTCTGTAATGGTGTACAATAAAGTGTTATCTATCTATCTACATACACAAATAGTAAAGTTGTATTAATATGCTCTCTGTCGGTCTCTGGTTGAGTGGGCTACCTCACTTTAACGCAGAGGCTCCGGGTTCGATTCCTGGTATAGTAAATTTCTAAAACGTATTTTCTCCGTTATTTACTATCGTCTGGGTGTCTGGGATCTGGCCCAGAGTAGTCCGTTGTATATTACCCATAACACAAGCGTAACTTGCTTAATTTGGGGATATACAATATGTGTGTTCGTCCGTCGATTATTATATATTATTACTAGCTGCCCCGCCAGACGTCGTCCTGCCCGGAAAAGCTTCAATCGATATGTCGACACCATTAAAGTTTATAATTAACAAATAAAAAATAGGGGTTGATCGTAGAGGGTTGAAAATTTAGGGTCGTATGTATTTTTTAATGCTGTATCATAAAAAATATCAAAAAATTAAAAAATTAGGGGTGGACTACCCTTAACGTTTAGGGGGATGAAAAATAGATTATACTTTTATTTTTAAACTAGGTGTGCCCTCGATTTCATCCGCGTAGAATTTTTCTCGCGAAACCCCAAACTGAACCTAACCTAGCCTTGCTCTTTAAAACATCAGCTATCTACCAGTGAAAGTCCCGTCAAAATCGGTCAAGCCATTTCAGAGATTAGCCTACACATCCAGACTTTTTAATCGACTTCGAAAAAAGGAGGAGGTTCTCAATTCGTCGGGATCTTTTTTTTTGTTGCTTTTTTTATGTATGTTCGCCGATTACTCCGTCATTTATGATCCGATTTACGTGATTCTTTTTTTGTTCGATGCGGAATAACTGCCATGTGGTCACCTAAAAATTTGACATAGTTTGGCCCAGTAGTTTTCATTTTACGAACATTTTTTTATTCCCGTTTCTCCGGACCTATATTTTTTAAGAAGCGCGGCACCATTCGTAGTTCCACTCATACATAGCTAGACACTAAAAAGTAACAAATAAAAAATAAAAACTTCGTTCAAAAAAACCGACTTCAAAAACTAAAATGTATAAAATAACTTATTTCTAAAGCTATTATTATTAATATATATTATTTAAAACATCTTGAAGTCGGTGCAAAGCAAAACATAAAAATTACTATATTTTGCAAATTACTAAGCACCGACTTTAAGATGTTTTAGATAATATATATTAATAATAATAGCTTTAGAAATAAGTTATTTTATACATTTTAGTTTTTTAGTTTTCGAAGTCGGTTTTTTTAAACAAAGTTTTTTTTTTATATTAGTACCGTATATACTTTCATATGCATTTAGTAAAAAGCTGTTATTTTGACATTACAAACAGACAATTCAATTTTATTTATCTTATGTATATAGATGTTCAGGTGGGCAAAGTTTAATCTAAGAATCAATATTCTTAAGTAGACATTAGGGGGATTAGGCGGCTGCATTGTCTTCTTTCTTTCTACCTACGTTTATTGTAACTTCCGGATATAGCGACGAAGTTATAGTGGTTCCTTCGTCGTTATAACCGAAATCCACCGTATATTGTGAAATAGCGAAATAATGAGTTTGCTATTATATTTCTTCGATGCGGTGGAAGTATTCGATATGGTGGAAAACTCAAATTACCTTTTAAGAAAGTAAAATCGAAATTAGGATGGAATTTGAAGAAACAATGTGAAAATTTTTATAATTGTGAAATTGCTTATATTACACGAATTTATGAAAGGAAAGGTCTGACATGTTATTGCTTAATTGAAATAGTTTAATGCGAGCTATATGAACGAATTATTCAACCTACCGGGTCAAATAACTCCCAACTTCACAAATTATGAGAAACTAGCGAAATGGTTATATGTTTGTTTATTAAGTGCATTTTGTGAATTTGAATTCCGTATCGGGAATTTAGTTATTTGCCAGATACAAATAGCATATCGCTTGTTAGAATAAAGGGAGTATCCCTTAGTGTAGAAGGGCTAGGCGACACACCCGCCGAAAGTACGGCGCTAAAAGTTCAGTTAATACGCTCGCAGTGTTTTTTTTAAGTAACCTCTCACATCAGCCGTAATTGCGTATTAGTGTTCGGCGTAGTGCCGAACCTTTTGTCTAGCCGCTGTTTCCGTGAGAACGCATTCATTGAAGCTCGATGAAACGAAAAAGCGACACTAAAAATAAAAACATAGGACTAAGCCTGCGAAAAAATGAGATAGAATGCATTATATTTAATCATTTAAACACTGCTCATACAGATAGAGTAGAATAACGTTTTGAAGTTTTTCGGTCATACTCGTACTTCAAATTTCGTGTTTTAAAACTTAAATATATTATAACGATATAATATATGAAATGTGACGTCGAGAAATTTAGAATCCCTCCCATCCCTTGTCACACTTTGTTTTACATCTACTCCGTGTGAACTGCACACACACACACACACACACACAATTTTTATCAGTTTCATTTCGGTCCAAATTGGACCTATGATTAATCATCGGTCTTATTGACTATAATCTGTGCAGCACAATTTGAAACTCGTATCTCATTCTCTCACAGGCTTAGTCTTATAGATTTGTGTTTAATCTCTGTTTAGTGTCACTTTTTCGTTTCATCGAGTTTCAAACCACAACGATTCTAAAGAAAAGTTTCACTTCAAAAATATAAAAATTGATTTTACCGTATAAATACCGTATATACCGGGGGGTAAGGGGTGTGCGAAATCCATCTAGCAACCCAAATGTCAACCTCACCTGCCCGTGGTACTCCCTGCCGCCAACTAACGAGGCTCTGACGACCGATCGATGGCGGTATAACCATCAACAAAAATCCGGCTTACATAAATCCCCTGATCGGAGCCGGGCAGCAGCGTCTCCGATGCGAGTGAGCCGGTACTGCGGTCACCAACCCGCATGCCAAGCGTGGTGAATATGGCATTTTCCCCCAAATATGAAGCGCAAACATAGGCCATGGCCCTCAGTTCCCGGCGGCCCCGCTAGTCCCGGCTACGGCAGCGGTCGTGGTAACTGCGGGGAGGAGGGTGCTAGAAATCTCCGGGTTACGGGAGGCTGCCAACGTAACCAACTGACACTGGCAACGTACAATGGACGCACGATCAGGCTGGATAATCACCTCGCGGAATTGGAAGTAGATTTAAGTCATGTGGCACGTTCTAGGGTTATCTGAAGTCCGAAGAGAGGGTGAGGATACTATAACCCTGGAATCCGGGCACTTGCTCTACTTCCGAGAAGGTGGTAAGGCCTCCCAGGGTGGGTCGGTTTTCTTGTCAACAAGTCCCTCGCTAACAACGTTGTGGAAGTCAGCAGTGTGTCGAATCGGGTAGCGTACCTAGTACTAAAACTCACCAACAGGTATTCCCTGAAGGTGATACAGGTATATGCGCCGACCTCGGCACACCCTGACGAGGAAGTTGAGGCCATGTATGAGGATATCACTAAAGCCATACATGACACGACCTCCGCACACTACAACGTTGTTATGGGGGACTTCAACGCCAAAGTGGGAGTACAAGAATGCGACGAACCGAGAATCGGACCTTATGGCTTGGGGCGTCGAAATCACAGGGGGCAAATGCTGGTCAACTTCCTTGAAATGCAGGGGCTCTTCTTGATGAATTCGTTCTACAAGAAGAAGCCCCAAAGGAGGTTGACCTGGCAGAGCCCCGATACTGTGACAAAGAACGAGATAGACTTTATCGTGGCGGACAAGAAGCACATGTTTAGAGATGTCTCAATGGTCAACAGGTTTAATACCGGCCGTGACCACCGACTTGTACGAGGCACTCTAAATATCGACTTCAAAGCTGAAAGGCTCCGCCTGATAAAGTCTCTAAATCTAAATCTCCGACTTACGCCGCCCCAAATTACCTTAGGGTCCGAACACTTCCAATTGGAACTGCAAAATCGGTTTGAATCGCTGGAAACCACTGGCGATGTTGACGAGATAATCGACAACGTGGTGAAAACATTGCGAGAGCTGGGCCGAAGGCACTTTCCACCTATGCGAAGAAACAAACGCTCTGAACTTTCTACCGAAACCTTGGATCTCATGAGAATGAGACGTGAGATGCCACCTGCTCTTTTTGACTCACCGGAGCATAGGGCTCTCTCCAAACGAATAAGAAAACTTGCAAGACGGGACCTCCGCTGCTCAAACACGCGAGCCATTCAGGCTGCTATAGAGCAGAATAGGAGGTCCAAAGTGTTCTTAAAACCATTGGGGAGAAGCCATCTTGCAAAAATGAGGACACCAGACGGCAGGGAGCTTACGTCTCACTCTGAGATCCTAGCGGAGGTGGAACGGTTCTACGGGCAATTGTATTCTTCGCGGGCGGAAAGACCTTCGGTTCAAGGCGCTAATGATCCACGTGCACCACTCACGCGGCACTATACGGAAGATATCCCGGAGGTCGACATTGGCGAGATTAGGACGGCACTCGGGCTACTTAAAAATGGCAGGGCTCCGGGTGATGACGGTATTACAACTGAGCTCCTCAAAGCAGGAGGGATCTCAATCCTGAAGGCTTTGGCGGAGCTCTTTAATTCCGTTATCCTCCGGGGCACTGTGCCAAGGGCGTGGACCAAGAGTGTGGTGGTCTTGTTCTTCAAGAAGGGTAATAAGACCCTCTTGAAGAACTATAGGCCCATCTCACTCTTGAGCTACGTCTACAAGTTGTTTTCGAGGGTCGTCACGAATCGTCTCGCCACAAGACTTGACGAGTTCCAACCACCGGAACAGGCTGGGTTTCGAAAAGGCTACAGTACCGTAGACCACATCCATACTGTTCGGCAGATTATACAGAAGACCGAAGAGTATAATCAGCCGCTGTGTATGGCATTTGTGGACTACGAGAAAGCCTTCGACTCTATCGAAACTTGGGCTGTTCTAGAGTCTCTGCAAAGATGTCGTATCGATTGGCGATATATCGAAGTGTTGAGATGCCTGTATGACGCCGCGACGATGACCATTCAGCTCCAGGACCGGAGGGCGAAGCCTATACCTCTACGTCGCGGGGTGAGACAGGGGGATGTCACATCCCCGAAACTGTTCACTAACGCGATGGAAGATGTCTTCAAAACTCTGGAATGGAATGAACGGGGCATCAACATCAACGGCGAGCGCATCTCCCTCCTACGTTTCGCTGACGATATTGTCATATTTGCAGAGACGTTGGAAGAACTTGCCGACATGCTGAACTGCCTAAACGAATCCTTCCGACGGGTCGGTCTCGGCATCAATTTGGACAAGACGAAAGTCATGTTCAATGAACACGTCATGCCGAGACCGGTAAACGTCGAGGCTGTCCCTCTGAAAGTTGTGCAGGAATATGTCTACCTTGGACAGAAAATACATGTTGGCAGGCACAACTTCGAGGGGGAAGCCGATAGGAGGATTCAGTTAGGCTGGGCGGCATTCGGTAAGCTTCGTCAAGTCTTCTCGTCGACCATTCCGCAATGCTTGAAGACGAAAGTCTTCGAGCAGTGCGTCCTACCCATAATGACGTACGGTGCCGAGACGTGGACACTGACAGCGGGACTGGTCCACAAATTCAAAGTCGCTCAACGTGCTATGGAGCGAGCTATGTTAGGTGTTTCTCTTATGGATAAAATCAAAAATGAGGACATCCGTAAGAGAACGAAGGTAACCAACATAGCTCGCAAAATTAGCAAGTTGAAGTGGCAGTGGGCCGGTCACGTCTGTCGCAGGACCGACGGCCGATGGAGCAAACGAATCCTGGAGTGGAGACCACGTCTCTGGATGGACCACGTCTCTCATGGCTGGATGAGGAAGACAGGAGACCGGGATATGTGGCGCGTACTTGGGGAGGCCTACGTCCAGCAGTGGACTGAATTTGGCTGATGATGATGATGACCGTATATAATTTCATACGCATTTAGTAAAAAAAGCTGTTATTTTGACATTACAAACAGACACTTCAATTATATTCATCTCTATAGATTCACAGTTCAAGTATATTCAGGACGAAATGCGCATGTTAGTAGTGGGCAAAGTTGAGATGACGTCAGAGCCGTCAGTGTTGTCCCGGGGAACAGTTACGTATATATAATACGAGGGTAATCCCACGTCCGTCCTACAACCTTACGTATATTATCGAGGCTTCATAACAAATGGGCGTATACGCCAAAATGCCATTTTTTGTTGTTTACTAAAATCTGTGCATGTTACATTTTAGAAAGTCTTACCAGTATGCAAGTGTACCTAAACAGAAGGCTAATCCAAATTTCAGCGTTATACAATCAAATAGTCTTGTTTTATTCACAATTTTGTCCCTTGTGTAAAACTGCACTTTTGTCTGTACGCCCATTTGTTATGAAGCCGATATGTATGGATAAGAACAGAGAATTTGTCAAAGACATTATTTTTCAAAAAACTCCCCCGAGCCCATATACTTACAAGGAATAAGAACGTGCCAGTTTTCAAGTATACAAGAAACTTGATTGAAAATGTTATTGGAATATATAAAAAACATATTTCCTAACCCCAATGGAGACGTCGTAATGTTTGTAATGTCAAAATAAAAAAGCGAAAAAAAATCAGAGGGGATAATGCGGGCCAGGAAAATCCGAAAATGCTATTTTTTGATTTATTGTCTGTTCCGGCTAATCTCTGAAACGGCTGGAACGATTTTGAAGGAACTTTCACTGGCGGGTAGTTGATGTTATACGGAGGAAATTTGACTATTTTTTTTAAAGGTTCAGCGAATTCCACACGGATGAAGTTGCGGGCACAGCTGTATTGGATACAACATTCCATGTAGTTTCGTAAAAATCTTCTTATATCTTTTAATAGGGCTGGTCCACAACAATCTTATTATCTATTGTCTTGCTACTTAAAAGACATAAATTTCACTGTCAATTTTCTATCAATGCTAAGATAAAAAAACGGATACAAAAACTTGTAATAAGTGGAACGCATTTAACAGTTTCCTGTCGTACAGTTACGTAACAGTGTAGCAAGTATCTACGTATTCAATGTCGAAAAAGATTCCTAAATCACCACACAGTTTATGCAAAATATTTTTTTTATATCTTCAGTGCAGTGCCATTCAAAAAAGTGACAACCTAAAAAAACGAAACGTATAATTTACATTTGTTTTTTTAACTATATATTTAAACACAAGATTTGAAAACAGCTGCTGCCTTTATCAAGTAATTTATTCATCGATAAAAAAAACATTATTCAGGTAGTAATCAAAATTTCAATGCTACATTTTTCTTATCTATTACTTCCACGGTAGGTGTAATTGTTAACATAGTCGCCAATATTGTCGTATCTTTGAGATCGATCTCAAATATATTAGTAAGAATTGAAGACATGAGTGGATGAAGGTGATAAGTCGCATAATTCCAATTCTGAGTAAATCGAGATAAAAGTTTTACTTTTGTTTTAAACTGTACTGAACTTAACACCTTTTTCAACGTTATACTTATACCTTATATCTATGGTCTAAGGTCTGTAATCATTTGGTATCGACTTATAACCTTCATCTACGCAAAAAAAAGCAAAAAAACCGAATATGCGACATATTACCTTCATCCACTCACGTCTTCAATTATAAGTACATTATTTATAATTTTAATATAGTTTATGATTTTGACTTTCATGCGTGTGACCTAGAAAATTGTCGACAAATCACTGAGAAAATTGCAGCAATTAAGTATGAAAATCGTGATATTTCGCGTAAGAATAACACCTGGCAATATCTGTTACATGTCACTATTAATAGACATCAGGGAGTCTACCCCTACCCGCTACCCTGTTACGTGTCACGGATAGTCTATGTGCGTTGGTATCATTATATGGGTAGCTGGCTCCAATTAATTTGACCAATAGCACTATGGAAGAATATTTTTCCATGATAGCGATTAACATTTTTAGAGTTTCAGTCAATTTTGTAAAAATGGACCTTATGTTTATGTCGTCTCTATGTTACAGTAATTTTTCTTGTAAACCGCTTGGTGCATGGGTATAAAATTTGATAGGAAGGCGTAGTCTACTTGCGCTACTCATCGATGTAATGTAATAGCGAAAAACTAAACATTAGGGGTGGTCGCCGTACATTATAATGATGGTTGATTTTTTTTCAATTTATACCGATTGAAAATTGATGCTGTTTGTTGTTCCAATATCTGACTCAATTCAAAGTTCATTTGCTTTCGAATAGAATAGGAAAAAATAGATAAGGCACCCATAGAGTAAATAATAAACATAAAAAAAATTAAAACTAAATAATTAAAATGAACAAGTGGGCGGTAGGCTAAATAAAACTTTAATATAAATACCCAATGACACTTGAGATCTTTGTCTTCCGTGATCACGGCTACTCGAAAGTGACCGAAACGTCGGAATAATAAAAATCAAATAAATTACCGCGCTTAAATCCGTTAAAACGTAGCTTTATTACTAATATATACATTATTAATGTGTATAGCAACATCAATTATTAGTAAAGTAAGTATTGCTTTATCACTGGTTAAAATTTGTCATAATTTCTACCAATGTTAAGTGATTGAGCAATAAATAAGGAGAGACCCGGCTAGTCGTGTGACTGTGGGAGTCGTTAGTCAGATCTTTAAAATCATAGGGATTTTCTTTGGAAACCTTTATATTTAAGTCAATAGGCCGGGTAGAGGGTAAAATTAACTTTCAAAGTCGTAAAAATTTTACTCCCATTGTCTTAACTTTCAAACTATGAAGTAGAATATTGTAGAACACCAACAACACTTTGAACAAAAATTCGTTTCAACCCAAATCCGTCGAGTATTTTTAAAAATATGGGGTATTTTCGATGAAAAACTTATTATAAGAGTTCCTTAACCAAATGACAAAAACAGACGACGTTTTAGTCACTAGGCGACGGAACGGACCTCTATGGAACTCTTCGTTGTAGCACTCGCCCGATTTACTACGATTAGATATTGAAATGCTAAAAACCTAGGATAAAATTGCTGTATATGAATATGTGTACACACTTACGAAGTGGAATTTCTTTATGACATACAATTTTTATTCTATATTTAAAATGAATAAACGAGGTTTAATTGACATTACATTTTACAATGATTTTTTATATTAAGTCAAACGACCATAAATACCTGCAAAGAGTTTGCACAAGGTCTTTAACGCCCCATACCACAGAAATGGGAAGTATAGATATATCAGTGCAGCTGTGAATGTGTTAATGCGGGCTTATTGATAAAAAAAATATATATTAAATACCTAGAAATAAGAATAAAATTGTACTCACCTTTCGCACACACAGAACATTGTTTGATTTTCTTCATATGGGTCCAGCTGTGCAGCTTGAGGTGGTCTTTCCTCTTATACGTCTTCTGACACACGGGACACGCATAGGGACGCTCAGGATTGAATGTACTTGCGGTTATGTCGAATTTCGACTCGTAAGAGTCTGCTAATCTGTCCACGTCTTCTTGATAATCTTGATGCTAAACGGGGAAAAAAAGCAATGGCAATTATCTTCTATACGTACGAGTTCGGTATCTCGATCGCACATTACCACTTCTATTAAACACTAGCTTCTGCCCGTGACTTCATCCGCATGGAATAGTAAAAAAAAATAAGTTAATAAAAAACCCAATTTTGAGTCACTCTTCATTGGTGCTCCTATTGGCCTTAGCGTGATTGGTCTATCTAACTGAAAGAATTTTTCAATTCAGACCAGTGGTAGTATCCTGAGATTAGCGCGTTCAAGCAAACAAACTCTTCAGCTTTATATATTAGTATAAGATATATAAATTCATAGAATTCACTTACGATAAATCTGTATTCCACAAATCTTTATTTAGAATACGAATTTTGCACAGATATTAGATTTTAGAAGGCTTGCGTTGAACTAGAAACGATCAGAATAAATACACTTATTTTCAAAAGAACTTATCACGTTAAGAGTTTAAAGGCATCGTCATCAAGCAAGCATCAAGACATTTAGCTAATATAAGCATTTGCACGTCATTCAAATGACAAAACATACTAGAAACTATATTATGTTATTTTTATTATATAGCTCCCATAGATATGTGAGGTGTTTCTCTTATGGATAAAATCAGAAATAAGGACATCCGTAAGAGTACGAAGGTAACCGACATAGGTCGCAAAATTAGCAAGTTGGAGTGGCAGTGGGCCGGTCATGTCTGTCGCATAACCGACGAAAACTAGTCCTGGAGTGGACACCACATCCTGGACTGACGACCTGCTCTAGCTCGCCGGCAGGGGCTGGATGAGAAAGACCAGGATATTTGGCGCGTACTTAGGGAGGCCTACGTCCAGCAGTGGATAGAAATTGACTGAAGAAGAAGAATACCTATTCATGTATCTATGTTATTGCAAATAAATATTGATCGTACACTACAATAGAATAGTATATTTTTTTTAACTTTTACATCATGACTTCGTTACTTCTGTTTTTCTTACCACGGCGTGGTATCGTATAATCGAAAAGGCAAGTCACAAAGTAAGAATTTTAAAATCGCGATAAAGAAATTTGAGAATCGCTCATAAGTATATTTCACATTTGAATTAGTTCGTTCGATATCAGATATATTATACAGGCAATCAATTCTGATGGCGACTATAAGTATGTAGGATTTCATAGCAGTTTGGCGATTTTGTCGAAATATTCATGTTGAAATAATTTCGTAACAAGCCACCCACCCATATCGGCGGGACCTAGCAACATGAAATTCTGGGGGAGGCCACCCCACATGACGTAAGCGCCCGGATGGGGATTTTCCGAAATTCAACCCCAAGGGGTGAAAATGGGGGAGGGTTCAGCCTTTATATCGTATCACGGGTCCGTCGGGCTTCTATTTAATAATAACATTTTGTTCTTTATGTACTTTTCTATGGTATTTTATGTAATTCTTATATGATATATCTACTATATTTATACATAATATGTGAGGCTATAGGCGTATAGCAGTGTTGCCAACTCTGAATTCTAGAGGATGGTAGAATTACCTTGTTTATTTAGTAGCATGTTAAGGGTCAGAATAATTAAAAAAGACATTTTTAATAAGAATCAGACAGTATAATTGTATCAATACATTGTGTTTTTTAATCATAGCGTCGGTGGGATTAAAATCAACACAGTTTTTTCCGTGTCAAATAAACTAAGTAAATTCAAAAGTTCTAAGTATTCAAGAAAATTCATATATATAAAGTACCACCGAATTCGTTCGCGTAATATTTCCAAGCTGGTACCTCGCTATTGGGGGAATTCCTGACGCATAAAACACCCTAAGGTACAGACAATAAATATTCAAACTCGCTAAAATTATTTTAATTATATACAATCTACCAGATTAAAAAAAATACGATCTTCAATGTGTATTACGGTGTATTTTGCTACCATAATAATAAACCTACGGTAGGTGGTAGATCTATGCTGATTACGGTGTTTTAACCGTAATTAATACGGTGCAGTTGGCAACACTGACGTATAGGCCGCTTGAGGTACGTTGAAGATCGTACTAGACGACCTTCATAGCCCTAGACATCTGTCCACATCAATATATGAATATGAAAGTGAATCTGTTTAGTATTTTCTTAAGTTTTCGCGGCTAGTATAAACAAAACTACGCGTTATAACGGTTTAAGCGCGGTAATTTATTTGATTTTTATTATTCCGACATTTCGGCCACTTTTCAGGAGCCGTGATCAAGGAGGACAAAGATGTCAAGTGTCAATGAGTATTGTTAATATTGTTACGTACGAGCGAGGGTACGCTCTTATGGATTGGAAGAAAACACCAGTTTTTAACTAAGAGCTTTTATTGTTCGAACCTTCTGTTCGGGAACTTTCGTTTATACATCTATCCCTTTCTAACATCTATCTATCTCTTTCTTTCGTTTATCTTCTATCCTTTTCTAAATATATCCTTTTCTTTTCGTTCTAGATTTTTCCAAAAGTTCTAAAACTAACTAGATGGTTCCACCATTATTCGCCACAATATGATAATGGATGGATGAATGAATGATGTAAGATGTCCTCTGTCGCACATTAAAGCAGAGTTAAGAAGAAACGTTTCGCCCATATTTGTACACAAAATATGGTCGAAACGTTATAATGAAGGAACCACCGGTGCTGTTACCAAATTGTTTTTCCAAATACAATTAATAACCACGCCCTCATTAATAAAAAAATTACATTGAACTCTGCGCTGACAAAGGCCATGACTGGTCACGGTGACTTTTCGGCGTACCTTAACTGTTTAAAATGCAAAGACGACCCGGCGTGTTTTTGTGACGAATATACACCAGCAACTATCCTGCACCTACTTTTAGACTGCCCGCGAAATACAGGGCTTCCAAGCATGGAATCAGTAACCAAAATTGTACGAAATGTTAGACGGCAAAGATTCCAGGACATTGCTGGGAGCATTCTGCACTAAAGTGTTGGAGGACGCCGGGAAGAGAAATAAGTCGAGGCATATAATAATTAACATACAACCCTAGCGTCCACTTATCTCTCAGGCGCCGCGCACGTTATCGCTTGTTTTATAATGATATATTTTTGTGTAGGTAGGTATAATCTATCTCTATATATTATATTATTAATATCTTATACTAATATATAAAGCTGAACAGTTTGTTTGTTTGTTTAAACGCCCTAATCTCAGGAACTACTGGTCTGATTTGAACAATTCTTTCAGTGTTGGATAGCCCATTTATCGAGGAACCCTATATATCATCACGCTAAGACCAATAGGAGCGGAGCAGCAATAAAAATGTTACAAAATCGGGGGGGCTTTAAAAACAAATTCCACGCGGACGGCGTCGCGGGCACAGCTACTATGTAATATAAAAATGAATCATAGAAATGTATGTACGCGCATAACTTGAGAACGACTTTACCGATTTGGTGATTTTGTTCTTGTTGGAGTTTCCGGATGGTTTAGATTCGCAATTACCGGTAGGTGGCGCTGAGATCGGGTTCTAGAATCCTCCTAATCAAGTGGACCGATTATGGTGATTTTGTTTTTGTGTCATGAATCAAAGCCTTTTAGGAATTCAGAAAATATGGCGGTACGAAGTTCGCCGGGTCAGCTAGTAATATTATAAAATTCTAAACATTCCGTGTCTGTACATTTAGGGCGGCTTGCATGACGCTCCTTAATTTTATTTAAGAAACACTAAACGCATTTACCACCCTTAAATACGATAAGCGTCTTGTACAACGCTAAATTTACTGGTAAATACGTTTACAGAACTGTCAAAGTTAATCATCCAAAAATGGCTATTTAACTCCTTAAACGCGTTTAAACATTGTCACTCGTATGTCTTTATGAAATTGTCACTTATAAAAAGTCAATTACAGATTGTTACTCGTATATGATTTGCTTTAATTATTTATCTCAATTCTAAATACCCATTATTCGTACAAACTAACATGGTAGCAGAGTAATAAAGTTAAGGAATTGGATCCAGTAAAGATATTTTAACTAGCAAAGAATGAATACAATATTCTAGCATTGTATTCGACCTGTCGCTCACAATGGATAAGGCGATCGCAGAGGCTTCAAGGTAAAAATAATGCACCTAGATGGTAACAATTATAAGCCTTGGCGGTATCGTATTGAGACAGCGTGCAGGGCAAAACCCGGCACTGAAGAAATTTTGCAAGGAAAACTTCAAAAGCCCGATGAGCCTGCAGCATCTGATGGTGCAGATACTAAAGCTAAATATGAAATAAATTTACAACAATTTCTAAAAATTTACTGTGATGTGATCAACCCTGATGACGACAAACATGACTGATTAGATTCTAAAACAAGTTATGCGATATAAAAGCGCTAAAGAAGTATGGGATGAGCTAGAACGCCTATATAATAGAAGCAGTGAAGACAAACTTATGATCTTTGTCTACAATTCTTTGATTATAAAATGGACCCTGAACGTGATATGGGAAAGCATATATCTTCTGCATTAAAGAACATTTTCAACAAATCTTTTCGTAAATTACTATTCATTATGAAATTGTAAGTTATTAAAAAGTCAATTACAGATCGTGACTCGTATTTTATTTGCTTTATTTATCTCAATGCTAAATACCCATAAAATCGAAAATAAAATCGCACAGCAAAAGATCACTCTTCAGGTTGCCGCTAAAAAATCCGAAACAAACTTAACCAAACGAACAAAATTTCAAATGTCAATTTGAGATTGGCCAACTAAAATCCTTTTTACGCAGGAAATAACTAACATTTAAGCTAAATTTCGTGTGTTTGTTCGATAAAACGTACGGCCACGTGAAATGAAACACATCTGGCTGTTTTACGGATGGCATAAATACATTTTACTAAATGACATGTACCTCGTGCAAGACAACGTAAATGCATTTACTATTAAACGCGTTTAGAGAGTAAAATAAAATTAACTAATTTTATTTAAAGACGATCGTTGTGCAAGCGGGCCTAAAGCTATTAAAAAAAAAGACAACTGAAATAAACTATATAAACGGCGGAGAACATGATGCATTTTTATTAGATTTCTTGTCTGTTTGTTCGGAAATCACGTAAAAAATCCTGGGCTGATTTCGATACGATTTTCGCTGGTCGACAGCAAATTCTCAGACTTAAAATCTACGCTACTTTTTGTCCCGGGAATCCAGCAGTATTTTTTCTGGGAATGATTTTAAATGTACAAATTAAACAAAAACGAATTCCAATGTGATTTTTTCACTGATCTATAGCGTTTATGTAATAAAATGTGTGATATTTTTTATCCCGGGAAACCCGTGAGAATTTTCCCTGGAGCGGTTTGAAGTTATTCGGATGCATAAAAATAAGCTTATTCTGGCACAGTTTTCACATAGCTTACATTCCTTTTTAAATACTGTGGTACTTTGTATCCCGGGTATCCCGCGGGAATCCTTGCAAGAGCACCACTGGAACCTCTCACTCATCGCATGAAACACGATTATAAGTCTAACCGTTTCACGCCGATATTCTGTGAGGACGTGGTATCTCTCCCGATCCAGCCAACTTTAAGAGCTGTTATCAGGATGATTCTAGCATGGCTCTACCACGTCATACATTTACAGAAGAAGCATAGTACTTTTATATTATGTTACGAACTTACCTCACCACTGTCACAGTCGTACTCCTGTCCTGATTCATCGATCATTGGGTTGTCATCATAATCAATGACCTCCTGCTTAAGATTTATCATTTCCTGATCGGACAACGGCTGGAAGGTGTTTCCGATGAATATTAACTTGTTATGAGTGTGGAGGTGCTTCGCCAGATGGTCTTTACGGTGGAATGCTAGGGAAAGAAATATTTTTAAGAATGATAACAGTAGAAAACGTGCTCTTCCATACAGTCTGGTAGCGACTAAGCAACTTTATTAGAAATGTACCCTGAGCCAGTTCTCGGAAATGGTCATAGCACGCTCTACTGGGATCGATCTATTATCACAGACAGGACTATTGTTGTTAAAAAGCCTGACATTGTGATAATAGATTGATCTGCGAGACGAACGATGCTCGTTGATATAAATATTCCACATGACTGTTATCTCGTAAAATCTGAAACGGATAAATTAACGAAATATCTAGACCCCGAGCACGAGAATTCTGACATATGGCATATGGAATTAAGGATCATCGTACCGATAGTGGTGTCCATTAACGGTTTAGTAGCGAAGAGCCTCGACCGACATCTAGAGAGGCTCTCGCTCGGTAAATGGGTGAAGTGCCAGATACAGGAGGCGGATCTCCTGAGCACGGCGTGCATTGTGAGGAAGTTCCGGTCTCTGGAACCCTAACCACCGGTAGCTTGAAGCCTAGGCCCCGCTATTACTATTACGTCATATTATTATCCTTCTCACATCCCCGCATAATAACTGGCTTCTTTTGTATTAGGTACTTTTAGCGCGCGTGTAGACACCGCCACCGCGGCACCAAACTGTCGATTGGGCACGACGTGTTGCCGCCGCATTCTCTTTGTATGGGAAGGCAAAAACTCTAATACACACAATATTACAGAAAAGTAACGCACGGTGAGGGTGTTGGTAATGCCGTCTACACGAGCGCATTAATTTAACTTTAGCAAAAACAGAACTCAAAAACATTAAAAATAAACTGGTCAAGTCGTACGTCAGTCTATCTTTTTTTGTGCACATCAGACATTTTTTTCTCAGAAATTACTAGTTTATAAAGATGAGGTAGAAAAGTCTATGGAGGGTTGAATAATCAGTATAATCTTAATGGGGCTAAAACTGAAAAAATATCCCGTGATGAGAATAAAAATACTTTAAAAATCAAACAACATACCTAGTGCAAGGCAATTCGAACCCCACATGTAGCCGAGGTTGAAATAAATTCCAGCTTACAGCAGGTGTTTAGAAATCATAACGATGTTTCTCAATAACATTTTTAATTCACACAGTAGGTGGAGGATATCCCCCCCACCTAATTATTGATTTCAAAGTTATAAAAAGCGTGTGTCCCCAGTTTAACTTTCAACCCGCCTACATGTCGTAATATTCTACGAAAATTCAAGGACATGTACTCATCAGCTTCAATATTATAATAATTTTAGCGAAAGTTTGTTTTAATAAAATTAATCGGTAGTCTGAGAAACATTTACACATTTACGATTTACGATTAAATCGAATGAATGAACGAATGAATGAATGCTTTATTGTGTTTTAAAATATACAGTTAAGAGAAATAAAATTTTACAATACAATAGGCGGTCTTATCGCTATTAGCGATTTCATCCAGACAACCTTCGGATGGACAACTTTTTTAAATTAATTTATAGGTTCAATATATTGAATTGAATTAATATTGTTCGCTTATATTTTATAAAATATAAGCGAAAAATATTATGATCATCAGTCATTCTGTAGCAATTTCTACATAATAATTTTTAATTCATGGCTGATTTAAAAGTGCTTTTATTACATTAAGGATTTTATTAGGTCAATGATTATATTTAGATAGATAGATAGATAACACTTTATTGTACACCATTACAGTAAACTTACGAACTAGTATTATTATAGTAGGGTACAAAGGGCGGTCTTATCGCTAAAAAACGATCTCTTCCAGACAACCCGTGGCAAGAATATTTCGATTGGGAGTGGCGATGGTGGTATACATAATTATTATACGATTACATACATTTTAATAATGAATATATAACTATACTATATATACAAATATACACATAAGTTATATACATATACAAGATATTGTGATAATATGCAACTATTTAAACATAATAAACATATAAATACTTATATGCAATATAATATCTATTAATTATATTTATTATATCTTATAAATATAAAATTCTCGTGTCACAATGTTAGTTACCATACTCCTCTGAAACGGTTTGACCGATTCTCATGAAATTTTTTGTGCATATTGGGTAGGTCTGAGAATCGGACATCTATTTTTCATCCTCCTAAATGTTAAGGGCAATCCACCCCTATTTTTTATGATACACCATTAAAAAATACATACAACCCTAAATTTTCAACCATCTACGATCAACCCCTATTTTTTACCGGGCAGGACGTCGTCTGCCGGGACAGGTAGTCATTAATAAAATTGTGTTTATAAATTTAGAACTGTTATAATTTTTAGATTGACATGTACCCAAATATTTGTGTGACCATGTTTAGGTCAAATACAGTGAGACCAATTGACTTTGTTCTTTATCTCTTGTACAACTATTACCTGTATTTCTACAAATAAAGATTCATTCATTATCCGTTCATTCGACTACTCTTCGAGTTTTGCGAACGTAAACATACGGACGCTGAATTTTTATATCTAGATATAGATACGCGAAGCAGCAACTTTTTACCCCTTTTTACGAAAAATGCGCGGACGGAGGAGTATGAAATTTTGCACATTTATAGTTTATATAGAGAAGAAGCAACGAATGCTAATATTTTTTTAAATTATGCATATAAATACATTAATTTAAAAAACCCCACACACTACCACGTATATGACACACACGCCCCCTATATACTCTTTTGTTTATTGTTAAAGTCAAATTAAGTGTAGCTTTGGCGAAAACTGTGATTATAGAATTATTAATTATTATGGTCGAATTTCGAGCAAGGGCGACCACTAGTAAATAAAAATAAATGTTTGTCCTCTATGCGTTCCTAAACCATTGATCAGAATGTGTTGAAACTTAGGTAGGGTGCTCCGAGAACGCCCGAGAGGGCTTCTGGTCCGAAAAACGAACAATTATTTGTTTTACGTGGCATTGCAACGCATGCCGGGTGCAGCTAGTATAGAATAAAAAGTACATAAAACACTCTTCTTTGAAGAAGCAAAGTTATATAAATAAATTAAATCAATCCATAGACTACTGTTTTGGTCTTACGGCCACAAATACATGAAAGCTGATTTTATTTATTTATATAGTTTTCAAACATAACAGTTTCTTACAAATCCCAAGAGAACCAGAAGGGGCTGCCAATCCCACTTTTTTGCGCTCCCCCTCGGAATATATTTCCCCTGCCTGTATCTAAGAAGCGGTTCTATTTTTACACTTTTAATGTCCCCTGTCACAAAATGGAGGGGTTATAAATTATGGGGTAGGTTTATATAAGGGGGAGACTGGTCTAATGGGGGGAACGCATGTGCTTCTTTGTCCATGAAGCGTCGGTTATTTTGAATGCATCGATTTTATTGCATTATAAGTTGATGTTTCTTCGAAATGGTTATTGATATTGTGTTTGTGGCCATGAACTGGATAGACTTATTATGGCGACATTTTATACACCTTTATTTGGCAAGACACTTTACGTGCTGATCGCAGAGAGAAATATGATTCTACCTACGAATAAATATATAATAAATATATATATTATTTATTCGTAGGATTCTACATAAAAAAATAACAAAGTCTAAACCAACTTCAAACTAAAAAAAATATATATTTTCTACACAATCGTGAAGTCGCTGCGAAGTAAAAATTACTATATTTTACAAAATTGTTGTTCTTTTGTTTTACTTGGCATTGTTCTTTTGTTTTACTTGGCACCGACTTCAAGATATTGTAGAAAATATTAATTGTTTGCTTTTTAGTTTGAATTCTGATTTGTATTTTGTTAAAAAAATATCTAGTTACGCAAATACTTGAATAACTTTATTCGAGAGTTGCTCTCAATTTCCCTAAGACCCACTCATCAGACTCTGACTTGGTGACAATGGGTCAACCTGAGGAGTTTACTCTTTTGAATAAAAAATATTTTGAGCATCTGTCTACAATTGATGGAGAAATCGCGTAGCGAAAGCTCCTTTTTGAAGTCGGTTAAAAACAAAATACAATACGTACTAGTAGCACTAATGCAGTCTAAACGGATTTCCTTTACAACGACCGCTATCTACTGCGAAGGTTAAATCACTATTTTTCTAGCAGGTCGAACTGCTGATTTGGAAGGGTCTCAAATAATCTCGTAGAGAATTTTTGAAAATGAAAAAATCTTTTCGAAATGTTTATCTTTCGCCTTATTCTACGTTTGTAGAAAAAACGACACTACCAGTAGAAAAATTAAAATGTTGACTATAGCTAACTTCAAGGTGTCGGTTATTCGTGACAGTGTGCGCGCGCATCGTAAAAATTTACTCTCATCATTTTTCCCTAACGCGCCAAAACAAGTATAACTTCAAAAATACGCCATATTGAAATACACGAGCATCTGTTTATATAATAGGTTGGGGAGAGTTTCGCATATAGTATGTGGCTTGTTTTGGTATCATTAAAAAGTTTTAATTTTAAAGAAGACAATTTCAAATTCAAATTAGGAAAATGTGTGACTTTCATTTGTTTTTATTATTGTTAAAATGAGTGAATCTAATGAAGAAATTCGATACATTTTAAAATTTTATTACAAAAAATGCAACACAGGCCGCAAAAAAAAATTTGTGATGTTTATGGACCTAATGCAGTATCTGTGAGAGTAGCGCAAATGTGGTTTAAGCGTTTTCAATCCGAAAATTTTGATATCAAAGATGCACGTCGCTCTGGTCTCCCTGTTACGGACAAAATTGATGCCATATTTGAAAAAGTAGAGCAAGATCGGCATATTAGTAGTTACGATGTAGCTGGAGAACTGGGAATTGACTACAAAACGGTTTTGGCGCATTTGAAAAAAGCTGAGTACACAAAAAAGCTTGATATTTGGGTGCCTCATGAGGTCACTGAAAGAAACCTAATGAACCGTGTACTCATTTGTGATTCTTTATTACGATGTAATGAAACCGAACCATTTTTGAGGAAACTGATAACTGGTGATGAAAAGTGGATCACGTACGACAAGAACGTGCGAAAAAGATCGTGGTCAAAGGCCGGTCAGGCTTCACAGACTGTCGTGAAACCCGGGTTAACTCGCAACAAGGTGATGCTGTGT
The DNA here is from genome assembly GCA_949752895.1 of Dendrolimus pini. Taxonomy (NCBI): domain Eukaryota; kingdom Metazoa; phylum Arthropoda; class Insecta; order Lepidoptera; family Lasiocampidae; genus Dendrolimus; species Dendrolimus pini. The sequence goes on from OX457136.1 coordinate 17,319,271, forward strand.
GTATGGTGGGATTGGAAGGGCATTATTCATTATGAGCTTTTACCGCCAGTCAGGACCATCGATTCTGAACTCTGCTGCGAACAACTGATGAGATTAAAGCAAAGAGTTGAGAGAAAGCGGCCGGAATTAATCAACAGAAGGGTTGTGGTTTTTCACCATGATAACGCTAGACCTCACACATCTTTAGCCACTCAGCAAAAATTAAGAGAGTTTGGCTGGGAGGTGTTAATGCATCCGCCAGTCCTGACCTTGCACCTTCAGATTTTCATCTGTTTCGGTCTCTGCAGAAATCCTTAGGCAGTGTCAGGTTAACATCACGTGAGGACTGCCAAAACCACTTGTCGCAGTTTTTTGATCAGAAGCCCCAAAATTTTTATAGCAATGGGATCACGTCCCTACCTACAAGATGGCAAAAAGTTATCCAACAAAATGGCACTTACATACTTTAGTCAAATGTAAATAAACTATATAAAAAAACCATTTGAATTTTTATATAAAATGCGAAGAAACTTTTTCCCCAACCTAATATAAAAATCAGTTTTATACAGATATAAACAAACATGATTTTTCAATAACTAAATGTGATAAATAAAAGCACGAAAATTATGTAGATATATAGAAACATGATGTTTTTACAAAAAATATGAAAATATAACTGTTAAAAATAATTTCAACCTTCATTTTTATCCGTGGAATTGTCGTTACTTCGGTTTGCTGAAATAGGCAGATTTTATTTTTTTACGTTAGTCTTGCATTATTCCTCAAAATAAAAATAAATTCCACTGCGCTTGAGAATGTCAAAACTATTTTTTTTTTTCAATTAGGTGACCATTCTACTCCCTTACTTTACGCTCAAATCGTCAGATTAGACTACCCTAGCACGAATCTATATACGAGCTTATACGTGGCGGAGGTACTCTACAGGATGCAAGGAATCCCCCTTGTTCATCTGCCGCGCTCTAGTAAATCCCATACCTCCTCTTGCGCTCCCCTACTAAATAGTACATATAGTAAACCTCAATTATTCAATGTACATACAGTACGCGCAGCGCATTACTATCTATCTATATCTATAATATTATAATATTCTAAACATACCGTGTCTGTACAATGCAATTATTAAAAAAAACAACTTGAATAGACTATAGCAACGATGGAGAACACGATGCATTTTTTTTAGATTTCTTGTCTGTTTGTTGGAGATTTACGTAAAAACTAATGAGCCGATTTCAATGCGTTTTTCGCTAATCGACAGCAAATTCTTAGCCTTAAAATATGCCCTACTTTTTATGCCGGGAATTTTTATGGGAATGATTAAAAAATGGCCTAATTGAAAAAAATAGAAATCCAATTCGATTATTGACTGGTCGATAGCAAGCAAATTTTATGTAAAAAAAATATGTGAAATTTTTAACCCCGGGAATCTCGTAGGAATTTTCCTGGGAGCGATAGTTAGTTTTTCGGGTTTATAAAAATTAGCTTAGGTATTCCGACACAGTTGTCACTAAAACGATACTTTGTGTCCAGAGAATTTCAAGTCGAGCGTGAACGAAGTCCTAGTTAAAAAATAAAATTTTATTTCAAGTAGGTATATTTACAGTTGTTCAGACCTACAAAAATAGACATCAAAATATGAAAATCAATTAATTTCTGCCACTTTAAAATTACTTTTGCTGCATAATTGGCTCAAAGCGTTCCACATTAGTCGCGGCCGTCATACAGAATACATGATTAATAACTAACTAGCAGTGTAGCAACATCGTACGTTTTAAACTTTAAACACCTTGACCCAGTATTAGACGCGCAATACCCGCGTATTTATTTAGACGTGGCCGTTGTCCATATTAGACAATTCTGTCTTCGCAGCTGTTTGCTGCTTTTACCTTGGCAGTTGGTGGTTTAATATCTCATATCTGTACATACATACGTATGTATGTAATGTTTGTATATTACATACATATGTATTGTTATATAATTAGTATTATATTATTATATGTTTAGTTGCATTTTATTACTATATCTTGTATATGTATATATTTGTATAGTATAGTAGTAGTAGTAGTATATGTTTATTATTAAATTGTAAGTAATCGTACAATATACCACCATCGCCACTCCTAATCCGCAATATTATAGCCACTGGTTGTCTGGAAGAGATGGCTGTATAGCGATAAGACCGCTCTTTTACTCAATTAGAATAATACTAGTTCGTAAGTTTTCTGTAATTGTGTACATTAAAGTGTTATCTATCTATCTATCATAGTATAAAACAAAGTCGCTTTCCGCGTCTGTCTGTAAATCCGCCAAGATTCATGTTTAGCTATGGTTCCATAGCCAAATGGCGAAAACAGTAAGAGTCTGTTATCTTTGTATCGACTTTTTGTCCGACTTTATTTAAACCAAAACCAGAAGACCTAGCCTAAGACTATATGTGTAATTTTGAAAAGTAGTTTTTTTGTAAACATGTCCGATCTAGCTAAAAAGTCGGTTAAAAATTCGGCAAAAAATAGCTGGACGCCTTTTTTCGAAAATTTTAAATTTGGACGGATTATCATTATATGTACTATTGTTCTAAAGGGTATTCCTTTAGCTCATTTTCCACTGATATATTAAAAAAAAAATAGGATCACTTGTACGTTAAATAGGGATTTGGCGCGAACTTGTTCATACTGTTTATCCCCCTAAATGTTAAGGGTAGTCCACCCCCCTAATTTTTTTTAAATTTTTAGATATTTTTATTTTATTTTTTTATGACACAGCATTAAAAAATACATACAACCCTAAATTTTCAACCCTTTACGATGAACCCCTATTTTTTATTTGTTAAATATCGATTGAAGCTTTTCCGGGCAGGACGACGTCTGCCGGGACAGCTAGTAATTTATATATATAACTAACTAACTAACTGCTGCGGCTCACCGACCCAAAATGAGTCTTGGCCTCGCGCTGAACAGGAAGGAGAGAAATATTCTCGTTTCGGATAACGAGAATATTCCTCTCCTTCCTGTTCAGCGCTGTCTCTTGCCAGTCATCGGCATGAAGCTCGCGCAGATCAGCCTCCACTACGTCCCTCCAGCGATACCTGGGCCTACCAACTGGTCGCCGTCCCGCTGGTTTGCCCAGATAGGCTCTTTTCACAGGGCGATCCTCCCCCATTCTGTTGAGACGGCCAAGCTAGCGCAAGCGATGTGCCTTGCTCTCGCCTATTATATTGGGCTCATCCACCAGTTCTTCAATTTCGGCATTTTTAGGGATCCGCCAGTTGCCATCGCTTCCCCGTTTATTATTATAATTTATATATATACAGGTCTAAATGTCAGACTGGTCTATACCTCGGACAGCGCATTAGCGTTGCCATACAGCGAGGTAATGTAGCCAGTCTTTTGAGCACGTTTCCAACTCACAGCGGCATGGCACTAGATTTCGTAGTTTAATTTTAATTTGTATATACTTTTATTTAGTTTAATTCATAAATTAAATTTTACTATCTTATATCTATCTTTTTATATTTTGTTGTAAAATAAAAATTAATCATTTCTATACAGATTAAATGAAAATCTATTTACTATTTATAAAGAAAATAATTTCTCCAAAAGCCCCATAGTTAAAATTTAAATCAGATTATCGTACAAGTTTTTGCGGCTAACAATTCCGTTTACCGTTCGAATAACTGCTTCTTTTACAAATAGGTACGCGTCACGAACACACCATTACAAAATTAACCACGTGTGGCTTTAGTTTATTAAACTAATATTCAAGTGAACCCCTCCAACTAAGTTGAAACGCTATATTACGAGTGGGGGGATCTATGGAGCAACGACCAGTGGGGTAGCTTTGACCTTTAGAGGGGTCACTTTGGGATAGGAAATGGGCGCGCTGGGTTTATATCACAAACTATACAGAAGATTTACTTCGAACATACTGAGAGACTGACACGCGTAATCTGCGATACTACTCTGCTTCATACAGATTCAAATCTATACATTAAAACCGCACGGGCCATGGGGTCCAGAAGCTCACCGCATTTATCGAGAGCTATCTACACGGTTGATAGAACTTTCACACGGCCAAAAGGCTGGCCTGTATTTTGGACAATGCATAAGCGTTGCCAATCGCCATCCAATATAATATTCTGTTTTATAATGTCACCATCACATTTCTTGGGCCCAAAAGTCTCCGTCTCCTTAATGTTTATAATACGCAAATCGGTAACCCTTACATGTGGCACAAATATCATTATAATTTGTCCATTGAACTTACCAATGATAAATTGAAACTAGTGGAGGAAAATTTTAGCCAAATCGGTCCAGCAGTTTTTCCGTGAAACCGTAACAATAGGGAGTCTAATTTATTGCAAAAATATAAAACGAAAATAAAAATAACTTACATTTTTGGCATAGTGAACAGAGATAGCTCTTCGCTGGAGAATGAACTGACTGGTGTATATTCAAGTGTTCTTTCCTCTTAAACGCTTTGCCACATTCTGGGCATATGTGTGGTCGTAATTCTTGGTGCTCTTGCGTGTGTCTGTCCAGGTGTTCTTTGCGTTTTAATCTAGTTAAAGAATTACTTGTATTAGAAAAAAGAAATGGGTTTATTTAAGATAGATACAACATATAACTTATTCATATGAGTATGAATTAAAAAATATAATTTGTCCTAAGGAGGCCCCTTGCTTATTACTTGCTGATTTTGTTTTAATTTCATATATCAAAAAATATTGATTATGAGTTAGTACATTATTATTTTCTGTCCTAGAAGACCATGGGCCATAAAAATGACCTGGACTTTTGGATGGCTTGCGTAGGGCCATCGGAAGGCCAACATGTAGAGGACCATTGACAAATTTGGTGTGACACTGACCGGCGGTTATCCCTGTTTACAACGTTATAATATTGCACCCAAGGACAAGCCTCGGTCAGTGTGGACTATTGTAGGAAATGACCCGCTATGGCAAGGACAGGGGAGGGTTCAAACATGAAATTAGTATGACATAGTTTGTAGATGGTCCCTTACTAACAATAAAGTATTTCTTGTGATTTCACTATTTTAGACTTCAAAGTTGTAGTTTAAGTAAGTATAAGGGAAAATCAAAAATATTAATATAAAATACAATCATCCATGATCACTCATAAACAAATAAATTAAAAGATTACAATTAAAATATTATCTTATAATCAGATTAATATATATGAATATTCAGATGAATTTATTTAAAATATTATATTTCATTTAATTAATTGTAAAGTTGACTGTATCATAATGATGGTTATAATTTTGATACAGATATAATAAAAAAAAGATAAATTGTGCATGAAATGAAACTTAAGGATAAATTCAGTAACTTGATTAAAATAAACTTTTCACTGACATGAATATACTATAAGTGACTTTACTTAAACTTACTAAAGATCATAGGACATTTTTTTATAATGTTGCAATCAAAAACAATTGTGAGCTTCCACTGTATGAGGAACCTTAGTTTAAGCAAGTAGAATCACTAAAAGGTTTAGCAATTCAGTCCTAAAATTAAATAAAACACTCACCCAGTACCGCATATTCCACACAGAAACTTATACTCCTTATTGTGATGCAGTAAATGCAGTTCTAATTTCTCTTTTTCATAACATCGAATAGGGCATTGAGCACAACAGTACTGTGTTTGACCATTAGGCCCAGTGACTATGATGGCTAGCTTACTCTTAGACAAGAGACTCCTTTTAATTGCATATTCTACAGATACTTGATCATCTAAAAAATAAATGGATATTGAAAACTGAGTGTATTTTTAAATTTAAACTAATCTATAAAATAACATGTTGAAGATATAAAGGTAATGTAGTAGATGTCTATAGCAATTGACTAGCTGTGGCTCTTTAGAAACAAATTTAAAAATTATACCATTTATAAACAAAAAAATAAACAAGGTATATAATAATTAATTAGCTTAGTTTTCTTCTATTTATGAATTTCTGTGTTCTATGCAGTTAAGTAAAATAACAAAATTCAAATGTAGAAAATTTTCACTTAGTACTAATTACTTTTTGATAGGATTAAAATTCAAATACATCACTTTCATTCTTTGAATTCATTTAAAAAAGTTTCTAAAGAATAGTTGAATCAGTTGGTATAGTTTAACTTAGGACTTAGATAGAGTATTTACAAATATCTGTAACACATATTAAAATTAACTTACCTCCTTCACAGTTCTCCATCATTGCCTTTCACAAGCTAACAGAAAAAACTGAATAATAATAACACGCAAAAACTTTCCCACAGTTGCGCGCCGGGAGAAGGGCGAAGACCAAAAAAACTAAACTTGAAATTGTGATCCCTTATCCCTTCCCCTACCGACACCGAGTAACGGATATCGCCCAAGGCCCGAGCGCCCCTCCGATGCCTCCAAATAGGGGTGCCTACCCTTTGTCTGCCCAAACATCCCCTAAACAGGGGAGGGCACCCCACTCCAAATGTGAGAGGGGCGGCGGATTACCTTACCCGACATCGATTCAAAATCCGGCTACCTGAGACCCAAATGTAGTTAAACCCAAAGTAATAATAATATCTTGACGATGGTCAAATTTCACATTTTTGTTATTACGAAATTCACATTTTAACTTTGTCGATATATATATACATTCGAGATTTCGCGCCAAAAGTTTTACTACAAATGAATAATTATTACCATATAAAACTACCCGAACTTAAAAGAGTTCAAGAGATGATCGTATAATAATAAAACAATGCGAATATTTGATAACTCAAAAAAAATATGAATATAAGCAAATAGAACACGAACTATAAACGTAATATAGTATTTTAAAATCTACACTTCACATATTTACACGGACGACAATAACACAAAACAAAACTCAAATAAAACATGAATAGGGGTGTCCAGATTTAATTTAGGAAACCCCATATCCACCCTAAAAAGTCCCCAAATGATATTATTTCAGAAACTAGTCCCCATATGCATATACATAATTGGAAGAAAAAATGGACAGGTGCGTATCGGGCAATCCACAATCGAGAATTTCTTACATTCGATCAATTTTAATTATTTATAACTGTCTTTAAAAGAGGAGGAGGTTATTATTTCGTTGTGTAAATATTTTTCTATAAATTGATTATAAAACCCAAAAATTCCGAATTAAATGATTGTAACATATTGTTCAAAGACAAATCATGATCTCATAAGGCTGCCATTTTGCTAAAATTTTAAACACTTACACTTAACTACAAGAATCTGCTCAAGTAGTGTTACTTTTTTTCATTAGTCTATTGTTTTTATTTCTTTGGCAGTATTTAGACATCGTTATTTTATGTGGAGATGAGGATGAAGAAACTGTCTTTCATGTCGTGATGAAATCTGCAAATCGAGATAACCCATGTGTGATCCCGCCAATCCACCTTGGACAACCCTGGCGGGTATATTGGTCGTTCCCCTATAATGTATAAAAAGAGAGGCCCAAACGCAGCAGTGAAACGTTTATAGCCTGTTATTATTATTATGTGATAAACAAAATGCTCTATTAGGTGACAGTATATAATAGTAACGTAAGAAATAGATTATGGGAGCTATTATTAACTAGCCACTTATTCAGCAAGAAAAATGCAATTACAGTGGTATGATTTCCTCTATTTAAATTTTTAGGTATATCGCTAAAATATGTTAAAAAAATCAAATCAATAATAAACTTACCTTTTCCTATTACGTTTAAACAAAAAAAAATGCAAAGTTACTTTTTATTTAATATATTTTATATTACATAGTACGGTTAATGTGTGATAATATATAACATATTATGCATTATGTTACTGAAGCTAATCCTAGTTAGTATCATACATAGTGAGATAAAGGTAAAAAGAAAAAAACTGTATGACTATATTTATTACACCAATAGCAACGGGTAATCGAAACCATTAAAATTATGTATATATACATGTTTTGATTTAATTTTTATTAGCTATTTTAAGCTATGACGAATAATTGATGGCATTTTAGTAAGGCTAGAAGGATAAAATAGTCCCAATTCCCCAGCATTGAAAATACCCAAGTGTCCCTAAAAAGGGTAATATCTTGATGTGGACACCCTGAACATGAATTACGAGAATGGAGTAAACAAATTAATAGTAGTGTGACCAGATTTAAATAAAAAAATACTAAATGCTCAGTTAAATCGAATTAATTAAAAAAAATGTTTTGATGTAATTGAAAATGTAATTAAAAGATTGATTGTACGTATTTATTAACAACTAGGACAGATATGTAGTATTTGTTTATGAAGTACTTTTTGTTAATTATCGTGTCACCTGTATTGATAATATTTTTTTAAGGACTCGTTGAGCTGTAGGCTAACTTAATTATACTTGCTATTTTGAAAATCAATCTATGATTTTCAAAATAGCTTCGAAAAATTCTTAATTACCTTTCATCTGTATATCTTTGTATTTTTCAGTTTTTGTTGTTATTGGATTACATTTATTTTGAAATAGTATTATATACAACGGACTTTAGTCAGGTATTAAAAAAATCATTATGTTGTTCCGTTATATATTTAAGGTGGGATATATAATTTAAGAGTGGTTAAATGTTTAACTGGGCTACTATTCTACCAAATATTTGATTGTGCTTTTTTGAACCATTGTTCATTTGACGAAAAGAAGTACACAATTATATATATCTTTGAAAGATAGCCTAAAATAAACACGGCTTTAACGAAATCAACCTAGTGTGGCTATTTTTAGATATATCTGCCTTAGTCGATTTGAATTGTAACCCGAAAACCTGTCAATGTTGACACTTGGTAAAACTTTCTATCAATTGAACACAGACTGTGGAAGTGTGGCTGAATCTTATATTGAGGATCTATAATTCTGATAAAAATATACAATTCTTCTAATTCTAGCCACACTAATTAAGAACATAGAAAAAATAAATCTCAGGTTAAATAAAATAATGAATTTGCATTAGAAAATTAAAAAAACATGACAACGTGATACTGTCAAGTTGTCGTTGTCAACCAGAACTGTCAAATATTTCAACATTGTTTTTTTTACTATTTACACCTAATAATAATGTTATCTCAGAATTAACATCCATTCTATCTTCTCTTCCCAAACCCCTTATTATCCTAGGCGATTTCAACATCCGTCATACTATGTGGGGCTCACCTTTTTGCGACTCCGTTGCTTCACCCTTTCTCGACATGCTAGATGGCCTAGATTTATGTGTCTTAAATGACGGCTCCCCTACTCGCAGAGTTCCTCCCACTCAAAACGTTAGCGCCCCAGATTTATCCTTATGCTCTCCCTCTTTAACTAGGTTACTTTCTTGGTCAGTTTTGCCTCATTCTCTTGGCAGTGATCACCTTCCCATTTTAATTTCGTTTGCTAATTCTTTCTCTCCCAACCCAGTTCTCCCTCCTCTTTTAAAATTTAGAATTAAAAAGGCTAATTGGGATAAATTTTCCAATTTAGTTGAAGATAAATTACTGTCTCTCCCTTCTATCACCCTTGATAACGTTGCTTCTGTCTACAATGAATTCACCTCTATTCTAATCTCTGCTGCTAATTTATCTATCCCGTTGAAAAATTCTGCACGTAACAAACTGCCTTCCCCAGCATGGTGGGATTCCGAATGTTCAGTAGCTGTCAAGGAAAGAAAAGAAGCCGAAACAAAATTTTCTAGGGACCTTTCTTTGGAAAACTTTGTTAACTTCAAAAAAATATGTGCTCGTACTAAACGATTCCTACATTCAAAAAAGAAATCCGGTTGGCTTTCATTTTGTGAGTCTCTTTGTCCGAGAACTCCTTCCACTCTTATATGGAGAAAAATTAAAGCTTTTCGTTTCTCTCAACACGATCCTAATATTGCCTCTAATGACCCTTCGTGGCTTCCTGATTTTGTTTCAAAACTTTCTCCTCCTTCCGTTCCACATATAGATTGTATCCCCTCCCTATTGCCTTCCACTGCTGACTCAAGTGGAATGAATTCAGAATTTTCTTATGCGGAACTATGTTGCGCCTTGGATCATCTTCGGGATTCTGCTCCAGGTGTCGATGGCATCCCATATTCCTTCATTACTAGATCTTCCGAAACTTCGAAACGTTTTTTTCTCAAACTCCTTAATATTATATTCTTGTCCGGGTCTGTTCCAGATTCATGGAAAACTCAAGTAATCATTCCAATATTAAAACCGGGTAAAGACCCGTCTAATTCAGATTCCTATAGACCTATTGCTTTATCGTCTGTCCTCGCTAAAATAATGGAACATCTTATGAAAAATAGACTTGAATGGATCGTTGAAAGTAGGGGTCTTCTTGCGAGCAGCCAATTTGGCTTTAGGAGAGGTCTTGGCACTATGGATAGTTTAAGTTTACTAACCTCTGAAATCCATCTTGCTTTTTCTCGCAAGGAGCATGTGATAGGGGTATTCTTAGACGTTTGTTCCGCTTATGATAGCGTTGATCTTTCCTTACTTAGATCGAAAATGTTTCGCCTGAGTTTACCTCCAAGAATTATCAATGTCATTTGTAGCATGTTTATGGATCGTACCATATTAATACGCTCTGCTAACTGTGATATTCCTCCGAGACGTATCTGGAGGGGCTTACCTCAAGGTTCAGTACTTAGCCCTCTTCTTTACAGTTTGTTCACAGCCGATTTGGAAACGTCAGTTAATTGTTTTTGTAAAATTTTGCAATACGCTGACGATATCGCTTTATTTGCCTCCTCATCTTCTTTTTCTGATGCTTGCAACCGACTTAATTCTGCTTTATATTATTTAAATCAATGGCTCACAGATAATGGCCTCTCCCTCTCTCCTCTGAAAAGTTCGGCTGTCATTTTTTCACGTAAACGTTCTGTTCCTGCCATTGATATACACATTGATAACCAATCCATTCCTATTAATGATAATGTTAAATTCTTAGGCTTGTATTTGGACTCAAAATTATCAGGCATCCATCATCTTAATTACATTTGTGCAAAGGCGGAAAAGAATATTAATATTTTGCGGGCTCTTTCTGGCGTCAAATGGGGGTCCCACCCCTTCAATCAGAAGCTCCTTTATAATGCCATTGTAAGGAGCCATTTTGATTATGGCTGTTTTTTATTAGAACCGTGCAACAAACTTGCCCTATTGAAGCTTGACAGGATTCAAGCTAAATGTCTGCGCATTATTACAGGCTCCATGAAATCTTCTCCCACTAATGCTCTCCAGGTTGAATGCTTAGATTCCCCCCTCTTCCTGCGACGGCAACTCCTGGCCGACAGATTCTTCTTCAGAGTGGCAGAGCTAGCTAATCACCCTCTGTTAGGTCTTCTTGATAGTTTACTCCAGCTTACTTCTACGTCTCGTTATTGGAGTCACAAGTCTCCTACAAATTTGATTAAATCTTATAAGAAATTTACTGACCTCCCCTATAAACTTTTCCAAAATTCCAAAAATTTCATTTTTGAATTTAGTTTTGAATGTCTTTTGTTTCAGCCAAATATCATCTTTAATTTTGGTATAAGCAAAGAAACTTCTGGTGCTAACCAAGTTTTTAACCAAATTACTCAGGAACATTGGCCTGGCTGGCTTCATATCTTCACTGACGCTTCAAGACTGAATGACGACGGCCCTCTTGGTGCTGCAGTCTGGATCCCTAAGTTTAAAATAATCCTCAATTATAAAATTCCCCCTCTTAATTCTGTCTTTTCCAGTGAATCTATAGCCATCCTTGAAGCTGCCCTTTATATAGAATCCCATCGCCTTAATAAGTGTATTATTTTTACTGATTCTTTGAGCTGCTTACAAGATATTTCTAAATCCCCTTTTCGTTCCAATCAAATTTCCCCACTTTCCTTGCATATTAAACAGACTCTTTACAACTGTTACTCTTTGGGTTTGGAAGTAATTCTAGCCTGGATTCCTGGTCACTCGGGCATCTGTGGTAATGAAAGTGCTGACAAGTGTGCCAAACAAGCTGTCTACGCTGGTTTTGGTAAATATGCCAAGTGTTTCCCACGCGATCTTCGAGCTCTCGCTAAACCCGAGATGCTGAAATCATGGAATGACTTATGGCAAAATTCTTCTCAAACTGTTGGCAAACATTTTGCTAATCTCCAACCCCTTATCCCCTCGTCTCCCTGGTTTTTCCGCTTCCGCAACATCCCTAAAAAAATTTCATCTATCATAATTCGTTTACGACTTGGCCATGTTTGTTCCCCTGTTTTCTTAGCAAAACTCAGGATTCGTGATAGTTCTTTGTGTGAGTGTGGCCTGGGCGAAGGTTCTATAGAACATATCTTTTTCCACTGCCGTAAAATTGTTACTCCCCTTTATGACATTCTTCCTGTTAATTGCCCTCGTCCTGTTAATAGTAGTGCTCTCTTAACTTTATCGCATAAGTCATTTGTATATATTCTTTGTAAATTCTTGACTGTGAATAATATTATTTTATAATAGTTTGTATATTATATATGCATGTATATATTTATATATATATATTCGTATAATTATATCGATTGTATAGTATATATATGTTGTTGTTATAGTATATATATATTATACTTAGTTTGTTTTGAAGTTAGTTAATAAGTTAAGTTAAGTTAATTTGTTTTTTATATTGTATTAGATTTGCAGAATTTTCTTTTTAATTTACCGGTCAAATTGCTTTTTATTTAGCCAATTTTTTTTTTCACCTGGCTTTTCTTTACTCTCGACATTGGCAAAATCAATGCATAAACGGCATTGCAGCCAGAAGTAAAAAAAAAAAAAAAAAAAAAATACTATTTACACGTGTCTATGTTTTGATTTCTTTATTTTAAGTAAATTCAATTTTTTTGAATTAATTACAAAAAAATGGTTAATCAGAATAAACTTGAAGAGCTGGCTATTAAATTGTACTCAATAGATGCTGTTAAATTTGGCGATTTTACTACAAAAAGCGGAATAAAAACTCCGGTATATTTTGATCTAAGGGTTATAGTCAGTTATCCCGATGTTATGGTGTGTAAATATTCAGCAAATTATCTATTTACAAATATATAGCATTTAAATCTGTCTATGAATGCTTACTACTGGCCACAGGTTTCCACCTTCTATGAACGATCTCTATACCCGCCACACTTGTTCAAAGCACATTGACTGGAGTTAAATTTTAGTTTTGTGGACACTGAATTTTGAGTAGTGGGAGGGCGGAGGAATACTCCCTTCTGCAACCCCTGTGTTTGGGAAACATGTAGCTCTTGTTATATTTTTTTTTATAAACATAACTTTATATATCATACTTCCAAAGGTGAGAAATCCTAGTGAGAAAGCTAATAGTCGATGTAAAAAAGATTCAAAATAGTCTAAAAACACATTAAAATACCCACAAGTGAGGGGTTTGTGCCATGGCAGTGCTCAGCGAGTGTCACAACCAATTTGTAACCATTGTTTAAATATTTATCAAAAAATAAATGGTTTCCAGTCTGTTCTGGCACTCGCCAGCTGCTGCATCAGCATGCTCCCTTTTTTCACTCCGGTCATGCACTTTCTGAAACATCTGTCTGAAGTCTTATTCTAACCTAACTCATTCTTCTAGTCACTAATTGCTACTTTCAAACATCCTTCACAACTTTAGGGGCTATTAATAAGTCATAAGTACAACCCTTAAATCACTAATTTACCTCCCATTAATCTGTCTATATCACCCCCAAAAAATCAGATAGAGGATTTCTTGGAACAAAACATGATGTTTATACAGTTTACTTAATTTTATACACATGTTTGATAGCAGTACTTATGATAGAAATCCATCTTTTTTAAATTTAATTACATGACATCGCAAAATTATTGACATTTATCATAATGGAATCTCTATACCTTGTTTGACAAGTTATAAAGTAAAGGAAAGTGATAGAATTGTAAACTTTAAAATTAGCATAACTTATTCAATAATTGATTTCTAAACTCAAAAACAGTTTTAGGCATTATAAATAAATCACAAGTGTATTCCTAAACACAAACACAGTTTGTTATCATCAAAAGTCACATAACTTTGTTTATTTAACATGTTTTTGTTTTTACCACTATTCAAATATTTTTTGCCGACCCTAAAAACTGAATCCCTAGCCCGGATAACATGTCTAGTGGCTATAGAATAAGAAATTTGTATAAACTTAAACTTAAATCACCCTTAATCTGATGATACTAAGATTCAAAGCGCAGCCTATTTGAACAATAAATTTTATTACAGGAAATAATTTCACTTCTCATTCAAGATATTGGCCTAAGAGACAGAAAATATGATCATCTGTGTGGTGTACCTTACACTGCTTTACCAATAGCTACATTATTGAGTGTGCAAGCTAAAATTTCAATGTTGATGCGACGCAAAGAAACAAAAACTTATGGCACTAAGAAATCAATTGAAGGCCATTACAAAGCTGATCAAACCTGTCTTATAATAGAAGATGTTGTGACTTCAGGGTCAAGTGTACTTGAAACAGTTAATGATTTACGAAAAGAGGGGCTGATTGTGAAGGAAGCTATTATCATTTTAGACAGAGAGCAAGGAGGTAGAAAGAATCTTGCTGTGAATGATGTTGACATAAAGTCCTTATTTACAATGTCATCTCTCATAGATATATTATTGAAAAATAACAAAATTACAGAAAATATGTATTTAGAAGTTAAGAATTATTTGGCTCAATCCTCTGCTCCAATAATAGGTAAATATAATTTTTATAATTCAATTGATTTATTATATAACTTTTGTATCAAAACTGATAATCAGGTAGTTCTTGTTTTACATTTATGGTCTTACCTATAATAATCTCGTTAAGAAAGATTAGGCATCACTTAAGTAACAGTATCAGAATCAGTCCCTAATCAATGAATATCTCTTTTTTTCACTTATAAACATATATTACCTGTTGTGTACCTATGAGGAGCATAGATAAACGAAATTCGAATGATTAACGTAGGTTGTACCCAAAATATTCGACTAAAGAGGAGTTTATGGGTGAGTTTTTCATAAATCAGTTGCTGAGCAGTTTTTTTAAATTTAAGAAACGATTATAAGTAATACCCATAGCGCAGAAGGTGAGAATCTCTTGAGTGTATCATTGTTTGTAATTATATTATTTTATTACTTGCCCTTAATTAATGTTCCTGATTTTTATCAACAAGACACTTGAAACTGAATTTCTTAAGAAGGTACAGGATCTATAAAAATACCTGGTTATGGCCAATGATGCATGAGGGATATTCACCTACCTCAGTGTAAGGTCTTGGGGAGTGTTGTGCATATACTTGAGGGTACCAGGATATTGTTTGCACCCAGGTGCTATACTAGTTTTCTTTGTTTATTGCGAAGCTGGCAAACAGATATACAGCCCAGTTCATAGAATTGGGTTACCATCACCTATAGACATTTACAAAATGAGGGGTGAAGTTATGCTATTATATATGGGCTATCCACAAACTACACCATGCGAATTTTATGATTTTTTGTCCCTTACCTGTCCTTACCATAGCTCCACAGACCCCACACCACACTTGCTCGCTCTAACAGATTTAGAGACTCCTCCACTAGTGTGACATGATATATTTTGCAATTTTACATCAAGAGATTGTTAAATTAAGCAGTGCCATAAATAGTTTCATTTCCATTTAAATTATTTTTTCAATATTTTAAACACTATCCTCATACAGATGGAATTGGAAATATTTTGAAGTTTTTCATTTGTAGTTCAAATTTCGTGTTTTTAAACTTAAGTGTATAAGGTTTTCTAAAGGGAGGTCATGAAATTTAGTACCTTTCCCACCCCCTGCCACTTTGTGGACTCCCTCACCCCTTTAACATGTGACGTAATTTAGAGATGGCCTGTTACCAGGTTTTAGAGTGAGATAAAGGGACTGATATATGGGTTTGGAATAGAGGGAAGGGAAAGTGGGCCATCGAAACTCTCGAAACTCTCTCACTCATCACACAAAACAATTACCTCAAGGTAAACAAGTTTCATGGCAATATGCTCTAAAAGTGTGGTATCACACAGTTTGAGCCAGCCCTATGAGCTATAATCAAGACATAACTCCAGCATGGCTTTATCACTTCATAAAGTTAGAGCTGGAAGCAAACCCTTTGTATGTTGCAGATAAACAAGTGCAAAGAATGTTTATACCTTATGAAAAGCGAGCAGAATTTTCAAAGAGTGTTATAGCAAAACAGTTATTTAATATAATGGCTACGAAGAACAGTAATTTATGTTTATCTGTAGATGTAACATCTACAACAGAAATCCTTGACCTACTAGAGAAAGTCGGAGAGCATATCTGCATGGTTAAGACACATATAGATATCATTGAAGATTTTTCTTCTGATTTCATTTCAAGGCTAAAAGAACTAGCTGATAGATACAATTTTCTAATATTAGAAGATAGGAAATTTGCTGATATCGGTCATACAGTATCCTTGCAGTATACAAAAGGTTTATACAAGATAAATGAGTGGGCAGATTGTGTGACAGTACACTCATTACCAGGTGAAGGCATTTTAAAAGCTTTGAGTGGTGTACGCAATGGAGCAAGTAAAGGTGTATTTTTGTTAGCTGAAATGAGTAGTGAGGTAAGATTTTATCAAAAATGGCACATGATATTATTAAATTTTATTTTTACAAGCCTATAATAATTCAGGTTTCATTTAAAATTATATAAAGAATTGATAAATTAATTAGTTACACTATTAGATTGATGTTTTTAAGATGACAGGGGTTTTATAAGTATTTTAGTATATATGAGAAAAATATTAAAATAAATAATTCAGTTTATGTTTTAAATGTATTTATTTAGTAGTAAATTGTGTTTTTCATTGTATTTTATGTGAACAATCAATTCGATTTTCTTAAAATAAGGAATGCTGATTTCTCAAAACTGGGATTTAATAATTGGATGATGATGATTTCTTAAGATGAAAGATGATGTATATAGTTTATTTAACCTAGGACCGATTTTTCAATCGACAAATAAAATATAACCTGAATGAATTCAAAAGTGAAACCATTCAACTGTTTTACTTGTGAAACTGACACTTTTAATTTTTGCATGTTATACTTTATTCTATAAATAACTTTTATCTGGTGATTAAAAAATCGACCTTTAAATACTTAAATTATTTTTGTGTGTTTGTGTAATAAATTAGCTGTTTATCAGTTATACAAAATTAATAATTTTCAGGGTAACCTCATATCTCCTGACTACAGAGATGCTTCGGTCAGGATGGCATCTAAATATCCAGAACTGATAACAGGTTTTGTCTGTCAAAACAAAGACACATTTTCTGATCCTGGTCTGATACAACTAACCCCAGGAGTACAACTGGAGAGTTCCAAAGATGATCTTGGCCAAGTTTATAACAGTCCTGAGAAGGTTATATTGGACAATGGTGCTGATGTGATTGTAGTAGGAAGGGGTATTGTGGCTTCCAAAAGTCCTGTGACTCAAGCAATTATATACAAAGAAACTCTATGGAAGTGTTATCAAAAGAGAGTTTCAGGTAAATTAGAATAATAATAAAACATTTAGCTATTTGTTGTGTCATTGTATTAGTTATAAAGTATTGTTAGAATTTACAAGTTACTGTCTTATACCTGTAGAGTGGTTAAGAACACTTGTTCAATAGATATTATAACAACAAAAGTTGTTTATTAGGATAGCAAAGTTTGCCTAGTGAAAATAGAGACTCAGAGAGTGTGGCAAATTTAAAATTATCATAGAGTATACAATACATAATATAATTTTTCAAAATAAGTGTTTTTTTGTCGCGAACTTGGGGTATCATACGAAACAATAACAACGTCGCACTGAACTTTTAATGATTTTATTTATGTTTTTAACTAGTAAATGTAAAAACACATCCAAAAATGACATCAATATCCCCAAGGCTTAGGCAGTGTAATTGAAATTTCTATTAGCAATCTAAATTGCCATGTAAAAGTTTGTTAATAATTTGAGTGTCTATACTTTCATTTCATTAGCCAAACTACAGGGTGTAGAACTGGTAAAAAAGGGGCCAATTAAAAATAATTTAGACCATAGCGTTGTATGTATATTCTAGAAGCTGAAGCAATAGTTTTGGAAATATATACTGTTTATGTCATAGTTTTAGAGGTTTCATTCAATATGTATGTTGTATTTATAGGTGAGCATTTAATTAAATGTAGTTGAATAAATACTTGTGTTTTAATTTCCATACCTGAAATCGATAGATGTAGTTGGAAATCGAGGTCATCTATAACTTCTAGTTCATAAAAGTTAGCGTTATAATATAATTAAAACTTTTTTCACGAGCCTTTAAACCTCGCAAACTATTATGGATAAGGGGACTACAATTTGGCTGATCTAAATACATATTGTATATTACTTTTTTAAACATGAATTACTCACAAGGTTGTATGGACTCACCTCTTTTGTCTACCTTTGTGGAGAATTTAAAAACATTATGAAGAACCGTTGCTGTCATGTTGTAAAAAAAGTTGGCCAACAGCTGGATGTAGATGTCAATTTATCAAAAATTGACAAATGAAGACTTCACAAATCAAGTGCGACAGCCAGCGATATCCTTCGCAACAAAACAAAACAAAAGATTTTTAAATGATTTAGAAATGGAAAATATTATTACCGATTTAGGTATAAGTGGTAAAAATATATTTCCTGCTGCTTCGTTGGGCCTATTCGAAGTTGTTGTTCATACTAGTTGGCTTAAGAAATGGCTAAAGAACATTGATGTGGATAATACAGTAAATACTTTTGACTTTGTGTCTCACCCTGGTGAAAGTGTCCCTTCTCCTTGGAGAAAAGTATTTATAAGGGTACGTGTATACTTTTAAGTCTTAAAGCATATGATGTTTTATTAGATACATATTCTAATGTAGTACACAACTTTGTAGGTTTTAAACAAGAAGGTGTCTAAGGTTTTGCCCTTGCCGCGGTACAAATTACATGAGAACAATACCGGGATACCTCTAACATTCTCGCAGCTACTCCAATATGTATCACAGCACAACCAAAGAAGTCTATGGAAGGAGTCACATAAGAAATACTGCCAAAATCATGATAGCAGTAAAGAGAGTACAATAGTTAATCTTTTAGAACATGATCAGCTTATGTCCGAAGTGTTATTGCGTTTATATGGCTGCAACATAATTAGAATTAGGTGTGACAGTACTGGTAAACATGTAGAATATAAAGAGATGATCCAGAATAAACAATTTTTGAAATCCTACGAAAATCATGTCAATTTGTTAGCAGCAATGTTCATATTGGAAACTGATAATAACTTTTTTGTGATATATCGTGGACATTATGAGACTACACTTCTAGACTGTTTAAATTTTAGTCCAAATATTGTTGATATGAACTACAGTCGTGGGCTGTTTTTGGTATATCAATTATTGAACATTTCAAAGGCAATGGCTGATAGAGGATTGAGTATAGGCACTTTAACATTAAAAGATATATATTTAACAGAAAACTTATGGCTGCAAGTTGTACCTAGTATTACAAATAACATACATTGCTTGGATGCATCTTTGATTTATGAGTTGAATAGAAATAAGCAGAATACACCTTCAATTAGTTGCGAAGTAACTTCTAGAAGGGAGGAATGGTGTTGGCATAAAGAGGCTGCACAGTTGGAGAAGCTGTGCATGTTGTGGGTCAGAGGAAGGATATCTAATTTGGACTATTTGTTATATTTGAATGTATTAGCGGGAAGGAGTAGTAATGATCCACAAGCCCACTTCATGGTACCCTGGGTTACAGATTTTGCATCGAGATGTGGTAAGTGAAAATTATAGTGTACTATATCTAGTACTAGTAGTAGTAGTCCTGGCAGATGTTATCCTGCTCTGAAAAAATAAAATTCTAGGACCTGATCCCAGGACCACTACCAGTTCTAACTGTGAATTTAACCATCCAGGAACTCACTCAAACACACAAAAAAATCATAAAAATCAGTCCAGGACATTAGAAGGATCATAGAATCCAATCCTAGCACCACCTACCAGTTCGAATTGTGAATTTAAAGTATCCAGGGACCGACACAAACACACACAAAAAAATCATCCAAATTGGTAAAGTCGTTCTCAAGTTATGCACCTAGTTGTTGATTTGTACAGTTCATTTTTATTTATATATATTTAGGGTTTTTTCAGGTTCGGTATACGTATACGGCACATTTATTTATTACTTTAGATTTAAAATTAATTTTGGGTAGTTATAAAAAAAAAATATCACGAAGGAGTAGCCTTAGCCTTCTAACCTATATTAAAACAGTTTGGATTTCTTCATAATAAATAAATGTGCTATGTCTCTATACCCCACCCATTTTCTCTTAAGTCAAAACTGATGTGTGTTACTCTTTTGGTTTTTGATTGTTACTTTTTCACTTTTAGTTTGTTCTCCTATAATAGCAATATATAATCCTGGGTAGGCTCAAAACTGAGCGATGGGGCATTTCTGGGATGATATTTTTTTATTTATTTGACAATACAAAATTATTTGTAAGTGTTTCTTTTAGCACACCTAATAATAATTTGAAAATACAGTTTTGGGCATATTGTTGTGTTAAAGACCTACTGTGGTAATCCAGTGATTTATACCAAAAGTGATATGAAACTTTTTACATATTACAGGTAGAAATTGGAGAGATCTAAGCAAATCAAAATATCGCTTGAACAAAGGTGATCGACAGCTTGACATGACATATGATGTCACAAGCTGCTCAGAGCAGATTCCACACCATGTGTCCGATGCATTGTCTGATATCACATGCTATGTTTACCTAGCCAGAAGGTAAAGTATTAAAATCATATATCTGGATATTAATATGATTATAATATTATACTAGGTTTGCTCACATAATCCTATGAGAACTGTACATTTTTCCTGGATAAATTTAGCTGATATTCCATTCCACACTGTTATCTATCTCTGTTTTGCATCCAGATCTGTTCAGAAATTCTTGTGTGATTTAGAAACAAACATCCCTTCAAACTTTCGCATTTATAATATTAAGTATAGATTAGTTTATAAAAAAATTGGTTATGTAGTTGAGAGAAGTAAAGTAAACCTAATTAAATTATACCTATTATTATTGTCATTTTGTATTCTACCCATAATCCCTTAAGACTAAGTAGAAACCTATGTTACCTCGCTGGATTGCCATTCTGACCTTTGTAGGAATAGATTCTAAGAAATAAAAAAAAAGACCAGTCTGGAAATAAATGTGAAGACTAGATTATATTTTCAGAACCCCAAAGGAAGTTCTTTGCAAACATGTACGCAACAAGTGGGTGCCAGCAGAATACCCAGCGTCAATTCAGCGCATGCAAGAATGGACTCCAGATGAATGCATACCAGAATTTTACACGGATCCAACTGTGTTCAAAAGCATACATGAAGATTTACCTGTAAGATTTAAATTTATCAATTAACAAACCAATTTCTCATATTTGTATTTTAATTTTTCGTGATTTCACTTCATCGTTGTGTAGTGGCGTATAGGAAAGACCTTCCTGTTGCATTTAATTTATATAAATCAATAGTTTGTCATTTTGTCGGTTTTTTTATCCTTGTCATCTCTGGGAATTTTTCTGGGAATTATTTAAAATGGCCAGATTAAAAGAGGAATGGGATTTCAATGTGATTCTTTATGGATCAATAGCAAATTTAATGCAATAAAATTTGTGAATTTTTAATCCCGGGAATCCAGTGGGAATTTTCCTGGGAAAAAATTAGGATGTTCTGGCACTGTTCCCACTAAAGACGTTAGTTAGCTTACATTCTTTTTTTTTAAATCCTACAATAATTTATACCCCAGGAATCCCGCGGTAATTACAAGTCAAACATGGACGAACTCACAGGCATATCCTAGTTACCAATAAAATTGTAATAGGATTAGTAAGAATCGGTATTACTATGAATATACGAATACATATAGTAAAAGCGTCTGTTGTTCAGTATTGGCTACAAACTGTACTAACTATTGTTCATGTTGTTAGGACTTAGGAATTCCATCATGGGCGACATGTGCAGAGGATTTCATAACAAAACACAGAGAAATTTTGGAGAGTACACATGTTTCAGAAAATTTGCATCATTGGATCGATATTACCTTCGGATACAAGTTAGTATTTTATACTTAAAATAATGGATGCGGACTTGGAATTATAATTCCAAGACATGGGCTTTGTCCCCTAAAAATTTGACATAGTTTGGCCCAGTAGTTTTCATTTTATGAACATTTTTTATGAAAAATTTTCCATTCCGTTCTAGATGTACACCGATTACGCTGAGATTTATGATCCGATTTACGTGATTCTTGTTAGTTTGATGCGGAATAGTTGCCATTTGGTCCCCTAAAAATTTAACATAGTTTGGCTCAGTAGTTTTCATTTTACGAACATTTTTTTGTTCCCGTTTCTTGGGACCTATATTTTTTAAGGAGCGCGGCACCTTTCATAGGTCTACCCATACATAGCTAGACACTAAAAAGTAACAAATAAATAAAAAACTTAGTTTACAAAAACCGACTTCAAAAACTAAAAAGTATAAAATAACTTTATAACTTTAAATATAATATCTTATTTTTAATATATATTATCTAAAACATCTTGAAGTCGGTGCAAAGTAAAACATAAAAATTACTATATTTTGAAAATTACTAAGCACCAACTTTAAGATGTTTAAGATAATATATGTATTAAAAATGAGACATTATAATTAAAAATAGCTTTAGAAATAAGTAATTTAATACTTTTTAGTTTTTGAAGTCGGTTTTTTTGACTGACTAAACTCCACCCGAGTATAATGAATAGGAGGATTATGTGTGCAGATTATCGGGACCTGCGTCTGTTAAGGCGAAGAATGTGTGCCTGTCACTAGTGGACGGGCACACAACGCTACGTCGCGGGGGCCCCGTGCAGCTGTTCTGGGCCCCGCACCCCCCGGTGTCGCCGCGCCCCCTGCCCCCAGCGCCCCCCCGCTTGCACTGGACCGCACCCAGGGATGCTAGTATGTATACCGTAATATTCAGTTGTTGCGTCAACTTGCCACTCTATCATCTAGTGCTACATCATCAGTGGCACTGCAGGATCATGTAACTACCCTTCTTGGGGACAGTAAGTATATAAGAATAATACATCATACACAATAATTATAGTATAATGAAGAAATCTACCTATACATATAATAAAATTGTAGAGGTTGAATTTCGGTACAATGAAAAAAATGCTAAAAACCGAGTCCGGGAGATGTAAGAAGCGAAATAGAACTAATTTAGATTTTTTCAATTTTTTTGTTTTTCTGTTTGTCTGTTTGTACAGGCTAATCTCCGAAACGATTGGACCGATTTAAATGAAATTTTGTATGATGGTAGGTAATATCCCTGGTCAATATAGGATCCTTATGATCCCGAAAATTAAAGAGTTTCCATGGGATAGTTAAAAAACCACACCACGCGGACGAAGTCGCGAGCAGAAGCTAGTTTATAAATAATCTAATACAATAAAAGAAAACTTATTTGTATTGTATTCTACCCGTAGTCCCTCAAGACTAAGTAGAATACTGAGCCTAGATCACCGTCGTCTAAGGGTAAGGTGCCCAGAAGGCTGGCTACGTTTCCTTGCTGGATCGCCATACTGATCCGTTGCCCGAGGTAAAAACCAGCCTTCTGATATATATACAAGTATATAACAATTTTGACCAAAAACATAATGTTGCACTCAAAATCCTGCATTGACATCGACGTTATGGACTAAATCACTGGGATGTCCAAAAATAGACGAAGAGATGGACTGTAGGACAGTTGGATGGAAGGACATGTTGAAAATATAAGGGTTCTATTTTTGCACTCGAGGAACAAAAGAATAAAATATATTTAGAAAAAGATACACTATAATAGAAATTACAATCAATTACTTTGTTCTGAAAAGGCACATGCTCAGCATAATGCTCGTTTCACGACCAGCGATGATCTTTTGCAAAGACCTCTAAGTGATGCCACAGCTAAGGTTATAGAAACTGACTACAGAATTCTACAAAAAATATAACTAGATATGTGGCTTTGGAGTTTCTTGTCGTTCCTTCTTTATAAAAACATCAATAACATTGTGAAGCGGCATACAGAGAGTAGCAAGTGGACATAATTTTTAACTTAGACTCCCAAAAATGTTCTTTAGTGAGACTTAGCTTGAACTTTGGAATTAAAATTTGATTATATTATATTATCCCGATTGAAACTGAGATCTTACAAAGCTCAATAATTAATCAATCGCTTATCCAATATAATTTTGTAGAAAAATCATTAAGACAAGACAGTTCCGACGACATGTCAGATGAAGAAGAAGAATCTACGAGTCTGTCACAACACGTGTCAAGGCTTCATGTGCCTCCGCAGCGTGTGCGTTCACGGCATAAGAGTAGTAGTCGTGCCAGATCACTGTCCAAAGGACAGGCGGGTGCTGAGCAAGTGCTGGAAGGGAGGTCTTCATCACATTCCAGGTAAGCAGTTCTTCATGCAAGAAACTGCATAAAAATTCTGTAAAGAATCTAATAGTATCTCCATGGTATTACAGCAGTTAAATATGTTTAGAGGTGCTTTACCATTGTTAAGTTTTAAACTTTAGATTGCCTTTTGCTATTTCTTTTCGTAGATAAATAAAATTAAACAATTTAAATATTAAAATCTCAGTTTTAAAATTTCCAAGATGTTGGATACTTTATATTGTTTATAATAATATTTAAACGTAACTCTGCCTATCTTTTAAGAGTTTACATTAAAATTACTTGATTCTCTTGTAAAACCCATTTAGGAGCTGAAGTGATCCAGTCTTTGAGAATCTCGAAAAATCAAAATTATCAACTGAAATATCTCCTATTGACATAGCATCAAAATGAAATATTAGTAAGTAGGTGTAACATTGACTACAGTTACGACATTCGTTTCACTTTTTCAGACATTACAGAGTTCAGCGTTCCGAGTTAGGCAAAGGAGTTATTTACTTACCAAAAGAATTTAATCCAGTTGCATCTATTCAATCATTAGAGAATCTAGACAATTTCAGAAGCAAATGTTTCTTCAGCAAGGCGGAAGACATAGAAAAGCATAAAGAGACCATTACTAGTCTAAACCTGTATCCTGTACAACCAGATTTGCGGCAAGATGCTCATAATTCGGGCACTAAGGATTCAGATGATACTGCATTTACAAATCACATGTTCCTTGCATCTTATGATCAGGGTTACTTGAAGAAATTCAGCAACGATTCCCCTTTAGACAATTTCTTTAAAGATAGAAAAACTAGAACGTTCAATACCAGATATACAACAGACGCTGCTATATATAAACAGTTCGTCACAGAAAGTCGGAGGCAGGATATGCTAGTGATAGGCTGTTTAATAGTCGAAATTTTCTTACACACTTCTATGAGACCCTTGCGAATGACAAACGACAATTTCATTGCCAGATACAACAGTTGCCGCATTATACTTAAACACAATTATAATTTATTGCCTAAATGTGTTAGTTATGTAGCGACTTTACTATTAAATGTACGACCTTTTAGCTTGAGTGCTGAACAGGAGTTATCACCTAGAAAAGAGGAGGTAAAGAAGGTAGTGACTGACAAAGGTTTGCCAGTACCTACTCCTGCGCAGCTGTTACAGCCGTTACTGATGCAACATTTAATACCATTTCCGCTAACATTCCCCACTTTATATAAATTGCTGAGTACGTTACATGAGTATGAGTTAACTAGCAATGAGCTAAACATACTTTATATGTATGAGTGTGATGGCTTACAATGTGAAAAGTACCTAAATGTTGATAAAACTAAAATGTATTTCACCCAGAGAATAGCGGAAGGAAAAATACATGCTTGCATTGCACATTTAGAAGTTTTATTGAATCAGGTTAATTGTTACAGCCAATTTGATGTCCTTGATATATTCTTGGCTCATTATATAGAGCTGTTACAGAATAAAGACACTTCAGTGCTTGCCGCATGGTATTTATTCGATACGATTAGTAAAGCGTTAGGTCCCGAAGCAACACGAAAGAAATTACTCAAGCATGTATTAAATTTGTATGAAGATGACGATTTTGCTCTTGATAAACCAGAACAACATAAACTGACTGATGTCGATGCTTTTATAAACATTCATGGAGGGGCGCGTCAGAAATTTGTGAAACTGTATCACAATATATTCTTACTACAACTCATGGTTAGACTTGGGCTTCAATGTTTCTTGGATAATTTTACACAGCATTTAGTTGAAGCGGTGGGTGGTTATAAAGATGTAACCATAGAGGTTGGTTCCCCTGGTCATCTCTGTCATAATAAATCTGTTACAAACAAGAAGCCAAGATATTCAGATGATAATGTCAAAAATGCTTTATCTACTACAACCGATATATTTTCGCCAGACACGTCTTATGGTTCAGAACATGTTATGACACCGAATATTGATAAACCCAGTGATATAAAAGAGAAAGATGCGGACAGTAGAAGTGAAAACGAACTGTTTCATTTTGAGAGCGATAAAGATAGACCAAGCAGAAGTAGTAGGAGTAAATCTCCGGCTGAATCAATTGACTCATACACTTCTAACATTCAAGAAATCACACAAACTCCTTCACCCTCCCGAGAGTTTCCTATTAATCCAAAACCAAAAGAAACTAGTGTTGTTATTAATAAAGAGGACATTCCTGATAGTCAAAAACCTACATCACCAGTGATAGACATACCCAAACCAATGTTTACGAGTTACATACATTTTGCTGAAGACGACGCCAAACTTGCGGATATTAAGAAAAACTCTCGTCAGATAAAAAGTTTGGAATTAGGTAGAAATTTAGACAATCAAGTGCCGAAAGTGTCTAGAAGTTTTCATGAAGACGAATTACATGGTTATAGTGATGTTACGTCGTGTAAAATATCAGATATGAGTTTGGAGAGTTTAATCTGGTTAGCTCATAGGTTGGGTCCGGTGCTTACATGTAGATATATTACAAGGAATCTTCTCAAAATGCTAACATTATGCTATATTGGAAAGGATAATTTGGCACCGTATGAAAGTGAAGAGAAAGATGAATTTGACGATATAGCCATAGTTAGCAGCAGAGTTGTCGGTGATAGGAATGCTATGAAGGTGATAAAGTGCCTTACTGCTATGGTTGGTAAGTAAATAATCTTTTTTATATTGATTTATATTTCGTTGGTCTTAAATTAATAACATTTTTTGATGAACATATCGAGGGCTTCATAACAAATGGGTGTACAGACAAAAGTGCACTTTTCACAACGGACACAATTATGAATAAAACAAAACTAGTTGATTGTATAATGCTGACATTTGGATTACCCTTCTATTTAGGTACAATTGTATAGTGGTAAGACTTTCTAAATTGTAACATGCATAGATTTTAGTCAACAACAAAAAAAGGCATTTTGCATATACGCCCATTTGTTATGAAGCCCTCGATGTAGATGTTGTATAACTAGGTAAGTAGGTATAATGAATAAATCGTACCGTTAAAACCTAAAAAGTGCTTTTGAAGTGATAAATTACTAACTAACGTAACGCGTTACGGCGCCAGTCTGGCTTCCCTTTCTCTCACGCAAGTTATCACTTCTGTCGGGCGTCCCGAGACGCACACGTTTTTATCTTCTAAAAGTGTTGTCCAATGGAACTTTGAATAATAACTTTTGAATGTTGAATAATTTTGACAGGGTTTCAATCCCAGTTGTATCGCTTAGAAATGTAAAATTTTCTGTATTTTGTGTAAATTTTTAATGTATTAAAATATTGGTTAATTTTCAGCAATGTATGGAGAACAACTAATAGTTTTCCAGTACTTGCCACACATGGGAGAATTGATAGCGTCATGCAGAAGAAGGCTGTCCGCGCCGCTAGAGGGCGGTGTTGTGGCCTGTTTGCAACTCATCAAGTACTTGGTGCCTTACATGTCCGACGTTAAGGTCATGGAACAACTACAGGTGACTTAGTTATGAAACTTGGCAAATTATCGTAGCTTAGTCGCTAAGGGCAGAACTACCTACATTTTCTCCCTTAGATGCCATTTCTAACTCTATTTCTGAAATAGTATTTGATTTTTATATTTAAATAAACTTTTAAAAAAAAATTATATTTAAATAAACATTTATAAAAAATAAACTTTTTTAAAATCATATGTTTGTTATAGTTATTGATTTCAGTACAAAAAACAATGATGATTAGACTATAACTTCCACTTGCCAGATAATTATAGAAACTATAGACAGTTTTTTGAAATTGATTTGACTTAAAAAACAGTTATTTAATGTACTGTATGTAATGAAACAAGTTTTTTAGTCTTATTAATTTTTCTTTCCTAACTCAATTCACCCAAAATTTGGCAATAGCGATAAAAGATACCTTTTATCTTTGATATAAGTGAAAATATGAGCAAATAAAAACGTACTTCTATCAGTTTTATATATATAGTTAGATAAGTGATTTCTATGTAAGGTAGAATATTTATCAGAAGAATAAAAATAGCGTTTGTTAGACAATAAAAGTCAGGTCAGAAACCGTCAACAATACGTAAAACTTCCAGGACACATTTTTAAAATCGATACTGCAACCAGCGCTACGTCTTGCTTCGACGACTCGTTGCGCCTACCCCAGTGGGGCGGTGGCGAGGTGTTCCGTTACACGCAAGCTCGCGTGCGCACTGCACGCGCTCGCGTTGAGAATAGGACCGGAAATGACTAGACGACATTTGTGCGTACCTGCGTTACAAAGGTAGGCAATTTTTGACGTGACAACGTCTTATAATTCGATGGAGCCGGCTGCACGCACGAAAACACATGACTCATGCGGCGTTACCTCGCTCTGAGGCGTTCCATTTAAGGCTTGAAGTGCAAGCGTGAGCGCGGAACGAGCGACAAAGAGGCACAATCGGCCTCCGCGTTCGGCAGCGTTCGACATCTGTCTCTCTCTTACTTGAGTGTTGAACGTTGTCACGTTCAACTATCGTCAGTAAACCGACTTTACAGACAACCGATTTTTTTTGGAAGTGATAACTTATTATGAAGGGTAAACCGCTTCGTCACGTAACGCGTTACGGCGACAGTCTGTCTGGCTTCCCTTTCTCTCACGCATATGGCAGTGGTAGGCAGGCTAAGTTATAATTTCTGAATTATAAAAATATATATATATGAAAAATAGCAACGCTTTTTCACTTGGTTTGCCGTGTCACATTCCTTCACAGTAATTCTTACAAGTTTCACTATGATTTGGTATAATAATACTGGATGACTGAATGAATATGTTTTATGGTGTTTTAAAGATACAGTTAACAGAAATAAAATTTTACAATACAATAGGCGGTCTTATCGCTATTAGCGATTTCTTCCAAGACAACCTTCAGATGGACACAAGTTTCATAAGAACAATGTTGCATTATTCTCACTACCGAATCAATATATTTTAAATACATACATACATAATGGATAATACTGGATGTGTTTATTTTATCATAATCAGCCGATCCGATCGCTGCCTGACGAGGTTAATTGATTTTACAAAAATCTAATGATAAAACTTTAGTTTTTGTCAAAATTGGTCCCGAGACTTCTTTGAGTCTTTTTTTTTAGGATTTGCCACTGAGAGCCTATTTGAAAAAATCACCTGTATATATGAACGTTGTTCGCCCTCCCATACCGCTGACGCACGCTTGATAGCGAAAGTGCGGCGGCGGCGCGGTGACGGCAACCGCTTTTAATAAAGCCATGTAGGAATAAATTTTTTGTGATTTTTATTAATGCATTATCATTTTTTGTCTGTAGATTTTTCTTAGCTTTCGATAAAGCAAGTGGAAAGACGGAGAATTGGCCAAAACAAGATGACAGTACTGTCGATAAGGTAATATCAATTAATTATGTTTTGTTGGTACCATTATAATTTGAATAAACTTAGAAGTTTTTGATATTGTGATAACATGAATAGTGAATACCTATTTTTTGTTGTTCAATATTTGTCTAGGCATCAGAACAAGAGTTGAACGATCCGAAAGTGGAAGGTTTCCTAGAGATTTGCAGAGATGGCAGCACTGCGGAGTGGCGTGTACAGGAAGGGCGGGTCGTCAGAGCCGATTTGCCCGACCTCGCCTGCACTCCGCCCAACATATCTGAAAATCCAACTGATTCCACCACCCTTACGGTAAGTTAAATTATCAGATTAACAAAATAAATTTGATAGATAACAGATCCATACTTATAGTATATGTGCGAAAATAAATGTCCATATTATTTACACGGAAAAACTTCTGTGCTGATTATTTGTAGACTCAATACCGTGAATGGATATAGGATACTTTGACACTAGTGTAAGTGATATAAATTTGTCTGTGTAGAGTCTCCCATTTCGTTCTGTTGGGATGGTGCTCCGTGGGTCCTTTAAAAAAAACGAAATTATTAGCTGTAAGAGTTTAATTAAAAATACGTCTGAACTATACAATGGTCAATAATGCTCTCTCCATTATAGAAATTTAAATTGTTTTTATACAATGTACAATTAGCACGGGTAAGCAATTGTTTCATATAATATAGTGTCATAACATTTCACAAAGTACTCGTTAATTTCGGTGAAGGTTATTAGTGTTATTTGTCTTTCAGGCACAAGAAGAACTATTAGTGGTTTTTGATGATGAGTTGGCATACAAAACGTACACAGTGTTTGCAAAGTTTGTCGGCTCAGAGACAATGGAGCGCTCACTCAAGAATATTGATACGATACGTTCACTTTGTAGGAAATATGACCAAAGTAATTCCATTAGGTAAGGGCCATTATACTACAAATTAAAACTTATAAAGGGCGAATTTGGTGATTATTTTGCTAATGAAACCCACAACAAGGACAAAGAGAATTATATGCCACTAAGGTGCTAGTATGTCTATATCTCTATAAATATTACAAACGCGAAAGTTTGTAAGAATGGATGTTTAGCTGTATGGATGTATGTTTGTTACTCTTTCACGCAAAAACAACTAAGCGGATTTTGATGAAACTTTACAGTAATATAGCTTACACATCAGAATAACACATAGGCTGTAATTTATAAAGATTAGTGTGAATTATCCAAAATAGAACGATTTTCCATCTCCACGCGGGTGAAACCGCGGGCGTAGCTAGTACGCCATATTTTTACAGCAAAATTTAAGCCCTAACGAGACTTCAACATTGGTACATGTATGGACTGTTATTTATTACGTCGCATTTATTATATATTAATCTTTAAAAAAATTGATTGTCCTGCAAAATCATTTTAAAAATAATGTTACTAGACAGCTTTGAAAATTTGTAAATAAATAAAAATTAAATATTTTATAAATTATACAATTTATATAAAACCACGCTTTGTACATTATTAGGTATAGTTGTGGTCTGTAAGTATAATTTTGTATTGGTGTACAATAAAGTGTTATCTATCTATCTATTTTAAAAGTGGCTGTTTTCGCGACTCCGTTCACGGGGGCCTTGAGGGTTTGGTATTAGGAGTGTTTTTGCTTCGAAATTCCCATAAAAATTTAAAATAATTACCAATTTAAGAAAATTGAAGATAAATAATAAATTTAATCCCTTGAATTTTCATTGAAATCCGCTAAGCCGCGTCTATTAGTGACAAACTTAAAAAGAGACAAAAATTCTGACAATGGTAATTTATTATTAGTCATCATATAAACGGCAGTTTTTACTTAAATGTTAAAATTTTAAAATCGCAAACTCACTTTTATTGTGTTAGTATAGATGGTACCATGTTTACCAGAGACAGAAAGCATGAAAGTGATATTGTAAGGAAAGAAATGGCAGATAATAAGGTGAATGAAGAGCTGAACTCTTTTATGGACAGCCGGAAAGTGTCTGTAAAGGCAGGTCTGGCTGTCCATCAAGGGGTATTAGTACCAACGCTAATGTACGGCAGTGAAAGTTGGGTATAGCAGAAGGAGCATGAAAGTACGATGAATGCAGTTGAAACGAGAGCTTTGAGAAGTATATGTAAGGCTTATATAAATGATTTGATAAGAAACAGTGTGATAAGGGATTGTAGTGGATTGAAAGATAATGTAGTGACAAGAGTTGAAAAATGAATATTAAGCTGCTTTGGGTATGTAGAGAGAATGAATGAAAGCGGAATCACAAAACAAGTGTATGACTGCAATGTGATTGGTAAAGTTGGTGCCAGTAGACCGAAACGTACTCACCGTGATCAAATTGAAGATATTTTGAAGAAAGGTCAGATAAAAAGCAGTTTAAATGAGCGTGTATGTATAAAACGATTAATGAAAGTTGATGAAGCGAAAAGTGATTGTCAGGATCGAAGCAGTTGGAGATCCATCTTCTCTGCCTACCCCAATAGGAAACAGGCGTGACTGTATGTATGTAGATTACAATATTTTCTAATTATTGTATTAAGAGGAAACTAAATTTAGCTTACAAGCTTCTCAAACAGAATTGTAGTACTGACTTAGGTAGACTAGTCTTAAAAACCGACTTTAAAACTTCTAGTTCTCCTCTCCAAATAAACCACTCCGACAGACGATTCCAAATATCATACAGCGACGAGCCAATCAATCGTAAAGTAGATATGATTTCACCAAAGCCAGAGATCGTTATGGATCACATATCAAGCTCAAACAGCTTTGGGAGCAACGTCACGTTGGTAGGCAACAGGATAGATGTCGCCAGTGACGCGTGCCTGGATCCAAACGCACAGGGGGACGGGTTTGATGTAGTCGCTTTTAAGAATGACAATGGGATCAAGAGGAATAGGTGAGTTTCTTTCTTATGTTTTAAGTTCAGGTAATTAATTGAATAAATAGTTTTTTTGTAGAAATACGGATAAATATGTATACAAATTCACTAGATATAGTGATACAAAAATTATGTAGACATAATTTTGAAAATAATGATAAAGTGTCTATATAACGCGTAAAACTTAAATGCGTTCTTGAAGTTCGTGCGCGTCATTACGTATAACATAATTGCAAGGTGGTACGAAAGGAGTTGAGGGGGAAGTGTTGCGCTTTCGCTCGTTTGCTATCCAAACTCTCATTGTATCTCTTTCGCACAACACAGATAAAAGAATACTAAGGAGTCTAGGTTTATACCAATATTAAATTAGATAAAAAGATTCTTGTCTTTATGTGCTTTGCGCATCTCTCTTTCCCCTTTTTAGTCCCCTGCGAGTGCGCGCGCATGTGTACGTGAGAAATCGCTTCATCGCCGCGATTGGCTGTAATTATATATTTATCTGTTTATTATGTATATGTATTAAATATTATCTTGTAATTTATGCAAGGCACCTTCGAGGCGACTGGCTTATATATTGGGAGCACGAGATCGGTCGTCCGGAGAAGGAAAATCGGTTCAATCTCAAGCAGATCAAACTGCAAACGTTCGTCGGGCACACGCACACAGTCAAATCGATACACTGCTTGGACAACGAGAACAGTTTCATGAGCGGCTCCAAAGACAAAACCATCAAGTTGTGGTCTTTGAGAAATCAGGTATTTATTTTTTATTTTTTACAGTACGGTTTGGTTTGGGATTCTATGTTTTAAAGAAGTTTGTTTATATTTTATATTTGAGTTCAGTCATAATGATATTAAATAAAGTTGAAGATACGAGTGGATAAAGAGGACATTGTTGGTAAACATACAGAAATTGGGCAACAAACTTTTGTTCGATTAATTATTTTGTCCTCATACATAACTATACTGTTTCTATAACCCGTCTCAAATAAGTGTTTTAATAATTATCTAATAAGATTTTAAGTTCATTTAACGTAAAAAATATATTAAAAAAATGTAACATAAGTCCTTCATCTGCTCGTTTCTTCAATTACAATATTATTACATAAAGACAAATGTATGATTTATATATTGTAAAAAATGTTACAAGTAGTTTTGATAACAAGTTATATCAAGTGATAATCAAGAAGTAAGTAATTTTAATTTCAAGTAAGAATTTTACATTTTTTATTGTTTCGGTAATTAACAGGCATGTTGCCATGTTTTATAAAACGCAAAGAAAACTATTGTAATTTATAGTTCTTTTAGTTTTTGAGTGTTGATAGTTATTTTACTTTCAAAATTTCTTCATGCTTTTTTAACTATTTGTTGTGTACGTTTTGAATACTTAAATAATTTTTATTTGATGTAAATATATAGGACATATACCTTGGGGTTGTCTGGAAGAGATCGCTTTTTAGCGATAAGACCGCTCTTTGTACATAAGTAGATATAATTTTAGTCTTTAAGTTCATGTTTGTATTGGTGTACAATAAAGTGTCTATCTATCTATATATCTTTAAGTATTATATGTCATATTTTTACATTATATTATAGAATTCTACTTATTTTATTATTATTTATTCGTGTTAGGGAGACGGCAACGCAACAAGCCAGTGCAACTGGACGTACACTGGCCACAAGAAGGGCGTGCTGTCCCTTTCCTTCCTCGAGTCACAACGCCTCGCCGTGTCGACGGACTCCGTCGTACACATTTGGGATCCGTTCATCGAGAGCGTCGTGTGTCAAGTAAGTCCTTCATTTAGGTTTAAAGAACTTTATTTCTCATAAGAACAAGTAGTTCACTTACAATGAGATTAAGAAAATAATTATTAAGTAATAACATAAGTCTTAACACTAATGTGGTCTTATGCAGTCTGCGATGGAATTATGTTGTGGTTTATTATGTTTGTTTTAATAAGAGGTTTTTTAATTTTATCTTGAATAAGTTTGTATTTTTACATTTTTGTAGGTCATCTGGTAATTTATTAAATAAGTGCACACCTTCAAACATAATGTTTTTTTTCCCGTAGTTTGTTCTTGGTACACTTAGTTGAAATTGCTTTTTCTTCCGGATATTATATTTATATGTTTTGGCAGGAAAGGATAGCTTGGAGTGTATATTTTTATTAGTTATCTTTTTTATTAATATGCAGGTATTATATGTGTATATTTGAGAAATATTAAATAGGTTAGTTTTAGAGTATAAATGTTTAGTTGGAGTGAGATAATCTAGATGGTATAATGTTTTAATAATTTTATTTTGTGTAATTTGTAATAGTTTTAAGTTCGTTTTAGCGGCTGACCCCCATATTTCTATAAGATATTCAAGATGAGACTTTACAAGGGAATTGTAAATAATGAGCCGTACTTTGTGAGGTATACAGTTAGAAATTTTGCGTAGTGCTCCCAAGACTGGGATAAGTTTACTTCTTACATAGTCAATATGTGGTCTCCATGTTAGTTTGTCATCCAACCATAAGCCAAGATACTTTTCTTTGTTGCTACGATTTATTTTGCAGTTGTTTATTATTAATGGAATATGATTAGGGTTTTTTTGTTGTTTTTGGCGGCAAAAATCATATAAAATGTTTTATTTGTGTTGATTGTTAATAAATTATATAAAAACCATTCATTAAGCTTGTGCAGATCTTTTTGTGCTTCAGCAATAATGTCATGTATTGAGTGACCAAAATAGAAAAGGCATGTGTCATCAGCATATAACGTGAAATACCCTGTCAGCCCGACATTGACAATATTATTAATGTATATTAAAAAAAGAAGACTCCCTATATTGATCCCTGGGGGATTCCAAAATTAATTTTTCGCTGACTACTTTTGAACTCGTTAATTTTAACTATTTGAAATCTATTGTGTAAATACGACTTGAATATGTTTAGTGCTATGTCCTGAACACCTATATTATTTAGCTTTTCAATAAGTAGTGAGTGGCTGACAGTATCAAAGGCTTTTTTTAAATCAATAAAAATGCCAAGACATATTTGTTTTTTATCAATATTTGTTTTTATTTTTGTTATCAAGTCTATGGCGGCTGACAGGGTGTTTGACTTCACACGAAACCCGTATTGTTGCTCAATTAAAAATTCTTTACTACACAAATATTCGTGCAATCGGTTATATAAGATTCTTTCATATATTTTGGACATTACTGGGAGTACTGAAACCGGTCTATAATTACCAGGATCGGTTTTTGTCCCAGACTTGTAAATTGGGCTCACTTTTGCTAGTTTTAAAACGTCCGGAAAGATGCCATCTATTAAACATTGATTTATACAGTTAGTTAAACTCTCTAGAATTAAACTTTTTGTACATTTTATCGCCTTTGTAGTAATACCGTCTATTCCACTACTAGTGTTGTTGTCTAAACCGTCTATGATTTTCCCAACCTCTTCCGCGCTACACAACTTCAGTTTAGATAAAGTTATATTGTGAGTATAGTCTTGTTTGTACATTAAGGTGTTGATGGTATTAGAGTGATATTTGCTTGGGATATTATTTGCTAATTGTTCCCCAATTGATGAGAAGAAATTATTAAACACCTCGCAAACGCTGGAGCCGTCTGTGATGTATTTTGCATTTAATAAAAGCTTAGGGGGGGTATTGTAGTTTTTACTCTTATTTCTTGCTGGATTATTAATTAAATCCCACATCTTTTTGGGCTTATTAGAACAATCTTTAAATGAATTATAGTAGTAGTTTTTTTTCGCGGTTTTGATCAGTTTGTGCACATTGTTTTTCACTTCATTAAATTTTGATTTTAAGTCTGTATCATGTTGATTTATTTTTATTGTTTTCCAAAGTATATTTCTTTTATTTATTAGATTTATTATGTCTTTATTAATCCAGTCTATTTTCATTTGATACTCGAAACGTTTCTATTGTCTGAACTTCTAAAGCTTACAAACACCACGCTCTCACAGAATATCGGCTTGAAACGGTTAGCGTTGTGCTAATTGTGTTTCCCATTACCCCATATCTTCCCCATCTCATCTTCCATATCCCACCCTTCTGGTCCATCGCCATATCCCATTCCTTCCATTTTATTTTCTGTCGTCTCCCCTCTCGTGCCATCGCTTCTTTGCGATCCTAAAGATTGCCAACATATGGGGTTTACCCCTGGTGTCGCACATGTCTGCGATCCTCTCTTGTGCGATTCTCTCCATCCCATCCCAAAGATTGGCAACGCGTTAGTTTCACCCTTGGTGTTGTAAACATTTTGCGATCCCCTCCTGTGCTATCCCCTCTATCCCGTCTTAAAGATTGGCAACACGTGGGTCTCACCCCTGGTGTTGTAATCATTTTGTGATCCCCTCCTGTGCTATCCCCTCTATCCCGTCTTAAAGATTGGCAACACGTGGGTTTCACCCCTGGTGTTGCAAACGTCTGTGATCCTCTCTTGTGCCACATACCCTCTTTCCCATTCTAAAGATTAACGATGCCTTGGTCTCACCCCTGGTGTCGTAAATGTCAATAGGCTACAGTAACCACTTTCCATGAACTGGGCCGTCTGGCCGTTTGCTAGCTTCGCCCTAATAAAAAGTGATTCGGTAATACTGGTGTCCCAAAGTAAATGGATACTATTAATTCCTCATTTATCTTTTCCTATATTAGATAAATAATGACTTTAAATTTGTTTTAAATAGTTGGACAATATTAAATCGCCTGTGAGCATAGTGCGCACAATGTCAAGCGGGTCCTCTGCTCTCATCGCGGCCACTACCGACGCTACTCTAAGAATCATCGACGCACGCGCACCTACCACCACTCACGAACTGAAGGTAGCAGCATATTCCACTTTTTATAGCATTAATCGTTATTTTACAGAACATGTAAAAGTACTGTTGTTAATTTGATGTATTATTAATTAGTAATGGATATCTTTACCAGAGTCTGTCTTTTCCCATACTTACAACCAGGGTGTTTTCAAATCCCATGGGAAAAGGTACCTTCTAGGTAAGCGTGCTCCTTAGACCATATCTTCGCTTCACATCGGGCGAGATCGTGGTCAAACGCGAACCTATACGACTATTAAAAATAGTTATTTTTTGTGCCGTTTGTCATTGAGACTTGGACCATGGAGTTCTGGGTATAGGACCAACAAAAAAGTCTCAAAAGCGTTAGAAATCCTTTTATTTATTTATTTTATTGTCGTATAGGTTCGCGTTTGATCACAACCTTGCCGTAGGTGGAGCGAAGATGCGGTCTATGATGTAGCACGCTTGTTATGACATTAATTTTTAAACATGATTGTTACGTTGAGCTTGAAACACAAAAGAAAACAACTAAGCTCAATAAATAACATATATTGTATTAAATTAAAATAGTTCTCAGGGCATAGGTTGCATGAGAAAAAGGGTTTGCGCCGGCTTATCTACCACACGATACTCTCCTTAAGCTGCGGTCAATCAGCGCACGTAGACTCTCGACGTTCCAGAAAAACGCTGTAGTCGGCGGCAGAAAAAACGCTCGTTTCCGTAGAACTGCAGGACCTCTTCTTAGGGTGTACTTGGTCCCTGGGAAGCCATAGGGGTGCATAATTAGACATCACGTCTGTGAGCGTACCCTGACTGCATCACATTCCACAATTAATCGGTGAGCGAGAGACCGTGGGAGATATGTAATGATTAACGTGGTGTGATGCAGTCAAGGATAATTTACATAAAGCGGACGGACTTGCAAAGCTGCTAATTATTCTATAGCTAGCTAACTAATGGAAACAGTGATACTATAACTACAACTACATAAACATGTATCAACAAAACGGTTACAAAAATATACATTTCATACAAGCTTAATAGGACATAATAATAAACGCACAACTTACCCGATTACGGGAAAATCAGTTGAATATAAACAAATAGATACGATTCTTTATAATAGATCAATGAAAGCACTTTTGAGTAAATTATTTAGTTTAGAATGATACGCGTCTTAACGTTCTTGCAGAGACAATCTTAACGGCTCCATTTTAACGCCCGCTGTCACTTTTTTATGACGTATCAGCGGCCCAATGTTGCTGCGATAAATATAAAATACTCTATTTAACCGAACGCAAAGTCTGATATTCTCTTACGCAATATTGAATATCGAACGATTATTCAATATTGCGGGTAGGTAATTTAGAATTGTCAAAGTCAAATGCGTTTACTGTTTTCAGTAATAACTTAAGACAATTAGGTAGTCAATACAATGTTTACATTATGTGTTTATACTATTTGCAATTAATTGATATGCTAATGTGGTATTATAATAGTGTAAAGAAAAATCATATAAGTACACGCTGTAACATGATGATGTATAAAATTAATAATATTAATTTAATTACACATGTTATTTGACTTGTTAAGCATATGACGTCCTAATTTTGTAAGCTCTGTAAGATAGTATATCATCGTTGCTTTGACTGTCAATTGGTCCATTATAATAATAACAATTATATCATTAAATAATAATATAAATTGAATTAAAATAATTTTTATTCTGATGTTTTAAAAATAAGATGATAACAATATATGTGTTATCATCTTATTCCTAGAACATCATTGTATATTTGAATTTATTTGAAAATGTATCACCTATCCAATTCCACACCTTTTGTGTGCACGCATTGTATACTGATGTGTGCAACGGCATTATTATGCGCCAGTTGCCGATGAGCGCGAGCACGTTCATCAGGTGCATGTGCGTGTGCGCGAGCGGCGCGTGGTGCGCGTGCGGGCTGGCCAGCGGGCACGTCGCCATAGTCGACCTCAGGACGGGCCTGCCTACCGCCCACTGGAAGGCGCACGACGGCGAGGTATGTCTTATTTGTTTCAATAGCTATGTCCACTTTTCCGTCTGTCCGCCTGTTTGTCTGTTCGTTGTCTGTGTATGTCAAAGTTATTTTCTTATCCGATCGTTGTAATTTCATCCAACATTTACTTATCCGATTGTTCTAATAACGTCTGACATTTTCTTATCCAATTGTTTTAACGTCATCCAACATTTTCTTATCCGATTGTTTTAACATCATCCAACATTTACTTATCCAATTGTTTAAATGACGTCCGACATTTACTTATCCGATTGTTTTAATG
Organism: Dendrolimus pini; assembly: GCA_949752895.1. Classification (NCBI taxonomy): domain Eukaryota; kingdom Metazoa; phylum Arthropoda; class Insecta; order Lepidoptera; family Lasiocampidae; genus Dendrolimus; species Dendrolimus pini. The sequence continues at coordinate 17,359,240 of OX457136.1, forward strand.
ACGTCCAACATTTTCTTATCCAATTGTTTTAACGTCGTCCAACATGTTCAGGTGCTCCGCTTGGCTGCCGTTGACGACCACAAAATACTCAGTTCGGGATTAGACCAAGTAACCGCGTTGTGGCGTGTCGACGATGGCGAACTCATTGCACACCTCAAGTGAGTTAAGAATTTCAATACAAATCAATATCATAACTAAGTTTATTCTGATAGTTTACAGTTTGGAAATTTGTACGTACTACATATATAATTACTTGACCTCACTGACTGACATATCGACGCACAGCCCGAACTACTGGGGCTAGGACCGTGGAAATATGCACACCGGTTCAGTGCCTCCATACTGTAGGTGCGCACTGAGAAAGGATTTTTGAACATTCAACACCTAAAGAAGCATTAAAGTTTATAGGAAAATCTAATTTTCAAAGAGGCACGAAATTTTGTATACCTCCTTCTGATTAAAAATAAATGTACACGTGTATCGGCATTTTGGAGGATGCGTCGTTTTATAAAAAAACTCAGTTTATTTGACTGTCCGCTCCCTTATTGAGGGTCGAATTTTGAAGTTATACTTGTTTAGGCGCGATGAGTGTAAATTTTTACGATGCGCGCGCACACCGTCACACGAAAAAGCTACACCATGAAGTTAGCTATAGTCAACCGACACCCTGAAGTTAGCTATGGTCAACATTTTAGTTTTTCAGGATGGCCGAGTGTAGTATGGTGTTTGCGTAGCAACGAGTTGTTGATAGATGGATTGTGAATTTGTGAGACGAGCATTGTAATATTTCTTTACTTTATTGTGTTTTAATTAATATACGAGTTTGATGATTTATAAATAATTTATTTAGTATCCTACATATATATATTAAAATGATCAGCAAAATCAAAGGATTTATTTTAATTCTAATTTCAGTGAATTTCAAAGAAAAGTAAGTAATTATATCGCGTTTTCTAATACTTGGGTGTGATTGTGGTATTTATTTTTCTAAGTTATTTAGAGTTAACCTCAGTTTTTGATTGTATTTTTCAATACGGCCGGTTAAATAAATAAAGTCCCTACCACGGTCGATGCGACCGTGGTAGGGGCTTTATTGTCTTGATACGCCAAAGAAGTATAACTTCTAACGCGTGTACATAAGTACACACACACACACAATTTTTTTTCAATATACATAGGGCGCGTTCCTTTTATTGCTCACAACGCCCAAAATTCTCCTTCAGCAGTTCCACATAGCGACCACGGTCGCTATGGTCACAATGAATACGTCACTCATGACGTCATAATTTTCACTCACGCAACTCTCACAACGACCCTTGTCAAGAGATGGGTCGAATAATCCGTTCCACTTGAGTTTGTAATTATAACTCTTGCAAGCAACTGGAACGGGAAAAATCGCGGTCATGAGCGTGGTCTTTGTGATCCTCATGTGGAACGTAGCGATAGTCGTGTGTGGTGGTTATCGTTAACTTCATAGTTATTAAATTAATTAATTAAATTTAAGTTTTAGTTTTTTTTGTAGGGGTAGCACAGAACCTGTCCACTGTCTGTCTGTCTATTACAATGAGTTAATATCTGGTACAACAAATAACCGTATCGGCGTCCATACTTCCATAGATCAAGAGGCTTCGTTCTCAAGCACGAAACTGCGTTCGGATACGTTCAAAGGTGTACTCACATGTATGTCAGTTTTGCCGCTTAACAGACTATTGTTATTAGGAAGCGATAATGGAAGTATTAGTTTGCTTTGCTGATCTTTTGTATTATTATATATGTATTACTAATAAAAGTGTTTTGTATTTTTTTATTGCTCAATGTACATTGTCTTTATTTAATTGTTACCAATGTACGTTTGGATACACACTTTCTAGTACAATTGGCTCAGTGTTGTAATTATACGTGCAGTTGTTAAAAAATTGTAGTGATTTGCTTTTTTGATCTCACTGATATCTGAAAAATATACCTGGGTTTAATTTTATGGTCGCTATGAGTTGTAACAGGTGCTTTTGCACAACCAGACCTTGATAATACAAAATTGCGTAGCTTTGTTAGGAAAATCTAGGAAGGTCATGGATTTTGGTGCGGAGTGCAATAATGTTTAATTTAATTTATAATTAATATCTTATGCATAATAAAATACACTAAATGTACTATAAATAGTATTACGGTAAGCACTTGTTGGCACCCCATCCAATGCTAGGCACCCAGCAAATTTATTCAACATATTACAAAATATTTATATTTTTTATTTTGTATCCATACAATAATATTATTGTAATTAAAGTATGGCTACAAAATAAAATAATTAAAATTTATTAATAATAAATAATAAGCAGGCCATAAATGTCCCACCACTGCTGGACTCAGGCCTCCCGTTATAGGGGGAACGGATAGTACACCCGCCACGCTTGTCCAAGGCGGCTTGGCAGGTTTGACACATCGGTTACCTCGATGTGCAGGTTGCATAACGATGTTTTCCTTCACTGTCGTCAGCACGTGGTAATTGTAACAATACGCCATTAGGTCAGAAAACTGCCTAAGTGGTGCATGCGTTCCGGCCAGTATCGAAACCGCGCCTTGAGTTTGGGACGTGTGAGCTGGCTATTACTTTTTTAGATTTCTTAATGTTTTAAATATAATAACAGAGTGCCAATCATGGTACTGGGGTGCCAACAATGGAATGGTTTCCCCTGCAAGCAATAAGTAAGAGCATGAAACTACTATTTACCTATTATATATTAAATTGTTTTAATCCTCCGTTTAAGAACCAGACAGCTATTAAAAAATAAAATACTGTATTTTGCCAAGCATAATATTATATTTAGCATAGCATTCCAGTTAAGCATTCCATCCAATTGAGTTTAATTTTTAACATTTTGAAAACGTGAATACTGCAAAGTGGAAAATATACCATTCATATAAAAATCAAATAACTCGAGTATAAATTCATCATTCTTACAAATGAAGTTGTTGAATTGAGATTCGTTCTAATTCTGATACTCTGACTATCTCTATCTATGACTGATTATCTCCAGGGCCTGATGGGATTTTTTTTTGGGATTTAAATAAATAATTTAAATGGTTTTTAGTGTTATGATATAATATTCAGTTATTACTACCCAATATAAATCTTACCAAAGAGCTTAGCAGTGATGTAATTTTTTAACTCGTTCATTATAAAGCTTAAACGTTCAAAGTTGAAATAACACCAGTAATTTTAATGTCTTATTTGCCTATTAATGGGACATTTATATCAAAAAGGTAATCGTAATTAAATATTAAATTAAGTTGAACATTTTTTTATTTATTAAATATGTGTACCATTTGAGTGATAATTTAAGTCATGAATGTTCATGTTTTAAAATAATCTTCAAGTATTTGTCAGATTCATATAACTGAAGCGTCAGTGAAATTGGATTTTGGCGACACCAAACTTTGGATACAAATATAACCGGACGCAATAAGTCCAAACGTAATGCACAGTTCAATAACACGCGCAAAGTCCGTTACTAAATGTACGCACGTCTTGCGTCGCTCGTGTTATCGCTTTGACTGCCTCATCTCTCAGTTGGGGAATTGTTTTATACTGCACCAATACAATATGTCTCGACACAATACTCGACCGCATAACAATTATTTCCAAGAATCACCCCTGCATAATGACTATCATAAATATTGCAATAAATAATGGCCTGTTTTTCTAATTACAAATTTTAAAGACAAAGTAAACAAAAGAACTCCAAATGCGGAAAGGTAATAAAGTGTGCTTTATGGCAGGCAGATATGCATTCACTTTTGTCGGCGTGTAGCAATACTAATGCAAATGTAAATCAGGTAATACTACTAGTTATTTGACACAACCTATACAAGTAATGTCAATTTTCCATTAATGGTACGGTAATAGACAGTAGGGTGAATTATACCATTGTCGGCATCCGTCTCTATAATTGGCATCCTTTTTATTCAAAATAATTAAAAATAAATATATTTTTATTTTGTATCCATTATTGCTACATTGTTATTATTAGGCTACAAAATAAAAATAATTCGGATTTTTTTGAGTGAAACTTCTTTAGAATCGTTGTGATTTAAAACTCGATGAAACGAAAAAGCGAAACTAAAAAAAGATAAACACATAATTTTATAAGACTAATCCTGCGAGAGATGGCGAATTTACATTGTGCAGCACAGATTAGAAAGTCAATAAGACCGATGATTAAACATAGGTCCAATTTGGACTGAAATAAAACTGATAATAATATTTTTTAGACTAAAACAGTGGAAAATTGAAATTGATACTTAAGAAGTTGTTTATTTTGAATTATAATATGTTGACGGATGTAGGCTAAAGGAAGTATATTTATAATAATAAAAGTTATAGAAGAATTATCTATGAATATATTCTCTGAAGTTTCACTTCTACTGCGCACACATTTTTAATTTATTAGTGGAAACTATACTAGTTATAATAATAGCATAGTTTCCCCTAATATATAAAAAATACTCGGCATTAGATTTTCTTTCCTTAAGTAAATCTTTATTGTTGTTGCGTAATCAATTTTAATAGTATATTAATGTGCAATAAACTTGAAAATGTAATATAGAAAAATATAATAATTAATTTGTATAATCGAATTTTTTGGAATATCATTATAATGTACAATATTAGTGTGTAAGAATCGCTGTGTGCACGTATTTTTATTTATGTTCAATCAAATTTACTATCGTTAAATGTGTTTTGTAACTATAAGAATGAAATATTCCTTGCCACAATAAATGAAATAATTTACCAAAATTTTATTATTTGTGAAGAAAACTGTTTTAGTACGAATGTAATATAGAGGCAACTCTACTATTGTTGGCATCCCACTCTGTGATTGACATGTTATCAATTTATTCAAGTACTTAAAAAATCTTATTATAACATTTTTTATTTTCTAGTCATATAATAGATATCGTTATCATTGTATGGCTACAAAATAAAAATTAAGATTTCTTAAAGTCTTGAATAAAGGGGTTTGAGTAAAAGTGGCTTGATTTTTTAAGTTTGCGGCCAGCGATTACATTTATACAGTAGATAGTATACAGTTATAAAAACACTTTTTGTTTTAGCGTTTTTGTCTAACATACATTGGAGCCGAAATATGTGAAAAAAATTGAACCAATTAAAACACATTATTTTTTATTGGATTTTGGGTTTTCATGCACAAAACTTTTTAATCTGCAGTTTATTCGTTAGTAGTATTAGGGTAATAGTTCAAGTTAATTAGATATGTTATATTATTTCAAAAGCCATGCACAAAAACATGAATCTTGCAACAAATAACCTTGCATAAAATTGATACCGTAAAACGGGGTCGATACGCACGTTTCGTAATTTTGGATTCGATTATCTTTAATTATTTTTATGTCTGAATAAACGCTTACATTATTTTCAAATGAGTCTTATTGTTAATTTTATCATTTTATAATAATTTTATTGGTTTTAGTCATGCATCTAGAAATAAATTGTCAAAATATAAAGGGGTTTGTTCGGAGGTTGGCATGATTTTTTTTATGAGCGGCCACTTTTTTAGCTTTTGCTATTTAATAGTTCTATACTTGAGATACAAGACTATTAAAAAAACTTCGTCCTGAGTTACATCGGAGCCGAGCTATTTAAGATCAAAATCGTGCTGCGTGAACTTAAGGTATCAGTTTTATGCAAGGTTATTTGTTGCAAGATTCATGTTTTTGTGCATGGCTTTTGAAATAACATATCTAATTAAAGTGAACTATTACCCTAATTGAACATGTTTGTTATTAGAACATAGGTACCTATATACATAATAAAAAGTATTTGTTCTTATAATGACATTTAATACATAAAACCTTTTTACAATTATATTTATTAATCCACTAATTAGGTCTTATATATCTATAATCACACGCGAAAAAAAAGAACTAAATAAAACGCTCACTATAATGACATTAAATGTGCACTTTATTTAGTTTTCGATATCGGGTTCTTCATACGCTTCGTTCTCTACATCATGCCTGATTATTGTATCTAGGAACTGAGCAGGACAAGACAAATGGTTTTGGTGCATACCCCAACCGAAATACCACACGATTGACATGACATGGGAACAACAACCTAATGTACGTTTTCCAACAATACAAGAGCAATAATGACCTAAAATAGCATCCCGACCCTGAAGCCCTCGTTCTCACAAAATATAGACATAGTAAGTTCGGATCGAAATATGCCTGGATTGGATTCTTCCTCTCAAAAGCCATGGGTCGTTACAATCTAACTTAACTTTTGTGAAATCTTCCAGGTTAGGTTCTTTAAATATTTCAATTAAATAGGTTCCGTTTTTTATGTGTTTACCATCATAGCTACGTGCTTGCTCTATTTGATATGTGCCCAGGGCATAAATGATCATGATCATCATTACTTAAAACTGGAAACTCATCTCCGCCAAGACCAGCGGCATTTATAGACTGAAAATGAGCCCGTCTTCTGTTTAGATTATTTTCTAACACATATTCACTTAAGCGATTTTGATTACCAAACGTATTTACTGTATACTATCTACTGTATAAATGTAATCGCTGGCCGCAAACTTAAAAAATCAAGCTACTTTTACCCAAACCCCAATGTGTCTAATCACCCCGTGAATTCTATTAACCCCGTTTTACAGTATTTTAAGATTACGCAGCACGATTTGATCTTAAATAGCTCGGCTCCGATGTAACTTAGGACCAAGTTTTTTTAATAGTCTTGTATCTCAAGTATAGAACTACTAAATAGCAATAGCTAAAAAAATAAGTGGCTGCTCATAAAAAAAAATCAAGCCAACCTCCGAACAAATTTACCCAAACCCCTTTATAGTTTTGCCAATCATTGGGTCAACAATGGAATGGTTTACCCTATTTATTTTGTTTTAATACTTCCTTAACAATTTTTATATTTTCAGGATTTATTTTTATAAACTTTTGTAAAAGCCTTTTGTAAAGTTTGTTATATTATCTTAAGCAAATCTTACGAATATAACGTAGATGTATGAATGTACATTTAGCGAGTTTGCAAAATTAAATATTGTTAATATCAAACCGAAGTATAGCGGCATTCTTCTGGGATCTTTGATAATTTCTTTGGTGTTCTTGATGTTATATCTCCTGGTTTACAAGACAACATACAATACGTGCAGGTCCCGTCTTGTAACTTTCCGCTATTTGCTTTGGTATGGGAGTCATTCTCCGTTGTATGTTTCATATAATAAAGTGTAACATGATTTTGGGAATATACGCCACCGTTAAATGATGGAAACACTGCCAAATCAAGCGCTACTGTTCATCTTTTCTGATTCGCACTTCCGAAGAATAGAATAATTGGCCGGAGTCTATTTTTCCTAATAAATCTATCTAGGGGTCTTCAAGTCTCGAATGAACAGGTATTTGTCTCTCGATATTTATCTATTGAATCGTATATAAGATAAGATACTAGAGTTTATCCCGCGACTGTGCCGCGCGTAAAACTAGTGTGAACCTCCTGTTTAAAGAGTAGGTGTTAATACAGGTTACATTGTATAAAATTTTTATGTTAGTGCAATTTGCCCCCAGAAGATTCACTTAATTTTATATCGAGAACTATCCCATCTCCCGGGATAAAAAGTATTTATGTTCATTTTTGTATTCAAACTATATTTAAGTAAAATTACAGCAAAACCGACCCAGAAGTCCTAATAGTTTTTTGATGAAAATGGCAAATCACAAAAAATCCTACTTTCTGGTATAACCTTTACATAAATCTATCCCAAAATCTTTCCATCCGGGATGAAAAGTATCCCTTGTCCACCCCTGGTATTAAAATTACATATATACCGAACTTTTTTCAGCCAAATCGGTCAAATACTTTTTCTGTAAAAGCATAACAAACAGAGAGACAAATATATTTTTATTCCGGAAACTGTCCCATTTTGAGGGATAAACAGTATCCATTGTTCATCCTCGGCATCAAATGAAGGTATAAAATATTGAGTTTCAGCTAAATGGTCCAGTAGTTTTTCCGTAAAAGCGCAACAGACAGTTACTTTCGCATTTAGAATATTAGCTAGCTGTCCCGGCAGACATAGTCCTGCCCGGAAAACCTTCAATCGATATGCCGACAGCAGCGCCACCTACCGGGTCCAATTGTGAACCAACTCTGAAACCTTCTTTGGCTCATGCACAACAACTTTGCTAAAGATCATCACATGATCAAATGTATAGTTTACGATTCTATAAAGGACATACAGACAAACAGGGATATAGGGATCCTTGGTGTTGACATCGCGAACGATGTACAGTTCAGGGGCCATCTTGAAGGCAAGGCAAAACTTGCCTCTAAGAAGTTGGGAGTACTAAACCGGTCCAAGCAGTACTTCTCACCGCGGCAACGCCTTGTGCTTTATAAAGCCCAGGTGAGGCCGCATATGGAGTACTGCTCACACCTTTGGGTTGGAGCACCTGCCTACCAACTCAATCCCCTGGACTCTATTCAACGTCGAGCCGTTCGCGTTGTTGATGATCCCACTCACAGACGGCTTAGATACGCTTAGCCTTAGGAGAGACTTTGCTTCTCTCTGCGTATTCTACCGACTGTATAACGGGGAGTGTTCCGAAGAACTGTTTAGAATGGTGCCTTCGTCCTCTTTCTACCATCGCACCGCTCGCCATCGGTTGGGAGTTCACCCCCACTTCCTTGAGCCACTTCGCTCATGTACGCAACGGTTCTGTAGAACGTTTCTCTTGCGTACCGTAGGAATCTGGAATGAGCTCCCGGCCGAGGTTTTCCCACAGCGCTACGATATGGAGTTTTTCAAAAAGGGTGTCATAAAATTTCTTCGAGGCCGGCAGCGCGTTGGTGACATCTCTGATGTTGCAAACGTCCATAGGCGACGGTAACCGCTTTCCACCAGGTGGGCCGTCAGCCTGTTTGCTGTACTCAAGCTATAAAAAAAAACATTCATTTTATATATAAGAAGAAGAATTGAGTCACAAGCTTAAAATACCGTTTGTCATTTCCACACATCAAACAATTCAACTTTCCAAGTTTTTTTTTTTATATTGCTGGAGAGCAGACAGACTGACAGCCCAACTGTGAAGCAGTTACCGTCGCCTGTGAACATTTGCAACATTATGGCCCGGTTTCCACCAAAGCAGAGAGGAGAGGAGACGAGAGATGTGTTTTGAATAACCAATCAGATTTCTTTATTTCCACATGTCCTCTCCGCTTAGCTTCGGTGGAAATAGATCAAGCGGAGACGAGAGGAGATGTCTTATTTTTCTATAGACTTTTGTGTCGCGAGCGAGCAAGCGGCTAGATGTGTGTAGTCGGGCGGCCGGGCGGCGCCCGCGCTCACGCGTCCTATTCCCCGCTGCCTTCAGCCCGCGCCTCGCACACCCCAAGGCGTGTGCGAGGCTACACAAAGCTCACATCTCCTCTCCGCTTCGGTGGAAATAACCTGCCAGCTTCGCAGCACATCTCCTCTCGTCTCCTCTCCTCTCTGCTTTGGTGGAAACTGGGCCTAAAGGTGCTACCAATGTGCTGCCGGACTCGTAGACGGGACTGGCCACTAATGCCGGAACACAAATCTAGGTTGTTGTGGCGGCATACTCTACACTAGCGCAACTAGGCTACCCCCTGTCTGTGGGTTATTTTGTCGCCTCTTACGACAGGCCGCTCCAATGCAAGAAAATGTATTCTTTTTCCGTTCATGCACGGTAGTAAATAAGTGGGAGTTGACTCTCAAGCCTCTACGTTGTAGGTTATTACTACACTGTCTGTTTATTAGGTTTTACAGTAGCCTGCCTCTTTCATTTGCTTATAAATGTGTTACCGTCGCACTCGCAGCACTTTGCGAGCGCGACAGAAATATTTTGAACATGAATGAAAGAGAGAAGTAAGTAATTATATCAAACAATTTTATGGATTTCTTACTTATTGCATCACTGCATCGCGACCAGAATATTACTTTGTAAGTATTGCCCAACACATTACAATTTTTTTTATGAATTTAGAAGTCGATACTAATTTTATGTTCACTGGAAATTGTAGGAAACTGAAATAACGCGTAATAAATTTAAAATATTGAACAATTTAATCATACCATACACTAAGCAATATAATATTGCCCGCAAATGAACAATATTATTAACAATAAGTAAATTATTACCAATAATACCGTGTGTGTGCGGGTAGTTTTAGATATCGGCAATAACACAAAAATGCCTCTAAAATGTAATACTTACCAAAACCAAGTACCCACACCTTTGCCGCTATACTTTGTTAAATGCTATATGCCTTGGTATCTGATTAAATTCTGTTGTAATTATGTATATTATAGTGATAAGTGTATTTTTTGTAATTAAAGTACCTTCTAGAAGTTACACGGGCTTTTTATTTTATTCCTCTTTTATGGCTTTTTCAGCAACAAAATCTTCGTATCGTAGTTACGCCGTAGATTGGAAGGGTAAGTATCCTTTAATTATTATCATCTATTATATTCATACTAGCTGCGCCTGCGATGTCACGCGCGTGGTGATGGAAAATCGTTTTTTTTTTTAAATATAATTCACACTATATCTTTATAAATTATAGCCTATGTACTAATCCGACGTGTAACCTGTATAACTGTAAAGTTTCATCAAAATCCATTTAGTAGTTTTTACTTGAAAGAGTAACAAACATGCATCCCTACATCCACTCTTACAAACTTTCGCGTTTATAATATTTATATTAATATACTCTGGGACTATAATATTATCTCTATTCTTAAAGTTGATTTTGAATCGCCTACACATTTCAAGCTTGATAGTGATGTAAAACAGGAATCTATACGTCTATAGTCTATACTTATAAATGCGAAAGTTTAGGTGTATGCTTTTTGCTCAATCACGCCAGAACGACTGAACGAGTCTGGATGAAATTTGGCACAGATATAGACTAGTCTACAATAGCACATATGCTACTTTATGTCCCGGAAAATGTGAGATTCACGTTCTTATATTGTTAAGTAGTTTCGATTGCAATATCGAATCTATGTAATATCGAAGTTGGAAGAAGTTTTATAATCATAATAATTCCTCTTTATCAAGTTGATAAGTTTCCTAAACTGTCTTTTTTTTCATGATTTGACAGAAAATAATCTGCCAGATCGTTTTGCAGGGTTAAATTAGAACTAGCGAATAATTGTATAAGTTGTGTATAAACCAAAATGCCTTACACATCTCATCGTCGATCCAGCACGTCGCTGATGCCTGGGCGTCGGCCGAGCATGATGCACCATGCTGGCCCCGACGTATCAGAACTAAATGTTCTGAAGCAAGAAACACACACAGGTGATCATTTTCTAACACCAGCACAACTAGAAGTCGTTTACAGAACCAACGTGAACACAGGTTTAACTGAAAACTTCGCAAAAGAATTGCTAGAGCAATATGGACCCAACCAACTTAAAGAACTAAAAGGAACTAGTTATTGCAAGATATTCAGACATAATCTCTTTGGATGGTTCCAATGTGTCTTATGGGTTGGCGCTATTCTCAATTTCATCGCATTCTTCTGTGCTAGTGAAATTGATACCGGCGGCGATGGAGGGCATTCTGATAAGGAGTATCTTTATCTCGGTTTGGTCATTATGTGCACTGTAGTTGGCACTGGTTTATTCGGATTTTATCAAGAAGCTAAAAATATAGCCGTCATGAGTGGCTTCGAAAAGATGGTACCACCGAACGCGATCGTTATTCGCGAAGGCATTAAAAAAGTTATTCCAAACAGTGACCTAGTTATAGGAGATATAGTAGAAATGACTGGCGGCGAAGTGGTACCAGCTGATGTTCGAATTCTCACCTGTGCGAACTTTAAGACGGATATGGCCTCTTTAACTGGAGAATCAGAGCCTATAGGTCATAAGCCAGAATGTACGAACTCTAACCCTCTCGAATCCAAAAACATGGCTTACTTTGGGTGTCCAATAACTGAAGGATCTGCTAAAGGAATAGTAGTAGCTACAGGGGAAATGACTCAGATAGGAAAGATCGCTGGATTAGTAACTGGATTAGAAAAGGAAGAAACTCCAATCGCGAAAGAAATAACTCATTTCATCAAAATGATATGTGGTGTTGCTTTTGCGTTCGGTTTGATATTTTTCTTCATGGTATTTTTTATTCAAAGGAGTTGGTTGTCGGCATTGCAATATATGCTTGGTATAATTCTAGCTAACGTTCCAGAAGGTCTGATAGTAACACTTACCGTTTGTATGACCCTGTCCGCAAAACAGCTGAAGAAAAAGAACTGCCTGGCGAAGACTTTGCAAGCTGTTGAAACTTTGGGTTCGACGTCATGCATATGTTCTGATAAAACAGGTACTTTAACCCAAAATCAGATGAATGTGTCCCACTTGTTCTGCAATTTCAAAATTTACCACAAAAATGATCATACTCATGTTTCTGATCCTACATATGCTACGTTAAGTTTAGCGGCATCACTTAATTTAAAGGCAGTATTTGCTCATGAAACTATGGAGTTGCCTATCGAAAAAAGAAAAATTCTAGGTGATGCTTCTGAATCAGCTATACTACGGTATATGGAACTTAATCGCTCTGCTACCCAAACACGTGAAGAAAACCCTAAGGAAGCTGAAATCCCTTTCAGTTCTGCATATAAATACCAAGTGACCATCCACAAATTGCAAGCTACTCAAAGCTATTATTTGGTAATGAAAGGTGCTCCTGAAATTGTAATTGAATATTGTACCAAAGTTCATACTGACGACGGTGACCAGCCTCTTACTCCTCAAGTAAAAAAAGAACTAAAAGAAAATTTTATAAAATTAGCAAACATGGGTGAAAGAGTTATTGGTTACTGTGATTTAAAGTTGGATGTGAAACTTTACCCACTGGAATATAAGTTTGATACACAGCAAAGGAATTTTCCTATAGAAGATTTGACATTCGTAGGTGCTCTGTCTATGATAGATCCACCCAGGGAGGAAATTGAAAAATCAATAGCTTTATGCAAACAGGCAGGAATCAAGGTGATTATGGTAACAGGTGATCATCCCGTTACCGCATTAGCTATATCACGTCAATGTGGAACCATAACATTACCGACTGCTTATGACTATGCTTTTGAACATCACATAGAATTAGCAGATGTGCCAGCACACATAAAAAATCAATTTCAAGCTGCGATAATAACAGGCGATGAATTACGAAAAATGAGCGTCAATGATTTGAAAAAGGCCCAACAGAAGTATTTAGAAATTACTTTTGCCAGAACCAGTCCGCAGCAAAAGCTATTTATTGTGGAAACATACCAATCACTGAAGCATGTTGTGGCTGTAACTGGAGATGGAGTAAACGATTCACCTGCTTTGAAGAAAGCGGACATTGGGATTGCGATGGGTATTACAGGAACAGAAGTATCTAAGCAAGCTGCAGACATGATTCTGTTGGATGACAACTTTTCTTCTATAGTTTTGGGAGTCAAAGAGGGAAGAAGAATTTTTGATAACTTGAAAAAGACTATTGCATATACTCTCACATCAAATACTCCAGAAATGTTGCCTTTTGTGCTATATGCATGCGTGGGAATGCCGTTACCAATTACACTTATGTTAATTTTAGTTATAAACGTTGGTACCGATCTTCTACCCGCAATGAGTCTTGCTTACGAGGATTCTGAGGAGGATATTATGTCTATACCCCCAAGGAAGCCAACAGATCATTTGGTAAATAAAATATTGATATACATGGCCTATTTTCAAGTCGGCTTGATACAGTTTTTCGCTGGGATGTATGCATATTTCGTCGTCTTTGCCCAAGACGGTTTTTATCCTTCTTCTCTAATTTTCATTCGTAAAGAATGGGAATCGACGACGTCTGAAGTCTACGACACTCTGGGCCGTAACTGGTTGTTTGTGGATAGGAAGAGGATTGAGAAGAAGGCACAGACAGCGTACTTTGTGGCAGTATGCTGGACTCAAATATCGGACGTCATCATTTGTAAGACTCGTAGAATCTCCTTGTTAAAGAAAGGCATGAAGAATCACGTGTTGAACGTGAGCATTGTTGTTGACTTGATCGCAGCCCTAATTGTGACCTATCTGCCTATTTGCCAAGAGGTGTTCAGTACGGAGCCGCTGTCTTGGTACGACTTCTTCCTAGCTACTCCATTTATGGTATTGATGATACTTGGCGACGAATTAAGAAGGTATTTGATAAGAAATAATATTTCAAAATGGACAGAGCAGGAAACATACTACTAAATATATTTAAAATGTTACACTACATAAACATTTTAAGCTAACGTTAGTTCTGTAGGGTAACTCTTATTATGCTTATGTTAAAAGTATACTTAATAGAAAATTTATTTATACGTTTTACGAGTATTTATTTTGTTGCACGTCAAGAAAGCACCCTCTGAAGTTAGTTTCTAGCACAGTACGGGGATAATTGTATTTTCTGCAATTTACAAATGTAATTTAAAGCACTAAAGAAAGTCCATCCAAAATTACATAAAAACCAATTTATTTGGTAAGCTGCGAACATACCACTAACAATTGTGACACAGCCGGAGAGAAGATGAATCGACGTATTAATGAAAGCAAAGTTGTAAACTTACTATAACTTATAAATTAAACTTTTAAGTCGTGGTAGCTTAGTCGACGCATCCGCGTCTCATTCCAATGAGGTGAGTTTAAATCTTGGCCGTGAAATATACAGTGTAACTATAGACAGTTCTCTAACCGAAATTGCTGACAGTGAAGGAAACTCAGTACAGCATGGAGACGACGTATTAATAAAACCAAAGTTGTAATTTTATTTATACTATATAATTTAAACTTTTAAACTAAGTATTCTTTTATTTTTTTATTGCACGAGTTCAGCAGACAGGCAGACGGTCCACTTGATGGAAAGCGGTTACCATCGTCTATAGACATTTGCAACACCAAATGTGCTGCTGCTCTCTTAAGGGAAACTGGAACGTGGTCACTAATGCCGGAACACAGCCCAAGGTTGTTATAGCGACATACTCTAGACCAGGGGTAGTAGTTATCCAGTCGGGCAAATGCCCTACCACCTGGCTGTGGGTTGTTTTGTCGCCTCTTACCACAGGCTGCCCGGCCGCAGGAAATTGTATTCTTTCTCCGTGCCTGCACGGATGAAAATAAGTCGTGGTAGCTTAGCTGTTAACGCACCCGCATCTCATTCTAATGAGGTGGGTTTTAATCCTCATAATATGGCGGCCGTGACGTACACAGTGTATGTAAGATATCCAAATGAAAGCCAAAATAAGTTTGGCTTTCATTTGGAGACTGGTGTTCACACTTTAATCATGCCTAATCCATAATACAAAGTAAAGAGTCCTTTAATATTAATATGTTTTGGTGTAACATTTGTAGTTTGAATATATGAAATCGGCCTAACAGAACGTGTCCTTGCGCAAAACGGGTGGATATGTTCTATTTTATCTACCAACTATCTTAAATTACCACTATGAGACAGTTACATAGGGCTGCAAATGACATGGAAAATATATCTGACATTATTTTCTTTTATTATAGCTTATACCTATTCGAATATATCACTTGAACAAACAAGATTAAAGAATTCCGTGTCTTTACGACATAGTTAATATGCAAATTTTCGTAAAATGCGTCAAGTAGTTTATGTGTGGTGTGCACGTAACCAGACAAAGTCACATGCAGGTCATTCTAATTATTCTGAAATAAAATCAGTTTTCTAGGAGGCAAGAACGCATGTTTTGGAGATTAAAAAAGCTTTTATTTTTATATATTTATAAATATTATTACACAAACCGTAATTAAAAAATACAATTAAAAACTAAAAATAAACTAAGTTATAAATAGTAAAAACGATTATAGACTGTGTAACAAATCGGTGCCAGATGGGAGCGTGCCCAAAAGGCTGGCTGCATTGCCGCGCTGTATGACGATGCTTATTTGTTGGGTGATTATTATAAATGCGATATAAATTATTACATATAACTTACAAAAAGTTTTAAATTAATTCAGATTTTATTCCTAAGTTAGGTTCTCAGGAAGGGATTTCACCAAGGACTTTAAACAATAAATCTTATTGTTTGGCCTAAAATACTTTAACTAATATATTACCTATTGAATCTTTTTTTGGTAATCAATAAATAAATAAATATAATATATAAATAAAATAAAACTAAATTCTGCTCTTCTTTGTGATTTTCATAATTTTTAACCTTACTTACTGTCAATCCCGTATAATTATAATGCTGCGTATATTTTCGAAGTTTTCAAGCGTGCTCGATTTATTATAGGTACTAGAACGAAAATGTTCTTAGGTAGCCCTACTAAGCTACATGAATGGGCGCGGCCGATATGAATTTTAAACCAGCCTGCACATGTTTGGAATTAAGTTACCGGAATAACTTCGAATGTGTCCCACATAGAAGTAAAATAACGTACATGTGCGGTTCGCGAACTGACCTATTGATGTAGCCTATTGCAGTAAGGCTGCGTCAAGATTCGGAGCGTTTTCATAAATCTTTAGGACTTGATATTAATTTATATTCTTATATATATTATAATACCATATTATTTTTAAAGGTTATTCTTATATGTAGCGGTTACTTTTACAGTTTATTTGTTTGTTATGTTACATATAAATTGAACTTGTACTTTATGGACCATAGATTAGGTTGCATAGGAGTAAATATTTTTTTATAACTCAGAAATATTAAAGGTTCCACAAAATAAATTTTGAGTTAACCAAACTACTGTGTACTAAATAACCCAATTGCGTACCCTTTTTAATTTCTAAAAACTGAAAAGAAATAGATCAAAATATTCTACATCACCAAAAATATCTACTTAATGAACAATTTACATTTAAAGTATTTTTGAGGGATACCCACATATATTTAGAAATGGACCACCGAGCACGGTCACAGTGTTCTCTCCCGGTGAAACTGGGTGGCCTCGGCGTTCGCAATATCTCCAGTGTCGCTCTACCAGCTTTTCTATTATCGGCTTAAAGTACGAATGAGTATTATTCAGCATTCAAAATTTTACAAAATACCAATTTGCAACGTCACTCGTCCCTTGGAAGATGGGGCGGCTGCTAGTGTGGGATGCGACCTGTGTTGACGTACTGGCCCCGTCACATCTTCCAATGAACGAGTCAGGGGCTGGCAACACCGCCGCTTCAGCTAAAGACTTCAAACGGCGCAAATATGGAGCCTTAGGATAAGGTTATGTATTTGTACCATTTGGGGTTAAGATATTAGATCAGTGGGATCCATCGGCAAAGAGTTTCCTTAAAAACATGTATGTAAGAAGCTGTATGACACTACCCGCTGGCTCATATTTCGCACAAAAAATAAGTATTGCCATACAGCGTGGCAATGCAACCAGCCTCCTGGGCACCCCATTGGCAGTTATCTGCTAAATAGTGTATTTTAGATTTTTTATATCGGACATTATTCTCTTTAAATTATACAGTTGACTAGATTAAGCAAAAAAAATGCACATTCTACCATGTTGATCTGTTTGGCTTAAAAGTTAGAATAGGGGGACATGTTTTTTTAGGATTTAAGAAATAAAAACGTTCTTAAGAAACTGATTCCATTTTTCAAGATCAGACTAAAATGAAAATATAGGGTGATCTAAATCAGTCAAACCGCTGTTTTACAAAGCCAGCCAGCTATCAGGATCACATTGAATCGCTAAAACTAGACCTATCCACGCAATGTTTTCACACGAAATAAATAGAAAAACTTTTAAAGATATCGCTAAAAGTGGAACTGCAGCTTTATTCCCTTACTTGAATTACAAAGTAGCCGCAATATTGCCTTTGTCAGATCAATAATACCTCACTAAAATAATTGCTGTTCCAAAAGGGTATCGCATATCAAATCTAGGTTTATGTCATTAACTCTTAAGTAAAGACCTTGAAGTTAGATTTATTGTTATTTATATATAAACCTGAAAGTGAGTTTGTTTGTTACTTCTTCATGATTTTGGTTAGGAACAAATCTTCAAACAAAACAATTAAATAGACACATTGTATATCCTCAAACTAAGCAAGTTACGTTTGTATATTCTTAAGTTTTCGCTACTTGTACACATAACTACGTTTTAACGGTTTTAAGCGCGGTATAGTTTTGACTTTTATCGCATTGCTAACTTTCAGTAGCCATGATCACGGAAGACAAAAACGTCAAGTATCAGAAATATTGTTAAAGTTTTATTTAACCTACCGCCAACTTGTTAATTTTAATTATTTTTGTTTATGGTTATTATTTACTCTATGGGAGATTAATCTAATTTACCACCGCTTCGCAATATGTCGCTGAAACGTCGGAATAGTAAAAATCATATAGAATACCGCGTTTTAAACCGTTAAAAGGTAGTTTTATTAAGTGACGGTTGTGTTATGGGTAACAGAATGGACAACTCTGAGGCGGTTCTTAGACTAACAACATATAGTTCGTTTACGAAATTTATCATACCAGGACTCAAATCCGGGACGTCTACGTACAAGTGAGCTAGGTGAGCTAAGGCTTAAACTACTCAACCATTGCCGTCAAGTAAATGTGTATTGTACTTATATTTTAGAAACCTTTCATTGCAGAAAATGCAAGTGCTCTGGTGGGATAAAAAAAACATAAATTTACATCTCATGGAAAAAAAGTAACCTACTAGTAACTCTCGTTTCTTTACGTTTCTACGACTGAACAAAACTTAGCCATGATATACCCATGATATACATGATATACACGCTATATCTATACTAATATTATAAAGGGAAAGATACGTATGTTTGTAACGAAATAACTCAAAAACTACTGGACCGATTAAAAAAATTGTTTAACCATTCGAATACTACATTAATCCCTGAATAATATAGACTACAATTATAACTAGAAAAATTAGGGATCCCTACTAATACTTAACACATCAATCTATCGATTTTGATGAAATTTTGTGTTTGTTTGAGTGGGTCCCGGAATCATTTAGATTTACAATTAGACCCGGTATGTGGCGCTGGAATCGGGTTTTAGATTTTTATTTTTTCAGGGAAGGACACCTTCTGCCGAAACTGCTAATCTTATGTAAGGGACGAAAGTTTGTACAGTCGATTTATAATCGGATTATTTTACAAAAAAGAGCACGCACGAAATATAAATTATTTGAAATTAGGACGTATAATTATTGGCTCTTTCGTCATTTAGATCTAGAAAATTCATCTTAAGACTAAGTTGCTTGAACTTCCATATAATTTCCGAGGGACATATCTGAGCGTATCCTTGGTTGCGAAATTGTATCAAGTGTAAGCTGACCAGCCATGTCTACGCCTTTATATAGCAGGTCCGGGTTGAATACAACACACCTGCCCTCAACTGTACAACGTGCGCGCGCGCAAATATGATCGCTAAGGTATTTAATAAATCTATATTTTATTAATTTTAAAATAAATCTATACTATCTTTTCTATATATAATAATAAATGGATGTTTGTTGCTCAATCACGCCAGAACGGCTGGACGGGTCTTGCTCAAATTTGGCAGATAAATTATAGTGTGTAATAGGACATAGACTACTTTTTATCCTGGTAAAAATTACGGTTCCCGTAGGATAACATTTACGCGAACGAAGCCGCAGGCAAAAGCTGGTAATAGTTTTGTATATTTTTGTTGAAATGAGAGAAGAATTTTTTATTGGTAGTTAGAAGAACCTTTTTATATTGGTTTACTGGCATTTACAAATAGGTAATAGACGATTTAAGGTTCTAGGGTAAACTGAAAAGTAAATAAAACATTGTAATTTTGGAAAGCTCCTTTAAAAATCATTAGCAGCGAGGGTACGCCAGAGGTCTTCTTCTTTCTCTCTCTCTCTCTTCATTATTGACGTTTAATCATTTGAAACATACTTTATAGCACATGTTAACCAAATATTAATAATTATTAGGCATTAGTGACCAGGTTCCAGTTCCTCTTAAGAAAGCAGCGTATTTGTAGCACCTTTGGTATTACAAATGCCTATAGGCGATGGTAACCGCTTTCCAGCAAGTGGACCGTCTGCGTGTCTGCTGAACTCATGCAATAAAAAATTACCGTGTCCAAAATATGATTTGATTATTAAAAACTTAGTCAAGTGCCTAAAAGAAGAATGACCAGTGGAGCCATCTAACTATATAGAGAATTTAAGATCTGTTCCAAAATAACTGCCATTTTACTGGACCATTATCACTCTTAGAATTCGATTTCATGCTGATGATAAGTAGAGAAAAGGTTAGAACGCCAATTTATATTAATGCATATTAAAATTATGTATCTATTCTATGTTCTTATGTTTCACAGTTCTTGTTGTTGTGTTGCGCGTGCGCCGCGGCTGTGGCAGCGCCTGGTATATATGACGTTGGTTATGCAGCGCCTGCCCTCGCCCATGCTGTAGCTCCAGCATATGCGGCACCGGCATATGCTGCCCCAGCATATGCGGCACCAGCATATGCTGCCCCAGTATATGCTGCCCCAGCTTATGGAATTTCCCATGCCATTGCCGCCCCTGCGATTGCGGCACCAGCCCTAGCCCATACTTATGCTGCGCCGGTTGTCAAAGCTGTTGCAGCGCCCGTAAGTTTGCTATGCTAACATCCATAACAGTTTAAGCTCCCTTAAGTATTTAGAAAAAGAGTGCGCTTAAGACCTTGTATGAAAAAACATTTATTGTTTAGCCAAATAACTGTGAGCCTGAAAGTGCGGCGCATATTATAGGTATATATCTAAGGTAAGCGTAAAGAAACCGTTTTTAAAAATCGCTCAGTGAAATTGACACGTGTCTATATGTAGATACTGGTGGGTGTAAGATATAGCATAAAACAGTTCCAATTTATTTTAATACTTATCACATTCGTAATATGAATTGGCGAACATGGCTGATTTAGGATGTTTAACCTTAAAAAGAGATTTTACAAACTAACCTCCGAAACTGTGCCAGAAAAATTCATAAATGACAATAAATGTATTTATTTCAAAATGGAATCTTACAGATTGCTTATCGAAAGTCATGAGACTACCACCACTTCGAAAGCAATTTTAGTTACTGTTAAAGGAGAAGAAGCTGCGCATTAAACTCTCCAGCAACGTATCTTTACATTATATTCGTCTTTTTTTACCAGTTTATACGAATACAAGGTTTAACAAAGTAGTTTTGTATGAATGATTGCTGAAAAAGCTTGGCGGCGATCGCATTATACTTATTCGGTGCGGTCATCTAAAAAATCTTTAATCACAAGTATAAGCCTTCTCAAACAAACGTTGCTCTTTACTAATTTGTTTATTGAAAGTTGTTGAACATTTTCTGGAATTTTGTTAGGTGCATTATACTTTGCCCCACGAAACTATTGTAAACTTTATGGAGCTTACATGTGGGAGGTTCATAATAATTTGTCCACGAACATTATACTTAATTCTTAATCAAAATCCACACCAGTTTGAAGTCTGTGGTGAAGTAGATTGATGAAGTACATACAGGGTAGGCCGCAGCAATAGTTGGTATTAATAATTATTTTATTGCCGACGTATAGCAGACCGACTTACGCCTCAGATGCTAAGTGGTTACTGTCGGTTATGAACATTGCCGGCCTCCAAGCGGGGATTGGAATCTGGCCAATTTCCTAGCGGAAAGAAAGAAAGAAAAAATTTATTTGAAGAAATAGCGAAGTACTTACATTGCTAACATGTATTAAAAATAACATACTTTGAGAATTTATACCCCGCATTTTCTGCAAACAAGGTTTG
Organism: Dendrolimus pini; assembly: GCA_949752895.1. Taxonomy (NCBI): domain Eukaryota; kingdom Metazoa; phylum Arthropoda; class Insecta; order Lepidoptera; family Lasiocampidae; genus Dendrolimus; species Dendrolimus pini. The sequence goes on from OX457136.1 coordinate 17,381,069, forward strand.
CACTCAGCTTGTTGCTATGCCGGCATAATATCCGACACAACGCTGATTTTCAGTGCAAACCTTCCTTTGGCTTAATACTAATACGACCCGAATATTTCAAAGAAAAAATCACACATCTATAAATGTTGTAAAGCATACTTGTACATATCAGGCTGTTGAAATTTACAACAAACCACCTTCTTACCTAAAGTTAAATATATATAAAATGCAATCTTTTAAGCGTAACGTTAATAGGTTAAAGCATTCCTTCTTAAACAAGCATATAACTCAATTGACGATTATTTTTGTAATTAATTAATAATATGATTACATAAAAATGCCTTCCTTCCTATCGACATATTTGTAAGATTAATAATGTTTATTGAAATTTTTTTTTATAATTACGTATTTCAGACACAAATGTTTTTTGTTAATGAATTAATATAAAAAAATAAAAATAAATTCACTTTGTAAACAAACTTAGTTTTTGTTTAGATCGTCAGAGCAGAACCAGTAGACCCGAATCCCGCCTACAGTTTCTCGTATGGAGTCGCCGACCCAGCAACCGGTGACCAAAAAGAGGCGTCGGAGACGCTCCAGAACGGAGTCGTCCATGGGCAGTACAGCTTGGTCGAACCCGATGGACACTTAAGGAAAGTCACATACACCGCCGATAAGATAAATGGCTTTAATGCGGTTGTGGAGAGGACGGGAGGCTCGCATGCTGTAAGAACTTTCTCATAACGATTCATTAAATGAATAATACGTAATTATAAGGACTATTAGTTTAAAATATCGTGGTAGTTTAGTAGTTAGCGCACTCGTCTCCCGAAATTAAATAGCGCGAGTTTAAATCCTGATCGCAAAGGATGCATTACTTAGGCAGTTTTCTGACCTAATGTGCATATTGATGTAATTACTGGGTGCTAACGGTGAAGGAAAACATCGTGACGAAACGTACATATCGAGATAACCAATGTGTCAAACTGCCAATCCGCGTTGGAAAAGCGTGGCGGGTATACTCGTTTTGTTCGTTCCCCTATAAAATAGACGGCCCGAGCCCAGCAGCGGGACATTTATGGGCTGTTATTATAATTGTAAATATATTATAAAATTCTAAACACGCCGTGTCAGTACATTGAAGTAATTTGAAAAAAGAAAAACAACTGGAACACGCTATATAAGCTATGGAGAACACGATGCATTTTTTTTAGATTTCTTGTCTGTTTGTTCGGGATACACATATAAACTACTGGGCCGATTTCGATGCGATGTGATGGTTGACAGCAAACTCTTAGACTTAAAATCTTACTTTTTATCCTGGGAATCGCGCGGAAATTTATCTGGGATAAATCTTTAAAAAAATCGAATTCCGATGCGGTTTTTTCACTGGTTGATAGCAAATTATTAAATAAAAAGAAGTTTTTTGTTCCGTGAATCTCGCGGGAATTTTACCGGGAAGGTTTAAAGTTGTTCAGATGCATAAAAATTAGCTCATTCCTTCAGTAACTAAAACGATAGATGCGGTACTTTGTGGCTCGGGAATTTTAAGACAAGCGTGAACGCACATCCTATTAGAAAGCTTTTATCTGATTTCAGTAAATCGAGCCCGTTTGTTGGGATTGTTAATATGGAATACGTCATAGACGATGATTCTATTTTCCAAATACACTCAATTTGGTGGCTCTCCTCCGATATTTTCAATAAACTATCATTTGCTTTTATTTGGTTTTTACGTTCTCTATTATCTAAATAATAACTATTAATAATATTTATTATCAGTGCACAACATTAAGATCGAGTTTAAGTGGTTGTAATTCAAAAAACAATGAATATATAAATTAGTTCAAATAACATTGGTGTTACCAGGCACCAGTAGCAGCAGTAGCCGCCCCAGTTGCAGTCGCAGCCCCCGTCACCAAAGTCATCGCTGCGCCGGTCGCCAGGTATTCCGTACCAGCGGCGCACGTTGCCCATCCGTGGGGTTAGAAACTTAGCCACCAACGACCATGATTGATAAAGGCAACACTCGATTTGAAGTGATATTGTCGTACCGATGGCATGCTAAAAATCTTGCGAGTGTAAAATAGGGCTTACTATGTATAATTCTTAGGGCCGCTTGCATAACGATCGCCTTTAAATAAAATAAGTTAATCGTATTCAACTGTCTAAATACGTTATACACAAAACGTATTGACAGTTCTTTAAACATATTTAGCGGCAAATTTTGCGTTGTGCAAGACGCTAATTGTATTTAAGGGTGTTACATACGTTTTATGTTCCTTAAATAAATTTAAGCAACCTTATGCAAGCGGCCCTTAGTGACACTATACTAAGCGTGGCTATGTAAATGTTCTCTATTTACTTGTAGTGCATACGGAATAGATAAAATGACTACAAAGACCAACAATTATTTAAAGACAATATCGCTTCATAAATCTTGTAGTCAGTCTACACTTTATTGCTGAATTTGGCAGAATATGCTAATTAGTATATAATATATAATAAGACTCGTATATTGATAGAAGAGATATTATTAACAATTCCTTAATGATAAGTTTGGGAAGTTATATGTTAGAAAAGTAGATTGTGGCTATAAAGCAAAGGTACATTCTAAAGTAAAATTGTATACATTTTGGTTGTTATTTTTATAATGGAATGTGTTTTCTTTTTTGTTTTATGAGAGTGAGGAAAGATGCTTTTATATTATTTTTAGTTTAGAGTTTAAAAAAATGCAGTTTTCGAATACACGACTAGTTGCATGTTTTTGAAATTGCAAGTCTATTATTTTAATTTAAAATAAGGCTTTACGAGGCCATAATATTTTTATTTATTACTGTCTTTGCATTCCGGCCACAATCTTAAACATCTACCATATCTGGGCAAATGGCAGGATTATCTGTTAAATCAGCAATATAGTGGTATATCGAACGTGCCAGGAAAAATGATTGTAACTTATTTTATTTATTCAATGCTTGACTGTTGCCTACGGACTTGATTTTGACGCCTTGTATTATTTACGTATCTGTAAATATTAATTTTTAGTTTTATAAAAAAATATTAAACGCAATTTTGCGGTATTTTCTATTAGTTTCATTCTTTTTCTGCCTTAAAACAGCAATATTATGTAAGGTTATGAAACTACTCAGATTTTTGGATCTTCTACGATTTTGATAAATGAGGGTGCTGTAATAAGAAAATTGAACAGGAAAATAGCAAGCTATGTCACGCCTAACCTCTGCAACGGGTTCCTAAATCAGTGTAATAAGGGGTTGAACCTTTATTACACTAGTTTAATTTAGGGCACTCGAGGTACATAGGCCCTTTATTCTAGAATAAAAATCAATCACGATCACCTGTTCATCAGCGCACGCCATCGGCTGAACGTTCATCCCCGCTTCCTAGAGCTGCTTCGCTCTTGTACGCAACGGTTCTCTAGAACGTTTCTCTTGCGCATCGTGGGATTTGGATTGAGCTCCCAGCCGTGTTTTTTCCTCAGCGCTACAATATGAGGTTCTTTAAAAAGGGTGTCATAAAATTTCTTGGAGGCCGGCAGCGCGTTGGTTACATCTCCGGTGTTGCAAGCGTTCATAGGCGACGGTAACCGCTTTCCATCAGGTGGTTCGCTGCACTCCAGCAATTAAAATAACAAAAAACCTGTCCAAATGACGTTTTCGAAAGCACGGGACATATCTCGTAGGGCTGTACAATATACCAATACTAGGGAGTCTGAAACTACCGATCTTGGAGAATCACCTGGTGAAATTAATATTTTTTTAGACGCAAAACAGTTTAAATTTCCAATTTATTGTGATACTTGTCAAATTCATAATCGAATCTAGGAGAGTGGCCGCTTTAAGCCCCTTCTATTCCCAGTCGCCGTATGGGAGAAAGCATCATTTTTAGTAAAACAGATAAAACTAGTACCTTTTTCTTCATAATCGTCGTCACTATTATAGTAATTTACTTACCTACTTCATAATCGATGTTCATTTTTAACCCAAGTCTAAAAGTGCACACTTAGGGCCGCTTGCATAACGATTAACGATAACGCCTTTAAATAAAATTAGTTAATTATATTAAACTGCCTAAATACGTTTTACACAAACCGTATTGACAGTTCTTTAAACATATTTAGCGGCAAATTTTGTTTTGTGCAAGACGCTAATTGTATTTAAGGGTGTTAAATACGTTTTGTGTTTCTTAAATAAGTTTAAGCAACCTTATGCAAGCGGCCCTTGGAGTTAAAGTATTATACAACCAAAAGTTATAGGTATGAAGCCTACTTTAAGATACTCTGCAACACAAGAGTTATTATAGCTTTTTTTTCGCTTGAAGTATTTTCAGTTTTGGTATCCGAGTGGACGGTCGGTATCGCAGGTCATAGTATATATATATATATATATATATATATATATATATATATATATATATATATATATATATATATATATATATATATATATATATAGAACGCATTTGTTAAACATGCTATATTTGTTGGTTAAGAATTACTTTAGTTTTTCATACGAAACAAATTACGACAAATTCCAATGTGAGCATTCCGCTCAAAGCTGTCAATACCTGTTAGCTTAATCTACCTTAGATTAAGAAATAACCGAATAATGACTTGGAACGATAAATATTTAACAGTTTATCCCCATTTGGTCATGGAAACTTAGACAAAAACTGGTTTACCTAATTTAATGTATGCTAAGGATAGGGTTTTGCAATTTCCGACTTACCTACCGAGTTGAGGTTATTAATTAATCATGAACCGCACACTTTACAATTATTACGGCATTTATCGAACTAATCGAAGCCGTGGATTGAGAGTGTGATTGTAGGAATTTTTATTGCATGAGTTCAGCAGATAGGCAGACGGCCCACTTGATGGAAAGCGGTAAACATCGCCTACGGACATTTGCAATACCTAAGGCGCTACAAATGCGCTGCTGCTCTCTTAAGGTAGACTGGAACCTGGTCACTAATGTCGGAACACAACCCAAGGTTGTTATGGCGACATACTTTAGACCAGGGGTGGTAGCTATCCAGTCGGGCAAATGCCCAACCACCTGCCAGTTTAGGCATAATTCCAAAGATCGACTTTCAATTACCAGATAAAAGTTATTCATAAGAGTAAAACACAACATGGAACAACTAACAAGGGCAGTTGCATGAATAAAACAATTGATACATTTCTTAACCTAGTCAGGTTATAATTTATTTGACTGATAACTTTTATCTGACGATTGAAAAGTCGGCATTTAAAATAACAAAAACTCAGCATGGTAGCTAGTTTATTACATACTAGAGATTCGCCCCGGCTTCGCACGGGAATCTAAAAGGACTTTTTTGTTGAGTTCGGAGCCTATTTAATGCAAACAAACAAACAAATCTTTCCTCTTTATTATATTAGTACAGACTAACTAGAAAAAATAATTACTAAATTTCTAATAAGAAAGCCTTATAAAAGGAATAGAATAGAATACATTTTATTGTTCACCACATACACATAAAATAAACAATTTGCAGTAGTCACATTAAACAGTAAAATTAGGAGCAATGGGCGGCCTTATCGCTTTAGAGCGATCTCTTCCAGACAACTCGGGCTATGGATGTCATGAACGGGAGATTCGCAAGTGATGACATATAGTTACTTTTTTTGCGAAGCTGGCACACCTCACTAAACCTTTCAGCGTCTCTCCACATTATAATGAGGCGCCACGGGATCGTAATCATAGGTATGACTGCCGGGACACCTCGGTGCAAGCTGACAAGGAGAGGTTTCACAAAACACCCCACGGCATTGAGTCTTGTTCGCCGAAAGGGTCCAACCAAGCCAGGGGAGAAGCCAACACATTGCCAGCCATTAGAATGGGATAGGAGCGATAAGATAGAGGTATCAGACAGGAGGAGTGGGATTTAGGGACCGTCCCCTATCCCGTGATAGGGGTTCGGAATAGGTGGGGGAGGGGAATGGGCAAGTGGGCCATCGAAACTCTCACTGATCGTATCAAACACGTTTAGTTCAAGGTTAACAGAAATAACACTCCTATATTCAGTGAGAGCGTAGTATTACACTTATTCAATCAATCAATCAATATCTTTATTTGCAAGAATGTAGTTTATACAGGTGTTACACAATTGAGCCGGCCCGAAGAACAGTAACAGTAATCAAGATATATTCCAGCATGGTGCTACCACGTTCTTTTATCTTTCTTTTCATGCAAATACAATAAATATCAAGAATAAATTTGAGGCTTCTTGGTGAAGAATTAATTTTATCGGAAACATATCTCATACTTTTTTAATAATTTTACTAAAAAGGCAAAGTTATTTGTAATTCCAAATTAAAATTTATTGATAAACAAAATTAAATATGTACTTATAGTCTATATCAACAAATTTCAATCTTGTCTCATGACCTTTAATTTTCAACTCATACAGGTATCCTGTTCAGTTGGGCCCACCTCGTAATAGGCCTCACTATATGGTCTGCTCTTGGATGGGCCCTGGGCCCTTTTATCAGTGCCAGGGCGTCCCTTAGGTCGGCAGCACTGTTAGGTTTGTTGGCAGCCGCTGCTTGTGCACACCCGCACACCGCCCCTCTAAGGCCTTCCCACATTTCTGGGCCACCGTCCAGTCTGTGTAATAACACCAAATTAAAACAAGAAATACATTATAGGTACATGATTAAAATAATGTTACCATCGACGGAGAATAATTTAAAAGAATCATATAGCTACTGTGGAGCCCGAAGATATTGTCCTGCGCTGAAAAAATGAAATATAGAACATGTAGGCCACTGGAGTCAACGGAGTTATTCTGGTTAAATATTTATTCCCACACACCTTTCTTGCTAGTTTCGGTAAACCGTAACTATAACAGCATTGGCGACTCTCAACATGTAGTTTTTTTTTTATCTTTTTAGCAACAAGGAGTTTGTGGTTGAACGATTATAATTACTTCATAAAAATCTAGATATTTCTTACCTATCTAGCATATGAAAAGCTTTGGCTGCGACCAAGAACTGTCCCATGCGATAGCTGTCATTGGCAACGAGTTGCAATAGGGCAAAACTATCTGGAGTCCCAGCAGACTAGAATAATAAAAAAATGGGCAGTTTTAATTTCAATTCAATAGAAGTGACTAGCAACTTAGTTGCTGCAACTAGGTTTTCCTAGGGAAATAAGATGGCAAGGAATAAATCTGTAAATCTATTTTATAGAACAGCGTTCTCTTTGTACAAAGTATTTATAATTATCAAAATATATTTTTTAAGCGGGAATAAAATATTCAATCGTATTTATAAGACTATAAAGATCAATAATTACCATAAATTTTAGTACGTAATAACATTTTAACACAGTCCCAATATAAGTATGTTAGAATAAAGTATGATTGATTTTCACCTTTGGTCAGTTAATATACTTGGGCCAATGTCATTATTTTTCATTATAAATACTTGAGTAAGACTGACAATCACTAGTAGGAATTATAATTCAGTACCTTGACGCATATCTCCCAGGCGAGATGCGCGTCCTTGTTCATGACGTGGCACCGGCACAAGCAAGCCAGGTAAGTGAAGGAGTTGCGGATGTTGTCATCTTGGATCGACAAAAGGCATTCCTCGGCTTCACGGTAGAAGCCGGTCGCCACTTTAGCCTGATTAATATTGAAATACAGTGTATGTGAGTGTTAAACAGATAGCTGAATAAACAATGATGGCTCTAGCGGTTGACCAGCGTTGGTTAATTCAACCAGCAATTTGCTGATCTAGGCCCAATTTAGAATTACATTCGATTTTAATGTAATTTTTGTGCGCTATATAACTATTTTTTTTATTTTTTATTGAAGGGGTTCAGCAAACAGGCAGACGGACCACTTGATAGAAAGTGGTTACCATCGCCTATAGACATTTGTAACACCAAAGGTGCTACAAATGCGCTGCTGCTCTCTTAAGGGAAACTGGGACCTGGTTACTAATGCCGGAACACAATTCAAGGCACCTGGCTGTGGGTTGTTTAGTCGCCTCTTACGACAGCCCCCTCCCGGCCGCAGGAAATTGTATTCTATCTCCGTTCCTGCACAGATAAAAACTGCGTCGCTGTTGTACTTTTCTAAATAAATCTTTTTCCTTCCTTCAATTCGGTTCATCAAATAAGCCTTAAACTTCCCAAAATGCGCAAAAAGATTGAAAGGCAAAATAGTAAGCAGCAGTTACTCATGTAAGTAGCCTTACATTAATTATGGGTTTTATTTTCTCTATCAGAACAAAATAAATATATGATCTTCAAGTTAATCTCCGATTGTACTTATGTCTTATGAATGAAATATCTTTAGTACAGCAGCAACAGTGACTGTCCCAATTATACATTCACCGTGTTCCATTAGTAGTTCACAACGCCCAAAATGCTCAGTTCCATAAGGCAACCGCGGTCTTTGTGGTCGTGCGAAAACGTCACTAATGACATCATTATTTTCGATCACACAACGCTCACAACGACCCATGTCAATTGTAATTATAACTCTTGCAAGCAACTGGAACGGGAAAAATCGGGGACGTGAACGTGGTCGTTGTGACTCCCTAATGGAACGTAGTAATTGTTATAACAACGTTGAGAGGTATTCAATATAAAATGACCCTAGTAACTTAAGTTACCCACATCAGACATTAGAAAAAGTAAGTCAATAGCTAGACGTCTCAAACATTTCAGACTTACCTGTGCATAATTGAAGTTGAATGTATCATCATTGACAAAGAAGCTCTTGATCGAGTTTAAATATACTAGAACCTCTTCAAAATGTCCTGCTAGGAAATAGGAAGATGCCATACATTGTCGGCCAGGTATCGTGTCACATTCCGATGTCGAACTCCCTACCAGGTGGAAGCTTTGTTGTGCCAACTTCAATTGTTCTTCCTGGTTGAGAATTAGCACATCTATAGCAAGAGTTCTACTTCTATCCCATAACTTACATTAAAGTATACGTATAATTTTTGTTACATTAAAGTATACGCATAACATTAACTTCATAAAAAACAAATCATTACATTGAAACTCCCTTTATCTAACAATGTTACTTTTTTCTCTTTAATTACGAAGGGCTTTGCCGCTTAGCGGCTACGTCACCCTAGTTTTATATACCATAGAAAATACTATTCTGCTACCATGATTATATTAAATTACATCTGAGATATATTCCTTTAAAACACTTACATCTCCAGTCTCGTTATAAAGTCTAACAGCAACAACCGCTCGTAGAATATAATGCAGTGGAGATGTCGGTTGGAGCGGTTCCAGCAAAACCCTAGCTTCAAGTGGGTCTCGGTTCCGAAGTCTATAACCAGCCAAATTTAGACGGGCTTCCGGTACAACGTCCACTAGCTCCGGTAATACCTGAATTCAAATCAAAAGCAAAGTATTAAAAACACTCAGTTTATCCAGTGTGATATAATGTACTCGTTTACAAAACCCTTAACACTAAAAAGAAACAGTCCAGGAAATAATTATATTTGATACACGAAGGCAAGCAGATACTGTAGACAACTAATTCCGTACCACTCAATATTTTTACTATTTATCTCCGTATCGACAAATCGACTGTCAGTCAGATTCCGGAGCGTATACCTGTTAGCGCAAGTTTGATTTAAGATACATGACTCTTATTAAAAACAAATTTATCAAAGATAAGATGAAGCAGATGTGGGTCAAGTCCCATTAGGAAAGGTATTACAGTGCCTTTTATAAAAGAACTGAATTGTAGAAGTGTAAGGGCTTGTTAACCTTGAGTGCTCCTTCGCCATTTCTAAACACAACGAGGTTGTGTTTAACCAAGTCTTGTCCAAAAGTGTGTTGCTCAGATGATATTTGCTTCAATTCTGTTTCTGCAGCCTTGCCGTTATAAAGTCTAGGAAATCATAGAACAACATTTTATTTCTTCCTTATGATCTTTTATAGAGTACAGACTGATAGACATCAATTTGAGTCAAAATGAGATCTTGTGTGTTTTGTTCATTACTGATTACACATATAAATTTTAAAGTGACACACACAGTTGCAGAGTATTATTAATTAGTGTAATAATAGGTATATTGTGCAAGTTAACCTGAACAAATTACACGCTTTAAGGTTCCCCGCGACTGTGGATGTGGGATGTTGAGCCAGATATACTCCAAGAACTTCTTGAGAAACGTCATAGTAGTCGAGCTTGTAATAACAAAGCGCCACGTAGACATTAAGAGCCATGTATGTACTAAAAGAAGACTAGGTTATTAATAAAGCTAAATATATAAAACATCATAAACACAGATGGAAATCAATGTACATTATCTACTAAGTTATAAGTATTACAGAACAATAAACTTCTTCCTGCATGCTTTAATGTTTAAAAGGACATAGAGTAATATAATGAGGAACTAAGAATAGTAATGGTAATAAAACGACGTTTTAAAGGTTCTAAGAGCGGTAATTTTTTTTTGTTATTCCGACGTTTCGGCCACTTTTCAGTGGCCGTGATCACGAAAGACAAAGATGTCAAGTGTCAATGAGTATTGTTCATTTTAATTACATATTTAGTTGACTGAAAAGTGGCCGAAACGTCGGAATAACAAAAAAAATACAGCGCTTAGAACCGTTAAAACGTAGTTTTATTATGTACATAAGTCGCGAAAACTTAAGAAAACATTAATAGTAATGGTGTTACATATATCTGATTGATACGATGAAATAAAGTCATTGGTTACCAAGCAGTAAAGGATAAAGCTTTAACCCAGTCCATGTTGTCTCTATCATATCTTTTATATCTGCAATTACCAAGTTAATAAAAATGTTTATTATAATAATGAATATACACACAAAATATTGGGATGACAGTGGTAATAAAGGTCACAAATAAGAATATTCAAAACAGAGAACATAACACATAAATTAGAACATTTCTTATGTTACCAACATACCGTCGTTCTAGTAGCAATTTCTTATAAACATCAATAGCTTCTTGATAATGTGCTCTCAAATAATGCACTGAAGCCAAGCTGAGCTGGTCTTCGGGAACATCGCGTAGGGCGGCATGTGCTTTCATTAAAACTTCTTCGTCACCGAGTTTATGAGCTAGGTGGAATTGTAGACGAGTCTGTAAAAGTGATAAGACATATTGACATTTCTCAAAATACCAAGGCCAAGAAAAAAAGCGTGTGCCTCGCGGCACGCCCGACTGAAGTGATAACTAAGCCTGCCCTACCGCAGCCGTATACGTGAGAGAAAGGGAAGCCAGACAGAACGTAACGAAGCGGTTTACCCTCCCATAAGAAGTTATCACTTCAAAAACCATTTATTGTTCTGGATAGAGAGTTTAACAACGATATATACCTCATTGAACATTCAAAATACAACTGTATAAGAAATTTCTAATTACGAAACAGACGGCTGTATCGTAGTTGGCGTATTATACGGGCCTCACTCACAATTCCATCTTTAACAAAACGTCTTTAAAATGTAGGATAGTAAATAAATAATTTGCCAGTCCTCAAACACGTATATTAAATAAATCACAATAAAGTAAAAAGAAAATAATACAATCCTCGCCTGACAATATAATAAAAACAACCCGTTGCTATACAACCACCATCCTACACTCGGCCATCCTATAAAACAGTTTAGGTACTAGTAAGTAGAATATACGATTATACTTTCTTAAACAACAGCTTAAACAGTCTACTCATTAAAAAAATGAACTAAATATTAAAATAAAATTACATGTATGAGCTACTTCATCATCACGGGCTACAATCCTACATTTTTCAGATATTTAATGGAAGAAGAATGTACTTTTGGCATTAGCTAAAATGGTTGCTCCGTCTTTACCACAATTGATGAAGTTAGGACAAGTACAACTTATTTTACAGTATATACACCTATATATATGTACAATCGAACATATAGCTATACATTAAATTCAAAACATTTGGACATTTCCCATTCTGCTCGACAATTTTTAGTTTTGTTTTCATTATCGGCGGCAATAATTTTGTTTAATAATATAACATATTTAAAAGTACCTTTAGAGAGCATTTTGGCGCTTCTTCAACAATCTCCTGGGACTCCTGATACATCCCTGGAAGTTAATATAATTTTTGATCTCGAAGAAAACTATTTCTCTATTAAAGTAATCTACCATAAACAATTACAATAATTAATTATTAATATGTTTGTGAAGGTTGGTTGGGGCGGCAAAATTAAAGTAGCCTACTGGCGGCATAATGTGTGTAAATCCGTCACTGGAAGAGGTTAAATTAAACGAATACAAAAATTTCCAAACTAAAATAAATCCATTTAAACGCTGGCAAAAAATTGTACGTAAAGATGAAGTCAGTCAAGAATGACGACAACTATACAAACCTAAATAAAAATAGCAAACAGCGATATCTATTGCGATGTTATCGGCAACCTTCGAATCCAGATTGTCACGTGATTTTACATGTAAATACGCATCTAAGGCGTTCTTGTAATCACCCAAGTGAAACCAGCACCAGGCCATCCAGACGTCTACCCACACGTCTGCGTTACCACCGTGTTTAAAAAACTAAAAAAAAATATAACATTGTTGAGAATAAGTTCACATATGTGGGTTATTTGGTGTATTTAGTTTGCAAGACCAAGGGTATAATTAATGTTTGTTAAGTTGTTTTTAAGACTAGTAAACTACGATAAAGCCATCAATTTGCGCCTCTTAGGTCCGGGTATCACGCACCCTTTACACCCCCGGGTTAATGCGGCCCTGTAGTCAGATTTTATGTTATTGGCAGGCCTTTTTTGACAATTTTTTTTGAGGGCACGCTGATTCTTGCAAATTGTAAGTCTATAATTTTTTGTTGTTGTTTCATTCTTTCAGTTTTTATGGCAAATTTTCGATATTTTCGAAATTTCCTTTAAGGGCACTGCGTGCCACCGCGTGCCCCACAAAAAAGCCCTGGTTAAAGGAATGTGCTAACAAATCTCCGAGTGAAGTCCTCATCTTGAGTATTTCAGGACACCCTCCGTCCTGTGGAACGTTGAAATGCGCAACGTCGTAGGACTCGTAATAGGTAAATGCTGGATGAGGAAAGCTCAGGACCGAGAATGCGATTGGCTAGCGTCGATTTATTCCAACCCTAGTGAGACGACTACTTACTTCAAGCATGGTGATAGCACCTATATAGTCCCGTTTCAGGATAAAATCCTCGAGTTCCGGAAAAGCTTTTTTAGCAGAGTTACTGCCGGTGCTTGCTCGACTGTCTGTCGCTGGTTTAGATCGTGAAAGAATCTACAAAATTATATTTTTTTCGTAATCCATTCATACATACATACATATATGGTCATTGTAGCTTATGCCGATTATAGACGATTCATATGTCTTTTAATTTAGGTAGGTGAATCTACCAAAATGATCCACATATAAACATAAATTTGAATCAATTAATGTCATTGAATATTTTATATACCTTTATAATGTTATAAATGCTTTCAATCAAATTAATTAAATTTGCTTTATTCTTATATTATTGCATTTGGGTCTGGCGTAACCGCCTTTTATTCGAGCTGGTGAGGGTTGATATCCGGCCCAAAAAGCATGTATGCGCCATTTATGTAAATCCAGGTGGTTTGTTAGTACAATGAATAAATAATAAATAAATAGGATTAAAGATAATATTTTATGAAATGATATTGTAAAAGAATGTGCTTGACTTTTTTCTATTTATATTTTATTGTGTTTTTACTAAGAAGGAAGAATCTTGGCGATTAAGTACATCAGTTAATTTTGCTAAGTCGTGGTAGCGTAATGGCTAGCGCACGCGCCCCTAAATCGAAGGGCGCGAGTTCGATCCTGACCGGAACGCATGCATCTCTTAGTCAGTTTTCTGATCTAATGTGCATATTGTTACAATTACCACGTGCTAACAACGGTGAAGGAAAACATCGTGATGCAACCTGCACATCGAGATAACCGACGTGTCAAACCTGCCAAGCCGCCTTGGACAAGCGTGGTGGGTATACAGTCTGTTTCCCCTATAATGGGAGGCCCGAGCCCAGCAGTGGGACATTTATGGGCTGATATTATTATATTATATATATATAATGATGCTAAGTATGATGAGGAAGAAAGGATTTTAACTTACCATTATTTAAAAAATACTTCTATTTGATTTTAGAAAGAGACTAATGTAATTAGAAATATTCTTATACGTTTTTCATAACTTAATTGTTTGCAACTTTGGTTACCATGGAAACATTTTAAACCACAGATGCAAAATTGTCATAGCCAAGTCATGGATTTTTAATAAAACGGTTTTCTTATTAATTAGGTTTTAGTAAGAGGTTTTAAGCTATAAGTAATTCTAGCATTATTGTCTTAATTTGTATTTTAATTATGTAATTTACAAAATAACAATCTTAAGTAAAGTATTTTTTTTTTAGTATTAATACAGTCTACTACATTGTATATTATATATGACTTGAATATCATAATTAAACGATTTTTTTAACATTATGTCTAATGGGTCCTAAATCGCGATCCTTAAGGAATATTCCTGGAATGCTGTCAGTGTGATATAATAATAATTATTTATAAAGCCTATATATAGTAATAAAAATACTCCTTTTGTTGAACCTGTAATAATACTGGCTGTATACATAGTAAAGGCAAAAGCTATTAAAAATACTGGTTGCTAGCATAGAGTATATTGAATATATGGAGAGTTGCTAGGCAACAAACACGCGTCTTTATTGAGTTTATTGATGGGTTTGAAATTTTGAAAATATTTAATTATTTCTTTTTTGGACCCTTTTTTGAAATGGCTACTAGTCAATGTCCTTGTACAGAAGAGAGTTCGACAGCGGAATCGCTGTTATCACCACATTGCGAATGTCCAAGGGACGAGCACGAGATCGTCATCCACCAGGATACCTGCCTGCTATACAAGAACGAACGGATTATATACCCACACGTTAGTAAAATGCAAACTATTTTACCTACCTTATCAATTTGTACATAACTCGTAATAACTAAATTAAATTAGGTAAATTCTCGCCTTAAGGAAGGATTACTCAAATACTTGAAGTGTCGTTGATTGAGTCGATTGAATGGAGATACAAGAGACTGATTGAAACTGACCAGCTGTTGATGCGAGGTTTCAAAGCCTAGAGCATTGTTAGAAGGTTCCAAGTTTGTCGGTTTTTTAAGAGATCGCACATTGGATAGCTTACAACCTTTGTCGAGGTAGAAATGCTTTCTGCACGCTCCACTGCCCGGCGACAAACACTGATGTAATGTGGAACTCGCGGCAACTGCAGAATATCCACTGAAAAAATCTTGGTGTCACCCCAAGTATTCGAAACAAAGTCGCAGAAAATTGGCTGAGCCGACGCAGCGAACCACAAGTGTAGCGTCATCCCTATCATAAATCAGATTGCAGGTTCCTCCATTTAAATGGTAATTCCATATCAAATACCATTTCTTACCTTTCAAGCGAGAATGTAGTGCGTGGATCACCTGCGTGCCCCAGTCTCGGCTGGCTTAAAGCAGGTGACCACACTGGAACACCACTCAGAGCCAATAAACACCCTCTGTCGTGCGTCGCTGTCTAGCAATTTTATAACTATATTAGTTTTTATAGCAGTTTCCATGTATTGTTACACAGTATAAATACAATTTTCAACAGTAATTTATCCCTTTCTAAATAAAGTTTTCTGTACCTACTGAAAAATTTATAAACATTCTTAGTGAATAACTTCGTTTTTAAAGGAAGGCTGTGACTGCGTGACACCGCCTTACGAAGGCCGTGTTTGCCAATGTTGTGGATGCCTAGAAGATCAATGCCATTGTAAGAAGGCGGGTAGAGAGGTGTTTGACGCGTAAGTCATAATTTGTATGTTTGTTTTATCTACATCTAGTTATGTAAGGTATATACCATTATGAGTTTAAACCAGTCAAAAAAAACGCGTTTACAATACAAATTGTTGCGTTTAAAAACACTGTTGAATTCACTATGTTTGCAAGAGCTACGTTCCATTAGAGACTCACTACCGCCACGTTCACGACCACGATTTTTCCCATTCCACTTGCTTGCCGGCCTTACAATCATAAACCCAAGTGGAACGGTTATTCGACCCACCTCTTGACATGGGTCGTTGTGGGCGTTGTGTGATCGAAATTGATGACGTCATTTGTGATGTTTTCGCCACAACCACAACGACGGCGGTCGCCTTGTGGAACGGCTAACAGAGTATTTTGGGCGTTGTGAGCTACTAATGGTACGCGCTGAAGATGTCGTTAGTAATGTAGGTACACTAAAGAATATAAATAAATACGAACATATCATGGCCGAATGTTACCCCCCAAAATACAGGCCTGTCCTAGTTTTGGGGCAATCTGTCAACTTATAGTCTCAAGTAATATGCCTAGCATAAAAAAAATTAATTAAAATATATTGAATATTTTAATTCCTTAAATAAATAAAATTAAGGCTCAACTTTACAATAATGGACACTGAATTTTACGAAAATCACGTTTAGGGGTATACATACGCCTTATATATAGACACTAGACCTCTTATTTGGGCTAGGAAACAAGTTTTTAGGGTCCACCAACAAGTTTTGAATGAATAATGGGAAAAACAAAAATATGTTTGATAAACAAGGTTATGTCACTTTTGTTGAAAAAAACTTTGATTTGTCTTTAGGAATACACTTACACATGATATATAAACACTAAAACCGTTTTTTAGTTTAGTAAACAAGTTTTGAATTAGTTATTATAATTTTAAAGTACATAATAATAAATCACAGTATTGTCACTTTTTTTCACTTTACGACGATAAATAAATGTTACCAAATCAGTATGTCAATAATATCGATTTTTTTATTCGAATATCATTTGATATTCCAATAATATCCATTTTGAAATACGAAAATTATTGTTCTTGCTTATAATTACGAGTTTGAATGAGAAGTATTTGTAATCGATTTATTTTTATTACAAACATCGATGCATTAGGCGGCACTATGAATATTTTGCCGCCGTTTTATTTTTTAATAATGAGCGACTACGAACTGGTGCAAGGACAGTGTCTCTCGCGACCAGTGACTTAAACGGTGAGTTGGTTGGGTTGGGTTAGTGTTTAGACCAAAGCGCACGAGCCGAGCGAGCGAAGCGAGCGTGCCGCGGCAGTGGCCGGCGAGTGCCAGAACCGACTGGTCACCATTTATTTATTGATAACTATTTAAATGGTGGTTACAAATCGGTTGTGACATTTGTTGACCGCTGTCATGG
This sequence comes from Dendrolimus pini, assembly GCA_949752895.1. Lineage (NCBI taxonomy): Eukaryota > Metazoa > Arthropoda > Insecta > Lepidoptera > Lasiocampidae > Dendrolimus > Dendrolimus pini. The sequence goes on from OX457136.1 coordinate 17,398,358, forward strand.
CACACTTGCTTTGCTCGCTAGGCTTGTGGCCTTTAGTCCGCGTTTTTAGACTGTATTAAATGTTTTTTACATTGACCACTAACTTTTCTTCTGCATTTCTCGTATTTAGACACAAGAAATAAGTACACCATTTTGAAAATTTTTTGTAAAGTTATGTTTACAAAAAAAATCATATCTCAAAAACTACATGTCTCCTAGACATGGGGGTTGCAGGAGGTAGAAGTACTCTTCCCCCCCCTTCCCCCTTCCCGCCTCCACTACTTAAAATTCAGTGTCCATTATTGTAAAGTTGAACCACTTACTTTAAAAAAAAAAACTTCTTTAAAAAAAACCGAATTCAAAAACTAAAAAGTATAAAATAACTTATTTCTAAAGCTATGTATTTTTATTAATATAAATTATCTAAAACATCTTAAAGTCGGTGCTTAGTGATTTTCAAAATATAGTCATGTTTATGTTTTACTTTGCACCGACTTCGAGATGTTTTAGATAATTTATATTGATAATAATACATAGCTTTAGAAATAAGTTATTTTATACTTTTTAGTTTTAGAAGTCGGTTTTTTTTAACGAAGTTTTTTTATATTATTTGTTACTTTTTAGTGCCTAGCTATGTTTGGGCAGACCAACGAAAGGTGCCGCGCTTCTTAAAAAATATAGGTCCCAAGAAACGGGAACATAAAAATGTTCGTAAAATGTAAACTACAAGGCCAAACTATCTCAAATTTTTAGGGGACCAATTGGAAGCTATTCCGCGTCGAACAAAAAAGAATCACGTAAATCGGATCATAAATCTCGGAGTAATCGGTGAACATACATAAAAAAAAAAGATCCCGACGAATTGAGAACCTCCTCCTTTTTTTGAAGTCGGTTAAAAATATAAGAAATAATCATTTTTAGACTCTATTTGGTTTGTAAATAAAGTCTTTAAATAATAAAATGAGAAAAATATTACCAGTGGCACCATACTCTGAAACGAAACGCTCCCGACTAGATAGTCGGGAGCGTTTCAGAGTTCTTTAGTGAGTGGTATTCTGCTTGCATGGCAGAGGCCTCAAGAGTTTGCTGTTTGTTTTCTGACAGTTTTGAATCGTATAGAATCTGACTACACGTTTGAGTTGTCACACGTAGATGGCGTCGGAAGCGCGACGGTGGTGCCATGCCAGCTGTCCTAGAGGCATCGCATCCTCTCATGCAGAAATTCCAGGAGACGCTCACCAAATTCCTCGAAAAGGAGAACGCTATCGCTGAAGAAGAAATACTCAACTTGGTAGGTAGAAGTTGCCGTAATACTCCTGCGTGATTGTTGACTTAGAGATTTTGTTCAAATGCGTCCTATTCATAGCGTTAAAAAATAACGCGTCAACGATTAGCTACATTAATATGTATATATTTGAGTTATCGGTTAATGTTTAACGACACTTACAATGTCGCATCTCAACGCATTAAAACCTTGATTACATTTTCGTGAAGTCTTTGTTAATGCGTTATTTCAAAACATTACGACGCAGGTGTAGAAGAGGCAGGCGCCTTAGACATTTTATAAACCTATTTCGGTTGCAGCAACTGTTTCTATTGTGAACATTAGAGTTGTGACTTCCGGACGGGTCGTGTTAGTTACACTTATATGGGCTACATTATAATAGTGTAACTTATTTCACTTTGAGATAAGTGCCTACTTACAAAATTTTCTGAAAACATAAATCTGATTTTGTCTTTTCTAGAAAATAATAGTTTCACAATTATATAAAAAGTAGGATATGCCCGCGACTTCGTCCGCGCTTTTCTTTCCCGCGGGATTCCCGGGACACAAAGTATCGCAGCATTTAATGTAAGCTATCATTTTAGTGGAAACTGTGCCGGAATAAGCTAATTTTTATTCATCCGACAACTTCAAACCGCTCCCGGGAAAAGTCCCGGGATAAAAATATCACACATTTTATTACATTTAATTTGCTGTCGATCAGTGGAAAAATCGCATCGGAATTCGAAATTTGTTATCAATCTGGCCTTTTTAAAATCATTCCCAGAAAAATTCCCACGACATTCGCGGGATAAAAAGTTGCGTAGATTTTAAGTCTAAGAATTTGCTGTCGATCAGAGAAAACCGCATCGAAATCGGCCTAGTAGGTTTTATGTGAATCCCGAACAAACAGACAAGAATTTAAAAAAAAAGTTGCATCGTGTTTATATAGTCGTTTATGTAGTCTAGTCCAGTTTAATTTTTTTAATAACTTCAACATTGAAGCTGAAGCTAAAATTCTAGACATACAACACGACATGTCTAGAATTTTATATTATTTTAGGATGTTATAATATAATAGATATACTATTGTAGTGTGTTTAACGACAATGTATTTTTCTGCGTACCTAGTTCATTCTTTAATATTATTTTTATTTATTATTGGACTAATATTGATAATTTCAGCGCGACGAATTACGACTGAAGAAGTTAGCATACGACAGAGATTTGGAAGCGATATATCGGAGCGACCACGACACCAACGCGCAAAGGGTAGGTCATTTATTCGACAATGGTATAATATACTTGTAAATAAAAAAATGAACGGTGCTTGAAAGCATAGGAAACAAACACGATAGCAACTAAAAATTAAACATTTGTCGTTAGTTTTACACTACGATTAATCATTTTCATGGAAATTAGTTAATACTAAATAACATTCACGAAGGAAAAATTCACTATAACAGTTACATATTCGTATGGATTGACTAATTTTAGGCGTTGATTGAAGAGTACGACAATACTTTGGCTCAAAAAGCGGCGGAGAGAGAGGCGGAAGAAAAGCGTGCCAGAGAGTCTAACGAGAGGTACAAGAAGGCAAAAGCTCAGCTAGAACAGGACATTACGACAGGTATGTTCGGTAGGTAACGCGCACGATGACCCATCGGTCCCGAAAGCTTAAATAAGTCGATCTTCTAGGAATGCAGCAAATGTTGTAAAGGAGAACATATTATGTCAGAATAGAAGAGTATAGAAGGGAAAGGAAATATTGTCCGAACGTCAATTGATTAGTATATGGCTAAAGAAAAAAATCATAGTAGAAAATTAATATAAAGGGCACAATTATATGATCTTAGTATTATACAGTATGAGTTTAGCCGAGTTAACATAGCTACTTGTCCAGATGCCTATTACAAATATTACAAGTATCAAAAAAATTGAGAATCATAATTAGGTCATGCGTCTACTCTAGCTTACAGGTATTTGAATCTGGTGGGGCTTATATATATATATTTTTAAATAGATAAATGTAGGTAAATAACGTAATCGTTTGGCAAAAGGAGAGTTGTATGACAGAGTAGACTACAAACTATTAGTAAATATACAAGAAATTTCTAAAACAATAGAAACGGAGAAGCAAATATGTATATATTGTATTAATTAAACATTAATTATGGATTAAAATGCAGATGTAATTCAAAAGAAGAGAAAGAAAGATTCCGACACAAATAGAGCCGGTGGGAGTCGGTATATTATTGAAAAAAAAATATACAAAAAGCTTTGTATATCTACACTAATATGACTGCGTTAACGATGCTATTTTTTAACGCTTTGATTAAGACAAATTCGGCCACAGCCTAAATCTTTAACAGTAACACAGGTATAAACTGCTTTATACGTAATGTGAAATTGCATGTGTTTATATCTAGACAAATGACGATCTTACAATGCGGTTTTCCACAAGTGGGCCGTTTTAAGGCACTAGAAATGTAATTGCAAATGCAATCAAATGTACTAAAAATGTAGCAGCAGTCGCTGCTGCAGGAGTATTGGTACAAGATACAAGGTTATTAGTTGGATATTGGTTTGGTTCTCGTTCTGAAAACATCCACTGATACTATTCCTGACTATTAAAATAAAAACTAAGAAACTACTAAGCAAACTAAGGTTTTTACTCTATATATCTGTTTAAAATAGTTAACTATTGTAGAACGTGAAGCAACAGAGGAATTAGAAGCGTTAACAGCCCTCTGCAAACAACTGGAAGCGTGGCGCGAGGAGACCGAGGCAGACTTGACCGTCAGCCAACGCATGTCGGATAAGATGAGGGCCGAGAAACGGGCGCTTGCTGACGAGAAGAGACAACTGGTATGAATTAACTCTGGATTAACTAACTATAAAGATATAACGATTGCTTATGTGATGCGTAATAATTTAATTCACCACCACTAGAAAGTTCTCTCTCTAAAACACATTAAATATTCAAGTATTTTGCAAGATTAAATTATTCCACAATATACTTCCTAATAGATGAAGTATGTCTTATTGTACCAAATTTGTTGATTATCGGCTCACGCTCAATGCATAGAATAAAAATAATCACAGAACATAGTTATCTGTCCTCTTAATTTTTAGTGCAAGTGACGGACGACAGTACATATGCCGCGTTTGTTCAAGGTGGACTGTCGGGTTTCATGCATCGGTTATTTTGATGTGTAGGTCATTCACTATATTTTCCTTCGTCGTTGTCGTAACAATAGACACCCAATGAAGCGATGTATATATACTACTTGAGCCAGTTTAGGAGCCACGTCATCGGAACTGTTTAAATTAAACTCTATATAATATATTTTTAAAATATTTTCCATCTCAGTCTTATTGTTACAGGATATGATAATTTTCGGTCTTAGTCAAGAAGTGTGGAAACTCGAGTCCAAGTTAGAAACTTTCCAGAAACAAATGGAAATAAAAAATGTAGAAATGGAAAAAGTTAATGATAAGGTATATTTACATAGTAAATTGGTTATGTATGATATTTTAGTCTTTATAATTTATGATAATAGATTTGATATTCCAATAAATAAAGCTAAAATGTACCTATGCCTACAGGTTACGGCATACGCAGCAGAGCTTGAAGATTTGGAGCTTGACAAACGTCGCCTTGTAAGCTTATGGAATTCTGTTCTGGTGAATATCCAACAACGGGATAAAGTTTACGATTCGGTTCGGGATGACTACAAGTAAGACTATTTCACAATGGCCAGTGCTGTAACATTGATAATTGAGACAATTCAAATTTTAAAAATAATCTTGACATTTCCTATCAATAAAGTAATTCATAATAATTGTTTGATATAAAAAATCTCGACAAAGCAATAAGGAAGGTCAATCTTCAAAGGTAACGGAAAGAGGGAAATGTAACTAATATGATATTTTTATTAGGAATCTGCAAGAGAACTATCGCACGTTAATCAATAACCTCGAGATAACGAAGAAGGTTGTGATGGAAGAGATGAACAAAGGAAAAGAATTAACAATGAACAAAGACAAACTAACATTCGATATCGAACATGTGACTAAATCGTGTAAGCTAATTACTCTTTCAAATAAATTATCTTTAAAAATTATAGTAAATTTAAAAAATGTGGTATTGAAGAGATGCCTAATGCAAGTATAGTAGTAAATAGAAGTAAATCAAAAAGGGTTGGTTTTTTCGTTCATTCATTAAAAGCATTAGCTGATAGTAAGTGAAACATATTTTTTCCAGTTGAAAATGAAGATATAAAACGTATTAAACTCGAAAGTCACGTTGCGGAACTAAGTGAAGCTATCGAAATGACAGAAAGGGATCAGAATATGACCAAAATGGTAAATGTATTGCTTCTATTCTACACTTTGTAGGAATTTCATAAACTAACAATGTTCTATTATCATTTTTTTAATAATTGCATCTATATTGTAACAGGAAAACCAAACCATGAGAAACATCTTGAAGAGTACCGAAAAAGAATATGATCGTAAACAGGAACTAAAATTAAAATTAGAGAATGAGGTTTTGAAAAATTTACAAGAGTGCCTGCTTAATGATAAAGCAGTTGAGTCTATGGCAAACGGGATTAAGAAGATGCGAGAGATGTCCAGAAAGCAGGTACCTAATGATTTTCAATAAGGTTCCAGTAATTTGTTTCTATGTTTTGCATAATCAGTTTGTTTTTAGTGCCAATTTGATAAGATCATTAAGTAGCTTTCTATTAATTTCTATTCTTAATCATGGTAACCTTGTAGGAGATATCACTTATGACTATGGAAAACCAACATGCAAAAATTATGCTAGACATTGAAGTGCATCGCAACAAACAGGCAAGGAATAATCAAATTCTTGAAGAAAATTTATCAAATGTTCGAGAAAAAGAAAAGGAAATCGATCAATTGCAAGAAAAATACGATCACAAAGTTCTACTGACAACAAGGAAGCAAAGAGAATTGGATATTATATTGAAGAAATATACCGCACTGAAAGAGATATTCGATGTAAGATATAGCATTACATTTTTTGTGTTTTTAACCTGTAGGATGTCATATTTCCCATAATTTAAAGTAGATTCGTTGTTTGGTCGGTGCATGTTACAGCAAATAGTACCTATGTTTCATTACAAGCGACTTCTTTATACTTCTTCTACGTTAGTACATTTAATATTAAAATTCCAGTTCTTAAGTTCGACAGATTCACTATCGCCCATGTAGGCCTTTCAAAAATGTTTAATAACAAATTAAAACAAATAAGCTTATAATTGACCTATTGATAGGCTCGGGACTTTTGATTTCATAAAAGGAAATGTAGGAAGTAGAAGGGTCTGACGGCCGCGTAGCCGCAGGGTAAACTTTACTAAATAATATACTATTCCGTTACGATTCGTATATAAATCAAAACACACTGTATATATTTCTGTTTACAATTTCAAACAGTGTTGGAATAGGCCTAATATTTTCAGCTTATAACTTCTAAATAACGAAACAAACTTTTAGCTGAAGTCACCTCAAGAACGTCGTATCGAAGAATTGGAGCAGCAAATCAGGTGCTTGCGCGAGCGAACTGAAGGCATGCAGCACGAGTGGCTGAGGCTGCAGGGACACGTCGTCAAGTTAACTGAACAGCATCATAAGATGTTGGCTGACACCAATTTGATTAGCAAACGTAAGAGTTGATGGAATTTTAATTTTGCATTTCCGTCAACAATATATCGTTGTTCACTCAAAAATACGTAGAATGTATTAGATTAGAGTGAATAAGTAACATTTATTAGTATCCAATAGGGGAGCATTTCTCACTTTCATAATAAAAAGAAGGAAATGTCTAACACTAACACTTAAATTTTTGGGAGACACAAAACGTAACCAATATTTTTTTTTAGATTACAGAAATTCATATGAGATATCATCAATGATTTTGTTAATAATGTAATTACTAGTATTATTTTGCAACTAGTACACATAACTAATACTACGTTTTATCTGTTTAAGCTTGGCACTTTGTTTGTTTCATTTTTATTTGGACGTTTCGGCCACTTTTCAGTAGCCCTTATCACGAAAGACAAAGTTGTTAAAAAGTGTCGAAGTGGCGCTTAAAACCGTCAAAATGTTGTTTAATATTAGTCATGTAATTGCTATTGCTTTTTATTATGATAATACAGTGTTTCTTTATTGGACTTGTAAAAATATGTAAGACTAGCTGCGCCCCGCGGTCTCACCTGCGTGGTGATGGAAAACCGTTATATTTGGGACAATTCACACTATATCTTTATAAATAATAGCCTATGTGTTATTCTGATGTGTAAGCTATATTAATGTAAATTCATCAAAATCCATTCAGTAGTTTTTGCGTGAAAGAGTAACAAACATACATACATCCATACATTTTTACAAACTTTTGCGTTTATATTAGGACTAGCTGTAACCGCGACGTCGTCAGTGTGGAATTTGTTTTCAAAACCCCCGATTTTGAAACATTCTTCATTGGTGATCCGCTCCTATTGGTCTTAGCGTGATGATATATAGCCTATAGCCTTCCTCGATAAATGTACTATCCAACACTGTAAGAATTTTTTAAATCGGACCAGCGGTTCCTGAGATTAGCGCTTTTAAACAAACAAACAAACTCTTCAGCTTTATAATATTAGTATAGATTTGGCTGCTTTCGCAATAATCATTATGTAAAATTGAGTTTATTCAAAATTTTAACGATTTGGGTATTGGTAAAATGTTTATTTTATACGTAACTAAGTTCCTATTGATTTTCATGTGTTCTCTATTGATTTCTCTGACTAGAAATCCAAATCTGCGAACAAAAGATAATGCGTATCCAAGTGGAATGCGAGAACGTGTCTCAAGAGCGCGCTCACGTCGATCGCAGCCTGCGGGAATTGCGCGGACGCCTCGAAGTACTGCAGAGGACTCGCAAAGACGCCATGGAGAAGAACGATAGTGCACAGAGATGCAATCTTGCTATCACTCATGAGTACGCTGCTAATTTAAAGGTATGGCAAATTAAATAACAGTATTTATTAGCTGGAACCGTGGCACAATGAGGTTAGTAGATAAATTGTCTAAGTCCTACATGTTTCACCGATACTAATTAATTTAAATTAGACTACCATTAAGTAAATTTTAAATTTCCAATCTATTGGTAATCCGGTAAATCTAAATTCTAGGCTATATTCTGGAATAAAGGATCACATATTAATTTTCTATATCGAAAGTAAATACAAAACAAACTTCTTTATGTCTAATTGATTCATTTTGAAAGCAGTGAAGAAAGAATAAACTTATGTGTATACCTATGTTTTATATTCCCTATTTTTTTCCATATTAGTTAGGAGCGTACAAATATGTATATAATGTACATAATACGTCGTAACTGGTTGTTGCAAGAACAAGAAGAAATCTAATATAGGAATTCGATTTTCAGGCAGCTGAATCAGATATAATACAGTTAGAAGAAGAAATAGAAGAAATGGACAAAGATAAAATGAATCTTACTCAAGATTTAGACCGTGTTCAAAGAGAAGCCCTTATTTGGCAAAGGAAGGTGTGTATTCGCTTCAATAACTAATAGACTACATTTTTAGACGAGGCAATGAGAAACAGGATGGCCTAACTTTTTATGATTTGCTGGTTTAGTTTTTTGAATACTTTACCAAACTAACGTAACTCTAATTTTCACAACCTATAACACAGATCGCAGCGCAATATTGCCATTGGTACATCTTGTCATCAATGGGACTCAACCAAAATTCCAAAGTCGCCTAACATTTTTCCGAGTGAAAAAAAGATTTAATATTTATAAAAAATATTCCAGGGTATATTAGCTGTTGAGTTGAAGAAAAATATCAGCAACGCGAAGTCTGCTGCCGGTGAAATAGGACAGATGAAGACTGAAATCCATAGGATGGAGGTAATATTTCAAAACATCATCGCTACTCCGTCAGGTATCCGTAATGGTTAAGATTTTGACCAAATCAATGTTTCTTAGTGGTAGTTCGCTAATGATTGATATTGTTATTATTTGTATAGAATCTGGAGCTAATTTTTATCTTTGCTACAATAAATAATAAATTGATCTTAGATACCGATGGGTTTTATTAGTTTAATATGATTCACCGCCTTTCACCCAGGCCTCACAGGTTTATGGGCAGAACCTTCACTTGGAATGACAATGCGTCCCATAAACGTCATACTCCTTTAGGACGGGAAGTCCTTTCTATTAGGCAAGGTAAATTGGCGTTAAGATCACAATTATATTAACACTTCATACAGATACGATAAACTCTATATAGAAGTAGACGGAAAATATAATAATTTGTGATGGCGTTTGGGGCCTAAACATACCTAAGCAAACTGTTCAATGGATCACTGGCCTCGAGTCGTATGTCGGCGTGGTTTTCATAAACGATATTTCCGTTGTTTACTCTGGTCGGAGTGTTTGCCATCTGCGCCAGATTTGTCCTTTGGATATTGTTCATAACACAAGCCTAACTTGCCTGACTTGGGAATATAATATACTACCTGTGCCCGTGACGTCGTCCGCATGGATTTTTTTTTTCAAGACCCCCCCCGATTTTGAGATATTCTCCATTGGTGCTCCGCTCCTATGGTTTTTCGCGTGATGATAAATGCCTTCCTCTAAAAATGGGCAATCTAACACTGAAAGAATTTTTAAATCAAATCAATAGTTGCTGAGATTAGCGCGTTCACTCAAACAGACAAACTCTTCAGCTTTATATATTAGTATAAGATGTGTGTCGTGCGCATCGAAGTACATACTCCCATATTTATGTAATTCTATACATTATTACTATGATTATTATTTATTTATATATATCAATATATGTTTATTTTTTGTCTTATTTCTATATCTATTATACTTGCCATTTCAAAATCTTAAATATATATATACTTTTTTATTCTATTTATATCGCAAAACCCACATGTTAGGTACACAATTTTTCTCTAATCCATCCTAAGGTTGTCTGGAAGAAATTGCTTTTAGTGTATAAGACCGCCTATTGTCTTCTGTACTTAAACTTCTTGAATTGTATCTTAATGTTATGCAATTAAATATATTCTATTCTATTCTATATAAGAATAATAGGTACGAGTCTGGTCAAAAGTACAGACCATTTTTTATTTGTGGGCCAGTGTTACTATTATTATATTATTTTAGGTGCGTCGCGAACAATTGCGTCGTACAGGCGAGAAACTGGCCGAGGACTTGGCGCTATACGTAACAAGGCGAGATACTGCGATGGAAAAAACGCGCGCCGCCGCGGCAGTGGAGAAGGCCCACGGCCACGGTCCGCACACCTCGCAGTCCACCTACCACCACAAGCTGAGACTAGCCAAGGCAGACTTGGCCAGGGTCAATAAGGTGGGCCGACACTTGTAATATTCTTATATTAAAAAAGATAATAACAGCCAATAAACATCCCACTGCTAGGCTCGGGTCTCCCCACTTTTTAGGGGGGAGAAGAAATAGATTCGCTATGCCTGGCCAATATGCAGGTTTCATCACGACGTTTTCCTTCATCTTGAGCACGTGGTATTTGGAAATTGTAATAATATGCACATTAAATCAGAAACATACTTCCCGGGCAGGGTTCGAACCGACGTCGTGTAAGACGTCGCTCCAGCACATTAATCACAAAACTACCAAAGAAAACCGTGACTCAAATAACCACCAATCTTGAACATTTGACAGTTTAATCAAGATAAAATGTATAGGTGGCACCTATATAGAACTTATCCGAGATTATTGCTACAAAGGCGTTTTATGACAACTCTAAAAAAATCATTTAGGTACTTAGGTATTCAGGAATCCGAAAAAATCAAATGAAGATTATAGGTGGCTAATTAGAAAAGCGGACTTATTACAAACCCTAAAATAAACAGTCTAAAAAGGTGATCAAATTTTTTTGTATCTTTTGCATATTTTCTTAGATAGTGAATATTCTAGAAAATGTACTATAGTATAAGGCGTTGCTTGTAGGACTTGGCAGGAGCCAAAACTCGTATGGCAGAGCTGCAGAAAGAACAGGAACGTCTAGACAACGAAATGAAGGCGACCAGTTCTTTGAATTCTCAACTAGAGGAACACGTCGCCGCTTTGCTGAGGGAGTCACGAGAAACTGAACGGCAAAAGCAATGGGTGAGAATCGATATAAGAGCTCATTATAATCCACGGCAAACGTAAAGCATATTTTTATTCCCTTTCTTAAAACATGAAAGGGGTTATGAGTGCTGAAATAAAAAAACGTAAAGCATGCCCTGATTCGCATTACTCGTTACGATTTAAATCTTTTCGAGCAACGTCAGCGGAAGATGTTGTTTAGGCAGTTTAGCCTCGATAAATAATAATTGAAAGCAAAAATTATGGTACCTATAATTGAACGGGTCAGATAATGTTCCTTTTATCGTAAAATAGTGGTAATTATTAGTTTTACTTATTCATATAAATCTCGTATTCACGCCATAAATTAAATTCTAAGGCTGGTGTGCACCGCTAAATTTAACCGACAAAACCAAAAATTATCACTGTTTTTCCATATATTTTTGGCAATTATCTTATTTTAACCATTGGTTAAAAGTCGGTGCACACCAGCCTTAATGCTTAATTATATAAAATTTTACTTAATTGATGTTTATGTTAATTTAATACCTGTTTAAAGTTTATGAGTTAGGCAGATGGCGCTACACCATACACACACATACACCATGATATGAGACGTAATCATTACCGTTACGAACGGCTGTGGCTCAAAAACTTTTTCTTGAGATCTACTTAATCTTAAAAAACCTTGAAATAATTTCCCTAAATTAAAAAATTCTTCAAAAGCTAGACATAAAAAAACAAATTCTAATAATAATATTTTTTACAGCTTTTAGAGCGCGTAGTTCGCAGTCAACGTCTAGGCAGAGAGCTAACTACAGCCATTAAGCGTCAATCGGTACGAGTTAGGAAACCAAAGACGGTAGTACTTCAGGAATATAGCCAAGCGAGGGCTCTCAACGACCGAATTAAATACATCGTCGAGATTCTGATGAAAGAGTTTCCGCATTTGAACGATAAGTTCGAAGTTGTGTCCAATACGCTGAAGATATTCTCGCCGAGTGGATCGCCGAGGCTGACAGACGAAGGTGGTGAATGCTCAGTGATTGAGGAGGAGGATCTGAACAATGTAGCCGAGAAACCGTTATGTCCTTAATACCAGAAAGTGGATATCCTACAATGTTTTATAGTTGAAGTGGTAGTGATTTAAAGTCGGATCAGAGAACTACTATAATTTTATAGACATTTTTCAAGCAGTTTGTTTTTAAGGCTGGTTTTTAAAGTAAGTGCTGGACAGTCTGCGAAATGAAGGGAAGTGAGAAACTTGATGGTAAGTTTTCGTTTCTTCGCTACGGAACTATATAAGAGCATGTAATTGAAATCATACTTATTTTGTAAGTTTCGATTACAGTTCTATAACATTTCTGATGTAAACCCAGTAATTTAAAAAAGTATTAAAAATAAGTGCGATTCGACATACAAAGATATAAAGGACATAACGAAATCATGAGCATTCAGATTTTGCTAAAATGGCTAGGGCACCGTCGAAGACTGCCTTGGCGAATGTAGACTTCAGATAATGAGAGAGAGATGAGATACATAAAACATTTCGAAATAACAGTATATCACAAGCTACAGTGACGTCATCTACTCTCCCATCTCCATTAATAATTTTAAAGTTTCATAATGCATATTCATATTATTCTCAATAAATAAATAAATTATGCTCAGCCTCCTTTTGGGATAGTGTTATAGCTATTGAGTGTGGCGAAATGCGTCTCGTTTTATAACGTTAATAAAGTACAAAACTATATAGCTACTTTATGGTTATCTAGAAGACTATACTCAAACGACTATTCTTTTAGTTTTAGATGTTCTACTTTTTTAGAATTTTCTACGTACGTTTACTGTGCCACTTTTTAATACTATGTAAACTTATGATTTTAATGTGTTTGAATAAATAATTAGAGCGGAAGGAATTTCAATTAAAACCCAATGTATAACAAATATATTTATTTAAACATTTCACTTATAATTATATAAATTAAAACTAGCACCTTATAAGAATCTTTACCTATACATAATTTAACGGAATAAAATTTGAATTTTAAAAATCTCATTCATAGTTTTAGAGACAATGAAAACATTTCAGTAAAATTATAAGGTGCATGATACCTTTTCTCTAGCTATCCCCCCACGATATCGAAATAAAACATACACAAAGGAGACTGATACGCATTCATATAGTGTAAACTCTATATAACGACACCGAAGGACTGCATTTTATGGCATTATAGAGTTGTCGTTAAATGGAGAGAAGTTATTTTGTCTGACGTCTTTTTCTGCATCAGTAATTTAGTTGTATTTTTTTATATTCATATCTTGCGATATTGAGGCATTTTGGTGATAAAGTACTTAGAAATTTCAGTATGCGTGATGTGGACAGTCTAAAGGGATAAAAGAACGTACACAGCTGCGCAGTTTTAACTAATTTTGGCAACTTAAAAGGTACTTTTTATTACTTAATTGTTGTCGTTATTGAGATTGGGTGTAACGCTATATAGAGTGTATCATTGTATGGCAGACAAACTAAACCAATCAAAGCTAAGTGATTTCGACGGTTAAGGCAGTTTCGTAAAATCGAGTGACGTTACATGGAGTTTATACTGTATTTAATTAAAATAGATTAAATTAACTCATGTCACGCAAACACAATTTATCTCTCTCTGGATCCTCTATTTTAATTCATATGCTATGAATTGATATATAAATCAAACCGAAAACAAACTCGTACAACCGCCACCGGTGGAGTTACCTTCAGACTTAAATAGTAGGGTAAACTGTACTATTGTTGGCACCCATGTACAATGATTAGCGCCCTACTCATATCCGAAGGTTGCGTGTTCAAATCAGGTCGGGTCGCCAACATGTTTGTGGGTGATATAAAATAAATAACAACAGCCCATAACTGTCCCACTGCTGGGCTCGGGCCTCCCACTGTAGGGGAAATGACAGTATACCCGCCACGCTTGTCCAAGGCGGCTTGGCAGGTTTGACACATCGGTTATCTCGATGTGCAGGTTGCATCACGACGTTTTCCTTCACCGTTGTTAGTACGTGGTAATTGTAAAATATGCATATTAGGTCAGAAAACAGCCTAAGTGGTGCAAGCGTTCCGGCCAGGATCGAACCCGAGACCTTTGAGTTTAGGACGCGTGCGCTAGCCATTACGCTACCACGACTTTTTTTTGTGGGTGATATATAGTTGGAAATTACTACTTGAAATGGTTTTTACAAATATGTAGATGTTTCGCGTGTTCATAAAACGAAGAATACAGTCACAAAAAGAAATGAAAAATCACAACGCATGGCGCAGATGCGGAGATAGGGCCGCGCCACAGATTAGCTAGTGTAGTGTTGCGTCGCAATGAAAAACATTTTATTTTATTTTATTCTGTAGCCGTGATGATAATAATAATATTATTGTATGGATACAAAATAAAAAAATAATAAGATTTCTTGAATAAATTGACAGGGTGACAAACACTTGGGGGCTGTGCCAACAATGGTATGATTTCCCCTATTTATTACCTTACCAGTATAACCGTGCAAGAACGAAGAAAGAACACAATTTCCTAGGACCGGGCGGCCTGTTAGAAGAGGCGACAAAACAACCCTCAGCCAGGTGGGTAGGGTATCTGTTTGGCTACCACCCCTGCTATAAAGTATGGCGCCATAAAAACCTTGAGCTGTGTTCCGGCATTAGCGGCCTGGTTCCAGTCTCCCTTTAAAGAATCAGCACATTGGTGGCACTTTCCATTAGGTGCAGGTGCATTTAAAAAATACTGTGCATATGAGGACCGCAACAGCATATCATTGGATATGTGACCACAATTGACAATAAATTCTAAAACATTGTTCATATAAAAAAGTGGGCGTTAAAATACCCGGCTATCTATCGTTTTTCCTTTGAAATATAATTATACTATAGTTTTTTCGTTCTTCTGCCGTCTTTCGATGTATTAAAAATATGTTTTACATTAAAAGTCAAAGATTGAAATCAATTATTTATTTTTCAACTTTTGACTGAAGTCTCAAAAATATGTCCAAATATACTATTTCCATTTCTTTATTTTCTCGATAACAGCTCCTGTGGAAACTTGAACGAGAGTCTTTTTTACATTATATATTTAATAAAAATATGACGCTTACGCACGTACAAGGTCATAGCAGAGTCGGAGAAACTGATAGGGATGGAGCTATCGATAAACGTAACACGATAACAGACCCGATATTTTTTTACAAAGTGTAAGAAACTAAACTATTGCTGGATAATTTTGTACAAATTTATTAACTAACATTACATTTAATTACAAGATGTAATTATATTATGTTGATTCTTTATTTATTTATTTTAATCAAAATCTTGATCACCAGTTCTCTCGCATGGCTTTTCAGAACAGATCCTTTAGGCATTTTGATATTTGACAGCTGGGCAGCAATCAACACGGAGGAACACAAAATACACCACGTAATGTATGGATAATGTGAAAAAACTCAGCGAACAGAAATGTAAGCCTTTGTGTGTGACTATATAGCACGATTATCTTATTGCGAGTTGGGCCATTGAGTGTTTCCAGCTTGAAAAAATATATTTGAATATTTCTGATGTCTTTGTTCAAAACATAATAAATACTAGCTGTCCCGGCAGACGTTGTCCTGTCCTGAAGAAATAAAATTAAGAACCCGATTGCAGCGCCATCTACTGGGTCCATTGAGATGTAAGCTATCCTATCTTTTAAGTTGGATCAAACTGCAAATTTGATTGAAATCGGTTCAGTAGTTTTGGAGTTTATTGGCAACATACATCGTGACACAAGATTTTTATATATATAAGAAGATAAGATATGCGATCGATATCATTACTTATTTGGTCACAACACTACAACTATCAAATTAGAACTGTCATCGAGAAAATAAAGAAATGGAAACAGTATAATAAAAGAAATATTTTAGGAACTACGTACGGTAGCGCGAGCAGCATCAATATTGGTTGGATGTAAATGTGGCATTAGAATTTTATTGAATTAAATTACATTAAATTCATTATAATTGTTGGTCGGCTAGATGTTGTTGGTGCGCCGTCCTCTCGTGTCTCTTCCGGTGGTCCGAGCGATGAAATTTGACATCACAGTAGTGACACGGAAAGCGTTTGTCTTTTATATGTGACATCATATGCACTCTGAGGTAGCTGGAAATAACATCCAGAAAAATGACTGTGAAATTATATATACGGACGGGCATTATAATTCTATAGGGAATAACTACGGAAACCAAAATAACTCTAGAAACCTAAAAATGTATAAATAATATATAATAATAATAATAATAATATCAGCCCATAAATGTCCCACTGCTGGGCTTAGCCTCCCACTATAGGGGGGAAACGGACAGTACTCCCGCCACGGTTGTCTAAGGCGGCTTGGCAGGTTTGACACATCGGTTATCTCGATGAGCAGGTTGCATCACGATGTTTTCCTTCGCCGTTATCAGCACGTGGTAATTGTAACAATATGCACATTGGGTCAGAAAACTGTCTTAAGTGGTGCATGCGTTCCGGATCCGTTTAGGATCGAACCCGCGCACTTTGAGTTCGTGACGCGTGCGCTAGCCAATACGATACCACGACATATATAAATAAATAATACAAGGTCGAAAACAAAAGTTGTGTGTACTATCCCCGCAAATTGCTATTGCGCCTGGCCGCCATTTTGGTGACGTAACCGTAGCCGAACACTCAGTACCGTTAGCATCACTGGCCGGCAAGTACGCGTACATACGAGTTGCGGATGACGTCACGTGAATGTTAATTTGACAAGGTTTCAGCGCATTAGCAATTTGCGGGGATAATACTGGGTGTTATGCACTATTATTTTCTGGCGTATTTTTTTCCGCTGAAAGCGAATCTGAGGTGTGAATTGAGGGTCAATGCGCAAATAATAATCGATAAAACCACAAAAAGGCGTTAACGCCTTTTTGTGGTTTTATTATTATAACAATGTATGTCTTTGACGACCACGGGCCATAAAAATGGCCCGGACTTTTGGAGGGCTTGCGTGGAGCCATGAGAAGGCCAACACGTAGAGGCCCCTTGACAAGTTTAATGGAAATGTGGCGTGACACTGACCGGCGATTATCCCTGTCTCCACCATATAGTATAATGTACCCAAGGACACGCCCCGGCCAGTGTAGGACTATTGTGGGAAATGAGGACAAGAAGTACCGGGCTATTGGGGTGAACTGTTAGTGGTACTAGCGGTCTGGAAATATGGGGACTATGACGTCTGCCCGTCGCAATGTTCAGGGAACATGGAAAAATGGGCAGACGGTGACTCGCCACTCCCTGCATGGGCCCCAAAAAATGCCATAGAAGGCAGGGGCAACATGGGTCTGAGTGGCTAAGGGGTGTAGAGAGGTGGGCTGCAGGTTCACCGAAGCTACTTCTGACGTGATGCCATTTATCACTTCCACCCCTGGAGCTTAAGTCTTAGCTCTAGCAATCTCCACTTCATGCCGGCTGGTTAAGGCAAGCACGGAGGTGGGGGCCTTGCCTTGGCCCCCGGAGTCAGGTCCGAGGTGTCGCTACTCACCTAAGGCTTCGCCACAAAGCCCCCCTGCGGGTGGCTTATTATTATTATTATTATATTATTAAATCACAATTTAGTAGTTTTTCTACATACGTACATACATAGTATCACGCCTGTTTCCAATGGGGGTAGGCAAAGATTATAGTCTATTTGCGTTGATCCTGGTAAACAACTTTCGCTTCCTCTACTTTCATTAACCTCTTCATACATGCACGTTTATTTCATATGCTTTTTACCCATCGATCAATAATTAATTTAGTGATCGATATTTTTACCTGACCTCGTTTCAACACTTATGCTATTTGATAATGATGTGTACGACGCGGTCTATCTGAACCAACTTTACCATCAGAAATACTTGTCATACACTTGTTTTGTGGTTCTATTTTCATCCATCCTCTCGTACATGCCCAAACCACCTTAACATTCCTGTTTCAACTCTTGTTATTACATCTTCTTTCAATCCACAACGTTCCCTTATTACACTATTCCGTATCATATCATTCATGCTTCCTTCACATATACTTCTCAAATTTCCCATTTCGACTGCGTTCATTCTACTTTCATACTTCTTCTGCCATACATTCGTGTTGAGAAATTTGTAATAAAATATAGGAACCGGCTGAATACGGGGTGTTTATACCTTTCGGCATCGATACTAAGAAAGAAGTGGACATACCTAGGTTTAACAAAAGTCATGTCACACAGTTCACAACTGTATATCTTGTCTCCTGAATGTATCAACCTATGATTTTTAAGCGTTGTTGTCGATGAGAAGAATTTGCCGCAGTCATCGCATTCATAAGGTTTCTCCTTTGTATGAGATCTAAAAAAATACATAATTGTCAATATGAATATCAATGAGAAACTGCTGAAACTTTACAGTAATACCTATGGGTTGTATCAGTACTAGCGTACTGCTCAGTACACGTGTGAGCCAGTACATCTGCCCCGTACAAAATACACTTGTACTGATACGGCTCAAAATTAAAAATGTACTTCAAATTTTTTGTCGCGCTACTACTCAAAAGTAAGAGGAAGGACGGAACGAGGCTTATGCTACAACAATACAATAACGCCTCTACGGATATTGACATGACAAAGAGGGACAACATGACAATGTCACAGTACGACTGTTAGGGCGCGTTCCCACTATGTCGTGACGACAGATAATCGTGTAGTTTTAAGTGTCGTGGCTTATATGATTAAATGGAGGTGTTCACATATAGAACGACACGGCTTACTGTCGTCTAGGACATTTTTGCAATGACGACAGATTGTCATGACAGCAGTGGGAACAGCTAGCACGACAGTCGTAAAACGATAAAAGATTGTTACGACTAAATCGTGACGGCAAATCTATCGTAGCCACGTCGTCGCGATCCAATGGGAAAAGCTAGATACGATAGTCGTTAAACGATAAAAAAAATTAACGAATAACAATCGTTATAATGGGAACGCCTAGAGACGACAGTCGTCCAACGATAAATTAATCGTTGCGACATAGTGGGAACGCGCCCTTAGTAAAATGAGGTGACCGAGGACGAGCACATCCGATTCTTAACGAACATATCCGAACTAGTTTTGAACGGGACAAATGAGGGAATGACGTCATCGCCTCACCGGCTTCATCGCTTTAAGTAAATGTACTGCCGCAGTACAAACCATACAAATGTCCTCGCCTCATTTCAAGTGGTACTATGTACTGGTTCAGTACAGAATGTCATGTTACTCTTACAAAATTTTAAAATCAAGAAAAAATACAGAAGCAATTAGTGATGTGACGAATGCCGAAATTTTCACATATGCAAATGTGAATGCAGATGCGAATATTCATATCGAATATTCGCGAGCGCGAATACAAATTCTCTTCGTTTGTGAAATAAATTCGCCAAAACTGCAACGTTTCTGGCGAATACGAATGTCATTAATCACGCGAATATTCGCGAATTTGAAAATTCGTTACATCACGAGAAGCTATAATTTACCTCAAATGTACTTGTAAATGATATTTTTTGAAGAAACTTTTGGAGCAAAATTGACACAGGTGTGTTTTTTCATTTTCATGGACTCGAAGCCTGAAATATAATTGCATCGTGTGTTATGGATCAATAAACATATACAGAAGTAATAATTGACCTCTAGTGTATTTCTAAAGTATATTTTTTGAAGAAACGTTTGGAGCAGAATTGACATAGGTGTGATTTTTCTTGTTGTGCATTTCACGTCTGTAATCAAAGTTACTTAAATTATTTTGTTATACAAGACACAGTATCGCAGGGTCATTACAGACTAGTTTGAGAACCAGTGCCCTATCTGGTTCGGTTTATACATCTGTCTTAGAACTCGGCTGTTTACAGTTTGAATTTCATGAATTGTATTTGAACAAGGTGCCTATTGTATTCATTAAGCAAAAATCAAACAAATCCCACATACAAAATAATCTATACTTGATATACAAAATAAAATTATTGAGAGCAAGTTTAAATGTTCATAATTATATTTTTATGTTTTCTCTTTTATAAATATGAAATGAGTTCATGAATTTTATTTATACAAAAATTATATTATAATAATTTTTATATTAGTACTACAAAAGCAGCAAATGAAAATAATGTAGGTATACTATAGTTACGAGTGCGTGACTCGAATCAAATGCCGTTAGAATGACTAGAGTTTATTAGAACTCTGTATAACACAGGTACAAATATAACAATAGCAAAGTCACTTATTAGATTCCCGATTGTAGTACACACGTCTTGTTTCGCTCGTGGTTCTCGCTCGACTGCCCCCCCCTCCATCAGGTCATCGTTTTATACTGCCATGTCCCCGTATCTAAGTCAACTTAATCCACCACACCTGGCTAATGACTCGGCCGGAAACTGCCATAAAAGAGTACAATAAAACAATGGGTCGTTTTCTAATCACAAATTTCAAACACAAAGTAAACAAAAGAAGACGATAAAAAAGAGTAACAATTAGTTTAAACGCCGGCAGGTAATAAAATGTGTTTGTTACAGATATGCAGGTGGATTTTGTTTTTGTCGGGACCTGTGTTGTAACACTATTTATTATACCAGAAATATGGTGGTCTAGTAGTACCTTCGGTGCCTCAGTCTAATATAAAATTTTAGGTATATGAATGTAAACATATTGAAAAAATGTAATAGTCGTGTGGAAAGCTTCAATATATAACCAAAATAATTTTAACTAAATAATTGTCACTATCTTAGCATTAGTCTCAAATGTGTTCTGGATATCTACTTCGAAACCTTGGGGTTTCCTACCTTTTCATGTTTACTTCATACGGTCTTTGGCATTTCTTCTTATTCTCAAGCAATTGGCACGCATTCGACCTTCATGACGTGATGCTAGTATTTCTTGGATCGATTCCTTCTATCGAGACTTGGTTTTTTTTAAATAATGAATAGGTTTGCGTTTGACTGACATTGCGCCTGATGTCAGGCGGAAATGCAGTCTAAGGTGGAGCACGCTTACCCAGAAGATACCTATTCACGCGAGACTTAAAGACACCTAGATTGTATTTTTCGGGAAAAACAGACGACGGTAAAGAGTTCCACTCTTCAGCGGTGCGTATGGTAAAAGTGGAAGCATAGCGTTTCGTCCGCTTCGTCGGTATTTCCACCATATATCGGTGGCGTGAGTGCGTACGTCTGCTTGTCCGGTGATAGAATGGTGAGGGAGGAACCAGCTCATGCAGTTCAGAGGCACACGCCCCGAAGTGTATCCTATAGAATACCGACAAACTAGCGACTTTACGTCGATGACTTAGGCTCTGAAGCCTCTCGTCGAATAGTCGGTCATTGTCTATCAGTTTCCTAGCTCTTTTCTCTATTGACTTGAGTGTCTCTGACTGGTATTTAGCTGAGCCATCCCAAAGATGAGAGCAGTATTCCATGCAAGACCGTACTTGTGCTTGATAAAGATTCAGCCACTGAAGTGGTGTGAAGTAGGTACTGCTTCACCTTTGACAGGAACCCTATAGCTTTTTGCCAGCCAGCTGAGCAAATAGATAGATGTTTATTCCCCATATATACTGAGTTTCTACATCCTGCTAGCCATTCATTCCCTTACTGATTTAAATTTGAGATAAACTCCATACAAGTAATGGCATTTTTCTACCAATGGTATGGGGCAGAAGAATGGACAGTAATATACAGATACCTGGCCACAAGTTTAACATTTTACAATCTATAACATCTATCTTCTATCTATATATATAATGAAAATGGTGTTCGTTTGAGGCTCAATCACGCTTAAACCACTGATCGTATCGACATGAAACTACCACCATTCGATGCGAAATTTTTCCTAGATGGTTTATGGCTATCTATCTTCTATATATATATAATGAAAATGGTGTTCGTTTGAGGCTCAATCACGCTTAAACCACTGATCGTATCGACATGAAACTACCACCATTCGATGCGAAATTTTTCCTAGATGGTTTATGGCTATCTATCTTCTATATATATATAATGAAAATGGTGTTCGTTTGAGGCTCAATCACGCTTAAACCACTGATCGTATCGACATGAAACTACCACCATTCGATGCGAAATTTTTCCTAGATGGTTTATGGCTATCTATCTTCTATATATATATAATGAAAATGGTGTTCGTTTGAGGCTCAATCACGCTTAAACCACTGATCGTATCGACATGAAACTACCACCATTCGATGCGAAATTTTTCCTAGATGGTTTATGGCTATCTATCTTCTATATATATATAATGAAAATGGTGTTCGTTTGAGGCTCAATCACGCTTAAACCACTGATCGTATCGACATGAAACTACCACCATTCGATGCGAAATTTTTCCTAGATGGTTTATGGCTATCTATCTTCTATATATATATAATGAAAATGGTGTTCGTTTGAGGCTCAATCACGCTTAAACCACTGATCGTATCGACATGAAACTACCACCATTCGATGCGAAATTTTTCCTAGATGGTTTATGGCTATCTATCTATCTATATATATATATAAGCAAAGTTTGTTTTCTTTGTCCGAGGTAAACTCGAAAACTACTGGACCGATCAGCATGAAACCACAACCATTCGACGTGGAATTAATCTTAGATGGTTATAGGCTATATATATTTTTCAAATTCTATGAGCCCTTTGCCATGTTTTCTCGATTTGTTTGTTTATTAATTTATTTGAATAAGGCGGTACGAAGTTCGCCGAGTCAGCTAGTTCCTTTATAAGAAGGAAGTATTTTAAATTATTATATATAGTACATGTAAAAAGTAGCTGTCCTGGCAGACGTTGTCTAGCCTTAAAAATAAAATAAAATCTGGAACCGGATTCCAACGCCACCTACCGTCCAATTGTGAATCTAAACAATTCTCGAATCCACCTGAATAGACACAAAAATTTCATAGGAAGCAAGGAAGGTACACCGAGAGATTTTATATATATCTCCAACCGTGGTGTGGCAATATAATTTCTGTTTGTGGTGCACCCAAACAGAAATGGGTCTAGTATCACCCCAACGTGGCAAACCCTACACTCGCCAATGCGTTTCCCCCACAGTCGATAGACTTTTCCCTACATTAAAAGCCTAATACACTCCGAGTGTATAAGTTAAAGAAAATGTAACTTAGATTAAGTTTAAAATTAAGGAATAAAGGCAAATCAATGTACAAAAGATAGAAAATGATAATGTCTAAAGAAATTATGGCGACTTAGCCACCGAGATATTTTACTTACTTGTGGGAAGTTAAAGAGAGTTTAAGTCGAAACCTTTTCTGGCATATATCACATTCGTATGGCCTGTCTTTGGTATGCTGGGACATATGTTCAGTTAGTTTTGACCGCGTTAAGAACCTTCTACCGCACGAGACACATTCAAATTGCATCGAGTCTCTATCGTGTATATTGAGGTGATGCGACTTTATATTAACCACCACTGAAATTAAAAATAAAATACTCTTGGAGGATAGAATTGAGGATTTAGAGCAACACTAAATCTATGCAATGTGTTGCAACTCTACGTAAACAGTGTAGATAGTGAAGCTGGGACGCATTATCACCCCAGTGTCATATCAAGTTGACAAAGTGAATTTTCTACAACCACCGTAAAACGTGCGACATACATCATATGGTCGGTCCCTATATTTTACCGACTATTCATTTGCTTTACTATTGTATAAAATTTGAAATAAGCTCCATACAAGTAATGCAGTTAACCATCGGTTGAATTCTGATTCAACTGATGGATAGTCAAGATATAGGAACAGGCAATAGGCAATAAGACTATGGAATTGATATGTACTCCAACCTCCCATCGTAAGACTTCTCAGACTTTTGTCTGCCTAAAGTAGTTATCGCTTTAATTTTATTGAAGCATAAGTATGTATCTTGGTCGCAATTTTATCATATTCTTTTAGAATACTTATAAGCAGGGCTTTTTTGTGGGGGCTCGTGAGGGCACGCAGTACCCTTAAAGGAATTTTCGAAAATATCGAAAAATTGCTATTAAAACTGAAAAATGAAAAAAATCAACTTTGGTAACGTTTACAAGAAAAAAGGATTAAGAATTGGTTTTTTGAACAAACAAAAAATTATAGACTTACAACTTTCGAGAACTAGCGTGCCCCAAAAAATAAATTACAAAAAAAGACCTGCTTATAAGTATAACAAAGACTTTGAGAATCTACTTACTCTTTTTACAAATTTGGCATTGCTGTTTTATACTCAAATGTTTCCTTTTAAAATGTGCTTCTCTACTTCGTTTTGAACGAAACATTTTACTGCACATATCACATTTGAAACTTGGCCTTTTATCATCTGCCTTGTGTAATACCAAATGTGCTTTCAAATTTTTAAATGTCTTTCCACATTCTTCACAAACCTGAGCTATCGGAGTTGTTTTAGCAGTCTTAATTTTTTTTGGTCTACCTCTCCTTCTTTTGACTCCTGGAAAAATTTACAAAGAAATAAATTCAACTATTAAACTAAGTTCTGTTGACGAACGTTTTATGCAATTCACACATACATACTTGTGAGTTTAAAAATTATTGCTATATAATCGAGGGCTTCATAACATATCGGTGTATACGCAAAAATGCCCTTTATTTGTTGTTTACTAAAAACTATGAGTGTTACAATTTAGAAAGTCTTACCAAGGCTTGAAAAGGCTGACTTATATAAACTAGTTTTGTGTTATTCACAATTTTGTCAGTTGTGTAAAATTGCACTTTTGTCTGTACGCCCATTTGTTATGAAGCCCTCGGTATATATAGTTAATAATCAACAATTAACTCCTAACCAAGCTTTTGTTAATTTCATCTTTTATCACTTCTGGTGATTATTTCCTTTTTGAAATAAATATCATAGCAGGTGCCACATTAGACGCCAATGATTCTATCAAGTTCCATTTCAAGAATCCATGGACATTTAGTCGCAATGACAATAAGGCCACATTAACTATAATAGATATTTATTAACTATTGAAAAGTTTATGTTCTACATCAATTTATGCACCACCTGCTTTGGTATATTTGTTAAGATTATCCTTTAAGTTTGGTTCATTATAAGAAATTACTTTAAGTGTATTTAGTCATAAGGCTATTTTATTATCAAGTATGTATAATAAACTGTAATATTACTGCCACGGGCTGTCTGGAAGAGATGTCTGTTTACCAATAAGATTGCTTTTTGTGCATAATCAAAATAGTGCTAGCTCATATGCTTTCTGGAATTTTATACAATAGAGTAAAAGCCTATCTATCTTACTCATGAATTTTCTTATTTGTTATTTTGGTGAAGTGGTGAGTAAAATGTTATCTATTATATATCTTAATTATGAATAGCACACCCACCTGTTTCACAAATATTTCAAATCCATTAGATGATTGTCTGGAAGAAATAGCTATTAGTGATATTATTTTATGTACTAAAATATAAAGTATATTCTTACCACTTCTAATATGTATTGAAGGTATTAAAATAGAACTAATTAAATGATTGTGTAGCTCATGAACTGGAGATTTTTAAATAACCCAATAACTTACAGATACACATATAATATACTATACTCAGTAAGACAAAGAAATAATAAAAGGAAACAAAAATATTATTATAGTTATAATAATGACATGACATACTAAAATTTTTAGTTTTGTCAGTTAAGTATTCTTTAATAAGATACTTTATAGTTTGGTTTTAAATTTAGAAAAAGGCAGATCTACTATTTCATTTGGAATCTCATTGAAGAAGTATACCTACCCCACGAAAAAGGACAGTACTTCTTGCAATCTAAAAGATGGCAATGACAGTTTATTACTATGCCTGGTGTTGATATTGTGAATAACATCCTTATATTGTTTATAGACACTCAAATTATTATGAATATAAATTATATTATTAAAAAAATATTGACAGTCTCATAATACAAATTTCCTTCAAGCATTCTCTGAGAGACTCCCGAGGGCCGAGGTTGTAAATTGACCTTAGGGCTCTTTTTGTAAAGCAAATATAGTCTCTAAATCAGCAGTGTGGCTCCATAGTAAAATACCATAGGACATGATACTATGAAAATGACTAAAATAATCTAGTCTAACAGTCTCTTCATCAGTTAAACCTAACTCTTCTGACTGCATATGCAGCAGAACTAAGTTTTCTTGAGAGACTAGATATATGAGTGCCCCACTGGAGCTTCTGATCTAGGTTATATGCCTAAGAATAAAGTTGAACCTACAAGACAATAGTGTCATTAAGAGTAATATTAACATCCTATCCTTTTTATTGGGTATAACAAACTTAACACATTTAGACTGGTGTGCACTGAAATTTAACCGACGGTTAACCAAAAATAATCGGTTTTTCCATACATTTTTGGCGATTATTTTATTTTAGCCATCGGTTAAAAGTCGGTGCACACCAGCTTTAGTTTTGTTCTGATTGAGTAAAAAATTATTTACAGTAAGCCAATATTTGAGTCAAGGCATTGTTTACATTGTCAAGTTCTGTTTATTTCTGTCAGCTTTAAATAAAAGTGATGTGTCATCAGCAAACAACACTACCTCACACACACACACACACACATATATATATATATATATTTAATTCATACCAAGAGAATATAATTACTAACTTTTTACATCAATCTTCTCTTCAATATATTCATATTTGATCCCTTTAATAACACTCAAATATTCATTATCTGAGTTATCATCAGTTACATCTTCAATTTTCAGACATGACCTATCTTTTAGTTCTAGTATTTTTTGATCACAATTGCCATCATAATTATCATCACTTGCGATTGAACTTTCTTCCAATTTGATCTCAATTTTTTCTTTATTTATAACATTATCAGAATTTGATTTTAGATAAGAATCACTCTTCAAAGCCAATAATTTAAATTTATTAAATGTTATAGTTTTTTTGTAGCATTTTATGCAAACTTTTGTTGTGAGCTTAGAGTCTTCTGTCACCTGAAAAATTGTTAGAAAAAAAAAAGAAAAATTGTTGTTGTTAGACCGAAATTATTCTTGTTATTTTCTAAGAAAATTCAATAAAGAGTATATTTTACTTTTGTATTTCATATAATACCCTAGTGTATATCAATATTATCAATGGTGGGCCAGAACAATTGAGGTGGGGTAATGCTGAAAATGTGTTGTCCTAGAATTAGTGAAGAGAAGTATACATATGAGCCAGTACATTTGTCCCATACAATACATTTGTACTGATATAATCCAAAATTTGAAATGTGCCACTTCTAAATTTATGTCATGCTACTTACTACTCAAAAGTAATAGAAAGGACAGAACAAGGCTTATGCTACAACAGTGCAATAATGTATCTATGGATATTCACATGACAATGAGGGACATGACAATGTCATAGTACAATTGTTAGCAAAATGAGGTGACAGAGTCCAAGCACATCTGATTCATAACGAACATTTCCAAACTAGTTTTGAATGGGACTCGCTTTAAATGTACTGCCTAAGTATAAAAAACCATACAAATCTCCTCGCCTCATTTCAAGTGGTACATTGTACTGGTTCAGTACAAAATGTCACGTTACTTTTACAAACTTATTTTAAAATCATGTACTGCCCAACATTGGAATCAACAAAAAAATGGGAAATTGAATTCCCAAATAGAAAGTTGAACAAGTTGTGCATGTATGTTTGAGTAACAAGATTGTGATTGCTAGTGTTTTAGTACATTTATTTCTTTTTTGTTTCGACACTCTTGTTGCCGCTATGTGATATAATTTCAATTAACATAATGCCCTTTATGGTAAAGGAAAACGGCTTTTTAGATCTGGTTTAGAAGTTTAGTTTCATTTCTAATGTAGCCGAATTGAAGAATAACATTGTTTACCTTAATATCCAAACAAAACAATACTACGTCTGCAAAACTATCATCACATTTTCTCATACGAATTTGGCATATATCCATAGTAGGGTCAGCGATGAGACAAATTCGGCAAACATCCATAACGATTGACTTTCAAATACAACCTGGTTAGTGGTGAAATAGTAAATACTTGACTATTAATTTTAATTTATATTTTGGAGGTTAGAGTTGTTTGTATCGCAATCATAGGATATAGTTTTTTTATATATAATATTTATGGCTTGGCAACTAGGCCTTTAAGCCAGGTCTTAATTAAATTAATTTCAGTTCACTTCATTTTTGTTCGTTTTGTATTATAGTTTGCCGATAGTGTTTTTAATATATTTAAGTGCGAGTGAAACAAGTGGAGGTTGGAACGGCGCATATTTATTTATGTACTACACGAAAAACTACATGTATTTAATACAATACGTACTGTCAACTTATAATACATAGTTCCACGAAATTCAAATTTAAAAAATACACATTATCTTCTTAAATGAAATTGGAAAGTCAGTTTTTGATAGAAATTTACAAAAAATACACGTGTTAACGAAGAAAAATTATTAAAAAAAAATTACAAGTCAGACCCAAAATTTAACAGTAATATTTCTATTTTATTTCTACGTTGGTAAATTATTTATAATTTGCGGAAAATGCCTTGCTGTGGTCCTTATGGCGTATATTGTGGTCCCTGCGGGCCATATTGTGGTCCCTATGGTCCGTGTTGCGGCCCATGCAGCGGTCCTTGCGGACCGTGTGGTCCATGTTGCGGACCATGTCGGCCTTGTTGTGGCCCATGTCCGCCATGTGGTCCTTGTCCACCACGTGGCCCTTGTCCGCCATGTGGACCTTGTCCACCCTGCGGCCCTGCCCCACCATGTGGAACGTGTCCTCCCTGCAACCCCTGTCCAACTGGCCCCTGCCTGCCTTACCAAACATGCTGTTGAAGAACTAAATTCTACATAAATTTTGTGTTGTGTATCCGGATAGCTCGGCTGCAGTCAAGCACAAGCAAAATTATTCGCGAGTAAGCTGTCACGTGGATGTCGCCGTTATTTATCAGTGAACGTAAAAATAAGGATTTTTGATGAAACTTATTAAATTTATGAATTAGTAAAATTGACGTTCTTTCTTTTACTAGATTGAATACTTTATATTGGGTTAGAAAATGGAATCGCACATGAGGTGTGCTAGTGTTCTGCAAGCGCTCATCACCAGGGAGGAACGTCTTCAGAGCTTTACATTGAGTATAGCTGAGCGTTGCGGGCTCTCTGCCCTGCCCTCTATCTCGGAAACGATTGGGCGTATAAAAGTTTTTTAAGACAAAATTTGACGCACTTTTTATGCTATATATTTTTTATAATAACTATTAACGTCATTACAGCTCTAGGTAGAAACCGTGAAACGCGAAAAACTGATTTTTGTGACCTTGAGACTTTTCAGACAACAAAACAACCTTGAGTTGTGTTCCGGCATTAGTGACCAGGTTCCCGAGATCAGCAGCGCATTTTTTTTAATAACCTGAAGTAGGCAGACGGCCTACCTGATGGAAAGTGGTTACCGTCGCCTATGGACGTTTGCAACACAAGAAGTGTCGCTAACGCGTTGCCGACCTCTAAGAAATTTTATAACGCCCTTCTTAAAGAACCCCATGTCATAGCACAAAGGGAAAACCGCGGCGGGAAGTTCTCTCCAAATTATTATTGTACGCGGAATAAATGTGCTAGAGAACCGTTGCGTAGTTGAGCGTGGTAGCTCAAGGAAATGGGGGTGAATATTCCGTCGCTGGCGAGCGGTGCGGTTGTAAAATTGAGGCGTTGGCACCAGATCAAACAGTTCGTTGCAACTCTTATACAGGCGGTAAAATACGCAGAGGGACCCAAAGTCCTTTCAATGGTGGCTTTGTTGCACCTTTGGTGTTGCAAATGTCCATAGGCGATGGTAACCGCTATCCATCAAGTGGGCCGTCTTTATAATTATATACAATGTACTCTTTGGTCTACCTGTCTGCTGAACTCCTACAGTAAAAGTTTAAAAAAAAACTTTTAGAACATAAAATGAAGGTTATAAGTTTACAGCTTTATAGCTCACATTCCGAGGTGAAATCGCTAATATGACCGGACTGCTATTACATTAATGTACTCTGTGGCTAAAAGTCGTATTTGGTCAGTCACTAACACTAACGCAGGTGGGGCAAAGGCGTAAGGCGAATGTAGTATGTGGCTAATTCGGGTCTCAGCGCATTTGTCGTGGAAGTATTTTGTGTACTAAAACAAAATTCGCAGTAAGTTTCTATGCTCCTCAATATTTCGGCTGCCAAAGCCTACCGCCTCGGTTGAAGAGCTACTAACTGATATATTTTATAATTACAAGCTTGTGAATAAAAATCGATCACAATTGTAAGGGGTTTAAACAATTGAAACAACAATAATTATAATCTTAACTTTTATTTTAGTGTAAGAACTTTCAATACAGTAGCAAATTCGTATCAAATATTAAAAAATGCCACATTACAGAAGATTGTACATTAATACAAAGACAAACGTCATTATACGTTCTTTATGATATAAAAACCGCAGCGCGGACGATATCTCAAACGATAAAAATAGACAGGCACATTGAAATTATAAACTAACAATAATAATATAATGTCTAAAATCAAATCACGACTTGTGATGTAGTGTGCATTAAAGTCAGTTACAGCTGCCGTTTCATTAAAGAAATCTACGCTAAATAACATTCAAATTGGATTAAAAGTTAAATTAATATCGCAAATGTATTGAGAGTTCGTGTTGTACTCGACGCTCAATTTGTGGACTAAGGCTGTGTTACCGATCATAACGGCAAGCGGAGCGGAGCGGAAGCGGTGATGAGAGCGGCGCCATAAAATAATACTTATAATGTGTGGACCCGCATGATTTCAGTCCAACTGTTGTTTGGAACGAAGTCTTAAAACGAAGTTCACATTCGTATGTTGGTCACTAACATAAAATAAATTGGCGGCCATCTGCAGCATCTCATTTGTGAATTCTGTAATAAGTCGAACTCAGACGACCTAATTATATACTTTACGTGTGTTGCGGAACGTAAATTACGCCACTGCCTATAAAATTACAGTAATTTTCTACGATAAGTGCGATAGATTAACGACAAACGCACTAAATAATAAATATTGATACTTGCACAAGCATTCTAAAGTTGAGGAGCGTTTTGATAAGCTTGGTAAAATGAAGATGTTTTTCTCAAAATCGAGTTTTGACTTTACGCACTGAACCCTTCAAATGTAAATAATATCTATTTTTAAACCGCACCACTGTCGCTACAGCTTTCGCTCTACGCATCGCTGTGATCAAGAACACAGCTCTAGTGAGTGGTCATGTATAATTATACAATTTCCACCATCTCTCAGTATTAAAAATTATGATGACTTAAAAAACAGTTTATACAAATTATAGGCATAACAATCGTGTTAACATTTTAAAACAACGAACTCTCAGAAAGAATAAAAAGGAATTATAAGCTAAAGATATTGCATAAAACTTTTCATACATTCGCACAGTACGCGCAAAACTTAAGTGCGGTTCGAGTGAACTTAGGTACCATATTTGCACAGGTGTAGTCAAATGTTTACGTTGATTTGTGCCTGTGATGTGTACCTTACGATGTCGGCGATGGCATTTCATTCTGGATACCAATCGAACGAGAGTGGAACACTCACTTCTCCGCGCTGTCTTTGAACCTTTTAACAGTGTTCTGCCCAACGACGTGTATGAATTTCAGAGACGTATTTAAGTTTTGCTCGAACCATAGACAATTTATTAAAATTAATATTTACTGAATATACAATTTTATTTCATCACTTTGTCATAATAAAAATGGACCGAACAATAGTCTGCAAACATAGTGAATTAGATTTAAATATTTCTAGACCAATTTACTATCAAAATATTAGTAAAATGAACTTAGTGTCTATAACCGTATAACCGTAATATTATATAGGATATTTATAGATGAAAAACAAATGCATTGCCGTTATTGTTTGCGACACTGATATATTATATAATTATGTATAATAAATAGTGTATAATTATACTAAACCAATCTGCTTCAGTCGCGTCATATGCAAAGCGGTAATTTAAATGTCAGTAATATCTGCTCTACTAAATGGCGTTATGAGTAATACAACCTATTTTTTTTAAACTGGGTCGTTATTGAATATACGTTTAATTTTAACAAACTTTCGAGAAATTAAAAACATAATTTAAATTGCTTTTGTTCTTGTAAATTCCCTACTATACCAATATCAGGTCAATCAAATTGCAGGTCGTCGACTAACACCAAACAACAGAGTTATTGCGACAACAAGAAGTACCACAATTATCAAACAATTGAATTGTACACAAGCGCGTACAATGCTTGCTTATAAACAATCAATATCCTAACTATTGTTCATTTTCAATCAATATTAAGTTAAGCGTTTATTTGAAAATAAAAATGTACAACAAAAAATTACTCTACAATTTCTGGCCAAAATATTTCGTTATTGAATTAACAACAATTATTTTGACAATTACTGTTATCTTCTTCTGTATATCTATATCTCTATACTTCATAAATCCACTTATGGTTTGACCCACAATGCCATCTAGTCAAAGTAGATATGGATCGAATGTTTTTAAAAATAAGTTTTTATATTATCATGTTTACACTTTTATGCAGGCACATTCCTCTCACCCTAGAGATGCATAGCATACTAGAATATAAAAACATACAACAGTCCAAATTTCTATTGAATATGGAAAAACATAAACTCGTTAATAACTTGTTGTGTAAAATCTATACGCTATTTATTTATATTAAAATATAACTCTAGTCATTACTAATTGTCAAAAAATGTTCTAAAGTTAATTTATTATCATTACCTAAATACAATTCTCTCCATTTATATAAAAAAAAGAAATAAATAGGCACATCACATTCACTCAGAATGTTTATTAAAACTAATAATAAAAAAGAAACGCTACTATTAATAAAATTAATTTCACATTGTTCGCTTAATGGTAAAAGAATTAATTACATCGACAGGTGAAAGGGTATTTGTTCCAAGCGACATTTCGGTGAGAGACTTGGCTCGGCACAAACGAGCCACCAACCACAGATACCGGTGGCCAGCGTCAAACACGATTTTCATACATTTTGTAGGAACATGCACCCAATGTGGTCGATGGCGGCCATGCGTTACAGAAGTGTCATCGACTCGAGAGAAATTTGTTATTCTGTGCAATGATACTTACTGGTTGCGCCGAGGGACACCTCCTTATAAATTCTTCCTACCCGTCCTCACCATCAAGAAAAGAATAAACTTTTAAATGAAAAATGCGCAAAACAAGGGACATTCAGCTAGTTTCAGTGCTGTCTCCGCAATACATATAACGATTGTTGGAACATAAAGGAAAATAAACTGTTATAACTTAATTTAATGATCATAAGCATAACCTAGTGCGTGAACCCCCCGGGGACGATCGCAGTGTGGCAGTGGACTGGTGGCGAGCTAAGTCACTCTTCCCTTGCTTCTTCTTCCACGTCCCTTTGCCTTCTCCTGGCCATCGCATCGTGCCCGCACTTACCTTCCAATTCTAGTTGTATATTTAACGATTTCACAGATTTTTTATTATATTAGATTTATAGAGATAATTTTATGTTCTTCGTGTTAGATGTATGTAAGGCGAGTGACATGTATAATTTATAAAGATATTATGATGTAATGAGGTCTGATGGAAATAACAGAGTTGCGTTAATCGCAAATAAAGACAGCCTGATTCCCTTCGGGATGAGCAGCGCCGACCTTCAACAGCTACCTAGAAGACGACATTTCAACGACAAACAAAAAAATACCGGTAGTTGTGGTCGGTGGCTCGTTTGCGCCTAGCCTTAACATAGTGGATTTTTGACATCCTAATGTCTCAAAGAAACATTAAGAACCTGGTCTCCAATTACAATGGAAATTTATTCTTATTTGTACAATAAGAGACATTGTTTGTTAATTATGCGTGTTTTGGTTAATTTGAAATATAAAACTCTTCTCTTGTCACGTTTACAACAAATAGCATTTCACACGTCGATTATGTTTAAAAACAAACCACAATTATATTGCAGCATTGCTAATACAACACGTGATCTTATGGCTTTCCGGGTGTTTGTACTAAAATTATATAATAATAAAAAGTATTTCGCCTTACTCGAAAATATTTCTAAATAAAACTGCCAGGGAACGAATACTACATACATAAAATTTTATGTATATTTTATTAATTTAAAAACCAGCGTTTGCGCATCATTGTTACCTTAACTTTGTACTGTTATTGGCACTGAAAAATGACCAAAGATTTAAATTACAAAAATACTGAAAGATTCATCGCGATTTATGCCTAGTTCTATTTGGAAATTAATATATAAATTAAGTTCTCTCGACATTATATACGCTACACCAAGAATTATATGCTATGAAAAACATGTTTGGTATGCTAAAATTAAATTGCAAGCAATTTATTATAATTACATACAACTTGAGGTTTTGAAATTGTTTAAAACTTTAACGGATTATTTTTTTGCAAATAGATTTATTTATAATTTCAAATGTACTTTAATCGTCCGTTTACAAATAAAATTACTTGAAAGAAGCAAGTATACCTATGATATATTTTCGAGTAAAATACAAAGATATAAGATAAATCAATCAAATCAAATCTGAAAACATTAAGTACTTAGGGATTTAATAAAAAAGTCAGCTTATTATTATGAAATAATATAAAATACATTTTAAAATTACACACCCAAGTGTTGAATCATGTATGCTCAATTGATAGAACCGAACTACTCAGTAACATAACTGTATTTATATGTATATATTTTCATATAAAAGAACTCAAATAATTACTGATGTTTATTGCGTTATACCTAGTAGAATGAGCGAAATACTTTATGGCCCCTTTTAGTCAACAATAGGTGGCTTGCGCGGCCTTGTAAAATTCAAACAGACAGTTAAAATGTTGCCGGGGACTATAAGGAAAAATTTGAATAATATATTTTCATCTTTCTGAAACATGGCAGTAGTATAGCTGTCTAGGTATAAAGAAAGAACAAGTAAACAATAAAATGCTATTAATACCGTTAAATAAATTCTAATTTTAAAAATAATATTAAAGGCTGTCACATATGTAATACAAGTTTTCTAACGCTAAGTCCGGTTTAATTGTATGACGAATCGGTGGACATCGTACCGGAAACACTGATATTAGGCTGGGTTTATAATATAGAATCGGTAATTTACCGTAAATTTGTATTTACACAGTATATTTAGGTTATAATGTTGTAACAAACATAGGATCAACGGCAGTACCCTATAAAATGCATGCAGAGAGAAATTGTTTTAACATGTTGGTATTAAGTTATTTTGATGTGAATATCAGTAATATTTGTTACACTTTAAACTTAATGCATAATTTTCTGATAAAAAGACCTTAAAATACGGTACTATTAGATAAAATCTCATACATTGATGTACATTCGATGAAACAATACCGAATACATATCGATACTGTAACGAGAGTGACCTTAACTATATTATAAACCGAGCTTACAACAATCGATATTGTACCTTTACAAACACCGAGCACATGATTTACGGATATGCTAGAGCTCGGTGCAAATTGTATTGCTACTACCCTATTGGGCCTCGCCAAGAGCCGATGAACTGAAAGTTGACTGTAAACTTCGTGTTCAGTCGGTAATGTTCGGCAATTTTCGGAGATAATGTAAAGTACATTGATTATGTTTAGTGCGACTCTGTTGCCGCTTGCGCAGGCGGCACTGGCACGGCGAGTGGGGATCGTTGCCGGTCAAACATCTCTAGGATCAGCTTCGGGTCGGTCCCGGCCGGTACCGTCACGGTGCCCGTCTGTGTGAAACGCGCCTTATGAGTACCATCTCACGTTCTTCTCTGCTCCAACGCGTGGCGGCCGCGCGTGTTTATCGTCGGGGTCTAATAATATTTGTTACATTTAAGGCATTTTATTTTGCAAAGATAATTCGATAACTTAAGTTAAAGTTACCAAAAGACCTTCCCAAGTTACTTGCTAATACTATTGAAAGGAAGAATTAATTACTTCAATTTAATACAGTCTACATTTTTTTAAACCCTATTATTTTATTGAAAACATAAAAAAAATAAAAAAAAATAATTTTAAGATTTTTGTATCTTGAAGAAATTGACTGATAATTGGATGGGCTGCCAACAATAGTATAGTTACCCTTTAAAGCTAAGTTAATAATTAGAGGCCAAAATGAGAATTTATCATATTCTCAATTACATTGATAACTATGATCATATAGTTGCCAAACATCATAAAATTACTGTTACTTTAGATTATTATCAATATAATAGATCCGTAAACGTTTTACCAAAAGTCTGAAAGCAACTTAGGATTGTCTTTATTTGTATTATCTTTTAAAAATCTTCAATGTTAATGAACGAACCCCTCTTCCAAGTTTCGTAACAAACACGAGCGGACACCACAACATTGCGCAGGATACAGTTCATAAAGTTAGTTAGTTTGTTAGTACATAAAAACATTTATATTAATTTAGATCTAAAAGAAATTTTACATGGTATAGATAGAAGCATAAAAATAAAATTAAATAGTAAATAAACTGGTAAAATTTCAAGGGGGCAAAGAGCATGCAATAGAAGGCATATTACTTAGAATTTAATAATAGTGTAAGTAATAACAATATTAGCTGTCTATTACGTAGTTTATTTTTAGATTTTTCGAAGTTCAATTATTTGTTAAAAATGTTGTTTCTTATGATATTGATTCCACTATTCCACTTTTACGAAAGAAAATCTATGTTCATTTCAACTGAAAATGCGCGCTTCATTATTCTTGTATTTTTCTTAATTATCCAAATTGCACCCTTTCTTTTTGCTGGAATACAGCAGGTAACGGCCCACCTGATGGAAAGTGCCTATCGCCTATGTACATTTGCAACATCAGATATTATCAACGTATTGTTGGCCTCGGAATAAGTTTATACCTTTTGCCAACGTAAGAGGACTTTTGAGAAGCTTTGCGTGCAGGAGCGTAGCGACTTAAGCAAGTATAAGAATATTCTAGTAATCTTGAAGGATTTCAATGAGCAACAAGCCTTTGGTGACATGAGTTGTCTCGGAGGATATCCGTTAGAACTACGAATTCAGCACTACATACTTCCCTCTTCTAAGAGTAGACAAGTTTAAAACCAATTTATTTAACATTTTAGTATTGGTGTGACCATTGACCATAAATCGTGACCAGCTACGATTTATATGTATTTGAAAGGCACTCAGCTTCGACCAACAAATCAGAACATCATCTAACTAAATCTAAAATAGATCGGTGAATAAATAATAAATATTTACATTGTAAATTTTCAAATATTTCCAACGTGACTTAGCAAAATTGACGATAATTACGTAAAAGACAGCCGTAATAAAATATATAAAAGCAAAGTGTTTGTATACCTCGATGCGCGTGATGACTCCTTCCTCGCGACTGTGCTCTAGGACTACAAACAAAAACACAAAGCGCCCGTCAAACATACAAACGGATAACATATAATCGATACAAAAAATATAAATGATGGTGTATGAAGCGACGCTCTGTGATGCACCACAGATTAAATTTATAGAAAGTCATTCATAGAGTAGATAAATTGCACTATAAACTGTGGACCCGAGAAAAAAGATTAATGAGTAGGTATAAGAATTAATCACAGGTCAAAATAAAGATTAATGGATGGTATGAAAGATGACATGAAGATTTTTGGTGTGATACAGGTCATATAACAGAATAGAACATGGAATGATGAAATATATGATAAGTCAATTAGTAAGGTGGGGTTAAAAGAGAGTCATTGAGTCCAAAAATTATAATTTATGGTGCATTTTTTAATTGCAGAGACTAAGTTGACAATTGCAAATGTCAAACTTGTGTTTTGACACATTATTTTTAAGTTGTCATTTTTACATAATCACTCCGACATTGGATAAATCGACGCACATTAAAGCGTTGTAGCCATCGCCAAACAAAATAGAAGTTTGACATGGGCTAATTGTCGAATTAGCCTGGTATTAATAAACGTAGTATAGTTAAACCTGGCCAAGTAGTTGCAGTATCTATGTATATCATTTGACGTTAACAACAAATAGAAACATAATTCACATAATTTTAGTCTGTGGTGCATCGCCGTATATTTTGTTATGACAAAATTTTAAACAAGTAGCCAAAGCTACCGGTGAGCCGAATAAATAAATAATGACTGATGAACGGTTCGATCAGAACTATCTTTAGTAATAAATTAATTAAAAAGTCAAAATTCGATTGTAAAATAACGCTCAGTCGTGTATTTTAATTCGTCTTTAAAGCTTGCTATACTGTTATATTATACTTGTAAACTGTACTTAAGCGTAATTTCAGTATGAAGTGCTTAGTTTAGAACTTTAGAGGCTAAAAATAATGGTAGTTTACTTTTTGTTATTAGGTAAAGAATTAGGTCAACTTTTTTTAAATATTTTTTGTTTGCCGGTAAACAAGCGGCCGATCTACCTGATAGTATGTGATTACTAATACCCATAGCCATTTACAACAATAAGAGATTTCGATTTAATTAATTTTTAATATCTAACGAAAGACTAGGCGTTATTCTAGAGTCTTAGCCTTCTAATTATTGCTAAAATTCAAATTTTGAACGCTTTCGCAATCTTTAGTTGCGTCTTGCAAAGCTTTCGCTTGAATTATATAAATAAATATTTTCATAATATTACGTAATAAAAAAGCCAATTCAAAGCAAATTATTTTGCTTTCATGCATTTTATATATATTCATTACTTAATATAATAAACATTGCACAAGCCACATATCACAAGTTTTTAACTTCATTAAACTTGTTTCCGTAAGGAGATTATTTCGTTTAATTAATTAGTTTTAAGAACTGAGAAAAATAATAACAATATAAGATTTTTATACTTTTAGCCAATTTTAAAAACAATTAGTATATCATACATTTTAATAGAAATGAATTATAATTTTGTAATAATTTATTTAGTCAGTTCCCATAAAAAGAAAATAATAATAATAGACTACAAAAATTAGAGAACCTTAATAAAATGGGACTCCTTATGATGGTACTCCTGGCCCTCGTCTCCCCATTAAGCATTATTTAAATAACTATATACAAGGAATGTTTTAATATTGAATATAGGTTATTTCTGACTTGACTTAGCGAGTATATAATAAACGGGGCTTGTACAACTCTAACCAAGTGCAATCAAACTTTTCTCAAATCATCCATTTCCTTCAATCAAAACCTTTTTAGGTACAATAGTATAGTGATTTCGATATTCTCAAACCATTGTACATTAACATTACTCACTGTTTTCGCTGGTAGAGTTGGTCGTAGTCGTCGTTGTAGTGGTCGTGGCATTACCATCGCCGTTCGCCTCGTTTATCGTCGTTCTTGTAGTCGTCTTTACCACCATCGAACTCGTGTTAACTTGCGAGTTCTGTTGTTTATATTTTAAAATG
Organism: Dendrolimus pini; assembly: GCA_949752895.1. Lineage (NCBI taxonomy): Eukaryota > Metazoa > Arthropoda > Insecta > Lepidoptera > Lasiocampidae > Dendrolimus > Dendrolimus pini. The sequence continues at coordinate 17,438,360 of OX457136.1, forward strand.
AAAATAATAAGCAATTGCTTGTTGGAGACATGGATAGATTTAAGTGCGAAGGAGAAGGCTAATGAACGAGTGACATAGTAAAAGAAAATGAAACAATCATAAAAACCATAGATGACAGAAGAGGAAGAACGTTTAGGCATTTTTTAGACCAAATAAAAAATTGGTGTCAAGTTAAGTTTTAAAATAATATTCAAACAATTAGGCACTGGACGAAAGCGGATCCCACGTGACAGAGCCTCAGTCAATTAAATTCTTCTGTTCCTGTGTATGTCACGAAACTACTCCTAAACGGTTACCTACTTTGATGACATTTTTTGTGTGTGTTTAAGTGGGTCTCAGGATGGTTTAAATTCACAATTGGACCCGGTAGATGGCGCTGCAATCGTGTTTTTTTTTGGCAGGGCCACGACTCTTGCGCTCGTTAATAATTTTATATTTCACTTTAATCATTTTCCATTTTCAACACAAACACAATTATTCACAAAGCCGATATTAGACGGTTCGTTTCTTTCTTTCAATTTGGATAAATAAAGCGTCGCATCTGCGGAACCTTTTTTAGTGGCGAGTAGTATATTATTTATTTTAATGAAGAACGATATTCTTGTTATTGTTCTTAATTTGAATATTTAATATTCTGAGTTTTTATTTTTTTATTTAGGTTTATGGTTTGGCAGCTAGGCCTTTAAGCCAGATCTTAGATTACTATATAGTTTCTTCAGTTTCTTAAGCCTACGTATAGCTCAGCTAACTGTAGGTTATCAACTGCCGCCATTCAACAGAGTTCTTGTGAGAACTCGAAGGCCACATTTGACTATACAGTTAACATTTCTCACAAAAACACATAATTACTACTCAAAAACTATCAGTATGTTCTGAGTTTGCAAGACTTGTTGGTTTTAAAATTAACGAAAAAAAAGACTGTTTAGATTTGTGTTTCAGTTTACCTGCAGGTTGATGTTGAGTTCTGGCGGCTGTTCAGGGGCTGCGTTCGTGTGGTCCCGGACGGAGTCCACCGTTATGTCAGCGGAGGCCGCTGTCACGTCGTGCGCGGTCTCTGGTGTCTCCTCCTATAAACAAATAAACATGGGCCGCCACTTAGTGTGGGATGCTACTTGCCCCAATACTCTGGTGGCGTCCCATTTTTCAAGTACGTGCGCTACCACCGGTTCAGCCGAACGGAGCCCCTGAAGCGCCGCAAATATGACTGCCATTGGAAATGGTTACACATTTGCGGCATTTGGGGTGGAAACTATGGGTCAGTGGGGGTCCTAACACTCCGGATGACAGAGGTTTGGAACCAATTTTTTATCTTTATGCTTGTCACTTCGTCCACGCTTGACGTGAAAACCGTGACGTCATCAAACGTTTAGTAAACATCTCGCGCGATCGAAAGGCTGGCTGGCGTCTATAAAACGTGGGTTTTTATCTTTTTTATTATTTATAGTATATATTTTATCTCTAATTGACGTGAAATCCCGCCAAATTCCCGGGACACAAAGTGTCACAGTATTTAAAAAAGGATGTAAGCTATCGTTTTACTGAAAACAATCGCTCCCGGGAAGATATCACACTTTTTATTATATTTCAGTCACGTAGATCAGTGAAATATTCACATTGGGATTCGATTGTTTTTTAATCTGGCCATTTTAGATCATTCCCCAAAAAAAAAAGCCGGAAATAAAATTAGTTATCGAGTTTTTACGTGATCCTAAACAAACAGACAAGAAATCTAGAAAGATTTGCATCGTGTTCTCCGTTGTTTAGTCTATTTCGGTTGTTTTTTCAAATAGCTTCAATGTGACACGGCATGTTTTGTATTTTATAATATTACAGATATAGATAGATAGATCATCTGCCTTACCTTATGTTCACCGTTCGTTAATGGGGTCTCCTCAGTGGCGCCCCTTAACGCTGCCGCCCATGGCGATAAAATCACGTGGCACTGTGCGATCGTTACCTAAACAACAAAAAAAAAACAGGTAAAATTTATTACCATCAATTTACATAGCGCTTGAGTGGTTATATGAACCATATTTCTAATTTGAATCATTATGACCATCATCTACGCACTTTCTTACTGCATATCTGAGACAGTGTTCAGTAAATATTGAAAAACTAAATAATATGAAAACTTAATAAAACTACGCTCTAACGGTTTTAAGCGCGTGAAATTTATTTGATTTTTATTCCGACGTTTCGGCTACTTCGTGATCACGGAAGACAAAGATGTCAAGTGTCAATGTCACTGAGTATTGACATTGACACTTATTAGTTATAATAATAAAAATGAAGTAACATACCGCGTTTAAAACCGTTAAAGCGTAGTTTTATTATGTATGCTAGTAGCGAAAATGTAAGGAAATATTAATATGAAAACTGTGTGAAAGCCACTTACTTTTGTCGCGGATAATGTGATCCGCTGTAGTTCGGAGGACGAATGCAAGTAGAGAGCTTCACCACGCTTCGAGAAGCATAAACTTGAAATACCACTGCAAAAGAAATTGGGAGAATTAGGACTTTTATAACACCTTTTTGAAAAGCAACATTGTAATGCTGAGGGAAAAAAACCTATTTTTTTTTTACAAGCAACTGGCAGACGGCCCAGTTAATGGAAAATGGTTACTGTTTCCTACATGTTGGCAGTATTAAGGATGGAATAAAGGATATAGGGCAACGTGTACGTAAAAACTACTGGGCTGATCCCGATGTGCTTTTCCCTGATCGACAGCTAATTCTTAGGCTACTTTTTGTCCCAGGAATAGGATTTTTTCCGGGAATGATTTAAAATGGCCAGATTTAAAAAAGCAATTAGATCGTTGTAATTTTTTTCACTGATTGGTACCAAATTTTATATAATAAAATGTGTGATAATTTACGGGGAGCGGTTGGTAGTTGGTTGGGTGCATAAAAATTAGCTTATTCCGGCACAGTTTTCAGTTGGGTAGTTGTGTGATCGACAATGATGACGTCATTAGTGACGTTCTCGCCACGACCACAACAACCGCAGTCGCCTTGTGGGACGGCTAACGGAGCATTTCGGGCGTTGTGATCTACTAATGGAACGCGCTGTACTGTGTGTGTGTGTGTGTGTGTGTGTGTGTGTACGGGGCTTTATATCGTCGCCTACTTGATGTCCTCCTTGCGCACGGCGGCCGCGTTGAGCTGCCTCCGGAGCTCCGGCGAGAGCACGAGGCAGTCGCCGAGGTTGGTGAGGCAGAGCAGGCACCACTCGCGGTGCCGCTCGCCCCCCGCGCCCCCCGCGCCGCACTCGAACCACGCGAACGCCGTACGCCGGACCTGCACACCGACAATTTTTGAAGTGAAACTTCTTTATCGGCGTTGGAAAAAGATTTACCGTCACATTTTTCGGTTATAAATCATTTATTTAGTATCCTACATATATAATATATATTAAACTGATCAGCAAAATCATAATTTAACTTAATTTAACCAATTATTTTTTAAAAAAAAAAAAAATTGCTCAAAATGTAATGCTCACCAAAATAACAGACAAAATACATTAGTTGGTAATATTTGTAGGCTAAACAATAGGCGGGTTTATCGTTTAAAGTGATCACTATTAGACAACTTAATTTATAACATACTAGCTGTGGTAACATTGAACACATATTCCATTTTTGTGTTTGACCCATCTGCCGGTGCAAGTCTTGTCAAAATAGCTCTAGCCATTTCAGAGATTAGCCGAAAAATACAGGCAGACAGACAGATAGACACAAATTCTAAAAATTGCATTTTCATAATCTCCTGGTCCGCATTATTCCCCTGATTGTTTTCACATTGTTATTTTGATATTACAAACACACTCCGATTTTATTATCTATATAAATTCCTTCACTGTATTAATGCCTGCTTTAGGTACACTGTTTAACAATAAATTATATTCACTTGGTATTTGACTGAAAATAAGCAATCGGAGTTCTAGTAGCGGCGCAAACAAGTACATTTCTGTAAACAGTCGACATTTATTGGCCAAAAAAAAGACAATGTTCTACAACTAATTTCAATTTTACTAGCATTACACATGTTATCCTTCCACATTCTCGCAAGCGAATCACAACAAGGCGAGGAAAGAGTACGAGTATCCGTTTATTTTTCTCACGAGAATGAATAGCCTCAGTCGGAGCGGCCTACATTCTCTTTTCTAGCGGTACTCTCGAGAGCATGTGGAGCGCCTATAAAACTCACCCTGGCTCCTTCGTGTGCGGTCAACTTGTACTTGTGATGGGGCTTCAATGATGGCAGCGTGAACACCTTGAACTGCTCCTCGGATGTGATCACCACGCGGTGAGTGCCCTGCTCAGGCAGTGGGGACACACCACGTTCTACCTACAAAACAAATTTTAATTTTAATATATTCAAATTTTATGTCTACTTTCGATCACATAACATGGCTGGTTTCGTGGTGGTTTGATTCTTCGAAAATACTGATTAACTAGCTATCCAGGCGCCTTGGCCAACCATAAATTACACATTAAGGGGGTCGACGAAGTGTGACAAGGGGTGCGACGGTCCTAAGTTTTGTGACAAACACAAGTGTGAAAATCTAATATATTTAAGCTAATTATGAAACCGCTGTTTAATAATTACTTGATGCAAAATGTAATAAAATTCGTGTGACATTTGTTGATGGCTCATAATAATGGTAATTTCCAAACGGCCTCATAGCTCTGTTATCAATAGACACAATGCAAAGATGATGTTTATCTAAACATGAAAAATAAGATATGTACTGCATATAGCAATCAAGTTGTCAGATTTAAATTTCTATGATTGTTGAAAAGGTGCCAAAGATGATGAAGGACAAGACGCAGGGGATGGGATAATGTATGGTGTAGATGGAATCGGATTCTGGGATGAGATAGGAGAGAAGGACAGGATAGAGGGAGTCTTAACCATTTAATTTTTCCCTAGATGCGGGCATATAAATAAATGTAATTACTCACCTCCAATGGATCAGGTAATGGCACACACGCTCCATCTAAGACAGTGATGCCTATAACCGGAGCTCTGTGTTTTAATTGAATTTCTTTTGCTAACTGACATGTGACCTGAAATAACAAAATCTAATGAAAACTACTTATTAGAACAATGATGCATTCTTTGTCAGAATACATACATAATATGATCAGAGGAATCAAAGAGAAAAATAGTAATTTTTTATTAACCCCCAAACGGAGACCTAATTTTTTTTTTCAAAAGCTGGCACCAAAATTGGCCGCGCCAAAACTAAGAGAATTATATCTCATCAAATTCTATATAGTTAGAGGGAGAAAGCACCAGTTCAACGTTTCATTTCAATTACCTGTATTTGACTACAAAGTCTACAAATTTGTGGTGTTTCCCAATTAACCGTGTGTGACAGTTTGGCAATTTTGTTGTGGTTCCGTCTTACAGGGTTATAATTAAAAAAAAACTTTTTTGGGAACATGCAAAAAAATTAAATTTATGACTATCATGCAGAATATGTTGCATTTGTTAAATTCCAAAAATATAATAATTACTCACAGGATCTTCTTTCCTTTTGTTGGAGCTGGGTACATGTAATGTGAACGCATAGACTGTGCCGTTGTTTGTGCCCGCCCATAGTGTAGGTGTGGAACTTTGTGCTGAAACAAAATGTTCCCAACATTATTATGACGAAGTGTGCCAAGGGGTGGGAAGGGTCCTAAATTTCGTGACGTCACATTTCAAAATAAATAATAAATATCTGTATGAGCATAGTGTTTAAATTATTAAACAATAATTTAAATGGAAATAAAACAAATTACGGAACTGCTGTTTTGGCTTAATAATTACTTATTAGTTTTACTGGCAGATTGTGAATGTACTTGTCAAATTTGAAAACCTGCTCGTAAAATTTCACGTTAGAATTTTGTTGCGATTTGTTTTGCCACTTGTCCGTTGCCATTCGTTTTTCCACTTGTCAGTTGAAGTTTTTAGTTTGAAGTGGGTTTTGTTTTCTTATTTTTTACTTATTAGTTTCAGAAATACTTCAATAGCTTTACAAATAATATATTAAGTGTCTGTAGACTGTACTACAGGCATGCGTGTACAAGTGCGAAAACAAGTTCCACTTTCGAAGAGTGTAGGCGGCGCTCGGCGCCCATCAACAAGGGTCGGTGTCGATTTCTCCCGGATCCACTCACCAGATCCTGACTCGGTGACAATGACCATCTCAGGAGTTTACTCTTTCGAATGAAAAAATAAATCAAAATCGTCCCAATTGACTTGACGCAAAAAACGCATAACAAACATACAAAACAACTATACAGTCATATTGAGCGGCTACTCGTTTTTCAAGTCGGTTAAAAGTATTATATGAATACTAACTGTTGATAAGGAATGTCCTGGCGAAGTAGAGGCATCGCACCATAGAGCCGAACGCGTCGTCCGTGGACCTTGCTTCGACGGCCCTCTCCACCGGCTTGATCTCTGCGTCCGTTTCCGATGCTGCTTTCTCTATTGGTTTTTTCGGGATGGGCTACAGTATCGAAAATAAACATTAGAAGATAAACATTAGAAGTCAGTCACTCATTTATACTAGCTGACCCGGCGAACCTCGTACCGCCATATTTTTTGAATTCCTAAAACACAAATACAAAATCACCATAATCGGTCCAGGTGATTAGGAGGATTCTAGAACCCGATGTCAACGCCACCTACCGGTTCTAATTGCGAATCTAAACCATTCGGGAACCTACTCAAACACACAAAAACAAAATCACCACAATCGCTCCCAGTGATTAGGAGGATTCTAGAACCCAATCTCAGCGCCACCTACCGGTTCTAATTGCGAATCTAAACCATCCGGGAACCCAATCAAAACACACAAAAACAAAATCGCTCCCGGTGATTAGGAGGATTCTAGAACCCGATCTCAGCGCCACCTACCGGTTCCAACGGTATAAAAAGTATCCTATCTTTTAAGTTGGATCAAACTGCACACGGTGTGCAAATTTGATTAAAATCGGTTCAGTAGTTTTGGAGTTTATCGGCAACATCACCGTGACACAAGATTTTTATATATATAAGATGATATTATTATAAAATTCTAAGCATGCCGCATTTGTACACTGACGTTATTTAAAAAAAAACTGGATATGACTCTATCAACGACTGAGAACACGATGCATTATTTTTAAGATTTCTTGTCGGTTTGTCTGTTTGTTGGGGATTCCCGTAAAACTACTGGGCCGATTTCGATGCGGTTTCCGGTGATCGATTGACAATTTTTATCTTGAGAACCCCGCGGAATCCCGGAATTTTTCTGGGAATGATTTAAACTAACCAGATTGAAAAAAAGCAATTCCATAGACATTTTTTCACCGATGGATATCAAATTTTATGTAATAATGTTGAACTTTTTATTTCGGGAACCCCACAGAAATTTGCCAAGGAGCGGTTTATAGTTGTTCGGGTGCGTAATAATTGGCTTTCTCTGATACAGTTTTCACTGAAACGATAGATTACATTATTTTTTAAATGCCGTCATACTTTGTGTCTCTGGACTCCCACAGAGATTCTAAGTAAGGCGTGGACGAAGTCGCAGGCATATCCTAGTTTTTAATAATAATTACTTGCCTGGTTGCTTGGACGAAATTGCTTTAAGCGATAAGGCTGCCTATTTCATTACAAACATGTAATTTTTTAAACCAGTTTGGATATCAGAGTAACATCGTGATATGCAAATTAATTAAAAACATATATATGAGTTTGTATTTCGCAAAAACAAATATGTTGAAATGGGTTCTATGATTTTATAATACTCTTAATTCCGAAAAATGGGATAGTTTCCCTGGAAGTTGATACAATATTTGTGCGAGTACCGTAGCGACAAAAATAGTGCAGTATGTTAAAAATCAAAATTATGAATGAATCAATCAAAGTAATGAAGAATGTCTTTGGTTTATTTATTACAATATTTTCCATACCTGTGTTGGTGATGTGGGATTCGAAGTGGTCTGTCGTCTTTGTGATCTGCCTTTCCTCAACCGTCTGAACGACTCTCTGAGGGATTTCTTGAACGATTTTCGTCTTGATATCGGCGTATCGCCCGCACCGGAATGATCTGTACAATCAACAACTCTTGTTACTAATTATTTACAGTTTTACTTAAACACTTAACAAACATTGTTAAACAATTAATGGCTTGATGCATATTTTCAACAATCTTATTTGATTTTTGAATAATTTTATGGAACTAAGAACACATTATGTACTTGTTTATGGACCAAAAATCCGGCTCGAAGGACCATATAACAAAACAAAATATTTGAATAACAACTATTGAACTTTCACATCTTCTAATTTTCCTATTTCTTATTATTATTTATTTTGTATTGATTCCGATGAAATCAAGAGTATCGTCAATCCTGAAACATTTACCAAATCATCAATTTTCTAAACTTTATAGTATGTTTTTTTTTTGCAGGAGGTCAGCAGACAGGCAGACAGCCCACTTGATGGAAAGCGGTTACCATCGCCTATGGACATTTGCAACACCAAAGGTGCTACAAATGCGCTGCTGCTCTTTTAAGGAAGACTGGAACCTGGTCACTAATGCCGGAACACAACTCAAGGTTGATATGGCGACATACTTTAGACCAGGGGTGGTAGCCATCCAGTCAGGCAAATGCCCTACCACCTGGCTGTGGGTTGTTTTGTCGCCTCTTACGACAGGCCGCCCGGCCGCAGGAAATTGTATTCTTTCTCCGTTCCTGCACGGATGTAGCGACGTTATTATGAAAAATATTTAAATTTGAATGTTCTCACCGTGTGGGTTAAGCGTACACTTGTGCAACAATGGGGTCGCGGCCAACGCGTCTAGTAGGGCGAGCCCGTGGGCGGTGCCCGCGCAGACCACGCCCCACTCCCACTGCGCGGCGAGTGACGTCACCGCCGCGGGGGGCTGCAGCTGCACCACTGACGTCACCTGACGAAACACCAGACAACAACAATAAGACACAATATCTCGAGAGACATGTCCTTGGCTTAGTTTTGTGGCTTTAGGAATGTACATGGTGGCCAGTACAAGCGGAGGAGCGAGGTGGACTGCTCCAGTCTCAAAGAGGATTTTCCGTCATATATAAATAGACGGGAATTACTTACGACAACTCTATTTTACACAAATCCTTACATAAAATTATGAATAATTCACAAAAAACATTGATTCGGACATTTTTTTTCAGGAAAAATATTTTATATTTAATTGGTATTTTATTGTTAATATTCGTATAACACAGATTTGTTGTAATGAACATATGTATTTATAGGTCCAAAAATGTGCCAAACTCCACGCATACCGACATTTGACGTGATAATCAGGAAAATTAGACATAATTCTGAGCCCTGTGACATCTCAATCATTCGTTAAAAGGATTGCCATTACATGAGTTGGTTTAGGTATGAATATTTATGTAAAAGACCACAGGAATTCAGCTATAAGAGTCCAAAAATAAATATTTTAACTGAAGTTATGTCTTCATTATTAAATTTCTTACAGAATATAATCTGTTTAAATAAGAAAAATAATAATAGCGGAGTCCATTCAAAACATACCTGATAGCCTTGAGGGAATGTGAGTGGTCCGGGTCTAAGATTGAGTTGATCGTGCCCCTTCCAAACAAAACCGTCCCGATCCGAGACGATGTTTACCGAAACCGACTAAAAAAAAAATCGAAGAAAATGTTTCATATCAAAAATATAAAATTACTAGATAGCATATCAGCCAACCAGTCTAGTCTTGTTCTTAGTATTTTATATATTCACCTTTACTTCAGCAGTACTAGATGAATTCTTCAAACTGGCTATTACAATATGACCCGCCGCACCACCGATTGTCAACATACCGGAAAGCGGGCAAAGGATCACCTGCAAAAGAAAAAGGTTTATTATAATACTTGTTATCACAGATATTGTCATTGTCAATCAATTATCACTGAACAAATCGTTCACTCGTTTGCAATTTTGATGATATGATGAATAACAATGTGGTACGATTAAAACTTAAATACGTTCTTGAAGCTCGTGCACATCACTGCGCGGAACACAGTTATGAGGTTCATAAGGTGGCAAATACAGAGCTAAGAGAGGAGTGTTGCACTCTCGCTCTTTCGCTATCCGGACGCACATGCCATCCCTTTCGCACAACATACAGCAAAAAGTAATAAAAGCTAACATTTGACTGGACTTGCTCAAACGCCCGAAACCAACTTCACTCGAAACGCACTTAGGTTTAGCGCGAACTGTAACAATCTATATGACGTTCTTATTGTTTGCGAACCTGATGAAAATTTGTTCCACATTAAATTTTATGCATGAGATATTTATGTTACGCTATAAAATTATGTAATGTATAATTTGATGTGTGTTTTAGATGTTCTGGAAATACAACAAGAGCTTGAGTGAATAAATAAATAAATAAGAACATGAATAATCTAGTGCTTACCCTTTTGACACCTAGTCTCGGATCGTCACTATACGGATCAAAGGTGCCAACTCTTCTGAACGGAGGCCACTCTTCTTCGTCTGTCTGACTATCGTTGTTATCGCCTAGCTCTTCACCGCTAATAAACAATAAGTTCAATATAGAACAGAAAATAATTCTGAAGTTTTATCTGTTGTATATGTTCTCATCAGGAGGCCTAAAGCGGCCGCTTTTGCAGGTTAGTACTAACAACATGACAAGTATCAAAATAAAGTAGAACTTTATGGTATATTTTACATCTACCAGTATATTTAGACACGTGTCAATTTAGTTATGATTTCTTAGTCCCTCTGACCAAGATCTTAAATATTCCCTACTCTGAGAATGTAGTTAAACTATATCAGATAATATTATCTAGTATTCATTATGTAAATTAAAATATTCTACATTAAATCTCCAATTCAACATGTATTTGATATTGCTGAAATATCAAACATAAATATTGGACTAATAAATCTATAATACCATTTTCTTTTACAATTTACCTAATTTATCTAACTGCAAATCGATGTACCTTTAAAAGGGTTTTCAATTTTTTTTATCACGTATAGGTTCGCGTTTGACCATTATCTCGCTCGATTTGAGCAGAGATATGGTCTAAGATCGAGCACGCTTATCTAGAAGGTACCTATTCACACGAGACTTGAAGACACCCAGGTTGTAGGTTTCGGGATAAACAGACTCCGGCAGTGTATTCCACTCCTTTGCGGTGCGTATTAATGACCCATTCCTGTATCTTACCAATCGTTCACTTGACTTACTATCAGTTAAAAATTGACATAACTTCATACAAGTTATGTCAAAATTCAAGCGATGGTAAGACACGTGAATGAATAGATAAGATATAAGAACCGGTCATAAGAACATATTGAAGATGACTATTGTATTAAAATTAATTAAATGCATACGAATTTGCGAAATACGATAACAAACAAAACTAAATTACATTTAGGTATATGCAGCTGTCTACACAGTGTATAGAAAATAAAATTAATAAGCTAGAAAATTGTAAAGGAAGCTTGCATGATTTAAAAATTTGTGTTCTAAATATTTTCTTAAGTTTTCGCGTTTATATACATAATAAAACGACTTTATTTTACTGAAAAGTGGCCAAAACGTCGGAATAATAAAAATTACCGCGCTTAAAACCGTTAAAACGTAGTTTTATTGAGTTCTAACTTTCAAATAATGGCATTTTTATTGCTAAAATGTATGGCAGATATGCCAATGGCCTATCTGTTAAAAAGGGAAAAAAATATACCTCTCTCATATGCAGTCTATTTTCATAAAAAGGCCACTTTTGCAAGTAAGCGAGGCCATTTTAGTTGCCATACACAGTACTAAGCATGCTTACAGTAATAACATGTTTTACCTTGTGTTGGATCGTTTCAGCCCACTTCGAAATGAGCAAGCGACAAGCAAAAAACAAACTTCATTAGCCAATGACAATCATATGCAAGCTATTATTAGCTATAGTGTGATGAATAAAAAGCTAATAATATTAGGCGAGGGATAGTTTAGCTGTATATAAATATACTGTAATGCATAATACCTATGAACAAGTATAATGATAGAGTTGTTAAAATCCACACTCGGAATATAAAATATTTCTCACTATTAAAAAAAAAATTGGCGGTTATAATTAAAATATTAAATAAAATGTACTTATGTATCGAACAAGTAACTCTGATTATTATTTATATAGATAATAAAAAAAAAAACAAAAGTTATGAAAATCCCCATCTTGATTGTTAAGATAGTTATAAAAACTTGTATCACACACATTGTGGTTTAGTAGGCTAAGTCTAGGCCAGCTTAATTCTTTGGAAACTAAGTCCTGGGTTTTATTTCTGGCTAGCTAAATTAACGTTAAGCTTTCCGGTTTTTTTTTACACTGGTCCGAGTGTTTAAGATACAGAGTTGTCCATTGTGTATAACCGTACACACACGACACAAGCGTGAATTGCTTAATCTCGCGTATATACGGCTTAGGCTGCACGCAAACGGGCCACCGGAACACGTGTGCGGCGAGTCGCTACAAAAAGTAGGAAAAAGCGTGTAAGCTGCTTGTCACTGTCCATCGGTAGCTCTGACGTGGTCCGTTTGCGCCCAGCCTTACGTGTTTTTACGCCGAATAAAAAAAAAAGAAACTGAATCAGATTGCATATTGGTTCATTTTAGTTCGGGTTAAAGAACTTTATTTCTCATAAAAGAATTTTACAATTCACTTAAACTATGAGAACATATAAGTTGTTAAAAATAAGTTGTAATTTGTAACGAGATAGAAAGCACAAATACTAAAGGTTGCAGGTAGTTTCGATTTATTTTTTTGTACTTGCAGTTCCAAGTTCCTTCGAACCAAAAGCAACAAGGATATAGATTCCATGGAAGTGTCATTGTGTAATTTATTTAATTTTTATAATGTATTTATTTTTATATGAGTAGTGTTTTATATAATAATATTTGCAGTTATTGTATTTATATATATTTAGTATTGCGACAAATTTGTATTTAATTTTGCTAATTTAAATATTTTGTAACACATGATTTTTTAGGCATTTTTTAAACACGGTTATAGATTTTGCTTCTTTTATGGTTTTTGGAAGTTGATTATATGTTTGGGCTCCTTCAAATAATATACTGCTTTTACCGTAATTCGTTCGGGGAGTCGGGAGAACTAAATTATCTTTATTTTTTTAGAATATTTTTTTGTATATCGTGCCTTTTGATAAATTTTATGTCGCAATGAACTTTTTTGTTTAAGATTTTATAAATTAATGTACATATGTTAAGAGTATACTGTTGTTTAATGTTCATTATTTTGGTGTTTTTGTAAATTTCATGTGTAGGTGTTAGAAAGTTAAATTAAATAATGCTTTTATTAGTTTATTTTGTGTTACTTGTAATCGTTGAAGATTTGTTTTAGCTGATGAGCCCCAAATACCTATCAGGTAATCAATATGCGGCTTAACCAGACTGTTGTAAATTGTATAACGTACTTGACGCGGCACACATCTTGCACATTTTTTTAGTCTACCTGTTAGAGATCTCAATTTATTTTTTATTTTATCTATATGTATTTTCCATGTTAAATTAGTGTCTAAAATAAAGCCTAAATATTTTCATTGTCTACTTTATTAATAGTTTGGTTATTTATAGTTAAAGGAATATAGTTATTAAGGTGTTTATTTTTTGCCGTAAAAACCATAGTTTGTTTTAGCTGTATTTATCGTTAACAGATTATACTGAAACCAGTCATTAAGTAAGTTAAGATCCCTTTGTGCATCGTCTATTAGCTTAATATTATCACCAAAATAAAATAAAGTCGTGTCATCAGCGTATAACGTGATGTCACTATTTAAACCTATGTCGTGTATATCGTTTATGTAGACAAGAAACAGCAGAGGTCCTAGAATAGATCCTTGCGGCACTCCACAAGCCACTGTTTCAGGTTGACTTTGAGACTGGTTAATTTTTATTGTTTTCGATTTTCTAGATATGACTGAAAAATATTGTAAGCAGTTCCTTTTATACCTATTTTAGCTAACTTTTTTAGAAGAATTTTGTGACTGACTGTGTTAAATGCCTTTTTCAGATCTATAAATATACCTAGAATTACATTTTTCTTGTCGATATTAGTTTTTATTTTAGTAACAAGTTCAATAGTGGCTGATAATGCGTTTGATTTAGGTCTAAAACCATATTGCTTATAGTGCAAAAAATTTATGGAGTCTAGAAACTGTTTGAGCCGCAAGTAAAGAACCTTTTTAAATATTTTGGATATGATCGGAAGGACCGATATCTGTCTATAATTTCCCGGGTTTAACTTTTTACCAGATTTATATATCGGTGTAACTTTAGCCACTTTAAGGTTGTCTGGAAACTTGCCTTCATTTAGACACTTGTTTATACAATTGACAATCTCATTTCCAATCAAAGTTTTAACGCTTTTAATGCATTTTACTGATATACCGTCTATTCTTGAACTTGTATTTGTGCTGAGTGTGTTAATAATTTTTATGATTTATTCGTAGGACGTATTTTCTAGTGAATATAACATCTCTGTAGGATTTTTTGAGACTGACTTCTGACCAGAACAAGCGTTGTAGCAATGGTATTTTGCAGGTATTTTGTTAGTCAATTTCTCACCAATAGTTGAAAAATAGTCCACAAAACATCCGCAGATATCATTTTCTGTCTCAAAACTTTGATCTCCTATTTGTAATTTTAAATTAGTTGCCAAGCACTGCCCGCTAGTTATCAAAGAAATAACACAACTTCTAGAACTTACCTGAACAGTTGAGCGGTGGTATATTTGTATAAGGGAGTCATAGCAACTCCGGTGACATCCCAGAATCGGACCGAACCATCTTCATGACCCGTAAGCAGGACCTGCCGTTCCGCAATTTCCGGAGTTTCTACATAACCACCGGAAATCGGCCATGGGCTCTCGGAGTATAAATTCTCGGTTTGCTGTTGACCTGTAAGTAAAGTAACCAAAATATTTTTTATTTTTATTAAAACTAATTTTCAAATCAAACGAAAGCAATCAGTATTTATGTATCTACTAATATTATAAAGCTGAAGAGTTTGTTTGTTTAAAGGCGCTAATCTCAGGAACCCGATCCGATTTGAAAAATTCTTTCAGTGTTGGATAGTACATTTATCGAGGAAGGCTATAGGCTATATATTTTCAAAAAATTTAGAGATCCTTACTAAAAGTACAATAATGTAACACAAGGTTAAAAAAAATGACCCGCAAAAATCCTTACACGGCGTGCGCTGCGAAAACTATTGATTATAGAACAAAACAATGTCTACCACTTTGCATAACATTTAATTGTCTACAAAAAATATCGCGTAACCATGTGTCTAAATATTGTAGTTATCTCACAATAAGTGTTTTCTTTTATTTTTTAAATAATTTAAATGCCGTCGCTTAAACTCTTTATTTTGTACCTTGGTATTAATCCTTATCAAAATAAATTACTCCATATTCAAGACGAATTCAATACCTTTCTAGAACTTTTGAATTATTCAATTCGGGCGTTTCATTCAAAAGATTTCGCGATATTTAAAATGTAAGTATAAGTGTTGTAGCCAAATAAGTATTAAGTATTGCGCGCGCATGTATGATGTGGTGGGCGGTCATGAGTGGCGATACCAGGAGACGGACATAGGATACTTTCTATCCCGTTGGAAACGGTAGGTGGCGCTGAGATCGGGTACTAGAATCTTCCTAATCACCCGCACCGATTTTGGTGTGTTTGAGTGGGTCCCCGCATGGTTTAAATCCACAATTGGAACCGGTAGGTGGCGCTGGGATCGGTTCCTAGATTTTTATTTTTTCATAGCAGGACAACGTCTACCAGGGCCGCTAGTATTTTTATTATTTTAAATAGCTCTAAATAAACATTATTTTATTTCTATTTTAATTTGTTATTGTATATTACTTTACATATGTATACAATACAATAACAGTAAGTAGTCATGGGCAAACCTGCGCGCGGCTTATAGTGGACAGAGACCATTATTAAAAAAAAAATGTAGCATACTTCTAGCAAATAAATAGAATTTCAACAACTCACCAGCGGAGACGATATTGTCGTACACATTGGCAGCAACATTGTCCACGAGCTGCGCCGTCGTTATCGCCGAAGCGTGGATGGAGACCAAGTACGGCAAGCGCAGAGGGCGCCACTTGTCGTCGCAGAGGTCGATTACCACCAGCTCCTCTTCAGCCAGCACCACCTCGAAAGGTCATTAAAGTCACCTTAGCATTACGTCTTGCTAAGTAATAGTATCTCTTATGAGGAAACAATTTTTAAATATCGAGAAAAAACACAATTTTTTTTTTCAAAGTCAAAGTAATTTATTTTGTGTATACAGGTTTGAGTATGATGTCCATAATGATAACAAATAGGTATCGCTGTATCCTGCCACTTATGTAGCTTACAAAATAATATAATTTAAAACTAATAATGTCTAGATTAATATGCAATTTATAGTAATAATACTGAATAATAATTATGATTCCTCATGTCACAAAATCAGACTCCTGTATCAGTATTTGGGTCACAAAGATACTCATGTATTGTGTAATATGCTTTTAATTTAAAGCTTTTGATGTCGAGTTCCTTAATTTTCAGTGGTAATTTATTAAAAATTTTACTCGCTATACAGAAAAGACTGTTTTGCAACAAAGTGGTTTTCGAAGGAAGTGTAAGAAGGTAGCTGTTATGGCGTTTACTGTTGCATTTAGTGTATAAATGTAGATTATTTTTAACAAACAAAGCAACTTCATAAATGTATAATGATGGTAATGTCAGTAGTTTTAGGGATACAAAATATGGTTTACAAGAATCTGTTTTCATTATATGACATATAGCACGTATACAGCGTTTTTGCGCTATAAACACGCGTTCTTTACCAGTGCTATTGCCCCAAAATATA
This sequence comes from Dendrolimus pini, assembly GCA_949752895.1. NCBI lineage: Eukaryota > Metazoa > Arthropoda > Insecta > Lepidoptera > Lasiocampidae > Dendrolimus > Dendrolimus pini. The sequence goes on from OX457136.1 coordinate 17,455,320, forward strand.
AGACCGTATCGTAACAAGGAAACAACATAGCCATCATAAGCCGTTATAACTGCTTTTTGGTCGACAACTTTACTTAAGTTATAGAGGGCATAAGAAAATCGAGATATCCTGTTGCATAAGTCGTTAATATGAGTATTATATTTTAAATCACTATCAATATGAATACCTAAAAAATTAGTGCTACTTGCTTCTTCAATTTTTTGTCCACAATACGTTACAATAGGATCGGATATATATTTATTAACTCTTTGTCTAAAGTGCATAATTTTTGTTTTTGTCAAATTGATTTGTAAATTATTATTATTTAACCATGATATTATGTTATGGAAGGCACGATTTATGTCATGTTCGTAATTATCAGTATTAATTCCTTCAAATATAATCGTACTGTCGTCAGCGAATAATATAATTTTTTGAGTCACTGCATGTCATTTAAATAAATTAAAAATAAAAAAGGTCCTAGGACTGAGCCTTGTGGCACTCCACATGAAATTTTACGGGGCTCGGAAGTATATATTGTATTGTTTCACATAATGTACTTGCATTTACTTTTTTAATATGCGTTACTTGTTGACGATCAGATAAGTAAGATTTTAAGAGGTTAAATGCATTGCCCCTGACTCCATATGCATACAATTTATTTAATAGAATTGTATGATCTACAAAATCAAACGCCTTTGTTAAATCCATATATATAGCTGAAACTGGCACTCTTTTGTCAACAATACTCATGATTAAGGTGAGTAATTCATAAATAGCTAAATTAATATTTTTGTTCTTACGAAATCCATATTGTTCGTCACCAATAATATTGTATGTCTCAAAATAATTTTATAGAGAATTGTAGATTACTTTTTCAAATATTTTTGAAAATATTGTTATAATGGCTATTGGCCTATAATTACGCATATCTAATTTATTATCTTTTTTATGTACTGGCTTAACCACAGATATGTTTGAATGTTTTCCTAATAAAATGAAACTGTATGTACATTTACATAAATACCCTTTCCCTTACTGTGACGATTGACAATTCTTCACAGAAATTGATCCTTACGAGCCAAACTTCACCATTTTCTGGGAGGCCAGAGTACACGTTCAGTTATTATGTCTGTGTACTTAGTTTAAAGGAAGTAGAAATAATTGTAAGATTAGACAGGGTAACATTATCATAAAGTGACAAAATCCAATTTATGTAATAAAGATTAAAAAATAGCTATTGATTGATTGGCATAATAATATAGATTTTTTTTCAAATCAGCGGATTCGATTCCTATCTAGGGTAATTGATTTTCCAAAAATCTAATGATACCACTTTGGTATCCATCAAAAACGGCCTCGAGACTCCTTTGAATATTTTTCGCTTATAGTTTATATGATTTGTCACTAAAGATCCAACTTGAAAATTAATATACACCTGTATATAGTAAAGTTATATATTTATTATTAAAATACTACCACGGGTTATCTGGAAGAAAATATAAAAGTACTTAATAAAATTGTTGCATTACATGAATATATCTATTGTTTGAATGTATATATATCTAATTTATGATATCATCTTCATCTAATTATATAGGTATGTATATATAGTAGTATATTTATATTTCATTTTATTTTTAATAGTATTTGATTGTGATTTTATTACTTTTATTTTAGTTTAGTACGCCACCAAAAATCGTTTGAAATTTCCTATAAAATCTCCTTAGACACTGGGTTGCCTGGAAGAGATCTCTATAAGCGATAAGGCCGCCCATTATTCTAATACGAATGTATCCATATCAATTGTCTAGATTTTGGTTTGTGTGATTTTGGAAGTTTATGGTGAACAATAAAGAGCTTGCATTCATTCATTCATTCATTCATTCATACTTACTAAAGCAGCAGCAACTTGGTTGACGGTCTGCAGTTGGATCTGCGCAGGAGTGCCGGGTCGGTCCTCTTGCAGCGGAACGCCGTCTGGCGGCACTGGTGTCGTTGTGAAGAAATCAATCACCTTTAGAAATGAAAACAACGTTATGTCAAAGGCTAATTAATACATTTACCATAAATAACATCTATAATATTATAAAACTCTAAACATGCCGTGTCTGTACATCGAAGCTATTAAAAAAAACCGCAACTGGAATAGACTATATCAGTGTTTTTCAATCTGTGGGTCGCGACCCTTACGGGGGTCGCAGAGCCTTCCTCGGGGGGTCGCCGGCAAAAGGCAATTTAAATCTCTACATCGTACTTAGGTACTTTCTAAGCTCAGCAGCTTTTTGCGGACTATAAGGCCCTAATAATGAATATGAGTAACAAAATAGAGAAAAAATATAACCGTACTCTTTTAAATTACTAACTTTTTGTCTGTCTATAACCCAAGGGGGTCGGCAAAATTTTTCAACCTGTAAAGGGGTCCCGTATTCAAAAAGATTGAAAAGCACTGGACTATATAAACATACTCAAGATGCATATTTTTTTTTAGATTTCTTGTTTTTTTTGTTCGGGCTTCACGTCAAAACTACTGGGCCGATTTGTATGCGGTTTTCACTGATCGATAGCAAATTTGATTTAATAAAATGTGTGATATTTTTTATCCCGGCAACCGTGAGGAAATTTTACCGGGAGCGGTTGGAAGTTGTTTGCGACACTGTTTTCACTAAAACAATAGCTTACATTCATTTCCAATGCTGCGGTACTGTGTCCCGAGAATCCCGCGGGAATTTCAAGTCAAGCGTGGACAAAGTGACGGGCAAATCCTAGCTTAAAATATTATATTCATTAAAAATATTTAAGACTTTATAATTTTTAATATTGCTATACCAGCTATTTCTATACAAATGTTGATTTTTATTTTAAAAAGATTTTTTCTTAAGAAATATTTGTTAGCTTTATATTTAAATTAAAACTATTCGATATATATATTGCATGTGACATTACAGCATAATCATAGAAATAATATGTAAGAAAACTTACACGACTAGTGAAGTCAAATGCGACATGTTTCTCCCCCTGTTGAACTGTGACCGTGTATTTGTCAGAATATGAAGCTCTTGGCATACCACCTGTAATCAAACATTATATTAAACAGTTACATTTTTTTGTATGACAGGGAAAATTCCACTTTATGGATTTCTCAGCAGGGGACGAAACGAGGGCGTGTGCAGATTTGCTACAACTGGAGTGAGAACGCGTTTAATCATCATTTATAATCCCTGGCACGCAACAAAAGTCGTTTGTGTCTTTGGTTGTCAAGTGGGACGCGGGGAATGAGTCTACTCAACTGTCGCCTTCATCCTCCTAAGCTCGATATTGCACTAGAATAATGTTATGGGAAGGCACCAGTAAAACCATAATAATTCTATGAAAAATTTATTTCGCATAAACAGATCGTCTTAACACAAAGATACATAGCGGAGAAGGGGAAGAGAGGCGAACGCAGCGCCATGGGCAAATAGTGGAGCATATTTTTTTTTGTATCTAAACAGGCTAGGGTGTGAAATTCATAATACCAACACTAGACGGCGCGCGAGAGAGACGGACAGACTTTGCAAGATGGAGAACGCAGTGCGACGTCAAACCACGCGGTTATTAACAGACTAGTGTCTGTTAATAACCGCGTGATAACTGGTGTATTGACAAGCACGTGTATATTATGTATTGAACATGCCATGCGCGAACTTCCCCAACTACGCCAAAGCATGTCGGTTACGCGAACGCACGAGATTTCACCCATCCAAAAAGCGTCTAAGGCCGAAAATTCGGAACGGCGGGGCGTACAGCGGAGAGTTCCAGCGTGTATTGTCGCGTACAGCGGAGACTTCCAGCGTGCACGCAACTATAGTAGAATTATTTTCTCCGTGCAGTTTGGGTCATAAATCAAAGCTCGGCCATGCCAGCCTCAGCCTGGCTAAGGCGGTGAGCATGTTGCGCGGGCGCAACGCCATTATCGATAAAAACTCATTCTTATCAAAGAAAGATTATCATTCTTATAAAAATCATTATCTTTTTTTTTTAATTTAAAACTTAGATATAAGTATTTATATTTATTGAAGTGAAACTTCTATATAGAGGGGGTCTTATGGAGTTTTGACTCACGAAAAGATGTCACAGTCACGTGATCACCGTCACTAATTCTTACATTTTTAAACTCGTGATATCTTTCGAATGGAATGTCCGAATTGAATAATTCAAAAAGTTATATAAAGGTATTGAAGCAGTCTTGAATATGAAGTAATTTATTTTGATAAGGATTAATATCAAGATACAAATAAAAAGCCTTTTCTAGCGGCGGCATTTTAATTAATTTTTTATAATAAAAAAACGCTTATTGTGGCATAACTATAATAGTTAGATATATGTTGTCGCGATACTTTTTGTAAATAATGATGTGTTCTACAAAGTCGTAGTACATTATTTTATTTTATCATCAATAGTTTTCGCAGCGCACGCGATTTTAGGTATTTTTTTTATACCTTGGATTAAATTTTTGGAGTTTTAGTAATGATCCCTAATTTTTTTGTAAATATAATATAGCCTATGTCACCCGGGGATAGCGTAGCTTGCCAACAGTGAAAGAATTTTTCAAATCGGTTCAGTAATTTATTTTATTTGTTATTTTATCATCAATAGTTTTCGCAGCGCACGCGATTTTAGGTATTTTTTTTATACCTTGGACTACATTATTGGAGTTTTAGTAATGATCCCTATTTTTTTTGTAAATATAATATACCCTATGTCACCCGGGGATAGCGTAGCTTGCCAACAGTGAAAGAATTTTTCAAATCGGTTCAGTAATTTCGGAGCCTCTTCATGCAAGCAAAAACCAATCTTATCTTTCCTCTTTATAATATTAGTCTAGATATTCATAAATATATTTATTATAAAATTAATTAGATATTTGCATATTATAAAAAGCGCAAGATTTTGCGCTGGAAGTTGCTTAATAAAATCGGGAGCTGGGTTGCCCTAAAAAGCGCTATATCTAGCTTCGAAAGCGCTAAAGTGGCAGACTTGGTGAGCCGAGCCGAGCGCCGGGGAAGTCCCGCAAACGAGAAAGCGAGCGAGAGAGCGAGCGAGGATATACCTCGTTCTCCGACGACCTCGTCCCTCTAATACCTAAAATCGCATTCTGCGCATCGGAAAGTGGGATGTTCCAATAAGAAAACAAATTAACAACTAGAAAACTGCCATCGGTTCAGTTTTTCGAAAGTCACAACGAGGTGAACGACAAGTGTTGACAGAAAAAAATTGTCGGTGCGTGTGTAGTGTATTACACTATACAGACAAAATATATATTATAGGAGTTACATCTGCTCTGTTGGTATTCTCCGCGGTGTGTAAGTATATTTGAAATATTTTTTGAAATACTTTTTTTCTGTCAATATAAATCATCAAAGCCGCGTGTTTTAATACTTTTTAAACTCGTGATATCTTTCGAATGGAATGTCCGAATTGAATAATTCAAAAAGTTATAATAAAGGTATTGAAGCAGTCTTGAATATGAAGTAATTTATTTTGATAAGGATGAATATCAAGATACAAATAAAGTGCCTGTTCTAGCGGCGGCATTTTAATTAATTTTTTGAAATAAAAGGACAATTATTGTGGCATAACTATAATAGTTAGACATATGCTGTCGCGACACTTTTTGTAGATAATGATGTGTTCTGCAAAGTCGTAGTACATTATTTCATTCTATCATCAATAGTTTTCGCAGTGCTCGCGATTTTAGGTATTTTTTACACCTTGGGTTACGTTATTGGAGTTTTAGTAAGGATCCCTAATTTTTTGTAAACATAATATAGCCTATGTCGCACGGGGATTGTGAAGCTTGCCAACAGTGAAAGAATTTTTCAAATCGGTTAAGCAGTTTTGGAGCCTCTTCAATGCAAACAAAGAATTTAATCTTTTCTCTTTATAATATTAGTATAGATATTCATATATATTTATTATAAAATTAATTAGATATTTGCATATTATAAAAAGCGCAAGATTTTGCGCTGGAAGTTGTTTAATAAAATTGGGAGCTGGATTGCCCTAAAAAGCGCTATATCTAGCTCCTAAAGCGCTAAATTGGCAGCTCTGGTGAGCCAAGCGCCGGGAAAGTCTCGTAAACGAGAAAGCTAGCGAGAGAGCGAGCGAGGATATACCGCGTCCTCAGACTACCTCATCCCTCTAATACCTAAAATTGCGTTCTGCGCATCGAAAAGTGCGATGTTCCGAGCCGCTATTAATGGAGGCAAACTTAAGTTTGCATCGAACTATAGCTCTGCTCTCCACGTGACAAGGCATCACTGCCTCTATTTGTGGTATGTGTAAAAAAAATATAAATAAATAAATAGAGTTTGTTGAGTTAACAAAAATAACAACAAGAAAACTTTGCCAACTGTTCAGTTTTTCGAAAGTCATAACAAAAGTGAACGACAACGAACAACAAAAGTGTTGACGTAAAAAATGGTCGGTGCGTGGGTAGCGTATTACATACACCATTAAAATGTACTTAACCTAACCAAATCATAATTTGCAGTAAACCTGCGAAAAATCGAAATGTGTGCTGGGACACATATTAGAAGTGAAACTTCAACGGACAAGTGGAAAAACGAATCGCAACGGACAAGTGGAAAAACGAATAGCAACGGATAAGTGGCAAAACGAATCGCAACGGACAAGTGGAAAAACGAATGGCAACGGATAAGTGGAAAAACGAATCGCAACGGACAAGTGGAAAAACGAATCGCAACGTACAAGTGGAAAACGAATCGCAACGGACAAGTGGAAAATCTTCAACTGACAAGTGATAAAATGAATCGCAACAAAATTTTAACTTGAAGTTTTACGGGCAGATTGTTAATGTACTTGTCCAATTTGAAAACCTGCCCGTAAAACTTCAAGTGAAAATTTTGTTGCGATTCATTTTATCACTTGTTAGTTGAAGATTTTCCACTTGTCCGTTGCGATTCGTTTTCCACTTGTACGTTGCGATTCGTTTTTCCACTTGTCCGTTGCGATTCGTTTTTCCACTTATCCGTTGCCATTCGTTTTTCCACTTGTCCGTTGCGATTCGTTTTGCCACTTATCCGTTGCTATTCGTTTTTCCACTTGTCCGTTGCGATTCGTTTTTCCACTTGTCCGTTGAAGTTTTTTTTAATATAACTTGTTACATTCTAAACTTTTGTACTTATAGTTTTTTAATACATAGATACGTAATTAATAATTTATTTTAAATCATTATTATTCTTATTTTAATAAATACGTTGTTTTATGTATTTTTTTCTTTCATTTATATCACTAACCCACAAAATGACAAAACTAAATACACTATCGATAACGCTTATCGACAACAATAATGCGTATCACTATGCCTGCCCATAAGGCCCGTGAGTGGAAGAGAGAGCGAAATACTCGCTTCACCGCTCCGATTATTTATGATCCAAACTGCACGGAGAAAAAAATTCTACTATAGTTTTCACTAGAGCGTGCGTGCGAGCGGGGCGTCCAAATACGTTGACCAATCGGAGGCCGCTATTGAAGGGCAAGTGTCATCACGTCAAAGGAACGATATTACGAAACATTCGTGCATAATTGTTGTTGTTGATTGTTTTGTTTAATCTATGAATGCGATCCTTCCGGGATAGTATTAATGTCAACATAATGTCATTCGAAATGATAATTAGCGAAGTGCAATCATGGCCGGAGTTATGGCTTTCAAGCCATATTCAAAAATAGGATTGTGTCAAAGAAGAAATGGAATGAAATAGCTATGAATACACCACTTCTTTTACTTATAAATCTTGACACACTGAACAAAATATCACTTGTAAATGCTCGTTAAAACGCCAAAACACTGATCACGCCGCTTAACTACACGCTAAAAATGCTGCTATGAATACACCAAGAGAGAAATCCATACGTTCAGTAGTCGGGCGTGCACGCTCAAAACAACGCGCCAAAAAGTGTCCAAATCGGCTAAAGAAGTTTTCACTTCAAAAACTATTAATGCCTTATATAAACTCACCAGCATATATCGTGATCTCGTCTCCGTCAATACTGGTCCTGGTGAGGATTTTGGTGATGGCCTTGCAAGGGTAAGGACCGTACGGTGTGACTGGCTCCTTCAGAGGTCTATCGCTCGCCGCTCCGGCCACTTCCCACGTTACGTACGAACCGTCATTGTGCGATGATGTGAAGTGTTCACCTGGAATCAATTTTTTATTGGTTGAAAATATACACACACAGAGCTCAGAAATAGTTTGAATAAATTCAGATTTTATCAAACTAACAACAGAATATTTTTCAAGGTCCATAACATACATAAATCTACTTTTCAACACACTTGCTCATAAAGTGGCTCTATGGTCACCGCAATTAGGCACAGAATGACACCCATAATCAAACTGTGACTAAAAAAAATTATAACTCACTAGTGAGTTACAGTTTTTTATTTATTTATTTATTGGTTGAGTTGCTTTGTTTTCTTAAAAAAGTTTTTATTCAAACAAAAGATCGTGTTCTATAGAACAAATAAATTTATGTTCCTATTGCTTGCTCATTTCATGCAACTTCTTATATAAATAGATAATTTTAACTCGTACGTGTTTAATAAATAAGACTTTCACTCATATATACCTTTTTTTTTCTCTGTAATAAAAGAGAACTTTAAATTCCCCATTTTGTACGTGGCAGAATAGGCGCAAACCCTATGCGCGGAAAAAAACCTGTCTGTGGCCGATAGCAATGCGCGCGCATAGGAAAACTGTTATCTACTAAATAAAATGAGTTTTTGTTGTTATTTTATTCACAAGTGTGTTGAAAAACGTCGTATGATACACGTGTGTATTGATGATTACCGTCCTCGGCTCCCTTAAGACCCTCGCCTACGGCTCGAGTCTCAATGGCGCCTCGGCGGTAATCACCAATGTTACACACTAGTGCCATAATGTACTATTGTAATATATTTTAATTCATTATCCAAATCAATGTTAAAATGGAAGATTTATGATATTTTTTGTTTGCATATATTCAGCAGACGGCCCGCCTGATAGACATCGGTTACCGTCGCCTATGGACATTTGCAGCACCAAAGGTGCTAGAAATGCGCTGCTGCTCTCTAAATGAGAGCCTGGAGGTTGGTCCTAGTGTCGGAACACAACTCAAGGTTGTTATGGAGACGTACTCTAGACCAGGGGTGGTATATATCCAGACGAGCGTATCCCTTCCTGACCTGACTGTGAGTTGTTTTATCGCCTCTAACAGACCGTCCAACTGCAGGAAGTTGTATTCTTTCTCAATTCCTACACGGATATATATGCTAAGTACTTATTGTAATTATAACATGATATATATATATAATAAGGACTACAAATAACTTAACCAAAACTACAAAAAAAATGTATGCTTCTCAATAGTGTAACAAGTAACTTGTACCACTTAACATAACATTTGCAAAAATGTCCATGTTTGAAACAAATAAATTACTGCAACTTGGACGGATAATAGTAAAGGTAGACCAAAAAAGAAACATAAGGTTTTATGGTGTGACAAAGAATAGTGAAAATGATTAGAACATGAAAGAAAAGAGAAGAAGATAGATTTGAAACTTATGAATTTAAGAATCTCATAATATATGAATGGAGGTAATAAACTCTTACTCTCAAGTCTGTCAGTGAGACAGCAGATTGTCTCTAGAACTACTATGGGTAGAGAAAATTAAATTTAAAAGTATAGGAATATAATTGACTGTTTGTGTATACTCAGTAACTCCACGATCGCAGTTGAAACTTAACTAACTCTGTCTCAACAGGCCGATTTATATTTTTGATTCTGTGCATTTTCCTTACCGTCATCATTCCAACACAAGCTCTCCAATTGTTGGTTTGAAACGAAAGTATGGGTAGGGGCTGATGTCACTCTATCCCATAAGACAACAAGACCGCGGTTATAGCCAATCAACAGTCTTGTTGGGACTTTAGGGTGTTCGCACACCGCTTCCACAGCGCCCGGATTTACTTTGAAGTCTTCTGGACAACTGAAAATGTATAAATAGTTTATATCAACATATATGTATATTATGATATATACGCCTGTGTCAGGAATTATGTTGCAGGATTTTTTTACATAAGTGTGATGTAAAGAAAATAACGTATAATGCTCAGCTCTATTATCTGAAAATATCTATTGTTAATAACATTTATTACTAGTAGTGCCACTTATTATGATACTATTGTAATAGCGGGTAGCTGTGTTTCTGTGTTTACTAATTGAATATAAAAAAGAGCGGGCGTAGTGACGAAAAATTCACTTCGACTTTGTTCGGATGCACGTTATAATGGCTCTCTAGCTAAGGTAACTAATTATTGTGCAACAAGTATAACTTATAAATAATTTTACTTTAGATCAACATTATTTGTTCTGAACCCAAGTTATAATTCTCAGTTCTACGTGTTTCATTATATAAATCCTACACTAAAACTTTCAAATGAAGATCTGTGATGTAAATCTTATCTTAAACTGGATATAATAGTAAAAGTCATAATATACATGAAATATAATTATTTTCATAAATTAACGTCAATAATGTAGATTATTTATTAACATAGTATTCCTAACATTTAGTGCTATTTGTACCGTTAGTTATAATCATTTGACGCAGATAATGTAAGTTAATTCTGACTTTGGATGTCAGAGGTGACTTTCTAATCCTGGTTTATAACTTATACTGTAATATGCTGCTGCAAACCTTTGCAATATGTATTGTTTAATAATTCTTAATATTGTTATATGTTTGCGGAATATGAATGAATGTCCTTTCGGAAGAACACAAAGTTTATTACACGTACACACATAATAATTCAGTTCTTACAAATACAACAAGTCTAAAATCGTAAGGCAGAAGATCGTAATACAAAAAACGCGCAGTCTGTTGATGTGAATCCCGTTCCGAATGTACACTTAGTAACTTCTCGATCGGAGTTGAAACTTAACTAACTCCTCAACCTGTCTCAACAGGTCAACCTTATATATGCCCGCCCCAAGGCCCCAATAAACATTAATACATTGGAATTTTAAAACTTGTAAGCTCAATCCGAAACAACATGGTTTCTAAAAACTTACAGCGAATTTGAACAAGAGAAACTGTTTATGTTGTCATCGAAAGCCGACCGTAACACAAAGGAATTAACGATTGACCATAGATGTTTACTTATCAATATTTAAAAGATTAACGCAAACTAGTGATAGTGAACAATTAAGACAATCATCAAAAGAATTACAGACAATTTAAATACTAAAAAAAGGTAATAGAATAAAACACATGTTCACAGACGATTATTATCGGTTCGTAACTATATTAAGACTATGACATCAAACTATATTAATTTTCTCTTTCATAAACTTTGAATTTGGTGGCTATTGTAATAGTGTACCTAAATGCTTACTTTGTTATAGGCGGGCAAGTTGGTACGTGACATTGCTTTGGTTCGTGGGCTTTCTAACAATTTGTAAATCTTTTAGGTTACTATCGGGCCCAGCAGACGTTGTTCTGTGTTAGTAAAATATACTGACCTGGTTGCAGCGCCATCTACCGCGTCCAGTTGTCAATCTAAAGCATTCTCGAAGCCTCTGAGACACAAACGGTGGAACCGATTTTGATGACATGTGTGTTCAACACAAAAATGATGAAAAATATTTCTGAGTTGGTGCACAATTGGACCCGGTAAATGGCGCTGCTGTCGGCATATCGATTGAAGCTTTTCCGGGCAGGACGACGTCTGCCGACACAGCTAGTTTATATATAAAGATAGATTATTTAAGGACTAGTACTCACTTCTGCATAACGACATCCTGGTATATGACGTCTTCTGAAATTGTGAATGTGTTCAAGTCTAAGGAATAAATGTTGCCACCCTCCGTACCCAGTAACAAGTGTTTTCCGGCGGACTCGACGCATACCGACGATATTTTCTTGTTCTTGCCTTCGAACGAATGTGACTTCAGTTCTACGAGGGACTTTTCGTTTATCTCCCATAAGTGCAGGCTGTTGTCATCACATAGTGATATTAAGCGTCCTGTACCTGAAATATGTGATAAGAAAATGTTTTGTTACATGTATATATATATATATATATATATATATATATATATATATATATATATACCCATTGATGTTGTTGAAGTACATACAAAAAATTGATGATACATATTATATATTGGTTTTATGTATATGTTTTTAATTAGTTGTAAGACTATCAAAATAATAATATAATCCAAAACACAATAAATTGTATCGAGGACATTATTTTTATTATTTCCAGTTCAAGCGTTGCTAAAATCATGCAGAATATTTTTGTCTGTTGAATATGTTTGTTGTTATCGGTAGCTAGATTTAGGTCGACGACTTAGTAGCATTAAAGCAGAGTTAGTTTTCTTTGCTCGATAACTCGATTGACACATAGCATGTGAGGATTCATTGCAGGTGTTCACGCCATGCCACAGATGGTGGCAACAAAGGTTCTCGGTACGGCCGATTTTTCTTTTAAGAACAACAGAAGAGCGGGGAGGGATCGGCCACCATCCCAAGATGGCGTGGTGTGCCCACCAGTCCATTCATCATTCCTTGTTTCTTCTTTTCAACAATCAACATATACACACGCCACAAGCCAAGTCGCGCTATTTTTTATCGAAACTAACGGCCGCTTGTATAAGGTTGTTTAAATTTATTTAAGAAACACAAAACGTATTTAACACCCTTAAATACAATTAGCGTCTTGCACAACGCAAAATTTGCCGTTAAATATGTTTAAAGAACTGTCAATACGTTCTGTGTAAAACGTATTTAGGCAGTTTAATATGATTAACTAATTTTATTTAAAGGGGATCGTCATGCAAGCGGCCCTAAGTGTAATTGTATAAATTAAGTATAATTCAACATTGTACACATTTAAAACTGTGTTTATATGTACCAACCGTATAGTAGGAAAGATAATAACTAACGAAAATGATAAATCCATTTATGTCTTAAATATATGTTCCTGGTTGAACAATGAAAATTGACTCCGCCTAAGCGCCTTACGAGATGAGTAAAAAGAAATCGGACCAATGAAAATGATCTCAAATAGTGATAATGACGCGGCCTAAGGCCAAAGCTTAACAGGTCGCTGACACATTGCGACCTTCATAGTACCGCTGTAGTCTTTTTTTTTTTGAGGCGAGGGAAAATGCTTAACCGATTTACGCACAATCTGGGCCGTTTCTAGGAAACGGCACGCGTCGGTCGGGGGCGATAACACTGTAGCAATAGTATGCTCTTGTCAGTGCTCCGTCCGCGATCGACGTCACAGAATAGTGTGGCGACTCCGAGCGTTGCTACACGAGCGAGCAACCCCAATGCCCACTAAAAACCCCCTCCTCCCGTGACGACCCTGCGCTTTTGTTTGTGTTGGAAAGGCTGAGATTTAGAACATAGTTACACCCAGTCGATCCAGCGCAATAAAGTGCCTGGAGTGTGCCCTGGGACGACACACCTCACTTCGAGACGGGGGTCGATGGTCCCTTGCTTTCCTAGCTGCTAAGGGCCCCCCGTAACGGAACCTAAATCAGGGTGGGAAGTAATGCGCGTACCTGCCTCTCCGGGTGCCAGCTGAAGGCCGGCGACCTCGAGTAGAGACCATAGCATGCGCCGAAGGACTTCGCTCCCTGTCCCGCTCTGCGGCTTCTTTGAGAGACATTACTGCCTCACAAAAAGTAACCGTAGCTCCCCAGCAATCGTCGCTCTGCAACATGGCCGTTACCAAGTCACCGAGCGAGCCGACCGCTCCTACGTGCGCCTCGAGTTCGAAACGCTGCGGCGTCCATGCGGCGCACTCGATCAGCGTATGAAGCGCCGTGTCGGGTGCGCCGCACTGGCGACAGTCCGGAGAAGGCAAGCAGCCTACAATGTGACACAGATACTGATCGAAACAACCGTGTCCGGTAAGTATCTGTGTCATCCTGAAGGTCAGGGTTCCGCTGGTGCGGGTGACCCATCTCTCCATCTGTGGCCTGATTGCGTCCACCGCCCAAGTTAGCGTCGTATATCTCTACTCCCTTCGTCTATCGCTTATATAACGCTTCTCACGTCGATTTTTAGATGTTGCACTAGCAGCTAGTTAAGTCATATACTTTATGTCTTGACTTTCTATTAATAACATTTTCGATATTTCTAAGGCAACTGAGTCAAAATGTTTTTTTTAATTGCAGGAGCTCAGCAGACATGCAGACGGCTCACTTGATGGAAAGCGGTTACAATCGCCTATAGACATTTGCAACACCAAAGGTGCGCTGCACAAAATGCGCTGCTGCTCTCTTAAGGGAGACTGGTCACTAATGCCGGAACACTACTCAAGGTTGTTTTGGCGACATGCCTTAGACCAGGGGTGGTAGCCATCCAGTCGGGCAAATGTCCTACCAACTGGCAGTGGGTTGTTTTGTCGCCTCTTACGACAGGCCGTCCAGCCGCAGGAAATTGTATTCTTACTTCGTTCCTGCACGGATATTAATTATGGGATAACTTTCCCCTTAAAAATATTAATTATGATACTAAGTTAATGTGCTTTACTTTGTTTATTTACCTGGTATAAATTGTATTTGAGTAACTGTTAACTCAGGGTTGGTGTGCTGTCCGTATAATTCTACGCCTGCTCTACCGTAAACTTTTAGAGCACCTGTGGCTGTACCGATGGCCGTGAGCCTAAGGAGTGGGTCCCATGCGAGGGCTGATGCTCTGTGAGGAAAGCCGTGTTGGACTGTCTGTGGACAATACAGAATAACATTAAAATATTGACCGAGATTGTAATACACTGACATCGTTTTTCGGGCATTCTATAAATACATCTAGATAGATACATACATATTCTCACGCTTGTTTCCCATTGGGGTAGGCAGAGACGATGGATCTCCACCTACTACGATCCTGACAAACACTTTTCGCTTCATCAACTTTCATTAATCTTTTCATACATACAGGCTTATTTAAACTACTTTTTATCTGACCTTTCGTCAAAATATCTTCAATTTGATCATAGTGAGTACGTCTCGCTATACCGGCACCGACTCTACCAGTCACATTACTGTCATATACTTGTATTGTGATTCTGTTTTCATTCATTCTCTCTACATGCCCAAACCACCTTAACATTCCTTTTTCAACTCTTGTCACTACATTTTCTTTTATACCACAACGCTCCCTTATCACACTGTTTCTTATCATATCACTTACATTAAATATACTTCTCAAAGCTAGACAGATGTGCTTATATAATAGATTTAATCAAGATTTTGTAAAGAAACATTAAGCATTTTTAACATCTAAGTCGATGCGATTTAATTAGAATTAATAATTATACTCATAAACACAACATAATGCAATTTATATGATTTTGTTCATTTCATTTTAGATAAATATAATCAAAAATTTCCAATATATTTCCAATATTTTATGCATATTGCGTATTTTATGCTGCAATACACTCTTAAACCGAAAATAGATGGTTCATTTCTGTCTTATAATTTGGATACAATAGGCAAATTAAAAAAGGACGCATCTAATTGTTGTAACTTTTTCACATGTAAATTTTTTTTACTGCTTTAAAGTATAATAATAGCATTTCAATTGCTTAGATAAGAAGTTAAAAGGTGACTTATGAAAAATATTGTAATGATTAAAGAAATTAAAAATTAAAGTAATTAAATTTATTTAGATTTTTGCCATAGAAATTGAAACGCAGAAGTGAACCCGTGTAATTTCAGCTTGGGGTTCAAATGAAATAGATCATGTAATAGTGAAAACTTTATGTACGAACAAAAACTACACCCAGGTTACATTATAAATAGTGTTACAACCTGAATGCCGACAATAGACAATTTCACACCTACATTTTATTACCTTTTCTGAATTTGGACTCCTTTTGTTTACTTTGTGTTTAAAAATTGTGATTAGAAAAACAGCACATTGTGTATTGTAATCTTTTGTGGTAGTCATTAGCCAGGTGTGATTCTAAAAAATTCAGTCCACTCGGCCGAGAAGACATAATATATATGTACAGGATAAAGCAATGCCCCAATGGAGAGATGAGGTAGACTAGCGATAGCCACAAGCGAAGCAAGACTTTAGTGACGGACTTTGCGCGTGTGATTGAATCGTGTATTACGTTTGGACTGGTTGTGTACAGTTATATTTGTACCTGTGTTTGTATAGTTCTATTAATTTTTATAATAATTCCAACGGCAATTTAATTCGAGTCCTGCAACTGGTAACAATAGGATAATAAGACATCAGAAGGAAGCCAATTAAAATTTAACACCTTTTAGCTACCTATTGACACTACAATAGAATGTCCGTCACGCAAGTCGGTACTTTACTTGGTGTGTATCTTGATGACTCATTTGAATTATGCAACCCCGCCATTGAACACAATTGCATATCTATTACGTAAATATCATTTACTCGTTGTATGCATATAGTTTACTAGGTAATACCCACAAATTCAACACCATTTATTTAGTGAATGAAAAAAATATATTACCAACATACAACCATATTATCTTGGTGGTCGTTCATAAGGTGCGTTATCTGACATTCGCAGTTCGCTTCGGCGAAAAAGAGACAGGGGAGAGCTAGTTTCTATGATGTGAAATTTATAGGGGGGTGGTTTACCAGAAGAGACAACGTGACAAGGGTAAGACTCTAAAAAGGTAAAAATATTGAGTGACGTACTTCATCAACGGACCTTTGCGGAAAGCCTAAATATGAATTGTAATAATCGAAGTTGAGGAATTACGAGTGTTAGGTTTTCGTCACAAAGTTAATATGCTGTAGGGAAATCTTGCGCTTTTTCGAGCTACTATATTGAAATATGGCGCGTAGTGTTAAACGCTTTTAAACGGCTTAAAGACTTATTTATTTCTTTATTTTTAAACTTTCTGTTTGCAAAAATTTAAAACTAGAGGGGGAGGGGTTATGTGTATTAGTTACGTTTTTTTTAAAGAAAATAATACAATTTATTAAAACAATTATAAAATTACATACTATTGAATACAATGTAAGAAAACTTAACTTATTTGTGTTGTATTCTACTCATAGTCCCTCAAGACTATAAGTAGAATACTGAGCCCAGATCACCGTCTTAGTTAAGTTATATATACTTATGCCCGCCCGGTTTACATTATTCCAGTCCAGCAATCGAATCCAGCGCTGGATTGCTTACTGGAAAAATGTAAACCGACACTGGAATGCATCAGTGCATTCCAGTGTCGGTTTACATTTTCATCCAGTTAGCATTCTAGTCCAGTAACTGGATTGGCGGTCTACTTTTGAATCCAGTGCGACCAATCCAGTGCAACTGGAATAACGTAGACGGCCAATCCAGTGCCATTCCAGTGCTGACACAGTAAACACGTATTGGTTGTTTTTGCGGATTACTGCGGAGAAGAAAGCATTTATAAATGGTGAAGAAGTTATCTGAAGATCAAATTTTAAAGTTTGTCAGTTTATACAGAGGAAATCCTTGTTTACGGGACATATCATCAGAAGATTATAAAAACAAACCTATGCGCCAATCTGCTTTGCAAAACCTGTGCATTGGTATGGAAATTGAAGGTTTCACAGTGGAGGATGTGAAAAACAAAATAAAAAGTATTCGTTCTACATACTACCTAGAACTAGATAAGATTAAGAAGTCATCCACATCTGGTGCCAGTGGTAATGTTTACCAACCCAAATTGAAATGGTTCGCTGAATTTAATTCATTTCTTGAAATCATTGTCACTGTAGTGTTCACACTTCAACGGATTCTAAATAACTGGAATAATGTAGACGTTACAGATCCAGTCCAGCACTGGACTGGATTCTCGCTGGATCACTTGACTGGAATAATGTAAACCGGGCTTTACTTCAGATTTTTTCGAACGAGTAATGCACTAGTAACTATAAATGTAACAAAAAAAAAAAATAGAAAAAATTTGGCTTTTGGAATCTTATAAAATTTGGAGGGACCTCTTAATTTTTTTTAACCTGTCCTATGGAGGAAGTTCTATACATACTACGGGTGTTCACCGAACTGGGAATAAAAATTGTAAAAAAAAGGGGCACAGAGTATGGGTACGTGCTCTAGGCTGATATTATAATTCTAGATGTAAAGAAATTTTTAATCACTACAACATTTGTTTATAAGCCATTACAGTAACGAACAAGATTATGAATGAAAATCAATTTACTACGATTTGAATTTTGTATTAAGTGTAAATATTTGGTCTACAGATTCGTTGATCGTATAATTTCTCTTCTGACATATAAACTTCCGTTTATTTTGATAACATTGTAATATCAAAGAAATATTTAAACGTGAACCTTATTAACCTAAACATAAGGCTGAAAGGTTTCTTATAGTGTATTAAGATTAACATTTTGATCATAATGGTTTTATTTGATTATATTGTGAACATTGGTAACAGGAAATGCCAAACAATGTAAGCTGTGTTCGTTTACTGTTTACTAAAAATAGTTAACGTCTTAAAATTGACCACAATAAACATTCGTCTTTTAAATAAGAAGAACAAATTCACAAAAATCAAAATGGTTTCCTTAATGCTCGATTTAAGTAAAGATAAAAGCCTATCTGATAGAAGGTGGTTTACCTAAGCCTATGGCCATTGACAATAGGTAAGCATTACCATGCCGACCATGGTCAGCGCCTCTATGTAAAGTCAAAGAAGTGCCTGTTTCATTTTGCAAATGACTGAAACACGTTATTAAATTAAGAAAACACATATTATTTATTTAATATTTATTATGTAACTTACAGCTATCTTCATATCACTTCATAAGAAAGCGCATGTAGTAGTACGTATAAACCCTTAACCAAAATGTCTTATAAGCAGAGGCGTCTCACAGCGCTGCATTGCATATTGGAGTGACTCGACTCTGTAGGTAAGGCTAGAAAGATGTCTTGGAAACAAATTTAACAGTATAGTTTTCTAGCGTACACCGGTCATGCATATTTCTCATCATTCTGGCCAGATGACCCACGGTCATATGAATGAAGTGATAATAAGGAAAAAAAATCAACCCTCAATTACATATATGGTGGCCAATTGTAATGTATATTTTTCGCGATTCAATGACACAATTGTTTATCCCTATCTCTATATAAATATTATAAACGCGAAAGTTTGTAAAAATGTATGTTTGTTACTTTTTTTTTAAATAACAATACTACGGACTCGAGGTCCGTACCCTTTTTACAACTTGATTACTGATATTGATTTTTTGAGCTTATACACGCTTATTATTACCTTTTGTTATTGTGTGTGACATTGATTTTGTGGTTTTATGTTGTGTTGTTACCTTAAGAATAACTTATATATTTTTTTCTAATTTTAATACTAAACTTATACTAATGTAGAGTGTATCTGTTACAAGCTGGTGTTGTGAGAGAGTGCATGTGCAGTGTGTGCCTTATGTCTATACCTATATATATTATCTTAACTAGTGCCATGTATGTTGCTTTTTCTTGTGTGCCTAGATTATTAATTTTTAGGCTATATGAGTACTTTTTCATTTAAACACTACTGAATGGATTTTGTTGAAACTACAATATTATAGCTTATACATCAGCATGGCTATAATTTATAAACATATAGTGTGAATTATATAAAATAATACAGCATGACAACATGCAGCTAGTATAAAATATACCTTTCTGCCAAATTTCAATCATATAGACCCAGCAGGTTTTCAAGAAAAATCAGTGCGTGTGTGTACAGCTAGATTGTAAAGGATTTCTTCTGATTTTGTCAACATGGCTACAGATCCGAAAAAGTAGAAACCAAAATACAATAATTAATAATAATAATCGAGAGACAAACACACATATTGTATATCCCCAAATTAAGCAAATTACGGGTAATATGCTACGGACTACCCTGGGGCCGTTCCCACACACCCAGACTTAGTAAATAATGGAGAAAAATTGTTTTCGTATTTTACCATACCAGGAATCGAACCCGGAGCCTCAAAGGCTTAACCCGCTCATCCACAGAGGCCATCAACACAAACATGCACATCTTACGTAAATACAGTTTGGCGGTATTTATGTATAGTTGCATACATAAACGTGGGAACTGTTCGCACATTACTCTAATGTATAGTCATGAACGTAAATAGTACGTGACTTATTACTTATTAAATGCCAACCATTTCTACGAATGCCGCAAGAGTTCGATAAAATTAATAAATAGCAATTTGTGTAAATACGTAATTACTGTTCATACTGTACGTACTGTTCATAGTTGCTTCTAGTTGATGAAGTAAATATAGTTTATTAAAACAAATTAAACATACGTAATTCTGATAGTGTATTTCAAAACACTAAATAGATACAAAACCTTAAAGACGATATTTTAAAACCGTTTCAATTTAAATTTGAATTTTAAAGACGAAGAATCCAAAAGACAAAGAGCTATTTATCCAAATTTACGTGACAAAGGTGTATAGGTTCGAAGAGCAGAGACAGAACAGCACTTAATATCGTGATCCATCAGCAAACAAAAACCATCTAAGAAGAATAATTCCAAATACAACATTTTTTTTAATGATTTTGATTAATGCAAAATTGAACATATATTTATATATTTTTTATATATATTGACTAAACAGTTTCATAGCTTAACACTATATTCTGTTTATGCAAACACGGCATGGCATTTATCAAGGCTTTATATTATTATTACTCAACTTAGATACCGGTTTTACAGCTGGAATGTCGGACTTTATTTTCGCAAAATGAGGTAAACATATTATTGATATAAAAATAAAACAGGACAGGGAAAAAATGGCCAAAACCCACTTTTGGTTGCTGAGCATCGGAGTAAGTAAAACAAAATTCAGTTTAAATTTCTAAAATAAATATAATATTAATAAAAATATAATAAAATATAATAAAATTCTTCATTACATTTCACAGAAAATATAACTAGTCGTAAAATTCGGGATTTAACATTGCCCAACAGTGGGCACGCAACATGAGGGTAGCTACAAAGTTCACGACACGGACGGTTGTGTTGCCGACATTCCAGGTTTTAGGTCAGATGGTTTTGATCCATTAAAGAATTTGCAAAGGGCATGCAAGTCTAGCAGAAGGGTTTCGTAGAGGTTACCAATGGCGATTGGTTTTGTAAAAGAAAGCCTAAAAAGGTATATAATTAAAAATATCTGAAAACCTTGACCGTCAATATGAATTTTGAAGAAGACATTACATTGGAAAATATATATTCCTTAGCTGAATGTAGGGTGGCTCCCCGAATTATTATAATACACGATTTAGTTACACTATAGCAAAGCAGGCATGGAGACACATTCTTGGTCAATTTCATTCATATAAGCTCAGTAGTTTTTTAATAACAACTTCATGGACGAAGATGCCGATTTTAAATGGCTTCCGCAGTTCCTAAAGTGGTTCCTGATTCCTAACACCTGTAAAACTTTCTAATTCTAACGTAACAAACATCTAATACTTAATTGTTATATAAAAGCATACTTCGATAAGTATATAATTCTATATATCAGTATAAAACTATTCAATAAAAGCATAAGAATTATAATAGGCGGCTAATATTCTGGTTCAGACTATCAGTGCACGTGCACCCGACGAAGACAAGTTCAGGTTATGCTGAACTCCACTGGACCGGTTCCACAACACCGTTATGGGTCTAGTCTTATCCACTACGCGACTACAGGATATGGTATGCAATCAACGCACACTGTATCTCATTGATATAAGATCGAACATTACCTGCAATACTGGAAAATCTCACTGAACAACAATAGTGATGTCTTAATAAGAGTGTAATTTTGATGCGGTGCAATGGCCTTACTAGTAAAAATAGCACGTAATATCGTGGAAGAAGAATGTTAAAAACGTAACTCGTAACACTCTGCTATCATAGTTAGCGCCACCAGTCTTTTTCATTTTTATAGGAAATCTCAATTCAATCAAAACTTCAATGAATGTCTTTGAAGTCAGTTAGTTTTGTCTCTTTCAACTCAGTTATGTCTTTCAACAAAATTGATAGTTGACCCGTCTTATGAAAATCCGTATTCATATGAATAATTTCAATTCAAGTGTCTATCTGTGATTTTAAAATAGATTTAAGAAAACTGGTATTTATACGAGTACAATACCTAAAATAATCATAAATTACGTTATATAACGTTTTTGTCCATTTGAATTCGACAATTTGCCCCGATAAGACTATGAAACAGCTCAATGGATAGATAGATAGATATCAGTCAAAATTTTAGTGACAAAACCAAAAAATGTTATATTAAATATTCGTGTATGTTCTATTTCGATATCTTAGGGGTTCGGATTAAGTCTTTAAAATTTCTTTTGGCTGTGCGATATATTTGAAAGTTAGAACTGACAGTATACAATGTTGTTCCTGCTGCATGTCAAAATTCACTCACTTCACTTTTAATTGATGAAGCAAAACTAATCAAGCGAATTTACAAACTTTAGCAGTCCAATTATAAACGGGAGGGTATGAACTTTACGAGCGTGTGAAACTGGCGGTCTAAACTTACGGATGCAATAACAATTAATATTCATTATGATTCGCTTGTCTATGCTAGTATATAAATTTACTTTGAAGTGATTACTCCGGGATACCTAAACTAAGTTATTTATTTGAAATAATTACCTTTAAAATAAATTATAATAAATGAAAAACTAAATATACATATAAAAATTAACCTTAAATAAAATAAAAACCTAAACTAAAACCCATCCAGCCCCCCAGTCGCAGGGCAAGTGTTACCTAGAAGGCTCGCAGCAATTGCCTCGCTGGATAAAAAAAGGCTAATCTTTGAGCGAGGTAAGCTCCAGCCTTCCGGTCTCCAGTCGTCTCCGACCAGTCGTTTTTTAATACTTTGGAACAGTGGGCACTTGGCCCTCACGGACCCAGTCCCCACGACAAACGGCTCAAATATGTACTCTATTCACAGCTTATAAATTCTAAGGTCATACGTTGTGTTCGATGTTCAAAAAATATCACAAACAACAAATCCATATTATGTTACTTTGTCACCAGTGTTAATCATATGAATGCAAATCACAGAGTTCATTCATATTCATTAAATTAACGAGGAATTTAATCAATGTTGGGGTAATTAGCGTCAATTAGAGCGTCGCGCATGTCTGTGTTCATTTTCATTGTACGAACTATGTATATGAGTAATGATTTGTCTGTTACATCACCAGCCTTGACTTTGCGAACATTTACCTCTAAGGTAGTAACAAGGTTGAAATGTAACTTTGTGATTGTAAAGCTAAATAAGGGGTTTCTATGTTTGGGTATCATAATAAGAGAGTAAATATTCAGTTAATCACAAAAAACATAATAATTCAGCTGCATATTGCAAAAACATTATAAAAATACTAGGATATGCCCGCAATTTCGTACACACTCGACTTGTTATTCCCGCGGGATTTCCGGGACACATAGTAAGATTTTAAGTCTAAGAATTTTCTGTCGATCAGCAAAAACCGCATCGAATTCGGCCCAGTAGTTTTTATATGAATCCCGAACAAACAGACAGGATATCTAAAAAAAAATCGTGTTCTCCATCCTTTACATAGTCTTTATTACATAATATTCGCAAAAATAATAAATCTATTTATTATTTTTGGGAGAAACGAATGTGTGAAATTAATACAGTTTTAATTATGCTAATTTTACGAAGTTATCTAATTACTAACTCCATTTTCATATTTATATTAGCCTTTGAATGCCGATAGCATTTATATAATTTAAGTAAAATCGAGATAAATAAAATTAAATATTAGAGGTAAACGATTGGTCGCACTAAAATACCGGTGCGAAAATGCGGTAAAAAAGGTCGTCAATGTCAGAGCCGACTCGTAATAGTCGGTATCAATACTTAAGATTTTATTAATTTGATTAACATCAAGCAAGAGAATGTAGTCAAACGTAAACCTATATACCACAATAAAACATTGAAACGAATAGGACTTAAATTATGAGACCGAAGTTGTTGAAACTTCATATCATGGATCTAGTTTTCCTGTTTTACACACGTCTAGATTATCTGTATCTTAGGCTGTGATTCGGCTATAATAGGACATGACATCTTGTAATATATCTGGGATTACCCACGACTCCATGCGCCATTCATAATTATTATTTAGTTATTTGTGTACTATTTCCTCACTATGTCATATGATTGTGAATTGGAAATATTGTCTTATGCCCTGCTCAATATTTACTTATATCTTTTAATAATGTTACATGCCGACAAAAAGTGAATGCGCACCTGCGTGCCATAAACCTGGTTTATTATCTTTCCCGCATTTGCACTTCTTTTGTTTAAAATATGTAATTAAGTAAAACATTTTATTGATATTGTACTTGTTTTATGGCAGTCATTAGGCAGGTGTGTCGAACTGATTCTAAGAAATCCGATCTATGCCGGTAGGCAGCCATATTGTATCGGGGCAGCAATGACTCCATTGAGAGATCGGCAGTCAAGCGAGGATTACGATACGAGCAAGACGTACCTTCGATTAGCTATATAATGACGGAGTTTGCGCGTGTTATTGAATCGTGCAGTTTGTACTGGTTACGTCCAGTTATATTTGTACTTGTGATATACGTGTTTGTATAGTTCTAATAAATTGTATAGTAATTCCAACGGCATTTTAATTCGAGTCCCGCACTCGTAACAATATGTTTGACATATTTTAAATGTAATAACTGTATTTTTTTTTATCGACACCTCTTAAGCGGGTGAGAGACGTGCGAGCAAGTATACGCGATTATATATATATTGGCTCGCTTCACTTCTAAATATTCGCGCACTTAAGGCAACACGCGGGCAAAAAAGTCATAGAGCCAGAGTATCCGTACTTGCTGCCATATTTTTCACCCGCTTTATGTTTAGTCATAGAGCAAGTAGTTTTTGTTATCGATGCTCTCATTTACCTCGTATTCCAGGACAATATTTCAGTCTAAACCGTCACCAAACCATAATTATCAATAATTAGGCATTTACGTTACAACGTGTGTGAAAATTCTGTAACAGTAATTATATAAAAAAATCCGGAAACAAATCAAAATTTCTGTGTAATAATAGTGTAATAGTTTAAGCAATAATCAGTAAGCTATTTGACTTTGACTTGTTAAGTTTGTGACGTCATAAGGCAGTATTCTCAAACAGAATCAAGAAGGCTTTGACGTTTTGTGATATAGTAATAAAAGTTGTCTCAATTTGACTGTCAAATAATACTAATTGAATTGAAAATGTCACGGGGCACTTGTAAGTGACCGGTTTACATACGAGTAGATATTGTACCAGAATAATAATCTCAATACACTCTATTATTGCAGGTGAAATTGTACAGTACGGCCACATTTTACGGAAACCGGCTAGTTATGTGGGAAACAAATATTTAGCCGTGCCGCCTCCGCCATGTCCCGGTCGAAAGGGTAGGCCCAAGAAATGCTGACTTGACCTTGTGAAGGATGACATGCGTACCAATGGTCTCAATAGAAGGGATGCCGAAGACCGTACGAAGTGAAGAAGAAAAAGTAGGCAAGTCGAAGCGAGCGCTCCGAACGCAACCGGTATTTAACCAGCGGGTGATGATGATGATCGCAGGTGCAATTGATAATTAAAAATTTGACCATTAAACATTAAAATCAGCGTCTATGCAGCACACTCACCGCGCAGCAATGATGTCATCGTGTTATAACATAGTTGCCAAGTGACGTCACATAATGAGGACAATTTATTTATTTCGCCTAATCACCGACATAAGTTGGCACACTTTATTGATTGTGTATCAATTTCTTTTTTATGTAGTCTTTTAATCAATTAGCGAAGCAGAATCATGGAGTAATTGGGAATAATAACTATTTGAAGGAAGTATTATACTTTTAAAAACAAATCAAATATACTCGTAAACATTACTATGTCCATGGGAACACTGGGCGTTACATCTATATTATTTGGACTACCGAAACTTTATTTAACGCTAGCTTTCGTTACTATAAACACTGTAGAGCTTGATTTTGTATTGGAAATAATTAGATAAGCCGGATAATTAAATCACCAACTTTTAACTTAATACATATTTAGATTTTTAAATAAAATAATGCAAAATATAAATTCAATTATTGTAGAGAACACAAATACGTTCTCCATCAGGATCAGGTAAAAGAGGAAAGCTTTAAGAAATACTTAGGTTGACGTTGTGAAAAATGTTATGTTTAGCAATGGAATAATTATTAGAAACACCAAAAGCCGTGCGAAGTGGGTAAGTGGTAAGTCATATACACTACGTGGTCAAATATAAAGCTAGCCGAATTGCTGCAGCCAAAAGTGCAACCGCAATACGCGTTTGACACACACTGAACCGCATAATGCGTATAAAAATTTCGGTTGAAATATGATGGGGTTGCAGCGTCCAAAGACCGGACCGGTTTACTAGTATTTGCAGCGTAGTGTGAATAGAATCTGTATTACATACATTTTCTCACTTGCGGTCAACCGGAGGGCTGTTCAAGTGTGGTTAACCACAGTGCTTATTTATAATCGATAAGAAAAGCGGACCCCGGGATTTAACGCCAGTGATGATAATGATGTTTGTTTAGTTTTTCTTTCCGTAAACCTTGATTACTTAAACCGAGGTTATGCTTAAGCGGGTCTAATTAAAAAAGGCAAATTACAGACTATAAATCATTAAGGTGTGTGCATTAGGTCGTTTAACTACGTGTTCCTATTCAAAAGCGGGGCGTTACCGTTTATTAGGTTATGGAGTCAGGTCAACGGTGAAGACCACGGACGATCGCGTGGGCGAACGCGACCAAGGCAATCCCCAATGTTGCAAATTTTATAAAAAAAAACTATAACCGCGCTCGATTGTCATGTGTGAGTCACGCTTGCAGTTGTATACTTTATCTTTTTTTAACGCATTACTTGTTTTTGCTCGGACTTGGTTACGATTTCTTAAACTACTACCGTGTACCTCTATTATACGAGACCGTCTGTTTATACGAGGCATATATTATTATAATGTATTACAAAAAGCCATGACATCCGCGTCTCAAATATATAAAGCCGCTTACACACCTATGAGCCCTAACCAACCTGTTGCGTACTATTACCGTTCGTTCACACTTGTCGGGTGTCGGGTACGACAAAAATCGGTTTTGTGTGTTGTTCTAGTGGCAGAACATTTTATATGAAGCTGTTCACACTTCATATAATATGTTCTGACACTAGAGCAACCGATTTTTGTGTGTTACGTGTCGGATCTCGCTCGCCTAAGAGTAAGACGACGCTGTTCACACTTGTTGGATGTCGAGCCCTGCAAAACCGTCAAAAATCTCACCGCTCCCGCTTCTTTTGCCCGTTGCTTTCTACCACAGATCGTGCACACACATATAGCAGGTTCAGCTTCGATCGAATCCGACAATTAAAATACGACGCCCGACACCCAACAAGTGGGAATAAGCTGTAACCAAAAATCATAAGTGCTCTCGGGCCCCGATGGGCACGCGGTGCGCTCGCAATAAGCCGACAAAGCGAAAATCAGTGCTGGGGTACACATTAGAGCACGTTACTGTATCTGCTCGGTTACAGTTACGGCTCGCAGATGAGTACGCGGCTAACGTACACTCGAGTTTGTCGGAGAATGTTAATTTTTTTATATAAATAAATATTTGAAACCAACGCAACCTAAAGGTAGGTTTCTAAATATTGCGACGACTTGCGAAAAGCATTTTAGTGACCTAGCTATTTTGGAAAAAAATATTAATGTACATACTTAGAAAAGAGCGTGGGGAAGACAAATACGAAGTAAAATAACTTTTAGCTTAAAGTATTGCTCGAGACTGTTGCTGCTTATCCACCGTTCGTCCCGCATCCGTTGTTCGTCCATTCCCGCATATACCGTTTTACTGACTTAAATATGTATATTGTTATAATTGTAACATGCTTTTATCTCGTCCAGGATCGGATAAAAAATAAAATTCCCTGCTGTCGGACGGCGGTTGTAAGAGGCGACAAACAACCCACAGCCGAGTGGTAGGGTATTTGCCCGCCTGTGGGTGGCTATCACCTGGTCTAGAGTATGCCACCATAATAACCTTGAGTTATGTTCTGGTTTTAGTGGCCAGGTTCCAGTCTCACTTTAGAGAGGGGCAGCACATTGATAGGACGTTTGGTGTTACAAATGTCTATAGACGATGGTAACCGCTCTCCATCAGGTAGGCCGTCAGCCTGTCTGCAAAACTTATGCAATTAAAGAGCTATCGAAGAAGAAAACCATCACGAGGAAACAGGCTTGACAAAATTATAAACTCGCTAACCCCTGTTAGACAAGCATCTTGTATGAACCGGATGTTCGCTCAAATATGTCTTTATCTTGACATTTATACGTTAAATATTAAAATGTATGAGTTTATTACTGCCGGACTATTTTTTATCATACAGGAAATTCGTATTACCAACAAAACAGCAATAAATAGTAAAATAATGCTAGTACCCATTGTAATACATCGTAAGGGTGCTTATATGGCTTTAGGAAATGAACCTTTTCGAAGGAAATGGAAGCCTTGTCGACGAAGCACAATGGCGAATTTGTGTTACCGTACAATGCACACCAAATAATATAGTGAATGACTGTCGTTATTCGTATTAAAACGTTTCGGAAATATTTAAGCAAGGTTTGGAAACCGGTGAAAACAGTCGAATCGGTTACAGCCTAAGTACGTCAGAACTTTTCTTTTCGGTTTTGTTTACACTTTGAGCTGAATTAAACGGTATTTGGAAACAAATTTCGTTAAATAGGTTTTGTTTAAATAAACCGGTTTCGAACGATATCGAACGGTTTTAGCCGCACACCGGCAAAGCGCATCCAAGTGATACAGCAAGTTTTTAGTCGTACACAAACACATGTTGAGAGAGATAGAATGACACTTGATTCGATACAAGTTTTTACACAAGTAGTTTATTTTAATTTTGAAGTATTTTATTGTTAGTTTTATTAAAATCTATTTATTTCATTTATTAATTAAATATTACATAAGCAGAATTAGTTTTATCAATTACTAGCTGTCCCGGCAGACGTCATCCTGCCCAGGAAAGCTTCAATCGATATGGCGACAGCAGCGCCATCTGCCGGGTCCATTTGTGAACTAACTCAGAAACCTTCTTTGGCTCATGCACAACTTTGCTAAAGATCATCACATGATCAAATGTATAGTTTACGATTCTATAAAGGATACAGAAAAGAAGAAGATTAATATTGTTTCTTTTTTAACAAAATTGGGTCGTTATGGTCTTACGCGAAAAGGAAGGTTTGCACTGAAAATCAGCATATGAAAGTATATATAAGTACCGTATACTTATATCAAATATCAATTTCGCCTCTTACGACAGGCCTCCCGGCCGCAGGAAATTGTATTATTTTTCCGTTCCTGCACGGATATATACCACTTCGTAAATAAAGACGTTAATAATATTGCAGTCTTAAAAATACTTAAGAAATTTAAGTGTATGGGTTCATAAAAATTCGGCCATCAACATATTGCCGTACTCGAATATTGTTTAACGTGTTCTTTCGATAATCACGTACAATCTCTCCAACCATAAACCTTTCACTACGAAACAATTTCTTATCTGAACATTAACGGGCAGACATTTACCATAGACGTAATGAATAGTGCCATCAACTTATCTATAGAATTTGGGTTACTAACGCATTGCTTTCTCTTGGACCAACGTAATTGTTTGTTAGGTGGGATGGAATGGGACAACCAATTAGAAAAGAAAAATTCAAGACCGTAATTGGTTTGCTGATGTAGTGGTTAGTAAAATGTACGGCAGAAATACAATTATCTCAGAGGTTTGGTATGGTTTCTTTACTACAGTATATTAGATCAAATTATAACTTAAGTTACATAATACTAACGTACAGATTTTCATGCGACTTTACTCGCATAAGCTATGACGCCGTATCCCGTATAATTTCCTAAATATGAACTCATTTTTTGAGACAGTTTATCTTAAGTTCACTCCCCTTTTTTACGAGGGGAAACCACTTGAGGAATGAGGGCTGCCAATCAAGGAGAAAACGCGGTGGAGTGTGTCATGGCACTAGCACCTAGAAAGAATGCTATTGCCACGGGTGGCAAGACTCGGAAGTCGGGGATGCCTATTCGATACCCCTCGCCGTTCCTCCTGGCGTCCTCTTGTCCGGGCTGTGGGTTCGCGCATGCATCTCCTGCCCGGATGAAAGTTTACCCCTTAGACACCACATACTTGACATAGCTTAAACTTCAAAAATAACTTCAACCAATTCAGCCAGCTTCCTTAGCGTGGCAAATAGACGTTTTGTAATAATACGAATTAATTATAATTTGATGTTAGAAAACTATCCCATTTGCCGGGTTATAAAATAAATATACATCAATGTTATTAATATTATTTTTTACTGCATGTGCTCAGCAGGCAGGCAGACGGCCCACTTGATGGAAAGCGGTTACCATAGCCTATGGACATTTGCAACACCAAAGCTGCTACAAATGCACTGCTGCTCTCTTAAGGAAAACTGAAACTTGGTCACTAATGCCGGAACACAACTCAAGGTTGTTATGGCGACATACTTTAGACTAGGGGTGGTACACATCCAGTCGGGCAAATGCCCTACCACCTGGCCATTATATGTCCATAAATAATTACTTAATTTTATTTTAGTTGACTCATTCTCAAGAAACTGAAAAGGAAGCACCTAACATGAAAACAATGTCACTTTCGCTTTTATACTATTATTTACAATTACAAATTCATTTCTTCACTTTAATGTTTTACTTTACTAAACCATAAATGCCTGAAATAGATTCAAAATAATAATATAACTAGCCATTGGAAAAAAATCGTTATTTTATTGGAGTTGAATAGATATCAAACAAGAGTTTCTAAATTCTTCAGTTTTTAGGTGTTCGTCAATGCCTTGAATATACCTGGCAATTTAAATATCTTTGAACAACATACAAAAAATCTCAAGAACACTTTTAAAAAAAATATGTAAAAAATGCGGAATGAAATCGGGTCCATAAGTTAAATATAAGTCATAAATAATTTTCTCGGCTTCTGTGGTTGAGACCTAGCCCGGCCGAACTCGCTGGAAAGCAGAGGCTCCGGGTTCAATTCCCGGCATGGTAAATTTCAGAAACGAACTGAGCTATTTACTATGGTCTGGGTATCTGGGATCGGCTCCAGAGTGGTCCGTTGTATATCACCCATTACACAAGCGTAACTGGCTTAGCTTGGGGATATACAATGTGTGAGTTTGTCTGCCGATTATTTATATAATTTAAACATTTAATTTAATTTTGTGAGCGGCATATGGATCATGATTACGTATTTTGAGATTTTGTAATACCGTACTGTTATAGCTAATACCACTGGAATAAAATAAAAATATTTTATTTTGACCCAAGTACAAGACAGGAAAACGGGCAAACATAAATTTATAGTAGTAACATTTAATACATACGCCCAAGTATAAAAAAATAGATATAAAGACGTGGTTGGCATATGTACAGAATGTATCGGACATAATTATACAGCAACGTCTTTGTAGGGATAGGATCTCTAAGGGAGGCACCACACTAGTCGACACAAATATGTCAAATGCAAGCCAAAGAGAGCTTTACACCTACGACATAGGGCCGTCAGTTATATTATTGTTTGATACCTTTATATCGTAGGCATAAATATCTTTTTGGCTTGTATATGCCGAATCCGTGCCGTCTAATATGGGATCTCTAATAAGTAATGAACAACCAAACATAGCGTGTATGTAAAGTTCTATGTAAACTTTACAAAACTTTAGCTTTATCGACAGCAAACAAATATTTAAGAGTATAATAACATAGTATTTTGTTTAAAATCAACATAATAGACAACGAAAGGATGCAGTTAATTCATCGCCATTTACTTGATGTTTATGACTTAAGTATAGCCCGGACCGATTTTTGTGCCCGCTCTTAGCAACAGAGGACTGCAGAATTATAGGAGATATTTATACAAATGTCGAGTATGAGGCACAATTCTATACTTAATCTGGAGGAGATAACATATAGTTTTGCGCAGTGTAAACCTTTATGATTTACAAGGTCGCAATATTTTCCAGATTTTCGTTTTTTGATCTAATTACTGTATAAAATATATACATATCAAAACTGGAATGATATAAAATCAGCCGAAGAAAAATAGTTACATAATCATCAGGCAAAACCAGATTTAGCGAATGAAGTCATTGACTTTAATAAACGCTCACAATACAACTTTAGCGAATAGGAATGAAAAATAACTATCTGCAATTTCCATATTCCTACGCGACCATGATAGCTGTAGGTGTCACAACCCAACGGTTTCCTGCTAACTTCCGGAGGTATAATACAACGCACACAGCGCGCACCATTGTTGCGCCCGCGCGAACCCACATACTGCAGGGTTACCACGTACAAATGTTAATTACAAATAAAATGCATATAAAGAGTCCCTAATAACGTTTACGTTTTAAAAATCTTAATCATCCACTCCGTCCAAGAACGAATACATAGCCTAATTGTTTCCGTTGATGACAAGCATTATTATGTTTATTTTTATCTACACTGTCTCTTGTATCAGTATTATGATGCCACTTAGTTCCTGAACATTCCTTGTCGAAAATAAATTGACTAACTAGCAGATTCCATCTGAATAAACCCGTTCTGTGGCACCATAAATCAAATATGTATGGCATAACATAATGGGAATGATTGCAGTCCCTAATATACTTTGTTACTTAAGGATCATATTTCGGCATTTATTAGGCAACCCTTGATACATACCGTTTATGAATAATGAAACGAACGTGATGAGTGGACATTTTAGAGGATTTGAGTCGACGTAGCTAACAGCTTTGAATGTTTAGGAAACACGTATACAGGCGTTAATAATTATTGCTTTATGAATATTGATTAATGTTCGCGTGAATTGAATGCATCGTTTGTGTAAGTATATTTTCATGGTATGTAAAAGTGTTTTGATATTAAAATTTTGAGCTTATAATTTTTAGTACTTAGATTCAGCAGAAAGGACAACGATTCGAGAAGGACTTTGATGAATGTGACTGTCTTGGAGTTAACCTCCGTCGAACAATCTTTCCTGACCAGGTCAACGTCTCTTAGATCTAAACATTTCTGCCTTAATATCGCGACGTGAAAATTCCAATTTACGGGAGAAGGGGCAGTATTTGAATTCATTCATCATCTTCATTCGGTCGTCATCAGTCATTTGAAATGCGAGTTGGGACGCTGGTGCGTTAGCCTCTAAATTACCCCTGATTTACCGTTTTATCTCTCCAGGAACGGAGAAAGAATACGATTTTTTGGGCCGGAAGGCCTATCGTAAGAGGCGATAAAACAACTTACAGTTGGTAGAGTACTTGCCCGTCTGAAGGATACCATCTCGATTTAAAGCATGTCGCCACAATAACCTACACTTGTGTTCAAGCATTAGTGACCAGGTGCCAGTGCTTTTAGACTCCGGCAACGCGTTCAACGCCTCTGCTCTTACGTCTATAGAGACATATGCACCACCAGATGTAACGTGATTACCGTGGCCTATGCTACGGTAATCACTTTTCATCAGGTGGGACGTCTGCCTGTTTGCCAGCTTCAGGAAATAATGAGAACAGAAAATTAGAAAAAGACTCAGATGCATTTTCCAATAAACTAGATAAATATATATTGCTACTAAACAAATATCTGCAATCCCAATCTATTCAAATGAATATTGTATGAATTCAAATTGTAATAATATTACTACAAAAGTTCGCAAACGAAACAAAATAACCAGAGTAACCTAAGATTTTATACTTAATTCGTTAGGCCGATATTACACATGATCCGTCTAATATTCAAGTCTTTTAATTTGGATGAATCAATCAAAGTGGTATAAACAAAACATCGTGTCCTTTCGACCAAATTGATTCAGTTTAGATGATCCGTCTAATAGCAGCATTAGATCATTAATGTTATTATACTAATCATTAGCTAATTACGTGAATAATCTCTATCACACGTCCCATTACACATAAATGGCTAGAATGCCATTTACGGAGGGGCTATGAATTTATTTCCTCCCGCCTTGCCTATATGTGGTGTGCATGAGTCGACGACACCGATTACTTCATTGAACCGCGCGCCGGCGCTTGCGATTTTACTATTATACCATTAAGCTCTCATAACACGTGAAAAATAGGGTTAACAAACTATACACTACTAGCTGTTGCCTGGCTTAGTCATAGTTGGCTTAGTTTGAGTCGTCAAAAAAGTGAGTTTAGGACTTCAAAAATTTCATTACTCGTGAGCATTTATTTTTAACCATACTTTGAAAACGAAGGATTTTCGAACAAACTTTCATCCCCTTTTAGTGGACAAATTTTGGAAAAAAATCTTAGTATGCACGCACGGCATAGGATTAGCTCGCATGCAATTTTTTTTACGGCCAGTTGTTTGAGCTGTGTGTTGATATATCGGTCAGTCAGTCCGTGAGATCAAGTAATTATATGTATATTCTATAGATATAAAGTATTCTTTATTAATACTATCAAAAGTACATAATATATACTTTTAATATAATTTTTCCTGCACGCAATTAATGGCTGGTCATCAGATAAGCGATAAGAGAGCATTTCCTTCGATTTTTCATAAGTACTATTACATTAATTGTAACTAGATTTAACGGTTGTAAGTACTATTTCTTTTATTTAACATTTCGGCCACTTTTCATTGGTCTAAATTAATTCATTCTCAGTGGCACAAATACTGTACTGTCATTACAGTTATTTGATCTCGAGGATTTAATTTGATGATATTCATAATATAAAGTTTTTATAAGAAATGCTAGTTAGCATGACCGATTTAAGTATGTATGTGCCAGCAGAAGTTAGTCGATCAAAAGCAAAAAATATGCTGCAGTGTGAAAATCCTTGGAAACCACAACACTCAAGGATGAACACAAGTTTCAGTGAACTAAAAACACACTTTTTGCGCTAGTATTACTTGCTCTTTAGTAACTATAAAATATAACTATTTATTTTATTTAATAAATTATATTTTTTTAATACGCTTTTATTAGCTTCATACGTATGTTAGTATGTAACGGAATCTTTCAAATTAAATTTGATCGCCTTCCCGACTAGGAAACCATCAACTGGAATTTTATGGGTTTATGGGTTTAAAGAACTTTATTCTCAAAAGAACATTACAGTTCACTTATATGAGATACAATAATTTATATTCTAACATAAGTCCTATAAATCTAAGAGCGAGTAGACATTGATAAAAAATAACAATAATAAATAGCCGAATAAAGAAACATAATGATTGGATTTCCTGAGTAGCCTCCTGTAATTTTTTTTTTGTAATTAAAATATAATTTTTTAATTTCCTTTTATATGAATTTTTACACTTCTTTACTTCTTTTGGTAATTTATTGTAAAAATTGGCTCCTTCGCATAAAATATTTCTTTTGCCATATTTTTCTGTTCTAGGTGCTCGAATAATAATTTTATTAGTATGTCACAATTTATTGTATTTAGATTTTTTATGACTGAACTGAATATTTGTTTGTATGATATTTTCCATGATTTTTTTACTAAAATGCACGTATTATATTTATCCGTACGTACGTATTAGTGGATGTAGATTTAAGATTTTAGTTTCTTCGTATATAGTTTTTGTTGGTGTAAAGAAGTTGTAGTTATATAGGTTTTTGATTAATTTGTTTTGTGTTGTTTGTAAGGTTTTTAAATTCGTTTTTGATGCTGCTCCCCAAATTTCGATAAGATATTCTAAATGTGGCTTCGCTAATGCATTGTATATTGTATTTCTAATTTTATGTGGTATACAGTTTCTTGTTTTGCGTAGAGCTCCAGATAATGAGGATAACTTGATCTAACGTGTTCAATATGAGATGCCCACGTTAATTTATTGTCTAGTAACAATCCGAGGTATCTTTCTTGATTTGACTTTTGAATAGGGACATTATTAATTAGTGGAGGCGTGAAATCAGGGAGTTTTTTTTTATTTTTCGCTGTAAATATCATGTACGATGTCTTTTTTGTATTAATTGTGAGTAGATTATGCAAAAACCATTCATTTAATAAGATTCGGTCATTTTGAGCTTCAGATATTATGTCATTTATAGAAGTACCAAAGTAAAACAAACTCGTATCGTCGGCGTATAATGTGAGATATCCTGTCAGACCTATTTGATTTATATTATTAACGTAAATAAGGAAAAATAGAGGACCCAATATTGATCCTTGCGGGATTTCACATGAAATTTTGCAAGGAGTACTTTCAAAATCTGCTAATTTTACTACTTGTGTTCTATTAGTAAGGTACGATTTTAGTCAATCATAAGCTAAACCATTAATACCTATGTTTGTAAATTTCTGTAATAGTTTTTCATGGCTGACGGTATCAAACGCTTTTTTAAGATCAATAAAAATCCCTAAACTAATGTTTTTTTCATCAATGTTAGACTTAATTTTAGTTACCAAATCAATACTAGCTGAAAGAGTATTTGATTTTTGTCGGAAACCATATTGTTGGTGTATTAAAAACTGTTTCTTATTCAAGTAATCATTTAGCCTTGTAAAAATAATTTTTTCAAAATTTTTGCTGATGACAGGGAGTACCGATATAGGTCTATAATTACCGGGGTCGGATTTGCTACCTGATTTATGACAATGTTTTTCTAAAAACCTTCTACACGTTTCGATAGACAACCATATCGTTTATCGTAAACAAGATATCATTCGCTTTATCGATATACTGACATTCTCCTTTTATTTCGTTGATAAAGTCAACGAGAGAATTTTCCTGTAAAGCAACGTGATCTAATACTTGTATGACAGTGTATGATTCAAGTTCCGGTTAATGATAACCGTTAATACAGCCAGCTTATCCAAAATTGTATGAATCAACTTGAATTATTTTCCACATGCTTAATTACCAAACTGATTGATAGATTTATGGCTAGCAAAACACACATCCTTCACTTTCTCAGTGTTAATTACCGCTATATAATAAACTAGGATATGCCCGCAACTTCGTCTACGCTAAACTTGAAATTCCCGCGGGATTCCCAGGATAACAAGCAGCGCAGAGTTGAAGTCTAAGAATTAGCTGTCGATCGGAGAAAACCGCATTGAAATTAACCCAGTAAATTTTACGTGTATTCCAGTTTTTTAAATAGCGTCAATGTAAAACACACAGCATGTTTAGAATTTTATAATATAGATAATACTGCTGTTGGAAGAAACTCTTAATATATCGTATATGAACCATTTCCACTTTTCTAGAAAATAATTTTGTTTGACTACTGGAAA
Source organism: Dendrolimus pini (assembly GCA_949752895.1). NCBI lineage: Eukaryota > Metazoa > Arthropoda > Insecta > Lepidoptera > Lasiocampidae > Dendrolimus > Dendrolimus pini. The sequence goes on from OX457136.1 coordinate 17,492,813, forward strand.
GTTTGTTTACTTTTCATAGCTTTTGACACGAAAAGAGAGCCTAAGGCAGCCGCTTTCACAGATTCATGTTATGAATATAAGTATTAAAATAAAGTGGCATTTTATACTATGTCCTAACATAGTATAAAATTTCCCTTTATTCTAATACTCCATTCCATTTTTCAGTTAAATAATCCCCTCAACGGTCAGTGGCATGACTTTCTCACTCAAATTTTTTGGAAAAACAGAAAAAATATTTTATCAAGATGTCTGTCCAAACAATTAATAAGCATAAGCACTCATTCGCAAGTTCTCCAACTACATAACGAATGCAAATATAAATCAAGCTTCAGTAATAAGCTATTTATTACTTTTCTAAGTTTATTACGAGCAACGTAACCGTTGGTAATGCAATTTCACGTTGTTTATTTACACTTCAATGTAATTTACATTTCAATTAAAACATTCAATGTAGTTTACGTGTCGTGAACGTCACAGACAGATATAATCGTCGTCGCAAATAGCTGACAGGTGATTGCGGAGGCATGTGGTGACTCATAACAATGTTGACCCATTGATATTCTATACATGGTGCTTTACGAGAGTGGTTTCCTTGCGCTATTGAGTCGTCTCCAATCGGAGGCTTTATTGCAATAAGTTTTGGAATCTATTATTTATTTTTTAATCGAAACCAGTATGTGAATAATGTACGACACGATATATTATAAGTAGAGGTACGGAATTTTCGCAAATAAAAAACATGAATTTCGCATTTATTATTTAATGATTCCTTATCATTTCATTTCATCAATTTCGCACGTTTTAAGTAGCTATCGTAATAACAAAATACTATATTTATATTTTCTAAAGAAACACTATATTAATATTGTTACGACCAAATCACATGAGTAAATAAACGGAACAGAGGCAAAGCTTCTTAAGAACGTGCAAAATTGTTACCTATTCTGGTAGGGTCGTCACAATAGGTAAAGTCAAATTAAACAAAACATTTGTTAAATAGTTTTATTATTCAGTATGATAGAATAGGTACCTACTTTACAAATTACCAACTGTAATCATTTTCTTTATATAATTTTTGTTTTTCAATAATTTATTATTTCTTTTAATCTAACAAAGTTTTTTCAAGTAATCTAACGGGAAACACTCACATGGTATATCAAATTGACAATCTTTAATACTTATGATATTAACTTAATGAAATACCACGTTTTCACATTAAAATATTCAAACATGCAGCTAACAAAACAACGTGCGTCGCATGCATCGCACTACCGCCCCTGAGTTTGTCAACTGGCTGTGCCGGCGTAAACTGGTTTTTACCTGTCTCGCCGCGTACGCGAGAAGCGGGGCCAGTGGTCACGCACACATGCCCCGCGTGCTTGTAGTAGTGCAACCGATTCGCGCAGTTGTATGAAGCTTTGTCTCTGTTCCGTTTATTTACTCGTGTGACCAAATGCAGACAAAGAAAAAAAATCACACCTGCGTCTGTAGAAACACATTTTATTATTTTAACGCATTTGGACTTCTTTTGTTTACTTTGTGTTTAAAATTTGTAATTAGAAAAACAGCCTATTGTGTATTGTAATCCTTTATGAGAAATTAACCAGGTATGATTCTAGGAAATTATTGTGATGCGGTCGAGTATTGTGTTGAGACATATTGTATTTGTACAGGATAAAAGGAATGCCCGAACGGAGGGGTGAGGCAGTCTAGCGATAGGCACAAGCGGGACAAGACGTGTGTACATTCGATAAGCTATATAGTGACGGATTTTGCGCGTGTTATTGAACCGTGCATCAGTTTGTACTGGTTGAGTCCAGTTATATTTGTACCTGTGTTATACGTGTTTGTATAGTTCTAATAAATTCTATAGTAATTACATCGGCATTTTAATTCGAGTATTCGACTATCATAAATTAACATAGTTGCAATTTCCACATTCGACTCCTTAAGAACTGTTCTTAGGTGAAAGAAAGCCTCGTTTGTCCCGTTTAATGTCATGGCGAGCAAGTTTTTTAAAGCTTTTTTCGTTTGCTTTTATTAGCATTTCTTATAGTGTTGCATCAATTACTTCGTATTCATTGAGTGAACTTGATGTCTTTCATCGAAATAACCTTGGCGGTGGCGTTCAAGTGTTGATTTTTAATCCTCTCATACCAAAATCATCACAGTTATTATTATTGTTTATTTCGCGGAAAATACTCATTATTTATATTCGCATAAATTCGCATCTATTTCGTAAATACGAAATTTTCCTACCTCTAATTATAAGCATTACTACTACACATTATCTTTCAATTCAAGACAGCAGCATCGTAAAAAATCTGAACTTAGATTAGGGATATGTGAAACCTGGCATACTGTCTTGTGACATGTACCTGAATGAAACGGAAAAGTTTAATCGATGGTCGGTTCTTATATCTTACCGGCCGTTCATTTGCCATACTATCGGTTAACATTCGACATAAGCTCCATACAAGTAATGTCAAAATTCAACCGATGGTAAGGCAAGTGAAGGAATAGTAAGATATAGGAAGGATAAGAGTTGCTGGTTTTTTAATTAAGCTTAAGTGAAAAACCAGCAAGGTTAAGAGTACCACAATCGATTCGTAAGAGTTTTATCATAGACATAATATATCTGTTTGTAAAATACAAAACATGTTAATCGTCCCCTCATTATACATATATTTTAAATTCCTACATTTGATCAAAATAACCCTAACGTATTATTAACATAATTTTACACTGTGTAATCAAACAAAAATTATGCTCATCGAATATTATAACCATGGCGTCCTTCGTAGTAACAAAACAACCGTCTAAGCCACTAAGATTATATCTAAAATAATAATTGAAGCTTGGAATTCTAATTAATTTATAAATCAACATGTAAAATTAATATTTCTTACCTAAATATGGGCAAAAATTGATACTATCTATAATATGCATTACAAGTAATTCTATTAATTTTACCATTATTTACTATGGTCTGGGTGTCTGGGATTGGCCCCCAGATAGTGCGTTGTATATTACATACCTATAACACAAGCGTATCTTGCTTAATTTGGGGATATACAATATGTGTGTTTGTTTGCCGATTATTATTATTATCTACTGAAGTTGTTACATATCTAAAAATAATCTCATTTTGCATTAAATTTAAAGTAAAATTAGGTCTTGGGTTTCTGGAAGAAATCTCCACGGGAGATAAGAACGCCAAAATTATATAATAGTTTCTTAAGTTTTGACTTGTATCCAAAATAAATCTACGCTTTAACGGTTCCAAGGGCGGTAATTAATTTGATTTTTATTATTTCGACGTTTCAGTGGAATGGCCGAAACGTGGGAATAATAAAAATCAAATAAATTACCGCCCTTAAAACCGTTAAGACGTAGTTTTATTAGCCAATATTATACGGAAATATTTACGAATTTTTGATTTTATATAGCACATATTATATACAAGGTATATTCTATGTACAAGCATCACTGACTTTCTGTTCGTTTGGACCGTTGGATAATACCTGAATATTATGCGCGCTATCTGCGGCGCGTGTAACTTGATGATCTCGTTACAGAGGGTCGGAATTACAGCAAAGGCGTAAAATATAGATTATGGTTCCCCTAGGTCACGGGGGGTGCTGTGCACGAAGGAATGATACTGGTCGAGATTGAAGAAAAATGTAAGGTAATTTCATGTTACAGTGTTTTAAGTTAAAGTCTATTCATACTAATATATAAATGTTAAAGTGACATTTGCTATTTGTTTGATCCTTTCTCAAGGTTTCGGGAACCATTCACACATTCTATTTTAAAAAAAAGTGTGCGTCTCGGGACGCCCGACAGAAGTGATAACTTAGCTTACCTACCGCTGCCCTATGCGTGAGAGAAAGGGAAGCCAGACAGATTAGCACCGTAACGCGTTACGTAACGAAACGTTTTACCATCCCATAAGAAGTTATCACTTCAAAAACGTGTGCGTCTCAAGACGCCCAACAAAAGTGATAACTTGCGTGAGAGAAAGGGAAGCCAGACAGACTGGCGCCGTAACGCGTTACGTAACGAAGCGGTTTACTCTACCATAAGAAGTTATCACTTCTAAATTGCATAGTTGGCGCTAGATATAGACTCAAAGTTAAGGAAACGACGATGATATGAACCTTGCAATATAGCGTGGTTAACAAGGTGATAACTGACAGAATGCGTTTTTAGATCATTTTCTCAACCATTTTTACAGTAGTTATACACACTTTATTGCGGTGAAAAAAATATATGTCAATCTTGATCATATTTCTGACGTAAACTTTGTACTCAGAACGCATTTACGATAAATTTTCTCGATAGAAAATAATTGCAAAGTAACCTCTAAACGAGTTATTCAATCTTGGTTATTGTTATTACTGTTAATCGTACATCGCTAAAATAAATAACAGTAACATATTATATTATAACAAATTCAATTATAGATCTTTTATTGGGTTACTTAACTTAATTTGGAAGTAATTAATTATTTTATTAAAAATGACTGCAAAAATCCCGCCTGCCGGTCCCAATGTATGGAATTTATCATAACGCCCGAGGCTTTCGTCTAAACTGCACGCGCTGCTCTGCTCCGCGACCGCCATTGAAAAATAATTTTAAATAAACGAAGGAGCAATAATAACAAGAATTTTGAAGCGGTCGCGCTATACTTGTTTGGCGTATACGGTAGAGGTCTGGTCTAAATCACTAGCTGTGTGGGTTCGAACCCTACTAGTTTCACTTGATCTAGAAGATTTTTTTATTTTGATATGAAAGTTGATAAAATGCTCTTTTTCTCTTCCTAAATAATTTTATAAAATGCAATAAAAATACTTTTCTAAATTTTTATATTTCATTTCATCTGGACTTTTATACTATTGACAATAAAACGTATTTAAATCAATCTTACCGGTAACATTAAAATTCGAAAGCGCCATCTATGATTCTTCATAGAAAATTACGTTGACACGTGGATAAGTAGAGTTATAAATATTACAAAACTTTCAATACTTTCTCCAATGTTATTGTGGTAGAGTGAGTTGATACTAGTACACGTACGATTAGAGTTCATGGTTCGAGTGCTCATTTCATTTTTCTGTCTAATTTTTTTATGTTTTATCTTTTATAATTTATTTTAAAGTTCTTATCTATACAGATAAACAAATGGTTTGTTTGTAATGTCAAAATAAAAACTAAAAAATTGGACCAGGAGATTCCAAAAACGCAAAGTGAAGTGCCTGTTTGAAATCTCAAAAAAAAAAAAAAAAAAATCGGACCAGGAGATTCCGAAAATGCTATTTATAGAATTTTTGTCAGTCTGTCTGTGTTGTCTGGATGTTCCGGATAATCTCGGACACAGCTGGATCGATTTTGACGTAATTTTAAATGGCAGATAGCTGATGTTATAAGAAGTACCTTAGGCTACGTTTTTAGGGTTCCGCGAAAAAAAATCCAAAAGCATATTTGTCTTTTTGTTTGTTATCCTTTTATGGACAGACTATTGAACCGATTTGGATGAAACTGGGTACATAATTATGTTATTTTAATATCGAGGGTGGCCAAGAACTACTTTTCATCCCGAAAAATGAGATAGTTTCCAATATGAAAATATATTTGGCCGAACGGGCCTAAATGATCAAACGGCTGAATGACAAAAATGGTCGAATTGACCGAAACGACTGAAATGGCTGAAATGGCCTAAATGACTGAAATGGCTGAAATGGCCCTAATGACCGAAATGGCTGAAATGAATGAAATGGCTGAAATTGCCCAAATGGCCGAAATAGCTGAATCGACTGAAATGGCTGAAATGGCCGAAATGGTTTAAATGGCCCAAATGACCGAAATGACCGAAATGGCCGAAATGACTAAAATGGCCGAAATGGCCTAAAAGGCCCAAATGGCCGAAATGACCGAAATGGCCTAAATGGCCAAAATGACGGAAATGGCTGAAATAGCTGAAATGGCCGAAATGGCCGAAATGACCAAAATGGCCGAAATTACCAAAATGGCCGAAATGGCTGAAATGGCCTAAATGGTTGAAATGACTGAAATGGCTGAAATGGCCGAAATTACCGAAATGGCTTAAATGGCCAAAATGACTGAAACGGCCCAAATGGCCGAAATGACCGAAATGGCCTAAATGGCCAAAATGACTGAAATGGCTGAAATGACCGAAGTGGCTGAAATGGCCCAAATGGCCGAAATGACCAAAATGGCCGAAATGGCTGTGTTTGGGCCACTTCGTAATTCTCCCCTATTCAAGGAAAGGCAGACAAACGTGCGCTGGTATGTTCTCTCCCCCCGCCCCCACCGCACTTCACCGCGGACGCCCGCACGCGCAGGTTAAACGCACCTTGCACCCCCGCGACGTGTTCAGTGGCATTTCTCACGTTCCCGCTAAAACCTGTGTCGCGTGCGCAGCCCTTATTCACACAGACTTCATTCGCGAGTGGTATACAGCACCTTCGAATCATCATACCAGGCCTGGTAAAGGCAACGTGGCGACGAGACAACCGTGAGTACTGTTTTGATCTGCTAATTTTTGAATCGTGGACAATAACGACGTGGCTACACTCTTTCACCGCCATTCCGCATTTTTTATTTAGGGCCTTTGGTCTCTTCGCCCCCACAGGCTGAAATGGCCCAAATGGTTGAAATGACTGAAATGGCTGAAATGGCCTAAATGGCCAAAATTACTGCAATGGCCTAAATGGCCAAAATGACTGAAATGGGCCAAATGGCTGAAATGACCGAAATGGCCCAAATGGCCCTAATGGCCGAAATGACCGAAATGGCTGATATGGCCCAAATGGCCGAAATGACTGAAATAGCTGAAATGGCTGAAATGACTGAAATGGCCCAAATGGGTGAAATTACTGAAATGGCCCAAATGGGCGAAATGACTGAAATAGCTGAAATAGCTGAAATGGCTGAAATGGCCCTAATGGCCGAAATGACCAAAATGGCCCAAATGGCTGAAATGGCCCAAATGGTTGAAATGACTGAAATGACCAAAATGGCCGAAATGACCAAAATGGCCTAAATGGCTGAAATGGCCCAAATGGTTGAAATGACTGAAATGGCTGAAATGGCCGAAATTACCGAAATGGCCTAAATGGCCAAAATGACTGAAAAGGCCCAAATGGCTGAAATGACCGAAATGGCTGAAATGGCCCAAATGGCTGAAATGACCGAAATGGCTGAAATGGCCCAAATGGCCGAAATGACTAAAATGGCCTAAATGGCCCAAATGGCTGAACTGACCGAAATGGCCCAAATGGCCTAAATGGCCAAAATGACTGAAATGGCCCAAATGGCTGAAATGACCGAAATGGCTGAAATGGCCCAAATGACCAAAATGGCCCAAATGACCGAAATGGACGAAATGACTGAAATGGCCCTAATGACCGAAATGGCTGAAATGAATGAAATGGTTGAAACTGCCCAAATGGCCGATATAGCTGAATTGACTGAAATGGCTAAAATGGCCGAAATGGTTCAAATGGCCCAAATGACCGAAATGGCCCAAATGGGTAAAATTACTGAAATGGCCCAAATGGCCAAAATGACTGAAATGCCCCAAATGGCCGAAATGGCTGAAATGACCAAAATGGCCGAAATGGCTGAAATGGCCGAAATGACCAAAATGGCCTAAATGGCCAAAATGACTGAAATGACTGAAATGGCTGAAATGGCTGAAATGGCCCAAATGGCCGAAATGGCCCAAATGGCCTAAATGGCCAAAATGACTGAAATGGCCCAAATGGCTGAAATGGCCGAAATTACCGAAATGGCCTAAATGGCCAAAATGACTGAAATGGCCTAAATGGCTGAAATGGCTAAAATGGCCGAAATGACCAAAATGGCCCAAATGACCGAAATGACTGAAATGGCCCAAATCGCTCAAATGACCGAAATGGCTAAATGACTGAAATGGCCCAAATGGTTGAAATGACTGAAATGGCTGCAATGACCAAAATGGAAAATCACAAAAAACCTACCCCATTTTTTGGGATAACCCATAATATTGATTACATAAATCCATTATACCGAATTTTAACTAAATCGGTTCGGTAGTTTTTCCGTAAAAGGATAACAAACAAAAAAAGACAAATATATTTTTATCCCGGAAACTATTCCATATTTCGGGATGAAAGCATCCTATGTTCATTCTCAGCATCGAAAATATATATCTAATGAATTTCAGCCAAATCGGTCCAGTAGTTTTTCCGTGAAAACGGAACAAACAGACAGACAGTTACTTTCGCATTTATAATATCAATAGGGATAATATGAATTCATTGTTGTTCCATAATACAATGAAATGATTTTTATAACATTTACATCTAAAAACTAATATCATTAGAATAAAGTTTAACGTATCAAAATTAGTTACAAAAAGAGAAAAAAAAAACCACCTGTGTGCGGGATCGAGTCTTCAACCTCCTCTCTATTATTAGTATTAGAAAACCACTAGGCCAAACATGTTTAGTACATCGTGTCGAATTTTCAATACCTATTATCCACGTGAACTTCTCTCACTATCATGTTTTGTCTCGCTTCCTCTTGTTCTCAGCCGCATGAATAGTGTGATATCGGTGCCGTGCAATGTTCGTTAGCTACGTATACACCTATTTATGTTATGTAGCGTATGTTCGGTGATATACAATATTTTACCACACGCACGCACGCCTTAAATTGGCGCTGTCCCATCGAAGTAAACATTGGTTGCGCGGGGGTAAACTATGTGAAACACCGATTTGAATTAGTAGTATACAGGCTCTTAACGGGTTTGAACGAACATAAATGTATCCGTTTTATTCTAGAAAATTGTATATTTAATGGGACTAGTGGTCGCCCTTTGGTCGAAATTCGACCATAACAGATTCAAATTATATAACATTTTAAGGTTCTGTTGTCAAAGACTATATATACTTCTATAATCACAGATTTCGCCAAGGCACTGTTATTAAAAAAAAAAAAACAAGAGTATTAATAATGCGTGTGTGTGTCAAATACATGGTAGTGTGTGTAATGTTTATTTTTATTGATTTAATGTGTTTTGTATGCATAATTTAAAAAAATATTAGCATTCTACACTCCTTCTCTATATAAAGTATAATTGTGCGAAATTTCATACTCCTCCATCAGCGCAATTTTCGTAAAAAGGGGTACAAAGTTTTTGCTTCACATATTAATATAATGATATTGATCTGAAGTTTAGACAATTAAAGCCGCATAAAAACCCGAATGATAATATACCTTTAGAAGTTGGAATGCAGATGGTGTAACGGAGCTAACAATACATAAATTATTTTATTCATTATATTAAATATTATTTTGTAGGAATGACAAAACAGCGACGTTTCGTGTGTAGTATGTAAGCGTTTGTATTGTTTATTGTTAGGGGGGCGAGCGCACAATAATTAAGTATTTGCACACGTAGCAATAATGTAGTATATAAGGCTTTCATTTTGTAAAACAAGACAGAATACAGAGAATAAATACATCATACACATCGGGACAATGTAGTTTTAGCCACCGCTCATACCACATGGCGACCCTGCCAGGATCCATGTGGTATGAGCGGTGGCTGTTCGCGGACTGAGTTGGTTGCAGTATTAAAACTACATTGTCCCGATGTGTATGATGTATTTATTCTCTGTATTCTGTCTTACGTACGTATATGTACTGGATACATCCGATCATCGTTGCGTGGCATGATCGCACCAATTTAGGTGAAAATATTATCGTATCATTTGAATAAATATATAACCTGTTTCAGACATACATTTAGATATGCGATCATACAGCACGATGATATTCGAAACAACCAAATGATACAGGTGTAGTAGACAGACGCAGTATACCTTTAATGTCCTGATTCTATAGTTTGTAGGGTTGTTAAAAAAGAGTCAAAGTGGTGGTGGTTAAAAACGTGATATTCATTAACGCATTCTACATGCTATTTTGAATAAGACTTTTTTTGGCGTCTACAAACCTGGCGTAAGTATTACGAGAAGAGGTAAAAAACACGCTATAATAATAATAATTGTATAACCGTGTTCTTTCGTATTTTTTTTTCAATGGAGGTTCACATCTGGAGGTCGGTGAAAATTACGTTGAAATATTCGTTTAAGCCGATATTAGATTGTTTATTTCTGTTTTTAAATATGGATGAATCAGCCAAAGTGATTTATATAAACATAAATATAAATCATTCCATGTTATTGAATATTCTCGTGTCTATTTAGTACTGTGACTTTAACCAAATTGGTTCAATTTGGTTAATCCGTCTAATTTTAGCATTAAATTGTCGTGATAAAACGCTCGGGATATGACGATTGACGATTGTCATAAGTGATTCCTGTTTGATGACTCAGAACAATCATATGAATATAAATATGAATGAAGTTCCAAAACTGTTTAAACAGAATTAAGGGCCGCTTGCATAAGGTTCCTTAAATTTATTTAAGAAACAGATTTTATTATTTAACACCCCTTAAATATAATTAGCGTCTTGCACAACGCAAAATTTGCCGTAAATATGTTTAAAGAACTGTCAATACGTTTTGTGTAAAACGTATTTACACAAAACTTTTAACTAATTTTATTTAAAGGCGATTGTTATGCAAGCTGCTCTAAGTATTAGACATAAATAAAGCACGTGAAAGTTTCCCATAATATATCTATAGTATTGCGAGTTGATGTAACAACTGCATCGGTGACGTCGGTCGTACAATAACTCTGCCGATATATTACGGATACAGTTGAACCGGCTATATGGAAAATTCGTGATGCTAAACCTACAGAATCAAAGAGAGCGTATTGTATAAGTTGCTTAAGATTATTGCGACACTAGAGGATTATTAATTCAAGCCAACTGTCGTTGAAAGTACTTCAAAGTAAAATCACCTCGATTTCTTCTAAATTTTCCACATTACGATTAAAAATTAGGTATAAAGTGTAGTGACACTTCACGACTTGAGATACGAATATCTTCCTACTTATTAACGTAAATAAAAATAATCAAAGAACATCAAACAAAATAGGTATGTTTGTAGAAATTAACAAAATTAAAATCCGGTGCGGGATAAATTTCCTGGTGCACGTGCTTTCTTTGGAATTCCATAGGATAAATTTTATTAATTTTATTCTAATTTTTACTGAATGACCTACTACCCCGCTCCTGTTTAAAACATGAAGCACCACCCTAAAATTATATTTTCTCATTCCTGGGAAGACCTTTGCCACAGAAGTGGGTCCAAATGGACCATTTAAAAGTGTTCTGATTTTGATAATAGGCTACGGGAACTGTCTAGGCGGTGTAAACATTGCGGTCATTATTTTATCTACTTTATTGTAAAGAAAGCTGGGAGCCCAAGCCACTAATGAACCACGACTTCGTGTTTGTGAATGACGACATGTGAATTTAGTATTACAATTCAAAATCAGTTGCATAAATAACATAGACGATGAAATGTTTCCACAGACGATCTTTTGTTGCGAGAATGCTTAAAAACAAGTTAAAGAAAACGTCTCGTCTATTTATAAAAGTGAGAATCGATTTCCTCATATGCACCGATTGAATTATGCAATGGGTAGGAAATGGAGCACGCCGCGTGATCTCGATACCACCAAGCGGAACGGGTCGCGGTTGTCGTTGAGAACTAATACCATAGGTACCTATTAATTTGTTAATACTATATTAAAGTTTACAAATGTTCAAAATTATATTCCATGCTCAAATCAGACTATAAGAAGGTGGTAATGTCTTGTTACTATCGCTAAATTATGAGCAGATCGAAAATTTAATTAAACAACATATATTACAGTAAACAAATCAGCACTTATGCAAGCATATTATAGTTTTTAGTGGTTATTTCAGTTTTACACAGGGCTTTCTTTGCGGAGGCACGCAGTACCCTTAAAGGAATTTCAAAAATATCGAGAATTTACCATAAAAAGTGATAAATGAAAAAAATATGAATTCCAGAATTCATGTTTCCTTATTAAAGGTTACCAGTAACCTTACATTACCTGACCTTACCTTGCCTTAAAAAAAGTGACAAAAAGGCCTGGTTTTATACACACACACACACACACACACACACACACACACACACACACACACACACACACACACACACACACACACACACACACATATATATATATATATATATATATATATATATATATATATATATATATATATATTCATATTGAGTTATACCACAACTAAACCAAACCAAATTTACGGTATACAAACCGTATCTACCAATCTAAAAACATGCTAAAAACCTGACCATCTCGGTAGTGGCACTCTTTCAGTGACGAGGAGACTTAACAAAAACTCTTGTATAGTGCTGAAACCGTTAAATAACTTTGTTGTTGTAAATAGTGCTAAGTTATTTTATAGCCCTGTTCATGATAACATTTTTATCTAAAATTTCAATGACGTTGTTAAAGACCTTTTAGACGGTTTTTCCTTTAAAATACCTAAAGAAGCCAATTCTCTTTAGCATAGCTCACATCGATGCATAATAACATATCGAGAAAGGACCGTCGGGCATCTGTGATGGCATACCTGTGTGTCCGCTGCGACCTTCGTCAGGGCATGCCTGACGGAGCGGACCGAAAGCCTATATAGACGCCACTGAATCAAAATAAAGGCACACTTTATACAGGGATAGCGATCTGACGGACTTGACGGACGTAATGCGTGAAAGGATTCACATGTATATCAACTTGAGTGCCTTCGAAGTATTGTAACCAAGGTTTGAAAGGGAATTAAAATCTATGACATATTCACAATAGCTATCGTATACATTAATTATTTCAATCAATTAATCAATTAATTCAAATAAAAATAAATACAAATTTATAAAATAGTAGTTTATTGAAAAGCAATTACTGTAACTATCTCTTATGAAAGGAAAGAGATGACAAACTCTTCGATTCAATGTTCAGGTACTACTCGCGCACTCAAAAAAAAAATTGACATTCCGTTTCATAATAAGCATAATAAAATCAAAACATAATTTGGTAATCATAAATAAGGAATACTGGTATTTTCTAAAGTTTTCGACAACTGACGTGACAACTGGCGAATCTGATGTAGTGGTTGTGTTTCGTGTTGTTCACTGATTGCCGACTTCGTAGACTTTGTGTATTTTATGTCAGCAATGTTTTCTTTTACCCGTGATTTTACGCTCTTCTTTGTTTGTAAAAATAAAAGAAAATATCGCGCCTAAAACCATCAAATCGTAGTTTTATTACGTAATACTGATTTGATGTCGTGAGAGATGATATGTACTACCAAAGTACGCGCGGAGTGGGACAAAAAGTACGAATGTGGACTTCAAGGTCAGAAGCAGACTGTTTAAATATTCTATGCACTTCATTTTGATTACCGTTTGTCAGTTCTCCTAGTTATCGTATTCACTAGCGCCAGATTTGCCAATTCATTCCTTTGGCCAATCCAACTCTCAATCTAATTCGTAAATGAAATTGATTTTTAAAATTTATCTGTCTTCTAATTTCCTTTTTTAATAAGGCTTCGCTCAAGAGCTAACAATGCTCCAACTCGGATTTAATGCAAGATGAAGATAATGAAAATTTCAAATATAATTTTGGCCCGTCGCGATCTTGTTAAAACATTACACTCCTTTTTTAAGTTAGTCGTGAAAATATAGTACGTAACACCATCAAAATATAAATTCTGAACGTACGTATAAATAGTTCGTATATCACGTAACAAGTACGTTCCCAGTGTTTGTTTATTGATAGAAGTTTACGCCTGTATCTAAACAAACTGTCCAAACATGGAACCGAGGATAAATATTTGGGGAACGAGACTTGGGATAAATCGAAGAGTAAATTACATATACATGCCGCGAAAGGCATGTATATATAATTTTCATATACTTTACCTTAAATTATAGGTTGATATTTCATGTAATAAATAATAACAATTCAAATAAAAATTTCGAAAGGGCCTTCGCGTGGTCCCACTCAAACCTAAAAATCCGGGTAATTATTATGACCTTTAGGGCGCGTTCCCACTTTGTCGTGACGACAGATAATCATGTAGTTTTAAGTGTCGTGCCTTATATGTTAAAATGGAGGTGTTCACATATAGAACCGACACGATTTACTGTCGTCTACGACATTTTTTGCAGTGACGACAGATTGTCATGACAGTGGGAACGGCTAGCACAACAGTCGTAAAACGATAAAAAATCGTTACGACTAAATCTTGACGGCAAATCTATCGTAGCCACGATAAAAATATCGTCTCGTTTTTTACACGTATTTTCCCTTCCCCTCGCGACTGTAGTAGCTTGCTAATGATGTGTAAACGACAAAGCGACTGCCGTGAAACGATAAAATGTCGTCGGAATCCAATGGGAACAGCTAGATACGATTGTCGCTAAACGATAAATTTTTTTGACAACAAACAATCGTTATAATGGGAACAGCTAGAGACGACAGTCGTCCAACGATAAATTAATCGTTACGACATAATAGGAACGCGCCCTAAATGTAAGAAAATGTAGGTACCTGGTATAAGCATAATATATTTGGATATTTAAAACATTTATAATATATTCTAATACAATGTATATAAAAACGTGTGCTTTTTTTAAATAATTATTCGACGTTGGTGGGCCGGTTTCAGTTCCATCTTTGAGTCCGGCAGCACATTAGTAGCACCTTTTGTGTTGCAAATGTTCATAGGTGTCGGTAGCCACTTTCCATCACAGTTGAGGCGTTAGCCTATCTGCTGTAGTCCAGTAACAAAAAAGACATTCGGTATAATTTTAAAATCTCACCACAAAAAATTCAATATTTTAACTACTGTTTTATACTGTAATAATCGATGGGCGTATAAGTTCAAGGACGAAAATTCATGTACGTTTCGTATGATATTTTTTAAAACTTGATTTAACTTTCAAGTACAGGCGGTACTTACACATTGGTAGGTAGGGCATTTTTTTAATAAAAAGTACATACATACATACATACATAACTTCACGCCAGGTCCCTTGCGGGGTAGGCACGAACAACAGAGCGCCATTTAGGTTTAAAAGTAAGTAATTAATTTAAAAGTATTCTATTTTAATAAAAATGTAAATGGATCTATTTAAAGTGCAATTAAATAATTACAATAACAGAAATCACTGGAAGATTTAAATAAAAAATTCAAAACAATACTGGTCGGCCTTTGTTTGATATCTGAGTCATTCTCTAAATACGGTTACTGAAAAGAGATCGAAAGCAATCAAAATAACCACGAGTGTAACTCATTAAAGCCTCGTTTTCAGTCTGCTATATGTTTAAATTCAATAACTCTGACTTATAGTATTTATTTCATTGAAAATTGATTGCGCAATTGAGAGGAACTGGGTTCCAAGCCTGTAACTTTCACAAATAAACCTTACCAGCGCAGGTAAGACCCATTCCATTCGTCTGACGATGGTCAAATATCAGTCTCTAAAGTTCTCATTAAAGCAGTCTCGGTCAAATCAAGATTGATTTAATATAAAGCAGTGACGGTTTAAACACTACCAAAACTGACACTTTGAGCCCGACTCGGGATCCCGACTAAAGTCATAAGATTTATTAAGCAGGTTCTTTATAACTGTTACTCTTTGGGTTTGGAAGTATTTCTAGCCTGGATTCCTGGTCACTCGGGCATCTGTGGAAATGAAAGTGCTGACAAGTGTGCTAAACAAGCTGTCTACGCTGGCTGTAGTAAATATACCAAGTGTTTCCTGCGCGATCTTCGAGCTCTCGCTAAACCTGAGATGCTGAAATCATGGAATGACCTTTGGTTAAATTCTTGTCAAGCGGTTGTCAAGCACTATGCTAATCTCCAACCCCTTATCCCTTCGTCTCCCTGGTTTTTCCGCTTCCGCAACATCCCTAAAAAAATTTCTTCTATCATAATTCGTTTACGACTTGGCCATGTTTGTTCCCCTGTTTTGTTAGCAAAACTCAGGATTCGTGATAGTTCTTTGTGTGAGTGTGACCTGGGCGAAGGTTCTATAGAACATATCTTTTTCGACTGCCGTAAAATTGTTACTCCCCTTTATGACATTCTTCCTGTTAATTGCCCTCGTCCTGTTAATAGTAGTGTTCTCTTAACTTTATCGCATAAGTCATTTGTATATATTCTCTGTAAATTCTTGACTGTGAATAATATTATCTTATAATAGTTTGTATAGTTTATGTAGGTACATGTTTATATATATATATATATATTCATATATATGGATTGTATAGTATATATATATATTGATTTTATAGTATATATATATTATACTTAGATTGTTTTCAAGTTAAAGTTATTATTTAGTTTTGCCCTTTGCTCTTGTTTTGTTTTAAGTTTGTTTGTAGTAAATATGTTTATTATATTGTATTAGATTTGCAGAATTTTCTTTTTAATTTACCGGCCAAATTGCTAATCATTTAGCCAATTTCTTTTTCACCTGGCTTTTCTATTCACACGACATTGGCAAAATCAATGCATAAACAGCATTGCAGCCATCAGTAAAAAAAAAAGTCATAAGATCATATCAGTCAATGTATATTCTCCACTTCTTTCAATGTTCAGAATACGTTATTTACGCGAGCAACATTAACGAGTATAATACTACTTCAATGTCTTTATATGATTAAATTTTTTGTTTATTACAATCCTTTACAAGGGCACAATGTACCGTTGATGATCGATATCCAGATATCGCTTATCGACCTGATAAAAGCTAGTACAATATATTTTTACAAATATGGTAAAAGGTAATATTGCTCCATGATCACGTAATATTTATGATTCATTATGTTAGACAAGTGGTTTAAAAATATATACTGCCGCCGCCGGAGGGCTAGAATGGACAAACCACCCCACACACATAGAGCTTGAAGATGTCGGGGGATAAAATAAAGTCCTTCGGCAGTGGAAGGGGCCTTGCGAGGCCAACGCCTGCCAGGGTTATAGCGGGGCTAGGTCATATACCCGTAGCCTTGGCAGCAGTCGCAGGACGGAACACCCAGGGTTTTAGTTGGTATCCTTAGCCGGCAAGTGGCAATAGCATGGCACCAGTTCTAACTGGGCATGCTAATGCCACCCCAATCTGGGGAATTCCACACATAGGTCGCGAAAGATCCTCCCAAGGTTCTGCCCTTGTCGCGCTTATGGTCCTCAAACGGATTTCCTTTGGCAAAAAAACCCACCTCCCCTATCTTCTGTCCCACGCTAAATGCTAGTAATGCGTTGGCTTCGCCCCTGGTGTTGCAAACGCTTATAGGCGACGGCAACCATTCGTTCGTCTGTTAAAAAAGTTGCCATCTCATTAGTTAACAAAATTATAAACTGTCATCAGATTGTACTCAAAATAATGTACCTATATCAATAAGTTGCGGGTAATAAACATACAAATCTGGCACACAGTCAACTTTACGAGAGAATTTAGGGGTAAATCATAAATCTTCTAGCTACGTACTCGAACCTTAATGGATCAATATCGTATAACCAAAATAAATAATAAACGCAACGTAATAAAATGGCACCAAAATAGACGGGGATTGGGGTACCGTCAATGATCAACACGGATTTTCACATTTCGACCTCTCTGATATGTTGTAGGTCCAAATTGAACTTCAACAAACATGTGAAATATTTTAAAGTTATCCAAATAAATAATCAGACTATAATTGGTTTTCACTGGAAATTATATAATTCACATAGAGCCAACTAGAAATGGCAATTCTTTCAGTGCGTTCAGTCTTTAAGTGCGTATTACGATTTTTAAGCAAACTTTATTACATAATACAAGTATGGTCTGGAGATGAGTTTTAAATCAAAGAATAAGAGAAACAGTAGTGTTTCCACTCTTCGTTGCATTGTTTTTCATGATTATAACGTTTCAATCAAAAGAAAGAGAGAATTACTTGCATAACAGCTCACACACTATGAATAGCTTTGTAGAGATAATAAACGTCAACTGTTAATTTTTGGTCATATGGCTATGAAATCCAAAAAAAGCATTTTAATCGATAATATATCGAAAATTAGAGGGGCGAGGGATATTTTAGGATTTTAAAAGCGAATATTTTCCCACCTATTGGCTTAAAGCAAAAACACGAAAAATTGTCTTATTGCTAATAAGAATGTATACTAGACAAGAGGTTTTGATTTTGGATATCGGATTTTAATTTTGACTCCTTGCCATGTTGGGCAATGGATATGGTTTATGAAAGGTTAAGTCCACTATAAAAACTGTTACGAGCACCTTACACATTGCAGATACAAATGTTCCGAGACGTACAAACAGTACTAGTTCGTTATCTAATGTTGTGGGACTATCAACATAAACCCTTTTCATGGTTATCTTGGAAAATGAGGGTGTGGATTACTTGTGTTCTGGCATTCACGCAACTGGCATTTTGATTAAATGTTCAGGTAAACCAGTATTATTTTAGTTAATATAAATAAACACGTATAAATGTTATTGTGAAGAGTACAGCCTAGCTGTTTTAGTATACCTTAAGTAATTTTAGATACAATACACAGGAGTGTAAAAAATATATGACGAACCTGTTTCTAATAACATAAATTAAAATAGCATAGATTATTAATAACTGTTTACAAGAAGGAATTGCGATTTGTATGGTATGGTAAAAACAGGCATAACATGACGAATAGTAGGTATTTATTTTACCATCTATGTATGTATTTATGTTAATAATACATACATACATACATAACTTCACGCCAGGTCCCTTGCGGGGTAGGCACGAACAACAGAGCGCCATACAGGCTTATTTTTACACACCTCACTTGCTTCTTTGACATTCATAGCTCTTGTCATGCACGCTCGTCTGTTCTTAAGGCTCCTGACATCACCTTCTGCTAATACACGATCAATTTGATCATGGAATGTGTGTCGTGGCCTTCCGCGACTTCTGCATCCATCCACTTTTGCATTGTATATCTGTTTAATCATTCTTTCATCAAACATTCTTTCCACATGCCCGAACCACCGGAGCATTCCTTTCCTTACCTTCACCCCGACACTCTCTTTCAGACCAACTCTCTTTCTTACTTCGGTATTACGAACGCGGTCCGCGAGCGTCACTCCGCAGATTTTGCGCAGTGCTCGCATCTCGACTGCGTTTACTCTACTTTCATGCTCTCTGTTCCATACCCAACTCTCGCTTCCATACGTGAGCGTAGGTACCAGCACCGCGTTGTGTATAACAAGCTGGGCTTTCTGGCTGAGGTTCTTAGCGCCTAAAAGTTTACCTAACGCTCCATTCACACTATTCCCCAAATTTACTCTTCTTTCTATGTCAGCGGTGTACCTTCCATCCCTGCTAAAAGCACATCCAAGATATACAAACTCATTCACTTGTTCCAGCATAACATCATCGACCATTATCCTTGCATTCGTTCTGGTTTCTTCTCTTTCAAACACCATAACCTTTGTTTTCTTCGCATTCAAGTGTAAGCCTCTCGCCTGACAGTCATCTTTCATCATTGTGACTAGTGTTTGCAGTTCTGATGGCGATTCGGCTAAAAGCACGGCATCATCCGCATAAAGCAAAGTGCTAACAACTAGATCACCCATCCGCACCCCAACATCCATCAAATGTTAATAATAGGTACTTAATATACTATTAAGTACCTATTATGTATGCGTATAAAGTAAGTATATTAATAAAACTTTATAAAATATAATAATGTCATAATTAATCAGTTTAATTTTCAACAATGCATGAGTAAAATATTTAGTACTTCGTTAAATTTTTATGATGTTTAGACATAATTTAAAGTTTAATCTGATCACGGCTATTGAAAAGTGGCTGAAATGTGAGACTAAAATTAAAAATCTAAGCTAGTGTTAATTATGAGTAAACACTTTTATTAAAATAAATTTACGACTCAACACGGACTATTATTTGCATGACTACAAACCGTTGTAAATTTAGATACACGAAATAAAACAATAATGTTTACATTAGTCGGTGCATACGGAGCTATAAATGATCAGCGTGAGTTGCTTGAGAAAGATTTTCAGTATTCAATATCACTATTAAACATTAACCAAACCAATTTCTTTGAATTAATTATTTTATACACACAATAACAACAACTATTGACGCATGTTTATAGTATTAGGTTTGTAATGTAATAACTATTTTAGTTACAATAATTAGAGCGCAACCTGCAGTAAAACACACAGCGATGTTACTAAAAATAAACCTTTGATTTCAATTGTAACTAATGAGATCATGGGCGAGGTCAACACTCTAGCCAGGTATTATTTTACTGCAATTTTATCGTACCCAAAACTTCAATATATAAAAATACCATGTGACACAGTGGTTGAATAAAATCAATAGAGGGTGCATCGAACTTTAAGCAATAAGGCTTCCAAAGCCGGCGTTAGTGTGGGAGTAGTTATATTCAGCAATCTGTTAGGGCTTCCTTGGTCGACTATTGTATGCGTGACTTATGCAACTGCTGCAGGTTTATGCACCCGCGGGTAGATTAAGAGAAGGCAGTTAACTATGCTAGAATGAGGTTCTTGTTCGAAAATATATCTATTGTTACAACCTAGGCTCCGACAAAGACAAATTCCACGTACAGATCTATTGAAGCACATTTTATTACCTGTCGGCATTTGAACTAATTTTAATCTTTTTATGATCGTCTTCTTTTCTTCACTTATTTATTAGCATACGTTTGGAAATTTGTTGAAGATAGCCTATTGTTCTATTGAATCATTAGGCAGGTGTTGCAGATGACGACGGCCTGATGGAGAGAGACGGTAGTCAAGCTACGACTACGATACGGGCGTGATGTATGTACATTCTGGAATTTAATAGTAACGGATTTTGCGCGTTTTATTGAATTACGACCTACTACATTACGTTTGGATTTGTTGTGTTCGGTTATATTTGTACCTGTGTTATATGTGTTTGTATAGTTCTAATAAACTCGATAGTAATTCTAAAGGGATTTTAATTCGAGTCCCGCTAAACTTGTAACACTATGGTCAAAGCACCTTCATATATTAAAACGTGTCATGGTGAGTAGTATTACGAAGCTCTAAAACATTTGTAACCATATTTCAAAAACTCGACATAGCTTGTACAAACCAATTTTCTTTGAAAGTGATGTTTAAGTTTTACTACTCAGTCCGTCCGTTTGTTTGTGATATAATATACATAAGAGGGCGAACGGACATAACGACATAATAAGGGTGTCATTTTTCCTATTTAGTTACAGAACCAAAAAAGATATGCTAGTAGGTAGCATGAATAATTTATGAGTGTGAAAAAATGTGATCCCTCAATGCTCTGTACATGTACGTATACATTTATAATATATAAAGTAAAATTTATATACGAAATTAACACTTTAACCCTTCGTAAAGGTCAATGAACGACTACAAAGAGTTATAGGCGTACTATCAGCAACACAAAGCATTTGCTTCTATAAATCATTCGAGGCACAAAAACCTTCAAATATAAAGGCAGCTTGCTTTTTGCGGCCAAGTCTATAAGTTGGTAACTTAATAGCCAGCTGGTAGTATTTTTTATCATTTGATGTCAATATAGGAAATTGAATGGCAGGCAATAATAATTACAAATAAGTTTTTACGTATTTCTACTGTGTTATAAAGAAAACATTCAAGAATAATAATTTCAATCACCAAGATACAAGTCTATAAAGGTATAATATTTAAAGTTAGGAACTATTTTAATTGGTCGATTTACATCATACGGGGGTCCTTGCGGGTGAGATAATAACTACCGCCTGCTGATATCCCCCGCAAACGTAACGACCGGTGAAATTTATCGGTTAGTGGAGAGACTCGTGCACGTCTGTTTAGTGCCAGCCCTTAGAAGTAATTGCAGCTACCAGACACGCAGTACAAGATCTTCAGCACTTTCATGCGGGCCTCGTCGAGTAATGAAAACATTTCCCACATACGGATCCCTATGGCGTGAGTACCTTATCAGAATCATACCACATCATGCCGGCTTACTGAGAATTGAAATGCATCCGAAGAACGACAATATTATAGTCTTCAGTGACGTATCTGTATATGGCGAAACTTGTCAAGTCCGGCTGTGCGAGCGCAGGCGGCTAGCGAAACCAAATTTGGTTTTAACAGTTCTTCTGCAAGGAGCGCAATACAGTCGTATGTTTAACTGTAGGAGGATTTTAGGGCGGTTCTTTTTGATAAGGCGTTGCTCGTCAGTTTCGAAGGCAGCAACAGCTTTATCTATAGAATTACGCTACTCCCTTCTTTGCAGAGCAAGATCTTCCCAACTATCACTTGGGATGTCACATGCAGACAGATGGCGCTTGAGTACGTCCCAGTAACACAAAAAATGATCAGATTTGCGTTTTCCATCCTTAAGCTGTGAGTGAGTAGAGACACTAAGCTTTTTAATGCTATCAATCGTGCAAAACACCTGTTTACTGCCTACTCAATTTATTAATGTGGTAAACTTTGCGTACTTGATTGCCCACGTATATAAACAAAAAATTGGTATGCATTAACTAATATGAAATTCAGACGGTATTGCTCTAGTATAAATACCGTTATGTAAAAGAAAATGAACTCCGTACATTTTCCTCGTGAAAATGGTAAAATAGAATTTGAGTGCTCTCGTAACTTTCAAGAACACGATAAGGGAAAACCGAGAGGCATTGTATGAATGGGGAAGATAATTATGATAATTGAGATAATCTCAACGTTACGTTTGTTTACGAAATATTTAGGAAGCAGTAAAATGAAAATAATATTTTGGGAATTTGTATTCAATATTTCTTTAGGAGTTAAGATAATATTACACGGTTCTGACTTTTAATTTGGATGAAGCAACCAGAGATTCATATAGAATTGAATCATGCAATTGGATGTCGTAATTTTCCATTATCATTTCTGCGTCTTCTAACCAAAATGAATGAATTTCATTGAACCGTGTAATATCATCAGCTTTAGGAATTCATACATTTTAATTTGAAAGTTGGATGATTAACAAGAAACATCAATGAACGACAGAAATGTTTGTTGTTTTTGCATCTATATCAATTAATTAAAAAGTGTTAGATTAAAAATTATTATAGCTAAACATTTTTGCGCCTCGCAGTGCAAATATGGTTGTTATTTTTTATAATAGGTAATTTGTTTATCAAATGTTCCGATTAAAAACGTAAAATCAAAAATTAAAATGCAAAGGTAACAAAATCTTGAGTTATAAGATTTGATACCCTGGGCAGTGGGTGAAGAGCCGAATTTTGTTTGTAAAACATATAATCCAAAGAATGCACGCGACGATGTTGCAAATAATGTCATCGTACGTGACTAAAATGCGCCTACAGCCAAATGTCAACCTTACCTGCCTATCCTGGGTATTTTATGTGTTGCCTCAATGCTTATCTACCAGTGTTGCAGCATAATATTTATTTTGCCAGAGTTATTTCAAGTTACAATAATAATGAAATAGTAATATTGTTACGAGTTACGCAGGACTTGAATTAAAATGCCGTTGGAATTACTATAGAGTTTATTAGAACTATACAAACACGTATAAAACAGGTACAAATATAACTAGACACTACTAGCACAAACTGCACGATTCAACAACACGCGCAAAGTCCGTCACTATATCGCTCATCGAATCTACGCCTTGCTCGTATTGTAATCCTCGCTTGAATGTCCTCCCCTCCCATTCGGGCATCGTTTTATACTAAACTGTATAATACAACAAAGAATCTCGTTGACTAAGGTTTCTGAGAAAATGTAATTTGCACACCTGGTTAATTATTCCTGCGAACGGCCAACGAAGTCGAAAACAATAACAATAGGGTATTGTCTAATTGCAAATTTTAAACACAAAGTAAACAAAATAATCATTCATTTGCCTTTTGAAGGGTTGCTTTCGATTTCTTAGGGATCCACTAAACAGAACATGATTTGGTAACAGTCGGACCACCTTAGGAGTATACTCTTTCGAATATTTTTTTTTATAATTATTCCACCTTTGACGGAAAATAAATGGCGTAAGAAACATACAAGAAAAAAGCATAGACGGATTGAGAACCTCCTCCTTTTGGAAGTCGTTTAAAAAAGTTAGTTCGATTTCGAGACTTGATTAATGACGGTGAAAATACCGTGCTTTGCAAAGAAAGAGGAAGGCGTAACAATACCGTCTAAACCGAGTTTGGTTACAACAACGGCTAAGAACTGTGCACTCATACACATTATGGTCTATATATATAACTGATTTCTATAAGCACTACGCGGCGGCTGCTGATAAACCGACCCGCTCGGTCCAAGAGCTGCGGCACCATCGGCGGTCTGCCGGACGGTTGCTATATGCACTATGCAGTTCAATATACGGCTGGCACCTCATTAACCGTATGTTGCGAAAGCAATTCCGGGTGACCGGACGGCTGATAGGACTGCGGCTAGCCGTATGTATAGTGAGCTGAAGGCCTCCTTTACTTGCGATTCTAGTGCGTGTTTTGAATGTGGCTAATATTTTCATTTTCACTATGATCGTCCGACCAGCGATTTCGGACTTGCTAAAATGTTGCTACACTAATAGTAGGTTATAATATAGCAAAACTAAAACGAAAATTCATACAATAAATATGGATTTTCATAAATGTGAAAGTGACATTATATCCTTGTAATTTATTTGTTCCTGTATTACATCCGTAGAAACGACCAGATTATTTTGCTATGATTTGAAAACTAAGTCTTGCAGAAATTAAAATTTGGTGATAAATTTATTATGTAGTCCGAAGATAGCGACTTTTATATGATGTTTTTAAAAAGTCACCATATAAAATTTTCATAAAGTTTTTTGATTATGATAAAATTCGAATTAACAAACACGATGATGTATCTGACAGATTATCTAGATAAAGACTCACGAACGAATGTATTAAACTCATGGACAACACGGCAGTTGATGTCAATGAACTTAAAACCAGTGCTTATCGGACGGAGGCTTCGCAACCTTACGGAAATTATTTCAAATGCAAATAAACTAATCAGGTGTTTCTTCAGTGTTCAATTTTAAAATGTAACTATTTAGTAATCATTATATTACGAAAATTACGCGGACGGAGGAGTACATTTATAGTTTATATAGAGAAGGAGTGCAGAATGAGGAGGGATGAAAGTCACGTGACAAATACAACTACAAGGTGGATGGGTACAAATGTAAAGGTAGACCAAAAAAGATGGATGGATTGTGTGAAGGACGATATTATGATTTGTGGTGTGACAGAAGATGTATGTCAGAATAGACGAGTGTGGAAGGTAAAGACATATTGTGCCGACCCCAATTAATTGGGATTTGGTGAAAGAAAACAGAAAGAGAGGATTGCAGAATGCAAATATTAAAAAAAATGCATATAATATACATTAATTTAAAAAAAACATTACACAAACTACCATGTATTTGACATTATTGTTAAAGTCAAATTCACAGTGTAGCCTTGGCAAAATCTGTGATTATAGCAGTAAAGTTATAATTTAAATAAAAATGGTCGAATTTCGACCACTGGGCGACCGCTAGTAATAATATAACAGGTTATTGGGAACCAGAATGTTTTTATTATAGTCACAGAATATGCTATTATAACGTAATAAGATCAAACCCAAGTAAGTTTTAGAGAAAACTAACACTTAGGCCAAGTTTTGTTAGTATTCTAGTTGCCGGCTGTCTAAGAAATCAGCTCAAAATATATAAATAACATTAGTGCATAAATGCCCTACTGTAGGACTTGGGATTTTCCGTTTTTATGGAAAAGGACAGTTTACCACATCTCTTATCTCTATGTTTAGTTTTCGTCAACAATGTTTTCTTTCATAGTCAACTCGTAATGAATGTACAAATATGGATATTAGGCCAGAAAACCGTATAACTGGTGAATGCTTCTCAGCCAGGATTGGAACCCACGTTATTTGAAACGCGAGTACGTTAATCAGTCACTAAGCTGCCACGAATAAGATGCGTGAAATTATACACAAGTACACATGCCCAAAATAGCATAACAATAGCCATTTAATAAAGGAGCAAAACTTACACTTGTGGGTCAAGTCACGACGCAAGTGACTGGTCAATTAACAAAACAGGACAAGTCGGGGATCTAAAATAGGAAATGCCACCCTCGGGAATTGGACGAAACCGTCCAAATGCGACTTATAATAGTAGTTGGTCTGAATTGGTTATGGTATGGAGTAAGTAGGAAATCGTGGGAGTTCTTAAGGCAACTTGTTATCAAGCTAAGGGGAGTAGCTTTACTAACAGAAAACATTTATTTAAACTTATTTAGCCATTTTTCTATAGCTCTGATAACATTTTTAAACACATGCAAGATATATTTTTATTTTATTATGTACTCCAATTTATTGTGCAAAGAAATTAAACATATCTAAAAACAGAAGCCTAGGCGCATTTTATCTAATCTGAATGCATTTTTTCCCCAAAACATATGGCCTAGGGTATGTGTTTATATTCTAATACCAGATTTTTATGTCCTATAATCTATATGAAAAAATTAATAAGTTCACATTTTAAGTTTACTTCTGTAATTTTTGACACCACTGCAAATCGCTAAGAACAACCCTAATAGAATACATCTATCTCTTGGTCCAACTGGACTTATATTTCGAAAGAAAGTTAAACAACAAGCAGGGTTTCTTGACGACGTTCATCAATGCGGTAGGCCATTCAGCCTCTCGCAATAGAGGTTAAGATGTGTGCCCTCATAACAAGTATTGCGCCTTGTTTGACGCAACTGTGTCTGTCATATACATATATTGGATGAGGCGCTTTTGATACGCAATTGCGGAATGTTTGTGGTTTTCATTAAAAGGTCCGACAAAGGATATTTTGTGCGACTGCTATTTATATTTGACGGAACGGTTGACGGACCTACCAACTGGTCTGATATTGATGTGTCTGCATGACCAATTTGCACTCAGAAACAGAACATACTAAGTGTCCATTATTTTAATTTTCGTAACAAATCCGCAATATGTGTTTATTACTCTATTTCAAAAATTTTCTGTAAAGGTAGGAGGTATAAGTTTGTAAAAAGATATTTCATATATTTTACGAAAACCCTAAACTTCACGTTTGTTATACCTATGACTCTGTGCCTTTAAAACATAAATTGAAGTTTTTCGCGGGAACTCGAATGGTGACGTTCTGCTTCGCAGTTTTATTTGTAAAAATATTTTTTTTTAATCGGCAGACAAACACACATATTGTATATCCCCAAATTAGGAAGTTACGCTTGTGTCATGGGTAATATACAACGGACTACTCTGGGTCCGATGACGAATCGAACCTGGAGCCTCTGCGTTGAAATGAGGTAGGCCAGCCAGCAAAGGCTTACCCCACTCAACCACAGAGGCCGTCATATTGAAATAAAAGTGGGCTACAATTTTTCTGAGTCTTTTGTTTGATCATTTTTATAACAAAATAATATTCATAGATATATGGCAGTGTCTAGATACACAAATCGTGCAGAACCATATTTAAAAAGAAGGAGAAATTACATCTAACAAACATAGTCGAACGGTAATTTTTTAGTGCTGCGCTTAGGGTACTTTCTGATTTGTCTGTGCAACAGCGGTGTGGAATCGGTATGAGGGTTTACGCGCTACCGAAAGCTTACCAAGCCCCTATATCCCGCACACGCGAGCGAATCAGGAAACGATCATAGAAATACAAGCGTTCGTGTTCGTTAGTAAGCTATGTACCACGCATAACAGAAAAGATCCTACGTATACCGACATATTAGAAAGCGGCCTTATAGCGACGTAACCGCATGATTGGAGACCTACTCTTCACACACCATCGAATTAAAATACCGAAAGCTATAACCAAAGTTGCTGTGTCTGGAAAACGTCAGAGCCATCTATAGTTAGCCATAAAACTCAAGTAAAATATACAATAGAGTTCCGTGGAATTATTTTTGTAAACATTTGTTGGTGAAAGGTAAGGTGAGACTTGATACGCTCGGTGAAGTTACCTAACAATTTTGATAGTGTATTTTTAGTGCAGCTGGAAAAGTCAGGGAAGCATTTAGCTTTTGTATTTGTTTGTTTACTTTGACTTTTATAGTTAACTTATCCATGCCGGAGTAAAGACGGGGCACGATTTTTGGCGTCTACTTAAAATAGCATTATTTATGACTAGTTTTCTTGTCTAAATGTCGAATTAATTTTATATTAACAAAAAAGCATTTTTCAAGCACAATTGAGTTACATTCAGTTTGCAAATTTTAATAAATTCAATTGACACTACTGCTAAGTTTTTCTGTCGCTCTCACACTTCTTTTTACTATGAGAGTGTCACGTACGTACTTGCTGGTCTTTTTTTCGAGGTGAAATGTTGACAAAAGAGGCAGAATACAAAATTCGGTAAGTACCTCAACGGGTATGACCCGAGGGCGTGTAAATAATGCTGCCAGATGGATGTTATTACCATATCTAATCATGCTCTCCATCATGGAATGTTCTCTAATAAGAAAGTAAAAACAAATCACAATCATACCAATAATAGAAGTGGGGTGGTTCGGATATTTACGAGTATATGGACCTTATAGTAAGAGCAAACTTCCAGTTTGTTTTAGTATATTTGTACTTTAAAACTTGAACAATTCTACAACCGACCTCCTGGTAATTTAAACCCCCTATGTTACTCCTCCCGTAAGAGGTGTTACCAAAACCATGAAACATATATTTCTTTTATTATTCATCAAAAACCTAAATACAATAATTTTATGTCGCTAACTCGAGGAGATATTAATTATTAATTAAAACTCATACAGATTTTACTCTCTATTTATTTGTGTAATATTGTTTTTTGAGTAACAGGTAATCTATGTATCCCAGCATACCTATAATATTCAGAATAGAATAGAATATACTTTATTGTATAAAAATGCTACATAAAAACAAGAACATTAATATACAAGTACAATCGGCGGTCCTATCGCCCATGGCGATTTCTTTCACACCTTTTCTTTGGATGGAGTAGAGGAAGGACAACAGAAGTCGATAGTTGCTAATCCAGCACTCGCACAATAATTTAGTTTATTAATAAATAAGTAGTTCTATTTATCTCCGTGCCAAATTACATTAAAATCCGTTCAGTTGCTTATTCGTGAAAAAGTAACAAACAGTTACTTCCACATTCAGAATAATTTTTTTTAATGCAGTTCAGCAGACTGGCAGACGGCCCACTTGATAGACTGACAGTGGTTACCATCGCCTATGGACATTTGCAACACCAAAGGTGCTACAAATGTGCTGCTGCTCTTTTAAGGGAGATTGGAACCTGGTCACTAATGCCGGAACACAACTCAAGGTTGTTATGGCGACATACTTTAGACAAGGGGTGGTAGCCATCCAGTCGGGTAAATGCCCTACCACCTGGCTGTGGGTTGTTTTGTCGCCTATTATATAGTATGAATGCAATTCATGTGTTTCAGATTTTTACAATAATAGTAAACTAAGTACTACTAAATATTTTGGCAACAATATAAAAGCCACTGAAACATTACGTAGATGTTTACAGAAACAAGGTTTCGAAGATTTTGTCGTAAGAGTTTTAGCAAATTCAAAAACCAGTAGGTTTTGATCTTGAAACTGTTTATAAACAAATATATAAATAAATACTATTAATGTTATACACTGGCAAGCTTAGCATAGCAACTACTCGGTAATTGTATAGAGAAGATAATACATAAAGAAACGGGATCTGGATCGATTAACAACGGTGTTGGCACGTGGAATGCGGCTTCGGCGGGTCAACGTAATTGTGTCTGAGCATTAGAATTGCCCTAAGCTGAAAGATTCTGATGTTATCACGTTTCTTGTAGCCCAAAAATATTTATAACCATGAAGGAAACGTAACTTTATAAACTTATAATTTCTATATAACGTACTTATGCCGGAAAATTATTACGCATCGATACTAGCCAGTGGCACCTAACGAACAAATTTAGCTATAGAAGTTAGAAAAGAACTGGAATTCTTAATATTCTTGTTTCGAGATGATTAAGAAAAGCGATATATTAGCGATATTTATATATTTTGTAGATATGTATTTGTATGGTATGTATATTAAGCATATATCTATGTAATATATAAAATTTCTTCATATATGTATATATATCATTTATGTATTTATTATTAAAATGTAAGTAGTTCGTACTATATGTTACGTATACCACCATCGCCATTATCATCTCAATTCATTCCTGGGGTTGTCTGGAAGAGATCGCTTTTTAGCGATAAGACCGCCCTTTGTACATAAGTAGATATAATTTTAGCCTTTAAGTTCATGTTTGTATTGGTGTACAATAAAGTGTTATCTATGTATCTATCTATTATAAAATCTATTGGATGATGAAACTAATAACATATTATGCGTATTTAAATAAGCCAAGCGAGTTAACTATAAATAAACCAGAGGCTAATTGCTAAGTAATAAAGATAGATAGATAGATACAACTTTATTGCTCGCCAAATATACAATTTCAAAATACTCAATTATAATATTGTCATAGTAGAAACAATAGGCGGCCTTATCGCTGAAAGCAATCTTTTCCAGGCAACCTTTTTTTTTAACAGGGGAAATCCGTTTGAGGACCGTAGGCCGCGCGAGAGGGAAAGGTCGCGGCCCGTGTGTGGGATTCGCCGGGTCGGGGTGGCACTAGCACCCCACGTTGATGTGGGGAACTATTGCCACGCCGCAGTTAGGGATACCCACTAAAACCCTTGAGCGATCACGAGAGTCCTTTGTCCAGGCTGTGGGCTCGCTCGCGCACTCACCACCAGCCTGGACGGACGGTGGCCGGCCCCTTGCGGGCTGGCCTCTCCATTTGGTAGCCGGAGATTTGGGTCTCTCCGGCTTCTCTATCTCACCGCGAGGTGAGAGAGGGCGCGCGGGTCGGCGCGCGTCCCTCCTCTCCGGCCTTTATGTACGGGCGGGTCCGGTTTCCCTGCCGGTAGCTCGCACGGCCGTAGCCTACGGCGGCTGGAGGTCGTCATGGACGACTCTCAGACGCCGCCGCCGACTCTGACGGGAGGGGAGCGTCGTGGATTGCTCCCTCTCCCGCTCCGCCGTCTCCTTCGCGGACATGACGGTCTCGCAGAAGGAGGCGGCTGCGTCCCACGCGTCGGCGCTCCCAACCATGGCCTTCACCACGGCCGGGAGGGACAAATCCGCCCCGATGGCTGTGACAAGATCACGGCGCTGCTCGTCCCAGGCTGGACACACCTGGAGGGTGTGCAGTGCCGTGTCTTCTTCATCGCCGACGCAATGGTGGCACCCTGACGTCTGTTCGCGCCTTATTTGACACAGGTACCTCCCGAAGCAACCATGCCCCGAGAGGACCTGCGTCAGGCGAAACGTCAGGGTGCCATGACGCCTCTGCAGCCATTCTGGCATGATTGGCCTCACCGCTTGGATAACGGCGAGGCCTGCGCTGGGGTTCAGAAGGCGTTCCGCCCACTCTGCCACCTGGAACTGGCGCAAATCTTCCAGGCAACCTCACTTAAGGCATTTTAACCTTAGTCTAGTCGAGAAGTTTTTTTCTGCGAATAATAGTTACCAGTCCCTTAAAAATATGGTTGATGGCTCATTCGATCCGGAATAGCATCTAGAAAAAGTAGTTTTTTGGTTAATTGTTATTAACAAAAAAGTGAAAAAAAATAGCCGTTCAGCTTTTTGGGAAAATCTCAAAAAGTATGAGAGATATCTAAAATATTATAAAAGTTTCTGAAAGAGCAGGAAATTTTAGTAAAAAACTTCTCTACTCCCGAAATCGTAGCACCAATATTTATAATTTTTATCTAACGTTGAAAATCGGGTTCCGCGCGGCAGTTTCGACATGCGCGCGCCGCTACTTTAATGAACGCAAGTTTTAAATAATTTTTTTGCAATTAAATATTAATTTAAAAATTTGAAAAAATTCAGATATTATCTTAAAACTTCAAAGAAAATGATTCCGCGAGAGTAAAAGTTTTATCATCATTATTTATAAATTTATTTAATTGTTAATTAACCATTTTTTCGTGGGTCTCTGTTGTTATAAAAGGCAATATAAAAGTTGACAAAAAATTTCAATAAATTTATCCTCTCGTGGAGCCCTTCTTATCAACCTACTCGACAAGATTGCGTGAGAAAAATTTTAGAAATTTGTTTGTTTCATTACATATTATTTTTTAAATGAACAGGCCAGTGGCCTCCCTGGTGGAAAGTAGCCACCGCCGCCTATGGACATATGAAACAACACATTGCCGACAGCGAAGAAAAATTAGGACGTTCTCCTTAAGCATCCACATGACGTAGCTCAAAGATAAAAAAAAAAAACATCGGCGTCAAATTACTTTGCTTACTCTTAATTGGTCCAACTACACGGTCTTGGGAATGATCTTATGAAATTTGTTATGTGTATAGTTATTTTTGATAATGAGCATAATCAGAAAATACTTTTCATTCCAATCCAGAATAGTTTCAGCGAAATCAGATTTAAAATTTACACAAATAAAGCCGTTCAGAAAGCTTAAGTATATAAAAAAATCCGTTGTCTTGATCAGCCAGCGTCCCAACAAAACTAAATCTCATGGTACTTGATCAGTACAATTTAAAAATATGTAGAGCAAATTACAAGTGCCTCCGGGCCAGTCACTGCCTAAATTGAAGCTCATCTACCCACATTTCAAAGTAGACAGTGTGTTCATTTCTATTTTAACCAACCTATCCGCCTTCCCACGACTTCCACTGTTGTTACGTGTACGGCATACCATAAATATATCCATTTTTTTAAAGAAACCTTAGGGCATTACCGACCGGATTTTGACACAATAACTTGTATGATGAGGATTCTGATCATAGAACGATTATATCAAATGTGTCTAGGTACAAGACATACAGTCGTGTACTATCCGAAAAGTGAAAAAACAACAGACTTGTACAGACAGAAATGGCCAAATAGTAATTTATTTCATTTTTATTCATTATTCCGGCGTTTTGGCTACTTTTCAGGAGTCGTGATCACGGAAGACAATATTAAATATTTACAGTCTAATCATTATTATTATTTTTTATGCTTAACAATAATAATGATACGGTGCTTATTAAGTTCTAATACTCTGTGGACAACAATAAGCAGTACTGCACTCTCAAAGTTATTCGGCAACAGTTTCTATTGTAACTTAATGTTGTTGTTAACATCGAACTTGAAAACAGCAAAACTTGCTATCGTTCCATTGAATTTATAGCTTTCCACTTTCAACTAGGCATGCGGTCCTAATATTGAAATACAACAATGAAAGATAGCGAAGTACTCGTTGGAAATGTGGTTAAACTTGTTGCATATTGTATGACAGAAACTTTTAAGCAATACGTGATTACTTGATTTTATTAAGTGGACGATTTAACGTGAAATATATTTAATTGGTTCGACAGCTGCTGGTGTCAAAACAGACCAATGAAAGAAACCAGAAATACACTAAGCTAATCCTAATTTAAAAATATCTGTATAGTGTGTTTAACGGTACAAAACAATAGAAGGATTTTTTTAATTTCGAGATAATCTTTATATAGATTTTTTTTTTAAGAACTAAGCTCTGAACTATGAATAATTTTTCAAATCCTCATAAATCTAGGATATCCTTTTTCTCATAATATTGTTTTTTGAGAGAGGTCCATTTATTTAAAGTATGTTTCTTTGATTTTATACACTCATAATCAATGTTATCCTGGTTAATCTCATATATAAAATTCTCGTGTCGCGGTGTTTGTAGTTAAAGTCCTCCGAAACGGCTTGACAGAATCTCATGAGATTTTGTGTGCATATTGGGTAGGTCTGAGAATCGGACAACATATATTTTTCATCCCCCTAAATGTTAAGGGCAGTCCACCCCTATTTTTTTTTTAATTTTTAGTTTTTTTTATGATTATGTATTTATTATACAGCATTAAAAAATACATACAACCCTAAATTTTCAACCCTCTACAATCAACCCCTATTTTTTATTTGTTAATTATAAACTTTAATGCTGTCAGTATATCGATTGAAGCTTTTCCGGGCAGGACGACGTCTGCCGGGACAGCTAGTATGATTATAAAAGAATCACTATTAATATTGTAGTAAAATATTTTCCTTTCGAGAAGTTTGCGCGAAAAGCTCCAGAGCTTGATATTTATATTTGCTGATACCAGTATCAGCACAATGCTTGCTAACTATAAGTTCAACTACTTAAAAGCGTGCTCAGTTAAACTACATTGAAATTCAAATATCTTATGATATAGCTGGTTTTTAAACTATATGACACAGAAAATCAAACTTATTATGTACTTGCAATAACTAGTACACTAAATTATATTATCAATGCATTATCGTAACATGAATATCATTTTCATGGTGACAAAAATTAATTACACAGGCGAGGTTGGGTGTGGTTTATTACATTCTAACTTATGAAGGTATTACAGTTATTTTTATATCGGTGGCCTTAATGATTTATTAGTTCACTACGTGATATAATAACAGTAGTTAAAAATGGCTAGGTGCGACCTATGTACAATGAAGGTCCCGAAAAGGTTAAGTACGTTCAATGTTTCAGTAATTTGTTTACGAAATCATAAAAAGTATTTACCCTATTTCTTATAAACTCTTCAACGGACTTTGTCCAAAATTTTGATTAACAATATTATTAATAGTACATACGGTGGGCACTTTATACGTGTAATGTCGTGGATTGTTAAGGCATATAAAACATAAAGTCACATCAACATCCAGTCATTTAAAATTAGATATGTTAGCTCCTAATGTTTTGAATATAGCTATTACTTCTAAAGACTTTACTTTTCATGCATCTTCTTGTTTGTAACTATAATACAAGAGTGAATTGATTATTATTATTCTAAATTTACACACACACTTTTCTGGCCCTGTAGAAAAATGGCATTAGCGCTAAACGAACAGAATAATACAAAATGTACAGGAATGACATATCATTACGCTAACTATTATATCATTCCCATTCATTTTCTATTCTATTCCTTTTGCGCTAATGCCGCTTGTCTATAGCGCTTGAACATCTTGGAAGTGTTTTGAAAACGTTAATTCAGTTGCCAATTTAAATAAAAAGACATGTGCTTAGATATATTTCTGAAAAGTATATTTTATGTGAAAATATCCATTGACATGTTGCTGTATTTTGGATAACAGAGTGACAAGAATATCTAAATACACGAATAAATAACATGCCTGAATGGTCGTTAATGGTAAATTGTATGATTTTGAGGATAACACTTTGAATCAACAAGCATTTTCCAATACCAAAGCGTCGGTTACAAAAAGATATCGATTGTATATACTACTTATCTTACTGATAAAGGATGATAACGATATTAACGGTTGCAGAATATATTTTTTAGTAAAAATTATAGTATATTTTTGTGTAGTGGATACATTTTTTCTATATTAATCATAAGTAAATTATTATTGTGTATTTCTTCCAAATATCTGGTTAGTACTAAAATCAAAGCGCTGTAAAGCATGAAGCATTGGCAATTAAATATACTTTAAATTGCAAATTAAACCTACACTCGTGATTAACCAGGCGCCTATTCGAAACAACTGATAATCATAGGGACATTTTATTATTATTTTGATTTCGTATAAGATTTTATAAAATTTTGGGATTCGACAGAATACCCACTAAGAGAATATACTTTTAATATTATCTTCTAAATTAGTTTGATTAAATTAGCTTCTCTATGTTACAGCAACAAAAGTCATAGGGTTCATTAAACCTATTCATGTTTTCTATCTCATCGATGGACCAACAACTTGATGTCTGTGGCAAATTGAGACAATATTATGACCTTGATATCAATCGTGTTCAGCGATGGCGACGAGCTATATACAATTGGGCGAGACAACAACTTAATAAATAGTCGTATTGTCGAATAAACATTCTTTACGGGCTTTAAATTCGTATGGTTTGGGCGCTGAGAATCTGAAACATCTCTGCTAAGTTATGACTGAAGATATTTAGTCTGCAAACAATAAATTATCTCTCTTTATTTCACCTTCTCCCAATTATTTGGGGTCGGCACAATACGTCCTTTCCTTCCCTACTCCTCTATTCTATCTATTCTGATATACGTCCTATGTCTAATCACAAATCATCATTCATGTCTTCATTCACACAATACATCTATATCTTTTTGGTGTACCTTTACATTTTACCCGTCAATCTTTCAGTTTAACATTCTTTTTGCATTGTAGTATTCTTCCTTTCAATTTTTAAGTCACGGGTACAACTTTATAAAAGATTTACTCATTTCTCACCTTATCCATTCTTGTAAGATCACACATCCATCTCATCAAACGTAATAAATTATCTATTAAATAAGTCAGCCAATCGTAGTTCACTGTTGAACGCAGGCCTCCCTAAATTTCAGCCTCACATTCGGAATCCGCTTTGCTTATGTAGTAGCGTCAGCATCGCTCGGCCATCTTACGCAGGATATTTTAGTGTAGGGCGGAGGACTGGATGGCGTGCTGCACTACGTTTATTGAGTCGCGTTCTCCTCTAGGACTTGTCTCCTTCAAGTCCTTCATCAGCCATCAGTTTTGCGATAGACTTTGCTCCTGTGATTTGCTATTTATGCGAATTATATCGTCATTTTGGTTCTCCTAAGCATTTTATCGATAAGATACTCCGACTGGGATCTATGGACCAATCCTGCCGTCAGAGTTCACGTCTCGGCCGCGTAAATCATTGTTGGTAGGACGCATTGCTCGAACTTTCACCTTCAAGCACAGCGGAATGAACGACGAGATTTGACGAAGCTTACCGAAAGCTGCCCACCTAACTGAGATAATTAAAGTGCAAATAGATCTTAATTAATCTACAAGTTATGTTTAGATTCATTAAGCAGACTTTCAGAGCTTAGTTGTCTAATTCCCGTCGACTCGATGTTTAAGTTATGATAAGTAAGTATGGCTAAACCATGATATTTCTGTATATATCTTAAAGAATTTATAAGTTTACTCGTATTCAAAAGGAAAATTAATATTCATAAACACAAAATATTATTTCACAAAAATATGTTGGGCCTCGATACTTTGCTTTTACTTCTTATCATACAATTTAATAAAATTTTAATCTCAAATAACTACAAAATTGTAAATTTTTCCTGTTGCCCAGAAGGTGTCGTAAGTCATTGTTTTTATACTCAATTATTCACTAAAAGATTTTACGACTTATTATTTATAACAAATTTTAACCCAAATCTCAAAACAGATACATAAGTTTAACTGAAAACTAATATTTAAATAATGTTTAGACATCAATTATAAGTTTTACAATTTTTGACTATCAGTCTGCTTGAAAGTTTGTCTCGAATACGCTCATATGCTCAAGATATGGCTCAAGGGCTTCCAATGAAAACTTTAAGTAATAAAACTAGAATAAAAAATACTTGTAATCCCTCACGAACAAAGTCGCGGGCAGAGCTAGCTTAGCAATGTATGTTTCTACAGATGTAACGCGCGTAAAATTAGCATGACTCAATGAAGTGACATACATAGCGAACAAAGTTTGCAGCCGAAATTACGAGAATTCCACTTGTCTATAAAAACTAACATAAGCGGTACGGTATTATTAAAAGTAACGTTTTATTTTTTTATTAACTGCTTATTAAAGCTCTTAAACAAGAAAAGAACTATTTTGAAGTGAAACTTCTATATAGAGGGGCTCCTACATTTTTCGCTCACGAAAAGGTGTCATAGTCACGTGGTCTAATTCATACATTTTTAAACTCGTGATATCTTTGGAATGGATTGTCCAAATTGAATCAATCAAAAAGTTATATAAAGGTATTGAAGCAGTCTTGAATATGAAGTAATTTATTTTGATAAGGATTAATACTAAGATACAAATAAAGATACTTTTCTAGCGGCGGCATTTTAATTAAATTTTTACAATAAAAAACACTTATTGGGGCATAACTATAATAGTTAGACATATACTGTCGCGACACTTTTTGTAGATAATGATGTGTTCTGCAAAGTCGTAGTACATTATTTTATTCTATCATCAATAGTTTTCGTAGCGCACGCGATTTTAGGTATTTTTTTACACCTTCGGTAATATTATTGGAGTTTTAGTAAGGACCCCTAATTTATTTGTAAATATAATATACCCTATGTCACCTGGGAATAGTGTAGCTTGCCAACAGTGAAAGAATTTTTCAAATCGGTTCAGTAGTTTCGGAGCCTCTTCATCAAAACATGAACAAACGAAATTTCATCGAGTTATTTTTTTTGGAAATATTTTTCTGTTAACACAATTTGATTATTTCCGAATGAAGTTTTTTAAGTAGATAATAAATCACTTATGAAAAAGTTGTAAAAATTAAGTTCGTTTATTTGTTTTAGACATTTTTATGCCCTTTATCTACCCAAATTGAAAGAAAGAAAACCCATGGAGCCAAGAGCCCAACACATTAAAGTTCTCAGTTTGTCATTCCTAGTATTCTCAGCAGAATTGGGTTCATTCAGCAAAGAAACTTAAATTGCACTTTCAAGTTTCATAAAAAGGGGTTCCGAATAAGTTTACTTCAATTTATCTCCGACAAAAAGGGACAAACAAGTTTCTTTGAAAAGTTCTGTACCCCACTTACTATTTTGATAGTTTTGCAGAGTTGTTAGAAATTGAAACACTTTTGCATTTGAAAAATTCATGTTTGCATTTATACGATCAAATATACATAAATATTTATTAACAGAAATAAGATATTAGTACCTCAGTAAACAAAGATATGCTTATAAAATTATACTGAATTATAATATAAAAATCTAGGTCTCAAGGAAAATTACGAATAGTATTTCTAATGAAACAAGCAGGGGCCGTATGTGATAGGCCACGAAAGTGTGTAAGCAAAAATTCCTAAAATGTTATCTATAATCTTTTATAGATTATTTACAGTTTTGGGAATAACTGCTAGCTAGACCAACAGAAACGGCTATCAGACTTGCCATTATTGTGTATAGATGCAGAAAATTTAGAAAATCTGAAATCGTCTTCAGCTATGGATGATTTGACTAAGTTTGTCGAAAAAAGGCGAGAAAAGTGTATCTTTAATTTGATTATTTGTCTAACTTAGCTCCTGTCTAACTACTCGTAAGTATAAGTAATAACTTACAATCAATATATAATTATTTTAATTCGATTCGAGCATTTTGTGTTTCTTTTATAAAACACTTTACCCTGCCTCTGGGCCCCGCAATACATTTTGATATAGAGCCCGGCTAAGGTAGGCTACGTCACTGGAAACTAGAATAAGAATGTTGAGTTGGCTGCCTCGATATAGACCCAGTCGAGTGCAACATTCCCCGCTAAATAATTTATTGCGTAAGTTTCATCTGTAAAATAAATAAAAAAACTAAAAAATACGCTTATATAAACTACTCAAAACAAAATAGGGCCCACCATGTTTTATTAATAAATTTTACAGCTTCTTTTTCTTCTTTCAATTTTTATGATTAGAAATGAATAAATTAAGGTTTTTGAAAGTGTGTGAACAAAAACAATAGTAAGTTTGGCCAATTTTATGGAATTTAGTCAACATTTACAGTTTTTAGGAAAGTTTACAGAAATTATTGATTTAAGTAAAGTTGGATTTTTATTTTTATTCTTGACTAAATCAATGAGTTTGAAGGTGCTTAATAGCGAGTAGGTCCTCCTCTGTTCCGTATGCACTCTCCGAGTCTATCTGGGACACTTTCAATCAAGTGGGTGATGTTTTCCTCGGGTATTCGCTCCCAACACAATTTAAGGGCGTTTATGAGCTCTTGTCGATTAGTCACATTACTGAAGTTCAATTTGAGGCTTCTTTTCAATTGGTCCCATAAATGTTCAATGGGGTTAAGATCGGGACTCATTGCCGGCCATGGTAAAACCGTAATATTGGCTTTAGAGAGAGCTCTCTGGGTTATTCGCGCTGTATGTGGGCGAGCATTGTCTTGCATAAAGACGAAGTTTTCACCCACTCTTTGTGAAAATGGGATGACATGGGGCCGAATTATTCGATCGACATACCGGGAGGCAGTTATGGAGCCTTCTTCCAGAATTACCAGCTCAGTTTTACCGAGCAAGCTTATTCCAGCCCACACCATAACATTTGGACCTCCAAAACGATCCGTTTCATGAATGCAAGGTTCTGAAAAACGTTCGCCTTCTCTTCTCCACACGCGCACTCGACGATCATCGCTGAAAAACTTCACTTTACTTTCGTCTGTAAAGAGTACATTTCTCCAGTTGTCCATTGTCCACTCCGCATGCTCGCGAGCAAACCTCAAACGTGCTGCACGATGCGCGTCAATTTTAGACGAATAACACGAGATCTGGAACGTTGTCCGTCTTCATGGAGTCGATTTCGAATGGTTTGATCACTAATTCGTGTGCCAGTCGATTGCCGCAGTCGATTTTGTAAGACGCGGGCGGGAATCGTGCGCTCTCGACGTGCAGTCAATCTGATATACCGGTCTTCCTAGACGGTTGTAGCTCGTGATCTTCCTGATCCAGATCTCCTCGCGACACTACCTGTCTCTAGAAAGCGTTCCCACGCGTTTCGATTAGCTCGTCGCGACACACCAAGACGTCTTGCCACCGATCTCTGAGATTCTCCCTCCTGAAGCATAAACACTGCTCTTGTTGCGGTTTCCACATCCATATGACGCCGAGAACCAGGCATAATGATTGCGAGTAATTTTTTATTTATTTATTTGTCAACATGAATAAGGCTGGGTGCAGACGTTCCACCGGTGGCCTGCGACAAGCAGTTGATACGCTTTTCATGTTTTGTTTTTGTAAGGACTCGCTGCACACCTGTGGCCGGTGGCCCGTTTGTGCGCAGCGTAAAGGGTAGTCACATAAATACACCTTTTCGCATAGTAACAAGAATGATTCATTATACCCATATAGGTTTTGACTCATAAAACATCGATACAGTTTGAAACACGATAAATCATGATAAACCGTACATAACACTCCTATGGCCATGGCCCGATTGTGCCATGCCACTATGCTCGTACGCATCCAAATCGCGGACGCAATAAAAATTAAATGACGCATCTAATCTGTAAGTAAATAACCGAGGGCTACGCAAGATAAGATTGTGCGAAACAAACATTATGTAAACTAGTTAACGTTTCGAGTATTTTCCTGGTGATTAACGATTTTCTGTATTTAGTGCAATACTAGCTTTTCCAACCAACTTCACATGATATGCAAAAACTAACAGTTTAACTGTGTGTGTGTTGTG
Source organism: Dendrolimus pini (assembly GCA_949752895.1). Taxonomy (NCBI): domain Eukaryota; kingdom Metazoa; phylum Arthropoda; class Insecta; order Lepidoptera; family Lasiocampidae; genus Dendrolimus; species Dendrolimus pini. The sequence goes on from OX457136.1 coordinate 17,534,252, forward strand.
TTTGTTGCAACTGTGTGCGACTTCGCTCGCTTAGGTTAAAATAGTCATAATTTGAGTACCAAAAAGAAGGTTAAGGTAGCCCCTTTTTCACCACCTCAGGGGTGGATTTTCCAAAAATGCCCATACATGTATACATTTAAAAATGTTATAAGTGACGGACTATCATACAAAATTTCATCCTTTTTCACCCCCTTAGGGGTTAAATTTGAAAATACCCTTTCTTAGTGCACACCTACAGTAGAAATAGAAGCCACATGTAAAATTTTTACGGTCCTAGCCGCAGTAGTTTGGGCTGTGTGCTGATAAGTCAGATTGTGAGTTCATGGAATTATATATTTATACTAATATTATAAAAGGGAAGGATTTATATTTTCGTATGATTGTATCGAATAAACTCAAAAAGTTCTTAAATTTGTATTTAAGTCCTGGTAACGTAATGCACCACTTAGTCAGTTTTCTGAGCTAGTGTGCATATTGTTACAATTACCACATGCTAACAATGCTAAAGGAAAAAATCGTAATGCAACCTGCACATTGAAATAATAGATGTGTCAAACTATTTATTCCCTCTACAATGGGAGGCCTGAGCTCAGCAATGGGACTTATTTTTTATAGTTGGAGTACAGCAAACTGGCTGACTGCCCACCTAGTGGAAAGTGGTTAACGTCGCCTATGGACGTTTGCAACATCAGAAATGTCACCAACGCACTGCAGTCTCACTCATTTTATGACACCCTTTTGAAAAACACCATATCATAGTGCTGTGGGAAAACCTCGGCTGGGAGCTCATTCCAAAACCCCACAAGAGATGCAGTGCAGAGTACTCAAGAGAAATGTTCTGCAGAACCCTTACATACATGAGCTAAGTTGCTCAAGGAAGTGGGGCTGAACTCCCAACCAATGACGAGCCATGCAATGGTAGAAAGAGGACAAAGGCACCATTCTAAGCATTTATGGGCTGATATACCATTGTATTTTAAGCCTGCTTCTTTTATTCGAGTTTTGTTTTAGAATGTATGTTAAAATGTGTCAGCCATGCAATTGTTATGATATTATATTATAACAAATATTAACTAAGCGGTTCTTGCATGTATTCAAATTGTAATATGATAAAATCTAGTGCAAATAAGATTTTAAAAGAGATCATAATTTAGGCTCTTGTGAAAAAATGTTAAGGTATTTTAAAACATCAGTCTAATACTGTGTTAGCTAAAGGATTACTGGAAGCTTAGTCATGTGTTAATAATATTCAGTCTTGAATAAGACCACCCACATTTATTATGAATGACAACATGTCGTAATCGTTTGGGATGACAATCATGCCACTTTATCACAGTGTTATGAAGTCAACAAAGCCCTAATTTCATTACCCAATCTTTGAAAAATATAAAAAGAACCTATATAAAATAATCACAGTAATTTTATAGGTAAAATATATTTATCCAGGCAGGAACAGAGAAAGAGTACAATTTTCCTGTCAGTGGGTAGCCTGTCATAACTAAATAGCCCATAGGCCAGGCACTAGGATATTTGGCCATCTAACTACTTACTACTACTACTACTACTACCAACCACCCCTGGTCTAAAGTATAACTTTAAACTGCACTATTTAGGATGATATTAGTTGTTCTAACCAATTGAATTAATTTAGTTGACAGCCTCAGAACTGAATGGATACAACAACATTCAATGACATTGAATGACTCAGTTTGATGTTTACCTTTATCACTTTGGTTGCTGTATCCAAATAGAAAGACAGTAATAAACAGTCATAATACCGGCTTTATGATCTATAATAAATATATTTTGACATAACTGTTGTCAATAACATGCAAAGTAATTGAAATATATAAAAATATATACTTGAATAGGTTTAACCAAGTTTAGTACTACTTATGAAGTAACTATTTAAAAGGATACCCAATACTATCCCATACAGTCACAAAATATTAGAAGTGCATGTAATATGGTAATTCTTGAGTTACCTACCATGTTTTGTGCCAATAAAGAATTTGCATATGGTAATTCTAAAAGCAAAACATGATTATTTTATACAGAGAAACACTAGGCACCAAAAGGCTGAAATGCCTCTGGCAAAGATGTGTTGCTCAGATTCTTGAACTCACAAGTAGAAAAAAAGGAATAGTCTAAAACATTTACATTGATTTGGAAGGCATAGTATATTTCAAAATAATTTCACCATTAAGATTGCTGCAAATTAATGTATTTCTGATCTAGGACTTATTATTTGTGATTTCTGGACTTATTGTTTATTCGTTTCCATTTAACAAGTAATATTGTTAGTTCATAACCTATTTTCTTGAAATTTGTTGAATTGACACTTTAAATAAATAAATAAAGTAGTTGAAAACAGTTTACTATACTCCCAAAAATTTTAACTTCCCAAGAAAGTTCAACCCTAAAATTTACACAAATTATATACTAGTTCATTTACAGATTTAAAATAGAAACAACTTGATATTATTATGCCTCATACCTGTACTTAGAATTATTATCAAAATGGTAACAAAAAGCCGCACCTTAACTGTAGATTATGTATAGTAAAGATAATACTGAAATACAATAATGGATATTACTAAATATTTGTTTGTTTAATATTGAAGAAAAACTAATGTACATGAAATAAAATTATAAGTCATATACAAACAACCATCAGTGTAAAGTGAATTTCTATGATAAATATAGTTTATACATCCTTGAAGTTTTGTTTAAATTTCACAATAGACATTGTGAAATATTAGTTTATTTCACAATGAAGTTAAACATAATATAAATACCAGAATATTTATAAAAAAAACATTTACCAAGGATAATAAAATAATTGATTTAATTATGAGCACAGTGAATTCTGTAAACAGTGTTATTATTTGTTTTATAATTTCTAGCTTTAACTAAACACAGAGTTCAACAAACTTGTAAAAAGAGAAGTGCTTATTAACTATATATATACCTTGCGAAAAGCAAATAGTTCATTTTGAAGTTTCTGCCTCTCAGCAGAGGGCTGCTGGCCCTTGCCGCGTATGAACTTGAGCATTCTGCCGGCCTGCAACAAGACAAGCACTTAGCACTTCACATACACCACAACAAACAAACATACAGACAAATTCCCACCATTATGATCTCATGCTAAGAGGTGACAACACTAATAGACTTGTAAACCGACCGGCACCGAAAAGCCGACTGAGTTTTATTGCACTCACGATTCCTACCGACACGATCAACTAGCCACCGCACCTAGATAATAACACGAGCATCTCTTGGAATCGCAAGATAACCGGCTAACAGATAATACAATCGATAGGTAAGAAACTGAATTAACTCAGAAACAACATCAAAATACAATGCAATTCAAGAAAAAACCAGCCCTTCGAGACAACGCCTGTCTGACGGGTTTTTAAAGTTCACGCACTATAAAATGAAGTCTCAAGTTTCAAAAGTATCATCACAAGCTTAAAATAAAATATTACATACCCAAAGACGACAGTTTGAGAAGTTTTAGTGATAAAATCCAAATTTAGAGAGATGACAGACAACTCACAAACGGCGTCAGAAATACACACAAACATGAAAAACCACTCAAAATTCATGAACGCAAGCACGCAACCAGCACCCACACAACATCGAACTGTGACGTGCTAACTTTTGATGTTGCTATTATGCCATATTTCAAACTTACCGTAAAGGAATAAATTTTGTGTTATTTATTTAAAATCAACCCAATGTGTTTTCATGTGCTGTGTTATATTGATTTTCAATCATAAACTATATGTTGTGTTAATCTATTTTTTAAAATCAAATATTACTATTTAGTTTCTTAAGGCCAGTTTTTTTAATACACTTTGGATTGATGAGATCAGATAATAAAAATGAGGATTTATCAAAACTTCACGGCCACATTATCGAATACCGAAGGATTAAAATATCGAGTACGAGTTCATTATTTCGATAATTACAAAGTCAACACAGCTATATAGTACCATTTTACAACAGTACCACAGCTGGTCTAAGGCTTCCAGATTACTAAGTAAAAGTAAAGACGAAGTAGTGTGTGTACTACACTTATCCAATTTGGGTTGACAGGTTTCACACATCGGCTCTCTTCATAAGTAGAGCGAAATTAATATATATATATATATTCGTCAGCCATTTGCAGTCTACTGCTGGACGTAGGCCTCCCCAAAACGGTGGCACTCATCCCTGTCCTCCGATTTCCTCATCCAGCGCCTACCGGCGACCTTGCATAGGTCGTCAGTCCATCGGGCTGAAGGGCGTCCGACACTACACGACACGGTCTCCACTCTAGGACTTGTCTGCTTCATCGGTCATCGGGCCTGCGACAAACGTGACCGGCCCACTGCCACTTCAGCTTGCTAATTTTGCGAGCTATGTCGGTTAGCTATATATATATATATATATATATATATATATATATATAGTTAGAAGAAAATCAATATATTTATTTCAAAATAGAATCTTACTTATTACTTATTGAAAGTCAAGGCTCAAGAATTTACCACCGCTTCCAAAACAATAATTTCCGTTAATGTTAAAAGAAATAAGCGACGTAATAAACAAACCAGCAATATTTTTTGTTTATTTAGATCACTGACCTCCATATATACAAGTATGCTGGACCTATGATTAGCCGGGCCATAGTGTGACGATTTGATTTTCGCCATTTTGGCGCTGATCGCAGAAGTGGGTGGGAACGGAACTAATAATAGAGATGGGACAGTGAGATAAAATACATCGATAAAAGACATTTCCAACAGCAACAAACTATTCATTGGCGAGCCCAAATAAAATTATCAAACATTTATTTAATTATCGCGACAAAAAAAAATTACATTTACACCTGTAATATATAGGCATTGGTTTTTAATGGCTGCGTACAGACGGATGTCTATATATTTGTTGATTATTTGTTTCAATAAAAATATGAAAGTGACTGTTAAAATTATCTGACACTAAAGTATCCTTGAAGTAGTTCTGTAGATCAGTAGGTAATCAATGTTTCTGTTTTATGTATCAGTTCTTTTAGCACCCTTGCAGTTAATACTGCGGGAAAACTTGGTTCTACAGGAGGTTTTGGACTTTGACGGCTTCGACCTGAAAACAAAATTTCTGTTAATCAACAATTAAACTACAAATCAAAAGTAAAAATATATAATACAGTAAATAAGTACATAATCGACCCGATACCGGTAATAATGGAGCTATTATATTTTTCAGCTCACTTGATATTAGCTTGTTATGTTTTTCGTGTGTGTAATAAGTATGCCTTACTACTTGTGGTCACCTATCCAAGTGGGGACCGCGCCTGGAGTTGCTTTACATGCGTAAGCGCTTACAGTTCTTACGCCCACTGGGCCAACGAGCTCACAATATCAGCTAAGCAATATATTTGTGGTCAATGTAGAAGTACGAACAACTCAAGTTGGTATCATTCTGTTCCATAATTAGCCTTCTTTTTACTTCTACAGCTATTGTCTCACGTACAGGGGGTGCAGGTGTAACTATCTTTGTTCCAGATACAGAAGGAGTATATAAAACCATACTTTCATGCGTTGAAGATGCGTGTTCTACAAAAACATGTATTTTAATTTGAAATAAAAACCCTTTATGCCTTTATCGTTATCTTAATCCATCAGACGGAAGCAAAAAACAATATTAATTATTAATATACTATTTTAACACATGGTGTAAGGGACAGCTTCCCAAGTAACTGAAATGGTGTATATAGCCCATCATTCAAAATCAGAATCTACTGAATTTTCATCAGAATAAAAATCTTATGTATGACCTATCTATATATCTTAGAAATAATACGGTATTTTTATACTTACCGGCACTATTACAGAAAATTGTTGGAATACTGCACTTTTTCAAAGTACTGCATGAGATATGTTTAATAAAACAGTCATCAGCGAAGTGCTTTGAATAGATGTAATCATATTTCTTCGGAAGCAAACCAGGCTTTACTATGTTTTTCAGCCATAATTCCAGTCTTCTTTTGTCAGTCGGAAACCTGTGTATTATTTTAAAATTATATGTATTTGATAATAAAAATCGGTCATCGGCCATTTCCGTTCTTGAAAGTAAATAGATATTGATAGAAAAAATATCGATAAGTTTTATTGACAGGTAACTTTGACAGCACTATTAAATTGCAAGTTACGTCAGATTTAGTATTCTTCCCACCCATTGGGGGCGCTTCAAATAGGCACAATATAGAGCTATCATTTCATAGGGTATCATAGGTCCAGCGTACTTGTATATATGGAGGTCAGTGATTTAGATTGTTATGTAACTCTTTATTTTTGACCAAAAAATAGCTTAAAATATTATATACATACATACATAACTTCACGCCAGGTCCCTTGCGGGGTAGGCACGAACAACAGAGCGCCATACAGGTTTATTCTTACACACCTCACTTGCTTCTTTGACATTCATAGTTCTTGTCATGCATGCTCGTCTGTTCTTAAGGCTCCTGACATCACCTTCTGTTAATACACGATCAATTTGATCATGGAAGGTGTGTCGTGGCCTTCCGCGACTTCTGCATCCATCCACTTTTACATTGTATATCTGTTTAGTCATTCTTTCATCATACATTCTTTCCACATGCCCGAACCATCGGAGCATTCCTTTTCTTACCTTCACCCCGACACTCTCTTTCAGACCAACTCTCTTTCTTACTTCGGTATTACGAAAAAGGCAAATTTACTTGTAGTGTTTAACTTCTCCATCATCAAGGAATACAGTAATAAAATAAGCAGTGCTGGGTATAAAAGGATGTTAAACTAGAAAGCTTATATTAGAAGAAATATTCAGTACGAAATGTCCTTAATAAGCTACCGAATATAGTTCTCGATTTTATACTGGCAATAATAATAGTAGTTGCGTTCGGAAATTTTCCTAAAATTGAAATCAAGGTTCTTGTAATATGTTGTATTTAGAAAAAAAGATTATAACAAATTAATTGTAGATTAAAAAATAAATAAATAAGTAGTTTGTAAATATTTAGTTCTATTATATTAATGGTTTAATTTTAAAATTCAAATTTACAAATTTTTGAACGAAATTATGCGTTCAGATATTAACAGAATTGTGATTTTTTCGTCTAAATTTTGTTGCTATTTTTTTTAAGCCTTATTATCCGTGAAATTATTACCTTGTGCTTTTCAGGGTTCCATAACCGTTTTGGAAAAATGGAATCTTCATACTATTTTCATATCCGTTTGTCTATGTATGACCTTGGCACTTTATAAAAAATCCTGTATCTATATATAAAATTGTGAAAGGTGGCATCAATAATTAAATCACTACATGATGCAGACAGCTTGCGGAAAGAAAAATTAGGGATGACTTGGGAGTCATCCCTAATTTTTTTAAGAATGGGTACTTAAACCATAATAGATAACTAAGGATTAAGTAAGTGCACATACGCATGAGGGCTAGAATCGTCGTCTTTAATATATAAAATAATGATATTTTTATTGACTTTTCCACTTGATACCAGACTATACCCAAAAATTAATATAATATAATAATACCCTGTCCTAATCCAAATTATAATATCTAAGTTCAATAATATTCAATCTGTTTGTTGAAAAACTTGTGTGTATGTTTCATTGAGTTATAACATGTCATATTTTAACCCACTGGAAGAGGTTGAGGCGTTATATATTTTTCGATATGGTGAAAATTGCGCTCCTCTTACTTTTGATCAAATTGAAATGGAACACAATGCAAAATTAGATGATGATTAAGCTTAAACAATTCTTTAATTACATTTGAGCATTATAAGTATATTTCTTCAAATAAATTTTTCAACAAACAAGATCCGTTGAGTAGTTTGTGAGACATGGGGTGTTTTTGATTTACTGCTTTTTCAGTAATTCGTAGCTAAATGACAAAACTGAACGTCGATGTGCATGGTGAATATCACGCTTTTTTTTTCATTAAATTAAAAAAAAGTGACTCCATGTATCTTAATACGTGCATGAACGGAGAACAAATACATTTTCCTGTAGCTGGGCGGCCTATTGTAAGAGGAGAATAAAGAACCTACAGGCAGGCGGTAGTGTATTTGCCCAACTGCAGGGCTACCAACCCTTGTCTAGATTATGCCGCCATAACAGCCTTCAGTTATGTCCCGGTATTGGTGGCTAGGTTCCAATGTAGCCTTATAGAGAGCGGCAACACATTGGTAGCTGCACCTTTGGTGTTAGAAATGTGCATAGGCGATATCAACCGCTTTCCATCAGGGGTCATCTGCCTATCTGCTGAAATCATATAATAAAATTATATAAAAAAGTTTTTGCCTGCTTATATCTCTTGTTGCTAAAAAAGCATTGTTTTAAATTTACTGATTGATGTACCTAAAGCACAAACCCAAATGGCCTGTAGAATAGACTCCACTTTTTAATTGTAACGTTGTCGAGTGCCATCTGATTTGATACGGGCCATTGAGGCTGTCATGCCGCAGTGGGGAAGTTGAATTGAATTAATTCCCAACTCTGAACAATGATAGCTTTGGTTATTCGTGCGCTGTTCCCAATAACGGATCCTGTAGTAAATTATTTTTTAATATAAACAACGTAACTTTCTATGTGTTAATTTCGAGCAATTACAATAATAATATACAGTAAAACTATATGGTGTAGACAGGGATAATCGCCGGTCAGTGTAACGCCACAATTACATTAAATTTGTCAAAGGGCCTCTACGTGCTCCCATGGCCTCACGTAAGCCCTCTAAATGTCCGGGCCATTTTTATGGCCCGTCGTCGTCAAAGATATACAGTAATATAATAAGAAAACTAAAATAAATATACAAATTAATTTAGAAACCGTATAAATAAATAAAACTGCTATATATACAGAATTTACGTAATCTGTCCAATGGAATCACATTCCGAAAAACTTAAAATCAAAATAAACAGCTTAAAAAAATTATAGTGTAGGTTCGCGTTTCACCACAATCTTGCCTGTGAAGCGAAGATGTGATCTAGGATGTAGCACCCTTACCTAGAAGGTACCTATTCACACGGGACCTGAAGACACCCAGGTTATATGTATCGGGAAAGACAGACTCAGACAATGAGTTCCACTCTTTTGCGGTGCGTATGGTGAAGCTAGATGCAAAGCGCTTCGTTCTTATAGGTGGAATATCCAACATATATCAATGCCGCATGTCGGTGCGTCTGGTTGTCCGATGATAGAAGGAAGGAAGATGACAGGGATGTAATGTGATTTTTGTAATTAAATTTTTCATCTAGTTGGATACTAAGATACGTATAGTTCGTAATCTAGTTGTTATTATTACGGCAGTAAAAAAAACTAAACAGCCAAAGTACCAATAAATCGTGTCAGAAAGACAGACAAGCAGAGTTCCTTTGACATTTAAAAAGTAATGTTAGTATGAGTATCAGAATTAAGTATCTATTCTTAGGTTATTGATAAGAGCTTGGAGACCAATGTTTCGCAGTGAAGTTTTTTTAAATCATTATACCTAAGTATGTTTTTTTAACATTAACAATGTAACGATATTTATTTTATCCGTGTATTGTGTCTGTAGTGGACAAAACTTTACTTTTTTTAAAGTAAGACATGCATTTTAAATGCAAGATAAGTACTCGCTTCTCCAGACGTATAAATTGGCTGAGACTTCTGTTAGACTGATGTGGATTTTGCCTGGTGCCTAATTGCTTAAAATGAATTTAAAAGTTGTTTTTTCATTAATAATTAACAGTGACTAGATACACATATCGTGCAAAGCCATATTTAATACGAAGAATACTTCAAAGCACTGAAAGAGTTTTAGTCATAGAGCACAATGAGCACATTAATATTTAGCATAAATAAAGAGCAATTAAAATCGTAACAAAGGTTCAAATTGTAATATTAATTTAATCCGAATCTAAAATATGGAGCCGTTCTCGGTTCATATTTTCACAAATGGGGAGTTTGTTTTTGGATCATATTTCGTAATTTATGTAGGGCGGTAACCCCACTCGAAATTTATTTGTATCTCTACTTCTGAAAGGGTACTATTTGGTGAAATAATTATTTGTTAAAATCGTGTTTTTGTATAAAATTACATTTCGGTAATAGTATTATTTACCATTTATATTGTTTTGGGTTAATTAATAGTATATAATAATTATATAAGCCATGGTGGCTAAGTTGAACGCAGTTCGTACAATGCTTTAATCGGCTGCCCCTTGCTACTAGGCAACGCAAGGGATTCATCTGCCCCCGTTTCGAAGTGGGGTGTGTTCTCCCAGAGCACACTCCAGGCACTTTATTGCGCTGGATCGACTGTTGCGTAACTATGTTCTATATCTCAGTCTTTCCTTCACAACAAAGCGCAGGGTCGACAGGGAGGAGGGGGTTTTTAGTGGGTATTGAGGTTGCTCGCCCGTGCGGCATCGCTCTGAGTCTTCCACACTCCTCAGTGTCAAGCCATTGCGGACGGAGCGCAAACAAAGCATACTATTGCTAGCGTTCCCGCCCCCGATGGATGCGCGCCGTTTCCTAGTGACGGCCCTGAGAGTGCGTAAATCGGTTAGCATTTTCCCTCGTCTCAAAAAAAAAAAAAAACAAAAAAAAATGCTTTAATCGGCTAATGCTACGTGATCCTAGATCGGGTGATTGGAGGACCAACGGGTTGGTTTTAGTGGTTGTTGTTGTTTTACTGAAACGATAGCTTACATTCTTTTTTAAATGCTGCGGTACCTTGTGCCCCCGGGAACCACGCGGATATTGCAAGCCAAGCGTGAACGAAATCGTGAGCATTTTTTTTTTTAATTTATTCATGACCATAGAATCAAAGTCTTTCAGTCGGAAACATGTTAATTAATAGGTCTTCGTATAGTAGGGCAGTTGTATTGCAGGCTACAACCGACGCCATTCAATGGAGTTCTTGTGAAAACTCGAATGATCACATCTGACTATACAGTTCACATTTCTCACAAAAACACATAATTTCTACTCAAAAACTATCAATATCCTGCAACTATTGTTCATTTTAGAGTAATTATACACATTTTTAGAAAATAAAACTGCACAGAACAACGTCTCCTTTCAGTTCCCGCCAAAAACTCCATCGTGAGCATATTTTTTTTTTTTTAATTTATTCATGACCATAGAATCAAAGTCTTTCAGTCGGAAACATGTTAATTAATAGGTCTTCGTATAGTAGCGCAGTTGTATTGCAGGCTACAACCGACGCCAATCAATGGAGTTCTTGTGAAAACTCGAAAGATCACATCTGACTATACAGTTCACATTTCTCACAAAAACACATAATTTCTACTCAAAAACTATCAATATCCTGCAACTATTGTTCATTTTAGAGTAATTATACACATTTTTAGAAAATAAAACTGCACAGCACAACGTCTCCTTTCAGTTCCCGCCAAAAAATCCCTATCGTGAGCATATCCTAATTAGTGTTGCCAGATGTCGTAAATGAGAGATCGTACGGTGGGTAAATAAAGATCATATTAGCTAAGAAGGCTACTACAAAAATAATGTACGATTCTAAAAACTTTATGTATGTTAAATTATACTTTTATTGTAATGAAATTACCTTAATATATACACACATATTATCTCGTTACGGAGTCTATTTCTAATCGTGGTCTTTATTGGATTTTCGAAACTGATACACACACACACAGTCAGCATTAGAGTAAGGAAAGCATAGTAAATGGAGAGCAAATTTTGCTATGTCATGACAGTCATTAATAGTCGATATTTTTGCCCAAAATTCATCTGGTGGAGAGTTAAATTTACTTTGCCTTTTTATAACTGTGGGTAATCGTCTCCATTCATCATCCACTTCTTGTATAGTTTTACCGCTTTGATTATATAACCTCTTTCACCGCTTCAGATTCGGGGCACGGTTATCATTAGAGGTAACAAGGTGTTTACCTTGTATCTGTAAGATTCTGACATAGTGTTGATAGGATGGATAGCTTCCAATTTTGATAATAAGTGATCATTCAAGTCGTAGCGTACGTAAGTCATTCTTTATTCCGGGTTATTAACGGGTCAAGTGAAATCCTAGTAAGGTGGAAAAAATTTAGAGCAGTGTTCTGTTGGTTAATTCTATATCGGTTTTTATTAAAAAATATGAAAATGTCGTAGGAGTTACGTACTACTTTGATTTTTGGATCGCACATGTTACAGATAGCTAAAAAATCTTATGAATACGACTTAAGTCGTACATCTGGCTGCGCTGATCTTAGTAGATTATCTATATATTAATACGTGAAGCAAAAACTTAGTACTCCTTTTTACGAAAATTGCGCGGACGGGCGAGTATGAAATTTCGCACACTTATAGTTTATATAGAGAAGGAGTGCAGAAGGTAATATTTTTTTTAAATTATGCATACAAAATACATTAGATCAATAAAAAAAAAATACAGACACTACCATGTGTTTGACACACACACGCATATATACTCTTTTGTTTATTGTTAAAGTCAAATTAACAGTGTAGCCTCGGCGAAATCTGTGATTATAGAAGTATAGTCTTTGACAACAAAACCTTAATAATAATATTTTCTTAATTTTTCGGGACTTGTATACATAATAAAACTACGTTTTAACGGTTTTAAGCGCGGTAATTTATTTGATTTTGGTTAATCCGACGTTTCCGCCCCTTTTCAGTGGCCATAGAATCAAATCAAAATCAAATAAATTACCGCGCTTAAAACCGTTAAAAGGTAGTTTTATTAAAACCTTAATAATGTTCAAACTTATAATTCAAATTAATTAAGGTCGAATTTCGACCACTGGGCGACCACTAGTAATATTAACTACATATAAATAGTAATGAATTCGTTATTTGACACGTCGGTATTATAACGTCCCAACTTGCTATGCTCGTACAATATTTAGAAGGCTGCAGCATTTTCTAAGACCGTTGATTTGACTATCAACTGTACTCTGATGTTTAATTACATGGAGTTAAATGACAGCTGCGTTAGACCTTTTTTGATTCACAAGCGAGTATGTGAGTTGAATCAACAACTCACCACTGTGAGTTGAATCCTACAAAGTTCCTATAGAAATTCTATTAGGATTCAACTCACAGTGGTGAGTTGCTTCGAGATTGCAACATAAAAAGGTCGATCACAGCTGTAATTTCAGTCCAGGGAATTAAAGATCAGAGTATACACTATTGCGTAATTATTTATCATGCAAACAACCGTGGAAACGAATCGCTTGCCGGAGTTTCTGCTCCTCAAAGTGAAATGAATAGGTACACACACTTACCAGGATACATATCTTATAGGTGTCTAACGGACTCTATCAGGACTCAGATGGCAGACAAATGCGAATAGGTGCGATAGTATTGTTACAACCGACAAAGAACAATGCACTCCTGCAGTTATTACCTTCCCGCATTTGGACTTCTTTTGTTCACCTTTGTGTTTAAAATTTGTAATTAGAATAACATCCTATTGTTCTTGTACTCGTTTATAGCCGCAGGTGTGCGGGTTACGTTGGAAAATTCAGTCTACGAAGTCGAGTGTTATGTTGTATAGTTTTAGCATAAAACAATGCCCGAACGGAGGGGTGAGGCAGTCAAGCGAGGATTACGATACGAGCAAGACGTGTACATTCGGTAAGCTATATAGTGATGGACTTTGCGCGTGTTATTGAATCGTGCAGTTTGTACTGGTTGTGTCCAGTTATATTTGTACCTGTGTTATACGTGTTTGTATAGTTCTAATAAATTATATAGTAATTCCAACGACATTTTGATTCGAGTCCCGCACTGGTAACCGTATAGATACTATGATAAAAATGTTACAGTGGTTTTATATGAAATTCGGCTTTGACACATGCCTTCTACCTTTGATATACAGCGATACATTTGCATTAACACACTGCTAATTCCCTTATCACATATGTGTTCGTATAGTACAAACTTTGAACTGTATAATACGTAACCGTATTATGATTAAGGGTTACAGGAAGTTTCCACGAGGGGACCCATTTTCCCGGTGAATTATGTAAATTGTCCCTATCCAGAGCCAGTGTGCCAGGTGCGACGTAATTCGCAAAATGTACTCTCAACTCAAGCACTGAATGCTAAACGGTTTTACTCCGACCCAGTTCATTGTTGAGAGCAATACTTAAAAGTTTTAGCAAATTTTTTTGAGTTGCAAAAATGAAACCCTTAGATTCTCGTCATGTCCGTCCGTCTCTTTGTATTTTTTAGGAAATACTCTATCTATATGAATGAATGATGTATTAAGACCGCGAAATCACTTAAAATTGGAGGCGGCGGCCATATATGATGTACTTGGGAGTCGATTTTTTTCAATGGAGTACATCCTTATCCTTATTCATATTACAAACGCGAAAGTAACTCTGTTTGTTGCGTTTTCACGGAAAAAATACTGGACCGATTTGGCTGAAAGGTATGTATGCAACTTTAATATCGATGGTGGACAAGTGATACTTTTTATCCCGGATAATGGGATAGATTTATGTAAAGGTTATCCCAGAAAGTAGTATAGGTTTTTATATGGTTTACCATTTTGGTAATTTGGGCATTTTTGATATTTTTGACATTTAAGTACCTAGTTTACAGATGGATAGACGGGGGATAGATAAATAAAACTTATCAGACTTATTATTTCCCAAGTTTATAGACATAAAAAATTATCATCTATAAAAAATGCGATAGTAACTTGATCTGTCTGTCTGTGTCTTGATGTGTCTGCCTTCAGGGAGAAGTTACTAGGATTTGTTTTGTTGTAATTTTGTTTAAATGTGTGTAATTTAGTTTTAATACCGAAAATGGACATAAATACTTTTCAGCTCGGGAGATGCGATAGTTTGCGATATAAAATGAAGTGAATCTTCCGGGGGCAAATAGCACTAACATAAAAATGTAATGCAAAGTAACCTCTATTAATGCCTGCTGTTTAAACAAGAAGCACTAGGGTTTCACCCGATGTTCTAAAAAACAGACAGAGAGATGGACAGAAATTCTAAAAGTTGCATTTTCGTAATCTGTCTTACAATATTTTCTTGAATTTCCGCGACTAGTATACATAATAAAACTACGCTTTAACGGTTTTAAGCGCCGTAATTTTTGTTCAGCCTATTGCCAACTTGGTCATTTTAATTTAATTAGTTTTAATTTTATTTATGGTTATTATATACACTATGGGAGCCTAATCTATGGAGAAATAATAAAAATCAAATAAATTAACGGGCTTAAAACCGTTCAAACGTAGTTTTATTAGATAATGTTCTTTTTGGTATAACATGAAATAGCTATTGAAACTTTTATGAGAATGAATTTCAGCATGATTTAAGCGTGCAACAAACTTTTCCAAGCCACGGTGGTAAAAGTTTCATGTTTTACCACGGTTGACTATTTGATTCGAGTTCACAATTGCATTCTATATGGAAACTTTGCTCTAGATTGGGTTTGTACTTTAGAGGATGCAAAAACGACCACGTATGCATCCAGTCCTTTGTTTTCGTTAGTTTTCATCCAAACTCCTACCCCTAATTCTAATCTTAAAAATTGTTGTGTTTCATGATTTACCGAAAATGAAAATGAATGAATTTCTTTTCAAAATGGAATCTTACAGATTACTTATTGAAAGTCATGAGTCTGCCACTTCCAGAGCAATTTTAGTTACTGTTAAAGGAGAAGTAGCGGCGCAACAAACTCCCCAGCTACATATGTTTACTTTATAATCATTATGGGCCTTACTTATAATAATCTCGTTAAGAAAGGATTAGCCCTCTTTTAAATAATACTCTTAAGCCCCTAATCAATGGCTGTTTCAAATAAAACTTGCCATCTGGCCTCTTAGCAGTCACTTAAACTACCTCTCGATGTTGGTTATTTTTGATAGTTATTTATGAGTTACTTTACCACCACCTCTTATCCTTAAGAGGAGTTTATGGGTAAGAGTTTCGTTAATCCGTTGCTGAGCAGTTTCTTAAATTTTAACAAATGATTATAAGTAAGGCCATATATATTAATACGTGAAGCAAAAACTTTGTACCCATTTCTACAAAAACTGCGCGGACGGAGGAGTATGAAATTGCGCACACTTACAGTTTACATGGAGGAGTGCAAAATATTTATATATTTTTTAAATTGTGCATAAAATACATTACACACACATCATGTATTTGACACTCACACGCATACATACTCTTTTGTTTATTGTTAAAGTCAATTAACAGTGAAGCCTTGGCGAAATCTGTTTTTATAGAAGTAGTAGTCTTGGACAACAGAACCTTAATAAAGGTCAAACTTATAATTTAAATTAATTATGGCCGAATTTCGACCACTGAGCGACCACTAGTTATTATTATTATTCGTTTTTAAAATTTAGTTTATAGAAGGTTTAACAAAGTATTTTTATAAACAATTACTAAAAGAGTTTGGTAGCGACCGCATTATTCCCGTTCGGTGCGGTCTTGTGCAAATATTTATATAATGTATATTTCTATTTTCCATATGCTATTGCTACAACAAGCGAAACTGTTAGTTATAGTGAGGTTTCTTCCGCGGAACAGTATAAAAAGGCGCCTTTGTCTTTTTTCTATCATCGCACCACTCGCAATCGGGCTTTCAGTTCAACAGTTTACAAGAAAGTACCTATTGCGCTCCATAGAGCTTGAGAATGACTTCCCCCAACAGAGGTTTTCCCTAAATACGATTATATTTTTGGCTCATTTTTGTGACACATGTAAGATAATGTCATTGTTAGAAGTATTTAACACTGTTTTAAAAATTACCTACACGAAGGAAGGCTATTTGGGTTGATTTTGGTTTGAAGGAGGCTGGAACTGAATATCAGCGCTCTGTTAGCTACTGACACAGCATAGTACTTACTGAGTTTCCAGCCTCATTGCCGTGAATTTTATGTACGTACATTTCTTAAACTGTATCTATTTATTAGTACAAATCCTTGTATTTTATGTGTGTGCATTTATTTGCGACGATAAATATTTTTCTTTCTTTCATATAGAGAGGGTTAAAAAAAAAGGTGTCATAAAAGTTCTCCGAACACGGCAGCATGTTAGTAGCATCTCTAATGTTGCAAAGTCCATAGACCGCTATATTAAAGTACCGATATTTCTCTCTCTACTCTCGCATTCGCGGCAGCTCCCATATCCGTGACATAGCGGATTAACTGCAGCTGTGTCGCCTATGTTGGTACGGCCACGTTTTATGGAAACCGGCCACTTACGTGGAGAACAAATGTCTAGCTATGCCACCTCCACCAAGACCCGTTCGTAGGGGTAGACCCAGGAAATGCTGGCTTGACGTCGTAAAGTATGGTATGCGTGCCAGTGGTCTTACAAATAAGGATGTCGAAGATCACGCGAAGTGGGGGAAAAAATGGGCCCCGGGTTTCGAGGCGGACGCCCCAAACGAAACCGGGACTTAACGCTAGGATGATGATGATTCAAGTAACGATATTTAATGGCCGGGCTTTATTCCCGGCCATTTTTGCAAAACCGGAACCATTTTTCCATCAAGTCCCTCCTTCTTCTGTCTGTGTATATCACAATCAAGTCATTGAATGGCTTCTATGGCATAGCGAGCTAAGCCTTTGCCAACCTAGCTCACTGCACGCAGATGCCCGGGGTTCGATTCTTGGAATGGTAAATTTCGGAAATGAGTTTTCGTTATCAACTCTACAGTACCTTTATATAAACTGTTACGTGCGTGTGGGGGTACACACTTAGGATTGGAAGGAAACACCAGGTTTTATCTAAAAGCTTTTATTGACTTACAAAGCCGCACGTAATACCTCTCTGCAGGGTTGTCCCTAAACGCACGACTAACGACGCACAGCCCCCACGATAAGGTTTCTCGCTTAAAATACCGTCGCCGATATTGCTTGGACCACCTTCTGGTACTGCAGTGCACACCTCCGATATTGCCACGTGTAGCTCGCTTCTGGTTCGTCTTTCGATCTACGCTACACTCCTTCACTTACTGACTACTAAACTTTTCACTAAATTCACCACTGAACTCGTCAGTGTCTTCTATTAAACTGAACTGAACTGAACTCAACTCTAAACTGCCCGGTAGGCGCGCCTTAAGCTGCTTATATACCTGGGAGAAATTTCTAGAAGCTATAATTTCGTTATTCTTTTATTTACTAACTGTCCCTTTCTAAACATCTATCTCTGTATTTTCCTTCCCGAACCTTCTATTCGGGAACTTTCGTTTATACATCTATCCGTTTCAAACATCTATCTATCTCTGTCTTTTCCTTCCCGAACCTTCTATTCGGGAACTTTCGTTTATACATCTATCCGTTTCAAACATCTATCTATCTCTGTCTTTTCCTTCCCGAACCTTCTATTCGGGAACTTTCGTTTATACATCTATCCGTTTCTAATATCTATCTATCTCTGTCTTTTCCTTCCCGAACTTTCGTTCATAGTCTATCCCTTTCTAAAATATCCGTCCTTGTCTTTATCTTCCAGAATTTTCTAGTTTTTTCTAAGTTCTTAAACTAACTATTGGTTCCACCATCTTTCGCCACAATACTTTATATATACTTGTATATTCGTTTACTGCCACCGACTTTCCCGATTTTATAACTAGATTTTATGGTTATACATATTATAAGTCTTTCTCATAAATATGATTTACTTGTAAATCGAGATATCTTGTTCATAATATCACGTCTAGATGTGGGAAAGTTTCAATTCGTGGCAAATTCCATTCATCTGCTATGAAGTGAGGCTTTGGCAATACTAAGTGCGGTTTGAGAACTTTACATCTTTCGATTTAATTTGGATTATTTACTAAGAATTTTAATATTCACCCGTTCAACATTCAGACCGCTAAAACAGCATTCATATTTTTGGCACTTCTACAACGTTGATATAAATTTTAAATTTATTGAAAATGTATATAACTTTCTTGTAATACGAAATTCGTGCCGAATTCAAATATATATATGAACACTGTCGCTTCAAGGATGCCAAACAACCGAAATCCCATACACAGAGCAAGACACAAAATATGTAAGACATTCAACTAATAAGCCACTCACGGAATTATAATGTTCGTCACCCTGAAGTCGACTTTTGCTTCCACGAGTACAATACCAATACTGTCAAAAATTTAATAAATGTTACATTTATAAAGAATTAGCTGTGCCCGAGACCTCATCTGCGTGGATTTTTTTTCTGTGAATTCCAAAAAAAAATGTAGTGTAAGTTACTACTTATAACATCAGCTATCTGCCAGTGAAAGTGCCGTCAAAAGAAATCAGCCAGAACATCCAGGCAGACAATTTTTTTTAAATTGATTTTTTGTTATTATTTTCATATGCATTTTGTAAGAAGCTGTTATTCTTATGTTACAAACAGACAGTTAATTATATTTATTTGTATGTATAGATAGAAACGCGAAAAAAGGAAATTGCAATGTTGCCAATGACAGACGCTTATATTAACAATAAGAAACAAAGAGGATATAATCACTACACTTATCATAATAGCTTAGGAGCCAGTGATCGGCTACCTGTATGTATTTGACCAGACATGAGGTTTTGTACTTTGAAGCACCTATACCTACCATGCATGGTACGGGGACTCACTAAGCTCTAAGTGGTGGATGCGACGAGCGCTGAGGTAAGACTTTATCGATTTTTGACGAATTTTAAATCCATTTGACCAGGGCTGCCGTTTTGATATTTGAAAATATAGGCTTATTATTATCGGAAAATAAGAATGGCAGACCATTATCACGCGGTTAACTTTGTGGCAGACCATTTTGAAATTGATAAAAAAAATTGAAAGTAATTGACCAGATCTACCATTGATATATTTTGTTTATTATAGTCTTAAAAACGTATATTGATCGCGGCAGACGTCTACTTTGCGTATACACATATATAAATAATAAAATATTAGGTACTACCCAGTCAGATGTATATGTTTTCCGTTCGCTGTTTTACATTAATATAATTTACTTGCGATTTACTTAAAGATAGACGAAAACATAATCATGGCGTTCGTCGAATAACAAACCAACAAAGTACAGATATGCATCACCATTATGAAGAACATCCTTTTTCTCGTACCCAATATTTCGCGGCACGTTACGACGTTTGATTACAGACCATAAGAAATCATTTACACTGTATTGGACTGCATTACCGGCATTATGCTAAGAAAGTACACTTAACGAATGCACACAAAACTGCAAGATTAAATTTTGCACGTAATTTTAGACTTTGACTGGACTAATACCATATTTTCAGATGAAAAATCATTTAGATCTTCTCAACATGGTCGCTTAACTTTGTGGCGTTATAACAATACGCGATACACAGAGGATAACGTAGTACCCAATCAATTATCTGGTCGAATTTCAGCTAACATGTGGGCCTGGATGGGTACCGGGGGTATACGTGAACTTGTCCAAATTTCTCCTCGTCAAAACGCATTAAACTATGTCGATTTGTTGGAAGAATCAATGTTACCGACAGTGCGAATAGTGTACCCACTTGAAGAAGTCCCTGTATTCTCCTACGTTCACGACAATTGTCGAGTACATACCGCCAGAATTGTCTCGAACTGGCTTACCCAGCATGAAGATGAAATTACTCTAATTCCATGGCCATCTAGGTCACCAGACCTCAACCCAATAGAAAATTTATGGGGTTTGATGGTTCAAATGTGGGATAACAGAAACGAGAGGACAAAGGAAGCAATTGAGCAGCACTGTAATGAAATTTGGAATTACATGAGGGGAACCGACATCTGCAATCGTCTAATCGGGTCGATGCGTAATCGACTATTAGATGTCATTGAAAACAATGGTGCTTATACCTGGTTTTAGGTTTAAGTAAAGTAAAATGAGTGCCATTTCTAACTTTGAAATACATCCAATTAATAAAATAAAATAAAAAAATTTTTTCTTCCACATTAATGTTGTTAATGTTTTATTTTCTTGTGTATTTCTGCTACCTAACGTATAACTATAACCCTAATATCTAATGTTGTATATACAAAAGGTTTGGCCTGTGTCACCTTTGGCTTGTCGATTTATGACCGGTTCCGATATCTCACTATTCACTCCACTCCACTTCCCCTGTTTTACCGTAGGTTGAATTTTGACATTGCTTGTATAGAGATTACTTCAAATTTTAATCGTTAGTAAGGCAAATAAACGGTCGGTAAGATATAGGAAACGGCACTTAATCCAACATACTTAATGACAGACATAGTAATAGCACGTAATAGTATTTGTCAGATGTTACACAAGTATAGACGAGTCTCTCCGATCTGTTTAATACAACGTAGTCAGTAACTGTCAATGTCTAATAACATGATAACAAGTTCGTTACCAAGGAAATGTATGTTCAGGCGAATTTCAACCTAATTGTATTTCACGACTGTAAGAAAATGACCTTATGGTGGGTCATGTTTCAATTTGTTTGATTGCACAAAAGCTATTTTTAGCAACAACATTTCCTAACTTCTTTTTTTGGCGATGTTATCCTAAATGCACTGCCTACAACTCAGGGACAACATAATTAGGTAGTGTTGAACTCCCAATGGCATGCTCGGGTCTAACAATCAATCCACCCTGCTGTTCCATCACGTATCTGTATGTCAGGATTTCAAGAACCAAAGATGCACTCTGCTGCCTGTCATGCCATCTCTATACTTCTGTTCATTATTCAAATACCGAATCACTCTTAACAAACATCGTAACTTCATAATACGGACTGCTGTGCAGTGTGCACGCTCTCTATGCTGTCACGCCAAGGACGGCACTGGAGCGCAAGAGTTCACAGGACCCTTCAGCAGGCAGCAGATACTTAACAAGAAATGATATGTGCCTATATGTCTACACCGGAGCGCAAGAGTCCCTTTGCTAGTTTCTTTGATGGTAGTACCACACTTTTTATCTTTCTATTTTGTCAATTAAGGCAGTGTTTAGAGTAAGTCGTGAGCTCTTCTAATTCCGTTGGGAGCTCTGTTTTGCGACAGTCTTAATACTTCCACAAAAGTTAGACAGGAGACGTTGTTCAACCGTAATTCAAAGTCAGCTTTCTTCATTTTAATCAAATATAGTAAGTAGTGCCTTAGGTGCTCTTACAGGAATCTTGGTTTTGGAAGTATATAGAAGAAAGTATTGTATTTTCTACAAGTAATCGTGTGTTGTAAAGATCATTGTCGCGTGGGCCAATGGTCTGGTGGGCGTTGCCATGGATACCATCGATTGCCGGCGCCGGGCGCATCTTGCAGCGTGCACAACAACTCACGAACCTAATAACAGATATGGTTAAAATGGACCACGCAAAGGTTATATATAGACAAGTGCTTAACTATCTTAAATTCTTTGCCGGCTGAAATAATTTTACAAATATCTAATTCTATATTAAATCAATAGATAATTTACGTGTGATATTATATACAGGTAAAATTTGTGAATTTGTTTGTTTGTTTGTAGGAAGTAATCAATTAAACTACTGAACGTATTTTGAAAATTATTTCTCTAGTAGAAAGCTACATTATTCCTCAGTGATATAGGCTATATTTGATTATGATTAATAATATTTTTTAATTTTTTAATAACGCCCAGCGAAGCTGGCACAGGACAGCTAGTATTTTCGTAAGTTTTCGCGACTAGTACTCATAATAAAAACTACTTAATAAAACCGTTTCATTACTGGTTTAGTTTATTATATAATCAATACTAGATGGTATCTAGGCTGAGTATTCCACATACTTATATATTTCCTTGTGCCGAAATGAATTTCATTTCGCCTAATTTCTGATGTCAGCAAAAAATCAGTTGCTTAAATTTATTTAAGAAACACAAAATATATTTAACACACTTAAATAGCGTCTTGCACAAAGCAAAATTTGCCTCTAAATGTGTTTAAAGAACTGTCAAAACGTTTTGTGTAAAACGTATTTAGGCAGTTTAATATGATTAACTAATTTTATTTAAACGTGATCGTTATGCAAACGGCCCTTAATTAAGCACAACACGATTAAATTTTTCGGGATAAAGAATTTACTTTTCTCATAAAAAAATTGTTATAGTTCACTTATACTAAACATTAAAGACTAGCTCATAGCCGCCCGCTTCGCGTGCCGTAAAATCCGTTCTTAGCTGAGCTCAACTTGGCAAAAGGAAGGCCCATGCCAAATTTAAGTCTATAGGTATTTATAGTTCCTGAAACATTGTGATGATTGTATACGTGGATTTCAATTATATATATTTAGATATTAGATATTAAAAAAATGTTATATTGAGATAATGTTCAAATACTAAAATCGTAGTTACCAGCATGTAATAGTGATTTTTTGTACGTCTTATTCGAAAGGGTAATAAATGTTTCTATCCGTGCAGGAACGGAGAGAGAATACAATTTCCTGCGGCTGGGCGACCTGTCGTAAGAGGCGACAAAACAACCCACAGCCAGGTGGCAGGGCATTTGCCCGACTGGATGGCTACCACCCCTGGTCTAAAGTATGTCGCCATAACAACCTTGAATTGTGTTCCGGCATTAGTGACCAGGTTCCAGTCTCCATTAAGAGAGCAGCAGCGCATTTGTAGCTCCTTTCATGTTGCAAATGTCCATGGCGATGGTAACCGTTTTCCATCAAGTGGGCCGTCTGCCTGCCTGCTGAACTCCTGCAATAAAAAAATGTTTTTCTTTTTTAAACATTTTTATGGATATATTGGATTTTTACTAAAATAATTATGTTTATTTGTTATAAGTATATCATTTAAACGTAATTTATTCCGTCTTTGTTCTGTCGGAATAATTTAAATATTGTCCATATATTGATGATATCAGTCTTTATGTACTATTAGGTTGAGGTATGGGTAGCTATTTCAGGTGTGACCATCTGTTCGCTTTTAAAAAAAAATACTGTGCCCATTCCGGATTCCTTTTAAGAAAATAAGTTTTCGAACCCTTATTTTTTGGTCCGCTCCGATTTCTCCTCAAGATAAATCCAATCAGAAAAGAGTTTAATAAAGGAATCAAGATTTTATTTAATTTTCCCTTTTTTCTTGGGCAAGGGAATTTTTCTTCGCCCGCTGTTGCACGGTTGGGAGGAATTTAATTTCGAAGCCTTGTGATTTTCGAGATGTTTTCAGTTATTCACTTATCGATGATCGAATTTAGCTATGATGGAGTAATTATTAAGCTTATTATGTCAAGGACCTCGGCTGTATTTGATTGGTAGATGATTTTATGTATTAGGGGATAACAAATAACGCGTTCTGTTAAATTAATTGTATCAACTTATGCTGTCATAAGTATGTTCGCTCGTACAAAATCTATGTGTCTGTCTGTGACGTTTTGTTATATTAAAAAAAGTATCTACATCGATGTGACTGTTTGCTCTCTGATATGAATGGTGCCACTGCTGGGTTCGGGCCTCCCACTATAGGGGAACGGTCAGTATACCCGCCATGCTTGTCCAAGGCGTCTTGGCTGGTTTGCCACATCGATTTTTCCTTCACCGTTGTTAGTAGTTGGTAATTTTAACAATATGCACATTAGACCAGAAAACTGCTTAAGTGGTGTATGTGTCCCGTCCAGGATTCTAACCCGCGCCCTTTCAGTTCAGGACGCGCGCGCTAGCCATTACGCTACCACGCCTTTTAATGTATTAATATTAATGTTGTATTTTATAAATACTGCACTTATAAAAAATATCTTTTGAACTCTTAGTAAATACAGTTTTAATTGTAACTTCTAGATTCTTATAATAATAAGTACCTTGAAAAGAAATAAAAGTATATGTAATAAGAAACTGCCTCAGAAAATGATAGAGCGGAGGAAGAGAGAGGAGGTGATACAACATGAATATACCAAATCAATCAATATCTTTGTTTGCAAGATTATAATTTATACAGGTCTTACACAATTGTAGATGCACCACAGTACATTCTACCACACAGTGGTGTACAAATGAATTAATTCATTATTAAATTTAATAAATATTGTCATTAAAAAAATGACAATTAAGCTTTGGCAATATATAAGCAATTAATGTCAAAAGAAAAAATAACAAATAGATCACCAAGATTTTTAAAATATAAATAATAATGATAAGCGTCTTTGTAATGTATAAAAAAAACGTAAAAACCTCAACTTAGCTGCATTAACCATGAAAATTAAACGGTTGTAGGCATATGAGTTTTCACGTACCTATACGCACATACAAAACAGAAACCACGCAAACCATAAATCATTGTTCCTCATTGTTAGATAACACACCTTTGTGTTGAGTCAAAGCTAATATTAGAACTTTGGGCAGGTAAACGAATGAAGCCCAAAAGTTAGAGTTCCGGACACCCAATTGCCAAACCCAAAATGCCTATATTCTATAAGCCTTTGTAAAGCATTGCAAACTTCGAAACCATTGTTAATTAGATTTTATGTGACCTATTTATAACATTAACCCATTAACGTCTCCATTTTCAGCTTAATTTCTGTGTCGGTAATAATTAATGTATCTACTGATATAACCAAGAGTTATAATATCCATACTAATATAATAATGGCGAAAGTAACTTTGTATGTATGTCTATATGCTGCGTGTTCGTGGAAAGCCAACAAAAGCTGTAATTTTGTAAAAAATAATAAAGAAAAAATATTTATTTAGGACAAGAGACAAAGTCTTACATTATAACATATTGTTACATACCGACAAAGAAACGCGCACCTGGTTTATTGCCCCTCCCGCAAAAGGAGTTCCTTTGTTTACTTCGTATTTAAAATTTGCAATTAGACAATAGCCTATTTTTATTGTTTTCGACTTTGTTGGCCGTTCTCAGGAATAATTAGCCAGGTTTACTGTTTCCTGGAAATCCCAAGTGCAAAAAAAAATCCAAAGTGCACGCGGTCGATTTTATTGTACTTGTTTTATGGCCGTCATTAGTGCCGAACTAATCCTTGTTGTTATTGTATTGCGTCGAAGCTTGCCAGGTATGGATCGGCGCATTATAAAGCAATTGCCCAAGGTGGAGAGGGGCAGTCAAGCGAGGATTACGATACGAGCAAGACGTAGATTCGACAAGTGATATAGTGACGGACTGCGCGTGGTATTGAATCGTGCAGTTTGTACTGGCTGTGTCCAGTTATATTTGTACCTGTTTTATACGTGTTTGTACTGTTCTAATAAATTCTATAATAATTGGTCACTATGTCTTCTTTATAATAGAAGTAATTATTTAAAATTATATCTAACAATAATTGATTTTCTGCTATAGTCAATAGGTAGGGAAATATTCCCTTGAAAGTTGTAAAATGTTTCCTGCCCCACACTTTCGGATCGAATTTGGGAAAATTGAAAGTTTAAAATTAAATATACTTCAACGAAATTTGATTTGTTGTCTAGTTTTAAAGATATGTGCATTTTCCATTATATCACCTACATACTGTAGCTGATTAAATAAAAGGATTGATTTTCATTCTTCATGAAAGACCGTGGTGTTGTCAAAAGCCAATGAATGACCAACAATATCGTAAATTTAGCTAGGGCAAAGCCTGCAAAGGTCATGGGACGCGGCAGATTGGCTAACGTGAGCTGCTGACAAGCCATCGCTACGCAGGAAAGTCTCCAGCGGCTCCATATACCCAGTTACTAGTGAGACCCCACAAAGCTAGAGCTAGAGCAAAGAGATAAAACCTCGAGGCCCCAACGTCCTCAATTCGATATAGAGGTAGAAGGCTCTGAAGAGAGACAAGTACTTGACTGATTTTGTTTATCATAATTATGAAATATACGCGAGCCCTGCGATTGTGTGAAGATATCCTATACCAGAAGTCGCGGAAGGCCACGACACACCTTCCATGATCAAATTGATCGTGTACTAGCAGAAGGTGATGGCAGGAGCCTTAAGAACAGACGAGCGTACATGACAAGAGCTATGAATGTCAAAGAAGCAAGTGAGGTGTGTCAGAATAAGCCTTAATGGCGCTCTGTTGTTCGTGCCTACCCCGCAAGGGACCTGGCATGAAGTTATGTATGTACAGAGACATTCCAGGATCCAAGAGTACTAGTAATTTACTATTGGAATAACATATTTCTAATAGGATACCGGAGCTTTTAGAGGACTTAGTCAACGCATGTCGCGTCTTATACAAGCTGCCTTCCCATCATCCAATAAATAAGTGAGATTCCGTCCAGCCTCTTTCCGTCGTCGCGTACCAATCCATTTGGCTCTAAGATGGCTGGTACGCCGACGGTCGTCCGACGCGTGTCCATACGGGTCCACCATAGTTCCACACTGGCAGCGGTGTGATACGCAACATGGAGCCCCCAGGCGAAGGGTCGCAGATAACCGCCGCCAACCAAAATTCACCAAATGAAATCAATTTGATTGAAAAGATGATAACTGAAAGGATACGACGGTATTCAAAGACATTGAATGATTCAATTTTGTGTTTATATGGATCACTTCGGATCATTCACCCAAATTGACAGAACGAACCGTCTAATATCGGTTTATCTATGCTTCTCTGCCAGAATTCGAACCATCTCATTGTCATTGTAATCAGAAGCGCGTGGGTTAACCACTAAGCTAGAAACTTTTTTACGAAATTGCTTTATTTAAAAAAGTACTTATACATTTAACACATTTATTAGATTTTTGTTTGTTGGTAAGCAAACTGTTATTTGGTCCACCAGATGGTATTTTGGGAAAACAGCGAGGGAGCTTATACAACTTGCAGACGTCTGCCATAAAAGGGCAAGTGGGACGTATGATGGACGACTGCCAAGTGTCGAGGAACTGTGTATGAACTCCCGGTCGCCGGCTAGTAAGTGCTACGGTAAAATAGCGACATACGTATATAAATATATAAGCTGGTATCTTGAAATTCCTTCGAGG
This sequence comes from Dendrolimus pini, assembly GCA_949752895.1. Taxonomy (NCBI): domain Eukaryota; kingdom Metazoa; phylum Arthropoda; class Insecta; order Lepidoptera; family Lasiocampidae; genus Dendrolimus; species Dendrolimus pini. The sequence continues at coordinate 17,562,187 of OX457136.1, forward strand.
CCGGCAGCGAGTTGATAACACCTTTGGTGTTGCAAATCTTCACAGATGATGATAACCACTTTCCATTAGATGAGCTCTACACACCAATATGCTGTTACTCCAGCTATAAAAAAGCGGTTACGATGGTAATCGCTATCCGCCTATGGACATTTGTAAGACGAAAGGTGCTACCAATGTACTGCCACTTTCTAAAGAAAGACTTTAACCTGGCTACTAATGCACACAACTCAAGGTTGTTTTGGCGGCATACTTTAGAACAAGGGTGGTATCCATCCAGACAGCCAAATACTCTACCAGCTGGCTGTGAGTAGTTTTATCAGCTCCTAGGACAGGCCCCTCGGCCGCAGAAAATTGTATTCTTTCTCCGTTCCTGCATGGATAAAAAAGGCTTATTAGAGTTATCTATGTTGTTTGTTGCTTGAAGGCTATGGACGTCTGCAACATCATGGGCGATGCCAACGCTTTGCCGGACTCTAGTGTGAGATAGGTAGGATAGCATAGAAAGACTTATACAGAAGATGGTATAAGGGGGTGCTGGGGAGCTAAATAAAGAGCATTTACTGTCGCAAATAAATGCACACACATAAAATACAAAGTATTTTTACTGATAAACAGCTATAGTTTAAGAAATGTACGTACATAAAATTCACGGCAATGAGGCTAGAAACTCAATATTCGGTGGCAGGAACTATAAAAGCGCGGATTTTCAGCTAGCTTCCATGAAACCAGAATCAAGAGGGAATCGGATACGTGGGGCAGGATAAGTATATGAGATCAGGCAGTGAATGGAGAGGACAAAGTAGGCCATTAACTCTAAACTATTTCATGTCATACTCTGTGTGAGTAGTCAAATCGATCGAGTCTACCCAATAAGGATAATGCTTCCAGCATTAGCTACGACGTAAAACTTAAAACAAGAAACTGTAGATACCTAGAGTGTTCAGGATTCGAAGCCAAATAGATAAATCAGATTATCAGTAACCTAATCTTCTATACGAAGGCACCGCTGGAATTGCTTTAAAGGCCAATATTTCCGTGAAATAATGCCGTAACTCAATGAGTCAACCCCTGAAACCGAATGTAGGGCAACTGAATTGTTCGAATCAGTTTATTGCAAGGTCAATTTTACTGAATGCTGATTCACAGAAAGGTTCAATTCTGTGGTTGGAAAATTAAAGGTAATCTTTTAGTGTACCTAGCTGAGTCATCGATAGGTATCGGTTCCTTTATATCGTCGATGACATAAAACATAACCTTGAGGGCACTATCATATATTTATCATTCAAATATGATTTCATACCCGGCAAATTCTATGATCATATTTAAATTATGCTGTTATTCATTTTTATATATTACTAGCTATACTACTATAACTATACTATACTATACTAGCTATAACTCGGCAAACTTTGGACCACCTCAGAATCAATAAATAAAAAACGTCGATTTCAGAACGACGGGACGAACATCAAATTTTGACTAGTAGAAATAGTTTCTAAGGGAAAGCGAAATTGTTATTTTTTTCTATATTTTAAGCATTTTTTCATATTTACTCACCTTTTAAACCTTCCCCGCACTTCAATTCAAAACCAAAATTAGCCAAATCAATCCAGACTTTCTCGAGATTTAGCGAGACTAATTGATTTTTATGTATATAGATATTTACGCTCATATAAACGTCATACTTTATCAAGATGGATAAGGGTTTAGTCGTGTTTTCCGTTACTATGAGTGCGATTGCATAAAAAAAACGTATTTGGATTAGATTCATGGGTAGCAAGGCAATCAGTGAGAGGGGTCCATAACACTTACTCGAAGAACTTAGATTTGAATATAAAAAGTATTAAAAAATATATAAGGTATTTCAGCCGAAATTCTTGCATTTTGACGCCATTTTTGAGATTAGACGGATGGTATGATCATATGTGTACGCTTGCGATAGGATCCCTTAACTATGATCCTAGACAATATGAATCACATGTAGTTATTACACCGTCATAGGTTCTTCATATTGTTGCGAGTTTAACGGGACTCGAATTAAAATGCCGTTAGAATCACTATAGAGTTTATTAGAACTATACAAACACGTATAACACAGGCACAACTACAACCGAACACAACTAATCCAAACGTAATGCAGAAGGTCGTAATTCAATAAAACGCGCAAAGTCCGTCACTATTGGATTCTCGTAATGTACACACGTCACGCCCGTATCGTAATCGTCGCTTGACTGCCCCCTCCCTCAATCAGGCCATCGTTTTATACTGCACAAATGCAATGTGCCCGCCCGGCAACGTGGACCGAAATTCCTAGAATCAGCGTAATACCTGGCTAATCATTACAGCCGCAAGCGGCCATAAACGTGTACAATAAAACAATGGTCTGTTCTCTAGGAACGTATGCCAATAAATAAGTATACAAAAGAAGACGATCATAAAAGAATTACAATTAGTTCAAATACCGACGGTTAATAAAACGTGCTTCGTGGAATTTGTCTTTGTCGGGGGGCTAAGTTGTAACAATATAAAAATGACTCATACTTCTCTGATCATATTTCTGTGATAGTCTATTAAGGCTCTGAATTAGACTTTAGAATGTTGTGTACTGGTAGGATTGTTAATGAGTCACGTACTCACCTATGAGCCGTAACCGTAACCGAAATCATAGTGCGTACGTGGCTCATGAGCTCGAGGCGATCGGCTCACGGATTGCTCGCACCGAAACGACCAAGCCAACATACGCTTGCCTGATCAGGGTAATGTTACGAGGTTGCGAAAAGCACAGAGCCGCTGACTGGCCACCAGAAGCCACAGTTAACCACTCAAAACCAGATATGGCCACCGAACGCCAACGAATGGCCAACGAAGCCAACGCAAAGCCCGCGAAGGTCATTGGATGCCGCAGACTGGCCAACGAAAGCCGTTGAGAGACCACTGTTATGAGAGAAGGCGCCAATGGCTTTAAACCCCGCCACCGACGGGAAGTTGCCTGTCGAGTAGAAGCCGGGGCAAAGAGGTTTTCCTCGAGACCCCAATCCCTCCACCGCCTCAAATTGCTAAGAGTTAGACCACGGACAATGAGATTAATGTCGGCGTATACGTTAACGCCCAGTTCCTATATCTTACCGACCGTTTATTTGCTCTTATGTCGGTTAAAATTTGACATAAGCTCCATATACGTTATATTAAATATCAAACGATGGTTGGTAGGGCCGGTGAATGAATAGTGATATAGTATAGTGATATAGGTCACTACGTAATAAATTTACATGAAATAAACAATCTCATAACCTGATAACTTACCTGTATAACGAATCATTTCGGGACATTGCCTGTTTATGTAATGGGAAAGTAGAATATAATAACAATTTATAATGTGTATGTTTATGTATGAAACAATTATGTCTCATGTCAGTCACGTGGCAATAGTAGACAATCGCTGTATCCGATCATATTCGATTACATGAATCGATACATGTTTTCATGCGCATTATACATACAAGCATGTTAGTAAAAACAAAAAATTACTCATGATTGTCTATACAATCACGAGTAATATTTCTTTTTGTTTTTTTATTTAAAACATAAAGTTAATTAAATATTTATACTGTTTATTCTATGTACGTATATATTATAATTAACAAATTAAACAGTTTTTAAATTAAACTCCTTAAAATATTCGGGTCGTTTTAGTATTACGCCAAAAGCAAGGATTGCACTGAAAATCACCGTTGTGTCTATAATAAGCCGAGTGCAAACCTTGTTTGCTGAAAATGCAGCGTAAATTTCTCAAAATACGTTTTTATTTTTAAGATACATGTTAGCAATGTAACTACGCTATTTCTTTAAATATTTTTTTCTTTCTTCCTTTATATAGGAACCGGCCATAAAGCAAGTTACTGCATCCGCTCGGTTACAATAATGGGTCGCAAATGAGTACGCGGCTTAAGGGTTTCGTAATAAGTTTGGTAAAATAGGAAGCCAAGTAGCAAAACTTATTATATAAAATACTTAAATCAATGTAACTACATATACATGTATGTACTATAAAATAAGTGCATCCAATTTCACCGAGCGGCTACGGTTGGAAGGAGCTGAATCGAATGCTAGGAGTGCATCAACAAACTTAATCTGCCTGTCTGTTACCAGTGTACGAACGGCGGATCTTATTTCGTCTGCAGATAATAACCCTATTTCGATTTAAAAAAATGTGTCCGCCACGTGCAATTGAAGTGACACTTCAGAGTACATACAGGCGAACATAATTTTATCTACAACGCTTAGGGCCGCTCGCATAATATTGCTTAAATTTATTTAAGAAACACAAAACGTATTTAACACCCTTAAATACAATTAGCATCTTGCACGACGTGAAATTGGCCGCTAAATATGTTTAAAGAACTGTCAATACGTTTTGGGTAAAACGTATTTAGACAGTTTAATACGATTAACTAATTTTATTTAAAGGCGATCGTTATGCAAGCGGCCTTTAGTAAATAAGTGTGAACTGCACACACACATTTTCGCATTTCTTTTCTATTATAGACGTATTTATTCTTTGTATTTTGACCCATATTCGTAATAATTCTATCTAAATTACATTTGAAATCACTAGCATAAAGTTCAAAATTCAGTCCACTATTACGCACGTATCTATTGATCTACGCATAAAAAAGAATATCTGCTTCTAAACTAAAATTCATTTGAAATATTTTAAGTTTTATTTAAAGCATAATATTAATAATAACGGGTTAAATTATTATATTAAAATACTAACGGCGAACTAAAAAAGAAACAGGACCATGAGAAGCAAGGTATCTGGCTACTACCAGTAGTTTAAAGCACCGTTAACGTTAAAACTTTGTCATTTTCCGGTGATTTTTTTCGTTCACGTATGAAATTCTGAACAAAAAGGTACAAGGTCCAAGCGTATTGTGAGCCAGCGGTTGAAATATGAAGTGTACTTGATTTTAACGAGGCGAGCGAATGCGGTACTAGACGATTTCTCAGTGTGACAATTGTATAGTAAAAATGGCCAAGTGCGTATCAGTTCATGCATAGTTTAGTGTTTCTTATTTGGCTACAGAGTCCTGAAACAGCATTTGGTTAAAAATAATTTATCTGTATTTTCTTAAAACTTTTCACACAATTTTAAAAATGAACCTGAAGTTTTGAAAGTTTTTAAGAGTCTTTTATAATATCCGATACGTCTATGTTACAATAAAAACTTTCTCTTCAATTACGTATTTGCTTGCCACCCTTAATTTTTAGTTTTGTTTTTATGACAAAATATTAATGTTTATAAATCTCTATTATATTTCATTGTTGCAATATATGTATTTATTTATTATACATCCATGCAGGAACGGAGCAAGAATACAATTTCCTGGGGCCGGATGGCCTGTCGCAAGAGGCGACAAAGCAACCCACAGCCAGATGGTAGGGTATTTGCCCGTCTGGACGGATATCACCCCTGATCTAGGATATGCCGCCATAACAACCTTGAGAGATGTGTTCCGGCATTAGTGGCCAGCCTTCTTTTAGAGAAAGGCAGCACATTGATAGCACCTTTGGTGTTACAAATGTCTATACGCGATGGTAGCTGCTTTCCATGAAGTGGGTCGTCTGCCTGTCTGCTGAACTCATGTAAGAAAAACAAAATCACACATTTGCTGAAGAACACTCATAGTGAAAAAGGGAAAATAGGAAAACACCTAGGCTCCAAAATTTGTATTCAGAAAGCAAGAAAGATTTATCGCTTGGATGATGGTGATATTATAGTTATCGTTTAAATGTATTTTAAGTATTCGTACTATAATTAACATGTATACATGTTCATATACATATGTATACATATACCTTCACCATATTTAATCTACTTAATTCTTGCCCGGTTTTTTATGTTCGTCTTCGTTTTCTAAATCATAAACCAAATTGACTAAAAATCGATTAATTTCCAAAGCTGTTTAGAATGTACATAGAAACATGTGAATAATTTTACAATAATAAATACATTAGTCATGATAAGTCCGAGCATATTTCATAATGGTTACTTCATTATCATCAAAGACTTAAAACAAGAAGCCCAAAGTTTGCACAGAAAAAACAATTGCAACATTTCGAAATGGCCCCAAAGCGGTCGCAACGGGAATGAAGGGTTGAATCATGAAAAATGTTAATAGGCACGTCAGGTGAACAAAGGCTCGTAGGGCTGGCTCGCGTCGTTGCCGGCCACGCCGCCAAACCGATGGATAGCCTGCCGAGTCGACACCGAACAACCGATCGCCTTGTCATAGAATAACGAGGCATAACCAGAGGCCCTAAAGCTGTCCCTTTCGCAGATTCGTATGATGAATGACACGAGGAGTATCATTGCTTTGTCTTACTACGACTAGTTAGAGGACTACTTCAACACGAATAGATTTCACTATGCGATTGTACAAAAGCAACCTCTTGATGCACTTAAATGTGCCTATTTTTGATATATATAAAATCAAATTTCAAATAATCAACCAAGTATTTGTTGTTTCACTCACAATGAAGGGTTCTGTAGTGATAAAAAAATCTACTATTAATGATTAATATAAAAAATTAATCGAATTTTTCCTAAAACTATTCAACAGAACTACGTTAGTATAAATTTTCTTGATAGTTTTTAGTTCTACGACTTAGTTTGTGCAGAATTCTATAATCTAAAAGTTAGTGGAAGCACTTTTACAAATAAAAATCGTCAGACAAACACACACATTGTATATCCCTAAGCTAAGCAAGTTGTGTTTTAGTTAAGAGTAAAACATAACTAAGGCGACCACTGGTTTGGGGCCGATCTTAGACACCTAGACCGTAGCAAATAAGGGAAAGTTCGTTAACGAAATTTACCAATCGAACACGGAGCCCTAGTTTTTAGTGAGGTAGACCAGCAAAGGCTTAGCCTATTCAACTTAGTCGTCGTATTTTAGAAGATTATATTCAAAGAGAAAGCATTCTGATTATGCATATTTAGTATTTTATTCAGTTTTCTTTCGACTAGTCCATATAATAAAACTATGTTTAATGTATTTAGGCGTGGTATTATTTGATTTTTATTCGGACGTATCGCTATTTTTTTAGCTGAGATCAGAAAACTTTACGGCTACTGAAAAGTGGCCAAAACGTCGAAATGAAAATAAAATAAAAAACCGCGCTTAAAACTGTTAGGACTTAATTTATTATAGACATAGTTAACGACGAAACATAATATGGTAAACACATCTCTCGTCCTCCAGTGTAGTATTATGCCTACTGCCCCATCTACCCTTAACAATCTTTTAGGTTTTCGCATATTCTCCCCAAAGGGCGGCGCGGCGCAGCTCAGTTTGGTCAGTGCCCCGCGCGTCGCGTCTGTTCTCGCTTGTATTTTAACTCACATTTTACTAAAGAAAATAATTAAAAATTGAATATTGCTTACGATTTCCAATTATTAATAAATTTCCGTAAACTGTGATAGCGGTAACAATAATTTTCGCGCTCATGTGGACTGTAGGTTAGACAAGATGGGGGTGAGTTCTATTTTTAAACATTATATATTTTTTTTGCAGATCAATATTCGGCCAGTATTGGTTTTTTTAATTGCCTAAAATGTAGGTTTTATGTTACAAATATTATTATAATTATGTATGTGATCTTTTTGAGGTTTGTAAGGAACGGTTATATTATGACAATAAATATTCTTTATTTACTGTGTTTGATATTTAACTTTTCTAGATTTTAATTATAAATAGATTCAAATGAACAATTAAATTTATGATTCAGGGATCTATGAACAGCTTTATATGTCTAAAGGAATAGTGTAAGTATTTTTAAATGTTGTTTCGTTGTTGTTAAACTCGAATATTTGTCCTACGGAAAGTATGAATCCATGAAAACACTTTATTGTTCACCAAAAATTAAAACTACGTTCTTAACAACTAGGTACAATGAATGTTAAACAAAGGGTGGTTCAATGCCGAAATTATCCCTTTTTCGGAATAAAAAGTATATCACGCTGTTATTAAAAGTAGGTATATAGGATAAACTGTGTCATTTTTGGTATCTCCACCCAATGATTGATACATCTTTAATTTATTCAAAATATTAAGATTATTTAATATTTTTAATTAACATGCATATATATATATATATATATATATATATATATATATATATATATATACATAGGTATATGTTTCATTTCTAATTTCTAGAAGAAGGGACAAATAAAAACCCAAATAAAGGCACTTTCAGGTTGATTTTATAAATAAACTAGCTGTGCCCGGCAGACGTCCTGCCCTTAAAAAATAAAAATCTATAAACCGATTGCAGCGCCATCCACCGGGACTAACTGTTTATCTAAAACATTCTCGAATCTACTTGAAAAAACACATCAATATTCATTAAAATCGGTCCCACCGTTAAAGAGGTGTTCAACGGCGCCACCTACCGGGTCCAATCGAATCTAAGCTATCCGGGATCCAATTGAACACACGCAAAAATAATTTCACCTAAATTCTGGAACCTGATTGATATTTTATTATTGATGAATATAATATTCTAATACTTATTCCGGACTAGGACAATTCCAAAAAACGTAAATATCATAAAACTTGGTCCAGCCGTTCTTGAGTTGTAAATGGTGTAACTAACACGACATTCTTTTATATATTTAGATAGATAGATAAGATTCTTTATTGTAGTACACCAGTACAGAAAAACTTGGAAAGGGTAGTACTATTCTAATTGTGTATAAAGGGCAGGATTATCGCGAAAAAGCGATTTCTTCCATACAACATGTATATTAGGTACCTGTATTAGCATTGTATGTACCTACGTTATTTTTTATTCTATGAATATATTAATTATACTTTTTCGGCAGTCCCTTTGATAAAAAAGGTTTTATAATTCGAATAAAAGTAAAAGGCATTCGAAAAGCCATTGAATACATTCATTAGCTCCACAACGTCGAAGTTCATTAAACGGTGGATTTTTTCATTTAATTAGTAATAGCGGCGCTTTAAAACGCCCGGTTTATTGAGAACGCCTTTGTATTAACTGTACGTTGTTCAAATACACTGTATATTGAATTTTAGTTCAAATTCTTAGGGATATTGTTATTATATAATGTTTTTGAATGAGAATGTATTGATTTTTTTAAAGCGTTACTTAATTTAGACCGTTATTTTTTTTTAATTTGCTCAAACTTACAAACCTGTCTTGGCTTATATATTGTTACGAGTTTGCGAGACTCAAATTATAATGCCGTTAGAATTATTACAGAGTTTATTAGAACTATACAAACACGTATAACACAGGTACAAATATAACCGAACGCAACAAATCCAAACGTAATGCAGAATGTCGTAATTCAATAAAACGCGCAAAGGTAGTCACTATTAGATTCTTGAATGTACACACGTCACGCCTAGATCGTAGTTGTAGCTCAACTGACCCCTCTCTCTCAATCAGGCCATCGTTTTATACTTCACAAATGCAAATGTGCCCGCCCAGCAACGTCGACATCATTTCCTAGAATTAGCTTGTACTTATAATCCCCAAAACATGACTAATGATACAGCCTGCGGCCATAAACGAGTACAATAGGCTGTTCTCCACAATAACTAGACACGTATGCCTATAAATAAGTGAACAAAAGAAGACGATCATAAAAGGATTACAATTAGTTCAAATGCCGACAGGTAATAAAAAGGGCTTTTACAGATCTGTACGTGGAATTTGTCTTTATCGGAGCCTAAGTTGTAACAATATGGTAACCATCGCCTATGGAAAATTGCAACACTAAAGGTGCAAATGTGCTGCCGGACTCATAGATATGGTGCTGCAACTTGGCCACTAATGCCGGAACACACCTCAAGGTTGTTATGGCGGCATGCTCTAGACCAGGGCTGGTAGCCATTCAGACGGGCAAATGCCCTACCACCTGGCGCGGGTTATTTTGTCGCCTCTTACAACAGGCCTTCTGGTCGCAGAATTTTGTATTCTTTCTCCGTTTCTGCACGGTTATAACCTTTTTCCAGTTACTTGATTTCTTCCACCTTCTTCCAATAATTTTATTAAAAAAGTATAAGGGTGCTATCATACAGAAAGTGGTCACACGTTCGAGCTTTTCGCGTTCGCGTTTTACGTTCGTTGTATTACGGTACTAGACATATTCACACAGCAGACGTTCTGGCCGAGTTGGTTAACCAGAATGCACGCCTTCGAGCGTTCACTACTGTCCCGATGTCCACATTAATTGGAAGCAAGATAGAGACCGAAAATTATTAACGTTAGTTCATAAATGGCGTTTTTATATGATGCTAAGGATGAAGATTATAAAAAAGAGGAAAAAATTAGAAATCCTAAATCTTTTTCTCTAGCCCTATTTATGGCTAATAACCTAAAACCTAGTATTTCTTTCCATTTTGTTACTGCTAATGATCACAGAATCAATAGTTCGTCTTCCGATGAAGAACTATCATCAGAAATCATAGTTCGTCTTCCGATGAAGAACTATCATCAGAAAACATAGTCAGAGCAGTAAGCATGTAGACCATCGAACAGCGAAGTTCGAGAATATTTGCACGTTCGAACGCGAACGCGTGACTGCTTTCTGTCTGATAGCACCTTAATAAGAAAGTTGTAGTGACTCAGTGTCTACGGTACGCATGTCTCAATGAAATGATCCAAGCTTGAGTCCTGGTCGGGGTTTATACTTAATTCCCTGGCTAGTACTGCTTAACCAGTTTCTGGCTTAATTTGCATGTTACAGTCACTAAAGCATTATGAGCGAACCTGCAAATTGAGATACCGATCTAAAAGCCGTCAATCCACTTCGAACAAGTATGACGGAAATATTGTCCATCATGCCCCAAAAGTCGTGGAAGCGATTACGCTTCCACGACGCGTGCGCTTGGCTAGCGCACGCGTCACAGACTCAAAGGGCGCGGGTTCGATCCTGGCCGGAACGCATGGACGACTTAGGCAGTTTTCTGACCTAATGTGCATATTGTTACAATTACCACGTTCTACGGCGGTGAAGAAAAACACCGTGATGCAACCTGTACATCGAGATAACCGATGTGTCAAATCTGCCAAGCCGCCTTGGACAAGCGTGGCGGGTATACTGTGTCCGTTCCTCTATAATGGAAGGCCCGAGCCCAGCAGTGGGACATTTATGAGCTGTTATTATACATTTTATAGCCCCAAAAATAGGAGATCAGAGCCCGCTGGCACATTGTAGGGCTGATGAAGCAATATCACATTGATCTATTTTTCATTACACACGTAGCGTTCCGAAACTGCTACGTATATTATAGTTGTTCATATCGTAGATACTGCGTAGTAAAAGCTGTAGCAAACGTAGCGTGTGCTAGCTGTCATGAATAATGGAATGTGCTCGTACATCATGTGATGAAGCAGATTATGAATTTATGACTTTTATCAATGTATGACGTAATACATTGAAAAAGATAAAAAAAATATTGTTTCTAAAGCCTTTACAGTATAAAAGGAAGCACATTACTCAATTTAGGAATACAAATAATCTATATATACTAGCTGACCCGGCAAGCGTTGTTCTGCCATAAAAATAAAAAGAAGCACCATAGGAGGGGGGAAAATACTTTACGACATATTCGCATACCTACCAAGTATACAAAAAAATGCAAAGAAGTTCGACCACAAACACCGTGACACGACATTTTTATATATTAGATAAAAATTAATCATCAAAATGTATCTACGCGCATAACTTGAGAACGACGTTACTGATTTTGATGAAATTTTTTGTGTGTGTTTAGGTTTAAAGAACTTTATTCCTCATAAGAACATGTAGTTCACTTACAATGAGATTAAGATAATAATTATTAAGTAATACAGTGTAATTCTTAACACTAATGTGGTCCTATGCAGTCTGCGATAGAATTATGTTGTGGTTTATTGTTTTATATTTGTTTTAATAAAAAGTTTTTTTAGTTTTATCTTGAATAAGTTTGTATTTTTACATTTTTGTAGGTCATCTGGTAATTTATTAAACAAGTGCACACCTTCAAACATAATGTTTTTTTTCCGTTGTTTGTTCTTGGTACACTTAATTGAAATTGCTTTTTTTTCCGGATATTATATTTATATGTTTTAGCAGGAAAGGATAGCTTGGAGGTTTAAGTGGGTCCCCGGATTATTTAGATCCACAATTGGTATCAGTAGGTGGCGCTGTGTTAGGATTCCAGGATCCACCTTATCTCCTAAACCGATTTTGATGATTTTTTGTGTGTTTGAGTGGATCCCCAAATGGTTTAGATTTACAATTGGATCGCGTTCTAGATTCTTGTTTTTTAGGGCAGGACGATGTCTGTCGGGACCTCTAATTTAAAAGAAAAGTTACAATAAAAGTTAGATATTACCATTTTTTTATTAAATACTAGCTTCTGCCCGCGACTTCGTCCGCGTGGATTTTTTTTTTCATAAAAAGTATCCTATGTTACTTCTAATACCTCCAAGAATATGTGTACAAGTTAGAGTTTAGTAGTTTTCGCGTGAAAGCGTAGCAAACAAACTTACATTCACATTTATAATATAATTAGGGATGGTTTGGATATTACTATGGAAATATGTAAAATACATACAGTTTTTTTGGTCTAGATATTGGCCCGGTTAGTTTGCTGGTGTGTAGAGGTAACAGGTTCGATTTAGCTTGAGAATACAATGTGGACCTACCTATGTGTATGTATGTGAATAATCAACGTGTAACACCACTGTCATACACATGCCGTTCGTTTCACAACATTTGTAACCGGGGTTGTCCATAAAGGATTCCTGTAAAGTCTGTAAATTTAGTGACTAATGTGACGTCATTTGTGGTTGGCGCAGGCGTGAAATTCTCCGCCTACCGGCCCATTGTGTTGCTGGACGAGGTCGGAAAGCTCTTCGAGCGCATCATCGTCGACCGCCTCGTCCAGCACTTATCGACGACGGGGCCGGACTTGGCGGACAACCAGTTCGGCTTCCGCACGGGGCGCTCTACAATCGACGCTGTCATGCGCCTGAGAAGCCTGGCGGAGGAAGCAGTCTCTCGGGGCGAGGTATTACTGGCGGTGTCTCTTGACATCGCCAATGCCTTTAATTCCTTGCCCTGGCCTTGCATTATGGAGGCACTGCGGTATTTTGGTGTGCCTCCCTACCTCCGCCAAATAGTCGGGGATTATTTGAATGAGAGAGCCGTCATTTACCCGGTCCACGAAGGATGGAATCGGCGAGCCATGGTGTGCGGTGTTCCACAGGGGTCGTTTCTTGGTCCCCTCCTATGGAACATCGCATACGACTGGACTTTGCGCAGTAGGGTCCTCCCCGGCGTCAGTATCATATGCTACGCGGATGATACTTTGATCGCAGCACGGGGGAGGACCCATAGGCAGGCGTGCCTTCTAGGCACGGCTGGGGTGTCGTTAGTAGTAGGCAGGATCCGGCGTCTTGGACTGGAGGTGGCGCTTCAGAAGACTGAGGCTGTGTTCTTCCACGGCCATCGTAATCGACCACCTCCAGACACCGCTATTATAGTAGGAGGCATCCGCATCGGCATCGGGGAGACCATGAAATACCTTGGATTGGTCCTCGATAGCCGGTGGGATTTTTCGGCACATTTTCGGCAGCTGCTCCCCAGACTCAAGGGGGCAGCGGGTGCGCTGTCGCGCTTGCTCCCCAACATCGGGGGGCCGAACGCCACGTGCCGGAAACTCTTTGAAGGCATCGTACGGTCGATGGCCCTCTACGGGGCCCCTGTATGGGCAGATCGCCTGACGGCCCGAAACGCACCGCTTTTGCGTCAAGCTCAGCGAATATTGGCCGTCAGGGCGATAAGAGGATACCGTACGGTGTCCTTCGAAGTGGCCTCTCTACTCGCCGGATCCCTCCCATGGGACCTGGAAGCCAGGGTCCTGTCGTCACTATATGAATGGCGCAAAGAAGCCCTGGCCAGGGGCACCAGACCCGCGCCTCGCGAAATCGAGGCGTGCAGGTCGGAGCTCCGCCAGGTCGCCGTGGGAGTATGGGAAGATCGCCTTAGACGCCCCAGCGCGGGCCCCGCCACCATCGAGGCGGTGAGGCCCGTCCTGCAAGAATGGACTGGACGAAGACACGGCACCCTGACGTTCAGGCTGACGCAGGTCCTCTCGGGGCACGGCTGCTTCGGGAGGTACCTGTGTCGCCTCGGCCGCGAGGCAACGTCAGGGTGCCATCATTGCGACACAGGCGACGAGGATACGGCGCTGCATACTCTACAGGAATGTCCTGCATGGACGGAGCAGCGCCGAGAGCTCGTCGCCTACACCGGATTGGACCTTTCGCTCCTGGCCGTGGTTCACACCATGGTCGGGAGCCGCACCGGATGGGACGCCGTCTCCTCCTTCTGCGAGCACGTCATGTTTGCGAAGGAGGAGGCGGAGCGGGAGCGTGAGCGTACATCCTTGCTCCGCTCCCGCCAAAGGAGGACGCGCCGACGCCGGAGGTCGGAACTCGACCTTCGGCCACCGTAAGCGGGCGGCGCGGGTGGGGCCCCTAGGGGTATAGGGGTTCTCACTCACCCGCATATGCCGTCGAGATGAGAGCGCGAGTGTTCCGCGCGCGCTCATCTCTCTTCCCGTGGGGCGCGTTACAGACCGCCCCACGCACGGACTAGACCAAGGAAGTCGCCGGGGGAGCAGCTCCCCCGGCATTGGAAGAGGCCCAGTGAGCGGGGCCCACGCCTGCCAGGGCACTGCGGAGCCGGGATAGCCCATTCCCGTAGCCCTGGCATAAGGCGCAGGACGGAACACCCAGGGGTTTTAGTGGGTATCCCTAACTGGGGAGTGGCAATAGCGTGGCTCCGGTTCTGACCGGGCACGCTAGTGCCACCCCCGATCTGGCGAATCCCACACTCACACGGGTCGCGAACATCCCCCCAGGCTTCTGTGCCTGTCGCGGCTTAGTCCTCAAACGGATTTCCCCTGGCCAAAAAAAAAAAAAAAAAAAAAAGGCGTGAAATTCTAACAAACGAAGTCCCATTCGGAATTATAATATTAATTAAAATATTTGCGGGCGCGATGAGATGGCCGGGAGAAGGCAAAGGGACGTGGAAGAAGAAGCAAGGAAGGACTTAACCTCGCCAGCAGTCTGTCGCCACAGTGCACTCGTCCCCCGGGGGTTCACACGCTCACCAGGATTATGAAATTATAACAGTTTATTTTCTTTATTATGTTCCAACCAACTTTACGTATATTTATTGTATACTAGTTGTCCCGGCAGACGTCGTCCTGCCCGGAAAAGCTTCAATCGATATGCTGCCAGCAGCGCCACCTACCGGGTACAATTGTGAACCAACTCAGAAACCTTCTCCGGCTCATCCACAACAACTTTGCTAAATATCATTACATGATCATATGTATAGCTTACGATTCTATAAAGGACATACAGACAAACATTCATTTTTATATATAAGAAGATACGGTGACAGCAGTGACACTAATTCTGTCTTGTTTTACGCATTCTTCATTTAAAAGTATATTCTATTCTTGATGGCGAGGATGGGGGAAGAATTTATAAGGTATTCCTCGGCACAACCAATAATAGATTTGAATATGAATATTTTGATTACTAATTCGAAGATTAGCCGTTAATGGATGGTTCGTGTGACACACATTAATAATGCACTGATTCCAATACAACTGAACGTATAATTACAGTTTAGGTCTGTCCATTTGTTGTATCCATTTGTTCATCGAACAATAACTTTATTTACCAAAGTTTGATATTTTAAATGTGGTGATTTGAATAAAATTATTTAAGTACAATTTAATCCTAACTATGTTTTTGTTAATCTTATGAAAATAGAAATGTAATAAATAAATAATGATTGAATTTAATATGACACATGTAGACGCCAAATCGAATAGAAGATCGTAGTAATTTAATGGTTAAAGTAGCCGGATTTCATTCTAATGACGGTTGGAATCCTGGTTCAGAAGTATGCACCGATTAAGCAGTTTTTTATACACAACTAGCTGACCCGTGCTCACTTCGCTGGGCATCAGAAAAAAAACTTATTATTAATCTCAATCAAATATACCTTTTGTCACTTAGGAATAATGTAGCTTTCCATTGATGAAACAATTTTCAAAATCGGTTCAGTAGTTTCGGAGATTACCCCTTACAACGTCACAAACTCAACAACTCACAAACATTACCTCTTTATAATATTAGTATAGATTTATAAAATTAACATGAAAGTGCCTTTATTTGGACCTTAAATTAGAAATGAAATAGATATGTATAAATTATGTGCATGTATGTTTATTGAGTGTTATACGTAAAGTACTACGGACCACCCTGGGCCTGATCCTAGACACCGAGACCATAGATATTAACGGAAAGTTCGTTTACGAAATTTACCTTGCCTGGAATCGAACCTGGAGCCTTTGTGTTCCAGTGAAACAGGCTGACAAAGATATTTTGCTATAAACATACGTACGTACACAAATAATAACAATAATCGGCAGACAAACACTTGCGTATCCCAAAATTAACCAAGTTACGCTGTGGGTAATATGTGTGATGTATGTTTTGTATGAGGTCTGACTTGAAAAAAAACGAACACCTAATATTAAAATAGTTGTATAAAGGCCCTGACTATGTGAGGGTTAAAGAGGGGCCTGAAGGGCCCTTATAAATAAATAATATAAAACCAAGTTACGCTTGTGTTATACGTAATATACAACAAACCACTCTGGGACCGATCGCTGACACCCCGACCATAGTAAATAATAGAAAGTTTTTGTCCAAAATTTACCATACCAGAAATCGTTCTCGGAGCCTCTGCGTCCAGAAAGTTCGTTCGGCTAAAACTTAGCCCGCTCATCCACAGAGGCCGTCAAATATATAAAATAAATTTATCCAAAATCGAATGGGGCAATATAAAAGCTTTTCTATACAAAACTCTCGAATATTAAAAAGCCAGTTCTCCATACAGACGGTTGAGGGCGCCGCGCAAATTGGGCGCGCGCCACCCCTAATCCTGTTAGCCTCTAATGGTTCCTACATCGTCCCGCTCTGTGTACCAACAATTATTCTATAACCAGTTTATATTCAAACACATCTCTGAAATGTGGATGTAATGCGTTTGCAGTTTTAAATAAGTAGTCTGATATTACTGCGAGCGTAGACAAAGATCCTATATAGTAATGTAGGTCATAGATACTTGAATATTTAGTAATATTTAAATGTAATAAATATAATAAAGTTTATATAAAAGCAAAATATATTAAAATAAGAGAAACATCGAAACGAAACACTATTAAAGAAATAGATAGTAATATATATATATATATATATATATATATATATACACATATATAATATATATATATATATATATATATATATAAGTCGCAGAACGGCCTCGTTCTCACGACATCTTCTTTAGTTATTGCAGGTTTAGTGGGCGTCATCAGGATAAAATGCGAGCATAAAACACAATGGCCACGATTTATACACTTTTAATTTATATTTGATCAACATTATGACATACTTTAGATCGAGCAGCGGGTTCAGGGCACTGCTCATACTTCTAACTTAACACTTTCTTTAAAATCTCCATGGTCCAACTCGACCTATGGCCATCAACCAAATGCGCCACAAAAACTCCTCAGTCTACCGAAGTAGATACTACTCAAAGTATAGAGGGCGCTGACCCCGCTCTAGACATGCTCTGCTCTCATTGGTCGTTTATTAAATTACAATATTCATAACTTTTATTAGGTTAGAACGATCTTTAAGTTATAGAAACATTTAACAAATCAAATTAAATTACATTAAGAATTTTAGAAGTGATTATAATGTAAACAAATGATATTGTGCGTTATACATCCAGTCAACAATACATCGTCATATCGTCATAGTCATAGCTTCCCTCCGACACGGCCTTCCTGACGTATTACACGCCCTCGTGTAATAGGCCGCCCATTATGGATTATCTGCAAAAAGAAAGAGATATTATAGTTCGGCCACTCCTGACCAAGGACATCGTGTACATTTTATCTTCTGCGCAACAACTTCATTCTGGATTTTTTCTGAGATCAGAGTCCTAACAGACTCCAGACTACACACCAAATCAAGTCAGCAGTATCGAAACTGCCACCTCGTCGCCCATCGAGCTACGCATTTTGGGTCAAATATCAAAACAAATCAAAACATCAAACACAAAAATATCTCCAAATAATACCCAGCATCTCATTCTATCGATACCACATTTCAATCGCTACCTCGCCTCTCATTCCACTGATTTCACTTTTCAATGGCCACCCCGCCTTTTATTCTACTGATTCTACTTTGCAACGGCCACGGCGCCCATTAAAAAGCCTAAATCAACCCAAATGGCCACCTCGCACCTATTTCACTTGCCACCTCGCTTCTATTTCACTGGCCACCTCGCCTCTATTTCGCTGGCCACCTCGCCTCTGTTTCACTTTGTAATGGCCACCGCGTCCGCTACAAAGCTTAAATAAACCCAAACAAGCACTCTGCTACCCCTGAGCACTAATGACTACTTCAACATCCAAGTCAAAATAAACTTTCAAAATTTCCAACGACTATTATTTCAATAATAATATCACAAATTCACAATCTTTGACTATCAGACTAAAATATTTCACTCTATATGTACCTCTAAATTTAAAAACTACCTATTATAATAGTCAACTGCATTTACCACGTTTAATATTTATTGAAATTCCATTATTTTAACTTCAAACAAAAACCGTGTGAACGCATCAGTCATCCAATCAGCTAACAACACTTCTCAATCAGTCAATCAAACCAATATACATCTAAATGAGTGATGTACTCTCAACCAACCCCCGCTGGGCGTGGCTCGGATGACACTCTTGACCAGAGTAGACAATGAGAGCAACCAAGGTTGTCACTCTACCGACTCCAGGGTCGACAACTTATGAAAACTCATTATAATAGAGGAACAAACAAACTTAAAATAATTTTCCGATTTACAATGCGTTCAATAACTAGGGTATTCACCCTAATTCGAATTTGAAACTATCACAAAAATAATCTTAAATAAAAAATCAACTTACCAAAGTGTCTACTAACGTAAATACCCCCGTGTACCTTATAGTGGCTTTCAAACTTCTTTATAGCCACACTTTCTTCACGGTAAAATTCTAATCATCTGAATCTAAAATGTCTTTCATATAATGCCTGTAAACTTACTTTTACAAGAAAGATAACATAGCGTAGCAATAATGTGTCATAACCACTTTCCACTATACGTTATCTAAGTAAAAAAAACTCAAAAACTAGATCCGATTTTCACATAAAAAATTACTGGAAGGTAAACTTGAAGACAATGAATTTCATGCACATCGTTTATAACATACAGAAGTTTTCTTATCTTAATCAGAAAACCAAGGAAAACATCGCATAGGAATAATATGTCAAAGTCAACTTTCTACCATACATAATCTAAGTAAAATAACTTAAACTAGATCCGATTTTCCCATTATAAAAACTCTTGGAAGGTAGACTTGAAAAGACAATTAATACACGCACATCGTTTATAACGAATACAAATTTCCTGTAAGTAACCAACTCCCAAAAATAATGATGAAAAAGTATAACTACCTACGTAATTTGTTCATTTTTGCAACTATATCGTAATTTTTCGTACACGATAAATATCACTTAAATATGAGGGTAGTTAAACTGCCTACCACGAACGATGCACTATAATTTTTTAAATCTCGCTTTCTTCATTTTCAGAATTCGCACTAAAATAACAACCAAAAACCACCATACCTCCTGCGCCAAGTAGAATAGGCACGCAATTTTTACCCTAGATTAGACTTCACGATCCATAAAAGTGCCTTTCTACTCGCTGTACTAACGTGAATTTGAACCATTGCTGGCACACAGTAGGCCCAACGGTGACCAAACCATGCATAGGCCGACACACCGTCGCTCCACAGGCACATTCAGGACGTCACAACTACGTCGCCGCTATTGCCGCCGATGGCCCCGACATGTCAATCGACCTCAAATGCTTTTGCTTCCACTGTGGGCATCCTTCAATCCATCAGCACGCCTTCTTATACTGGCAAGGCTTCGCAGTCATTGCTTTCATTGTGGGCACAAGCTGAGATCCCACTTCTGATGTCGCAGAACGGCCTCGTTCTCACGACATCT
Organism: Dendrolimus pini; assembly: GCA_949752895.1. Classification (NCBI taxonomy): domain Eukaryota; kingdom Metazoa; phylum Arthropoda; class Insecta; order Lepidoptera; family Lasiocampidae; genus Dendrolimus; species Dendrolimus pini. The sequence goes on from OX457136.1 coordinate 17,582,422, forward strand.
TCTTTAGTTATTGCAGGTTTAGTGGGCGTCATCAGGATAAAATGCGAGCATAAAACACAATGGCCACGATTTATACACTTTTAATTTATATTTGATCAACATTATGACATAGTTTAGACCGAGCAGCGGGTTCAGGGCACTGCTCATACTTCAAACTTAACACTTTCTTTAAAATTCTCCATGGTCCAACTCGACCTATGGCCATCAACCAAATGCGCCACAAAAACTCCTCAGTCTACCGAAGTAGATACTACACAAAGTATAGAGGGCGCTGACCCCGCTCTAGACATGCTCTGCTCTCATTGGTCGTTTATTAAATTACAATATTCATAAGTTTTATTAGGTTAGAACGATCTTTAAGTTATAGAAACATTTAACAAATCATATTAAATTACATTAAGAATTTTAGAAGTGATTATAATGTAAACAAATGATATTGTGCGTTATACATCCAGTCAACAATACATCGTCATATCGTCATAGTCATAGCTTCCCTCCGACATATATATATATATATATATATATATATTAGGGTGGTCGTTAAAAATTAAATTCTTTCAGACGCCCAAAAAAATCCTTCCTTTTGACGAAAAACTACGGGAAAAATTTTGCTTTTTGATTTTTAACAAAAATAACACGTGCCGGCGGCTAATTTAAGTTCATTTTTCGATAAAATTATAGTTTTTTGGAATATTTGTTACATTATTTAAATTTTGATAAAAAATCATGAAAATATGCTTATAGGAAATCAAATTCTCTACAAAAGGGTTTCTTTTGTTTTTAGATGAAGTTCATATCCATCGAGATAATCTCATTGGTAAACTTATTAACTTTATTAAATCATTTATTTTAGCACTAAAAACTTTATTTTTCTTGAAATATGAACACTTCTATTAAAATATCTTGAATTACATATATATTTTTGATATGTTGACATAAGTAAATGATTTTAAATAACGTAACAAATATTCCAAAAAACTATAATTTTATCGAAAAATGAACTTAAATTGGCCGCCGGCACGTGTTATTTTTGTTAAAAATCAAAAAGCAAAATTTTTCCCGTAGTTTTTCGTCAAAAGGAAGGATTTTTGGGGCGTCTGAAAGAATTTAATTTTTAACGACCATCCTAATATATATATAGTAAATGTAAAAGTGTAAAGAAAATAACAGAAAAACTTTGTATTAGAAGTAAGAGATATGAAAAAGGAAGGAAGGCAGAAGAAGGTAATAAAAAAGTAGTCTTTACATTGTTTTTCTTTAACTCATTTTCATTACAACCAGAATCTTTGCTATGAATTAAACTATTTTGTTATATATAAATTTCTATCTATCTACGTATAAATCTGTAAATGATCCGAGTTTGTACACAGTGTTTAAAAATGTAAAAAAAATCAGGGGAAATAATTTGGATCAGGAGAATTCGAAAATGCAATTTTTAGATTTTTTGTCTGTCTGTCTATCTGTTAGAGCACAGCCACTCTATGTTTTGCTGGGCAGCTGTTTAGACTATATGGACTTAGTTTCTTTGTTATTGTAGTGTATTGAACAAAAAGCAGTAAAGTTTTAGGTCTTAATATATATGAAAAAGGTTTATGTATATAAAAAACTTAATTCAGTTTTTATGTAAGAAACATACATAAAACCTAGGGATTTTCAAAGCAAAATAGAATCGTTTAATATCTATAATGATGCGTGAGGCTATTGAAATTAACAAACACCAAAATTTTAATAAAGAAGATGGTTGGCAAGTACCAGCTGTTTGAGAGCCGATCATCAAGTCATCAACCGATCATCAATAAAACTATCAAGACCCAAACCCAGCAAAAACCAATGCCGGACCTCAAGACACTCTGAGCTCTTTCTGCGTTCACTGGAACACAAATCAACTTAATTGATAATTTATTTTTATTTTACCTCCCACCTATTTTAATCTTATATAAAATTATCAGAGCTAGACATATTTGTTGTAGAGTTTCTTACGCCGCTTTCTCTTTACAACTTATGCTTAAAATCGTTAAAACGTAGTTTTATTACGTATATTAGTCACGAAAACTTAATAAAATATTATTACGACATAGAGGCCGACAAAGACAAATTCACACCTGCATACCTGTAGAAACAAATTTTATTACCTTTCGGCATTTGATCTTCTTTTGTTTACTTTGTGTTTAAAATTTGTGATAAGAAAACAGCCCATTGTGTATTGTAATCTTTCATAGCGGTCATTAGCCAGGAGTGTCGGATTTAAAGTACAAACTGATTCTAGTAAATTCGGTCCACGCAGCCGTTCAGACATATTGCATCTTTGCAGTATAAAGCAATGCCTCGATTGAGGGACGAGGCAGTCGAGCGATAACCACGAGTGAATCAAGACGTGTGTACTACAATCTGGAATTATTAAGTGACGGACTTTGGGCATGTTATGGAATTACGACCCTCTGCATTACGTTTGGTCTTGTTGTGTTCGGTTATATTTGTAACTGTATTATAGTTGTTTGTATAGTTCTAATAAACTCTATAGTAATTCTAACGGCATTTTAATTCGAGTCTCGCAACCGTTAGCAATATTGTTTTGATATGTATTTGTACTTTAGAACCAAATTTAAGTCTATACAAATAATACATATGTACATCTTATCACAATTTGATTTCATATATTTGGGAAAACAGGAAAAGCTTTTATATTGCCCAAACATTGAAATACAATGGGAACCTATTGTTATCTGAATGTCGAAAGTGACGTATGAAATGAGCGAGGTATGCGATACGAGTTAAGGGCCCTTTAGAGCACTGCGCCCCTTTGCGGGCCCCGCTGGAGCCGCACTTGACCCGGCTCGCAAATTAACAACGTTTTCCGATGACCACAGCATGATACGAGAACTCACTATTACCTAGAAAATATAAAATTCTCTATTTCTAGAAAACGGAAGTTTTTCTCACAAGATATATCTACTATAATAATACATTTGTGGAAGGTTAGAGCTTTTACAATTAATTCAAAAAACAGAAAAACTTTTCTATCAATTTCAATTCATTCCTGGGATTGTCTGGAAGAGATCGCTTTTTGGCGATAAGACCGTCTTTTGTGCATAATGAAACAGTTTAAGTCTGTGTAGTTCTTGTACAATAAAGAGTTATTGATTAAAAATTTTTTTATTTAAAACTACATAAAAAGCAACATATACCTATCTTATGCTAATATATAAAGCTGAAGAGTTTGTTTATATACTTGAACGCGCTAATCTCAGGAACTACTGGTCTGATTTGAAAGATTATTTCAGTGTTAGATAGCCCATTTATCGAGGACTAGACCATAGGCTATATATCATCACGCTAAGATCAACGTTGGATCACCAATGAAGAATGTTTCAAAATCGGGGTTTTTTTTTTACTACTCCACGCGGACGAAGTCGCGGACAGAAGCTAGTAAATAATAAAATACAACTAGGAAATGAAGTTCGAAATCGATCCTAACTCAACATGATGCTGGTTGAAACAACCAGCGCTGGTTTTCCTCTAGAGCCTCGGGGTTAATTCGGATCAGCAGATTGCGAAATACAGTTTTTGGATTTTTTGCTGTTCAACACTTAGGATACTTTTTATCTCCAAATATTTTTATGAAATTGGACTAGATTTAGGGCCGCTTGCATAACGTTACTTAAAATTATTTTAGAAACACAAAACTTATTTAACACCTTTAAATACAATTAGCGTCTTGCACAACGCAAAATTTGCTGCTAAATATGTTTAAAGAACTGTCAATACGTTTTGTGTAAAACTTATTTAGGCGGTTTAATATGATCAACTAATTTTATTTAAAGGAGATCATTATGCAAGCGGCCCTATGTCTTAAATAATTAGGTTTAGCGAGCTTATACTAGCTCTGTGTCGAGTTCTGTTTATATATTACTTCAGTAGTTTTCACGTGCTGTCCTAACGGATAGACAGGCAAAAATATTAAAAGTTTTATTTGGAAACTGCTGTTCAAACTAGCCTTCCCGATTGTCTCTCTTTTAAATTTATTGTACAAACTTAACTCCTCTACAGATTAACTATATTATTAGATAGATAGTAAGCAAGAATGTTCCTTGAAGTTTGAAAATGCCACAAAACCCATTGAATATTTTATTTCTGAAATGGCGCAGTGAATTAAATTGACTTCGCCCGGGGCTCTCAGATAATTGAGTTATGCCCGACAACACCTCTTAATAGTCTATTTCTGTCCGCACCAAAATCGACTGTGGTTATTAAAAAGTTCTACTTTTAAAGCTCGAGCTTTCTTCGTGGGAGAAAAATTCCTTGTCAACATAATTGTTTTCTTCGTCAGATTGGTTCGTGAGGAAAAATGGGATTCTTAAATAACAAATGTTATTACAACTGAATTTATGGCCGGTTATTGTTACATTCACCACATACTACCTACCTACCTGCCTATGGAGGAAAACAGGTTGCACATAGATATAACCGAAGTGTCAAACCTGCCAAACCGCGGACAAGCGTGGCGAATACACTGTCCGTTCCCCTATAATGGAAGGCCTGAGTCCAGCAGTGGGACATTGTTTTTTAGATATACTACAGAGAAGTCTACCTATCCCACCTATCAAATATTCAAATAATGTTATACTATATATATAAAGCGTAGGGGAACGGACAGTGTAATCGCCACGTTTGTCCATGGCAGCTTGGCAGGTTTGACACATCGGTCATCTCGATGTGCAGGTTGCATCACGATGTTTTCCTTCACCATTTTTAGCACGTGATAACAGTTAGTAATAATGGGCTTATTATATTAGGTCAGAAAACTACCTTGTTGTATTTATAAAATTGAAGTACTGTAGTATTTAAAGATTTGGAAGTTAGTCTGTTAAACTGGTGTATTTATACTATTGGAAGTTATGAAATAAAACCATTCAAAGAGCCAGTTACGTTTTCTTTATTTCGATCTCCTAATGGCACACCCCCCAATCTCTGGAGTACAATATCTCCGTTAAAAAGATTACAAATTAAATAGTTACAATAGTATAACTTAAATAACACCTCCCGGATGACGTTCCAAAACTTTTCTGTCAATAATAATAAATAATGAGGATCTCAGGGATGGAGTCCGTCTAAGACCATCAACGTATGGATTCGCTTGTGATTACTTTAAGAGACAATACCTTCAGAACTGCTTTTAATTAGATGGTTGGTAATTAGATGTTTGAGCGCCACTGGTTGTAGAAAGATAGGCCGGCAACCAGTCCAGCCAGGGTATAACTCGTCTGGAGACTCGTAGAGGGGTCGCCTACCGTTCGGAGGATCAGCGTAACTTTTGGGCCCCGTACGTCGCTCCCACTGGAATGTGCGATAAATAGCGTTGTAATTAACGCGTACTAGAATACGGGACGGTCGGCGACGGGTGGCGATGCCAAGGCAAGTCAAAGCTCGTCTCTAGGTGACCTGATGGAAGAGTACAAACCAGGGTCCGCTTTCCCAGTCGCCCTGGTTTGTCATCCACGAGCCTAGTACTCGTGTCACGTGCAACTGGCGTGATACATCGGACAATCTAAACTTTACTATTTTAAATATTGGAAACTAATATGTAACTACAACTTTACTAACCTATGGGGAACTTAAACGAAGGCGTGAGGATCGCCTAGGTTTCCGAAGAGTGCCCTGCATGAGAACCACGCGTTTCTGCGATGGTACTCCATTCTTAAGATAAGATTCACTGAATTGAAACGATGCTACTATGCACCACTATAAAAAACCAATTTAGGTTCGACCGTCTATTAAGAACTCGAGAGTAGGAATGACACGACGCCGATCGAATTCTCCTGCCTAGTCATTTGCCATTCACTTCGAGTAGCAGCCATTTGTGTCGTCACGTCCTCCGCGTTTTGCATTCTAGATGTTCTAAAATGGCGATCAATTTCAACGACTTGTGACCGTCAGATGTCGTGGCTAAACTTCCGTTTATCCTTAGACCGTGCTTGCACTTTTCTAAGGTATCCAACCTGGAACCTCTACACACGTCTACAAATTGGATACTATTGTAGTATATAACCGATTAAGATTGGATTTAATATTGAAGTTTCAAAAGCTTAAAAACAACGACATCTGACGACTAATGCAGATGGTAGTTGCATTTCTTATAAGACGATATGACTATCGAACGAGAGGTGGCTAGTAATACGCCAACACGCAACAGATGGCAGTACCTGTTTTCAAATCACTATAGGGTGTGTATTTTATACGTAACAACCTAAGTGGCGCGTTTCGGCCAGGAGTCAAACCCGCGCCATTTAAACTTAGGAAGCGTGCGATAGCCATTATGCTACCAGGAATACTGTAATATAATGACAGTAGCGTAATACATTTTACCATTTTCGTTGTGTGCAAATACTATCGTAACTGACTTCATGCAATACGGTATTTCACACATTAAGGCTGGTGTACATAGACATTTAATTAATGGTTAAAATAAAGTAATCAGTGTGTGTGCGTGTGTGGTTTTGATAAAAAATAAAAGGGATTGCAAATAAAAGATAGCTCAAATTCATTTTCATTTAAATAATCCTTTTAATTCTTTGAGTATTTTAAATATTTCTACCTCAGTTCCAAAGTTAGAAGACATTTTCAGTAGCGAATATCTCTGTCCTTGTCGATTGAATAATTGAATCACTTTAAATACCATATTAATTTTTAAGATGTATATGATAGTTCAAATGATTATGGTCACCGAAAAAAAATATCCTAGTTACACGTATCATGGCTACACCTATTTTTTTTGTAGAGTACACGCAAAGAGTACATTGAATATATAAAGAAGTACACGTATATCTGACTCTTTTTTATTTATGTAAGTTTAGGGGGCCTAAAGCGGCCGGTTTCGCAGATTCGTATTACGAATATGGCACGTGTCAAACTAAAGTAGATTTTATGTTATGTCTTACGACTAACAGTGTATTTATACACGTGTAGAGTTCAGTTACTGGTTTTCGTAAAACATCTCTATAAGTCCACAGTACTTTCCCAGAACTAATAAGACATACAAAAAACAAACGAAACAAGCTATTTTGAGTAAATTGGAACCGTTAATTATAATCGAATTTTACAAATAAATTACTAATACTGCGAAATGAAATTCAAATATTATGAAATATGTTTCTACGTACCTACATTTTCATGAAGGAGCGGTAAGTAGGTTCATAGGAATAGGATTGCTAACAACAACGATAAAGTTTTCTCATAATCCATAAAGCTGTTTGGGTATTAATTTCACAAATACTTAATCACAGACTTTACATGGGACACTCAGAAAGTTTTGCCAAAGAAAAAATGTTCTATGGGTATTTATAGATATCCTACTGTTTCACTTTAAGGGCAGTTATATTTAACTTTAAGGGCCGCTTGCATAATATCGCCTTTAAATAAAATTAGTTAATCATATTAAACTGCCTAAATACATTTTACACAAAACGTATTGAAAGATTTTTAAACACATTTAGCGGCAAATTTTGCGTTGTGCAAGACACTAATTGTATTTAAGGGTGTTAAATGCGTTTTGTATTTCTTAAATAAATTTAAACAACCTTAGGTATGCTTATTAAGCGGCCCTTAATGTGGCTAAAATTGTCATTTAACATTTGAACATCATTAAATAGTGTATGTGTATGTGCATTGCAAAACTCCTGTTTTAATATGATCTTCTAATGAAAAATATTGTTACAACTCGGGGTCCCGACAAAAACAAAATCCACCTGCATATCTGAAACAAAGCATATTTATTACCCGTCTGCATTCTTTTGTTTACTTTGTGTTAGGAGTGCACGATATATATCGATATTGAATAAAATATCGATATATGTACTCGATATATCGATTCCTCCCGATATTATCGAATAATCTAGTATCGATATGTACAATCGATACATTTTATCCGATACATCAAATATCGGTAGAAATTTAGGAATAAACTTTTACTTTTTTAAACTGATTTATGGTTGGTAACTTGAGTAAAAATAAAACGTAAAACCCTGAATTATTGAATAACTAGCCTTCCCAGTAACGAAAGTTTCGTTGTTAACAAAATACTCTAAATGACTTCAAATTAAACTCCACTACATACCTAACCTACAATGTATATTCGTCTCAACAGCTAAAGAGCGATTTCTGAGTTTCTCCAATAAACTCTCAGTTTTATTTTTTTGTAGTTTTTCAGCGGTGGTCGATTATGTGATATACTAATGAAATGATTCGATTATAAAATAAGTAAGCTACTAATTTCATAATCGATTTTCAATATTAATATTCGAAAATAATTCGATTATGACATTAGTCATAATCGCCCCCCGCTAAACAACAGACTATTCCTACTCTTAGTAAGGGCAGCACTAGTATTAAAAATGGTATAATCTGTGTCTGTGGGTACTCGTTTCGGTCTCAGTACAGAATAACTTACAAATAAAAGCTATCTGTTTTGATTGTTTTGTTTGATACATTTTACGAAATGTAAATACAGTTATATAAAATCTAACTAATAAAAATAAATAGCACAATATATAAAAGCGGCTACAATTCAATTGTATAGAAGAAGCAAGCTGTGGCAATAAATTGATTACCTGTTTTATATATTACATTTTAATTAAAATTTTGTTTAAGCAAGGTCTCGACAAAAAATATTGGGAATTATAAATAATTAAACTTGATTTGTTTCTTATTCCTAGCTATTTTTACTTATATCAACCTGATCCCAATCAAATACTTAATATTAAAAACTAACTAAATAAGAAAATTACATTTTGTTACGATATATCGAAGATATCGATATATTTCTACGATATATCGCAAAGTATCGATACAACATTACGATATATTATATCGAAAATAATATCGATATTTTTTTTGTATGAACATCCCTACTTTGTGTTTAACATTTGTGATTAGAAAACAGCCCATTGTGTAATTGTATTTTTTTATGGCAGTTTGCAGTCGAGTCATTAGTCCATTAGTCGTCCAGGTGTGACGGATTTAGTCGACTTAGATACGGGGGATACATTGCATTGTGCAGTATAAAACTATGACCTGATGGAGGGGGGGAGGCGGTCGAGCGATAACCACGAACGAAGCAAGACTTGTGTACTACAATCGGGAATCTAATAAGTGACTAACTTTGCGCGTTTTATTGAATTACGTCCTTCTACATTACGTTTGGACTGGTTGTGTCCGATTATATTTGAACCTGTGTTATATGTGTTTGTATAGTTCTCATAAACTCTATAGTAATTCTAACGGCATTTTTAATTCGAGTCTCGCACTCGTAACAATATTGTATATAGGCATTCAAGTTCTCGCTCAAAACACCGTAAAGTAGCAACATCGTCATAATCCGCGCATACAACGTGTCATCTCAACTGCACTCGGAACAATCGATGCCCCGTTGTGAGGCTGCAAGGGCGCAACAAAGCCGAGCACCCTTATCCCTGTCGCCCAACATTCACGTGCTCGCACCACATTCGCCGAGTATCGACCTGTGCCCGTCAGGCACAGTTTTATCTCCCACAGAGATTCCTTAGTACGAATGGAGTGGTGAAATTTTCTAATGATTCGAAAGTTTATAAAAAATCTCAATAACTCAAGACTCTTTTCCCTCAAATTTTATGATAAAATAATAGTAGGTAATAACAGTCCATAACTGTTCCACTGCTGGGCTTGAACTTCCCATTGTTTATCGAAATTCTTCTAATTATTTAGATAAGTAAATTGTGTTTATATTTGATGTGTGAAATTTTTTTGATGTGACATTTTTTTAACTAGACCAGGGTTCACAATTAGTTTCGCTCGGGTCCATTTTACGAAATGAAATGATAATCGCGGTCCGCACAACATTTTATGTAAAAAAAGTAATTATTAAACAAATGTAATTAATTACGGAAGTAACAAAGGTATTTCCTACAAGCTTTTATTTAACTTGTAATGGATGTACCTAAGTATGTAAGTTCGGGTGGAATCTTGCAAGTTAAATTTGACCAACTTCCCGGTTTTCGATTAAGCTGAAATTTTGCACACATATATATATCGCGTGATAATGCAATAATATGGTACCATGGAGCTGACCTGACGATGGAGTTGGAAGGTGGCCATAGGAACTCCTGTATTAAACAAGATAGACCCGTTGTGTTTGGGCTTGTTTTACTTGCCTTCGCTAGCAGTCTGCTGCTACATGATATCCAGGATCTCAAAAGTTTGTATTTAAAAACCTTTTTAAATAAGCTTTTTTACATATCAATGAGAAAAATGTCATTTTTTGTTGCGGGTTATCTGTCTGAAGTTTGTAAAAAATTGGTGTAAGCTATTGACATTACATCCTAGAGATGTTCATCAGTAAGTCGAGATCGAAATTTATTCTTGATGAAGTTCACTTTCGATAATGCTGCATCACAAATATATGTTGACCCAAACAAACTAAGAAGTTTCAAAGCTAATTTCTATATATTTATTACCACACACAAAAGTTATCCAAATCTCTTCACTGGAAACTTCCGCATGTTTGTGCCTTATAACTGTGTTTTCTTAGAAATCGATCATTTCGTTAATTATTAAATTATGAACTCTCTAGTGCAAGTTGCTGTGTTCTTGCGGTCCGCACAAAATGGGCCGGCGGTCCGAATGCACACCGCGGTCCGCCATTTGGCGTCCCCTGAACTGGACTGTAATAAATCTGTTTCAGATTTTAAATATGTAACTTTTAGAATTTTCGAAATTGAATACTCTATTAAACGGATTTAAATTAAACTCAACACAGAGTTAACTTATATTTCAAGTCAACACTTAGGATAATTCTTAGCCCAATTAGTGACGTGATTTCCATGGGATGAACAAAACCGCGTGCAGGAACGGAGAAAGAATACAATCTCCTGTGGCCGGACGGCCTGTCGTAAGAGGCGAGAAAAACAACCCCTAGCCGGGTGGTAGGGTATTTTCCCATCTGGATGGCTACCACCCCTGGTCTAGAGTATGCCGCCATAACAACCTTGAGTTGTATCTCGGCATTAAAGGCCAGGTTCCAGTATCCTTTAAGAGAGCAGCAGCGCATTTGTAGTATCTTTGGTGTTGCAAATGTCCACAGGGGACGGCAACCACTTTCTATCAGGTGAGCCGCCTGCCTGTCTGCTGAATTCATGCAATAAAAAAAAGAGCAGACAGACAAAAAGTTGAATTTTTTTGGAATCTGAATTAGGCCTGCTGATTTTTTGTTATCTTCTTCTTCTTATATATAAAAATGAATGTTTTTCTGTATGTCCTTTATAGAATCGTAAACTATACATTTGATAATGTGATGATATTTAGCAAAGTTGTTGTGCATGAGCCAAAGAAGGTTTCTGAGTTGGACCCGGTAGGTGGCGCTACTGTCGGCATATCGATTGAAGCTTTCCGGGCAAGACGACGTCTGCCGGGACAGCTAGTTTTTGAATACATTGTCAAACTCGACACCCGCTCTATTGTGTTACAGATGATATCTAAACCGTAAATCAAATTTTCCTTCATCAAAACATTAGTAGTTAACTTATAGGCCATTTCACTTTCCTTATCGACCTAGGTCATGCGGTTAAGGCGGCCTAGGTCATAAAACATAGTACCACAAGTCATAAATCGGTAACACGGAGCAATAAAAAAAATATTTTCCAGGGTATTAAAGTAAAGTTAGTAAAGTTATTATTTTAAAAATTCGCATAAAATATTATAAGATTAGGATCTTTCTATTTCCTGGAAGCGAATTTTCAACTTTAGTTTATTTTTAGGAAAAATAAAGAACTCAAATGTGAACTATGATACTACACGCTTACACTGAAAAATATTTTATCTCTCGGTTAAGTATGTAAGAAGTTCACCTATAATATTGAATTCTTCGCTGGCAAACGGACCACCTGATGATAGGTGGCTACCGTCGCCCATAGACATGGGGAGCCGATGCGTTGCCTACCTCGTTGAGACTTTAGGTATCTGTTCACGCCCTTTAACGCTCCTAGACTGCCTAAGTGGTGCATGCTTTTCGGCCAGGATTCGAGCCTGCGGCTTTTGAGTTTGGGACATGAGCGGGCTAATCACTAGGCTACCGCGACTTACGTTCTCTATTCTACAACATAATCATAGCTCCTTCCAACATCAGGCGAGATCATGATCAAACGCGAACGTATACTGAGTTACAAATTACGAGCAGATTTCAGATTGAACAAGTACATTAACAATCTGCCCGTAAAACTTCAAGTTAAAAGTTTGATGCCATTCGTTTTGCCACTTGTCCGTTGAAGTTTCACTTCCACTATGTCTCGCAGCATACATACATTTTGATTTTTCGCAGGTTTACTGCAAATTATGATGTGGTCAGGTCAGGTACATTTTAATTAATGCATTTTTAATTAAAAATATTTTATTACATCAAACAAAAAAACTGAATTCCATCCGGTACCAAAAAAAAATCAGAGTCTACTCTAAAATTATGCCGCCCTCCACGCGGCCTTAATGCTCTTTCGTGACAGTAAAAATCCCAATACCCCTCGTCTATATAGAAGTTTCACTTCAAAAAGTAATGACGGTAAGCAAGGATAAACTCACATAAATAAACGTACAACCAATCATGAAAACACTACTTATGCTAAAGACAAAAATATTATTATTTCCTGACCAATCAATTCGGTTAGGCAAATAGGTTAGTCAAATACTAGTCCGCTTACAAAGGATCGCAAACACTGAAAACGCTTACAGCACGCGATGGGCGCCGCTGCCGTGACAGACGGTGTTTGTTTGCCACGTTTGCTCATGTCACTTGTTAGAGCGTGGTATTTTAATTCTTTGTTTTTAAGCAACGTTTGGGTGCGAACTTTTCTTTATTTCATGGAAGGTCTTCAATGCAGGAACGGAAAAAGTATAATACATATTCTTGGACCGGTCGGCCTGTCGTACGAGGCGACAAAACAACCCACAGCCAGGTGGTAGGGCATTTGCCCGACAGGACGGCTACCACCCCTGGTCTAGGGCATGCCGACATCACAACTTTGAGTTGTGTTCCGGCATCAGTGGCCAGGTTCCAATTTCTTCTTCAAGGCAGGCAGCACATTGACAGCACCTCTGGTATTGCTAATGTCCATAGGCGAGGGTAAGCACTTTCCATCACAGTTGGGCGGCAGCCTGTCTCTGCTCTCCTCCCCCCCCCCCATCCCCCAAGTTTTAAACTCTCTCTTTTCTCTCACCTTCTCCCAACTATATGGGCTCGGAACAATATGTCTCAGCTTCCATATTCCTCTATTTTCGCATACGTCCTTTGGTACGCTACAAATCATCATGTCATCCTTCACACAATCCATGCATCTCTTTTTCGGTCTACCTTACATTTGTACCAACCAATCTTCCAGATTAACATTCTTTTTGTCACGTGACCTTCATCCCTCTTTATCACATAGACATAGTATCTTAGATTTCTTCATCTCAATTTTTGAGCACTTTTAAAAGATCTCCCTATGCACGCATTTCACATTTTATCCCATCTTGTAACACAATTCAACATTTTAATCGCAGCTGAGTGAAGATGTATTTGGTCTATTCCTTTAGTGGTCCAAAATTCATGACTATGCCGTAGTACATACATATCTGATTATTGATTTGTTATCTACCTTTTTGCCACTCAAACGCATTAGTTTATCACACGTCATATAGGTTATCTGTTTCCACTACAAAAGCTCTGACTTTAAAAACTCCTTTATGAACATAAGCATCCGTGTAACACGGTGCTTTTCACATAAATCGTGCTCCACGTTTCCAAGGTATAGCATCCATTGTTTCGCCAACACGGCACGGGAGTGAAATCGAGTGTCATCGACTCCCACTGAGTTCATTATACGGAATTTTGTCATCGTGTACGCCGGCAAGGACTTCTCGAATGCCGACGCCTAGCTCCTTGAATGGCCCCGATCATATTGATTGCGGAATATTAAAATTTTGTATTGAATATCAAATTTCTGCGAGGGTGGATTTATCGGAACATTTTCAATATCATATTTTGAATTTAAGTCGGTAATAATGATATTATTAGGGGGCCTGGTAACGGTTCGGAAACTGAGTGTATTGCGTACACACAAACTTTGTATGGCTGCCTTTTCAAAGAAATCGAAATCATTTTTGTGTTGAAACTGAAATCTTACAAGACTTCATTTTAGGGAAACAAATTAAGCAAACGGGATATTTTGTAATGCTTTCACTTTACCTTATTAAATCAAACGTATACATAGGAACGATGTTTATACCTACGTACATAGCAATGAATACTTAATTTATCTATGCATTATAATATACTATTTAATCCTAATAGTCCTCCTTACCTTAAAGGACGTTTTGAATTCCTTCGCCTATCCACTTCCCACAATTTGCGCTCAGATACATATCGTAGACTCCTGACACCTGCAAACACTTCATCCTTTTATGATAACTCTTTTACAGGCTGTCAAACTGTGGAATTCGTTGCCTCTTACTATCATAGAGGCCAAAACATTACCTACTTTGCGGAACTCCCTTAGAAAGTACTATCTGTCTTTAAATAAATATGTCTAATATATTATTATACTTTTACTTATTTATCTATTGTAATATATGTTAATATAAAATGCTTGTCACATATGAAAGAAAGAAAGAAGAAAGAAAAATTTACTGAACAGAACAGATTTATTTAAAACTCCACATACACTTAAATTTCTTCCTATCCTAATAAATGACGTCATTCCTGTAGGATAGACGTAGATGACGAAAATAATGGCGCTGAATACACTAACGAACACGCCGTCATGACAACGAGTTTCTCTAGCACATGCTGGTATCTAATCAAGATATGATGTGAAAACAAAACATGAAAGGCTACCAAGAAGTAGGTAATGCATATGAAAATAAACCTTAAGTATATACATTTTTAGAATAAATAATACTTAGCTATTCAAAGAAACCATTGCGAATTCCACGAACAATATATTTTAATATCGCCCCTAATTCAGAGTTATGTGCACAGTGTTACATTGTAACAGTTCATTGTGAGTTGGAATTATCATCTTGAACTCGGAGACATCGTTTGCACATTCCCGAGTCGTAATACTTGCTAGAATGGAGGTTCATTTACGATGTTAATACCGCGCATTGTAATCAGAAATGGCTGTAATGCAATTCAAATTATCACTCCGCGAGCTTCGACTGCAATATTAAATTATTATACAAACATATTTAACAACGTAACCACATTTTAGTTTTTTTACATAAGTTTAAAAAAGTAAATTATATACATTTATATAGAATTGTGTGTGTTTGTGTGCTGGCGGTGAATGAAAACGTCATAATGAAGCCAAGTGCATCAAAATTATCGATGTGTAAAACCAGTCAATCCGCTTTGGATAAGCATGATGAATTTATTGTCCTTTACCCTAAAAATGAGAATTCTATAATCTGAGACTGTAAATGCAGTCGCAGATTATAAACACATTATTTTACATTCTAACCTTTTAACCTTACCGATAGTAAATTTTTACCCCGTTTTATAAACTTTGTTTACTATCAAGTCGTTATATCATATAAATTATATAAACCTAAACAAAGACTAACTTGTTATGACGAAAGTGTCCATTAACATAATCCAAAGTTCCATTAATTACTTGTCCCAGCCTTCTCCATGGAATACGAGAGAATTTAATTAAAAGCAAACATTACGAACGAAACAATGGACGAGTTTCTGTCGCACCCAACGATATAAAACACAATACAGAGCGTTTTTAAACATGTCTCTATTTCGTAGTGGATAATCTCTGAATACAAGGGATTTGAAAATTGTTACCTTTTGTTTATAATTAAATAAAGATAACAGCTTTTAAATGTTTGCTTCAAAATTTGTAACTGCGCCAACGATACAATTTAATTTAATTAGCAACTGGAGATTTTCCTAAGCCAGCGGCGGCTCAAACCCTAGGAAGTAACTCTGTTATATTTATATAAAACCTAATTAGATTATATATATATATATATATATATATATATATATATATATATATATGTATATAGATATAAAAAACATTCAGTGAAATACAGTAGTATATATTGTTACGTGCGAGTGGGGGTACGACGCACTTGGGATTGAAAGAAAACACCAGTCTTCTAACTAAATTCTACGTACGTACGTGATTCTTTTCCACAGGGCTACCCCTACATGCACAACTAACGACGCACTGTCCCGACGATAAGATGTTACTCACAATACATATACACCTCCTGCTGCTGCGGTGTTCAACTCAGGATTTACTGAGCGTAGCTCGCTTCAGGATCTCCTCTTAAATTAGGCTAAATTCCTCCTTCATTCAACTGCCTACTAAACTTTTCACTAAACTCACTACTGAACTCGTCTTCCAACTCTGTAAATTCGTCTCTATCTTCTATTTAACTTCTCTTCCAACTCTCTTGTATCGCACTTGTGCGCTTTGCTGTTTTCAACTGAAGTACTCCGCAGGCGCGCCTTATGCTGCTTATATACCCGGAAGAATCTTCTGGAACCCATAATTTCGATTCTATTTTTGTTATTCTTTTATTTACTATCTATCCTTTTCTAAACATCTATCTATCTCTGTCTTTTCCTCCCTGAACCTTCTATTCTAGAATCTTCATTTCGTTATTCGTTCAACATTTGTCCCTTTCTAAAATGTGCCTGCTCTTGTCTTTTTCTTCCCGAATCTTCTACATTTCTCTGATACTTCTTAAATCAACTAGATCGTTCCATCATCACTCGTCACAATATCAAGAAAACATTTATCATCACGTAGCGACATATAGTAGTCTACTACATCTTCCTGTCAAATTTAATTTATATAATCACAGTAGTTTCTGAGAATAAATCTGTGACATACAAACACAGATTGCCAGACGGACGGGGGGATATGACAAATACATAAAGGTTACATTGTTTAAAAGTGGCTGTTAAACACTTCTTTAAAAATTAATTCGTCGTGGACTGTATATATTTTAATTATTAAATAAAACTGCACGTGCATAATATGTCAATTTTAATAGTAATGGAGGGAAAAAATGTAAAGATGTTCTATGTTCTAAATTTAAATATTTAGTATTGGGGGCCAGTACTATGCCACACCAAATTAATAAAAACTTTTTGTTGGAGATTCCAACAGTGGCTAAGGAACCTTAAAAATGAAACAAAAATGCTATTTCTATTATTAGTTAAGGAGGCGCAAGCTGATGTTGGCACCCCCACGCCCAATGTGCTTAAAATGGTCCTTACTCTGACTGTACTGTCTTTCATGTGTGTATTCCATCATTACAACAGTTTTAAGATCTTAGGCCTGCTTGCATAACGTTCCTTAAATTTATTAAGAAACACTAATCACATTTAACACCCTTAAATACGATTAGCGTCTTGCACAACGCAAAAATTGTCGCTAAATATTTTTAAAGACCTGTCAATACATGTTGTGTAAAACGTATTTAGGCAGTTTAATATGATTAACTATAATTTTATTTAAAGGTGATCGTTATGCAAGCGGGCCTTAGGGTCGCAAATTATGCGTTGTGTAAGACGCTAATTTTATTTAGGGTGTTAAATACGTTTTGAGTTTCTTAAATAAATTTAAGCAACCTTATGCAAGCGGCCCTCAGTGTTGCAAACTACCTTAAAATATACATGACATTCTTAATGGCTAAATAAAGACCGTTTACAATCATATTTTAAAAAGAAGAATAACTATAATTATTATCAATGTCTTAACTCATTCCTTCAAGTTTAAGAGCATCCTCTCAATACAATGTTTTGATAACCAAATCATTGTGTGAATAGTCCCGCAGTGACTCCACAAAACACAGCCGTAATCTCAGTCGGGAGTTACCAAATGGTAGTTTAATTAAAGTTGTTCCCGCTTCGAGCACAGCTGGATACCGTGCCAAATTATTGCGTCGGCTCATTCTATTTCTACACAAGGGCTTTACATACCCACCTAGCTTTGTATTATTACTTTCATGTTCACATTTAATAATTAACAAAGAACCTAATTTGTATCCTTTATTTGAAGATATGTCTACGAAAATGAAAGAAGGTTAGTGATGAACAAACACGAATAAAATTGATACTGGCATAACTCAATGTGTGTTGTCAGAGTATTTCTTCTATTTCCAAAGTTTTTTTTTAAATGATAGCACATCAGTAATTTAGACAGATTTCGTATAAAGGTGTGTAATGGGATTGACAAAATATCCATACTAGTGGTCACCCGTGCTCGAAATTCGACCATAATAATTAATGTCAAAGACTATATTTCTATAATCACAGATTTCGCCAAGGCTACACTGGTAAATTGACTTGAACAATAAACAAAAGAGTATATATGCTGTGTGTGTCAAATACATGTAGTGTGTGTAACGTGTTTTTATTCATTTAATGTATTTTTTATGCATAATTTAAAAATGTATATTAGCATTCTTCGCTTCTTCTCTTAATAAACTGTTAGTGTGCGAAATTTCATACTCCTCCGTCCGCGCAATTTTCGTAAAAAAGGGTACAAAGTTTTTACTTCACGTATTATTATCTATCCATATAGAAAAAAATGCCGAAAGAAACCGAAGAAAAGAAAATATATGCAATATGATGTACATTAAATTTGTGCCATATATTGTTGCGAAGTTCATTCAAATTTTAAATTTAAATCCAAAAGTTTTTATTAAAAACCAGGTTCCACTGGAGAACACTTTTTGAAGATTATAATATATAACTCAAATTTAAATTAACTTCCTATTCTATGTATACTGCTTTGCAACGTATTATCGCTGTTTAAAGGAGAAGAAGCGGCAAGAAACTCCCCAGCAACACGGCTAGCATATTTTTCTTTTCATCATGATTATTTATCTGTCTCAGGCTATTTTATTTTAATACGTGTAGAAGTTGTTATACAATTACTTTTCAAAGAAATAATGGAGTTGTGACAAACAAAAAATATTTTTACCGTCGCAATAATGACATACTAAGTATTCATATTGCGACAAATCTCTATAGATTTCTTACATGTTATTCAAAATAAAAAACTTGAGAGGTGTCAAGGGACACCCGGATGGAACGAAGTTCCTTTCGATTATTTACAAAAAACCTGTATACACTCAACAAAAATAATCGTCGCGACACCACACTGTTCAATGCGAAGTGTAATAGTAAATGAGTAAGTTTGAATCCTATTTACTTCAATATAAGAAACAATTTAAAAATCGAATCACATCCTGCAATTCGACTCTTGAAACAAATTTAACTTTAAACCAGATTCGTGATATTGCTCCTTATTTTAATGACATTAAGACTCTATATGTCCGCAAATGCTATCTGTACGTCAGCAACCCATGACATTTAAAAATAATGTACTCCAAATTAAACTCTAACTGCGTGGGCATAAAGGGTTGTGCAACTGCATTTTATCTTGGCAAGTTCAAAAAGTGTCGGTGACAACTTTTTCGTAAGAATTTTTTCCGTCTAGCCCCCATTCGTACCGCGCGATAAGGAACTACGTTCCAAAAACGTTACACAGAAGATAGTATAAAAGGCTAGAACAAGCAGCTATGTAAATGCAGTTATGTCATCGAAATATTATTCAGTAGCGTAGTATCCCTTTTTAAGGAAGGTGTACTTTTCAATTTAGCTTTAAATTTATTGAACGGCAGATCCAAGACTTTATTCGAAAGCTTACTGAAGAAACGTATACCAACCCCCAAGAAAGGATAGATAGTACTTTTTGTAATGTGAAAGATGGTAGTATCAGTCTATTATTATGCTTGGTGTTGAAAATGTGACTGATATTTATTATGTACTGTTTCCTCGCAAATGTGTTGACAAACTACTGACTATTCTAAGCCCTGATTTCATCCTGGGGTAACATTAGTCTACTACTTTTTAAAAATCAACTTACCGCACTTGTATTATATATAACTATTATTTAATGAACACAGATTTCACAAAGCTCATAACCTCGCCCCGCCTTCTACCTACTACTTTATAGAGGATTTAAGTGTATTTATTATGCTGACCACGCTGTATCCCGCCCTGATTGAAAGTCATACCAGAGCAGCGAAGAGATGAAAGACTATCAATATTCGCAACGTTACAAATAAAACTTTCTCGGAAAAGAGGCCAAGAGCGCACTTAAATTCAACAGTCATTCCAGCAAAGCCAGAAAGGTGCTTCGAATAAACTCTGTACCCGTCAAACTGTAATTTGTGAGTTGCAAAAGGTCCCTGAATTGTGACCTCGGCAACGCGTGACCTGGTTACGTAAGTGTCATCCAACTGTTGAAATTCTGCTCCAAATGAACCTGCTATTTGTGAATAACTGGAAATTTTGTTTTGATATAAGTTTATCATTCAGTACTGTTTTGTATTGTGATTTGGGTTACCACCACGTGACTCATTAGATTTATAACACAATAACTCTTTACATTCGTACAAAACTAGGATCGATCGCCTGAAGCGATTCATCATCTACCCTCATGTTTTTTTTCTGAATTTCAATAATATATATGTATCTACTCATTACAATTACGACGCTATTAGTTCTCGTAAAAATAAATAATAGTTTAAAAAAACTAAAAAAAACACGCTTTTATAAAAAATCCAACTAAAAAAACAAAAAATAAAATTTAATATAATAAAAAAAGCGTGGGGTGTATTCAAAGCGCTTTTTAAGATATTATATTATTAATTGAATACACCCCACGCTTTTTTTATTATATTAAATTTTATTTTTTGTTTTTTTAGTTGGATTTTTTATAAAAGCGTGTTTTTTTTAGTTTTTTTAAACTATTATTTATTTTTCATTTTTTAGTTGATTTTTGTTTAAATGTTTTTAAATACAAGCTTTTGAGATCCTGCATATCATGTAGCAGCAGAGTGCTAGCCAAGACAAGTAAAACGAGCCCAAACACGACGGGTCTATCTTGTTTAGTACAGGAGTTCCTATGGCCACCTTCCGACTCCATCATCAGATCAGCTCCATGGTACCATATTATTGCATTGTCACGCGATATAAACATACGAGCCCAAACACGAAGGGTCTATCTTGTTTAGTACAGGAGTTCCTATGGCCACCTTCCGACTCCATCATCAGATCAGCTCCATGGTACCATATTATTGCATTGTCACGCGATATAAACATACGGGCCCAAACACGAAGGGTCTATCTTGTTTAGTACAGGAGTTCCTATGGCCACCTTCCGACTCCATCATCAGATCAGCTCCATGGTACCATATTATTGCATTGTCACGCGATATACACATACGTGCAAAATTTCAGCTCAATCGGAAAACGGGAAGTCGGTCAAATTTAGGGGTCGGTTACAGACATACTGACTGACATACAAGTGAAGCTAATATAAAGCGTGTAATAAAACTAAGATGCAGCAACGTTTCATCAACTACCCTTTTCTTTATTCTGATCTTAACATATGTATGTTCTCATAATATTTTTTCGTTGTACAAAAACTAGGGGACTTAAACGTTTCTTCAACTACCCCATGTTTCTTTAGAATTTCAATATTATGTATACATTAGAATTATGATGCCAACACTTTTTCTATCGCACAGAGACTTGGAACCTGCATCATTTCGTAAACTATTCTCATGTTTCTTCTGAACTTCCATAATATAGTAAGCTTAAAGCCAAAGCTCTCGGCTAAAGTTCTTTCTTTGATTGATGCCAAAGGAGTGAATTTATTTATGGGAATTAAAAACGATACTATTCATACAAACAAAATAAGAATTCACCTTCATTTTCAAATTTTTGCAGTGAAACTTTTTTCGAATCGTTGTGATTTGAAACTTGATGAAACGAAAAAGCGACACTAAAAAGAGATAAACACATAAATCACACAAACACACAGATTAGATAGTCAATAAGACCGATGATTAAAGATAGAGCCAATTTGAACCGAAATAAAACTGATAATAATATTTTTAGACTCAAACAGTGAAAAATTGAGAGTTATACTTAAGAAGTAAGATGCAGGCTAAAGGAATTATGTACTGCACACGCGCAATTTTTTTTTTCAAATTTGTTACTCGTGCTTTTTGTCAAGTAATGAAACGGTAATCTAGGGGACTCATCTGGTTAATAAATAAGGTTGTCTAGAGTTTTAATCTCCCTTACGTAACACGCATACACTTTCGAACTATGTTCATACATCATAGTAATTCGATCGTTATCAAACTAATACCACGTATCTGATGGCCGCTAAATGGATTACTCCCGCGTTCGGCAGATGCCGCGTACCCTCGTCAAACTGTTAATAATTGCCACGCGCCGACCCAACTAAAATTTACTCTGCAATCGTTAGCAACGCACTATAAATACATTTTAATGGGATTTCTGGTGGTTTTAAGGTGATTTCGTTTAATTATTTGGTTTTTGCCGTTACCCCGTTGCTGGTTAAATATAAAGTTTACCAGGAAGAGGTCGCTATAAGTGATTAGACCGCCCTTTGTTTTACTATGAAGGTATTGTAACTATGCATTTTTGTTATAAGTGTATCAATAAATACAGCACAAAAATTAATTTGTTAAGTTTTTGCGACTACACATAATAGAACTAACTACGTTTTAACAGTTTTAAGCGCGGTATTATATTTTATTTTTATTTTGATTATTGAAAAGTGATTACGTCTAGTGACGTGTGGCCAAAACTTCGGAATAATATAAAAAATCAAACAAACTATCACGGTGAAAACTGTCAAAATGTTTTAATTTTTATTTTTTGGAATTTTAAGATTGTTATCAAGTAAGAATGAAATTATTAAACACTTCACACTGCGATATGCACTCATCGTGATGTTCTCGCGAGAACGCAAAAAAAGGAACCTAAGACTCACTTACTCATTTTTATTACCCTTGTTTTTCTAAAGTCCCGTGATGTTTTCGCAAGAATTTAGGTCTATTAGGTATTGATAAGGGATTTTAGGCTGGTCTCGCATCTGACATTTCCCAACGGCTCGGTGGTACGATTGAAGTTTCTCATCAGTGACCCTTTCGTGTATTACACATAGAGTAAAATATTTCAGGACACGATTAGGTTGATATATTCATGTAGATTTTATATTCTCGACTTCAGAGTCTAAAGCATATACGTCAGGTCATGGGGCTTACCATATTCTATTGCATACATAACGAGGAGTGTTCCTTAGAATTGCACGACCTGATTCATCCGTCCCCATTTTACCATCGGGCAACCAGACGCACCGGTCTGCGCCGTCGTTACATGGTGGAAACACCATCAGTCAGAACCAAGCGTTTCGCTTCATCTTTTCTAGTGCGCACAGAATAATAGGCCGGAGTCTGTTTTTCCTGATAAATACAAACTTGAAGTTTTCAAGTCACGAGTGAATAGGTATCTTCCAGGTAAACGTGCTCCATCCTAGACTGCGTCATCACTCAACATCAAGTGAGACAGTGGTCAAACGCAAACTTATACATCCATAAAAACACAAATATATAATAAAGAAGTGGTAACGCATGCCGGGGAAAGTATTTGGCTATAAGCCAAATAATAATTATGAAAACTTTATAAAATCCAACGAAGAAAGAACGATTTATAGAGTTTTTATTTCTTCGTTTTATTTCTTTGTTGAAATCCAGGAGAGAGGCTTAAGACCTACTTACCATCAACGGACTGGCGCCTTCAATTGTATATTATTACATCGTTTCAATTTCAAATACCCCATATTATAGCCGTGTAGAACATTTAACCTGTTATAATCCGTTCGATTACTATCTAAGTTAACATATTTTGGGATTTGGGATTAGTGATTTAGGCGAGGTAATAAATACCAAAGAAACGACGAAATTTTTTCAAAGTTAAAACATTATTGCCACAGTTAGGTCGCTAAAGGTCCCAGAGAAATGTAGATGTTATACCTACTGTTCAATTTGGAGCGTTGTTATTTTAAACAGCCTTATCCGGAGTCAAGTTTTCAAATGGCAACCCTACCCTACGTAACTGCACCGTACATCAAAGTAAACGCGGCGACTCAATTGCTTAAGCGTTTGTACACTCGACTGACTTTATACGAGTCCTTTGTTAGCCTGAACAGGGCTCAACAACTACACAAATTACATTTTATAAATAAAAGTTGAAAACAGCGTAATTTAATGTTTTATAAGGGTCAGATCATGTTACGTAGACCCCCTCTTTACCACTTGATGATAGAAAACTTATTAAAATATAATTATCGAAAGTAGTCACATCTAAAAATCATCCCTCAAAACAGTTTTTGAAAATTGTGAATTTAACAACATTTTTTTTTTAATAAAAATTTTCGTTACTTTAAATTAAAACGATAATTTTTAAAAAGCTATTGAAGTTAACTTAACGAAATTTTCAGCAATTATAGTAAAATATCTATAATTTCACATAAAATTCTTTTGGAAATTTCATTAGTTTATTATCATATTTTTTTATTAACTTTTAAATAAACAAATTGAAATTTTAATGACTTCTCAGTACGATAATCGTTTTTTTTTGGTAACACGCGCTATACATTTAAGTTCTTTATTTCAAAAGAAAATTTCACTGCCCGGTATTAGTTTAAATAATATTACAATTACACAATTATTTAATGAATAATCTTTACAGTTCAATTTTTTATATTTATTTTGGCATATTTATATTGTCATTTTGGCAAATTCCGTGCCCATCAATCCAATGTCGTTCTCTCCATCCGTCTGTCTGTGCATAATCACTCATATATTTCACTAGAAACTACTGGGACTATATGAATAAAAGGAGACGGGGTTTTGGACTAAAAAAAATTATGATTTGGGATATGGGTTTAAAAAGCGTTATATTTTTCTATTACAAAATGGAAACATCATCCTGAAATTGTATCTGGAAGAACAAATAAATAAGTTAAAGATTACTATAATAGATTTAAGTGAATGAATTTCAACAATAAATAATATGAAAACAAACCATACGATTGATTTATAATAAAAAACATATTATTTTGATTATAAAAAAATGACAACATAATAAAAATAAATTCTAAATTACTCTCATCTTTTTACAATCTGGGCTAAAGAATATATGAAAGCGCATCCGTCTCCTTTGGCAAGCTCATGACGATATACCTTAGTGATTTTTTGAGCCAATAGGTATAACTAACATCTCTAGTTATTTCGAATAAAAATCTAAAAAAAACATTAATATTATATTTGGAAGATAATCTATTTAAATACTAGACTGCATTATATAAATACGGAATATTTATAAAAACTGATTATATACAAACATCTTCATTTTTTATAACGATAATAAAAATAATTTTATTTTTATCTCGGAAAAGTTCACGCGAATGAAGATGTAATTTTTTGTAAGCTAAGAAGCGTTCTTTATAATAGTTTTCGGGTGAATAAGCTGAGAAAAATTATAAAAAGACTGACCTAAGATAAAACGGGCCTAGGTCATAAAAGGTGAGTTCATTTGTGAGTGCTCCATCGAGAAAGATTTCTTCCCTCCCCTCTACCCCTTTACGTGTCACAATGGATGTCCTCTGAAACTAGGCTACCGTTAAGAGTCACATACAATACACGCTGCGATGTTCTGAATTGTTACATTCCTTTTGACATGGAATTTAATAATGTTCTCATTATAATACGTCTACGTGTCTTAAGTACTTGTAGCTAGTACATATCTGTATTTTTTTATTTTGTATCAGTCGATAAATCATACGTTTTATATACCTGAGCAAATTAAGGTTATATGTTAGGGACGAAATGCGTGTGCATTGGATCTTCTCAATCTTATCCCGCCGTCTCCCTTCCATCATCGGACAACCAGAAGCACTGGCATACGGCACCGCTATATGGTGGACATACCACCTATACGAACAAAGCGCTTTGAGTCCACCTTCATTATACGCACCGCAAAGGAGTGGAACACACTGCCGGAGTCTGTTTTTCCCGAAACCTAGAACCTGTGTGTCTTCAAGTCTCGTGTGAATAGGTACCTTCTAGGTAAGCGTGCTCGATCTTAGACCATATCTCCGCTCAAATCGAGCGAGATAATGGTCAAACGCGAACCTATACGTGATAACAAAAAGAAAAAAATATACAAATGAAAGCTCTGCTGCTGCTAAGCACCCTAGTAAATAACGGAGAATTTGTTACCATACCAGGAATCAAATGGGACTTTTGCGTTCGAGTTAAGCAGGCGGTCAAAGACTTGATACCACGTGTAGAAAATGCTGGATCTCACGTGAGTGATGACTAAGAGGTTCTCAAAATAAAACGATATTTATAGTTAACGCAGTCCTATGCATTTGCGGATACAACAAAATGTGCGACGCGTCGCGTTCAGATGCTACCAACAGATGGTCAACTGCTCGGGGTAGGGGGTGCACTGCGCTATATACTCAACCCACAGATATTCGTTTATACATAAGTATGTATTTAATTATGTACGTATATTTATATTACTAAATTTTATTTTAAATAAAACATTAATTTATGCAGGTCTTGCTTGGCGTGTATCAACTACACCACGCAAACACGGACGCTGTATATCTAATAAAAAATATTTAGAATATTTAAATTAATCAAAACTCTCAATATAAGTTAATTTTCAAATCTTGGCTGTTTTTTTAAACTAAGCAATAAAACGTCAAAAACCGAGAAATAATAACATGTGGCGCCATCTATTTATTTAGAATTCAGATACATGTTTAGAGGGACAGACAGTAAATAAAAGAATATCGAAATTATGGGGCCGGAAGATTCTTTCGGGTATATAAGGAGCGTAAGGCGCACCTACCAGGGAGTTCAGTTGAAGACAGCAAAGCGACAAGCGCGATACAAGAGAGTTGGAAAAAGAGTTAAGTAGAAGACAGCGACGAGTTTTGTGAAGAGTTTACTGGGCAGTTCAGTGAAGGGGCAGTGTAGTGTAGTTTGGGAGCAGATCCAGAAGCGAGCTACAAGCGGTAATTTCGGAGGTGAACACTGCAGTAGCAGAAGGTGGTCTGCGCAATATCGGCGACGGTATTTTGAGTGAGACATCCTATGGTCGGGACAGTGCGTCGTTAGTTGTGCGTGTAGGGGCAACCCTACAAACACTTAGGGCTGTGTGAGTTAATAAAAGCGTTTAGTTAAAAACTGGTGTTTCCTTCCAATCCTAAGCGCGTACTCCCGCTCGCATGTAATATTATCTAGTAATATAACTTATTAACAATAGTACAATAATTTACCACTTTTTATATTCATTTTTTGCAGATGTTTCTTCGGTTATGGTGGTTGATGGCGGCAGCCGTGCTGGCCGTTGCAGCAGACGATGAACCCAGTCTTGATGGACTGTACGTGCCAGCAGCTGGTAAGTAAATTAAAATTCTATTAATATTATAAACGAGAAAGTTTGTACGGATTGAGGAGTTGCTATACTGATATTTTTATATTTCCCGCGCTATTTCAGTCTTTACTTTCATTAGCTAGATTTTACATCAAAATAATATAAAGGATACATTTTGTAACATTCTGTGCCTAGGCGAGGCGAGTAGCATTTGTCATCGCCGTATGTACGATCCGAAGGCGGAAACATGTGTTAAGACAAACGTTGTTGACGGTTATATTTATTGCAAATCAGGACAAACACAGAAGTCGCGGCTGAGTCATTTTATATATTTTTTATCAGTTACAATTATTACTTTTACTTCTTATACCTCTATTATTCATGGCAATAATAAAATAAATTACCCAATTCGATAAACAAACAAGCAATATTGCGATCATTAAACGCCTTACGACGTAATAAGCTTAGAGCTTAAACCAATAAAACGTCTTCACAAAAATAAAGATCAGATATTGCTTCCCCAATAAAATTGTAACTTAATTACAGCGTAGCGTTCGAGCGTAGTGGATAAACGTAGCAGCGTAGCAACCGTTACGTAGCGCGTAATAAGTCGGCAATGATCATTTAGGTCAATCGCATTCCATCTCCTAGCGTTAAAAACCATTTACTAAGGAGGAAGAATGGTAAAAGAAAGATTTTCTTGATAATTGCTGATGTAAACTGCAGCCTGGATTATGAAATACATTCGATTGTCATTTTTTCTGCGTACTAAAATTATTCATACTAAAAGCGTAACTAAAGTGCTGTCTATACCATATTAAATCTGTAAATGGTTCGGGTTTGTACAATGCGTTTTAATATATGAAAAAAGTTGGGGGGGCTAATTCGGACCAGCAGATTCCGAAAACAATTTTCAGAACTTTTGTATGCGTCTCTATCTTTTAGAGCATCATGTGAAAACTACTGAACTGATTTAAATAAAATTCGACAAAGAGTTAGCTATCCCAGGTCAATACTTGGGATACTTTGTATCCCGTTAAATAAAGTCGTTTTCTTGGTATAGACGAATATAGCTAAAAAGATAGCGCTGCGGTTACCATTTTTATGCTGCCGTTTAAAATCACTGACAATAGGTCATCGTCCTAGCAACACCAGGTAGTAGGGTATTTGCCCGACTGGAAGACTACCACTCCTAGAGTCCTAGTCTAGAGTTTGCCGCCACAACAACCTTGAATTGTGTTCCAGCATTAGTGACCAGGTTCCAGTTTCGCTTAAGAAAGCAGCAGCGCATTTGTGGCACCTTTGGTGTTGCAAATGTCCCTAGGCGATGGTAACCGCTTTCCATCAAGTGTGCCGTCTGCCTGTCTGCTGAACTCGTGCAATAAAAAAACGCGCACGAGGTTTTGCTGGCATGCTAGTTATACTTTTACATAAATAATTATGTTGTTTACAGAATAGGAGGGCGGCGTCGGTAAAACATATTTTTGCGTGTGCCAAGCCAGTTATTGCTTTGCCCCGATAACGGCTATTATTAACGATGACAACTTGAAACGGTATATCATCAAAACATACGTTACAAATGAGTTTTTCTTCTTTCTTATTCCCTTCCCTTGCATTTAATGACGTACAATTTATGGCGTATCATCAGTAAAGCCCTTGATAGTATTACGAGTTGCAGGACTCGAATTAAAATGCCGTTGGAATTATTATAGAGTTTATTGGAACTATACAAACTCGTATAAGACAGGTACAAATATAACCGAACGCAATAAGTCCAAACGTAATGTTTTGCATTACGTTTGGACTTATTGCCGACCGTAATTCAAATACACGTGCAAAGTCCGTCACTAAATAGATTACCAAATGTACACAAGTCTTGCTTCGCTCGTGGTTATCGCTTGCCTGCCTGATCCCTCAATCGGGGCATTGCTTTATACTGCACAGATGCAATATGTCTGACCGGACGCGTGGAACGAATTTCATAGAATCAGTTAGTACTTTTAAATCCGAGACACCTGGCAGTGACCACAATACGACAATAGACCGTAAAAGATTACATACAATACACAATGAACTTTTTTTTTAATAACACATTTTGAACACAAAGTAAACAAAAGAAATCCAATTGCCGAAAGGTAATAAAATGTCTACAGGTATGCAGGATTGAATTTGTCTTTTGTCGGCGTTCAGGTCGTAACAATAGTAAATAATTAGGTTTTTCAGAAGGGTCTCATAGATATCCTTCGGGATTGACCGCACGGCTGTAAAATTTCCTGTGTTGCAAATGACCTTAGGCGATGGAAACCGTTTTGTATCAGATAGGTCGTCTGCCTATCTGTTGTACTCCTGTTTCTCTGTCTTTTAATAGTAACTAAAATTGTTTCGGAAGCGGTGGTAGAATCATAATTTTTCTTACATTCCGTTGAACGACAGTAGCGCTCCGTCAGCGGGACTTTTTTCGTGAGACAGATTATATTCATATGTCAAAAATGTCACCATGACTGTCAGTCAATAGAGTCATGCCATTTTTGATATAAAATTATTTATTTCGTTCAACATTTGCTGTTCTCACCAAGAAGTCCCGCTCTTTGTTTAGATACGTCTCTCGCCTCGTAATTTGAATTGAAAAAGAGCAGAGGAAACTGCTCCTTTTATACTATTTAGATACCTGTTCTTGTTTAAGGTCTTGTTTATTTGTCTATTTTGAGTGATCATATGCTCTGACTACCGCTACGACTTAGTATCTGTCGCGTCACGTTTTATCCACCAAATTATTGATGTATAATTTAGCACAGTTAAAGCCTATATTCAATGCATGAACGTGATGCTAAGTACTAAATACAGTTAACAGATATTGGTGTTAGAGCTGTCGGTAAGATCGGGGGTTTTTCTATATCATCAAAAATGTCCAATCCCAACGTGTTAATATAATAATTTATAATGATTAACATATTGATGTGTACATCACGTAATCGATAAGGTTTCTGTATAAATAAAATATATTAAGCCTTTCATATTTTTACAATAAAATAACACATTCAATATTTTATAGGTTATGAAGCAAAATGTCTTTTGTTGCATGTCAGTGACGTGGCACACAGAATGTGGTAATGCTAGGCAAGCACTCTAGCGAATTGTATTCGAATAAAGGATTCGATACAAATTGTTACAGGAGTATTTATTTTAATTTTAAAGTAACATATTTATTGTTGTTTTTATTAAAATGTATTTATTTCTTTTATATTCTTTTTATTTAATACATAAGTAGATTTAGTTCAATTAATTATTATTATTATTATTTTATTAATAAAATTGGGTCGTTTTCTTGTTAAGCCAAAAGGAATGTTTGCACTGAAAATCAGCGTTGTGTCAGATATAATTCCGACACAGCAATATGCTGAGTGCAAACCTTGTTTGCTGAAAATGCGGCGTATAAATTTTCAAAGTATGCTCTGTGTATAAAAATGTATAAGGAATGTAATTACGTCGCTATATCTACAAATAAAGCTTCTCTTTCTTTTATTTCTTTCTTTGTATATATAATCTAAGTTAAATTAAGAACAATTAAGTAAGCAAGTAAATACATTGAGAGTACCAATACTCCCCTCACGGCGATTGAGGCATGGGCTCTCGCCAGTGGTGCGTCACCCTATCCAAGGTGTAAACATCATCGACGCACCACTCAACTTACTTTAACCCCCACAGTGTTCTAATGAATTACAAACTAAATTGGTAATAATACTAAGTATGAATTTAATTTGGTCGAGCTCCGTTCAAATTAGTATTAAACTAGGGCATTGTAATTTAGCGTGTAAAATGCGAGACGTAAATATTTTTTGTAAATATAGGCTAATTTATAGGCATCCTATAAACTAATATGAAAGCATTTTTAATTTGCTAATAAATCGTGATATTAGAGTTATTGTTGAAATCCATAATAAAATTTAGGAAAACAATAAAAGGTTTTAACTAAAGAAATTCCATTTTCCCTGATGTTGGATATTTTTTTTATTTTGTTTAATGTTTTTTTCATTGCTTAAACACGAGAGACCAGCTGAAGGCCCATAATGCAAAGTGGTTACCGTTGCTTATGGATATTTGCAGTACTGGAGATATTGCCAATGTACTGTCGGCTTCGAACAGGTACTGGAACCTGACCACCAGTGCAGAACACAACTCAAGGTTGTTATGTTATGGCGACACACTTTGCTTTCAAATAATAAAACGTCAAAAAGCGAGAGGACTATAGTGTTTATAGTAATCTAATATTTAAAGGCATTTCTTAGTTAGGTTTATTACTAGGTAGTGTATGTGATATAATTCTTCCATGATACATGGCAAAATAAGCTACTGACGGATGAATGTCACGTGACAAAAATAATGCAAAATTAGAAGATTGACGGGTACTTGCGTAAAGGTAAAACTAAAATAAGATGGATGGATTGTCTGAAGGATGACATGATATTTTTTTTAAATTCCAGTTCAGCAGTCAGGCAGATGACCCACCAGATGGAAAGCGGTTACCGTCGCCTATGGACATTTGCAACACCAAAAGGTGCTACAAATGCACTGCTGCTCTCTTAAGGGAGACTGAAACCTGGCCACTAATGCCGGAACACAAACCAAGGTTGTTATGGCAACATACTTTAGACCAGGGGTAGTCATCTAGTCGGGCAAATGCCCTACCACCTGGCTGTGGGGCGTTATGTCGCCTCTTACGACAGGCCGCCCGGCCTCAGGAACTTGTATTCTTTCTCCGTTCCTGCACTGATTTGTGGTGTGACAAAGATATATGCCAAAATAGAGGAGTATGGAAGGATAAGACGCATTGTGCCGACCCCAAACAATTGTGGGAAGGTGAAAGAAAAGAAGAACTCATGGCATAAAAAAGTTTGACCTATAAACAAAACCTTGAAATAAGGCTGTAAGTAATCGTTATCATTCACATTTTGTTAAAACAACTGCTCGTTTATTATATTAAAAGCGTTACCAAGTAACTTTATAACTCCAATACTTAGGCCGTGTTTTCTTCGTTTAAAGTATTTTGGTTAATTTAAATAATTCAAGGAAACGGAAGGGCTGCGTTCAAATATTTGTTTTAATTTAATTTTAATGTTTGTTGTTTTATCATTAAGATGAAATATTTGGAGTTAAAAGTTATATTAATCTTAGTATTTGCTAATTTAAATTTTGATTTTGAATTTTGATTAAAAACTTTGTTATTACTTCTGTGTTTGTTTAATAAGTTACTAGGTCTTGTGGTTGGCCTGGAGCCCGGGATTATTAACTTATTTGATTTATCTACGTCAGCCTCGTAATCGTAAAACTAAAGAATATTGGCAAAATTTCACGACATTCGGTTTAGGTGCTGAACTAACTGTAAACCAGTAAAATTAACAAAGTCATTTATATTAAATAAAAATTCATAAGTATACTGGTCTTATTGTCATTATTGTAGTTTTGAAGTTTTTCATTAATACTAAAAATTTCATGTTTTAAAGCTTAAATATTGTTACGTGTTGCGGGACTTGAATTAAAATGCCGTTGGAATTATTATAGAGTTTATTAGAACTATACAAACACGTATAACACAGGTACAAATATAACCGAACACAACAAATCCAAACGTAATGAAGAAGGTCGTAATTCAATAAAACGCGCAAAGTCCGTCACTATTAGATATCTGATTGTACACATATCACGCCCTGATCGTAGTAGTCGCTGAACTGCCGTCTCTCTCCATCAGGCCGTCGTTTTATACCTCACAGATACAAATGTGTCCGTATGATTCTCAAGCGACCTTAATCGAGTACAATAAAACAATGGGCTGTTCTCTAGAAACATATGCCAATCAATAAGTAAACAAAAGAAGACAATCATAAAAAAATTACAATTAGTTTAAATGCCGCCGGGTAATAAATGTGCTTCCACAAATCTATACGTGGAATATGTCTTTGTCGGCGCCTAGGTTGTAATGACGATATATTATATAAAATAAGACGTCCCGAAATTTAGAATCTCTCCCATCCCTAGTCACACTTTATTTTGCTTCTACTGCGTGTGAACTGCACACACAGACACATGTTTTTACTGGAGTATCAAAAAATCCACTACAAATCCAATTCATTGGAGTCATTTAACATTTTCCCGCAATATTTTCGGGGCGGGAATACAATAGTATACAGTAATAACACGATCACGAAGGCTGGCGATTACATTAGGTATCATTATTTCTTAAAACTAGAAGGTAAACAGCAATGAATAAAATACCTATTAAATAAAATAGGATTTTGTAGGATCCATATTATGCAAAATCTGGTTTGACAGCCTCTATAGATGAGTGGACTAAGGTTATGTCGGCCTACCTGACTGCAGCGCAGAGCTTCCAGATTCGATATTTGACGTGGTAAATTACTTAAACGAACATTTCGTAAATTATTATTATTGGTGGCAGTTGACAAAATAGAGAGATGAATGGCAGAGAGTAGAGTAGTGCGTATTGGTGCAATATGTATTGAGCTCTATACCACGTTCCTTCCGACGCCTAGCTGCTAACTGTGTGAGCTATGAACGTCGGCGGTATGGCGTGGAGAGGTGTGCTCCGGCGGGTAGGTCAGGGGATCCTCTCTGTTCGCAACAATTCTAGTCTGGGTGTTCGGGATTGGCTCCAGAGTGGACCATTATATATTAATTACTCTTAGTACTCTTTTATAAGAATAATTTGCTAAGCTCGGGATATATATACAATGTGTTTGTCAGACGATTATTTAAAAAATCTCTGTAATTCTCAGCCTAAATTATCGTGAGTACAGTCAAGGGAAGTCACTAGTAGAATAGAAATAAATCTTACCAACGAATAATCTAAAATAACAGCCCTTTGATGAATAATGAAATAGGAAAACAGATTCCACTTAAAAAATAAAGCGCTTTTTCCAACGTCACGCAGCGGCAAACCGAGCGGCCTTTGAGCTGCGATAAAACTATTTTTAATTAACGAACTCATTAAAATTCACGTGCAAACTACTCTTTTATAACGAGCAAAAAGAACCTTCCACGCCACTCTCGACTAATTTATACGATGGTGTCAGTATTAACGCGGGAATGTGAAGGTTTTTTCGCCATGCCTATTACTCGCGTATTTAAAATGCTAAAAACCGAGTCAGGTAAGAAGTGAAAACAAACTAATTTAGATTTTTTTTAAATTTCTTGTTTCTCTGTTTGTCTGTCTGTTTGTACCGGCTAATCTCCGAAACGAATAAACCGATTGAAATGAAATTTTGTATGGTGGTAGCTTATATCCCTGGTCAACATATAGGATACTTTTGATTCCGAAAAATTAAAGAGTTCCCGTGGGATAGTTAAAAAGCTTTAATTACTTAAACAGCTTATAACAGACTGAAAGTAATCTCTGCAACATAACATAATAAAAGCGGATATTTTGACAGGGTGTGGTTTTGGTTAGTTTTATCTTATATATATAAAGGTGATAAGTTTGTTTCTTTGTTTGTTTGCGTGAACGCGCTAATCTCAGGAACTAATGGTCTGAATTGATTTTTTTTAAGTGTTAGATAGCCCATGTATCGAGGAAATTTATAGGCTATATACCATCACGGTAAGAGCAATAGGATTGGAGCAGCAATGAAGAATGTTTCAAAATCGCGGGGTTTTTTTAACTTACTTTTTTTTAACTATTCCACGCGAACGAAGTCACGGGCAGAAGCTAGTAATAAATACATTTTTAAACAAATTTCACACACAAGAAAAGAAGGCGCAAAACCACGACATACATAATCTATAGTAAACAATTAATACCGCTATTGTACTCATCAGACAACTGTTTATCCCTTTATGCGCCCACAAGATATAGAAGAGGCTGCAATTGCTGCAACGTTTAAAATATTGTTACGTGCTATGGGTACCGATATTGGAAGGAAACACCGATCTAAAAAATATGTCTTTATTTAAGCCAATGCAAGTATAACTCACACTGTACAGTCAGTCCGATACGCTGTCCACGTCCGGAATAAAACTACACTCGACCACAGTCACGAATCCATAGATAACACAAACCAGCTCCTAGGCTTCTTTATCCTTATCTGTTGTACGTCGCTTATTTACCTAACAAAGCGACACTTTAGTAAGCAGTAGAAGTTAAACACAAATAATCAATTATTCCATGAAAGTAACTATTAAGTTGTGAATGCTGTAAAATGTAAGGAAGATGGCGCTTTGTTACGGTACCTATTTTAAATTATTTTTATTTTAAATATTTGTTTTTGCAGATGTAAAATTTCAATATTTGAATTGTCAAATTATTAATTTATAGTTATTCGTAAACTAAAACAAAGTATAATATCTTTATACTTGGAAACAATCCAATAATTGTTTGAAAACAATCAGATAATTATAAGATAATTATAATTTAGAATAAATCGATCTGCATCATTGACCCTTTAGATAGATATTATAAAAATGAAGAATGTGTTCTTTTTAAACTATACCGGTACCTACCTACTTTACTACTACTACCTACTTTAGCTTAAATAAGTTATTTGTCAAACACACTTTGAACACACTTCTTCTAATTTCACAAACAAAGCAATGTATGGACATTGCTGAATTGAAGTAACATTTTCAATTATTAATATTTAGGGTGCTTTCCCTGTAACTTATATATTTATATCTTATATATTGTTTTATTTACTATTTATATATATCAAACTGATACTAAATAGTGATGATATATACTCATATTATAATGCATCATGCAAGCCGTTCTAAAATAAACTAGTAAAATATTTTTATAATATAAACTCAAAAAAAAATACATTGAGGACATGATTAAAGATTTGTTTATATAGTCGCGATATCGGTTCGCACAAAAGTGTTCGCTTAATATTATTGTACAATTAAAATACGTGCGGCGGAGAAACTAGGTAATTGCTTTTCGACTGGGATAGAAATATCAAGAAAGTTTTCAAGTTATAATCTAATTACGATTATTGTGCGTTTTATGATTTTGACTATTTGCTAATGATTTGGACATGATTTATTATTGGCTTGTAAGCGCAGTGAATACAGTGTGTGTAAACAAATATTCTCAATGAAAATGTTAAGTATATGTTGAACATAATAAATTTACATTTTGCGAAAACCCGGCACGAAACGCAAATAGGTATTTCACATTATCTACGTTTACAAAGGCGTAATTCAGCGAACTTTTTTCTATTCAACGTTCAAAGGAATACCTTCGCGAAATATTCCATTATAATATCGTAGAGTAGCTCTTTGTTATATTTGTCAATAAACTATACCCTACAATAGATTATGTGTACTTTGTGTTCAGCTTATATATTTAGTACATGATATAACAAGAGCTCGTAAACATCCCACTCTTAGGATCGGGCCTCTCCATTTTTTACAGGAATAGAAACTACACCCACTATGTTTTTCCAAGGCGGGTAGGCGAGTGTAATATATCGATTATCTTAATGTCAAGATTTCATCATTATATTTTATTTTACCACGTGGTAAATGTAATTTGCATATTATATTAGGTCAGTCAGTCCGGTTTGAGATGCCAGTGCATTAATCTCTAAGCTTAAGCTAATACAAAGCTTACATACAAAAGCCGACTTTATTTCTGATTCATATGAAATTATAGCATATACTTATTTGTAGTGGAACACTTACAAGCCAATAGATGGCGCTGTGCAATAATAGAGGTCATAAACGTTACCCGAAACATACAAATAATATAAAAAAAAACAATTATAACACACGGACCTGCCGGCCTGCGAGGAACAACTTTACAACATTGGTCTCGTTGGAAGATTTTCCTTTAAGTTGGAGGAGCATTCCATGACATCTCCCCCCTCCAACCGTTAGGATCACTCCCTTCATATTACCGATAAGTATAAACTGTATTATTACTACTGGAAATTTTCTCGCGCCTTTAATACGTGTACCCCAAAACCTACCCAAGTGTTGAAACATATGTGTCCTGGAGTTTATTACCTGTATCAAAAGTACTCATATTTTATGCGTAACAAAATATAAATTTATATGATAAAATCAGTTCAAACTCGCGTAAAATTTGAACCCATATTCGATAGGATTTATCCTTTTTTGCAAAAATGGAATCCTTATTATCGTAACATCCATACCTCCTTTACCATATTTTACCTTTATTTATGTAATATCATAACTAATATCCCTAAACAACCAATTGGACAGCGATTCTACTGGAGTGACGTAGAGGAGAAAGACCTGTAGGTATGTCCTTCAAAAGCAAAAGAGAGATAAAGATAAGTGTAAGATTTCCGTTACAGAAGTCAATACTCAATACGGTCCATCCGTTCAACCACAGAAATTAGTTATAGAAATTTTAAAAGATGGAATACTACCCACACTACAATTTTATTATAACCAAGTTGAAAATTTATAATTTACTTTCGACGCTTCATTGTGCACACGATTAATTCCCAACTCAATGACGTACTCAGCAAATAGTAATGTATTAACCACATGCAAACAGTTCGAATCTGCGTAAACTGTTATCCAATCACTATAAATTATCAATGTACATATGTATGTTCGTGTGAATATAACAACGACTTTACATGCTTTTAAAACATAGTCGGTACGCTTATATACAAACAGATGCGAATGGTGTTAGCAGTTTAATTTGTTGAATATAAAACGTATAAAACTCTGTATTTATACGTACATGATATCAAACATGCTGTATGTATTGGTATTGGTAATATATTGGTATTCTATAAAAGTGTCTGGATCTTTCTAAGTATTAAATTTATAAAATTAGTGCTAGTATGAATATTTAAATTGTACAGTCCTATCTTTTTTCTGCTCCACCTACGTCGCCAGAGTCCTTTGAAACTAGGTTGCCTGGAAGAGATCGCGTTTAGCGATAAGGCCGCCTGTTGTTTCGCCAAGAAGTATTGTAACTATGCATTTTGTTATTGTATTTGTTTGATAAGCAGTTAAGTGTTATCTATCTATGTATATATTACGAGTATATGTCACTGATGAATGAGAATTTGTAGTAGTGCACTATATCGAGCCGTTACCTTTGATTTATCGGAAGCTACATTTGTACGTTAACATTTTTTCGTTGCAAACGATATTATAAACTATTTGCTATTTTAGACTTTAAATTGTTTGTTCACAAATTTTTAGTTTTTAGATGAGACGGAGTGCTCTCTCACATGTTACATTCTATACATTTTGTGTATGACGTTTTTGCCACCAGCGTGACGATATATTTCTAGTTTATATTAACGGGCGGACCCCCACTCCTCCAGTAGCCTTGAAATCGTCATACAATGTATCTATTGCCACGCGTGTGCGCACTTTCCCTTATATTTGAAGTGATCTTTACGCTTACATAATTTTAAGTGACTACTGCACAGTCGTATAAAGAATCAGAAGAAAATTATCAGTTAAAATTTACTACACGCAAGTCTAATCCATTATTATCTGCACTCCCTTCCGCCGACTACGCATATCGCGCAACCAAATGCTAGCCGTGGACGATAGATTCTAGCTAAATCAATTCCTCTTTCGTAATTTGGCTAATGAAATGGCTACGATAAAATATGAGAGCCCCACTGCTGGGTTCGTTTTAGGGTATACGAGTATATCCTTGTCCAAGGTAGAGTTGGACATTAATGTCGAAGTGCTAATTTTCTCACCATATTTTCCTTCGCCGACAGCACGTATTTACCGTAAAAATATTAGCCCGGAAAATCCTTAAGCATACTAAATAGGACAATAAACAAGAGAGCATAAAAGGAAAAGGTATAATGCGACGAATCCAAATTGTTGATAAAAGCTCAAAGAAGAAAGTTAGAGACGCAGTTCAGGTTCAATTTTTAAAATATTCACCCTTCGCTAGTACTATCTATAATTGTATATCCTGAAGGATGCGACAAGTAGCTCGCTCCCTTGAAACGTAAAAGATTGAATTTGTAACGATATAGGTGAAATAAACAAGTTGAAAAATCTTCCGCCGTTCCAATTTAAACTCTCACACTCGAAAAAGGGATCTTTCAAAAATAGGTATTTTGTTTGCTCTATAGGAATATTGAAGAACCTTTACTGGGTTTTATATTATAACAATAATATACAACCCAGTAAAGGTTCTGCAATAATTTTATAGAACTAATATTTACGAGAAATATTACTATCTATTTATTAATTTCTATTCAAATAAGTGCTTTTTTGTTCTTTCTTTCTATAATATACAACACACATACAACAACAGATGGTTGGAGGGACATATATACATAGTATGATAATAGTACTAGGGTTCCGTTTTAACAGAAATGGTTAAATAATATCTCAAAATCATATTACTGTAGGCATTTAATTTAACTAATATATATATACTCGTAGATGAAAAATATGGGCTAATTTTCCATTTAATTGTGAAACGGCTCAGGTGCAGCCTGCGTCAGCTAACCAGCTAACCTCATAATACCATTACGAGTTACAAGACTCGAATTAAAATGCCCTTGGAATTACTATAGAATTTATTAGAACTGTACAAACAGGTATAACACAGGTACAAATATAGCTGGACAGAACCAGTACAAACTTGTTGAGAACTTTTTAGTTCGTAACAGGCTGGTTTATGTTAAATACAGAATTGTCTGTTTGCAACTGACTGTGTCATTGAAACTGTATTGTAACAAAAAAACTGCACGATTCAATAACACGCGCAAAGCCCGTCACTATATAGTTTATCAAATGTAGACGTCTTGCTCGTATCGTAATCCTCGCTTGACTGCCTCACCCCTCCGTTCGGGCATTGTTTTATACTAAACTATACATTACAACAATCGACCGCGTGGATTGAATTTTCCACGAAAACGTAATCTGCACACCTGCGGCCATTAACGAGTACAATAACAATAGGATATTTTCTTAATTACAAATTTTAAACACAATCTAAACAAAAGAAGTGCACATTCTTGAAAGGTAATAAACTGCAGGTGTGCATACACTTTAACGGCGTGTAACAATACATATAATTATGTATAACGATGCCATCAAAAAGAAATAAGTATAATATACGTTCCATTGAAAAATAATCTCTATTACGTATAGTACAAATATTTTTCTAATAAAAAAACATTTAACAAAGCCAAGTATAGCCGTAATTCCAAACATAGAATACAATACATAATACGCGGGTGTGTATGTATAACATACAGACAGCCGTGGATTTTTGACCTAAATAAACATTCGCGAGATTTGGCGAAAAAACGGATTTACTCCACCCCGATTGTCAACACGATATACCGCACACAAAGGCCGATACGGAATCTGAGGCAAATAAAAAGAAGGTTTCCAAGGAATATTGGTGTCTTAAGGAAACGGGTCAGATGTACTAAAGTTGTGCTGAAGAGTTTCGTTTTGATTCACGTTCTCTTGTGAAACTCAAGATCTAAAAGAGCGTCTTTATTCAACATTCAAGCATACTTTTCCATACTCCTGTATTATTTGTTCCTGCCAGCAAACAAGCTTCCATCTTTAATATGAAAGAATATGTATTTGTATTATTTAAAAAAATGTGTGTTTGCAGTTCACTTTTTTATTGCAGTAATTCAGCAGACAGGCAGACGGCCCACTTGATGGAAAGCGACTACCATTGCTTATGGACATTTGTAACACCAAAGGTGCTACAAATGAGCTGCTGCGCTCTTACAGGAGACTGTAACCTGGTCACTAATGCCGAAACACAATTTAAGGTTGTTATGGCGACATATTTTAGACCAGGGGTGGTATCCATCCAGTCGGGCAAATGCCCTACCACCTGGCACATGCAGTAGAAGTGAAACTTCAGAGAATATACTAACAGATAATTCTTCTCTAACGTTTATTAATATAGATATAATTCCTTTAGCCTACATCCGTCGACATAATATTATAATTCAAAATAAACTGCATTAGAATCACTTTCAATCTTTCACTGTCTTAGTCTAAAAAAAATATTATCAGTTCTATTTCGGGCCAAATTCGACCTATGTTTTTTTTTTAATCGCTAGATTTCAGCAGACAGGCAGACGGCCCACCCGTTTAATCATCGGTCTTATTGAGTCTTTAATATGTGGTGCACAATATAAAACTCGTATCTCATTCTCTCGCAGGTTTAGTCCTATATATTTATCTGTTTATCACTTTTTAGTGTCGCTTTTTCGTTTCATCGAGTTTCAAATAACAACGATTCTAAAGAAGTTTCACTTCAAAATAAAATCAAGTAAATAAAAAATGTAGAAAAGACTGTTTCAAATGGGATGGTATGGGATAACTTGCGTAAATACAGAAATGAACATCGTGATTCTCAGAATAAAATTATTATTAAATAATAAAAGGGTTGAATATATTGTTATATTTTTTTTAAATAATGAATGGGTTCGCGTTTGACCGACATTGCGCCTGATGTCAGGCGGAAATGCAGTTTAAGGTGGAGCACGCTTATCCAGAAGATACCTGTTCACGCGAGACTTTAAGACACCTAGATTATATTCTTCAGGAAAAACAGACGACGGTAATGAGTTCCACTCTTCAGCGGTGCGTATGATGAAAGTGGAAGCATAGCGTTTCGTTCGTTTCGTTGGTATTTTCACCATATATCGGTGGCGTGACTGCGTACGTCTGCTTGTCCGGTGGTAAAATGGTGAGGGAGAAACCAATTCATATACTTCCGAGGCACACTCCCCGAAGCGTATCCTATAGAATACCGACAAACTAGCGACTTTACGTCGATGACTTAGGCTTTGAAGCCTGTCATCGAATAGTCGGTTATCGCCTATCAGTTTCCTAGTTCTTTTCTCTATTGACTCGAGTGTCTCTAACTGGTATTTAGCTGAGCCATCCCAGAGATGAGAGCAGTATTCCATTCAAGACCGTACTTGTGCTTGATAAAGATAATATAATTGAAGTTAATTAACATTAAAATAAACATTGGCGAAGTCTTAAAGGCTGGAAACCTTTACATAAGAGATTTTATAATATTCTTTCAAAGACGTAATTAAATGCTACAGAACCACACAATTTAACGGAAAAAAAAAGAAATTCCTGCTTTGTTACGATACCGTATAGGCGTGTGACAACATATTGATGTTCCCTAAAAACGCTTACAAAACAGACATGACATGAAAAACGAATTTAGCTCACACACAAATACAACTGTATTTACATATCGTATGTATGAATTATTTTAACATTGGGTGTAATCATTCATGAATATTCAATAACGATGATGGATTGTACATTCCTATTTACTACTACATGGTTTTTAAATAAAATCTTATACTAATACATAAAGCTGAAGAGTTTGTTTGTTTGACTGAACGCGCTAATCTCAGGAACTAGTGGTCTGATATAAAAAATTCATTCAGTGTTAGATAGCCCTTTTATCGAAGAAGGCTATAGATTATATATCATCACGCTTAGACAAGTAGGAGCGAAGCACCAATGAAGAATGTTTCAAAATCGGGGGGTTTTGAAAACATATTCCATTCCATTCGAAATTCGACCATAATAATTAATGTGACTATACTTCTATAATCACAGATTTCGCCAAGGCTACACCGTTAATTTGACTTTAACAATAAACAAAAGAGTACCTATATATGCGTGTGTGTGTCAAATAAATGATAGTATGTGTAATGATTTTTTTTATTAATTTAATGTATGTTTTATGCATAATTAAAAAAAAATATTAGCATTCGTAGCATCTTTTCTATATTAACAATAAGTGTGCGAAATTTTATGCTCCTCCGTCCGCGCACTTTTTGTTAAAAGGGGTACGTAAGTAAGTTTTTGTTGTGTTTTTGCTTCACATATATATTTATTTAAATATTCAATTTAACATAGTTCTACTCAATTTGAATTTTAAAAGATATGAAGAAAACTTATTCTCCGTAAACATTAAAAAAGGCTATTATACTAAACAACAGCCTTTCTAGTGTCATCGGTTCTAAGTTTTCAAATATCAAGACCTAGAAGATATTTCATCACAAGTAACTCTCAAATATTGGATATAATAAAAACAAATGAAGCTTAACTCTACCCTTATAAAATGATGATAAACAATAACGGTTTGGGGCTTAGCAATACGTTAAGAATAGGCACTTCTAAATTATGTAACGTGAGTGTTTTCGTACGATAAGTCCCTGGCAACATCGTTGACTTTAATATTGCCAGTCCATATATAGTACCAGTTTTAGCAAATTTCTGTTGTATATTTCACAACTAATCGAATATATATATATATATATATATATATATATATATATATATAGGTTGTAGGTTTCGGGATAAACAGACTCCGGCAGTGAGTTCCACTCCTTTGCGTTGCCCATAATGAAGGTAGACTAATATATATGTATGTATTATTATATCTCCGCTCAAATCGAACGAGATAATGGTCAAACGCAAACCTATACGT
The DNA here is from genome assembly GCA_949752895.1 of Dendrolimus pini. Taxonomy (NCBI): domain Eukaryota; kingdom Metazoa; phylum Arthropoda; class Insecta; order Lepidoptera; family Lasiocampidae; genus Dendrolimus; species Dendrolimus pini. The sequence goes on from OX457136.1 coordinate 17,626,269, forward strand.
GATAAAAAAAAATGTACGATTTGGGTTAAAGAACTTTATTTCTCATAAAAGAATTTTACAATTCACTTAAACTATGAGAACATTTATAATATAAGTTGTTAAAAATAAGTTGTAATTTGTAACGAGATAGAAAGCACAAAAACTAAAAGTTGCAGGTAGTTTCGATTTATTTTTTTGTACATGCAAGAACCAAAGAACCAAAAGCAACAAGGATATAGATTCAGTGGAAGTGTCATTGTGTAATTTATTAAATTTTTATAATGTATTTATTTTTATATGAGTAGTGTTTTATATAATAATATTTGCAGTTATAGTATTTATATATATTTAGTATTGCGACAAATTTGTATTTAATTTTGCTAATTTAAATATTTTGTAACACGTGATTTTTTAGGCATTTTTTAAACACGTTTATAGATTTTGCTTCTTTTATGGTTTTTGGAAGTTAATTATATGGAAGTTATTAAGGTGTTTATTTTTTGCCGTAAAAACCATATAGTTTGTTTTAGCTGTATTTATCGTTAACAGATTATACTGAAACCAGTCATTAAGTAAGTTAAGATCCCTTTGTGCATCGTCTATTAGCGTATTAATATTATCACCAAAATAAAATAAAGTCGTGTCATCAGCGTATAACGTGATGTCACCATTTAAACCTATGTCGTGTATATCATTTATGTAGACAAGAAACAGCAGAGGTCCTAGAATAGATCCTTGCGGCACTCCACAAGTCACTGTTTCAGGTTGACTTTGAGACTGGTTAATTTTTACTATCTGTTTTCGATTTTCTAGGTATGATAGAAAAATATTGTAAGCAGTTCCTTTTATACCTATTTTAGCTAACTTTTTTTGAAGAATTTTGTGACTGACTGTGTCAAATGCCTTTTTTAGATCTATAAATATACCCAGAATTACATTTTTCTTGTCGATATTAGTTTTTATTTTAGTAAAAAGATCAATAGTGGCTGATAATGCGTTTGATTTAGGTCTAAAACCGTATTGCTTATAGTGCAAAAAATTTATGGAGTCTAGAAACCGTTTGAGCCGCAAGTAAAGAACCTTTTCAAATATATATATATGATCGGAAGGACCGATATCGGTCTATAATTTCCCGGGTCTAACTTTTTACCAGATTTATATATCGGTGTAACTTTAGCCACTTTAAGGTTGTCTGGAAACTTGCCTTCATTTAGACACTTGTTTATACAATTGACAATGTCATTTCCAATCAAAGTTTTAACGCTTTTAATGCATTTTACTGATATACCGTCTATTCCTGAACTAATATTTGTGCTGAGTGTGTTAATAATTTTTATGATTTCTTCGTAGGACTTATTTTCTAGTGAATATAACATCTCTGTAGGGTTTATTGAGACTGACTTCTGACCAGGACAAGCGTTGTAGCAATGGTATTTTGCAGGTATTTTGTTAGCCAATTTCTCACCAATAGTTGAAAAATAGTCTACAAAACATCCGCAGATATCATTTTCTGTCTCAAAACTTTGATCTCCTATTTGTAATTTCTATGGTAGTAAATTATTTTGAATTTTGTTATTGGCTATATTATTTATTAGAGACCACATCTTCTTTGGCTTCTTTTTAGTACGTTCAAAAGCTTGATAGTAATAGAGTCCTTCTTTGCCTTTTTTATCATATTGTATACGTTTGCTCTTGTCTGTTTTAATTCGATTCCTAAATTCTCATCTGTAGGTGTTTTATTGTATTTGTAATATAGTTTGTTTCTTCTGTGAATTAAGTCTATTATTTCTTTGTTTATCCAATCTTGTTTAGGTGGGTTTAGTATTTTCTGTTTTGGTATTTTACTTTCAGCTATATTCAGTCTTAGACGATTTTCCAAAATGCAATAGTCGTCATTGTTTTCATGTTGACTTTTTTCGCAATTTCTGTAAAAAATATTATAATTTATGGCGTCGTAATTAACTTTTTGTAATTTCTCTTGTTTGTAGTTCATTATTTCTAGTAACAGTTGTTTATGATCTGACATAGCTGATTGAATGATTGTTAGATTAAATATAACATTTCTGAGGTTCGTACATATATGATCTAACAATGACTTGCTTGTAGCAGTTTCCCGAGTACAATATTCCTTGCTTATCTTATTAAGTATTGTATATCCGCATTCTGAGATTGTCTCTGTGTACATTTTTGATGTATTATCCGGATCAAGTAGATTACAGTTGAAGTCTCCGAATATAAGCGCTCTTTTTTTCTGGTTTAATTGAACTTCGTAGACATTTAAAAATGCTTGGGCGCTCGTATTACCTGGTCTATAAACAACACCGATATCCACAGAAAATTTAGTAGTGTGTATACCCAGGCAAGCGTATATTAAGGGCTTCATCTTCAGACTTTATCCAAGTTTCAGTGAGAACTATAACATGTATAATATGGGTAAAAGACTGAATGATGCATTGTAGTTCTTCGATTTTGCCAGGAGCGACAAGACTTCGCACGTTTGCGTAGAAACATTTCAGAGATGTTTTGGTTGTTTTTATATCCGTGTGGTTGTTAACTACATGGTGACTAATTAATTGGGAGCAGTTTTCTCTATTCGGAACTTGTCGTTTTTTGATATTTTAATTATTTTTGGCATGTTATTTGTATACTTGATCCTTAGGTTAGTCTCACCATTTGTGTTCGAATCTTGAGTTCCTCTTTTAGGTTTTTAAGGTATGTTTGCTGTTTTGGAGTTTTATCAGAATAAATTTCAACTGTCTCTGTGTTGATATTTTGGCTATTTTTCAGCATTGAAATTACTGTATCTTTATTGTGGAATGTGGCTTTTAGGGGCCTATTCTTTTTTGAGTTATACTTGCCTAATCGTATGGTTGTTATCGGTGTAGGATATTCCTCGGTTGTAGTTTTCAATAGTTGAGTATCTTAATATAAATAAATTTTGAATTTTAAGGCCTTGCAATATCCTGGTCTTTAACTTTTGACTTCATAAACAGATAGTACAGTAGATGAAATATTTTTTTTTAATATGGAGTAGAAGTTACCTAAGTTTGGAACAAATATGTATACCTTTTCCAATTAACATAAGGCTCTCATCATCGTGTGTTTCACCCAAAAGTCGCCATTAAATATTTCATATTGTTACAACTTAGGTTCCGATAAAAACAAATTCCACTCCTAATCTGTAAAAGCAAATTTTATTACCTGGCGGCATTGAACGAATTGTAATCCTTTTATGGTCGTCTGCTTTTGTTCACTTATTTATTGGCATACGTTTCTATTGATTGAGGAGAACAGCCTATTGTTCTATTGTACTCGTTTACAGCCGCTTGCAGGCTGCATCAATAGCCAGGTGTTGTGGATTACAAAGTACAAGTAAATTCTAGGATATTGTGTCTACGTTGCCGGGCGGGCATAATTGCATTGGTGAAGTATAAAACAACGGCCGGATTGGGAGAGGAGGCAGCTGAGCGAGAACCACGATCAAGGCGTGAAGTGTGTACATTCGGGAATCTAATATTGACGGACTTTGCGCGTTTTATTGAATTACGACCTTCTGCATAACATTTACATTTGTTGTGTTCGGTTATATTTGTGCCTGTGTTATACGTGTTAGATAGTTCTAATAAACTCTATAGTAATTCTAACGGCATTTTAATTCGAGTCCCATTAAAATCGTAACAATATCTTTCAACTAACCTCGTCCCATGTGGTGAATAAGATATCCATGAACCTATCATCTCTGTATCATTCTTGCCTGCCTGCAACCCTACCAATCTTCTTTAAGAAAATTATTTTTTGATATTAAAACTTATGAATACACATGGAACCCTGGTTTCCATCAAAGACAGTGGGGAATACGCGGCGACTACTGCATACCCACTTAAGCACTCTAAAGCTCCATAGTAGCGCTAGCAATCTTGGCAGATGCTGGTATGCCTGCATGACTCTATAGCGAATCATACACCACCAACTCTTCCGCCGTAATAGCTTTAGAAATTAACATACACGCGTCCCAAGCTCAAAGAACGCAAGTTTGCAGTACCGTCAGCAACTTCGGAGAGACTTCACGTCTCTCTGCGTATTCTACCGACTATATAATGGAGAGTGTTCCGAGGAACTGTTGAGAATGGTACTTTCATCTTCTTTTTACCACCACACCGCACGCCATCGGCTGCGCATTCATCCCCACTTCCTTGAGCCGCTTCGCTCTTGTACGCAACGGGTTTCTAGAACGTTTCTCTTGCGCACCGTGGGGGATTGGAATGAGCTCCCTCCAGCCGTGGTTTTCCCTTAGCGTTACAATATGAGGTGTTTTAAAAAGGGTCTCATAAAGTTTCTGCGAGGCCGGCAGGATGTTAGTAACACCTCTGGTGTTTCAAACGTCCATAGGCAACGGTAACCGTTTTCCATCAGGTGGGCCATCTACCTTTCTGCTGTACTCTAGCGATAAAAAAAACTAACGTACATCGTACATTAGGTACTTTGTAGATCTATTAGAACTCCCTCACCATCACGTACTACTTCTCTTTCGTTTGATAGCATCGATCCCACAAAATTATATACTCCATTCATAGCAGTAAGCCTCAAATATGCGGGAATTGGGTACTTGGTTAAATGTTATACTATACATGCAAATATTCGCCCGAGAACAATATTATTATGATATACATAATATAAAGGATATGGAAGCTGTTTGGAATAAAGTTACAACGTGATATACGTTGGGAATTTGAGGCCGTTTTTCATGTGCTCTGTTTTTGTATCATTGTTACAAAGTTGTGAATTATTGCTCGTATGCTCTATTTGACGTGGACAGTAACTGCGTGGAACGTGTTTGTGAAATGAGAAATAGCTTTTGACTTTTTTATCATAATCAAATCTGCTTCGCTAAAATGAAAGGAATGAGTATTCATACTTATTTTTCATTCAAGTAGAATGTTTTAGATTTCGCATCAGATTCTGAGCAGTATATCAGCTTTGGAAATTTTCCATATGCTCCTCTATACGCCCGTAAATCTAATTATGTATGTCAAAGTTGTTTAAAACAATTACTGAGACTATTATGAACAAAATTTGGTAAAAAGAATCATGATATGAACAAGATACGTTAAGTAGTTTTTGAAATGTGGGTTTTTCGATTAAAGGTTTTTTATTATTATTTCGTACCCAAATGACGAAAACAGTGAACGTTTATCACTAAATTTCATTGTACGTAGCCCGACACGCACTTAATTGCTTTGTTCTCTTTGCTTTTGTGACATCTCTTTAATATTTCTATATTCCGTACTAATAAATGTGGAATTATTATGAATGTGATGTAAGTGTAGTATAAGTATATGTGTAGTTAGTATATAAATGGATATCTGCTTGCTCCGTTGCACGAATGGAAATATGAATCGATTTTCATGAAGTTTATTATATTATGTAATGTTCTAATTGGAGATGAATGTAAGTTACTTTGTATCTTAATACAGTATAGCTTTTTAGTTAATATTAGTTAGAGTCCGCGTGGACGGATGGGATCTCGCGGACATACCTTCCCCCCTGTTGTTGAAGAGGGTGTCCAACCCCGCAGGACTCCCTTGTTCCTCGTTCTTCGTCAACAAGTTGGTCGACAAGCGTTGGGCGTCACAGATGCAGACCCTATTGGTCCAGTTCCTGTGGCACTCTGTACAAGCATGTGAACTAGGGGCGCAAGTTAGGTTTAGGTGGTACTTTGACGGCTCACCATCCCCCTTTCCTCCGCTCGGAGGCCATACGGCCAATAAAGAGTCGACCCCATACATCCCTCAGCGAGCCGTCCCCGCAGGCCCGAGGATGGTGGCCCAAGAAAAGACATTCTTCTGCGTCATCAAAAAAATAGCATAGAACTAACCTCCCGGGATAGTTAAGCCGCCCCACATTGGACCGAGAAGGACGACGCCGGGGCTATACTTACTATACGGGAGTAAATGTGGTTCTTAGAGTCCCCTCCTGCCAGGGCTCGCGGAGTTGGTCGAACTTGCGCTTTTCCCATAGCCCTGGCATATGGCGAAGGAAGGTACACCAATGGGTCTCCCTAACTTGGGTGGCAATAGTACTTCTTTTGGAGATATTAGTGCCACACTAAACATGGAGAAAACCCTATCCCGCGCTGTATTTCCCCCGCGGTGGTAAGTACAGAGTCGGGTTCCCCTTTGAAAAAAAAACTTCAACGGACAAGTGGAACAACGAATCGCAACAAAATTTTAACATAAGGTTTTCAAATTGGACAAGTATTAAGAATCAGTCCGTAAAGTTCAAGTAAAAACTTTGTTAAGATTCGTTTTTCCACTTGTCCATTGAAGTTTCACTTCTACTATGTGTCCTAGCACACCTTTCGATTTTTCGCAGGTTTACTGCAAATTATGATTTGGTTACGTTAGGTACATTTTCTCGTAATTAATGCATTTTTTATTTAAACACTTTATTTTATCAAACAAAAAGAACTGAATTCGATCTGGAACCAATAAAAACATCGATAGTCCACTCTAACATTATGCCGCCTCTCACCACGTCTAGTGTAAATTTATGCCGCACGGCCACACGGCCGTAACGCTTTTTCGTCTATATTCAAGTTTCACTTCAAAAGGGGTATATTAGAATTAAAACTCACACAGCCCAAGCCGCGGGGAAAGATCTAGTTCCTAAGATATATTTTGGCAATCATGTAATATTTTATTTGTACCCAATATTCGGTTGTTATATCCGGCGTTAGTAAAAGTGTTGTGGGTGTCAATATCGCCTCTTCATTTCCTCGACTTCCTGTGAATGGTGACGGAAGTAGACGTCATACTGAACACTCTAGTTTTTACTGTTTCATGACACTTTTGGGTTGGCGCTATTTATAAACGACGTTTGTGTGGAGCGAAATATTTTATATGTGAAAATATTTTAGTTTTCGCCTTAAATCCCATTTCATCATATTGTACTGATGTCGGTTTAGTGACAACTGACTTCTCTTTAACTAACTGACTCCGTTGGCTCAGCGACCCAAAGTGAGTCTTGACCTCCGAAACGAGAGCCAGCCACTTTCCTCTATCCTGCGCAGTGTCTTGCCAATTGTGGGCTTGTAGTGCGGTCAGCTCAGCTTTCACTCTATCCGTCCAGCGATACTTGGGACGACCAACCGGGCACCATCCACCATCCTCCTCCATCCGCTTAACATGACCGAGCCAGCGGAGACGGTGAGATTTTACCTCCCCAATTATGTTAAGCTCGGCCATTCTATTTCATAGTTGGTTCGGACCCTCCAGCCGCCATCTTCTTTTAGATAGATAGATAGATAACACTTTATTGTACACCATTACAGAAAATACAGATGAATTTATAGCCCAAAAATATTCTAAATGTCCACAATGGGCGGTCTTATCGCTAAGAAGCGATCTCTTCCAGACAACCCGTGGCAGGAATAAAAACATATTATATTGGTCAAAGGTGGTATACATAAATATTAGAGGATATGCAGTTACTTACATATATTTTATACTAAATAGACATATATAAATACACATATTGGTCTGATGACTTCTCTTCGTTATTGTTTTATGCTCGGGAGTCACCTGCGATAATGTTATATATAGTTATAGTTGACTTGTGACCAAATGCGTTCTATTTCTCTCTTCTCTCTTTTCTTTCATCATATCCCAATTAATTAAGCTCGGCACAATATGTCTTTTCCTTTCATACTCCTCTACTCTGACATACATCTTCTGTCACACCGCATATCATCCTTCAATCAATCCATCCATCTTTTTTTGGTCTACCTTTACATTTGTACCCATCCATCTTGTAGTTTAACGTTCTTTTTGTCACGTGATTTTCATCCCTCTTCATTATATGCCTATACCAACTTAATCTTCTTCCTCTCCATTTTTCCTCTCAAACTTTCAAAGATCCCCTTATGTACTCATTTCTCAACTTATCCATTCTTGTAACACCACACATCCATGTCAACATTCTCGTCTCAGCTGAGTGGAAACGTTTGTGGTTTATCACTTTAGTGGTCCAACATTCCGACCTATATATAATGACTAGACGTATGGTATATGTTTGACTTTTTAGTTTCAGTGGAATTAGTTTGTCACACGTCACACCGGTTACCTGTCCTCTACTTTAGCCATACTACATTTATTCTTCTCCTTACATCCCTCTCGATATCACAATTACCCTGCAATAGTAAACCAAGGTATCTGAATTCGGGGTTATAGACTTGTGTTGCTGATTCTAGTTTAAGAGTTATTTATAGAGTTAAAAACATGAATAGCTACATTAGCCTGTATACATATGTAATCTGTTCCCATTTAGTCTTTGACAATTAATAACAATGTCATATCACAAAAAACGTACTAACCCATCACTACATCTACCTGAAATGGTCAACAGCTATAACATTGACCTAGATGAAGCTATTCTGGAAGGTATTCAAAGGTATTCTGGAATAAATCGGAGATGAGATAGTCACTTTTATTAGATTTTTTTAATTAAAAGTTTATAACGTCTTATACATTAATGGTAGCCACTAAGGTATAACAAGATACAAGTATGCAAATATTGTCTATAAAATAAAATATCTCCATTAAGTCTGTCACCCAATCATCGATAACGTAAACAATGCATCGATATTATTTATTTCATATAATCATAAAATAGACATATTCAACAATACAAACAGCAAGTCATTCGATTATACGATGTTTATTTTGAATCGATACCTTCCGGTTCCGACAATACCACGATACAGTGTTGCCAATAATTCAAATTATTATTATTGCTTGAATAAATTAACAAGTAATATTTATTACTGATATTCCTTTCTTCTAATAATTTAAAACATTACATTAAACTAATAGATTAAAAAATGAACAATACTCTTTGACTTCCGTGATCACGACTATTGAGTGGCCGAAACATCGGAATAATAAAAATAAAATAAATTACCGCGCCTAAAACTGTTAAAACGTAGTTTTTATTTTGTATACTAGTGGCGAAAACTTAGAAAATATTATAAAAGAAATTGTTTGTTCTCATTGGATATTGTTACGTACGAGCGGGGGTACGCACTTATGGATTGGAAGAAAACACCAGTTTTTAATTTAAAAGCTTTTATTGACTTACACAGCCGCACGCAGTACCTTTCTGCAGGGTTGCCCCTATACGCAAGACCAACGATGCACAGTCCCGACGATAAGTTGTCACACCCTCAATACCGTCGCCGATATTGCGCGGACCACCTCCAATATTATCGCGTGTAGCTCGCTTCTGGTTCCTCTCTCGAACTACGCTGCACACCTCCTTCGCGTATCTGTCCACCAAACTTGTCACTAAATTCACCACTTAGCTCGTCTCTGTCCTCTATTAACCTTCTCTAATAACTCTTTAGTATCGCACTTGTCGTTTCACCGTCTTGTACTGAACTCAACTTTAAACTGTCCGGTAGGCGCGCCTTAGGCTGTTTATATACCCGGAAGAATTTTCTACAACCCATCTATCTATCTCTGTCTCTTCCTTCCCGAACTTTCTGTTCGGGAACTTTCGTTTATACATCTATCCCTTTCTAACATCTATCTGTCTCTTTCTTTCGGTCATCGTCTATCCCTTTTTAATATCTATCTATCTCTTTCTTTTGTTTATCGTCTATCTCTTTCTAAATATATCCGTCCTTGTCTTTTACTTCTAGATTGTTCTGGTTGTTTCTAAAAGTTCTAAAACTAACTAGATGGTTCTACCATCATTCGCCACAATATCTTGTATTTCAACTGCATTAACAAATATTTTCAGTATTTCAAAACGGAAGTAATCATTTGCAGAAGTGTTTTTCAAGTGAAACGTACACATACAAACCCACTCACACATGTACAGACTACATATTATATTCTATTTTGTTGGGCGATGGCTCAGACGCTTGATCTTACCAATGTCGGACTGCCAATGCAAAAGTGACAGGTGCAGAGAGATCAGAAATTAATTTATAATTACAACTTACAACACAACAAACAATGCATACATTTTATGTATTATTGATCTTTTGCCGGTACTTTTTGACAGAGTAATATATTACACTTCACCTTGATTGATAATTTCGTATGATATTGACAATAATAATAATAACCCGCAGGGGGCTTTATGGCGAAGTCTTAGGTGAGTAGCGACACCTCGTACCTGACTCCGGGGACCAAGGCAAGGCCCCCGCCTCCGTGCTTGCCTTAGCCAGCCGGCACGGAGTGGAGATCGCTAGAGCTAAGACTTAAGCTCCAGGGGTGGAAGTGATAAATGGCATCACGTCAGAAGTAGCTTCGGTGAACCTGCAGCCCACCTCTCTACACCCCTTAGCCACTCAGACCCATGTTGCCCCTGCCTTCTATGGCATTTTTTGGGGCCCATGCAGGGAGTGGCGAGTCACCGTCTGCCCATTTTTCCATGTTCCCTGAACATTGCGACGGGCAGACGCCATAGTCCCCATATTTCCAGACCGCTAGTACCACTAACAGTTCACTCCAATACCCCGGTACTTCTTGTCTTACATTTCCCACAATAGTCCTACACTGGCCGGGGCTTGTCCTTGAGTACATTATACTAATGGTGGAGACAGGGATAATCGCCGGTCAGTGTCACGCCACATTTCCATTAAACTTGTCACCTGGGGCCTATACGTGTTGGCCTTCTCATGGCTCCACGCAAGCCCTCCAAAAGTCCGGGCCATTTTCAGGGCCCGTGGTCTTCCAAGACATACATTTATAATAATAATAATCTTTATTTGCCAGAATGTAGTACAAAAGTTGTTACAATGATAAGATAAAGTCCTATACATTCTACCATTTTCATGGTGTGCAAAAACTAATCATAATATAATTATAAATTAATTTAATAATTGTCATTTATATTAATTGAAAAAAAAATCCGTCTTCCTTAACACAGCTATTTTAAAATCATTTAACGAAATTATTTATTAAAATGTACTTATTTTCACTATTATCATTCCTTTGGATGTATACATATCACCTATAATTTATTTTTAAATTATATGTAAATTGTATGTCAATCACTTAATCTACATGTCATGCCTATACGTATAAATTAAATTAATATTATTAAATAAAAGTCAATTATATCACATTTGTGCTCAGGTACTTGGTTTTTTGTCAACAAATCTAGGTCACAATAAGATTTTGGAATAGTCAGGATTTTGGAATAGGAATGTTTTATAAATAGCGACTTTCCTACTTATTTTTTTCTATATTGACCACAGTTGTTTTGTTTATTTGACTTCATTTTAATGACATAATTTAAACTAACTAAAATTATTTTCCTTGTATAAGTTTCGCTTACAAAGTAAAACCCATTAATGGATCACGTGCTATTTTTAAAATTTAAAGGTGTGTGATCTTTGTTTAATAATAAATATATATAAGCATATTCCAGTCTTCCAGAAATCACCAAAATTTTATATGAGCGTTGCAAATTATGTCGCTATAACAAATCAAATGGTGTATTAATTATAGTTTAGAAATAATTAAAGTTGTTTCTATCTTGATGTTTCGAATTTATGACGGTGACACAGTATTTTGATGCCCGCTCTTTTATATGGGCATTGTTTCAGAATTTATTAATTCTTTCGATATTTTCGCTAATGTGAGAAGTGCCTGTAATACTTTGAAATCGCAAAATGTAATATTTGTCCTAAAAATGTATCTGGCAATACCAACTAAGCGTTAACCCTATAAGGCGATTGACAGGTAATCGGATTACGCACATATGCAGTGTGTATACGGCCAACCCGCCAATTCTACTCAGCCGACAACTTCCCACATAACGTCAATACAAATCATCGTACTTAGATTTATCAGCCGTGAACAGGCGGGATTATATTGCGCTCATTTATTGTATTTGCGAGCTGTGGTACGGTAATGAGGAGAAGAATGACATCAACTGACAGGTTTTATTGGATAGTGCGCACCCTATCTTTGACACCTCGATTTCGTGTCGCCATATGCTGACCTAGAACCTAGAATCATTATTAAAGTCTAGAGCACCTATACTCTTAACATTAAAACAAAACAGTTTATTTTCAAATTACTACTAAAACTAGGTGTGCCGTCATCCGCGTGGAATTTGTTTTCAAAACTTTGAACAAACAAATTTGGAAACATTCTCTATTGGTGCTCCGCTCTTATTTGTTTTAGCTTGACAATATATAGCCTATAGTCTTCCCCGATAAATAAATGGGTTATCTTACACTGAAAGAGTTTTAAAATCAGACCAGTAGTTCCTGAAATTAGCGCGTCCAATAAAACAAATTCTTCAGATTTATATATTAGTATAAGATACGCTCTAAAATTTTATACAAAGGACGAACATGTTAGAATGTACCCTTGAAAAACTATATAAAAGTTTCACTTCAACAAAACACTTAACAAAAACCATTTTGTAAAGCCAACGCTCATTACTTGACATTAAGGTGCTTGCCATTAGGGTTATCAAGTGCTATTTGCCCATTAGGCCAATCTTGCAACATTATGAAACTCTGAACATCTGTACCGCGCATTCGCGTTTACCCAAAACACAGCAAATTGGTTCCATTAGCGTGCATTAGGGGACGCCGTTGAGACACTACACGAAGATACCGCAAAAATATACATATTACATTAAAGTAGCGTCTTTCCCCCTTCATATTAGGCTAGGGGTTAGGGTATGAACGTGGTAAAAAGGGAGACGGGAATATAAACTGACAGCTGACATATGATCCTATAATGTATTTTTTGGAGGTTCTAATAAATACAATTCTTCAACCATTAATGCTTATAATTCTTGTCATTATTAAATGCTTATGAATATAGATATGAAACAAGATAGATGGATACAAATGTAGAGGTAGACCAAAAAAAATAGATGGATTGTGTGAAGGATGATATGATGATATGTGGTGTGACAGAAGATGTATGTCAGAGTAGAGGAGTGTGGAAGGAAAAAACATACTGTGCCGACCCCAAGTAATTGGGATATGGTGAAAGAAAAGAGAGATTACATGCTTATGAATCTTCCATATTTGTCTTATTTTAGTTACACTCACTACTGATGTACCAGTAATGGGATTTTAATCTATATGCCTCTGATACACTTGAGCTGTAATGCTTCAACTAACGCCAGATAAAGATATAAGTAATGCAGATGTACGTTATTTGAGATGCAACATTGTTAATAACGTTAAACATTAACCGATAACTTAGGTGGTGGTAATGAACTAACGCTAATGTAGATAATTGCAAACGCGTTATTTTTTAATGCTATACATAAGAGAGCTCCCTTAAAAGAGTAGCAGCGCATTTGCAGCACCTTTGGTGTTGATTTGCCGATAGCCTCGTGATGTCACGCGTCGATGATCAGTAGGGTTGACAAAAAAGGTTACATAATTAGTTGTTGAAATAAATTTATTATTTATATTTATTATTGTATATACTTTACATAAATACAATAACACAATAATAGTAAGTAATACAATACAATAATAGTAGATATATGAATACTTATTAAGTGCAAACAACGCTAACGATGTCACTGGCACAGATGGCAGTAAAATAAAAATGTCCAAAGGTAATGCTTACAAAAATATTTTCTACTTCATCGTAGACAATTACAATAAAGTTTTTTTTAAGTGACAACTTCTTATGGGAGGGTAAACCGCTTCGTTACGTAACGCGTTACAGTGTCAGTCGTCTGGCTTCCCTTTCTCTCACGTTAGATTAGTTTAAGTTATCACTTCTGTCGGGCGTCCCGAGACGCACACCGTCTTTTTTTCCTCTTTATTTATTTGGGACTTTTGCCACATAGGCATAAAGCCAGCTTATTTAGCCAGCTCATTATTTAATATATTAAATATTAAATAATGAGCTGGCTAACAAACTAGCCTTCTTTGAGGCTGGCTCTGTCAGAATCTCTATAAAAAAACCTACATCAAAACGATTCAGTCCCAACTCCCTCATCAGTTGATCTCTACCATCTTTATTACAATAAACTCAAGCAATATAACCTTTCCTTATATAACTGCAATACCTGTCTCTTGCAATGTTCATTTGCGCGAGTGTAATCGTATATACTCGTAAATGTCGCCTGCCGTTGCCGCGATCGTTTTACACATTCTGGCAATGAAGTTAGCTCAGTAATCTAACACGCACGACCTCACGTGTTTGATTACATTTACTAATTATTTATTTTGGTAGAGTCTGAAACAAGTCCTAACTAAAATTATAAATACGCATTTGAGTTTGTTTATTTGTGACGTTTTCACGCCTTAACTGCGTTGCGAACATATCCAAAGTAAGATTTCATTGCGGTAGTCTCCTAATTTCATATCATTATATTAATACATTGAGCAAAAACTTTGTACCCCTTTATACGAAAATTTCGCACGCTTATAGTTTTTGTAGAGGAGTGCAGAATACTAATATTTTTTAAAAATTATGCATAAAAAATACATTACAATTACATCAATAAAAGAAACATTGCATACACTCCATGTATTTGATATACACTTTTGTTTGTTGTTAAAGTCAAATTACCAGCCTTGGCGAAATCTTTGATTATAGAAGTATAATCATTGACAACAGAACCCTAATAATGTTCAAACTTATAATTTAAATTAATCATGGTCGAATTTCGACCACTGGGATATCACTACTTTTACTAAATCTACACAATATCGTCTCAATATCATTGCGGCAGAATAATAGTAGAAAAATTTAATATTAAGATTTTATATTATATATATTATTATATAATATAAAATTATATGATATTTATTTAGTAGAAACGGCGCTAGCTAAAATGAACATAGAAAATCTTAAAAAAAAATATTTCGCGAGTTTTCACTTATAAATATTTATAAAGATCGTGGCATGCCATTGGAATCAACAGAATACCAAAATAAGGCAAACCTAGTCAAGTCTTGGCTCGGGCCAAAAGGGTTTTTAAAAAATACAAAATATACGTGTGACCGAATTGCAGGTCTCTAATTTAATAATGAATAAAATCTTAAGACAAAAACTTAAAGCTAATAAATGCTGACATGCGTCTGTGGGCCTTCCGCTGGAGAAAGCTTACTCAGCATGTAGCCCGCAGGTGCATGTTTACTAATTTAATATGGAAGGACGGGAAGAGATCATAACTACCTACAATTGTGACGATAGTTTCTTTTTTTTCATTTATTTTGGCATCAAACAGATATATATAAATTTCAACTTAAATTAACAGTTACATTAAATTTATACTTCTAATCTAACAGTGCCTAAAAATTGTTCTATAAATATAATATAGTATAATATATAAATATAGTATAGTGTAGTATATAATAGTTTCCGGCGATATTGATTACGGCGATACTGAATTGTCCAGGCTTAATACACTTTTGGGGTTATATTATATCGCAAGCTGATTTCCGCATCCCGGTGTCCGATATGCTCAATGACCGGTTCCTATTTACAATTCATTCACTCGCCTTACCATCAGTTGAATTTTGAGATTACTTGTCTGATGCTTATGTCAAATTTTAACCAATAGTAAAGCTAATGAACGCTCGGACAGCCCTGATGGCAACGACAGTAACAACGCGATTTTAATGTATTGTGTCGCTCTCGTAGTTAGTTCCACTTGCGCTAGATGACGTTACGGGTAATTCGAATCAAAAATTAAATTTGACATTTCTAAGGGCGTAAGGGACTCTCTATCCTCCACACTTTTTCTACAAAATTTACAAAGCCCCCGATAAAAGCTGGTGTTGTAATGAAAAATATATAAATTATACCAGTAGTTATAATGACATATTTAAATTAATTTTCACGTGACCTTTTAGGTGAGTATGTTCAATAAATAAGTGGCAACGCACTATTCTCAACAAGGTCAAACGACTAATTAATAAGGCATATGTGACTTTACAAATTATATTATGTACACCAAAAGGTTCTAATAAATTATTCTAACAAAAGTTATGGTCTTAATTAAAATCACTCGGGTTATCGGGAGAATGATGACGTGTTAGGTCGAGTATTGCTTTGTTCTTAGTCATATTTCAAGTTAAAATAATATAAACGAGATGTCCGTGTGTCTCTTTATATTCTTACGAGTTATGGGACTTGAATTAAAATGCCGTTGGAATCACTATAGGATTTATTAGAACTATACAAACACGTATAACACAAGTACAAATATAATAACACGCGCAAAGTCCGTCACTTTATCGATTACCGAATGTAGTACACACGTTTTGCTCCGCTAGTGGTTATCGCGTGACTGCCTCACCCCTCCGTTCGGGCATTGCTTTATACTTTACAAATACAATATGTCTCAACACAATACTCGACCGTGTAACAATAATTTCCAAGAATCACACCTGGATAATGACTGTCATAAAGATTTCAATACACAATGGGCTGTTTTTCTAATTAAATTTTTTAAATACTAAGTAAACAAAACAAGTCCAAATGCGGGAGGTAATGAACTGCAGGTTTGAATTGGTCTTTGTCGGTCGTGACAATATATTTCAGGTTTTTATCAATTTTAAAGGTGTCATTCAATGCTTTCGAGGTCGTTAGTAAATTGACAACGTCTGGTGTGGCATACGTCCCTTGAGGACATGTCGCAGGGGTCGTAAGCCATCCGTCTGGGCTGAGAGTGAAAGCGCGAACGAGCCCACAGCCCGGACAAGGAACGTACGAGGATCGGCCTAGGATTTTACTGGTTATCCCCAAGCAACGTGCGGCAGTAGTACCACCACCCCGACGAGGCAGAACCCACACGCCCCACTGCGATTACCCCGCGGTGGTTTGTCCTCAAGCGGACTTCCCCTGGGTAAAAAAGGGGTTTTAAGCTTGTCTTCTATTTGGATTTATATAATTAAAAATTCGACTCTGTCTGACGAAAGTAGTCTCTTCGTCTAATCGGGCGCTACGGTCGTGCAACGGAATGTTGAAAAAATAAACTAATTTTACAATAATTCTGATTTAACAGTATTTGTAAATAGAATAATAATATAATTATTATATTATGAGTCCACCCCGCACCCCACAACCCTGTATTATCTCAAAAAACGCTTTGAATTCATCTCTTCCTCTCACAATTTACGACCTTCTACGAATCTTAGACTTAATACTCCCAAACATTATTCATCTTTTTTCAACAATTCTTTTACTGTACAGGCTATTCGAGGCTCTGGAATGAGTTACCTGTTACTGTTAGTCTAGCTAAATCACTAACAATATTTAAGAATATGACAAAAAAGCACTATCTACAACATGTTTGATATTTCTACGTATATTTATGTATGTGTATATATATGTACGTATATATTTATGTCAATAGGTGTATTTATATATGTCTATTAAGTATAAAATATATATAGCTGTATATAGTAGCTGCATATCCTCTAATATTTATGTATACCACTTTCGACCAATATAATAGGTATGTTTTTATTCGTGCCATGGGTTGTCTGGAAGAGATCGCTTCTTATCGATAAGACCGCCCATTGTGCACATTTAGAATATTTTTAAGCTATAAGTTCATCTGTGTTTTCTGCAGTGGTGTACAATAAAGTGTTATCTATGTATCTATAATGTAACATTTACATTAAAACCTTTGATAAAAACAACATAACAATGTAGCTAGACTGATCTGGTATAATCTGTTTCGTGAGACGCACTTTACGATTAATTTATAAATAAATTAATAAAGCCAATGTCAAATATCCAAATTATTCAAATTTTAGAATATCTCCAATACCTCAGACAAAGTATGACTGAATAGGTCTAAAAATATGTTTTAAATAATAAAACGTCAAAAAGTGGTAAGACAACTAGTTAGGTGTTTTTATTTAACACAGTTTACGAAAACTCTTGTCTTATAACTTAATGCTCGTATGGTAAAGAATTACAAGGTTTTAAAGTTTGTTTCTATTAATATGTTTTTAGGAAAGTCTCAGTTAAGATTTAATTGAATTTGAAAAAGGTTTGCATTGTTTATTCTTATTTAACAAATAAGTAATACTGTCGGGTTCAGTATAAAAAAAGTCTGATTTTGTCACTGTCGGCATTTTTAATAACTTTTAAACACTCACTGTCACAGAGTAATTAATATTAGTATGTAAAGACGTGAGGATGTGTGTTACGGCGGCGCTAGGTTTAAGATAACAATGCACTATGTAAATTTGTAGGAAAAGTAGTGCTGGGCAATTTAGGTCCCCACCTATGAGACTGGGCACGCACGTACCTGATTAATGGGTAATAATAAGGGATAATCCCCTTGTAGTTTTATTTTATCTTGTATATATATTTACTGAAGCAGCGAAACGTGGTTTATATTATATTAACAACATATGTATTTATAGTACCGTAACGTATTGCTTTTGTAGTATTTTATATTATATATGTTTATTACATTTCATACTTGCGGTGAGCGGGTTATTTATAAATTATAATCTTTTAGTGTGTAGCGGGCGCGGCATATTTAATGTTATGTTGTTTACAAAGCGGAGCGATTTCAATTTTATTTTATTTTATTTATATGATATGACAATGAATGACTGACATGCGTGTGAAAGGAGAACGTGCCGTCAGATTTGAAGCGGTATCATCAAGTAACCTTCTTTCGGACTTTTCTTTAATTGATTTAAGTTCTTCCTTTAAATTTGACGGCGTGTTTCTTTTTTCTCACGCACTTCAATTAGTCATTCATCTCATATTATTATAATTTCCGCCGCGCCGCACCGCTTAAACCTATATAAGATATAAAATTACCAATATAAAACCAAATACGCGAATATTATAAATCAAAATACTTATGCTGTAAATAAATAATAACATCCATATAAATAGTATGAACTAACAAAGGTGAAAGTAAGGTGGACTGAAGAGCAAAGGAGCAGCTGCATTTCATGCCCATTAATCAGGTACGTGCGTGCTCTTTCTTCCCACTACTGTTCAAAATTGTCCCATTATTCTTTTTTCTCATTTCGGAATAGTTTTTTTGTCGCTAAATCCAGCGCCGCCGCAACATGAAGAGAGAATTTAAATATTATAAAGAAAATATCGTACAGGCCGAAAAAAGGTTACATGGCGGTACCAAAGTGTTATAATACTCTTTCAGATTCTAACATGGTTTAACAGTTATAATCAAAGTCAGTTATTAGGTCACTATATTTAAATATCGAGCATGTCATTTAAGTATAAATCAACATATTAAAAAATAATACCGATTCTAAAGTTTTTGTTACAAATCTTTAATATGAATATTTATTTGCAAGACAAGACAAACAAAACAGTGATACATCACTATTTTTAAGCTACAATATTAAGTATGTCTTATTTTACACACAAATATTAATAATTTTAATTTTTAATTAATTTAAAAGCCTACTTTGAGTAAAAGTTTATATGTTAGAAAATACTGATTTAAACTAGTAACAATATAAATTTTTCGCGATTTTTTTGTTTGAGTCATATTTATGTGTACTTACTATATTACTTTATATAAAAAGGAGCGACGCACTAACATTGGTTACATATTTTATTATTTAAATAGTATTAAAAAAACATGTATGCGTGTACTAGTGTACACACGTAAGAAGTGAAACTTCTTTATGACCTTATTTTTCGAAAAATAATCTACTATATGAAATTTTACAGAAATTGGTTAAATAAATAAAGCCCCTACCACGGTCGACTCAAGGGGCAAGAAAACAAGATGGCGCGTAACCGAAAAGAGTGACGGTATTTTTTTTTTCCAACGCCGATAAAGAAGTTTCACTTCAAAAATTGTAAATTTTACTTCGCATTTTCAGGAAACGAAGGTTTGCACTCAGCTTATTGCAGTATCGGAATTACTCGCATATTCGTCACAAAGCTCATTTACAAACTTTTCTTATTGTATGATACCAGAAACTACCCGAATAAATTTATTAAATAACTCGTGTTTTATATTAGCACGGTGTCTATAGTTTTATTTATTATTCAATATTGTATACTAAACAATTCTTTGACTGTGTCATGATTTGAAAGCTGAAGTAAATTTGATATAGAGAGATTGCGATTCCGTCACGTAACACGGAAAGTTTTTAAGTCACTTATAAAGTCATTATAAGTTTAAACGAGAATTGGCCACTGGAAATATTAAATTGCAGAAGTGTAATCATCAATATCATATTTTGGAACTTGTTTAAAAATTGTATTAATAGGTATAGGATTATGAAAGTCTCATTGCTGGGCTTGGGCCTTTTCACTTTAGAAGAATGGACGGCGTCTCCACCACATTGGTCCAAGTCGGATGACTGGGTCACCTGATCAGTAGTCTCAGGTACTAATCGTTAGTTAGACACATCGTCGGCCTAATTTGTTAACCTGCTAAGTCCATTGACACATAGTTTACAGGAGGAGGAAAAATATGAATTATATCATAATCTCTTTAGTAACTAAACAGTTGGTTTTCAGTCAAATTATATGTTAATCACCCGTGCCCACTTTGCTAGGCCTCATTAAAAATACACACGCACGCACGCATATTAAGCTTTAATTAACCTTTGTAAGCTTTAATGAATTCATAAACCCAGAAAGCGCTTCCAGCACCTCGTATCAGGATCTGCACAATTCTTGCGTGGAATATTATTGCTGTAATATGTTTGACAGGTGTTCCCAAGCCCACTTCTCGTGGCGTAAAATATGTTAACTTTTTGAAGTGAAACTTCTATATAGAGGGGGTCTTATGGAGTTTTGACTCACGAAAAGATGTCACAGTCACGTGATCACCGTCACTAATTCTTACATTTTTAAACTCGTGATATCTTTCGAATGGAATGTCCGAATTGAATAATTCAAAAAGTTATATAAAGGTATTGAAGCAGTCTTGAATATGAAGTAATTTGTTTTGATAAGGATTAATATCAAGATACAAATAAAAAGCCTTTTCTAGCGGCGGCATTTTAATTAATTTTTTATAATAAAAAAACGCTTATTGTGGCATAACTATAATAGTTAGATATATGTTGTCGCGATACTTTTTGTAAATAATGATGTGTTCTACAAAGTCGTAGTACATTATTTTATTTTATCATCAATAGTTTTCGCAGCGCACGCGATTTTAGGTATTTTTTTTATACCTTGGATTAAATTTTTGGAGTTTTAGTAATGATCCCTAATTTTTTTGTAAATATAATATAGCCTATGTCACCCGGGGGTAGCGTAGCTTGCCAACAGTGAAAGAATTTTTCAAATCGGTTCAGTAATTTATTTTATTTGTTATTTTATCATCAATAGTTTTCGCAGCGCACGCGATTTTAGGTATTTTTTTTATACCTTGGACTACATTATTGGAGTTTTAGTAATGATCCCTAATTTTTTTGTAAATATAATATACCCTATGTCACCCGGGGATAGCGTAGCTTGCCAACAGTGAAAGAATTTTTCAAATCGGTTCAGTAATTTCGGAGCCTCTTCATGCAAGCAAAAACCAATCTTATCTTTCCTCTTTATAATATTAGTCTAGATATTCATAAATATATTTATTATAAAATTAATTAGATATTTGCATATTATAAAAAGCGCAAGATTTTGCGCTGGAAGTTGCTTAATAAAATTGGGAGCTGGGTTGCCCTAAAAAGCGCTATATCTAGCTTCGAAAGCGCTAAAGTGGCAGACTTGGTGAGCCGAGCCGAGCGCCGGGGAAGTCCCGCAAACGAGAAAGCGAGCGAGAGAGCGAGCGAGGATATACCTCGTTCTCCGACGACCTCGTCCCTCTAATACCTAAAATCGCATTCTGCGCATCGGAAAGTGGGATGTTCCAATAAGAAAACAAATTATAATAAAGGTATTGAAGCAGTCTTGAATATGAAGTAATTTATTTTGATAAGGATGAATATCAAGATACAAATAAAGTGCCTGTTCTAGCGGCGGCATTTTAATTAATTTATTGAAATAAAAGGACACTTATTGTGGCATAACTATAATAGTAAGACATATGCTGTCGCGACACTTTTTGTAGATAATGATGTGTTCTGCAAAGTCGTAGTACATTATTTTATTCTATCATCAATAGTTTTCGCAGTACTCGCGATTTTAGGTATTTTTTACACCTTGGGTTACGTTATTGGAGTTTTAGTAAGGATCCCTAATTTTTTTGTAAACATAATATAGCCTATGTCACACGGGGATTGTGAAGCTTGCCAACAGTGAAAGAATTTTTCAAATCGGTTAAGCAGTTTTGGAGCCTCTTCAATGCAGACAAAGAATTTAATCTTTTCTCTTTATAATATTAGTATAGATATTCATATATATTTATTATAAAATTAATTAGATATTTGCATATTATAAAAAGCGCAAGATTTTGCGCTGGAAGTTGTTTAATAAAATTGGGAGCTGGATTGCCCTAAAAAGCGCTATATCTAGCTCCTAAAGCGCTAAATTGGCAGCTCTGGTGAGCCGAGCGCCGGGAAAGTCTCGTAAACGAGAAAGCTAGCGAGAGAGCGAGCGAGGATATACCGCGTCCTCAGACTACCTCATCCCTCTAATACCTAAAATTGCGTTCTGCGCATCGGAAAGTGCGATGTTCCGAGCCGCTATTAATGGAGGCAAACTTAAGTTTGCATCGAACTATAGCTCTGCTCTCCACGTGACAAGGCATCACTGCCTCTATTTGTGGTATGTGTAAAAAAAAATAAAAAAAAATAAATAGAGTTTGTTGAGTAAACAAAAATAACAACAAGAAAACTTTGCCAACTGTTCAGTTTTTCGAAAGTCATAACAAAAGTGAACGACAACGAACAACAAAAGTGTTGACGTAAAAAATGGTCGGTGCGTGGGTAGCGTATTACATACACCATTAAAATGTACTTAATCTAACCAAATCATAATTTGCAGTAAACCTGCGAAAAATCGAAATGTGTGCTGGGACACATATTAGAAGTGAAACTTCAACGGACAAGTGGAAAAACGAATCGCAACGGACAAGTAGAAAAACGAATAGCAACGGATAAGTGGCAAAACGAATCGCAACGGACAAGTGGAAAAACGAATGGCAACGGATAAGTGGAAAAACGAATCGCAACGGACAAGTGGAAAAACGAATCGCAACGTACAAGTGGAAAACGAATCGCAACGGACAAGTGGAAAATCTTCAACTGACAAGTGATAAAATGAATCGCAACAAAATTTTAACTTGAAGTTTTACGGGCAGATTGTTAATGTACTTGTCCAATTTGAAAACCTGCCCGTAAAACTTCAAGTTAAAATTTTGTTGCGATTCATTTTATCACTTGTCAGTTGAAGATTTTCCACTTGTCCGTTGCGATTCGTTTTCCACTTGTACGTTGCGATTCGTTTTTCCACTTGTCCGTTGCGATTCGTTTTTCCACTTATCCGTTGCCATTCGTTTTTCCACTTGTCCGTTGCGATTCGTTTTGCCACTTATCCGTTGCTATTCGTTTTTCTACTTGTCCGTTGCGATTCGTTTTTCCACTTGTCCGTTGAAGTTTCACTTCTAATATGTGTCCCAGCACACATTTTTTGATTTATTAATCAAAATCAAGTATAAGCCTATGTCAATCGGAAATACTGTAGCTTTCTATTGGTAAAATAATTTTCAAAATCGGATCAATAGTACCGGAGATTACCACAAACATCCAACTCACAAACTTTACCTCTTTAATATTAAAGTGGATAGTATAGATAACAAAAACTTGTCAGGTATTTTTTCGAGCACATCTGGCAACCCTACACACAGATGGGCGAATAGATGGACGTGACGATTTAATCTTTTTTTTATTGGTAGAGAAAAGCATACTCGCTGACGGCCCATATGATGGAAACCTGATACCGTCGCCTATGTATATTTGTCACACCAGAGGTGCCGCCAAGGTGCTGCCGGCCTTAAAGGCGGGCTGAAACCAGACCACTAGTACCGGAACACAACTCAAGGTAGATTGTATCCGTGCAGGAAAGGAGAAAGAATACAATTTCCTGCGGCCTGTCGTAAGAGGCGACAAAAATAACCCACATCCAGGTGATAGGGCATTTGCCCTACTGGATGGCTACCACCCCTGGTCTAAAGTATGTCGACATAACAACTTTGAGTTGTTTTCCGGCATTAGTGACCAGGTTCCAGTCTCCCTTAAGAGAGCAGCAGCGCATTAGCAGCACCTTTGGTGTTGCAAATGTCCATAGGCGATGGTAACCACTTTCCATCAAGTGGGTCGTCGCCTGTCTGCTGAACTCCCGCAATAAAAAAAAGATATGGCAGCATGCTCCACACAAGGGGTAGTAGCCATCCGGACGGGCAAATATTCTATCAACTGACTGAGTTATTTTGTCACGTCTTACGACAGACAACCCAGGCCAAGGAATTTGTATTATTTCGTAATTCCTGGACGGACAAACAGTTTTCCATTTTTAATCAAATATCTACAAGACCTCAACGAGCCCTACTTTTATCAGAAACAAGAAACAAATTACATTGCTTAACATCGAGGTTATTAATCTCTTAATATTTGCTAAACAACGATCGTTGATATAGCCATTAAAAGAACAGCCAAAAACAGCTTTCATTGATCACCCACTGCCCGTTATTAATGATACAGATTAATCATCTACAGTACCGACGGAATAATTTTTATCTTTACACATTTGGGGGAAAAAATGACTTATTTTCTTTTCCTTCGACATGCAACCAAAAATAAATTATGATCTATCTATACTAATATATAATTAGAATTACGTTTTAAACGGTTTTGAGTGCGGCGCTTTATTTGATATTTATTTCTACGCTTCGTCCACTTTTCAGTAATACGTAACAAAGTAAACGTAGTTTTTTTAAGTGTACTAGTCGCGCGAATTTAAGAAAACACCAATATAATTAAAATATCTGTCTGTGATTTTAATATAAATGGCAAAAATCAATTTTGTCTGTCAGTTTATCTCGAAGTTTGCCTACAAGAGACTTCAAAATGGTCTAACGGGTTTTGACGAAAATTGTAGGGATTAATAGGAATTTTACCTAAATTTTTGTGTATATTTCTATACAGAGCTCAGACAATGACAATATAAAGTCTAAGCCCTTCGCCATCGAAGTATTAGGGTGGTCTGAAAACTTTCCGACATCAACATGAAGACAGCAGCACTCGTAAATAAAAGCTAGTGAATTTCGTTGTTCATCTGTTGACAGTTGCTCACCAGTTTCAGCGATTTTGGACTTGTAGTTGTTATGTAAGTCGTTTGAGTGAGTTGATGTGAGTGTTTTTATGACAATGGACAATATCGAGTATCGAGCTGTCATTAAATATTTGTTTTTGAAAGGCAATACGCAGCCTACATAAATCAAAGATGAGTTGGATTCTGTGTATAGGGACTCTGCACCATCATTTACCACAGCGACATTTTCGGCAGCTGAATTTAAACGTGGCCATAAGAGCTTGGGAGACGATGAACGTTCGGGACATCCAAAAACAACAACAATACTTCTATAATCACAGATTTCGCCAAGGCTACACTGTTAATTTGACTTTAACAATAAACGCAAGAGTAGTTAGTATATTTACGCGTGTGTGTCAAATACATGATAGTGTGTGTAATGTGTTTTTTTTTATTGATTCCATGTATTTTTATGCATAATTTAAAATTAAAATAATATTAGCATTCTGCACTCCTTCTTTATATAAACTATAAATGTGCGAAATTTCATACTTCTCCGTCCGCGCAATTTTCGTAAAAAAGAGTACAAAGTTTTTGCTTCACGTATTAATATAATAATATCTTGTTTAATGTTCGCAAGGACTGCATCATCGGCGCCTTATTGAGCAAGTTGATCCTGCCGTTTAGTATTACGAACATTGGTGGCTGCCCATGTCTTATCACATAATTCAATGTTCAATTTGATTTCAACCAATTCTCCTGGATTAAACAGTTTACCTCTTAACAATTTAAATAAGTAGGAAACTAGAAGTAATTTTCGTCTGCATCTCAAATTGTCTTACCCAACCATTCCTACGATAAACAGGGTGGGCATCAATCAAGGCATAATATGGGTAAACACCATAAAGTCATAGGTATAAAAGTCAAGTAAATTTATTTTGTATGCGTTCCAGCGTGAGACTACATTTAGTTTCATGTTATTTAACTTGTAATGGCTGCTAATTTGTTTTGGCGAAATCTTGCAAACTAAGTTGGAACCTGTGCGTAAACTTACGACTTTGTTATGCTTCAGTTCTGACAACAATATAAACGAAAATGTAAATTAAATTCTTCATATTTAGAGGACTAAAGAAACAAATAATCAGCAAAAAAAATCGATTACAATAAAAAATATTAGGAACAAGATTTATTTAAATTGCTATGAAAAGAAAAAATAAACTTGTAAGTACATGAACCCATCATTTACTAATAAACAATTTTATATATTAGACGCTTGTCGCGAGATTTTCCTGTGTAAAAGAAATTAATTTTCAAAGTAATATTTGGTATTTATGTTACAGCCAAAGTAATAAATCTGGATATTATATATATTATCTAGCCATTATTTATAATGTCTACTCAATTAAGATAAAGTGATCATTGACACAGAATCAATCACATTAACTAGCAATTTTATATTATTTATAATATCTTCGAAGACTTGGATAATGTAATAAAACAAGTAGGTATAGGTAAAGATTTTAAAATTATGGGTGGGGTATAGAATCACGGCACATTTATTTATTATGCACAAATCCGAACTCTTTTAATATAGGTTAGAAGGCTAAGGCTGGTGCGAAGCGAAGCGGAGCACCCGCCTTAGCTTTCGTGGTTATTTTTTTTTATAACCAACCAAAACCAATTTTATTTGAGTAATAAATAAATGTCCCAAAGAATTAAAATAACATTGTCATAGATAATAATTCTACGCTAATTAACATTGTTATAAAGTTATTTAACTTTAATTTATAATAATATTTTCTTAAGTTTTCGCGACTTGTACACATAATAAAACTACGTTTTAACGGTTTTAAGCGCGGTAATTTATTTGATTTTGGTTTATAATTTAATAATTTATAAAGTAAATTTAAAGCTCACTAGCCATAAAACAAATTTAAAATAAACTCAGAGTTCAATACAAGTATTTGGTATCACTCTTTAAAGACTACAATAATAAAAGATTTAATTTAATACTTTGGCTAACTTTGACCCGCTATTATGAATAATATCCGGATAAAGTGATTAATTTTACACATTGTCTAGTCAATTTTCCTAGTATATATAATGACCAGTCATTATATATAATAGCTATTTAATAAATATGACTGTAACATATACATAAAATCATTGAAACGAAATAAAAGTTGTATAAAATGTTGTCCAGACTTGTTCGTAGTTGAGTAAAATTTCTGCCATTAGCTACCTCTTTTCAGGAGACGTGGAGACAGGAAGTTTGGCGGCCTCCTTAAAACTTCCCTTTCAAGACTTAATTCTTAAAGGAGCAGACATGTTGAGTTTGAACAAGCGGATATTGAAAACTTTCTTAAAGGCAAAATTTAACTCTATTCTATAATTTATATTAAAATGGAAAATGTTATTTGGTGCTTTTTCAATAGTAAAGAGACAAACTATATTAAAAAACAACATAACACTACATTTTGTTTCTAAGAAAATTATCTTAAAGAAGGATAAAAATACATATGGGCATCCATTATTCATAATTTGTCATTACTCATATCATAAAAAGTAAAGAAATATCTTTTTTATACATTTTTCAAATCCAAAAAGTTAAAAGGGAACACTTACACACACATTTACATTTACAACAATAATAGGTAATATTAGTTTCTAATTTCATTCATAAATTGTTACATGCCGACAAAAAGTAAATGCACATCTGCCTGCCATAAACCCGGTTTATTACTTTTCCCGCATTTGGACTTCTTTTGTTTACGTTGTGTTTAGTATTTGTAATTAAGGAAAACATTCTATTATAATTGTACTTGTTTTATGGCTGTCATTAGGCAGGTGTCGAACTAATTCTTGTTGTTATTATTTTTGCGTCGAGGCATATTGTATTTGTACAAAATAAAAGGAATGCCCTAAGGGAGGGGTGAGGCAGTCTAACGAGAACCACGATCAAAGCAAGACATGTACATTCGATAAGCGATATAAGCGGACTTTGCGCGTGTTATTGAATCGTGCAGTTTGTACTAGTAGTGTCTAGTTATATTTGTACCTATGTTAAACGTGTTTGTACAGTTCTAATAAATTCTATAGTCATTCCAACGGCATTTTAATTCGAGTCCTGTAGCTCGTAACAATATGTATCATTAATATAACCATAATATGTTATCTCATAAAGGTTTAAATTATGTACACTTTCCTAATAAAAAAATGCACATAATGTATAAGTCCCAAATCGCTATCGGTTGGGAACGTGGCCAAAACGTTTGCCGCATTTCAGCGATGGATGGCAACGCGGGTGCGTTGCTCCAAGTACAGACCAGCCTTTTGGTCACGAAAGACTCCTATCAAACGAGACGATAGAGCTCAATAAAACACATAGGCTTCGGGACTCCTAGGCCTTAGAGTTTCGAAATTCATATATTAATAAAAATATTAGTAAAAACATTCATTGCTTACAATTATTGTAAGCAATGAATGTTTTTACTAGATTTTATCAAGTCATTGATGTGAAGTGCGAGAGCTCTGCTCACTACTATGCCATCATCTTTGTTCTTAACAGTCTTAATTTATAAAGAGTGATTTTTTTAAATTTTCTATAAACATATCTGAAACTATAAGATATAGCAAATATACTCAAAAGAGTCCCAACTCCCAAGGCTTATTCTGAAGAAAACTAAAGCTATAATAACACAATTTTTTTAAATTACCCGTTTTAATTTTTAACCCTTTTTAATTAATCAAAGAAACAGCGGATTTAAATATAAAAAAACCACCGTTTCAGTATACCAACCCATAATATCTTAAACTAATATATAAAGCTGAAGACTTTGTTTGTTTGCTCGAACGCGCTTATCTTAGAATTTACTAGTCTGATTTGAAGAATGTTTACAAAATCCACGCGGACGAATTCGCGAGCAAAAGCTTAGCTTATAAAGATTAATTTCTGCCAAAAAAAATCATTGTGTATCCCAAAAACATATTGAAACAAACACAATTGGTAAGATGAGTTCTTCCCAGTAGAACTTTTGTGGTTACATATATAAATAAATAATAAGATGTGTGTGGTGAGTGGGGCTTTAATCTCC
Organism: Dendrolimus pini; assembly: GCA_949752895.1. Lineage (NCBI taxonomy): Eukaryota > Metazoa > Arthropoda > Insecta > Lepidoptera > Lasiocampidae > Dendrolimus > Dendrolimus pini. The sequence goes on from OX457136.1 coordinate 17,655,517, forward strand.
CGTTGCTAGGGGCGTAGGGATATTAAAGCAAAACCCATAAATAAATTTATTACCGCGGGGCATGTTCTATATTAAAAACTTCTGGGGCAGTCGTGTATAATATAACTCACAGGTGTATGTATATAAGCATGTCGAGGGCTATCTTCAAGTATACGGGATGGGATGAGTTATTTATTTCATTTTTAATTAACTCTGCCGTATATTTATTTAAGGAAACGTCTGATGGTATAAAAGGGAAGGTATGTTTTTTGTTACCTTCTCTCGGTTAAGTACTTGAATGGATCTCGTAAAACGATTCTTTACATGAATAAGATTAAAATGGACTGTTAATATGTTAATAATTAACGGTGTTATTAATATTGAGTTAAAGTAAGTTTGTAGGATTCTTTAAGGTTCTTAAAGAAGCCTGCACACTTACTCTAACTTAATATGAATAAAACAAAGACTAGAGTCCGCGCAACGAAAGAAGTCCCACGGAAAGTAAAGGACATAAAAGTGGCCGCTCTGCTATTTGGTAGAATTTTGCTTGTAAAGCACTGAGGAACTAAATTTATTTTGTATTTATTATTCAGTAGAGAACCAGCTGTTAGTGGCTGAATGAAAGGTTCTTCGTAAGATTTTGGATCCAACGAGGAGAGACAATGGCTGGAGGGTCCGATCCAACGTCGAAATTAGAAACCTTGTGGCCGAGCCTAATATACTAGGAAAAATAAAACCTCACCGCTGGCTTGGTCACGCGGAACGGATGGGAGAGGATCGAAGTGTGAAGAGGGTTTATTTGGGACGACCGGATGGTCGACGTCCGGTCGGTCGCCCCAAGTACCAGTGGAGGATGACCTGTGTGAGCTTCCAGCCCTTAACTGGCAAGAAATCGCACAGGACAGGAACAGGTGGCGTGTTCTCGTTTCGGAGGCCAAGACACATTTTGGGTCGGTGAGCCAACGGAGTTAGTTAGTTGTTATTCAGTAATTGCCTATATCAATTTACGGATTAGCAAATAATTATTCTGGTAGGATTAAGTATGGCGATTGCAGCGCCACGTCTGCCTGCTTTCATAGCGACACAGACATGGAAGTAATAAGTATTACTTCCATGGGCACAGACACGTGCGAATTTCGGACGATTTAATATAGAGAACAAATTGACATTAAAAACCAAAAGAATGCCGATGAAGTTCTTAATTCAAAAAATACATACATTGACCAGTCCTTAGCCTAACTACGCACAGTGCTACGAACTCTTTCGTATATTTATTTTTAACCAACTTCGAAAAAAGGAGGAGGTTCTCAATTCGTCGGGATCTTAGTTTTTTTTTGTTGCTTTTTTTTATGTATGTTCGCCGATTACTCCGTGATTTATGATCCGATTTACGTGATTCTTTTTTTGTTCGACGCGGAATAGCTTCCAATTGGTCCCCTAAAACTTTTACATAGTTTGGCCCAGTAGTTTTCATTTTATGAAAATGTTTCATGAAAATAATTTTCACTCCGTTCCATATGTACACCGATTGCTCTGAGATTTATGATTCGATTTACGTGATTCCTTTTTGTTCGACGCGGAATAGCTGCCATGTGATCCCCTAAAAATTTGACATAGTTTGGCCCAGTAGTTTTCATTTTATGAAAATTTTTCATGAAAATAATTTTCACTCCGATCCATATGTACACCGATTACTCTGAGATTTATAATTCGATTTACGTGATTCCTTTTTTGTTCGACGCGAAATAGCTGCCATGTGGTCCCCTAAAAATTTGACATAGTTCGGCCCAGTAGTTTTCATTTTATGAAAATTTTTCATGAAAATAATTTTCACTCCGATCCATATGTACACCGATTACTCTGAGATTTATAATTCGATTTACGTGATTCCTTTTTGTTCGACGCGGAATAGCTGTCATGTGGTCCCCTAAAAATTTGACATAGTTTGGCCCAGTAGTTTTCATTTTACGAATATTTTTTTGTTTCCGGTTCGTGGGACCTATATTTTTTAAGAAGCGCGGCACCATTCGTAGGTCCACCCATACATAGCTAGACACTAAAAAGTAACAAATAAAAAATAAAAACTTCGTTTAAAAAAACCGACTTCAAAAACTAAAATACTAAAATGTATAAAATAACTTATTTCTAAAGCTATTATTATTAATATATATTATCTAAAACATCTTGAAGTCGGTGCAAAGCAAAACATAAAAATTACTATATTTTGAAAATTACTAAGCACCGACTTTAAGATGTTTTAGATAATATATATTAATAATAATAGCTTTAGAAATAAGTTATTTTATACATTTTAGTTTTTTAGTTTTTGAAGTCGGTTTTTTAAACGAAGTTTTTATTTTTTACAAGATAAACTTTTAGATTAAATTATACTTAAATTGTATCTGTAGATGATTATTATAAAACGTTTCCTACTGTAATATCTAATGTTAGTTCATTGGAAATATTGTGTTTGTAATGTACGAAAATGATTTTCTAAGAAGAACAAAGTATAGGACTTTGGAGCATACCAAACACGGTACATAATATTTTATGCACCTTTGATAATAGTGATTAGGCTGCTTTTTAGAAATGGAATCCACTTACAGACACTGTTCGAGGATCTGAAATTGGGGCAGTGTACGGGTCGCCGGCCATATCATCCGTGCAGGAACGGAGAAAGAATACAATTTCCTACGTTGGGGCGGCCTGTCATAAGAGGTGACCAAACAACCCACAGCTAGGTGGTAGGGCATTTGCCCGACTGGATGACGACCACCCCTGGTCTAGAGTATGCCGCCATAACAACCTTGAGTTGTGTTCCGGCATTAGTGACCAGGTTCCAGTATTCCTTCCCTTAAGAGAGCAGCAGCGCATTTGTAGCACCTTTCGTGCTACAAATGTCCATAGGCGATGGTAACTGCTTTCCATCAAGTGGGCCGTCTGCCTGTCTGCTGAACTGCTGCAATAAAAAATAAAATAAAAACCGAATACCCACTAAAACATCCCAGCGTTCTTCCTGTTGCCAGACTCCAAGGCAAGGCAACAAGGATGAGCCTAGGACATTCTAATCGCGAAAAAAGTAATTTAAACCTATTCCATATAGGCTTTTTAGCATTTTATACGATTGATGAATATTTTATTTTAAACAGACGGAACGTAATAATAAATTGACTAAAATATATAAAATTGCTAATGACATATCTTAATATATTGTTTTATGAATAATATATAACTGAAACAGACAATAAATTGTATAATAAATATTTGTTGTAATTGTAACAACATCATAATAAGTAATAATCAATAATATAACCAATAACATAATCATAATTTCTATATGTAGTTAGTTATAAGGAGTACAAACGGCTTGTAACCAAAACTACAAAAAAAACGTATGTGTCTCGGGACGCCCAATAGAAGTGATAACTTGCGTGACAGAAAGGGAAGCGAGACAGATTAGCGCCGTAATGCGTTACGTTACGCAGCGGCTTATTCTCCCATAAGAAGTTATCACTTCAAAATGTATTCCTGTCAAGGCGAAACATGTAACTTGACACTTAGCATAACATCTGCAAAAATGTCCACGTTTCAAACATATAAATTACTTTGACTTTGACTCTTAGACCGCCATGCACACAATATAACATCGACCTAAGACGAGTTTGCGACATACAGCCGATCGATTATACAGGGTGATAGAGGGGGAGGTATATTGCCTTAGGGCTCGCCAGGGAGGGGTGTTATGTTTCTCATTTTACAGACATAAGCGCTACTGATAGAGTTCATATAGCCGTGTACTGGCTACCGTGAAAATGTTTTTCATAGAAACCATTGAAGGTAACGTAATTAAAAGTGGCATAGAGTAATCTATATATTAATACGTGAAGCAAAAACTTTGTACCCCTTTTGACGAAAATTGCGCGGACGAAGGAGTACGAAATTTCGCAACTTATAGTTTATATAGAGAAGAAGCGACGCATTATATTTTTATTTTTTTCAAATTATGCATAAAGAATTAAAGTGTGCTCTGCCAGGCGGGTCAGGCTCTCTGTCCGCAACAATAATTAAATTTCTAAACTAAGCAAGCTACGCTTGTGATATGGGTAATATACAACAGACAGTTCCGAAATTGATTTCAAATACCACAGTAAATAATGAAAATTTAGTTTACGTTTATGCTACCAGGATCTCTATCTAGGAAACCCGCATTATACCAAAGCTAGCCAAACCATATCCCATTAAACTACGAATATAGAGGCAGTTAAAAATTAACATGCAATATGAAGGAAATTGAAAAATAACAGCTTGCAAAAAAGATATGTGAGGTTAGCTTGAGTGATATTTTAAGGTACAGTGTAATAAGAGAACATAGTGGATTGAAAGAAGGTGTAATTAGTAACAAGACTCGAGAAAGAAATTGATGGCCATTTTGGTGGTTAAGCGGGCTCAGCCTTTGTTGGTTTACCTCACTGCATCTGCATCAAAATCTCAGAAAAGAATTTTACAATTATTTACTATGGTCTGAGTGTCTGGGACGGTCCCAGAGAATTTCCTTGTTGCATATTACCCACAACACATGCGTAACTTACTTAATTTGGGGAAATGTGTGTTTGTTTAATAATTAAGGTAGTTTGGACATCTAAAGAGAATAGATGCAAGGAGATTGACAAAACAATTGTATGACAACAGTTTGGGTAGTAGAGTTGGTGCCAGTGGACCACCACGTACACCATGCTCAAATAGCAGAAGTGTTAAAAAAAGGTTCGGTAGTAAGCATCCCAAAAAACGTGCATTTATAAAGAGGTTGATGAAAGTAGATGAAGCGAAAGTTGTTTGTCAGGATCATCGCAAGTGGATTCTCCCATGGGAAACAGATGTGATTGTATATATCGAGGCTTCATATCATACAGGCGTATACGCAAATATGCAAATTTTTGTTGTTTACTAAAAACTATGCATATTACAAATTAAGAAAGTCTTACCACTATGCAATTTACCCTAAATAGACCGGTATTAAATTTCAGCCTTATACATACAATCAATTAGTTTTGCTTTATTCACAATTTTGTCCCTTGTGTAAAACTGCACTTTTGTCTGTACGCCCATTTGTTATAAAGCCCTTGATATGTACGTATGTCTGAAGAAAATTATAACGTTACGTGTCAGTGTAATGGGCATACAGTGTTCTAATACATTTCGTTCTCCATTATATAGCTGTCATATACAGAAAGCTGTTTATTCGCTCTATTGACCCAACCTCTGTCACTAAAACATTCCGTGCGGGTCACGTGTGTACTTTCCGCTGCAGATTCCAAATTTATTTTTATTTGTTTTTAGTAACTCTAAACATTTTCGCGATAAACACGCTTCTACCTGATATAACAATAATAATTAATAACTCTACATCCCTTAGCCACTCACACCTATATTGCCCCTGTCTTCTATCGCATTTTTTGGGGCCCATGCAGGGAGTGGCGAGTCACCGTATGCCCATTTTTGTATGTTCCCCAAACATTGCGACTGTCAAACGCCATAATCCCCATATTCCCAGACACCTAGTACCACTAGCAGTTCAACCCAATAGCCTGGGACTTTTGTCCTCATTTCCCACAATAGTCCCACATTGGCTCCTTGGATGCATTATGATATGGTGTAGACAGGGAAAATCACCGGTCATGGTCATTGTCACGCCACATTTACATTAAAATTGTCAAGGTGCCTCTACGTGTTGGCCTTGCAATGGCCCCACGCAAGCCCTCCAAAAGTGGTCTTGAAAAAGATAATAAATAATAATACATTTTACTGAACTGAAAAATGTTACAATTATATATATAACTAGCTGACCCGGCGAACTTCGTACCGCCTTATTCAAATAAATTAATAAACAAACAAATTGAGAAAACATGGGTATATATATATATATATATATATATATATATATAGATAAATAGCCATAAACCATCTAGGAAAAATTTCGCATCGAATGGTGGTAGTTTCATGTCGATACGATCAGTGGTTTAAGCGTGATTGAGCCTCAAACGAACACCATTTTCATTATATATATATAGATTATATATATATAGATATATATTATATAGATATATATAGATAAATAGCCATAAACCATCTAGGAAAAATTTCGCATCGAATGGTGGTAGTTTCATGTCGATACGATCAGTGGTTTAAGCGTGATTGAGCCTCAAACGAACACCATTTTCATTATATATATATAGATAGATAGATAGATAGAAATAGCCATAAACCATCTAGGAAAAATTTCGCATCGAATGGTGGTAGTTTCATGTCGATATAAATATATATAGATAAATAGCCATAAACCATCTAGGAAAAATTTCGCATCGAATGGTGGTAGTTTCATGTCGATACGATCAGTGGTTTAAGCGTGATTGAGCCTCAAACGAACACCATTTTCATTATATATATATATATACTAGCTGACTCGGCGAACTTCGTACCGCCTTATTCAAATAAATTAATAAACAAACAAATTGAGAAAACATGGGAAATATATATATATAGATATATATAGATAAATAGCCATAAACCATCTAGGAAAAATTTCGCATCGAATGGTGGTAGTTTCATGTCGATACGATCAGTGGTTTAAGCGTGATTGAGCCTCAAACGAACACCATTTTCATTATATATATATAGATAGATAGATAGATAGATAGATAGACTTTGCTTATATATATATAGATAGATAGATAGCCATAAACCATCTAGGAAAAATTTCGCATCGAATGGTGGTAGTTTCATGTCGATACGATCAGTGGTTTAAGCGTGATTGAGCCTCAAACGAACACCATTTTCATTATTATATATATATAGATAGATAGATTTCGCATCGAATGGTGGTATTTTCATGTCGATACGATCAGTGGTTTAAGCGTGATTGAGCTTCAAACGAACACCATTTTCATTATATATATATATATATATATATATATATATATATATATATATATAATAGATTATACTTGCAGTTAAAATAATACTTAATTTAAACTAAACGTTAATACCTATTTAAATCGACATCGACATATTTATCTCCTGCCTTTTAATAATATTGTGGCATTAGGCTATCTGCCCAGGCAACAATTTTATTATTGTATTCTTTTTAGAACAAAAATCCATTATTAAATGCAAAATGTGTTCCATCATGTCAGATAATGAATGAACGTCCAGCGATTAATCTTAAAGAATGACGCTAATAAAAGAATTAGAATTACTGTCACGACCCCTTTAAACTGAATTCTTTATGTGCAAAGTCTTATCGCGCAACTAGATTAATGTTCTTACTTAGTGGACGGTTGTAAAGGCTAGTGTAGACTGAAAAACTTTAAAATAGTGTTGAAGAATGCCGCCAAAAGACAAATTCACACCTGAATTCCTATACACATTTTATTACCTTTTCGGCATTTTGACTTCTTTTGCTCACTTTGTGTTTAAAATTTGTAATTAGAAAAACAGCCCATTGTGTATTGTAATCTTTTATGGTAGTCATTGGCCAGGTGTGATTCTTAAAAAATCAGTCCACGCGGCCGAGAGACATATTGTATTTGTGCAGTATAAAGCAATGCCCCAATTGAGAGATCGGCAGTCAAGCGATAACCACAAGCGGAGCAACACTTGTGTACATTCTGTAATCTATTTAGTGACGGACTTTGCGCGTGTTATTGCATCGTGCTTTACGTTAGGACTGGTTGTGTTCAGTTATATTTGTACCTGTGTTATACGTGTTTGTATAGTTCTATTAAACTCTATAATAATTCCAACGGCATTTTAATTCGAGTCCTGCAACTCTTAACAATAGATAGATAACACTTTATTGTACTATTACAGTGGCTAAAAAGCGATCTCTTCCAGACAACCCGTGTCAGGAATATCACTGATTAGGAGTGACGATGATGGTATACAGTATTATTGTATGATTACTTACATTTTAATAATAAATGTACTATATATATAACTATACTATATAAGTATATATATAAATATAAACATACGTTGTTTATGGTTTTTATATACTCTATCAAAATAAATAGCTATAAATATTTATATTTTCTAATCTAAGTCGGCTGGAAAATATACAAATCTATTATATAAACGTATTGTAGCATCACAATTGGAAATAAGTATTTTCTTTATATTTTATTCTTTTGCTTATTTATTCTCACTGATTCCGAACGTCTGTCCTTACCTTAAAGCACAGCACATAAAAAGAGTATTTTTTGGTTCAAGTTGTTACACTGTTACCTCTGACCGCAATCGCCCTGGTTCGTTAGTGGCCGACAAATCCTTAAGAAACTAGACTTAGGGTCCGATAACAAGCCTTATCGCCTCATATTTTACAACTCTACTGATATTTTTGTGCCCTATTGTTTCAGACGAAATTTTTACAAGTTACGCTTATAAGCACGAAATTGGGCAGTAATTTATAATTAATAAGGTAGATTTTTTATCTAAATAGGACTTACCTTGCGGTTTGGCTCGTGTTTCTTTCGGTGAATACATACTTACGCACCGTGCGGATTTGGAATGACCTAGTAGTGGTTTTTCCACAACATTAGATAATAGGGATATTTTTTTTAAAGGATGTCATATAATTTCTTCGAGGTCGACGGGGCGTTGGTGATGTTTCTGGTGTTTTAAACCTCCATAGACCACGATTACCTGTAATATATCTATCTATATATATATATATATATATATATATATATATATATATATATGTCGCAGAACGGCCTCGTTCTCACGACATCTTCTTTAGTTATTGCAGGATTAGTGGGCGTCATCAGGATAAAATGCGAGCATAAAAAACAATAGCCACGGTTTATACACTTTTAATTTAGATTTGAACAACATTATGACATAGTTTAGACCGAGCAGCGGGTTCAGGGCACCCGCTCATGCTTTCAGCTTCAATACTTTCTTTAAAACTCTCAAAGGTCCAACTCGACCTGTAGCCACCAACCAAATGTGTCACAAAAACTCCTCAGTCTACACAAGTAGATATTACTCAAAGTATAGAGGGCGTCTGACCCCGCTCCGCCATATGCTCTGCTCTGATTGGTCGTTTATTAAATTACAATATTCATAACTTTTATTAGGTTAGAACGATCTTTAAGTTATAGAAACATTCAACAAATCAAATTAAATTACATTAAGAATTTTAGAAGTAATTAAAATGTAAACAAATGATATTGTGTGTTATACATCCAGTCAACGATATGTCCAATTAAAGCTTCCCTCCGACATATATATATTAGGGTGATCCAAAAAAAAAAAAAATTGTCCTCATCGCCTACCCATAAGAATTACAGAGGAAATATTTTTTTTTGCTTCTTCTGATTTTTGTACCGTTCAAACGACTGGTTGACTGATAAATCGCTGTTCCAATCTTTATCGAGAATTGAACGCTCTACAAAAAAGGTCCGATAACATTTTTTTATTTGTCCACGCGTTCAAAAGTTATTCAAGATCAAAGTTCAATTGTTCAAAAATTTGATCGAATTTTATAAATTACACCGAAACTGTTGGCTTCAGTGTCAAAATAAGGATCAATTTTTTTGTCAAATATAATACAGTTCAGAAGGATTTATTTGAAGGCAAGCAGTGAGCGCGAAAACTAGCGTTTGTACACGAGCACGTATGTCGTGCGTTCGTGTTGAAGGCGTGAGTCGGACTGTAACCGAAAATCAAAAATCGACAAATCAATATATAAATTGATGCTATTGCTGCTTGTAAAGCTGGACCGATTAGGCTAGTTTTGGTTTTGAATTATTTCTGGAAGTCCAAGGAAGGTTTAAAAGGTGAGTAAATATGAAAAAAATGCTTGGAATATCGTAAAAACAACTATTCCGCATTCCCTTAGAAACTATTCCTTCCTGTCAAACATTTGATGTTCGTCCCGTCGTTCTGAAATCATATTAAATTTAAAAGATAAATTTTATTTTCAGGTTTTGAATGTCTGCAATTATCATCCAGCTTTTTTATTTATGCCGAGTCAGCTAGTAAAAACACATTTTTACTGATTTTTATATACTGTGTTGTCTAATTAAATAAATACAAATAAACCCGTAAGACCAATTTGCCATAAAGGTCTGAACCTTTAAGAGATATAAGCAATCGTAACAGTGTAAACAGAAGGAATGTAAACCCATTAAGAAGGTTAGAAATGCTCTTTTAAAAACGTATTAGTTGAATGGAGGTCGTCTCAGTAAAAGTTTAAGCTCGCCTTTTTGTTACGCAAGGGGCAGATTGTTGCCATGTAGCAAAAATTTCTGACAAAAAAATGTGCTTTCGGTGTAATGTTAACTTACCTACATGTCGACGATCCCATACTAACAGATGGTTTGGATACGTTTAACCTTCGCATTAGAGACTTCGCATCTCTATGCGTTTTCTGCCGTATATATAGTTATAATTGGGACTGTTCCTAGAAACTGTTCAGAATGTTGCCTGCATCTCCTTTCTACCACTGCACCGCTTGCAATCGGCTGGGGTGTGCATAGATCTCTTCTTCTCTGTCGTCACACTCTTGGCAGAGTGGAGAGTGGTCGTGGTCCTCATGACAGGGGTGGTGGCAAGCTTCACAATTCGTTGCCATTCTTCTCGTACTGTAGCTTGCCTCGAGCATTCGTGGAGTGGACCATTTAGTGCGGTTTTGACTTGGTCATAGATATTCAAATTCAAATTCAAAAGTTTTTATTCAAAATAAGTTCCACTGTAGAACACTTTTTGAAGGTCATACATATAGGTTAAAATTTAATTTTACTTCCTAGTCTATGTACACCGCTTCGCAACGTGTTATTGCTGTTAAGGAGAAGAAGCGGCAAGAAACTCCCCAGCAACACGTATAGCTAAAAATTGTTTTTCTTTATATTTGTTGTTCTATTTTTTATATTTAAGTTTTTTTTTTAAAAAGTTTTTATACAGAATTATGTTACAGAATAACTTTTGAAGAATTAATGGAGTTGTAGCAAACAGTGCATATTCAATAAGACAAAAGCGCAATAAAAGGATAGTAGTAGTAGAAAATAATTATAGATATAAATATAAAGACTTAACGATAACACTATTGTACACCATTCCAGAAAGCTTACGAAATAGTTTTATTCTAATTGTGTACAAAGGGCGGTCTTATCGCTAAAAAGCGATCGCTTCCAGACAACCCGTGGCAAGAATATTGCTGATTAAGAGTGGCGATGGTGGTATGAATAATTATTGTACGATTACTTACATTATACTTGACTACTCACTTCTTTAAGCCATTACCCTCGTGTACACAACGATTAGGACGACAATGCATTAGGTGGGGCGTCAGTCTATCTGCTGGACTCCAGCAATAAAAAATTGTTTAACTTGAGAAAACCCTAAGTTATTACTTAAATCTTATACTAATATAATTATAAAACTGAAGAGTTTGTTTGAACGCGCTAATCTTAAGAACTACTGGACTGATTCGAAAAATTATTTCAGTATTAGATAGCCCATATATCGAGGAAGGCTATAGGCAATATATCATCACGCAAGCAATACCAATAGGAGCGGAGCACCAATGAAGAATGTTTCAACATCGAGGGGTTTCGCAAACAAATTCCACGCGGACGACATCGCGGGCACAAGTATTTTTATGTATGTACATAGCGCGTGGGTTAGAGTGAGAGAGGAGGAGCCTGCCTACAGCTACCGTATGCGTAAGTGAAGCTAGACAGACTGGCGCCGTAACGCGTTACGTAACGTTTAGCGTTTGACCCTCCCACAAGAAGTTATCACTTCAATATATAGAGATTCAAGTTAAATTAAAACCAATTTTAACTAAAATACATACAGAAAAAACACGTATCACCATTTTATTTCTTTATATTTATGTGTGTCTATATATTGGTAGATAAATACACTCATTGTATATTCTCAAGCTAAACAGGTTACGCTTGTGTTATAGGTAATATACAGCTGACCACCGTAAATCCCAAATATCCATTATTGTAACGTTATGGAGTTTTATTGTCATGTCTTTTGCACCCTTTAATATCGAAGTGAAACGTACACGAAGATTTAACATTTTCTATTACAATACGAATACCAACAGTTTTAGTTTAAGGCCATTGAGTAATATCGGAGCTTATTTGAGGCGATCTTTCAAACTAACACACAGGCAATTTATTTGTAAGGGTCATGGTATATAAACAGGATCTTAAATTAAATTCCAAACAAAGATTCTTTAATTCATTCAATTTTACAAGCACTGCATGTCATCGCCCCGTAGGTAAATAAATATTTATTTTGAATTTAATGTGCCGCGACGATGGCAGGAGACCACACGGGATGACTTTGGTGCCCTGGAAGATAGGCCGACCCTTAATATGGGACGCCACGTCCGTCGATACTCTAGCTGCGTCCTATCTCCCAGACACGGCTAAAGCAGCTGGTGTGGCAGCCGAACGTCAAGAGGGCTTGAAACGCCGCGAACACGCATCCATTAGCAATGTATTGTTACAACCTAGGCACCGACAAAGACCAATCCCACGTACAGATTTGTAGAAGCACACGGGTAATAACCCGTCAGCATTTGAACTAATAACATTGAAACTATTGCAATTCTTTTATGATCGTCTTCTTTGGCTTATTTTTTATTGGCATACGTTTCTAGAGGATAGCCTATTGTTGTATTGTAATCATTAGCTAGGTGTTACGGATTTTAAAGTACAAGCTGATTCTAGGAAATTCACTCCACGTTGCCGGGTGGACTTATTTCATTTGTGCAGTATAAAACGATGAGCTGATTGAGAGAGGGGGGCAGTCGAGAGAGAACCACGATCAAGGCGAGACGTCTGTACATTCAGTAATCTATTAGTAACGGATTTTGTTATTATACTTTTTTGTTTAATTTTAATGTGTATAATTATATACGTAGTCTATTTCTAGGTTTAATTTCATTTTAATTTGTACAGATCCTAAATAAAATATATAAATATTAAATTAAAATTACTTAAATTAATAATATTAGTTATAATATTTACATTCGATTATTTATCCATGGTTATTCTAACTCATTTCTCAAAATTTAAATGTCAAATTGCTTACAAATAAAATCCAGGTACGTACATAATTTAAAACCGAAATATTTTAGTGTAAATTTAACAATATTTAGTCACGTTTTTTTTTCGATTAAAAAAATAATTAGTGCTGTCAAATACTTTGTTTTCTCAAATCCCCATTTAGCAATTTTAATATAAATGTGAACATTGTGTTTAAGTGTCCACTTTGTATAATTAATATATAATATCACTATATATAATGTCACTATAATATTTTTATAGTGACAAATATATATTTTTTTCATAAAATTTCCCACATAGTGATTATACGAAAACTGGCAACCCCAATCAAACACTGAACGGATCGGGGAGCGAGAGGCGTAGATCCGACTAATGAATTCCGTCGATTACTCCAACCGTTTTTAATCTCATCCCTAAAATCCTCTAAAGGTCCCCACCAGCTGCTTTTTAAAGATTATTTATTATTCAAAGCATTTAAAAGTAAATGGATTTTTGATACATCGTACACTTCGAATAATTGTTGTTATGGTTTCTTTCTGATTATTGTATTTTGTTATCTTATTAGGATCACTGAGGATGTACTATAATGACCGGATCGGGAAATTGACAAAATTTTTAGACTTTAATTATTATATATTATTTATTTTCTTTTACTACATAGCTATTAGCGCAGCCCGCAGCCCGCATGTCTTTCATACACTCAAATATTATTTTCTCTAAAACCGACCACAGAGAATAGTTGTTACAGTACATAGATAATAATGGGGCTTAAAGCGGCCCATTTTGCAGATTCGTATTACGTGACAAACGTTATAAACTGGTTCTTTATACTATTTCCTGCAACTTCCAATATATCTAGAGACGTGTCAATTTTACTACGCGATTTTCCAAAAGTATCTGTTAGGCTCGAATATTATTTTAATAAATATCAGACCATAAAAATCTTACTGCAGAGCTCGGGCCTCCCAATTTTTAGAGGACTGGACAGTACACACGATACATTGCTCGAAGGCGGATTAGCGTATTCCACACGTCGGTTATTTAGATGTGAAACCATTCTCATGATATTTTCCTTCACCATCAGTGTTTGCTTCAATTATTCGGAAGCTTGTTTTAGTGATTCCATAGATATATGTGGATTTTAGATTGTTGTAGAAAATGTCGACACGGATGCGTATTCAAGAAGACTTTAGTTTATTTGGTGTTACCATCTTACCAATACAATTCGCGTGACCCTTTTAGGTGTTACCAGTGTAAGGAATATAAATTGCGTAACTTTTTAGTGTTGCCACTCTAAGAAGACAATAATTGCACAGCCTTTTAGTGTTGCTATTTAAATACTGGTTTTATGCCATCTCGCTTATTGACACCTGTCGTAGACAATCAGCATATGGCTCAAATAATATGTATCTACATCAAGTAGGAAACTCGGGTGAGTGTCAATTCACGCACGCTGAGTAAGTTTTCTGTAGGTGTGTCAAAGTCTAACATTTTGCTCTTTTCGCTACAGAACACATGAAAAAAGCATTTAAACAAAAATAATCTATAATATATATCCAATATTGGTGCGCAATAATATTAAACCCGATTTAATACGTAAATTGGTACTAGAACATAAACTATTACATAGTCTATGCCAGGAACCCTCAGTATATCTAATATAACGAGACAAACATCTCCAAAAACTGTTTGTAACATGCTACGATATTGTAGCAAACTTGCTACGACATTTCTACGCTGCTACATCTGCCAGCTACGTGCAACGAGAACAATTGTATGCAAGCCACTCGATAAAACAATACATTCAATGTAAGCTCTGTATACTCACAAGTCTGCATTGTAATCAAAAGAGCATTTCTAGAACATTAGACAAATGAGTATTTGAGTCATTTTTTTTTAAGCAATGGAATGATGATATATAACTTTTATAACATACTATTTTTTTAAAGTTATATCTAATAAAAATAAATTTTTGAACCCGAAGTGCCAGAGGACCGATAATACGCCAAGCACGCTTGTGACGTCACTATGATAATTTCTCATAATAAGTAATCTAAGCTTCGTAGGACAATGACGCGCTCTCGGCGTGTTTTCGGCACTCGGGTACTTCATGTTCAAAATATATTTAATTAAATATACCTTTTTAGTTCTAGTTAAGAAAACAGTTTATTATAAAATTTATATGCGATCTTTCCATTTGTTACCAAAAAAACCTGCGTTAGATGTATTTAGTCATACAGGGCTTTCGCCTCAAGAACCTCCGTTTCTATGGCAACCTTTGTATCCGTAACATCACAGACTAGCCCAATAAGAGTTGCCATCACTTGCGCTACAACTTCTTGCCAGAATGTTTCGTGCAAAATAAATTTCGCACACTGCTTACGTTTAATCTGGTAAAAAGGGCCTAGCAGGGATAAAAAGTTACATTTTGCACACCTACATCCCTTCTCTTTCAGTAACTCATATTTTAATTATAATAGTAATTAAATATACTTGTAATTTAAATAATTATGTTTAAATTTTTATATTTTTTCAAATTTAAATATAGTAGCCGATCAAGGATTTGGAAGCGAAAAGCGTATTCAACCTTTGTCTCGCCAGCACTGGCGTAGAAAGAATAAGGTAATAAATTAAGAAATTGACAATAGTATTTAGTATCAACATAAAAAGTTCTGTATCTAAAATCTACACACCTAAAATATATTTAAAAAAACATCAAATCCGGAGATTTTTTTGTTTTTCAAAAAACCAATACCTATCAGCAACCAGCATACAAAAAACAATTCCAACAGTTAAAACTGAGACTTACTATCGTGACAATAGCTTAACATTAATACACTTATATGTAAAGTTATAACGAACGGGTTATATAACGGTATGTAAAATGCTAATTTACAAAAGGAAAAAAGCTAAGCACCACTCGCGGTCCATTTTCCTCTATAAATAAGGGACAGTCCATAAGCATTACTCCCTGACAACATTACCCGCCAACGCACTTCGCACGCCGATAAATCTCGTATACGACCCACTGTTACCTTTAAACCCAACTGAGCAGGCGTCTCCGATAGAACGTAATGTAAATGGTTATGGGTTTCAATTTGCAACGTGAAAAATCTGCTACTACGTTCTAATATAGGGAAAACTATACCATTCTTGGTACCTAAGTAATTACCACCCATTCAATTTATTCAAAACTTGCTTCTGCCAGCAACTTCGTCCGCGTGGAATAGTTTAAAAAAATGTGGGCTGGGACACATATTAATATAAGATACAATAATATTATTATTTCACTTTATACTTATTATCTTCTTATGCTCTTTTAATACTTTTGCGAGCGGGCGGTTTCCGCAACTCGACGACATAGCGCCTTATTTGCGTGCGAGGGTGGATGAGGGGTTACTCCATCCAACCCAGCTCCTCCAGGAAGTCCACCAGTTTCTTGACGTCGCTGCAGACTTCTCGAAGGCTACCTGGGGCATTCAGATACTTCGCCCTGTATTGGGCCACCTCTCTGCATTCAAACAGGACATGGGCGGATGTTTATTCTGCTTCCAGGCATTTCTCTGCACAGGGAGTTGTCGGTGACACCTATATACCCTGTTTTAATAGATGGCCACCTCGCCACAAGGCTGGGTCATATTTCGGTAACGCAATAAACATTGCCATACTGTGCGGCAATCCAGCCAGCCTATTGGGCACACTTCCATCTAGCAACAATTCGTTACATAATATTTAATCACCTATATTATTTATAACTTAGTTTTGTTTTTAGTATTTATTTGTAGTTTTAAGTTAGTTTAGTTTCTACTTACGTTTAGATTATAATGTCATATATATTGATGTAATTGAATTTAAAAAATTCAACCATCCAGATATTAAACTTACACTTACTTTAAAAATACATAATTTTTTGTAAAGTGGTTTCGTACGCCAGCGGGATCTAAGACCGAGGCTACCAGCGTTTAGGACTCCAGAGTCAAGAGCCTCCTCATGATGCGTGCCGTGATCTGGAGAATGATAATATTATTATTATCATTGAATGGCTACAAAATAAATAATATTAAAAGTTGTAAATATTTTCAATAAATTAATAGGCTGCAATCTTTGAGGGTTGAGTACCAACAATGTTAGAGTTTACCCTATAAATGTATTTTTTTATGTTGGTAGTTAAGCAAAATGACAGACCGTTTAGTTGGTAGTCAGTGGCAACCACCGCCCATGGACATTTGCAACATTAAAGGGGGATGCGTTGTCTACCTCGTTGGGACTTTAAGAATCTGTTTAAGCCCGTCTTTATAGTAAGTGACTCATAGCACTCTGGAAAAACCGCGCGTGATATAGCAATGTAAGTTATACTTTTTATTATTATTATTAAACGGTTTTATTTAGCTCGACCCGTACGGAATTTATTTGTTTATTTGGGTCAAAATTAGAAATTGAAATTTAAGCACCTTCCCGTTGTCAGATTGATCTGAAATTTGGTACACACATTTAATTTAGATGACAATACAATATAATAAAATCAATAACATTATAAATCTAAGATGGCCGCCGATACAAAATGGCGGATTACATATTTTTCCTTAACCCCCTCAATATGGGTATCAAATGAAAGGGCTACACTAGTAAAACACGATGATTATGTCAAAATTTAAAATTCAAGATGGACGCCGTTCCAATATGGCGGACTAGGTACATATTTTTCCACAACCACCACAATATGGGTATCAAATAATAGGACTACACTAGCAGAATACTGTCATTATGTCAAAATTTCAAACTCAAGATGGACGCTGTTACAAAATGGCGTATTAGGTGGGGGCATGATTAGTCGTGTCGAGAACAGTTGCGTCCAAGATTGTGTGACGTTAGAGGGGCAGATAAAAAAAAAAGGTAATTAGATACCTCGTTAGTAAGCGGTAGCTATACCACCCAAGTTAAGGTAATAGGTTAAAACCGGCCGAGGACTGTATGGCATTAGGGTGGATAAAAATGTAATGTCGTAAGCGCTTCCCCCTCAAGATTGGGCGCATCTTGTTGTATATAAAACCCGACCATCTCCAACCAGCCACGCATCTATGGCGTTTGTTCAC
Organism: Dendrolimus pini; assembly: GCA_949752895.1. Classification (NCBI taxonomy): domain Eukaryota; kingdom Metazoa; phylum Arthropoda; class Insecta; order Lepidoptera; family Lasiocampidae; genus Dendrolimus; species Dendrolimus pini. The sequence goes on from OX457136.1 coordinate 17,673,677, forward strand.
GCTCTGTGAGCTGACGGAGAATATGCGTCAGCAAGGGGACCATACTTTTATTGACATATTAAATGCTTTGAGAATAGGTGAGCTAACCGCTAACCATTTTAGTATTTTGATGCAAAGAGTTATTCAAAACCCAAGTGATGAGTTTGCAACAGACAAAGCGTTAAGGGTATACCCCACTAATCAGCAAGTAAACAATCACAACGCTGCGGTTTTAAATCTGTTCCGAAGCAAGGGATCTCGAATTTATACCATAAAAGCACAGGATCAAATAATTGACGCCACACGAGATACAGATAATCTAAATTTAGCAAATATAATACCAACAGATATAAATAAGACTGGAGGCTTACCATCAGTACTTGAAATATTTGTAGGTGCAAAAGTAATGTTGCGGTCCAACATTGACGTTACAAAAGTATTGGTAAATGGCGCTATAGGCCACATTACAGAAATTGTTTAGCCTCAGTTCCGTCGAACCCAAATGTACGAAACAGATATACCATCAGTTCAAATTGACTTTGGCAGAGACGGCATGCACGTTATTTACCCTAAAGCCATACAGTTTCCAGCAAAATTCAATTATGGTACGGCTGAAAGAAGGATGTTACCCTTAGTTTTGTCATGGGCATCCACCGTCCATAAAATGCATGGCAGCACCGTCGACCATGCAGTAGTATATTTGGGCTCAAAATAGTTTGAGGAAGGACAAGCATACGTGGCTCTAAGTCGAGTCAAGTCTCTGGAAGGGCTATGTATTAAGGAATTAGATTGTACTAAATTATCAGGTAAGAAACCATGTAATAATGATGCACTGAATGAATTTAATAGAATGAGTAATATTCGGTAGACAATTTCACTAAATACTAAAAACAAGAAAAAAAAATCGGTAAAAAATAACCCACACACACACCACCACTATAACAAGTAGGTATTTTGACCTTCTAGTTCAGAAATATTTTAGTACTAGGCAGAATAGCTTTTAGGCATATTAGACTAAAATAAAAACGTGGGGCCCCTCTGAAATCATACCTATGGCAGAGCATATCTTATACTTTGGTAGATCATGAGCTCGGCGTTCGCTGGTGAAGCCGTAACGGCTGGTTATTGATGGTCAAAAACTCCCGTTACGATTATAGTAAGTCGATTCAGCGGACCCTGGACTCCGGAGCTATGAGGTTTCGGATACGACCGGGATAAACCGCTAGGATGATGATGACGATTATAATAAGTCGATGCAATCCACACTTAGTATAGTAGAAAGTAATACAGAAATAGTTAATGGGCCCCACGTTTTTATTTTAGTCTAATATGCTTAAAAGCTATTCTGCCTAGTACTAAAATATTTCTGAACTAGAAGGTCAAAATACCTACTTGTTATAGTGTGGGCTGCTTAGTTTACCTACCAAGCAAACCCTGGTGTTAGTGTCCTTCCATGAACTGCCTTTCGGCCGCTGACATGTTTCATGTTATGACAACCACTACCATCAGAGATATTAATGACCGAGATCACCTACGTAGGTTGATAGGTAAGTAACTATTTATTTATTTTATAGTTTTCAGTGCACATAAAATAAAACCGTTTAACTTAAAAGATTTTTTACCGATTTTTATATTACAATGACTTAAATTATAAATTAGTACAATTAAAGTAACCTGGTTTATTTATTAACTATAATATATTTATTCTACGTACAGTAAATTTTTATAACAATACTGAGTCTAGGTCACAGTTTCTATGGGTAAGACGCCCAAGAAACTGCCTAAATCTGCCATGCAATTTCAAAACACAGCACAAAAATGTCAGGTATTTTAACTGCATGCCATTTCAAAATTATTTATTACGCTTATTGGCATAATATCAGTAGTTGGTACAGTCTTCACAGGTTTTGACAAAGCCTAACAAGACAAATAATAGACAAAACTTCATTTTAAAAAAAATGTCAGCTACTAGGTTTTAAAATTCTACAGATGAATTTAATACCTTTCTGTGTCGCCATACTGATCCGTTATGCGGAGTAGGCAGCAGTCCGCTGATCATCTGAAGAGGCTCACATCCTGAGATCCTGATCTAAAGTTGTCAACTCTCGCGTCACGTCTATACTTCTTCACGGTGTTGAGAATAAACTGAAAATCCCTATTAATATTATAAATGCGAAAGTAACTCTGTCTGTCTGTCTGTCTGTTCCGTTTTCACGTAAAAACTAATGGACCGATTTGGCTGAAACTCAGTATATATATATTTTCGATACCGAGGATGAACATAGGATACTATTTATCCCGAAAAATGGGATAGTTTCCGGGATAACATGATATTTGTCTGTTTGTTTGTTATGCTTTTACGGCAAAACTACTGGACCGATTTGGCTGAAATTCGGTACGTATGTAAATTAAATACTGAGGATGGACAAGGGATAATTTTCATTTTGGCCTTTTTGGTAATTTTGGCCTATTTGGTCATTTTGGCCTTTTTGGGTCATTTTGGCCTTTTTGGTCATTTTGGCCTTTTTGGTCATTTTGGCCTTTTTGGTCATTTTGGCCTTTTTGGTCATTTTTCCTTTCTGGTCATTTTGGCCAATTTGATCATTTTGGCCTTTTTGGTCATTTTGGCCTATTTGGTCATTTTGGCCTATTTGGTCATTTTGGCCTTTTTGATCATTTTGACCTTTTTGGTCGTTTTGGTCTATTTGGTCATTTTGGCCTATTTGGTCATTTTGGCCTATTTGGTCATTTTGGCCTATTTGGTCATTTTGGCCTTTTTGATCATTTTGACCTTTTTGGTAATTTTGGCCTATTTGGTCATTTTGGCCTATTTGGTCATTTTGGCCTATTTGGTCATTTTGGCCTATTTGGTCATTTTGGCCTTTTTGATCATTTTGACCTTTTTGGTAATTTTGGCCTATTTGGTCGTTTTGGCCTATTTGGTAATTTTGGCCTATTTGGTCATTTTGGCCTATTTGGTCATTATTCCTTTTTGGTCATTTTGGCCTATTTGGTCATTTTGACCTTTTTGGTCATTTTGGCCTATTTGGTAATTTTGGCCTTTATGATCATTTTGACCTTGTTGGTCATTTTGGCCTATTTGGTCATTTTGACCTTTTTGGTCATTTTGGCCTATTTGGTCATTTTGGCCTATTTGGTCATTTTGGCCTTTTTGGTCATTTTGGCCTATTTGGTCATTTTGGCCTATTTGGTCATTTTGGCCTTTTTGGTCATTTTGGCCTATTTGGTCTATTTGGTCATTTTGGCCTATTTGGTCATTTTGGCCTATTTGGTCATTTTGGCGTATTTGGTCATTTTGGCCTTTTTGGTCATTTTGGCCTCTTTGGTAATTTTGACCATTTTGATTATTTTGGCCTTTTTGGTCGTTTTTGCCTATTCCGTCATTTTAGCAAAGTCGGTCACTGTGGTCTTTTGGTCATTTAGACCATTTTGGCCTTTTTGGTCAAGTTTTGTAATTTATTTTGTTGACAGATAGACGAGGGATCGTATAATTAGCGATATAAAATGAAGTGAATCTTCCGTGGGTAAATACATAAAAATGTAATATAAACTCATTTGCAAAAAAAACGGGCGGTTTTGATTTTCATTCATATTTAAAAAGATACAATACCAAAAAGGTTTCAATCGTTTGTACACGTTACTGGCCGGTTTTAAAAATGCTGTGGTATTTAAAAAAGTACGTTCTAAATTCAATTTTTCATTTGATGTTCATTTTTACAGAAAACCCCTTTTTATCCTACATTTTTGGCGCGAAGTTCCAGAAGTTAACATCGACTTTCATAACTTTTATTCAATTTTTATCGATTAATTTCATATCCTTGACTGTCAAAGCTTTATTTAATGCTGTTTGGCTGTATCAAAAATGGTAGATAAAGTGGTAAAAGCTACCAAAATTATCGCGCTGCTTGAAGAGGGTTGCAGCCAATGTTTCGTGGCTAGGAGGCTAAATGTTAGTCGCTCGACAGTCCAAAGGACCTGGCAGCGATATCAGGAGACTGGTTCCGTCGAGAGAAGGCCTGGTTCTGGAAGAAAACCATGTACCCAACCACGGGATGATCGTTTTCTTGTGAGTCGCGCATTGAGAAATCGCAAATCTTCGTATGTGGATCTTAAGAACAACCTCCAAGAAGTAAGAAATGTGCATATTAGTCTATGGACGGTCAGGAGGAGGCTTCTCGCTGCCAATATACGCAGTCACCGCCCGGCCCGCGGCCCCAAATTACTCCGTGAGCACAGAGTTCACAGGCTTAGGTTCGCTAGAAATTGTGAATCATGGACTCAAGACGATTGGAATAGGGTTTTGTTCTCTGATGAAGCCAGGATATCTCTGTTCGGTGAAGATCGACGTCGGCGAGTGCTAAGAAGACAAGGAGAACGCTTTGCAGAGGCATGTTTCGAAGAAATCACACCTTATGGTGGGGGCTCTGTTATGTTTTGGGCAGGAATAAATTCAATGGATCGTACAGAGTTAGTCTTCATTGAAAACGGCTCACTGACTGGGCATCGATACATAACGGAAGTTCTAATTTCTCATGCACAACCCGCATTGGCCGCTCTAGGTGAAGACTCGATTTTTATGGACGACAATGCTCGCGCCCACCGATCCCGCGATGTTAATGCGTATGTGCAAGAGGTCGGCATTCGTCGTTTGGATTGGCCAGCTCGAAGTCCCGACCTCAATCCCATAGAGCATGTCTGGGACGTTCTGAAACGGCGTGTGAGATCAGTACACCCGGCTCCGCAGACCATCAGAGAGCTGAAGAATGTGATTACTGCGGAGTGGGAACGTATTCCGCAAGCAAGTATCCGGGATATACTCGATAGCATGCCCAGACGAATTCAAGCTGTGATTTTAGCTAGAGGGGGTCACACTCGATACTAAACATTTATCTGCTTTTACTTTATTAAAGAAAAACAAACAAAAATCTTTTTTATTTTTACTTCATGAGCATATGCACTACTAGCGAATATACACTACTAGCGAGGTTTAGCATTATTTCCCATAAATTGTATCTAAATTTTATGAAATACTGATGAAAACGATTATTTTCTTATTAATTTAGCAAATTGTGTGGATAAAACTACCTATAATTATCAAACAAAGAAATATTAACATTTGAAATGGTTCATTGCTTAGGTGCCCGTTTTTTTTGCAAATGAGTGTAATATAACCTGTAGCACTTGCTCTATAAACAAGAGACACGCACTAGAGGTTAACCCGCGGCTGCGCCGCGGGGTAAACTCTAGTCTTATATATAAAAATTAATTGCAAAATGTATTGTTAAGCGCATAACTTGAGAACGACTTTACCGATTTGGATGAAATTTTGTGTGTATGTTTGAGTGGATCCCGGGATGGTTTAAATTCAGAATTGGAGCCGGTAGGTGGCGCTGAGATCGGGTTCTAGAATCCTCCTAATCACCGGGAGCGATTTTGTGTGATTTTGTTTTTGTGTGTTTGAGTGGGTTCCCGGATGATTTAGATTCGCAAATAGAACCGGTAGGTGGCCCTGAGATCGGGTTCTAGAATCCTTTTAATCACCGGAAGCGATTTTGGTGATTGTGTTTTTGTGTGTTTGAGTGGGTTCCCGGATGGTATAGATTCGCAATTAGAACCAGTAGGTGACGCTGGGATCGGGTTATAGAATCCTCCTAGTCACCTGGACAGATTATGGTGATTAAGTTTTTGTGAATAAGCCTGAATGGCGCTCTGTTGTTCGTGCCTACCCCGCAAGGGACCTGGCGTGAAGTTATGTATGTATGTGTGTAAGTTTTCGTGTCATGAAACAAAGTCTTTTAGGAATTCAGAAAATATGACGGTACAAAGTTCGCCGGGTCAGCTAGTAAATAAAATAAAACATAGTATGTTATCTTAGAAAGAGAATACGTATTTGTGCCGTTTGGAGTTGGGACACTAGGGCCAAGAGTGTATACGCAATCAATTTCTCCTAATAAATATGTAGGAAAATCTTTGATGCCACCCGTGACTAGATAAGGCTGGTTTATACTTCACACAGTGAATAAGCATTGCCATCTAGCGTGAGAATGCAGCCAGGCCTTCTGGTTATGCTTCCCTCTTGCAGCGATGTGAAACTTTGTGCGGGCGCGATTCGATGGCCGGGAGAAGGCAAAGGGACGTAGAAGAAGAAGCAAGGGAAACTTACCTCGCCACCAGTCCACCGTCACACTGCTCACTCGTCCCCTGGGGATTTACGTTACTATTTAATTTAATTAAAGTGGTGTTCTTTATTTTGCGATCCAACTATGTATTTTATACAGTGACAGCACTGACACAATGTAAGAGTTTTCTCTTGTTTACGCATTCTTCTGAAATGAATTTTTTATTTGTATGAAACATGGATAACAAGGTCTTATGATATAGTGCGAACATGGTTTGCCATTTACTGGCGTACAAATTTTCTTAAAACTTATATGGTTTATAAATGTCATATGTTTTTATTTAATAGTCGTTTATTGTGATACTGGCTGACCCATGCCCACTTCACTGGGCATCAGAAAAAAAATACTTATTATTAATCACAATCAAATATACCCTATGTCACTCAGGAATAATGTTGCTTTCCCCTGGTGAAAGCATTTTCAAAATCAGTTTAGTAGTTCCAAAGATTACCCCCTACAACGTCATAAACTCACAAACTTTACCTCTTGAATTATTAACATAGACCATGTAAAGATGACGATGGTCTGGATGCCGCGTTACTTCTGGCAAAATAAAATTATTGAATTGGAGAAATTTCCTAAACTCTATCTTGGGATAAACTGCACACAATCTATTCATATCTTTTGGCCTATTATTATTCTTATATCTATCAATCTTCCAGTTCACCATTCTTTATCACATACAATATGTACTAAAATACATAATAACTTACATAACATTATGAAGGCATCACATGCGGGTAGTGTATTTGCGTCACTGAATCCAGTCACGTCGCACCCGTGATGTGGGCGCGAGTATGATTTCACCCCCTCCACTGATTTATGAATACCATCGCTATGGTGACAGGCGGCTGACATCCAGAACCCACTATAATACAACACATGAATATGTTCCCTTCATATGTGGGAACTATTCTCATAATATAATGTTCGGATACCAATTAGGCCTACCTACATCCTTTCAAAATGTTGCTCTTCAATTCAGCAATTAATTGTTATGTAGTTTGATGCAATCATTTATTATTATAAAAGAGAAAGTGTTTTTATGGAATACTTATAAAGGATTGTTATGAATATATTATGTTTAGTATTTTTAATTTGATTTATGAATATTATACAATTACTTTATCTATACTAATATTATAAAGATGTGAAGTTTGTGAGTTTGTGACGTTGTAGGGGTAATCTCTGGATTTACTAAACCGATTTTAAAAATTATTTTACTGTTGAAAAGCTACGTTAACAGGGAGTGTCATAGGTAACGTGACCATTTATATTTTTTGTCAAAGCGGGACATCTGCGGCATTATATAATAAAAAAAAGTTTTTAGTGTCTTATAAGTATTTTATTATATAAGATAGAATAACACAAAATAATCAGCGCACTAAACACAAAATAGTACACGGAGAAAAATGCAGGCTTAAATTTCACCAATTTTTATTATGCTCTTTACTAAACTTGAAACGCCTCACCCAGAGTAGAAACAGTTATTATGCTCGTTTTGAAAACTATTGTTTCAAGTTTATTAAGCAGCTAAATATAAGTGGAATTTGAAATAAATTTATTATTTGGTCTGTTTGCAAAACCGAGACTATGTCGGCCTCGCTGGGGACAGCGGGACTATGGCGGCCTCGCTGGGGACAGCGGGACAGACTGCCTGAAAGCGGGACTGTCCCGCCCAAATCGGGACGTATGGTCACGTTAGTCATAGGCTATATAACGTGGCGCTATATACCACGGGAGCGGGACAGAGCGCAGGTGAAACCGTTAATTTTTAGAGACACTTAATCATTTAATTTAAGCCAAACACTAAAATATATTTAATAACTACAGAAATGCTAGTAAGTAGCTCTGTTCACTTATATAGAAACTTAATAAGTTTTTATATATCGCGAGTGGAGATGCGGGCAAAAGCATATAAGCGCATGTATCCCTTTCTTGAAAAATTCTCTAACAGATGGTGAATATCGGTGAAAATCCGTTGCGTGGTCTAGGACGTCCTAGCGGATATACTGACATACGCGTAAAGCGACTTTATTTTATACTATGTAAAACTGACTGCAGTCCGGATGCCAGACAAATTAGTTGTAAGCCAAGTTACCGGTGAAAGTCGATTTGCCTACTCTCGAGGCAACGTGTCCGAAAATAACTTAGGCGTAAAAGAGTGTTTTACTCATAAACGCACCCACGAGCCACCATTAAAACGGTACGTAAATAGCTGCTATTTTCAAAATACATGGGCTGTAATCCTATAAGATTCACAGCGGAGAGATGCCATTTCCTCGGAAGATATCTTTTCGTGGAAAATCAAAGGCCTTTATTCCCGACAACGTAAATAGGCACTTAGTGGAATTGAAAAATATCGACATAATCTTTGAGCGACAACATAGGAAATGTCAAAGTTCAACATTTCTTTTTTGTTTGTAAATAATTTGCTTTTGCAGATCTGCCTAATTTAGGGTTACGTACTATTTATTATAAACTAGAAAATTTGTGAAAGTGGATAGATGTATCTTACTTTTTCAGTATGAAACTACTACTAAACATATTCAAGTAAATTTTTCGGTTATGTAGCCTAGTTACATAAAATAACACAAAGGATATATCTTTATTTATAAAATTCTTCATTTCGCGTGTATGTCACTGAACTCCTCCTAAATGCTTAAACGGGTTTTGATGACTTTTTGATTCAGTTGGTGGTGTTGCAAGCAGGTACTATATTATATATTTTTAGAGGACATCGACTGGGCTCGCTAGTATTTTATGAAATAATTGTTTAATTTGACCAAAATATAACGATGATTGTCAAGAAAAAACATCGCATCTATGAGTCACGTCATGTTGACGCGGCGTGCAGTGCAAGCACAGGGCACAGTTCGAGGCGAATTACGTATCATCGCCGAATGCGTGATCCGGCGGCGGGGTAGATACGTAAATGGGGACGTCGTTGACGGTACTTAGTGGCTGAGACCATACGCAGACGAAGTGCGACTAGCCGCCAGTTATACATAATTGTACTATTCTAGGATTAAGTAATTAATGTTCTTGCACTCAAAAAGCTATGTTTTTTTTTTGTTACGTCATTTTCGTGGACTAATTTAGTGTTGCATAATTTTTAACTAGGTACCCCACGAACGTGATAAAATAATGTTCTTGCACGCAATGAAGTTGAAAGTTATTTGTTGCGTCACGTTCGTGGAATAGAATAGAATACTCGTATAATAGAAAACGCTTTTTTGTTCACCACATACACACTAAAACAAGATTTTATAGTAGACACATTAAACATTAATGGCAGGAACAATGGGCGGTCTTATCGCTTTAAAACGATCTCTTCCAGACAACCCGGGCTACGGATTTTATAAACGGGATCACAAGTGTATGATATCATATATGTACTAATATATACATTATTAATATGTGTATAGCAACATCAATAGCTATAGAATATCAATAATAGTAATAAAATATTAATATTACATATTCAAATATACATAGTGGATTAATTTATTGCTATATAACATAGCAATGGTAACTCCTTTAAGTATGTACTCCACGCACGTGATAAAATCTGTCAATATAGAACATAAATATTACTAACGGAGATACTTCTAACTTCTCACAAATATATTATATATAACATATACAAGATATAGGTTTTAAAAATTATCACGTAACAGTTAAGATTTTTGTAAAGTTTCAGCTTCCCTCAATTATGCAGTAATAAATTAGTCCACGTACGTGAAATAACGTTTTTAATATAAAAAGTCATGCAAAGTAATGGTTCAGGTTTGTTGTCACAAAACATTTATTATCTTCGTTATTGATATAAATTGTTACAGAGTGACGGCTCATTTTGAATTTGTCTTTATTCCGAAGGTCTCGTGACGTACTGGCGTCAAATAACACCTACTAACAAGTCTGACGTCAATCATTCTTTTTTGAGAAGTAAGCTGATTATGTATATACAGACGAAGGCGACTTATTTCGGTTCATTTATTGTTAACACTGACAAATAAGAAGCTAATTCTGGCAAGCGATGTTTGCGTCGATGTTTTTGACGTAACAAATGATAATGTTATTTAAATTCCCACTTTATATTATTATTCTATTCCAACATATAAAAAAATACTAGGTATGAAAATAGGGTAGTTTTTGAGGCCTATGTATGACAATAGTGTTTTTTTCGGGAACTCCTAGATTTTGTATAAGAATACTAAATTCACGTAAACCAGGCAAATGGCATATTAATTTAATCTTATTATAAATATTAAAACCAATAAAAATGTTTCACATGTCTAAACAATCTTGTTGTACAAGATAGAAAATCAAACAATTTTAATTTAAGTAAATTTAAACTTTAATGTCAAATCGTTAAACATAATTTTCTGTGGCACAGTCTGTTCTTTGACTTAGTTTGAAAAGGTAACATGTGCCCACGGAACGTTAATTCAATTTAAAAACAGGCCTATATTTCCATACCACGATTGTACATATATGAATTTATTTTATGGTTGAATTTTGAAAACAAATAAAAGGTCTATATTTCCGATCAATTGTCTTTAATGTCACAAAAGTTTTATCATAACTAGGACTGGCACAACCTGCAATTGACTCAAATATGAAAACAGCTCGCACTTGTGGTTTCACACACATAAAAAAGCAAAACAACCAAGAACAATGAACATTGGGCGGAGATAGTTTGAAATTGGCTCTGTTCCTTCCATTACTTGTTGGGTTTATTTGTTTTATTTAAGAGGTGGGGTATAGTGAGGCTACGTAACACAGAACTTTCTTATATTGAGAAATATATAGAAGTGATGTTTGTTCGAAACTTCGTCCTGACAAATAATGGATGATAATTTGTACTAGACTGCATAAAAAATAATAAAATTTGTCTCTCAGAGCGATCAGGAATAACTATTTAATCGTACACTACTAAAATACTCAGCAGAACGGCACAGATAACCCAAGAATGCGCCAACCTTTCAGATTTTTACTAAGAATGTATCCCTCCCTCCTATATTCTTTCCTGTATCGTATCCCAATAGGCTGCAACGTATTCACTTTGTACCTGGTATTGTAAACATCTGTATCAAACTTATAAATAAAATATTAATTAAAATATAATTATAATATTGTTGTGAAGGGGCCGCAATACTTATCTTTTATGTTTTTCGTGTGTCGCGAAATAAAGATCGTTGAGAAGCAATGCCCTAGGCTTAAGTAAAACAAACTATCAGCAAAAACAAGGTCATAGTTCTAATTATATGTAAAATTAAATTCGTAAAAGATAATAAAGTTTTAATTACCTTCGTACGCCTTTATATGCCTTCAAATAACGAGCTGGGACATAAAATGGCTTCAATAAAACAACTCTTGGAACGTGCCAGCCGCTCCTGTTAAATAAAAAGTTATTCCCTCGTATTTTTTAGGGTGTAAGCGTTTTAACAATGGCATTCTTGAGTGCTCGAGGGAAGGGTTCGTGCATTAGTCTTGGCAACATATTACGACGATATTTCCATTCGTATAGGTTAATAAGTACCTCGTACAAAATAAGAGTATGTGACCACTTGACACGTATATGAGAAAGTTATATATGTTTACCGCTAGTATATAATATATAAAGTGTGTCGCCATAACACCCTTGAGTTGTGTTCCGACATTAGGGTTCCAGTCTCTCTTAAGAGAGCAGCAGCGCATTTGTAGCACCTTTGGTATTGCAAATGTCCATGGTAACCGCTTTCCATCAAGTGGGCTGTTTGCCTGTCTGCTGAATTCCTGTAATATTTTATTTTTATTTTTATTGGAGTAGTTTTTTTACAGAACAATTATAAAAGTACATATAATAACATACAATGCAAGAAAACTTAACTTATTTCTATTGTATTCTACCCATAGTTCCTCAAGACTATAAGTAGAATACTGAGCCCAGATCACCGTCTTCTATGGGCAAGGTGCCCATAGAAGACGCCATACTGATCCGTTGGCCGAGGTAAGCACCAGCCTTCTGATCACTTAAAGAGTCAATGAGTCGTTTCGATAAATTTTGGTAGAGGCTCATGGCCTCATCAAGACGCGTTTGGTAAATGGGCCAACGTGCGGCCAACGTGTCTACACAAGTCGCATCCCACACCAAAGGCTTGCCACGCTGCCATGGAATTAGAGTCATTCCGCCTACCATCGTCACGTGCAATACCGTTCGACTCCAATAAAGCCGGCACGTTAGCCGTGGCAAGCGCCCACCGTAAGTAAATTCAAGTTCAAGAATTTAGTTTAGTTAGTTCTAACTCTAAATTATTTTGAGACCAATCATTGACACGGGTTACATACAATACATTGAATTTTTATCCAGGCGATATCCGCCATGCGATATCCGCCATTCACATTCGCGATATTCCATTCATATTCATTTAAATCGTAATTTATTTTTAGTTATATAATTAATTTCAAAAATATTTGAAGTCAATTATTATTTTTAGTATTTCATCCCAAATTATTAAATATCGTCACAATAAATAATTATTCGTACAAACCCATTAAAAATTAAAACGCTAATGTTTTTCTACAAAGGAATATTATTAGTGAATTGAGAAAGATTTCTCGTAGTTTCAAATTCTGAAGAAATCCAGATTAAGCTATTTCAAGCACCGAGACTTAATCGCAAAAAAAATAGACAAAAGAATACTTTAAAGCACAAAAACCCTAAAGCTTCTACCTTATTTTAAAAAACAGACGGAATAAACTTATATTTGAATTTTTAAATAGGGAAAGGGATTTTTAAAATTTAAAGCCGATTTTTCAATCAGAAAAGAGTTGTCCATTGAATAAATTTTAATCTATTTGAGTGTTAAAGTGAAAGCTTCATTTATTCACGAAACCGTAATTTTTAATTTATTCTTCTTGTATTATTTTATTCAATAAATAACTTTTATCTGACTATTGAAAAATCAGTCCTTTGAGATGTTTTCTACACAGATATCAATTGAGAATCATATTCATGTTAACTCTAAGCAATTACATTATTTAGGTGGCCAGCATGGGATTTATTGTTTTGCTCTTGACTCACCATATATAGGGGAATGTTCGGTATACTTGCCACGCTTGGCAAAAACAATATGCCGACTCACTAGTGTAATTTTCATAGTGCCCCTTGTATAACAGTTGTCACATATTCAATCTCTTAATAGCGTATTTTTATTCATGCAGGGATAGAGAAAGTATGCAAATTCTTGCAACCGGAGCTTGTTGTAAAAGGGCGAAAAGGACCCACATCCAACTGGTGAAGCACTTTCCTATCTAGATACCTACCACTCCTGATATAGAGGATGCTTCTATAGTCTTTTGTTGTGTTCCGGCATCAGTAGCCAGGTTTCAGTCCTTCGAGGCTGGCAGCACATTAGCAGCATCGGTGTTGTTGGAAATGTTCTTATGGACATCCATTTTCCACGTGGGCCATCAGCAGATCTACGTTCAGCAATAAAACAAAACTACATATCCATCTCAACAATCTTATTCGTGTCGTATCCACAGTATCTTTTGTTAGCAAAAATCAAAAGGAAAAGTATGTGGAAGAAAGCAATATTTTTCTTTCAATTTATCAAACAAGACACTATTCAAGCCTTTATTTTTCCTAAAAAGAAAGGGATCAACGTTAAATGACCCGTTATCAGGTACTGTGTGTTTGTCCATGTATTTTCAAAGATAAATCCAACGAAACAACGCACGAAATCTTTTGTAAATACGGCCTTTTTTTCTGAGGTCAGTGACCTGTGTATTCGGACTTTGGGAGCAAGTCGAATTTAATAAAATATAGCTTGCTTCTTTACTGATATGAAAGTCTTTTTATACTTTACATTTTCGAGATTCTTGTATATTGTGTATTTGTTTTAAGTAAGATCAATTATCCTGGTTGTTTTATGTTGTTTTTGGGTTATGTAGGTAAGTCAGTTCGTTTGTTCCTTATTTTGGCCTTAACTATAACAATAAATTTATTATACATAAATTATAAGCTAGTACAATGAAGAAATTTATACACTATATATATAAATACACATACATATTTATATACAAATATATCTGCAGTCAGCGTCTTATAGAAAGGAGCGTAAACCTCGAAATACTTGCTTAAAGATACTCGTATGTGATTCCCATGCATTTTCTATTTTATTTGTTTAGCGCTAATAGCAATTCCTATAGGGCTTGAAAAGAAATCCTCTAACAGCGAGAGCAATGACCGTCGACGTTCTGAGGTAAGTCTCCTAACCTAAATTGGAAAAGTTTGAGCTGCGAACGATACGGAAAACATAGAAGCGTCTTTTTAAAGTTATGATTGGACTTTAACATCGTTATGTCTACAAGTGGATAGCTATATATTACTATATACATACATACATAACTTCACGCCAGGTCCCTTGCGGGGTAGGCACGAACAACAGAGCGCCATTCAGGCTTATTCTTACACACCTCACTTGTTTCTTTGACATTTATAGCTCGATTACTATATATTGCATTTAAAAAATCGAAATGTGAGCTGGGACACATAGTAGAAGTGAAACTATAACGGACAAGTGAAATAAAAATCGGTAAAAAAACTTTTAAGTTAAACGGTTTTATTTTATGTGCACTGAAAACTACAAAATAAATAAATAGTTACTTACCTATCAACCTACGTAGGTGATCTCGGTCATTAACATCTCTGATGGTAGTGGTTGTCATAACATGAACCATGTCAGCGGCCGAAAGGCAGTTCATGAAAGGACACTAACACCAGGGTTTGCTTGGTAGGTAAACTAAGCAGCCCACACTATAACAAGTAGGTATTTTGACCTTCTAGTTCAGACATATTTTAGTACTAGGCAGAATAGCTTTTAGGCATATTAGACTAAAATAAAAACGTGGGGCCCATTAACTATTTCTGTATTACTTTCTACTATACTAAGTGTGGATTGCATCGACTTATTATAATCGTCATCATCATCATCCTAGCGGTTTATCCTGGTCGCATCCGAAACCTCATAGCTCCGGAGTCCAGGGTCCGCTGAATCGACTTACTATAATCGTAACTGGAGGTTTTGACCATCAATAACCAGCCGTTACAGCTTCACCAGCGAACGCCGAGCTCATGATCTACCAAAGTATAAGATATGCTCTGCCATAGGTATGATTTCAGAGGGGCCCCACGT
This sequence comes from Dendrolimus pini, assembly GCA_949752895.1. NCBI lineage: Eukaryota > Metazoa > Arthropoda > Insecta > Lepidoptera > Lasiocampidae > Dendrolimus > Dendrolimus pini. The sequence continues at coordinate 17,689,041 of OX457136.1, forward strand.
TTTTATTTTAGTCTAATATGCCTAAAAGCTATTCTGCCTAGTACTAAAATATGTCTGAACTAGAAGGTCAAAATACCTACTTGTTATAGTGTGGGCTGCTTAGTTTACCTACCAAGCAAACCCTGGTGTTAGTGTCCTTTCATGAACTGCCTTTCGGCCGCTGACATGGTTCATGTTATGACAACCACTACCATCAGAGATGTTAATGACCGAGATCACCTACGTAGGTTGATAGGTAAGTAACTATTTATTTATTTTGTAGTTTTCAGTGCACATAAAATAAAACCGTTTAACTTAAAAGTTTTTTTACCGATTTTTATTTTCTTGTTTTTAGTATTTAGTGAAATTGTCTACCGAATATTCCTCATTCTATTTAATTCATTCAGCGCATCATTATTACATGGTTTCTTACCTGATAATTTAGTAATCTATCAATCTAATTCCTCAATACATAGCCCTTCCAGAGACTTGACTCGACTTAGAGCCACGTATGCTTGTCCTTCCTTAAACAATTTTGAGCCCAAATATACTACTGCATGGTCGACGGTGCTGCCCTGCATTTTATGGACGGTGGATGCCCATGACAAAACTAAGGGCAACATCCTTCTTTCAGCCGTACCATAATTGAATTTTGCTGGAAACTGTATGGCTTTAGGGTAAATAACGTGCATGCCGTCTCTGCCAAAGTCAATTTGAACTGATGGTATATCTGTTTCGTACATTTGGGTTCGACGGAACTGAGGCCAAACAATTTCTGTAATGTGGCCTATAGCGCCATTTACCAATACTTTTGTAACGTCAATGTTGGACCGCAACATTACTTTTGCACCTACAAATATTTCAAGTACTGATGGTAAGCCTCCAGTTTTATTTATATCTGTTGGTATTATATTTGCTAAATTTAGATTATCTGTATTTCGTGTGGCGTCAATTATTTGATCCTGTGCTTTTATGGTATAAATTCGAGATCCCTTGCTTCGGAACAGATTTAAAACCGCAGCGTTGTGATTGTTTACTTGCTGATTAGTGGGGTATACCCTTAACGCTTTGTCTGTTGCAAACTCATCACTTGGGTTTTGAATAACTCTTTGCATCAAAATACTAAAATGGTTAGCGGTTAGCTCACCTATTCTCAAAGCATTTAATATATCAATAAAAGTATGGTCCCCTTGCTGACGCATATTCTCCGTCAGCTCACAGAGCGTGAACAAACGCCATAGATGCGTGGCTGGTTGGAGATGGTCGGGTTTTATATACAACAAGATGCGCCCAATCTTGAGGGGGAAGCGCTTACGACATTACATTTTTATCCACCCTAATGCCATACAGTCCTCGGCACGTTTTAACCTATTACCTTAATTTGGGTGGTATAGCTACCGCTTACTAACGAGGTATCTAATTGCCTATTTTTTTTTATCTACCCCTCTAACGTCACACAATCTTGGACGCAACTGATCTCGACACGACTAATCATGCCCCCACCTAATACGCCATTTTGTAACAGCGTCCATCTTGAGTTTGAAATTTTGACATAATGACAGTATTCTGCTAGTGTAGTCCTATTATTTGATACCCATATTGTGGTGGTTGTGGAAAAATATGTACCTAGTCCTCCATATTGGAACGGCGTCCATCTTGAATTTTAAATTTTGACATAATCATCATGTTTTACTAGTGTAGCCCTTTCATTTGATACCCATATTGAGGGGGTTAAGGAAAAATATGTAATCCGCCATTTTGTATCGGCGGCCATCTTAGATTTATAATGTTATTGATTTTATTACATTGTATTGTCATCTAAATTAAATGTGTGTACCAAATTTCAGATCAATCTGACAACGGGAAGGTGCTTAAATTTCAATTTCTAATTTTGACCCAAATAAACAAATAAATTCCGTACGGGTCGAGCTAAATAAAACCGTTTAAAAACGAATGGCAACGGACAAGTGGCAAAATGAATCGCAACAAAATTTTACCTTGAAGTTTTACAGGCAGGTTTTCAAATTGGAAAAGTACATTAACAGTCTTCCTGTAAAACGTCAAGTTAAAACTTTGTTGCGATTCGTTTTTTCCACTTGTCCATTGCCATTCGTTCTTCCACTGGCCCGTTGCGATTCATTTTTCCACTTATCTGTTGTCATTGTCCCAGCACACATTTCGTTTTTCGCACGAATAATCGGTACATTTTAATTAATATTTTTTTTTAACATAATTTATTATATCAAACAAAAAAACTCAATTTGATCCGGGACCAAAAAAAACATCCATAGTCTACTCTTACATTATACTCCACGTGGCCGTAACACTTCTTCGTGACAGAAATAATCCTAATCCCGTCTTTATAGAAGTTTCATTTCAAAAATGCTTAATGACTTCCTTAAGTGAAAGAGAAAGAAAGAAAGAAAAAAAGTTTATTTAGAACTACAACACAAATTAAAATACAATATACAAGCATAAATAAATAAATGTACAATGTATTATAATCAAAACAATGCAATAGAAAAACCAAAGAAAGTGTAGCTCTAAATTGGTCCTAGCTCAGCATGTTGCTGGTTAAGTTAACCAGCGCTGATCTTCCGCTAGGGCCATTTAAGTGACATACACAGACACTGAAGCAATTAAAATAAAAAGTGAAACAAAAAGAAAAAAAAGAGAAGGAAAAAAAGAAAAATGTCCACAACAATTGTAAAAAGATTAAATACATATTTTTTATATAGATTGAGATAGAACAGATAAGAGTTTAAAAGAAGCAATGTTAAAAAACACACGACATAACACATACAGGATAGATCAGGCACAACCTCCAAATGGGTGCCAAACTAAATATGAACTGTCATGACATTTCGTTTTACAATAACCGTAATTCCACATCAATAAGCTTATTACTCAATCAATCAAAGACAAAGAGAATTTGCACAGTAACGAGACCATTTTCGGCTCCCATTGTTCGGGAATAGATCAAAATCAATTATCTTAGCTCAATGAACCGCATCCACATTTATACAATTGTTGGAGTAATGAGGAGTGTAGATATTAAGGCGTGCAAAGCCTTCACTTTGAAAGTTCTTGTAAATATCATATTGTTACGAAATTGTGGGAGATAAATTTAAAATGCCGTTGGAATTATCACAAAGTTTATTAGAAGTACACACACGTAATTCACAATTTTTACAAATACAACCGATTATAACAGGTCCAAACTGTACAACAGAAAATCTTAACCACACAAATCGCGCAAAATCGTCGTTGGTGTTACCTAGTGTACATTCGAAACGGGTATCTTATCATTCCGAATGGACACTAGGTGACGCCTTAATCGCAGCTTCAACTAACTCAGTCCCCGACGGACCGACCTTATATATCTGTAAATCAGATATGGTTTCCTAGCAACACATGCCCACTATTCCTTTTAATTCTTGACTTAAATTCGAAGGGTAATAAAATATGTCTAGTTACGCCTGCATGATCATCTTTGCATTATCAAGATTATGTAAGGATCTCTACCATCTGTAGATTTGTTATTGTATTGCCTGGTTTGCTAAATTTTGCAATCCTTAAGCTGTCTTTTTTAATGATGGAGTATAAGAGAGAACCTGACAGATAGCCGGATTGAAATTGGTTACCAACACCAAAAAGAGACAGGAACCTGGATCCTATGCCGGAACACAACCCAAGGTTGTTCTGGCGACATACACTAGACCAGTGATGGTGACCACATCTAGACGCGCAAATGCCATACCTGGATGTGGATTGTATTACATGTTGTTTAGATAGTCTTCCAAGCCGTGTAGGCGTAAATATATATATATATATATATATATATATATATATATATATATATAAATACCAAACTCTTTTGGAGAGAGGTTAAGAAGTCTCGGGGATGTTCGTCAGCTTCCAGAATGGAAAGAATTAAATCTAAAGGAGGGGACATTCTTGCTAACCCACAAGAGGTTTTAGCGCGATGGAGTGAATATTTTAGAGAAATGTATGATAATATCCCGGATGCTGGCACCACGACTGAGTCTGTGACTGACTTCGAGGAGTCAGCATCCGAGATCACTTTGGAAGAGATCGAATGGTCGATAAGAAGTCTGAAAAATGGAAAGGCAGCAGGAATCGATAGTGTGTCTGCTGAGATGATCAAATATGGTGGCACCTGCGTCCGGGACGCTTTCCTGTCCTTATGCAACTTGTGCTGGAGGACGGGAAAGTTCCCAACGACTGGAGGCGCGCTGTCATCGTGCCCTTGTATAAAGGCAAGGGTTCACGTATGGAGTGCGCCAGCTACAGGGCCATCAGTTTGATCAGCACAGCATCTAAAGTGTATGCGAAAATTGTTGAAAGGAGAATGAGAGTGGTATCCGATGGATTACTGTGGGATGCACAAGGAGGCTTCAGAAATGGAAGGGGATGTATGGATCAAGTTTTCTCGCTCCGCAATATCGTGGAGAAGCAGCTGGCTATGGGCCGGAAGGTTTTCTGCGGTTTTGTGGATCTAGAGAAAGCATTTGACAGGGTTGTACGGAAGGACCTCTGGGACATATTGCCCGGATATGGGATTGATGGCCATTTGCTGCGTGCTGTACAGTCCACTTACGAGGACTGTATGGCATGCGTGCGGGTGAACGGCAGCTTGTCGCCCTGGTTTGACGTCAATATTGGCGTCCGGCAGGGCTGCGTGCTGTCGGCTTTGCTGTTCATCCTATATCTGGACAATTGTCTCCAGAGATTAAGATTGATGGATGTTGGGGTGCGGATGGGTGATCTAGTTGTTAGCAGCTTGCTTTATGCGGATGATGCCGTGCTTTTAGCCGAATCGCCATCAGAACTGCAAACACTAGTCACAATGATGAAAGATGACTGTCAGGCGAGAGGCTTACGTTTGAATGCGAAGAAAACAAAGGTGATGGTGTTTGAAAGAGAAACAACCAGAACGAATGCAAGGATAATGGTCGATGATGTTATGCTGGAACAAGTGAATGAGTTTGTATATCTCGGATGTGCTTTTAGCAGGGATGGAAGGTACACCGCTGATATAGAAAGAAGAGTGAATTTGGGGAATAGTGTGAATGGAGCGTTAGGTAAACTTCTAGGCGCTAAGAACCTCAGCCAGAAGGCCCAGCTTGCCATACACAACGCGGTGCTGGTACCTACGCTCACGTATGGAAGCGAGAGTTGGGTATGGAATAGAGAGCACGAAAGTAGAGTAAACGCGGTCGAGATGCGAGCACTGCGCAAAATCTGCGGAGTGACGCTCGCGGACCGCGTTCGTAATACGGAAGTAAGAAAGAGAGTTGGTCTGAAAGAGAGTGTCGGGGTGAAGGTAAGGAAAGGAATGCTCCAGTGGTTCGGGCATGTGGAAAGAATGTATGATGAAAGAATGACTAAACAGATATACAATGCAAAAGTGGATGGATGCAGAAGTCGCGGAAGGCCACGACACACCTTCCATGATCAAATTGATCATGTACTAGCAGAAGGTGATGTCAGGAGCCTTAAGAACAGACGAGCGTGCATGACAAGAACTATGAATGTCAAAGAAGCAAGTGAGGTGTGTAAGAATAAGCCTAAATGGCGCTCTGTTGTTCGTGCCTACCCCGCAAGGGACCTGGCGTGAAGTAATGTATGTATGTATGTATATATATTTACGCCTATATATATATATATATCTACACTGAGTTTCAGCCAACTCGATCTAGTAGTTATTCCGTGAAAGAGTAATAGACGACAGACAAGAATTACTTTCGCGTTTATAATATTAAAAAATAGGAGAAAAAGAAGCAGTTTTCACTTGAATTTTGGCAATGATTTTGAAATAAAAAACTGACTTTTTAATTAATATTTTATTGGTAGTAGGTACAGATACACCACATTTCTAATCCCTATTGTATAACTTAGATATGGTTATAAATGAGATGTTTTAGGAATATTGTTAATGCATTAGTTTTGAAAGTTGATATTTAAGTTAATGAGACATCATGCCCTAATGTAGTAAAATGAACGTTGGCAATATTAAAGTCCCTTCATCCGCTAATTCCGCGCCAAATAAGCGGAATAATCCAAAATCGATCCACGGCGGTTCAACGAACCGCATCCACATTTACACAATTGCTGTATCTTAACGAGGTACGTTGAATCGGTTCAGTTATTGCGGATTAGGCTGGCGTTACACCGGCCCCAGGGACGCTTTCGAGCGGCTCAAGTTATTTCACTCGGATGAAGCTCGAACCTGGTTCACCATTGTCAAATGATCTAGATTAACATTTGTTATTTGTATTTATTTATTTAAAAAAATCTCTAAAACGACTCGACCGATTTACATGAACTTTTATATGGTGGTAGCTTATATCCCTGTCCAACATATAGGATACTTTTGATCCCGAAAAATTAAAGAGTTCCCGTGGTATAGTTAAAAAGCTTTAATTATTTTAACAGCTTATAACAGACTGAAAGTAATTTCTCTGAAACGTTACATAATAGAAGCGGAGATTTTGACAGGTTCTGATGTCGGTGAGAGAGTTTTATCTTATATATATATATATATATATAAAGCTGATAAGTTTGTTTCTCTGTTTGTTTGCTTGAACACGCTAATCTCAGGAACTACTGGTCTGATTTGAATTTTTCAGTGTTAGATAGCCCATGTATCGAGGTTGGTTATAGGCTATATACCATCACGCTAAGAGCAATAGGAGAGGAGCACCAATGAAGAATGAAAAAGAAATCGAAGAGATCGAGACAATCGTAGGGTGTTTTTAACTTACTTTTTTTTAACTATTCCACGCGAACGAAGTCGCGGGCAGACGCTGGTTATACTATAAAACTACTTTTTTTATATTGCAAAACCCACATGTTACACAATTTTTCTCTAATCCATCCTAAGGTTGTCAGGAAGAAATTGCTTTTAGTGATAAGACCGCCTATTGTCTTCTGTACTTAAACTTCTTGAATTGTATCTTAATGATATGCAATAAAGTATATTCTATTCTATTCTATTCTATTCTAAAATCTATATTTTAGCTTATATAGTACTACCATGTACTACTAAACTAAATTTTAGTATTATTTTATCGCCACTTCTATTTGCATTTCATAGCTTTTACAGACTCAGTATTCAAATCGAAGTAGAGCATCCCCTGATTAAAAAAGACATACTTAATATATGGCAAACAAAATAATTTAATTTAACTCAGATTATGTTAAGTCCGAGAACATCAACAATTCAAATTTTAAGTCCGTTCGTGAATATAATAGAGGTAATTAAAAACAATATCATGAAAAGTTGTTAGGAATTTGAATGAAACTTTGTTATTTTGTTTATCATTATAAAGACGTTTGGTATTATAATTAAAACATTTATAACTTGAAACCCCTTTTAATACGCCTTTCTTAATTGGATTTAGCGTCGGACGATTTCCTCCTGAAACAATGGCTATTGGTTGTATGAAGGACGATATTATTAAAGGTATTGATCGACAGTACCAGCGAATTTTCTTACATAATTTTTTGGTGGATCTTTTGGAAATAATACCTACCTACCTTATCATCTTAATTTTTACACGAAGGTTGTTGAAGATCGTAAACAGGAAACGATTTTGCTCTCGCATTAATAGACCTATATTAACGTAACGTGTTTTGAAGTGAAACTTCTTTAGAATTGTTGTGATTTGAAAGAGACGAGAGACGAAAATGTTACAAAAAATAAAGATAAACACATCGAATTCAACCTTATTATATTAGATATAAAACACATTTCTCTTTACGCGTTAGTATTAATTTTCAATATAAATAAATTTTAGCTCTGTCTGTATGTAATTAAGACAGATATTCTTTTATACGTAGATGAAATGAAATGTGCGTAACAGTGCATTGAATTTTGAATTTTATGCTAGTATATTATATTCATATTTCTAAAAGTTAGAGAAGATGTATCTGTGAGTATATTCTCTGAAGTCTCACTTCACATGTTTTAAATATTGTCTATAGTATAGGATTATATCATTTTCATGTTTGCAACACGCGAGAAAGGGTTTAGCGTGCCAAGATAGGCCATAGATATATTAAGATATTATATATGCTCCAAGTCCCATATATACTATTTATAAACTTATATAAATAAATGAATATGTCGACCGTTGCGACGGCCACAATTTTCCCAGTAAAAACCAATTTAATATCTATAGCACTCAGGTAAAAGAGATAGTCCAATTACATGACACAAAACTATTAAGACCACAACAAGATTAAGTGTATTTCCCGCTTCCCAAATTGCTTCTTGAGGTCATGCCCTCGCCGGACCGGATGGGAAGGGACGAGCGTCCAATAAAATCTTATTGATGTCTTTGGCCCGTAAACACTTGTTATAAACATGTAATATATTAAATCGGGTACTCAATGCTAGTAGTAACAAACAGAACATAAATAAAGAGAGTAAAATCTTTATTATATAAATCACTCTTCCCTCTGACTGTCTAATAATGTATGTCTATTTCTTTTAAAAAAAATATATTTCACAACAAGCTCATTAGTTTTGTGATACACAACAATGATCTATTATAGCATTCAATAAATATTCTTAGACCACTTAATTCGGTAATTTTTAAAGTTTATGAAAAAAAAACATTTTTTCCTTCCACCCATTTTAATATTATATAAAATTTCTAGAACTAGGCATGTTTGCTAAAGAGTTTCTTCCGCCGCTTCTTCTCTTCAAGCCTCAACATGTTGTGAAGCGGTGATAAATTAGATTAGGCTCCCGTAGAGTAAATAATATCCATAAACAAAATTAAAACTAAATAATTAAAATGAACAAGTTAGCGGTAGGCTAAATAAAACTTTAACAATACACGTTAGACAAATGTCATCCCTGTCGTCCGTGACCACGGCCACTGAAAAGCGGCCGAAACGTCGGATAAACCAAAAATCAAATAAATCACCGCGCTTAAAACCGTTAAAACGTAGTTTTATTAGATAATCATATAATAATTATTAAAGGCAGAATCAAGTAAGTAACTAATAAATATTAAACAATTAAAAATCAATCATCAATAATATTATTTTCTTACGTTTTCGCAACTAGGACGCAATGCAACTACTACTAATGTTTCAAAATCTGATAAAATACCGCGCTTGAAACCGTTAAAGCGTAGTTTTATTATCAGTAACATTTTATATAAACATGTGAACAAATTTATAATTGTAGTATATAAGCCATTTCATGGATCAGTTCAAGTTTTGGTATGTGTATGGTATACATGATATGTACGACTAGCAATAACCTTGTATCAAGGCGTGCAATCTAAACTTGAAATTCCTGTTCCTGCTGCAGACAGAATGCGTTTGTATGCAAATAATTTTGCAAGATGGCTGCCATAGACTCATAGACTGCTACATAATTTTATTATTGGCGCAACCTAACTATGTATACACATGTCTAACGACTGTACATTATAATGTAAATGTGTGTTTATTTAACATTTTGTAGATAAATTTTGAATTTAATTGCATAACCAGGATATTTATTGTAGCTTCTTTCGCGGTTCCATATTCTACGGAAATTATTGTACCTTCTAAGATAAAGAATTTATTCACAAATATTATATAACGCAAAACTAAAATATTTTATATGAGGTAGAAAATGCTGCAGCCTCCTAAATTGTATACGATCATAGCAAGTTATTACGTCATTACCTTAAGGAGTCAAATTATTTTCGTTTCATTAATAATCATTTAAACAGGAATTAAAATTATTATTGATCGTGTACTAGCAGAAGGTGATGTCAGGAGCCTTAAGAACAGACGAGCGTGCATGACAAGAGCTATGAATGTTAAAGAAGCAAGTGAGGTGTGTAAGAATAAGTCTGAATGGCGCTCTGTTGTGCCTACCTCGCAAGGGACCTGGCATGAAGCTATATGTATGTATGTAATGTTATTATTTTTTCGCGATATTTTGAAATTAAGACGATAGTATGGTATTTTTGCGGCGGCTCTAGTATATGAAAATAATTTTAGAATTTAGTGTAACATATCGATCCAATTTTGGTAAATACACACGTGCATTTTATAATGCTTGTTTCCCAAAGGGGTAGGCTGAAACTGTAAATTTTCACTTGCTACGATCTTGACAAACACCTTTTGCTTCATCTACATTCATTAGTGTCTTCATACATACACGTTTATTATAAAGGCTTTATATGTGGTCATTCTTAAAGTCTTATTCTTATTAGTATATTATCTAGTCACATGTTTAAAATATTATTTAATTTTTCTTTTAATGTCTACTTGGAGACAGGATTGCCTGGAAGAGATCGCTATAAGAGATAAGGCCGCCCATTGTTCTAATGGAAATGTATTCATATCAAATTGTCTACGTTTAAACCAATTTCGCTTTCGCGAGTAACAAAGTATTTTATTGTTGGTTTTGTTGAAATGTATTTATTTCATTTATGAATTAAATATTACATATGTAGAATTAGTTTTATTAATAATTATTTAATATTTAACAAAATTTTGTCTTTTGGGTCTAACGCCAAATTCCAGCACAGCAATATGCTGAATTTACCTGAACTAACATGACATCTGAAATCAATGAGGCCTAAAAATGGAATCGAAACATTAAGTAATTAGATTAGATATAATATTAATAAGATCTAACAACATAAAAAAATTGTCTTTTGATAACTTAAAATTTAATTTAATTCAATTTATCATCAAAAAACGTGAGTCTTGTTCCGTAATTTAAAAAACGGTACTTTTTTTAAATTTGTACTCCTATCTGTACGTCTGTCCAAACGTATCTTATACTAATATATAAAGCTGAAGAGTTTGTTTGTTTGGTTGAACTCAAAATCTACTTGATTTGTTTGTTGAATCTCAGGAACTACTGATCTGAGTTGAAAAATTCTTTCAGTCTTAGATAGCCCATTTATCGAGGAAGGCTATAGGCTATATATCATCACGCTAAGACCAATAGGAACGGAGAACTAATGAAGAATGTTTCAAATTCGCGGGGGGGGGGGATTGAAAACAAATTCCACGCGGACGACGTCGCGGGCACAGTTAGTGTGATTATACGACTTGATCGAATATACGACTTATTCTTACATAATTATTTTTTGAAAAATTTCAATAATTTTCTACCCAAAACAACATACATAATAATGATATGACATACAAAGACATACATGGCGACTTGACAAAGTTTCCCTTTTTGTTAAAATGGGTATAGATCCCTAGAACAAAACAAACCCTTTTGCATATTTCCATACAATATACAGACGATAAAGTTCAGAAAAGATAACAAGCTGACCATAAATAGGAGCCTATCGCAACCGACTTTCGTAGAATAAAAATATTGAAAGGGAAAATGGGTCACTTAAATTAGAAAATTCTTTTGATGTTTTACCTGTTTTGTTACTTTATGGCGCAACAGACATACCTTTGATATTATATTAAAAAGAAAACCTTGGCTGCTGTCCTGTGGGAATGCAATATTAAGCGGGGAATAATAAATGTAGCCCGCTATGGAAATGTACATAACAAAGAAAAGTAGGGAATCGAATAACATAACGTTTTACGGATAGGCTGGCTTACATTATATATGATATTATAAAATTCTTAATATGCCGTATCTGTAGATTGAAGCTATTTAAAAAAAACAATTGGAGTAGCCCATATAAACGATGGAGAAAACGATGCAATTCTTTAGATTATTTGTCTATTTGTTCGGGATTCACGTAAAAACTAATGAGCCGATTTCGATGCGATTTTTGCTGATCGACATCAAATTTTTAGACTTAAAATTTGCGCTACTTTTTATACTGGGAATACCACGGAAATTTTTCTGGGAATTATGTAAAATGTCTAGATTAAAGAAATCGAATTTCAATGTGATTTTTTCAGTGATCGACAGCAAATGTTATCTAATAAAATGTGTGATAATTTCGATCCTGGGAATCCCGCGGCAATTTTTCCCGGAGCGGTTTGTAGTTGTTCGGGTGTACAAAAATTTGCTTATTCCCATACAGATTTTACTAAAACGATAGCTTACATTCTTATTTACATGCTGCGATACTTTGTGTCTCGGGAATCCCACGGGAATTTCAAGTCAAGCATGAATGAAGTCAGGAGCATATCCTAGTTACAAATAAAAAGAGAAACTTCGATTTTGAAATATAACACTAATAATCCTAATTAGAAGAACACAAGTAAGTATATTATTTGACTAACTTATGTCTAATTATTGAAAAGTCAGCCCTAATTACTATATAGTTTAAGGTTAATAGTTCAAAAGAAGTATCCTAGGTATTATATACCTAATTGTTATTGTTATGACTAAACAGATATACAATGCAAAAGTGGATGGATGTAGAAGTCGCGGTAGGCCACGAAACACCTTCCGTGATCAAATTGATCATGTACTAGCAGAAGGTGATGTCAGGAGCCTTAAGAACTGACGAGCGTGCATGACAAGAGTTATGAATGTCAAAGAAGCAAGTGAGGTGTGTAAGAATAAGCCTAAATGGCGCTCTGTTGTTCGTGCCTACCCCGCAAGGGACCTGGCGTGAAGTTATGTATATATGTATGTTATTATTATGTTGTTATCGAGTATCGAATTATTTAATATACAAATAATTAGATTCCCAAAAATACACGATAATACTCAATGACAGATTTAAATTTTTACCAAAATAGAATGGGCGACAATCACAAGAAAACATTATGTTAATTTGTTACAATATTATAAGACAATTGAGTACATGTGGTAACGACACTTTTCCAGGCAACCTAAATCAAAACATAAATCGATTACAAATTAATAATTTCAATCAAAACGAACAATGCCTTTTTAATTATTCATTCGAAAGTTTATTTTTACAAATTCATAAGGAAAAATTCAGAAGAGTACTTAATATTTTTATTTACAACATTATTTGCAAGCAATCTCAGTATAATTCGTTTAAGAGAGCTTTGGTACATGAGTGAGGGAGCACAGCAGTCTCCACTCTAATTAATTAAGTGCGGTGCCTCTATCGAATTAGCCTTCGAGCGTACCGATTTGTTTGCCGCCTAACCGATAATGAAAACGTTTACTTGGAAACTATGGTGCTTTGTTGCTGTTTACGGTTGGTTTTCTCAGAAGTACTTTGATTTACTGAAGCCAATAATTACTAAATATTTACGTTCTGATTTATTTTGACTTAGAGCAAGTTAATAGGCTCCTTTAAGGTTCTTAAAGAAGCCTTAAAACATACTCTAACACAATATAAATAAGACCGTAAAACCCTTGGCATAGGGGAGTAGACAGTCAAATTAACTAAGACACTTTTTATAAAATTACAAAACGTCGCAGCATCATAGATTTCGTACGATCGTACATACTTGTGACGTGAAGTACTCGCGCAAATCTACTCGCACTACTAGTTGTTTGAAAAGTGATTACAATTATTTATATCATGGGATTTTAAAAGATGATATGTTATGAAATGTCTTCGACCGGAATAAGTATGATATATGAAATATAGATAGATAGATAACTCTTTATTGTATACCAATACAAAGATGAACTTAAGACTAAATTATATCTAGTTATGTACAAAGGGCGGTCTTATCGCTAAAAAGCGATCTCTTCCAGACAACCCCAGGAATAAATATAGATGATAATGGCGATGGTGGTATACGTAACATATAGTACAAACTACTTACATTTTAATGATAAATACATAAATTGTATATATACATAATTATATTGAGAAATTTTATATATTACATTGATATATACTTAATATAAATATAATAAAAATAAATATTATAGATGAAATATGATATTCATCAATCAAAAAAATCATTAAAAAACATCAGTCTTGCCATTCATTTGTTATGATCTTTCCCGGTCGATTTCGACAATGGTGACTGCATTTAAAGTCATTTTCATTTGTCTGATTTAGGTGGATTATTTTTTATGTGTGTTCAATTGGGTCTCGAGATGATTTAGAATTTAGATTCACGATTGGACCCGGTAGGTGGAGCTGCTAAACACCTCTTTAACGGTGAAACCGTTTTGACGTTTTTTTTTTTTCGAGTAGATTCGAGAATGGTTTAGAATTAGATTGACAGAATAAACCGGGACAGTTTATGGCGCTGCTATCGGTTTCTAGATTTTTATTTTTAAGGACAAGACAACGTCTACCGGATACAGCTAGTATTACAATCCTAAATTGTAAGACTTCTTAAAATAAATATAGTTTTACACAGCGATTTTAAGCAATAACAATGCGTTTTTTGTTCTAAAGAGGTGAAAATATTACATTGGAGCACAAAGTGTGTATTTTATCCGGGTAGTGCTCGGGTGATTCGTTCGCAGCCTGTTTTATACATTCAATTTACGAACAAAGTGCAGATTGAGTGCACTATAAAACTCCATCGCCGTCAAGCAAAATTAAGTTACGAGTAAGTGGAAAGTTGCTTAGAAAATGTTTCGCTGTAAAATATTAAATTGGAAATACTAGGATAGATAGTAACATCGTCTTTCGACGAGGAACGGACGGAGTTGGTTAAAATTAAATTTTAAACAAGTTACTAAACATTTTGATTTTTAAATAGCCGTGGCAGTTAAAAAGTTGTGTATGTTGCGTGACATACTATAATATTCTGGCGTATTTTACCACTGAACACGAATCTCAAGTCAGAATTGGGGGTCAATTAGCAAATAATTAAGAAATAAAAAAACAATCTTGATTTTTACCGGTTTATTGGGTTTTTCTAGATTATTTGCTCATTGGACACCGCTGTGGGCTGCATTATTACTTAATATTGTAACTGTAGTTGTAACTTTGTATTTAATTTTAATAATGTAGCTGTTTTTTGTTTCAATAAAATAAAATTCTCCGTGCAGGAACGGAAAAGTATACTAATTCCTGCGGCCGGGCGGCCTGTCCTAAGAGGCGATAAAATAACCCGCAGCCAGGTGGTAGGGCATTTGCCCGTCTGGATGGCTATTAACCTTCTCTAGAGTATTGCACCGTAACAACTTTGAGTTGTGTTCCAGCATCAGTGACCTGGTTCCAGTTCCCCTTCAAGGCTGGCAGCACAATGGCAGCACCTTTGATATTGCTAATTTTATTAAATGACAGATAGAAATCTTATATATGTGTATATATATAAAGATTAGGCATCATATTGGATAACACTTTTCACTTCAATTATGTCATATTTTTTGTAATCCCTACTAATATTATAAATGTGAATGTAAATTTGTTTGTTACGCTTTCACGCGAAAACTACTCAACCGATCATCATGAAACTTTGTATACATATTCTTGGAGGTTTGAAGTAACATGGGATACTTTTTATGAAAAAAAAAATCCACGCGGACGAAGTCGCGGGCAGAAGCTAGTGACCTATAAACACTTCAATAGGGGCGCAAATAACCAAATCAACTGAGATAGGTATTTTTATAAACCTACAAAAACTCGCAGCCTGATAGCGCAGACTTCTAGATTTCGTACGAGCGTACAAACTTATGATGTCATAAGTAGGGACAAGTAAGGGCGCGTTCCTTTAGTATCGCACAACGCTCAAAATGCTCCGTCTGCCGTTCCACTACGCAACCGCAGACGTTATGGTCTTAGCGAAAACATCACTAATGATGTCATGATTTTCGCTCACGTAACGCTCACAACGACCCATGTCAAGAGGTGGGAGTAACCGTTCCACTTGAGTTGACGATTGTGACGCCTGCAAGCAAGTGGGGCTGGAAAAATCGCGGTCTTTAACATGGTCGTTGTGAGTCTCTAATGGAGCGTAGTGTAAATGTGATTAGAACTCCAGAGGTAAAAGCATCCTCACAGTGCGTGACATGCTCAGGAAAATCGTCTTCTGTATCTAGCCCTTCTGCCATATACGGAGCTAGAGCCTCAGATGATTTGACTAACTGTTTGCCCTATTAAAAACACTGTATAACAGATTGCGCCTAAAAGCCTACAAATACATTAGTAGGTCTATAGGTAGTCACGCATTTTACATTTGCAAGTTAAAATGCAAAATTAGGTAGTAAATCCTTATCATCACTTAGACAGAAAATTTCTAGTTTATGAATTAAGTGGTCAATTAATAACCCGTTCGTATACATTACGGAATGTTTATTGGCATTACTATCGGTTAAAGTTATATATAAGCTCTTTAAAAGTAATGTCAAAATCCCACTGAGTGATAGCAAGGCAAATGAATGAATAGTATAAGATATAGGAACCGGCCATTTTTAAATATCGACGGTCTCTGTGGTTGAGCGGGCTAAATTTTAACCGGCCAAACATGCTGGAACCCAGAGGCTCCGGGTTCGATTCCTGGCATAGTAAATTTCGAAAACGAATTTTCTGTTATTAACTACGGTCGGGGTGTCTGGAATCCGCCCCAGAGTGGTCCATTGTATATTACCCATAACACAAGCGTAACTTGCTTAGCTTGGGAATATACGATGTGTGTGTTTGCCAAAAGGAAAAAAAAAGAATATGCTCCAACAATGACAATGACTTATTTACTGCATAACTAATAAAATTATTGTGTGTTTATTTGGCAGGAACGGCAACAACGCCGAAGGACGCAGAATACTCGATTTACGTCGGCCGGTGGACAGAGTGCAGCCCGAGAGGCCAGGGGGAACACGCTGTCAGGAATCCTGACAGGTAATCTATAATATAATAATGCTCTTATTCATATTGAGGTTGAGTAAGTTTGAAGGTTCTTTACGATTATTAAATAAGCCTTCATTCAAACTTACTCTATGTGAATATGACCGGTCTATCTTCATATATAACTTTCTCAAGCTATTTCTTTGTAATTGAACTTTTTCTAAGCCCATGAACGGATGTTGAGAAAAAAAAATTGAATCTTTTTTGTCTATTCGAGTGGGTCCCCAGATGGCTTAGATTCACAATTGGATGCAGTAGTGGCGCCGTTGATCTCCAATTAAATAAAATGTAAGCGAAAATAAAGTTTTTTTTTAATTTATTTGAATTTCGAACAATAGAAAGTGCAGCAGGCATACGTGACCACTGTGAAGTATTTGTATTTTTTTTAATTTAGAATCTAGACATCAAAGAGAGTAGTAGCAATAATACAATTCGCCACAATGGCTAGTCTCCAATTATAAATCTACTCTGTGATGGAAGGCAAGGGATCGCGGTATCGAAATTTTTGAAAATCTTTATATAATACTAGGTTATGCCCGCGACTTCATTCACGCTTGACTCGAAAATCCCCGGGATTCCCGGGACACAAAGAATCACAGCATTTAAATAAGAATGTAAGCTATCGTTTCAGTGAAAACTAAGACGGAAAAAGCCAATTTTTATTCACCCGAATTTTACACATTTTATTACATAAAATTTGCTATCGATCGGTGAAAAAATCGTATTGGAATTCCATTTTTTTTAAATTTGGTTATATTAAATCATTCCCAGATATATAGTCTATGGATATACTATGAAAAAGTATATAGTCTAGGGAAGTATAATACTAGTGGTTCCGCCAGACAGAGTAAGGCACTCTGAAATAATAAAAATCTAAATCCAGATTGCAATGCCACTTACCGGGTCCAATTGCGAAACTAAACTATCCAAGGACCACCCACTCAAACACACACTTTACACTTTTTCAGGTTACTAAAGTCGGAAGAAGATTCACTTGTGCATACACCGCGACTCGGCTTGCAACGGCGACAGGTGCAGTGCCGTTCTAAGGATGGCAATTTCGTCGAGGGCATGTGAGTTTTTTAAAGCATAATGTCATAAGTAACAGATACAACTAGATCGCATGTTTAAAATTTGCATAGATGTTACATACGTGTTACGAGCTACAGGACCCGAATTAAAATGCCGTTGGAATTACTATAGAATTTATTAGAATTATACAAACACGTAAAACACAGGTACAAATATATATATACCTGGATACAACCAGTACAAACTGCACGATTCAATAACACGAACAATAACACAAAGTCCGTCACTATATCGCTTATCGAATGTACACGTCTTGCTTTGATCGTGGTTCTCGCCAGACTGCCGATCTCTCCATTGGGCCAATGTTGCACCGATACAATATGGCTGCTAGCCCGCATAGATCGGATTTCTTAGAATCAGTTCGACACACCTGCCTTAAAAGATGACAATACACAATGGACAGTTTTTCGAATTTTTCAAACATAAAGTAAACAAAAGAACTCCAAATGCGGGAAGGTAATAAACTGCGCTTTATGACAAGTAGGTGTATGTTCACCTTTGTCGGCATGTAACATACGTAAAATTAAAATGGAACGTCATTTTAGACATATTGCGCAAATAATGGATCAATACAATGTAATAAAATGCTGGAATTGTTATTAATAGAATACTTTTATCGGAACAAGTATTATAAACGCGAACGTACCTCTGTCTAAGTGTTACGTTTTCACAGAAACACCACGGTAACGATCTTATTGTTTGGTAATTTACTGGGATAGTCGGAATTTAGATTTTTAGATGATTATTTATTACATAAATGGTTGTGATGTAAGAACCTGTGTGAGTACTTGCTCTCTAGATAAACTAGTATTAAGACTAGGGTCTCAAAATAACCTAGTAACATAAAATTGTACCTTGTTTTTTCTCATGAGATTATTTTTAAAATAGTTTTAGTTAAATTGTGTTAAGGTGGTTATTTTAAAAAAAATTCTCATTGAATTTCTACTTCTCACTTTAGATGTTCCTTGAGCTCACTAAGAAATTTAAACAGCATTAAATAGTGTAATTAGTTGTAAAAGTCGTGTGTGTTGTACCAAAGTGATCTTCTGAGGAAAAATAATGGATACATATGTGAACAAACTCAAAACAAACTAAAGCTGCATAAGAGTGCATGCAAGCATACTATTGGTACAAATGGTACTTTAGTGGTACCAGATCAATATTCTGCAACCTACACTGACCCACTTTCTGTGGCAAGTGTCGTAAGAATGCATGAACTGAAACCGATCAATCGCCTCCATATTAAAGGATGAATATGATTTTTTTTACAAACATTACTAGATAATACTAAAGTTTATCTGAGAGTATTTCAAACATAAATATATATGTGGTGAACAATAAAGTGTTTTCTATTCTATTATTTGATGTTGAAGCCATGATAACTTGATGTTTGCACATTCGCGTCCCAAACTCAAGGGGCGCGGGTCCGAATTTTTACCAACAAGGATGCACCACTTAGCCATTTTCTGGCCATTAGATTAGGTATGTTAACTTAGTGCATATTGTAACAATTACCACGTGCTAACGATGAAGGAAGACGTTGAGATCACCGATGTGTCAAACCATTCTATCTGCCTATAAATGATGATGAAACCTGCACATCAAGATAACCGATGTGTCAAACCTGCCAAGCCGCCTTGGATAAGCGTGGCGGGTGTACGTCCGTTTCCCTATAGTTGAAGGCCTGAGCCCAGCAGTGGGACATTTATGGACTGTTATTATTATTACTTACTTACTTTTAGATTATTAGAATCTGTTCTATTGTTTGCTGTATTTCCTGGAAGAAATCATTGAGAGAGTTGAGGCTATGACCAAGTATATCAAGTAATTAATTATTTTGCTAGGCAATAAAGTATTATTTATCTATCCATCTAAATTTATATAATTGTATTCTTTAGAAAACGAGGGTACAATTTATTCGAAAGGTAATCCATATGGATGTGTTTCAAAGCTCGCTCGACGTAAAAAGTTAACAGCCTTTCGTCGGCTGGCAACTGGCGAACGCCCTCGTTCTTTATGCCAACAAAAAGTGATGAGATCTGGCCTCAACTTGGGTGCTTAAAACTTTGCATGTGTTGATGAGGCTTCCCCAAGTTAACTGGGTTGTCTGCCAAGATTTTTTTTTCTTGTGAATATCATTACTTGCAATTTTATCGCTTTTGAACCTTAGATTATTCATCTTTCATTATTTTACTTGCTATGTGACTTTCTTTGTTGAAAATATATATCCTAGTATCGGAGCGGCTTTGAAATTCTTCAGAAAATAGTTATATGCTTTCTTTAATATTTGTTATTCAAAATACGGAAATCAGTTTATATCATTAATAAAAGAACAGTCTTGTTGTTATGACAGTTTGCACACACGCTACTTGACATCAATTTTATGACTATACTAACTGCACCCAGCATGCGGGGTAATGGAACGTAAAGTAAAAAATTGTTTGGTAGTATATTCTTTTTTTGGACCAATAAAAACAACACATCATACAATACAATAATGTGTCGTGTCTCCAACGAACTCTCTGTAAAAAATAATAAATTAGATATACATATTTAATGCAAAACTAGCTTTTAAAAAATTGATAATTTCTATGCTGAAAGATAACACCTCTTCACTTGTTTAGTAATGTGTTTAATGCTATCTTTTTCTTAATCTATTAATATTATAATGTATCACTAAAACTAAAAGTATTTATTGAATCATTATTACTGACATTATTCACATAATTTTGTTTGTGAAAATATAATTTTAACATGGATGTGTCAGCACGCTTGGATCTCAATTTAGGTGTATTAATTTATAACCTATATTATATAAATAAATTACTGATTGTTATCCGTTGTGTTGTCCAAATAATTAAATAAATAACCCTTATGAGCGTCCACAGACCACCCTACCAAAGTTTCATCACAATCTGATCAATGATTTTGGGACGCGTAGAGGACAAACATTTATTTTTATTTATTGATAAAGATTATATATTACGTATAGGTGGTATAGGTATATGTAAATTGTTCTGTCATGTCTCATTTTCCGGTACACCTACATCGCCAGAATAGTAAAGAATTCCCTTTATGTTAGGTTGACTGGAAGTGATTAACCCTAAAGCCACCTGTTGTTTGCAATTTATGTAATCGTTTATTTTGATGGGCATTATAATATTACCTATCTGTAATACTTGCAACAACTCAGAAGGGTTTATAGTAGTAAAAGAGCAGCAACTGGTCACAATACTTCATAATTAGAGTAGCTTACGGTTTTAACACATATTTTACACTAATTTTAACAGTCGTCAAGCATTTTTAGAACACCTCACCATCCCTCCAACAATTCAACAGTCTAACAAACTTAGCAAATTGGCACAACCGATAGCGGATTGAAGTCATTGATGAACTATTTTAATCAAAGTGTTATGAAGGAAAAGATTCCAGATAATATTTTATACAAGATATTATCTGTATATAAAACATTATACTTAAAGTTTTACATGTAATAAAACAAACCGAACACAGTACAAATCTATCGCGTCTGCCAACATGAAAACAAAATGTAGTGAATACCGTCTATATACAATTGAGAGATTTTGAATTATAATCTATACACAATCACTACATTATAAAGGATAAATATTGTATCAAAATTACTGTAAATTATAGACGACTACTTTATACAAAACAGGCGCCAATCACAACAAATAAAAACATAACATTATTATTCAATTAAGGAAATGGCTGATTGTATCGTTTAGAAATAAGAGAGTACACAACAAAATTAATTATTAACTTTAAAAAGAAACATGACAAGAATAACTTTGCTACTAAATAACTATAACATATCACATTATTTAAACTTAGTAACAAAAACCCTGATGTTATATGTTATTTTGTTAGGTACTGCGGTTCAGCATTGACCCAAATCGGTACCACCAGAGTGTGTGTGATCCGTGAAGACTGCATCCTCGGAGAATGGCTACCTTGGAGGCCGAGAACAGATGGAGCGCTTGTTCGTACGAGACGACTGAGGCGACTGCCACAAGGTATCATCTTTAGCAGGGCCGTCTTAACCAAATTTGCCGCTGGATTGCGAAAATACATTGCAGGATTGCCAATAACAAAATGTAAAATTATCAAAAAAGATATAGTCAGTAATATTTAATGTGTTTGATTCTTTATGTTTTCACTGATCGAGTTGAGATGATGTTAAGTAATTTCCAAAACTGGCAACCTACGCAAGACAAGTGTGTGCAGTAGATATAAATTCGCCGCCTTACGCCCCGTAGGTTTCTGCGAGCAAGTGCTAGGCACCCCTTGCACCTCCGGATAAAGACTGCCCTGATCTTTAGTAGAAGTAATATTAACAGTAGCTTTGTATTATCAGTTTAACATGAGGACACTGGTTATGAGGTATTGATATTGATCCTTCAATAAACTGTACGGGCTATATAGCTCAACCCAGTTGATGACTATTTAATACCAAGCCTTCTCTTTCCATGTATTAAATAAATTTCAAATTCTTTGTCACTATCGTTATTTGCCTGTAGTTCTCATTTGTCAGTCAGGAATGTTAAGGGTGCGATTTGCATAAAAGTTAGGGGTATACAATCTTGGGATCAAACTACCTTTGTTATATACTCATCATATTCGCATATGATCTATCTAGCTTTCATAAATAGTTATCCATCTATATCTTCCTTTCTTCTTCTACTCACCTCTTCCTCTTCCTTGTCCTTGCCTATCGCCAATTTTCCAAAGTGGACTCTGCGAAGGTAGCCAAGATGTTATTCTGGGATGTTGATGATGAGATTCAAATTCTATTAATAACTTTTATCTCTGTAGCGTAATTTATACAATTATTTTTCTTAAATATTGAATAATTTGCAGCAATTACATAAACGATATAACTTGTAAAAATTAATATAGTTAAAATAGTTTAAATTTGGGGCTTATTTAAGTGTCAAAAATCTAGACAATACTATATTTATATCTGAGTCAAGAAACGACATAAGTGATAATATCTATGTCCTGCGGTCAGGTGGTGGAAAGGAATGTGATGTGGTGGAAGAAGTTAGACCTGCAGCATTGGAAGCCAGCGCCCACTGGACTCCTGGAGCCTGGGGTCCATGTCGAGTTGCAACCGAACAGACCGCTGTTGCTTTGCCACGTTAGTAATTAATTATGATTTAATGTTAAATAAAATTAGCATTCTAATAGTACCTTAAAAGCAAACCTTCACTAAATACGTTAATACGTTTTGTTTTTGTATAAACTAGATCTACAATAAAAACATCTACACCCTTACTCTTACTTAATATATTTTATTTGATTGTTATTTTGGTTCCCTGATCGTTTATTTATACCCAGTCACCACCTTATGGAACTTATTGACAATATTAACAAATTTTTAGTGTATCATTGATGATTCCTTAATTCTTAGGAAGCAGACAAGCATTTCAGCTATTTTTATTCTAAAAAGTAACAATACACAGAATATGAAACCTAAATAAAGATTTAAATGATTAGATAGGCTTTGGGTTAGAAGAATGTTAAAACTATCAAATCATCAATTTATCTTACAGTAAATGACGATGATGATGACGATGCTGATGACAATGATGCTATCTATGACGAAGACATTGATGATGAGGAATCTGACAATGATGATAAAGATCAAAACGAAGCGAGTTGCGGTGGTGGAGTGCAAAGAAGAGAAGCGACTTGCGTACGCGCGGATGGGAGAGCATTACATCCGGCACAGTGTGCTCATGCTGTTATGCCGACGCTTGTACAACCTTGTGAGGTAACGAAACATCGGAAAAACAGGCATCCATTCTAGAAACATACTGTCTTTAACCGAATTCAAAAAGGACGAATTTAATTGAGCACACTCACGAAGTCTAATAAGAAATTACCTTTTATAGTTTGTTTAGAACAAAATTGGTAATACTTGTAGTTTCCACTTCACTACCTTAATCAGATAGTTCGATATCAATGTCTATCAAGATAATATTGTAATCTTTATTTCTTTAAGGTACCTTGCCCAAGAGATTGCGAAGTTGGAGAATGGAGCGAATGGGGTGCTTGCCAACCCACTGATGGTTGCCCGCTTTTCCCTGTACAACAACTTACGACCATAGGTAATTATCACTAGCTAGACCTTTTATACCTAATTACCTAAAAATGTGGTATTTGATCAATCATTTTAAATTTTAAAAAGTATTTATATCTATAACGTAAATTATCTTAAATTCATTGATGATTCTAATTTTGTAGGTATGTAAATTGGTCTAGGAGAAATTATTTTTAGTAATAAGATGGCCTTAGTTTTCTGTATCTAAACTGCTTCAACTGTTTTTTTTTATATTATGCAGGGCCGTCTTGACTGAGTTGGGCACCGGGGCACAAAAATCCTTGATAAAAATATAAAAAAAATGTTCTATTTTTGTAATATTTCTTTGCACTTGGCACGCAAGTTTCGCAAATCGCAAATGACCGTGCCAAAAGCTGGATTTTTAAGGCTAGTAAATATTGATGTCTAATAATATCTTGTATCTAATATAAATGTTTGTATAGTAATTTGAAAAATAACAAATTATTACTCATAGCATGTATAGTAGCTTATAATGTGATCGGATTGCGTCCTCTAGATCCCTGCGCCCAGGTGCTACGCACCTTGCACCTCCGGGTAACGACGGCCCTGATATTATGCAATAAAATATATTTTATTCTAATAACAATAAAAACAAAACCTGAAGGAACGTATTTCTATCTTTGCTTTTTAAAAGGCTACAGCGTTCGCCGCCGACGTGTGACATCAGCAGCTTCCGGAGGTGGTGCGCCGTGTCCACCTCTTGAGGAAAAAAGAACATGCAGTACTCCTCGGTGCGCTTCATGGAAGGCCTTACCTTGGGGCTCGTGTGTTTTAAACCAGCCCCATACAACTTGTGGACCAGGCAAACGGAGCAGGGAGCTGCGATGTGTTGGCCATGATGGGGTACGATGAATCTTTAATAGGATCTCAACTTATGCCATTCTATACAATAGTAAGACAAATTTTATTAAAAGTAAACGTAATTTCTAAATTGTGGTGCGACACTGCGTATATCAGAATATATTACACAGAAAGAAAATGTACATTGTCACAATAGATTTATTCGTTTAACCAATGGCAAGGTTAATTGTAATTTTTACAAACCTTTACTTTAGACAATTCTTTAAAATAATTGCTCCCTAATAAAAATACTTTATTAAATACTACCAATTCTTATAAATCAAACCACTCCAATTTAAGTTTAAAAATTGAGGAGAATCAAATTCTCTGCCGCATTAAAATAACATATGATTCGAATTAATACACTCAATTTATTATACAACAACGATAGCTGCAAAATTAGGTATCGTTTTATTGCCCTTGAGATTAATATTTCAAATTCTAATTGAAATATCTCAAGTTAAATTAATGAATAATACATTTATAGAAGGAAGCCCAACGCGCATGGTGCAGTGGAACAAGCGCCCCGGCCCGAAGCGAGCGTTGTCGAATCGCATGCGCTGGTGATTGCGTAGTCTCATCTTGGGGCCCTTGGTCTCCTTGTTCTGCTCCCTGCGCTGCTGCCTCACATTCACGTCCCAATAGGAGTAGACAACGACACGTATTGGCACATGCTTCACCAAGTAAGTTGTTTAAAATTAACTTACTAGTATCTGTGAAAGACTTATTATTAATTTAATCGGTCAAAAACGAGTCCCTGGCGACCAGAATTGCTAGAGTCACAAACACTGTTATTTTTGCTGCACATTACACATAAATTCTATTACATAGTTTTATTCTACTACATTGCTAAGAATGCTGATTATTGGGAATTAAAAAGTTTCGTAACTTCGTAGGAACTATTTGAAGTCGCTTTTGGTTATATTTTGAATGCAAAAGTGTACCCAATTTCTAAACTCTCACTGTACTTGTTTGTTCCACCAAAATTGACACCGTATTTCAAATTATCTTTATCTTCCTGTTTATCAGACGGCTGGCCTTGTCCATCAGAAGACCAATTGATACAAAATGAAACTTGCAACAGCCACGCCTGTGCCACATATTCCTGGTTGGCGACGCCTTGGGGACCTTGCGAAAGGAGACGTCAAGACTATACACCTATTACTAACTACACTGAAATATTGGTAATTAAACTTCATCTAAAAGTTTTCATTTTCCAGTTGAGTTTCAATAATTGATGTAATTAAAAATAAGATAATAATATTCTAATGAATTAATCTGAAAGGGAATGTTAAGGTGGTTTGGGTAGGAAGAGAGAATGGTTGAAAATAGAATCACAAAACTAGTGTATGACAGCATTGTGAGGTAGAGTTGGTACCGGTAGACCGCAACATACACATCATGATCAAATAGCAGAAGTGTTAAAAAGTGGTCAGGTAAAAATCATCTCGAATAAACGTGCATGTATCAAGAGGATAATGAAAGTAAATGAAGCGAAAGTTGTTAGTCAGCATCCATTCCAGTTTTTATATATATATTTTATAAGAGCTGAAGAAAAGAATCATATTCTCTTTGTAACAGATATAATGTTAGGACATCGTTCCACTCATAGGTACGTTCGGGTCATCGCGTTTTTTCCAAACGGATGATATATCTGCGCTTCCTAAGGAATATTTTCCTTCTGATGCTAATGCATACAAATTGTAACAAAAGCTACCTGAGAGTTCGTCCTCCCAGGCTAAAATTCGAATTTGTGGTATAAAAATACTGAAAACGTGGTTGCATAATCACTAAACTATTAGGTATACCACGTTTTCTACCAAATGTCTTAACGATATTGTCTGAGATTATTCATATTTTCCAGGATGTAGATACATACGTCGAAGAGTTCGTCCTCCCAGGCTAAAATTCGAATTTGTGGTATAAAAATACTGAAAACGTGGTTGCATAATCACTAAACTATTAGGTATACCACGTTTTCTACCAAATGTCTTAACGATATTGTCTGAGATTATTCATATTTTCCAGGATGTAGATACATACGTCGAAAGTGACGATGAGGAACCGTGTATAGAAGAAGGCGAAATGGTCCGTGATGTTATGTGTGTTCAAAACAATGCAGATGTTGTACGAGAAGCATTGTAAGTGGACTAACACTATTAATATGACCTTAAAGATATTACAAGAATTGTAAAGGCAGGTTATAAACTGATTTGTGCATTAAAACAGATAATAATTAAGTAACTCATATCTAGCAATGTTTTCTGCACGAAGTAGGATCAGTTACAGTTTCACTTTCTTTTAGATGTGCTCCACTTCAACGACCACCGTCACGAAGAGCCTGCACAGTCAGATGCCGAAGAGGCTGTAGGGTCGAAGCATGGATGCCGTGGTCTCCTTGTCCAAATACTTGCGGTAACTATGCATTCATTTTGCATTTTTTTTGTTTACAAGTCCCTAAATTCAGATGTGTTTTTAAATTTCTGTACAAAATGTATTTTTGTTTTGTTTGCTTGTTGTTTGTTTTTGTTGCTGTGAAATACTAATCAGTATTTTATGTTCTCTAGAACCCGGAAAGCAAGTACGAGTGCGGACAGTCCAAGGTGGCGCCAGTTGCGGACCGAGGCAGGAAGTGCGGGCTTGTCCAGTGGCCCCAGGATGTCGAGCTAAGGACGCTTCATGGGTAGTAGGTGAATGGACTGTCTGCCGATTGCCTCCAGACCAACAGTGTGGTGTCGGATATCGAGTCAGAAGTGCGTATTTTTAACCGACCTTGAAAAAAGGAGGAGGTTCTCAATTCGTCGGGATCTTTGTTTTTTTTTGCATTTTTTTATGTATGTTCGCCGATTACTCCGTGATTTATGATCCGATTTACGTGATTCTTTTTTTGTTCGACGCGGAATAGCTTCTAATTGGTCCCCTAAAAATTTTACATAGTTTGGCTTAGCAGTTTTCATTTTATGAACATTTTTCATGGAAATAATTTTCACTCCGTTCCATATGTACACCGATTACTCTGAGATTTATGATTCGATTTACGTGATTCTTTTTTTTTTCGACGCGGAATAGCCGCCATGTGGTCCCCTAAAAATTTGACATAGTTTGGCCCAGTAGTTTTCATTTTATGAACATTTTTCATAAAAATAATTTTCACTCCGTTCCATATGTACACCGATTACTCTGAGATTTATGATTCGATTTACGTGATTCTTTTTTTGTTAGACGCGGAATAGCTGCCATGTGGTCCCCTAAAAATTTGGCATAGTTTGGCCTAGTAGTTTTCATTTTACGAACATTTTTTTGTTTCCGGTTCGTGGGACCTATATTTTTTAAGAAGCGCGGCACCATTCGTAGGTCCACCCATACATAGCTAGACATTAAAAAGTAACAAACAAAAAATAAAAACTTCGTTTAAAAAAACCGACTTCAAAAACTAAAAAACTAAAATGTATAAAATAACTTATTTCTAAAGCTATTATTATTAATATATATTATCTAAAACATCTTGAAGTCGGTGCAAACCAAAACATAAAAATTACTATGTTTTGAAAATTACTAAGCACCGACTTTAAGATATTTTAGATAATATATATTAATAATAATAGCTTTTCACTATAATTAATTCCATCTTGTTGAACATTGCGGCACTGGAAAGTTAGAAAAATGTGTTCATCGTGTTCCTAAATGTCTCATGTTGAATGAAATGACCACTAACAATTGTCTAATTCAGCCTGGACTAAAATTAGTAATGAATATTATATTTTAATACTAAATTAAAACTAAATAATAAAACTAAAATATAATTTTAAAAACGAATAAATTAAACTATACTATAAATAAAGCTATACTTACAAAATAACATAGATCTATAAGTTAAAAAAAATAACCCGCTGTCGGCGGGGAGCGTGCCCAAAATGCTGGCCGCAAAATTAGTTAGTTTCTATTTATTATTATGTTGTTTTTTTACTTACCTATGTTTTATTAATAGTCTAAGCCACTCTAAACAAATTGAGATTAGATTTACACGTATCCATTTTTTCTTGTTTTTAGTCTTAGTCATAGCATAATAAGCGAAATTACTTTACAAATAAACTAATTGAGAAACTATACGAAATGGTGAATATTATTAATGGAATCAGTAATGTTCTTTAATAAAATACAGTTCCACTTTGGACTGCATTTAAGTGCTGTATTTAAAATTTAGTTTAATGCTATTTGTTCCTAGGTATATGGTGTGGATCGGACTCGCACCGAGTTGAAGCCGGCGCGTGCGCAGGCCAATTGGTGCCCCGCAGCGTCGCTTCTTGCCAAGTACCCTGCGACGCTATCACTACACTACTACTATCTTGCGAAAACGTGTGTGCGGATCCATTAAGGTATATATGTAAAATGTAAATGATTTGTATAATGAATTTAATTAAACAACTGCCTACACTAACGATGGACATTAAATCTGTCTCAGAGAATTCTTTTACTGTGTCTACAAAACTATGAAAGTATAAAACTATTACATTCATTTCACCAGACCTTGGACACGTAGGCTGCTATGAAATTACTTTTGATGGACTTTCCACTAATATTTTTGTCAGGTGACACTCAACCAAAAAATTCAAAATGACAAAGCTCAAAAACTAATTTCTATGAAAATTGGTTTGGAGAGTTTTTTTTAGATAAATATATTTTTTAGAGTTCCGTAGCAGAAAGAGAAAAAGTAATGGAGTCACGAGGCACTTTGTTGCGTTGCAAATGACACGCATTTATCGATTTTTATTTGTTGCAGATATTTGGATGCTTCATTACCAGACGTACCAGCTTGTGTTTGTAAGAATGTTACGTTGGAATTATTGCCAGCAGATTCTGACTGCATCCTTCCACCAGGGTATGCAGAAATTAAAATCTTCATTTATCATCTGCACATTTATAAGAAGTAAAAAAAGCAACGGACGGTTTCGGACGCGTGTTCTAGCCATCACGCTACCACAACTTCAGTTTCTGTAAAAATTCAGTAAATTATAATTAAATTCATTTTAAGATATGTATAGCATAATTCTTAAAAATTATGTTAGTATAAAAACAAGGCCAATAGGAATTAGTCTTTTTTCTTGTGATTAGTAGAAAACCTATTTACAGAACGGAGTGTGGTGAAGGCAGATCTTTACGAGCAGCACGATGCATGATCGGTGGGAGGGACGTGCCTATGGAAGTGTGCAAGAAATATCATCCGTTGACTGGTACTCACTAAAACATGAATACCTACACATTCAATCAAATACATATTTAGACACTCACTGACATATACACTCGATAATTAATATAATTTATATTTATAATGAATATATTTCTGCATATTTTCAAATTGTTCACCGATATTCATTTTACTTACGTTATCAGGTCCAAATAGAGTCCGAGAAGCGTCAACAGATGGTTATGTATATGACGCGGAATTCACTTCCCTACTTCGTGGAGCTTGCAGTGTGCGCTGTGCCCGAGACTGCACTACTGGGTCTTGGGGTGAATGGGGTCCTTGCGCAGCTGAACCTGGATCCAGAGCTGCTTTTAGATTCCGAACAAGGTATTGGTTCTTAATATTTATTTTTCAAATTCTAACATATAAATTTACTAGATAAGTAACAGACAACTTCTAAGTGAGAAGTAGATACCTCGAACGCTATTCCTGAAGAGGGACTTCTTGGGAGCCGAAGGAAACTATCAATAGATATCGTAAAGCAGATCATGCGAGCTAGTGAACTTACAATCAAGGATGTTGAAAATCGTGCAAACAATATTGCGTAGGAAAGCAAACCCCAAGCAAACAACACTACAGAATCTACACTAACTTACGTTCGGTTGTGTAACTTTACAACAACTAATCAAACTGAAGAATGATTTCGCATTTTATATGGTCCTATTCACATAAACAACCATGACGTAATATTGTAAATAAAATCTTACACTAACACTCATGCTTTAGTTTTAAAATTCAAATCTATAAATCACAAGTTAAAAAAATAAGTTCGCCATTGAAAACAGCTTTAATGAACTTAAAATTAACAGAGAGGTAATAGAAGAAGGTTCAGCTGGAGGTCGTGAATGCGGGGCAACATTGCAACGGGCGACCTGTGCGGTGTCGGAGCCGAGGTGGTCCCTCGGCGAGTGGTCTGTTTGTGCACCACCGAGGTCACTGTGTGGACGTGCAATCATCAATAGGACTATTAAGTGAGTATTAAGAAATGTTCTTTTTTGGTAAGTAGGTAGTTTCTATTTTAATGTCTAAGTTTGAAATTTCCCAAAAGGTTTGATTCCAGGCTAACGAAGAGCATTTAGGACGTAACATTCAGATTTCTACTAGCATTGCAACCTCTTTCGTTCCTTATTGATCATAATAGATTTTTTAAGAAAATAAAAGTTTAATATTTCTCGTTTATTGTACTAATGTCATTATGTTATTCGAATCATATACAAGCTTATATACAAACATATTGATATTATTAGGTACCAGTCGTGAGACTCGAATTAAAATGCCGTTAGAATTACTATAAAGTTTATTAGATCTACACAAACACGTATAGCACAGGTACAAATATAACCGAACACAAAAAGTCCAAACGTAATGCAGAAGGTCGTAATTAAATAAAACGCGCAAAGTCCGTCACTTATTAGATTCTCGATTGTAGTATACATGTCTCGCCTCGCTCGTGGTTCTCGCTCGACTGACTTCCCCCTCTATCAGGTCATCGTTTTAGATTACGCAACTGCAATGTCCCCGTATCTAAGTCGCCTTAATCCGACACACCTGGCCAATTACTGCCATAAAAGATTACAATACAACAATGGGCTGTTTTCTAATCACAAGTTTTAAACACAAAGTAAACAAAAGAAGGCGACCATAAAATAATCTACATGTTATTAGTGCAAATGCCGACGGGTAATAAATGTGCTTTGTTTCAGATATGCAGGTAGATTTTGTTTTTGTCGGGACCAGAGTTGTAACAATATTAATCATAAATATTACTTCTCGTACACTTGCAGGCGAAATTTGATTAAAAAACGCGCTACCAATCTCGAAGAAATTTCATGGACACCTACTATATATACTTCATTAATTATCACTGAGAATCCTCTTCGCATATTCGTCCTGTAAAGCAACAAGTTAATTCTGAAGAACTTTCAATCAATCAATTTGAAACCATCCAACCAATTTTTCAACAGTTGTGTCGACGCAGAAAGCAATTGGCTCGAAGATGCAATCTGCGAATCGTCTGGCGCAGGAGCAGCACCATCGCGCGAAGCTACTTGCCGTGCCCCGTGTCCTGGAGATTGCGTCGTCAGCGCGTGGTCGGAATGGAGTCCTTGTGAACAAGTTAGTACCATTAAAATGCTATAATTTTTGATGCAGAAATAACTAAGAAGCTCTAAACTTTTGTATAGAATTAGAACTACCGATCAAAAATTGAAAATAGTAACTTTCATTACGTAACTAACAGGCAGAACATTAATAATAACAATATCACCTTTGGAAGGAAGCGATGTATTAGTATGACTGAAACTAAAGCATCTTTACTATCATTAGGAAATAGCTTGGACGCAGTTAGCTTCACAACAATTCCTAGATTAATTTATTGAGATAAAGAAAAGCCGTTAGTTTAGTTAGTATTTCACATATGTTTGTATTTTATATGTTATAGACGAAATGGGGTGGTCGCCGAGACCGGACTCGCGTGGTTCTTCGTCCTGCAGACGAGGGTGGCACCGGATGCCCTCATCTCGTGGCAGCTGAACCCTGCTCACCGCATCTATACTCCTGGCATGTAGCGCCTTGGGATGACTGCCAACCTTTGGGTAAGCAAATATTGCTTCTTTGTTTTCTCGTTTAAATTCGATTTTCAATCAGTTCTTATTGTATAACATTTTTTGTAAAGTATTTGAAGTCAATTTTCTACCTCGTAAATAATTTTGTACAATACCTATTTAAAGATCCCAAAATATTGTTCCCTACTCAGTGTTGTGAATAGGGCGGTACCACCGGTGCCCAGGCGACGTCAGAGAGACCTCCGTCCACACTAATGCCGCGAGAGGCAGCCGCGTGACCCTCTCAGGGCCGGGGAAATTCCACTCCCCGGCCCGCACACAGGATAGGCCGCCTCTGTTTACGAGGCGGCCCCCCGCCCGCCGGGTCGCGGGAGATGCTCGCGCGATATACCGTGACCCGGCACTCAGGCGGATGAAGGTTCCCATGGGGTTTTAGTGGGTATACCGGCGCCGGTCGTATTGATTAATCGGCGTCCGGGAGCCCCACACACCGGCCGCGCTAATCCCCGCGCGGCTGACGGTGCGGCAACGCATTACCCCATGTAAAAAAAAAGGCATATGGCGACTCTGGAGGGCGCAAGAAATGCCAGACCAGGCAGGAATATTATTTTTCGGTTTGCTCCTGATAACGTATTTGTGTTCTAGTTTTTCGTAAAATAGAATTTTCTTCCAAAACATTAGATAATTGTTCCTCCAACACCGAGGTCCTTGTGGGTTATTTTATCACCCTGAATGAAATAAATTATATATATAGCATTGCTCTAGCTACCTATACCTATAATATCTAAAAAAAACAAGGGCGCAGTTATAGAAGCTCGCATAGGGCGCATAAAAGGCTATTTACGGAACTGTCCCTAGTACAATTTTACATATTGGAATCATCAATGAATACAAATCGTGATCAAATACGAATTCATGACTAAATTAGCAGCATTGAAACTTCGTCAGTTATCTATACTAATATTATAAATAGGTAAAGTAGTTGAAGGGGGTAATCTCTGGGTCTACTGAACCGATTTTATTTTATTTTTTGTTGGAAAGTTACGTTAACAGGGAGTGTCATAGGCATATATAACATGAAGTATACTACGGAAGCGGGGCAGAGCGCGAGTGAAACCGCGCCGGGCCGCTAGTAATAAATATTCTAAGACATATCTTGCAAATGAATTTCTTCTACGTTGTTATATAAGTTTAATTTTGTTTTATCGTCCTTAGGTGGTTCGCCTTGTGGTGAAGGAACAAAGAAACGAGCCGTCCGCTGTCTTAGAAGCGATGGGCTGTTCGTGAACGATTCTTACTGCCCTGTAAGTTTCTTAAAGTAATATTATTTTAAGATGTTCGATTATTGAAGTAAAACTTCTTTAGAATCGTTGTGATATGAAACTCGAAGAAATGAATAAGCGACATTAAAAGAGATAATTACATAAATCTATAGGGTTAATTAAGTCTGCGACAGAATAACATAGAATACATTATTTTTAATCAGTCAAACACTATGCGCATACAGATAGAGTTGGAAAGTTTTTCGTTAATACTTCAAATTTCATGTATTAAAGCTTAAACATTTTATGACGGTATTGTACGGTTTGTACACTTCTAAAGATGCTGGGCTTAATCGCCGTTAACGATGGGCCCCGTTTGAAGGGTGTTGCCAAGCCAAACCACGTTGAGTTGTTGTATGTTGTTGTATGTTGTTTATTAAGGTCGTTTGGTAACCTGAGACGCACAACTTGCACTGCACAAGTGCCGCACGTGACGGTGATATTAATACGTCTATTTTAGTATATTATTTGTAGCGTATTTATATGTAAAGGACGCTGTACCAACAATATTGGCTCGTAGAGATATAATATATGAAATGTGTCGTCACGAAATTTAGAATCGATCCCACCCCTTGTCACACTTTGTTTCACTCCTACTACGTGTGAACTGCACATACATACAATTTTTTTAAAGATCTCCACTTTGCGCGGTTTTCAAAAGCCATTGTTTTGAGATCGCATGTCATCCTTCCCAACTTCTAGCCAGCATTTATTGGGCCTTTCCCGAAAGTTCAAACCAATTGCAGAGGTATAAAAGTATATTTAAAAAAGAATTAATATATACTATTTTTTGCCTCTATTTTAGAATACAACAGCTACAGAAGCAAAGGAGTCGTGGTGCTACGTACCCTGCGGCGTGGATTGTGAGCTCGGCGAATGGAGTTCTTGGGATGCTTCAGCATGTTCATGCGGAGACGTCTCTTCAGCCAGGCACATGCGCCGGACCAGGTTCACGTCGTTCCTTATTTATATGAACTAACTTTTCATTAAATGCTGCGTTAACACAGAATGAATGAATGAAAACTGTTTATTGTTCACAATAAACTCTAGATGCCTTATCGCTTAGAGCGATCTCTTTCAGGCAATCCAGTGTCTAAGGAGATTTTAAACGAAATTTAAATATAAGATTTTTACTGGTGTTTTATTTTTATTTTTTAAAGTACTATATACTTATATATACAGATATACATATATAATTAGATATATGATAATATTACAAATATATATACATTCCAACACAGATTTAGTTACTTGGATAAAAGAATCAGGATCTTTCTCCGAATTTTCCAGAATTTCTTAATCGGGATCGATTGGCCTACTGGAACTGTTACAAAGTACCATTTACGTGAAATACATAATAGTTACATATATTAAAAATACTTGGGCATCGTTTCTAAACATATTCTCCAATTTTGCATTACTTCAAACTATCGCCAAAATAACAATAAAAATTTATTAAACAAAATAGCTAAAAGAGGTCTCCTTTTTAATATATTTATCCGATTTTTCGACGATTATAAATATAAAATATATTCTCCTTCAATAATATTTTCTTAATTATGTTATCTATCAACTTTAATATTAATCTTGGTTGACAGGCAACACCTAACAGCAGCTGTTTGGCCAGGACGTGCTTGTCCACCAACGGAACAACGAGCACCTTGCCCAAGGGAACCCTGTCTTAGACTGGTAGCTAGACCTTCGCTTGGATGCCATGTACAGGTACAAACCAATCGGTGTTAATAAAGATAACCTCACCTCTATTAGAAATGTTAGAGATTGATCGTGACATAATATAATGCCTTAGGACATTCGGACAGATTTATGCTTTATGGTTATTAATTACTCTATGGGAGCCTCGTCTTCGTCAGCCATTTGCAGTCCACTGCTGGGCGTAGGCCTCCCCAAGACGGTGCCACTCATCCCTGTCCTCCGATTTCCTCATCCAGCCAGCGCCTACCGGCGACCTTGCATAGGTCGTCGGTCCATCGGGCTGGAGGGCGTCCGACACTACGTTTACCGAGACGCGGTCTCCACTCCAGGACTCGTCTGCTCCAACGGCCATCGGTCCTGCGGCCGACGTGACCGCCCCACTGCCACTTCAACATGCTAATTTTGCGAGCTATGTCGGTTTACCTTAGTTCTCCTACGAATATCCTCATTTCTAATTTTATCCATACGAGAAACACCCAACATAGCTCGCTCCCTAGCCTGTTGAGCGACTTTGAACTTGTGGACCAATCCTGCCGTCAGTGCCCATGTCTCGGCCCCGTAGGTCAGGACGGGAGCCTAATCTAATTTAATTCCATTGCTCTAGACGTCCTGGGGCGACGAGGGTGAAAGTGCATGCGGTTGGGGAGTGAAGATCTCTCATGCGAGGTGCGAATTGACCAGTGTGGGAGACGAACCTACATCAGATGCCTATCTGGACCCGTGGCGATGCGCTCCCGTACTGCCAGGCAGGATTGTTGCACCACCTTTGGACTATCAGGTGATCTTTCTATAGTTACCTTTAGCATAGTCTTACACAGGTTAGTTTTGCTCAAATAAGCCTCCTAATCCCCTGGACCGATTTTGGTGATTTTGTTTTTGTGTGTTTGAGTGGATCCCCGGATGGTTTAAATCCACAATTAACTAGGTAAGCGGACCCTGGGCGTTGGAGTGAACGCTCCGAACACAACCGGGATTTAACGCTCGAATGATGATGATGGTGATGATGACTCATGTCATAATTCATGTCTAATTCATCTTAACTGTGTTAAATTATATGTCAATAATAAAGTCGTGGACGAAATGTGACGCAATACTTTTACTATAATTTTCTCACTAAGTTTCTCACTAACAAATCAATTGGGGAAGATAAGAAGACAAAATGCATGTTTAAATTCTCTCTGCTTAACTATTCGTCATATGTTTTAGGAGGATGAGGAATGCGAAGTAGAATGCGGATGTAAGCAGTCCGAAGCAGGACAACCAGGTCCGTGGGGAGCATGGGGGCCCTGCAGGGGAGGCGTGAGGTCCAGGAGCCGACAACTGCTGGTGCCAGCCAGAAGGGCTTGTAAGACGCCGGCTAGGTAAACATAGATATCGTTATTTTTGTATGTCTGAACGCCACGGGCAGTGACACTAACCGGCGATTATTCCTATATGCAGTTATTATAACTAATAAAGTTATTATGATGAAATACCGTCTCTATGCTTTAGCTTCCGCTTTATTAAAAATTTGCTAAAACATCACGTGATTGATTAATTGACAACCCATTTACGACATATCGTTTGTATTTTATTTTACATTTAGACTGACATTTGCCTGCAACTTTTTCCAAATCTGACAGGTAACAAATATTATAGTTATTTTGTTAAGCCCTCCGAAGAACATTCCCGTAGCATTCTCGGAATATAAAGTACAGCAGATTTTACGTCCGATAATTTACTATTGATCAACGACAAAACGCATGGAAATCGGCACAGTAGTTTTTGCGTGAATCCCAAACAAACAGACAAACATAAAAAATGTAATGTTTTAACCCAACTAAGGTTACATTAATTAATATTTATATAAAAATATGTTTTAATTGTTTAGATACGTAACTATCGTGTGGGCGAACTGTACAAGTGATTTGGACGAAATCCCGGACCTACTAGCGATAGAGCCAAAAGAGGAGAAACCGAGGCGCCCCTGGGTACACCGGGATATATACCACGACGGATATCTTGGTAAAATTATAAACCTTTAAAATATTTATAATAGCTGTTAAGGAAGTATGAATTAGCGGTGGGCAAAGATCCAAAATTCCAAAAACGTAGCCATCCGGCTAATGGTTGTTCATTAACCGGCAAATGAACTCAAGTGTTAATGGCTGGTTTCTTCTGGGTAAGCGTGCTTCACATCATAGCCCAATATAAAACGTGATCGTGGTCAAACCCGAACATAATTATCATTAAAAAAAAAGGAAAACCGGTAGATGGCTCTTTGCTAATAGGTGAATGACTCACCAACTAAGTCGACAGCTGACGCTTCGTCCGTTTTTGTTTTCATTCGATATACATCAACCAGTTAGCGAAGTGACTGACAACTTAGCCGTGGCTATAATGTGAATAACCCCTAATTAGCTGACTTTTAAAATAGCTACCCATCTCTAGTGTGAGGGAGGCAGGGACGCTTCATTTCTTAGTCTATACAGAGTATGCATCTCCCTGCGTATTCTACCGTCCGTATACTGTGGAGTGTTTCGATGATGTTTGATCTGGTGCTACGCCACATTTTCGCAACCGCAGCGCTTGGCATCGACGGAAATTTCACCCTCGTTTCCTGGAGCTACCACGTTGGCAACGCCCCTGATATTGCAAATGTTTATAGGCGATGGTTACCACTTTCCACCAGGTAAGCCGGATGGACTTGTTAGTCAGATTTCGATAATAAAAAATATTGATATATTTTTTAATATTATAGATGTTCATCTTAAACCTCGTTCCCGCACGTATAAGTACTTGTTTTCATTCGCAGATCGTGCAAGTGTCAAATGCGAACTTGCCGGCTTATAGTTAGTAGTACCCTAAAAGCGCGCCCATTTGACTCGCAAGAATAGGTTTCAAATTGGTTTTGTGGATTCGGAGCGTTGTCAGAAACAGCCTCAGGAGAGCACTTTGTTCGATTGTAACCCACAACACTTTCGAATTGATTTTTCTTTGGAATATGCGCAGTGTATTCTCCTGTCTATTTATTTGTCTGTTTTATATTTTTCGCAGAGGGCAGCAATTCGCTGTTGGCGATAGTTTGGACGGCTACAATAGTACTCAGTTTTTGCGGAGCTTTCATGCTCTACCGGGGATTTATCAGGTATGTATGTAATTATTTGAATTGAAATATCTGGAAGATGGGTCGCCCCTTAGTATGGGACGCGTCTTGCGTTGATACTTTGGCAGCGTCCCATCTTCCAGCTACTAGCATGTCTGCCGGTACAGCTGCTGCACAACAGGAGGCCCTAAAACGCCGCAAATACTCAGCCATCGGAAATGGCTACATATTTGCGGCTTTTGGGGTCGAGACCCTGGGACCATGGGGGCCTGAGGCTCACAGACTTTATCGAGACATAGCCAAACGTCTGGTGGATGTCTCACATGACCAAAAGACTGGCTTATACCTTGGACAACGTATCAGCATTGCCATTCAGCGAGGCAATGTGGCCAGTCTTTTGGGCACGTTTCCGACTGACAGCGGTCTGGAACTAGATTTTATGGTTTAATTTTAGTTTGTATTTATAGCTTATTTTTAGTTTAATTTATTTATAATTTAGAAAATATTAATTATTTATAGTTTTGGCTAAATATTTAACATTTTCGCAAAGTGTATAAGTTTTTTTTAGTAAATATAATTAACAATTATAATAATAATCTGAATAATTATCCATATTAAACTCGAGCTTTCAAACAGATAAGGATAGCTCCAAGAGGGTACATGACAGTCAAAACAATTGAGACACTTTTTCTCATCTAACCCCTTGTTTAGATTATGCCCAACTTCACGGCAGTAAGCAGGAAAGTGGCGAGGGATACGAACACTTGAACAGTCCAAGTATATATATGGACGTATATTGTTCAACATAACTTGCACTGGCGCGACTCACTTCCGTTGCCACTATCCTGCTTGCTGCCGTGTAAGTGGGCATCATGTAAACGAAGGCTACGAAGTTTTGTAACCCGTTACAAAACTTCGTAGCCTCCTAGATTTTGTCCGAGCGTAAAAGTTTATGACGTCATCAATATAAGTCAAATAGTGTATTGATTATTGCATAATCTGTGTTTAAAATATTTTTTATAAGATGAAATCTAAAAAAAAATGTATTTTGTTCTCCAACGTTCATATAGTATATTCTAATTGGCCTTAATGTATGTACATACGGCACTGTTACAATTTTACAATATTATAGACAGAAATCTATGTATATAACAACCCACAGCCAGGTGGCAGGGCATTTGCCCGACTGGATGGCTACCACCCCTGGTCTAAAGTATGTCGCCATAACAACCTTAAGAGAGCAGCAGCGCATTTGTAGCACCTTTGGTGTTACAAATGTCCATAGGCGATGGTAACCGCTTTCCATCAAGTGGGCCGTATGCCTGTCTGCTGAACTCCCGCAATAAAAAAAATATATAAAAGAAAGTCGTGTTAGTTACACTATTTATAACTCAACAACGGCTGTACCGATTTGGCAGAAAATTAGTGGGGAGGTAGCTTAGAACCAGGAGACGGACATAGGAGGATACTTTTCATCTCGTTAGAACCGGTAGGTGGTGCTGAGATCGGGTTCTAGAATCCTCCTAATCACCTGGCGCGATTTCGGTGATTTTGTTTTTGTGTGTTTGAGTGGGTTCCAGGATTGTTTAGATTCGCAATTGGAACCGGTCGATGGCGCTGGGATCGGCTCCTTTATTTTTATTTTTTTATAGCAGAACAACTTCTGCCGGTGCCGCTAGTATATCATAAAAATAAGACGATAGTATAGTATTTTAGTATCCGCTCTTTTATATATATTAAATGCTTTCAAAATTTATTAAATAACATGTGTTATTTATATATGACTCCCAATTACGAAAACTGTAGAAAGTAAAATTAATATATCTATTTTCGCGTTCTTCTAGATGCCTGAGGAGTAAAAAAATGAAGACCATCACAAAGGTGTAAGCTGATCTTTCTTGGACATAATTCTGTTCTATGGACAATACTGTTCCATGTTTCATTGTCTATGGTTAAGTTTCTGACGATATGTGGATCCCTTGTAATGATCGTTTGCGGAACTAACTTGGAACAATTGCGAATAGGTTTTGGAGAGTATTTGAAGAATGATTTTGTTAACCAGTTCTATTTTGATAAAGTGAGTTGATATGTATTGTTTGGTAAAATATGTTCAGTAGTCGTAGAACAAAGTTTTTTTTTAATCAAAGTATTATTTGTATAAAGGAATTTACTGTTTAGTAAAATTCGTACTTTACTGTTGCCATATGAACTCTGTTGTTTGGTGTTGGTAAATAACCTACCTTTGGCTTAGATTAGGGTATTATATTAGTCCGGCTTTCGTCTACTGTCTATTGCAATGCTTAAAAATTATTCTAATTATACTTGATCAACCATACTCACTCACCTTTTTTATACGGGTCATAGGCCGCAGGTTGAGTGTAACGGCTAGATAGAAATACCATGCGAAACCATATTTAAAAAAAAAGAATTGCAAATAGGATTTAAAGTGATACGTATCTAACTGAACTAGTACCTGGCGTGTTTCTCACTGGTTTTCTAGTGGCTGCACATTACTATAATAGAGATTTGAAAAGAGTTCGTGTTGCAAAACTTATTCCATAACCAAAACTAAATATCAGAAAGCTGCATAAACCATACTTATAAAACTCATTTATTTATCAATAGTAAAACGCACAAAATGCTTCTTTCGCTTATTTAAAAATGTTTGAGAAGATTCTTGAAAATCAGTAGATAGTTATTTGATTGCAAATACTTACATGTAAACATGTACCTATTTAAATATAGATTTTAACCATTGCACTAGTTCCGTAAATGATCAATAACGATTTACTTAAATATATGATTGCCAATTTTTTTAACCTGTACAGTATTTGTTGAGTTTTAATATTTAGACCAAAGAATTATATTATTTATAATAAATTTTCTAAGAAATAAGTTTGCTCACGTTGTGTAATTGTTTATATAATAATTTGCTTAAAATATGTTCTAATTAGAACAAACAAACTCATTAATTACTCTAATGACATTTTGATACGTGACTTTGGAAGTTGAGTTCAGAGTGTGACGGCTTGTATATGTATGTTTAAATAAAATAAATACTACCCATATCTCTATGTTTGAACATTTTCTGTGAATGTCCAAAATATCGCGATTTTAAATTATAATTATTAAGTTAAGTTTCACAACAAAACACGGCTAAGTAAATTTATAATCGTTACTTAGCGTAATTAGTCTCGGACTCAAC
The DNA here is from genome assembly GCA_949752895.1 of Dendrolimus pini. Classification (NCBI taxonomy): domain Eukaryota; kingdom Metazoa; phylum Arthropoda; class Insecta; order Lepidoptera; family Lasiocampidae; genus Dendrolimus; species Dendrolimus pini. The sequence goes on from OX457136.1 coordinate 17,730,946, forward strand.
TTTAAAGTCATTAAACCAATAAGATATAATAATTAACAAAACAAATTTTTAGCCAGCAATGAGTCTGTCCGCAGGAGTGCTTCCATGTTTTTACTACGTATTAAAAGTTATACTTACCCTAATCTTAAATTAGCTACTCAAATAAAACCATATACCTATTATAGATACATTTCTAATTAAATATATTATTATATTAAAATTATATCTATAGTTGTATACATGATGTTCTGACATATTGTTTGCTAGTAAAATATAAATAACGAAACTGGACTTAATCACTTAATTTGTTTAAAGAAAATTTTAATATATATTAATATAATAGATTCTTTTTGTATTTTTAATATTAATCTGAAATTTATTCTACAACACCTTTTTTTTTTTTAGGCGAGGGAAATTGCTAACCGATTTACGCACTCTCTGGGCCGTCACTAGGAAACGGCGCGCATCCATCGGGGGCGATAACGCTAGCAATAGTATGCTTTGTTTGCGCTCCGTCCGCGATGGCTTGACACAGAGGAGTGTGGAGACTCCGAGCGATGCCGCACGGGCGAGCAACCTCAATACCCACTAAAAACCCCCTCCTCCCTGTCGACCCTGTGCTTTTGTTGTGATGGAAAGACTGAGATATAGAACATAGTTACGCAACAGTCGATCCAGCGCAATAAAGTGCCTGGAGTGTGCCCTGGGAGAACACACCCCACTTCGAAACGGGGGCAGATGAATCCCTTGCGATGTCTAGTAGCAAGGGGCCCCTCGTACCGGAACCTAACTTAGGGAGGGAAGTAATGCGCGAACCTGCCTCTCCGGGTGCCAGCTGAAGGCCGGCGACCTCGGGTGGAGGCATTAGCACGCGCTGCAGGACTTCGCTCCCTGTCCCTTTCTGCGGCCTCTTTGAGAGACATTACTGCCTCACAGAAAGTAACCGCAGACTCCCAGCGGTCGTCGCTGTGCAACATGGCCGTTACCAAGTCGCCAAGCGATCGGACGGCTCCTACGTGCGTCTCGAGCTCGAAACGCTGAGGCGTCCATGCAGCGCACTCAACAAGCGTGTGAAACGCCGTATCGGGTGCGCCGCACTGGCGGCAGTCCGGAGAAGGCAAGCAGCCCACAATGCGAAACAGATACTGATCGAAACAACCGTGTCCGGTCAGTATCTGCGTCGTCCTGAAGGTCAGGGTTCCGCTGGTGCGGGTGACCCATCTCTCCAGCTGCGGCCTGATTGCATCCACCGTATAGCCGCCGGCAATTCATCATCACCTTACGCTAACTATATATGACTTTACTATAACCCTGAATGAATGGAATGGAATAAATAATAGTTACTATAATTGGCTTCACCTATGATATCCTCAATATCTTGTTTTTATTTGAGTAGCTAACTGAAGGATGGTCTTAGACGGTTTTGTAACATACCGCGGTAAATAATTTGCGGCAGCGTTGTCCCGGCTTTTGGATTGACAATATTCGTGTAAGCTGCAGCGGTTAGGGGACTTGTTATTATAAATCGATGCGGTTTTTTAATAACAAATCAAAAAGAACGTTTGCTTTAGATCCACATATTCAAAATAGAGTAAAATGGTTTACAATTATCATTAAACTTTGCAAATACTTTAGAAAATTATTCCAAATGACCATCAGTGGGGATTGATCCGAAAATAAAAGCTGATGCGTCGCTTCAACTGCATGCCAGCCTTTTAATCGGGTGTGATTTCTACGGTCCTTTTTTGTCCTTCGAAAGAGGCTATTGTGAACAAATGACCAACTTCCAAGCAGATCAGAATCTTTTGGGTAATAACACCGTATCGATTTATCACTTAACAAGCGACCCAGTGGATAGTAGACTGGACGTATCTGTAAGTAGTGGTCTTAGAAGTATCATGGTAGTACCCTCATTATAATGAATAATGATCCCAGGCAATGTGGCACAACACAGAGCCGTCCATTTTTATAAGCTTCTATATTATGACCTGGTTATAGTTGGCTGTAGGATAGGACGACTCTTACGTAAGTATATTTTTTTCTAACATTACCAAATTTGATTTGAGAAAACATGTTTCTTATTAATTTTTATATTAATTAATAATATAAACAGGAGACGGTTTTTCAAATAATTATATTCGTATAATCATGTGTATAATTATCCAATACGTGAATATAACATTTTATATATTATTTTAAAGTTACCAACTATAATCGCAGTGTACAATTAGTTATAACTACAATAAATATTGTATACATCTCAGAATGTCATTATTTTATTTACATGTCATTAGCACAAAATAAATGATACTGGTACCTATTAATTACATATTTGCATAAGTTAAATTTATTACCCAAATATAATTTCATACTTAATAACAATAGGGACAGAGTCGATGAATTAATTTATAAACTTGGAAAAATGAATGTAGACTTCAATCGTGTGGAGTATTCGACTCCGATGACCAAGTTTGACGTGACACATCATACCACATATCAGTGTTTACAATATTACGGTTTGTAATACTTTTGCTAGTAAGCAAAATAAACCAGAATAAGTCGTCTATTTTAAAACCGGAATGGTGGACGATGATAATTACACAGTTCATAAGGTTTTCGAGACTATGACTTTTAAAGAGGTAACATTATCAACACTTAGTGTAGAAACACAGTGGGAGTGCGGAAATAAGACGTATAGATTTCTACTCGTCAACACAGTATTTGCGAACCGCAATACCTACCGAATAATAAAAATCTTTGTGTCCTCCTACATCTCTATAGTTACACTAGAAAGCTTCTGCATCTCAAAGCCTCGAAAACATGACTACTGTAGAACCGATTTATAATCCTAATAAATTTGAATAAATGCCTTGATTTGGATGTTGATATTGAATCATTCGCAGAAGTACCAACATTGCTTGCATCATCCAAGTAGAGCTTTTGCGCACAAATTAATTACATATAAACTAATGTTTAGATTGTAAGACCTATTTATTACTGATCATACCGTTTTGAGATAATAATCGTGTATAACACTTTTTTTGTAGATTTTACATTTAAGCCCATGTATTGTGACAAGTATGTATTTATAATGTGAGTGTGTTCTAAAACTTCATCGACTTCTTTATAATACTTTCCTTATCGCTTTACTTATTTCATTTATCTTACCTTACATTATACAAGTAATATTTTTTTCAAATATATTATTGAAATCTTCTACATTTACTGTCACCAACGCATTTGTGTCTATCATTTTGTAAAAATGTTAACCATCAGTACCGAAAATAGAAAGAAATTCTCTGGAATCAAATTAGTAACATAAACCAAAAACATTCAAGTGTGTCAGCGACAGTGAAATTAATTATTATCCTATAATATAAACAACTTCTTTATCATACAACGGGTACATAGATTTATAATACTTGGCTACTTCTCGTTCCTTCATGACAATATTAAAGTTATTTACTATCTATACTAATTTAAAATTATTTTCATTAAGAACTTTTGCTATTAAATAATTTATTTTACTAATGTCATACGTTTTTTGAAAATCATCTATGCTAAATGGATTGTGTTGTTGTATTGAAAAGTTTGTTTTGGAGTTTTCAATGTCAGATTTTTGCATATAATCTTCAAAACTATTAAATAACTAAATTTTAATTTAGCAAAGATGATGTTCAAAATCGCATTCTGTCTGCTGTATTTCATAGCCCTTTATAATTATAATCATAATCATTATACCATTATGAGATATTTGATGTGAAACATGATAGTTAAGAAATCGTGTTAGACAATACAATATTTGATATTTAATAAATTTGATTGTGTTTTTATAAAACGAATGTCTTTCATTAATTTCAACATTATTTTATTAATGATTGACAGCATCAGAAGAACAAGGAACTTATTACTCTCTTACGAGAGCAGAAGGATGAGATTGACAGCAAGTCCATTGTATTTTGCTATGATAAAAATATTACATTTATATCGTCTGATAGATTTAAGAGTAAAGGCTGACCAGAAGAAATAAATGGATTGTGCGAAGGATGGCATGAAGATTTGTAACGTGACAGAAAACTAATCCCAGATTAGAAAAGTATTTCAGGAAAAGAGGATACCGTACAGATTTCAAATGATAGGATAAAGGTAAAATACACTAGTACAACAACAACTTTATTTCTTTTCCATATTTTAATGATCATTCAAACTATGATTTTAAACTCTTAAGAGTCTTGGTTTGGTACTTCAGTTCTGCTAATCCTTTTTGTACAATGGCGTTCACTCTTGCAGACTGAAGCTCACGTCTACATTTCTCAACAGCCTTTTCAGCCACTGCCAAGTTCTCGAGGTTGTTTAATAGTACCTAATTATTGAAAATATTTTATTTATTATTAAAACACGCTCTGTAACAATTATTAATTTAATCTGTAAGGAAAGCGTCTGATTGTATATCACGACTATTATAGCAGTTATAATTAAGTAGTTATTATTTGTCGTGGAAGCTTAGTAGGTAATTATTCTGAGTTCGAATAGAGGATAAGAAGCTCAGCCTCTCGCTCTCACCGAATCTGCATATTGTTACAATAATTGAAACGTGCTGACGGGAGATGAAAACATCGTGAAAAAAGTTACAAATCGAGAGAACCCTTATGCAAAACTCCCATATCCGCCGTGAATGAGCGTGGCAGATATAGCTACATGTCCTTTCGCAATGCGCATGAACGATCCTGCCAAGTGAATATTTAATTTTATAAACTGCTGTATTATTTCAGTTTATTATTCTAAGAAAATCCAGGACAAAAATACAATAAATGTATAGTAAAAGTTTCTTTACAGTAATTTAGAGCCTGCGGGAGTTTTGACCTTACAAGCCCCTCAACATGTAGGGCTATTACAATTTCTACAAAAATTATAAATAAAGAAAATATTTTTATATTTTTTTAAATAATATTTTATCAATTTATCTAAGAAAACACATGATAACAAAAGTAATTTAAAAATAAGCAAGTTATTGCCGGGCATAACTCGCGTTAAGAAAATCTACAGCCGCTTTCTGAGCTTTGATCATGGTAGGAGAATTATAAGTAAAAACATCGCTACAGTAATATTCTTGTAAATTCTTCATGTCCACACAAATAGATTTGTTTTCACTACAGCTAGTTGATAATAGAGGAGGAATCAAATCCGCAAATAACTTTTGCTGGTAATTTCCCAGTTGCGTAAAATTAGGACTCACGTCAGCCAATCTGCAGCAAAGCGAGTTATGGTCATTATAATACAAATATATTCCACAATATTCAGCCAACGCGCGGACAATCTTCCAATCATGACGCGCCTTGCCAGGAGGTGTAACTGCAGGTAATGCATACTGGGAACGGCACTCCATGTTAAGGTACAAGCCCCCAGCTTCCGTATAAGCACAACCTGGTAAAACTACAGTAGCGTTTTCAGCGCCACGATCTCCTTGGAATCCTATATAAATAATACTGCAACTCGATGGCGGCGTCCAATCATAGAATATTTCATCTGCACCTAATGAAATCAATACGCAAGGAGGAGATTTCTCCAACGTAGCAAGTGCGCCTGGCCTCCACCCAGCCTCCAGAGCTCCTGCGAAACTAGCCTCTCTAGTAATCACATGTAAAACCTCCCAATCGTTTTTTTTTAATGAAGATGAAAGCTTCGACAGTTCAGTCATAATTTTAGCACCGATTGTGGACTCTAACTGTGATACTCCAACAAAAATCAAAGGCTTATTTGCGCCTTTCAACGCGTCAGCTGCTTTGGATAATGCAGATAGATCTTCACCTAGATGATTTACGTAATAATTAAATTCACATTTAGGACCGATCACGTAAATGTCACATTCGGTGTTTCTGTATGCTTGGCGTATCCAGGCGTTCAAAACAGGCGCTTCAAAACGTGGATTTGTACCAACCAATAAAATTTTATCTGCTTGAACGATGTCTTTCATGTTTATATTAAGTGAGTAACCAGCCCTAATATCTGCCTGTGTTATAGAGTGATAGAGACCTCGTTCTACATAAGTATGCTCAGAACCAAACATATTTAGAAAATCTTTTGCGGTGACTAATGTTTCAACATTACAGTGAGGTCCTGCAATAGCCATAACACTATCGGGGTGTGCGCATTTTATCAAGTCCCCTGCAGTTTTCAACGCACATGGCCATTCTAAAGCTCTTAAACATGCTCCATCTCTTTGCATGGGAGTTACTAATCTTTGCATCTCTAAGGAATCTATTGCCCATCGTCCTTTATCTGAGAGCCATTCCTGGTTTATTTCATCATGTTCTCTTGGCAACATTCTTAATACTCTATTATATCTGTAATCGATTACTACATTTGTACCCGTAGCATCAGTAACGTCTATAGAATTTGCTTTCCTTACTTCCCAAGGTCTCGCTTTGAACATATAAGGAATGGCAGTTAATGCTCCTACTGGACAAAGATCAATTATGTTACCGGATAATTCAGATAAGAACATTTTATCAACGTAAGTTCCAACAAGCATATCATTGCCTCGTCCGGTAGTACCTAATGTATCGATTCCGCAAACTTGTGAGGCAAATCTTATGCACCTAGTGCATTGAATGCACCGTGTCATTTCAGTTCGGATCAAAGGTCCCAAATATTTGTCTTCAACAGCCCTTTTGCCAGTAAAATGAATATCTGTGAATCTAGACCGGTCATTACCAAATCTCATCGACAAATCTTGGAGATCACATTCACCGCCTTGGTCGCAAATGGGACAGTCAAGCGGATGGTCGACTAAAATAAATTCTAAAACACTTTCTTGAGCCATGAGAGCTTCAGGCGAATTTGTACGAATTTTCATTCCCTTTGTTACATTTATTGCACAGGCTATCTGAGGTTTTGACATACCCTCGATTTCGATGAGGCACATGCGGCAATTGCCAGCTACCGAAAGTCTATCATGGTAACAGAAAGATGGAATTGTAACCCGATTATAACGCAATGCTTGTAATATTGTGAAGTAACTTGGTACTTCAACAGATTTGCCATTGATGAATATAGAAACTAAACTTGTCTGTGTTCTGTTTGTTACCCTTTGATAAATTGTACTTTTCAGAAGTGTGTTGACCAGTCTCAACATTTTATATTTTAAATTTTTTATTAATAAAGTTTTATTTAATTATACTTGAAATCTTCAGTTACTAGTTTTTATAGTAGCTAGCTTAGTTTTTCGCTTTGTTGTCACTGTCGACAAACGTCCAATGGGATTTAGACATTGATTATACAATCATCATGACAATATAAATTAGACAAAAAGTATTAAATATATTAAAAATAATATAAATAAAACTTTCTTACCTGATGAATAGAATCGATGAGTTGTACCAAAGCTTCTTTGAACTGTACAAAAATTTCAGTCGCTCGTTGGTATCTAGAGACAAATATAAATGCAAGAATGAGTTTGTGTTCTTTATCGCAGTCGCCAATTTGCACCGATTTTTATGAAAGATTTATAGACGTATCTTAAAAACTGAAAACTATTAAATTACTTTATATTTTTGTAAATACTAGATTTCCTACAGGATTCGATGCCAAAACATAGCATTCCAACCTGAGGTGGTAGTTGGGCGTAACGCTTCACAAATATAATTTTAAGATTGACAGCTTTACTCACTTATGATCATGCATAACATCAGTAAAAGCATAGTCCAGGGCTAGTCGAAGAGTTCTGGCGGCTCTAGGCGCTGCTGGCGCTGAAAGGACTCTCCTCGCGCCACGCTCTAAACAGCGAGCGTGAACAAAGAGCTTACATGCGTCGGCACATGCTGAAGTGCGTTCCCAGCCACTTCTTTATTGAAAGAAAATTACACTCTTAATATTCTAAATTATAGGTAAAAGTTTCACTGTTCGTAATAGTTAAAGGTAATTTTATTCTACACTTATTTCTCTTTAAATGTTTGCTGTTCTCCTAAGGTATAGAATTTTAACACTTCACTTCTTTATTAAGAGTGTTTATAACAAATTTGTAAACTGGCTTATTACTATTTTATGGAGCTGCTTAAATGTAGTATAGTGTACGCTATCTAGCTCGCACGTTACCACATCTTTTAAGATATAAATTAACAAAATTAACTTACGTCAAATCTATATTACACAAATCTTAAATAGAATACGAATTCATAAAAAAAACATTTTAATACAAACAAACAAAAACAATTCTTGTGAAATAAAAATTTTATATGCCAAACTTTGTCTGTATCGGAATTACTTTTTATGAGATATTTTTTTAATTTCATTGTTAAGATGTGTACGTATTTGTCGTAAGTAAATTGTATCAATTTATATCTTCGATAATAAATGTTCTGCTAGTGTGCGAGCTACATAGCGAATTTCATATACGTATATAGTCTCTTAATTTATTAGAAAAGGATATTAAAGAAAGAAAGACTTGTTTTTTTTTTTTATACACGTTTAGATACCAACACGAGCCCTCCTCCTAGATAAATGGGATTAACGCTAAACGAATAGAATAGAAAAGGTATGGTAATGACATATCGTTACGCTCAGTAATTATTACGCCGGGCATTGATATATAAAAAACCCTATATATCAATGACGACGGGACAATATCTTTTGTTTGTTACAACTCCATTAATTCTTTGAAAATTAATTGTATAACACCTTCTATTGTGTTATACAATTGTTGACGTGTTGATGCCGAGTTTCTTGCCACTTTTTCTCCTTTAAGCATTTAGAATATGTTGCGAAGCGGTGTACATAGAATAGAATAGGAAGTAGATTTAAATTTTGACTTATATACAGGACCATCATAAAGTATTTTCCAGTGGAACATATTTTGAATAAAAAAGTTTGAATTTAAAGTATTGTGTTATTTAATGCATGGGACATTTTCAATATATTCGTTTAGCGCTAATGTCACTTGTCTACTTGTCTAGGGGTCTAAACAACAAGAACAAGTTTAATATTAGTGACTAACTTGCCAACTGACGTCAGCCTCCAGGCTGGCATAGCGTCGTCCACCAATCGGGCAGCGGCGTGGACGTATTCCGCCGCTGCCCTGAGTCGTGCGCTCACTGAAGATAGAGCATCTCGTAACGCACAAGCTTCGGATAAAGCAGTCTCTTGCGATGTACCTGGACGACTTGAATTAGTCCATATGCTTTCTGTAAAGGTAAAGTATTGTTACGAGTTAGCGGGACTCGAATTAAAATGCCGTTAAAATTATTATAGAGTTTTTTAGAATTATACAAACACGTATAACACAGGTACAAACACAACAAATCCAAACGTAATGCAGAAAGTGGTAATTCAATCAAACGCGCAAAGTCCGTCACTATTAGATTCCCGAATGCACACACGTCACGCCCGTGTCGTAGTTGTAGCTGAACTGACCACCCTCTCAATCAAAAAGCTTGTAATTTTAATGCGCAACACCTGGCTAATGATGCAAGCGGCCGTAAACGAGTACAATAGAACAATAGGCTGTTCTCCACAATAATTTAGAAACGTATGCCAATAAATAAGTGAACAAAAGAAGACGATCACAAAAGGATTACAATTAGTTCAAATGCCTACAGGTAATAAAATGTGCTTTTACAGATCTGTACGTGAAATTTGTCTTTATCGGGGTCTTAGTTGTATCACTATTATAATACTGCTAAAACTCCATTAATGTTAATGTCAACATAGATTGTCATTTTTTTGAATGAATGAATGAATGAATATGCTTTATTGTGTTTTAAAGATACAGTTAACAGAAACAAAATTTTACAATACAATAGGCGGTCTTATCGCTATTAGCGATTTCTTCCAGACAACCTTTGGATGGACAAAACATTTATTTGATAACAACAGGGGTATGTTGCATTATTCTCACTATCGAATGAGTATCTTATAAATATACATATCTTATAAATACATACATGATATAATATACATACATTAATAAAAATATAAATATTATACTAACATGATATATGTAAATAAAATATTATAAAATACACTTACATAAATAAATATAAGACAAGAAAAATATGACAATGACTGCTGCATCTTTAATTTGAGCTATTTGAGTTATAATAATCCTTCACAAGCTTATTGAAAATGGGCAGTGATTTGGCTAGCTTTATATTAACAGGTAACGCGTTCCAAAGACGAACTGCTTGGACTGTGAAGGATTTCCCATAAGAGCTAGTTGTATGCAGAGGAGTTTTAAGTAACAAGTTTTCCGAGGATCTGAGAGACTTTAAGTTACCCGAATAAAGGTAATGAAACTGTTCCTTGAGGTATGCAGGGGTCTGAGGATTAAATAATGTATTATACAGAAGAGACAATATATGAGCATTCCGGCGAAAACGTATTGGAAGCCACTTCGAGTTTGGCGCGGAATTCTGAAACGTGATCATATTTACGCAAACCAAATATGAATCGTATGCAAAAGTTTTGAAGTCGCTCAAGTTTATATAGTTGGCTTTCAGTAAGATCAAGATAGCTGACATCGGCGTAATCTAGAATTGGTAGGAGGAGAGATTGTGCAAGTACAATTTTGGTCGCATGAAGAAGGAAATTACGCAGTCTTCTAAGTGCAGCTGCAGATGCAAACATCTTCCTACTAACTTCCTGAATTTGGGGGCTCCAGGAGAGGTGACTATCAATATAAACGCCCAGATTTTTAACTTTGGTGCTAAAAGGTATAGGAACTCCTTCGAAGATAATCTGCGGTAGTAAAGGATACCTTATCCTCGAAACCATCCTGGAACTACCCACCAAAATTACCTGTGTTTTTGAAGGATTCACAGTTAGTCCATATGCTTTACTCCAATCGGATATATTACGTAAATCCTGATTAGTTAGATCAATAGCTTCAGCAAGTCTATCGACAGTGGTATGCCTATAAATTTGGAGGTCATCCGCGTAAAGGTGGTAGGAGCATTGAAGTTTTTTGGAAACTGAGTTTATAAACATAGCGAAAAGCAAAGCAGATAAGACGCCACCCTGTGGTACGCCGGCAGAAGTATTACACCAAGCGGAATACGTATCCTCAATGCGAATACGTTGCCGGGACCCCAACAGGTAACTTCGAAACCACTCAATTACAGATGGAGATATATTAAGTGAGCATAATATGCCAAGCAGAATATCGAAGTCCACGGTGTTGAAAGGATTACTAAAATCTAACAATGTAAGAATAGTTATGTTACCAAGCTCCACAGCAAGGCGGATATCGTCTGTAACTTTAACTAAGGCAGTGGTAGTGCTATGACCGGGTCGAAAGCCAGATTGAAGAGGATTTAAAAGGATATTGTTGTTCAGGAAAACACTGATATGGCTGTGGATTAGGCGTTCAAGGACTTTGGATAGAAAAGGTAGGATGGAAATTGGTCTAAATTCGGAAAAGGAGGATGGATTTGGTTTTTTTGGTATCGGAATAATTTGGGCTTCTTTCCAACTATTCGGAAAGATGCTATTAGAAATGGAATAGTTAAAAATATGAGTGATGATAGGAAGTATAATGTTAAGGATGGGCAGGATCATATTACGACTCAAAGTATCACTTCCCACTGCCTTAGATGTGATAGATAATATGCTCTTCTTAACACCACATTCTGTAAACTGAGTAAAGAAGAATGGAGAATAATCCGGGTCTGGTAGTGAAGAAAGATAATTTAAAGTATTTATTTTAGTAGCTAGACTAATACTTGCTGATGAAGAGAAATGGTGATTCAAAGAATCAATATTAATATTGTGAGTATCTAAGGAATTATTTTGCAACTTACCGACCCCCAGGGATTTTAAAAACTTCCATACTTTGGATGAGTCATTATTATCAATAGATTCGTGGATGTGGCGACGTTGTGCATCTCTACACACCTTATTGCAGTGATTCCGTAGCAAAATATACCTATCTCGATTATTGGAGTCTGGGCGTCGTGCGTATTTTGATTTGGCTGCCGCTTTCTTTGCTAACAAGACTTTGATCTCTTTAGTTAACCAAGGAGCAGGCAAGTGTTTTAATTTGACTGGCCGAATAGGTGCATATAAATCGTAAAGTGCGATCAGTTTAGTAGAAAAGATATAGACTTTTTCATCAATCGAATTACTTTGTAACAATGGAGCCCAATCAATGTCAAACGCATCTCTTTCAAGACTATCGAGATCCATACCACTAAAATTGCGTTGTAGAAGAACCTTAGGTTTGAGTTTAGGTGTGCGTATTTTGTAGGAGAGGAATAGAAGGTCATGATAGGAGAAAGCATCAGCAGGGCATTGCCCATGCTTAGCTACTAGGTTTGGAGAAGAAACAAGGATTAGGTCAAGGAGTGTGGGATTACAGTTGGGAAAATGATGTGTGGCGCTAGAGGGTAAAATAGAAAGATTACAAGATTCAACAATAGACTTAAAGGAGGAAGAGCGAGAATCTTGCTTTAACAGACATGTATTAAAATCACCCATGATGAGAGAGTGACTATAAGATGGTATAAGATTTTCAAGGATTGTTTCAAATGAAGAGAAGAAATCAATGTGTAAAGAGGGACTATAATATACTCCAAGTAGTATCTTGGTATTTTTAATTAGTATCTCCACGAAAAGATGTTCGCCAGCATTGGGTGGGGGCGGTTGTACTGACATGTTGACTATTTTAAAAGGAATCGTATCACGAAGATAAATAGCAACTCCACCACCAGCCCCTGCTGTTCGATCGTTACGGATGAGTCTAAAATGGGGAAGTTTATAAATTATTGAGGGGAGGCAGGGTTTTAACCACGACTCAGAGATTAAAATAGCGTGGAGGTTCTTATAATCAAAGGTAGCCAGCATATGTGAGAAATGAGCCGGAATACTTTGAGCATTGATATGGACGGCGTTAAAGTTCCCAGTCACGTCGGAAAACTGTGCGTCAAGTGTCTCAGCAGTCGAGGGAATGCTACGGAAACTGTCATCAGAATCATTTGCAGAGTAGAAACTGTCAGAATCATAACCGCTAGTATCGCTTTTTGACATATTGGGCGTGTATTAAAAATTTGATGTAAATACTCGTAAAAGCCTAAAACAAAAGAAATATGTATATATGTATGTATATAAATAAAAGTATAAATAAATATATAATTGTATATATAAATAAATATATAATCGTTTATATAAATCAAAAGTATAAGTAATTATATAAATAAAAAGTATAACAAAATATTTAAGTTTACTTATTAAGTTACTAATAAAATCCATCTGCCAGTTGGTGTAATTTAAGCGAATTAATGAACAACAACTTAGTATACAATATTAAATATGTACAAGTTTTGATTTGACTCAGAAGAAATAATAAGGATATCATAAATAATTTACAACAACGCTTTGGTAGTCCGGGCATGAAACAATAGCTATAAAATACAACCATGTTTGTTTATAACGAGTAAAATTAACTTTAACACTTAACACTTGATATTTTATTATTTTAAAAATGCTTTTTATTTTATCATAGTAGACACAACAATTTAAATATAAGAAAATAAGTTTTAATCATAAACCTAAACTATAAATATAAGAAAAAGCAAATCGTTACAAATCATAATAGAAATTAAGAATAAGATCTACTCATTTACTGTTGGTGGAAAATAAAATCCGACGTTTACAATTTTTGCAAGTACCTACATACTTGCAGTCTGAGGAAAGAATGCTCTGCCCGAACAATAACTAACACAAGCAATAAAAGTAAAACTTTTATTATTTTTTGGAGGTCGCGGCCCGTTTGGTTTTAGGTGGAATAGTTGTTCCTTTGGGAGCAATATCTGACTTTGCGTCTGTCACATTTTTGGAATTTTGAGACAATTTATTCAGGTCATTAAGTGAAGAAATCCTGTGACGCTGCTGGTCCGGCCCTAGAATAAAAATCTGTCCTTCCCTTGTCCAACATTTAGAAACACCGAACTTAAGACGTGCAGCCATGAAAATATCATGTCGTGATTTAGTTAAAAATTCTGACATAGTTATCTCTGAACCTTTGAACTTAGTTTTCTGGAACCATAATTCGTCACGTACTTTTACCTCATTGAATTTTACTAAAATAGGTCTATTTCTTTTAGTATCAGAGCTTCGTCCAAGCCGGTGGCATCGTTGAATACTGCCAACACTAAAGCTTTCAAGTTTCAAGTACTCCTTCACTATGTTAGAAACCACTTTTAAGGAATCTTCATTTTTGGACTCTGGGATACCATGTAACAATAGCATATTTCTTCGGCTACGCATATCAAACTGATCCTGATTGTCTGATGAATTTGTTTTTGAAGAGCATTTAGTGCTTGCATCGTAAATGTTTTGAAAGCTGCAAAATCAGAAGCCAAATTCTCCGTGGAGGACGATGAATTAGAACTCTTTTGTAACTCTTCTTCAAAAGTGGACATTTCTTATGGAACATTTCCATCATTTCACTCATTGTGTTTTTAATCGAATCCATGACGATGTCAAATGAGTTTTAAAATTGCCACAACAAGTATCACAAGAAATAAACACCTTACTGACAGATAGCACAACTATTTACATAAGTTAAACATTAATTTTAGTTTATAACTATACTTTTAGTAATTAAAATAATTAAATAAATCGGGAGCTCACAAATTTTAGTAGTCACTTAGCAACTACCCGCTTTTTTTTTCTATAATATTATTCCTTCTTCACAACATTGCTTGAGATTTCTCTGAAATTATAGTTACTCGTTAGTTAGTCCGAAATTTGCAGATTAAGAAATATTACCTGTTTGTGTAAAAAATATAGAAGAATATAAAACATAATATATCACATAATTATACGAAATGAAAGAAATAAATTTACAAATCTAGTCTAGCCTAAAAACGATTTCCTGTAGAGAACCTTGTCAGGTGCATAATTATTCAGGTGAATACATATAAATGTGTTTATCTCTAGTTTCTAAAGTGGCTCCTGAAAAGTAAACGATCAAACAATCTCATTGTTCTTATATCTACTATGATATTGATATACCTTACCAAACATATTATTATTTTCATTGAGACAAAAGTAAGAGATTCGAAAAATAAAGAGGCCTGCATGTATTGCAGGTAAAACCACAAGAATTTAAATAGGTATGTAAATTATATATATATATATATATATATATACGTACCAAGCAATTGATTTAGCTGTGAATACAACGACCTAATTCGCAATATTTGTGCATGTAATGATCTCCTTTCTGTTTGTAATTCATTGTGCCTTGTTCGCAGCCAATTTACTTCGAGACGACGCATTTCCTGAAATTTAAATAGTTATTGTTACCTTTCATTATAATACATGACACCAAAATCTACCGATACAACATATGATTGGTATATAAAGCTGCAGAGAGCATTTTTAAAACAAAAAAATAACATTTTATATGCGTTTTTTTTGCCAGATCATACGCAGTATTTTCAGTAGGCTCTTGGCCTCACTATTTCGCATCGCGCCAAAACCTCTTTTCCCCTTGTGTTTGTTCGAGGTACGCACTTTAATATATTTTTTTATTGTCTTCAAAATTTTTGACAATAATGAATGAGAGTACATTGTATATATAAAGAGATATATTTCTCATTTTTTCAAGATATATCAACTACATGTTTATATGTTTACAGTGAAGAAAACTTAGTTTATATTATATTTAACTTATAATCCCTTGAGACTATAAGTAAACTACTTCTTACTAGTTGTATGAGCCAAATGCGTAACATGAATTATTCTTTTCAGCTGGTATGTGTGTAAGAATGATGATATGTAAGAATGATAATTATTGTATGTTTCCTAAATAATTACTGAGCCTAGGTCACCGAAGTCAATGGCTAAGGTTCCTAGAAGGCTAGCTGGATCGCCATACTGCCTTCTGATCTCCCGAAGAGTCAATAAGTCGTTTTAAAATATCTTTGTAGAGGTTCATGGCCTCAGGACCCCACTGTCCAAGCGTTTCAACAGCAAATGGCACAAATATATAACTCTCACCGAGGGTTGCATACTTACGCCGCTTGAGTGATTCAGCTGATTCCGCCGCCGAACCAGCCGATCTAGACGTGTTTGGTAAATCGGATGCGGCCAACGTGTCCACGCAGGTCGCATCCCATACCAAAGGCTTGCCACGTCTTCAGGTAGTCATAAATAATTAATATAATAGTCATAATATATTAATTCTATTAATGTTACAAAAGGTTTTTCATTACCCTACCAAGTACGATGATTATTCCTTACCTTCCGATTTACATTCGCGACGAAATCCTCATTCTCCGAAGCTAGCATCGGTCGCCTGTATATATCTAAATTGACGAACATCTGTAATAATAAAATAAGAAACAAAATATGCCCTACGTCATTCAATTACTCACTAAATTCAATACGAATCATAATACTAACCTGGTGTATAGTTTTAGAATAGTTATCCTTAGATGGAACTGTTATCTCTTGAAAAGAAATTATTTCCTGAAAATAAATTGTTTTTTAACTACAGCACCATGCTTTTCATGTAGATAATACAAGCAAGAGCGTGTCATGGAAATGGAATATGCTGCGATGGATATGTAGTGTCACGCGGAAAGACCGCATCACGAACTCCCACATCCGCGTTAGTCTTTATATACGTGAAATAGTAGACAAACTGCAAGAGAATCGCTTAGTATACGGTATATATCAGTATATGGGCACTTTTTCCGTAGAGCGCCGAATTATGTGGAGAACAATTATGTCTGGCCAAGCCTTCGCTAGATCTTGGTCGAGGGGTAAGACAAGAAATGCTGCAAGTACGACATGCGTACTTATGCATAATGGTCCCAAAACAAAGGATAAATAAAGTGAAGTAGTGAAAATAGGAAAGTGAAGGTTCAGAATGGAAATGTGATTTACCACTCGGTTGATGATGACCCCATATCTCAAACGAATTTCCAGAATTTTACACCTTATTATATTTCAAATGTTTGGCACACTATTTAAGACTTTTAAAACTTAATGATAAGTCTATCGCATTATATAAAAAAGTAATTAAGAAACAGAGTCTCCAGATTAAGAAATCTCCCCAATTTGATGAATTCATCCCTCAGAAGACACTTAACTCAAATAATATTTTTAGGAGTAATATCCCAAATTGGGATAGGCTAAGATCCCACTATACAACGATCTTCACCGAGTGCTAATTTGATGAAACCTATTTTATATATAATTAAAGGTAATAAATATATTGCATATGGGTTGCCTAAAAAAATTCAGTCCAGTATATGATTAATTAATAATTTAAAAAAAATGTTTTTTAACATTTCACCGGTTTGTTTATTAAAAAAATTCTATACCAATCGAAAGTATGAAGCCCATAGAACATGCAAATGTTAGGTTGCCTATTCTTTTCCGGTCACAACTCTCGGGTAGCCTGGTACAAACAGGTAAATCGATACTAGCATTTTGCACCGGTCTGATTATTGAATTAAAATTAAATGAAATTAAAGATTATTTCATTATGAACACGGTGGTATAGGGTTGCCTGCGAAAAATCAGTCCCGAATTCCGGTTGTCGAATTTTGAAAAGTGAAATATTGCTGCGAGTGAATATGTGCGACTGAGAGGTCCCAACCAACCATATCCCATGCGATAGAAGAGGACACAGCATAGCAGCTATTTGAAGTCCGTCCATTTAAAGAAAGAGAGTGCGCATGCTATTTGATCTTGAACATGAAAAGGATTATACCTGGCTACCCAAGAGTTGTGACCGGAAAAGAATAGGCAACCTAACATTTGCATATTCTATGGGCTACATACTTTCGATTGGTATAGAATTTTTTTAATAAACAAACCGGTGAAATGTTTAATTTTTTTTTTAAATTATTAATTAATCATATACTAGACTGAAATTTTTTAAGCAACCCATATGCAATATATTTATTGACACATTAAATTAAATATAAAATAGGTTTCATCAAATAAGCATCTCGGTGAAGGTCGTTGTATCGCGGGATCCTAAACTACTGTTAAGCAACAATGCAATGAACTTATGGTATTTTAGAACACGTCTAATGACACCCGCGCCTATAAGTATTGAATATTTTATTAGATACATGCATAGTGTTATCTACTACACTTTTATATGAATTGTAATTTAGCGCAAGAGTCACGAACCCCTGATTAATGATAAGCTGTAAGTAGCTGGTTAATATTTGATTATTTTATGTAGTTATGTGTATATTGTTTTAAATTATTTATTAAGATCTCATCATAACATAAATAACCTGTTGAATGCTATCTAATTCAGCAGTGACCACAGCGAGCCTGGCAGCGGGCTGCGCTCTTTCGCTGGTCGTAATCTCCTTATCAATTCTAGCCAGTGCTGCCACTATCGTCTCTTCTTTGCCGACCGATTCTGGCCAGGAGTCCTGTCAAGCCATCACAACAACACATTCCAAATGTAAAATAGACAACGGAAAAAATGTATTCCATCAAAATATCCCATATTTCAAATAACACCACCTAGGGGCCAACAAAATTTCATTACAAATATTTTTTATTTGTACCACAATTTTTTTCAATAAAGGTCTTTTTTTCTGGATAATATGTGTTATAATAAATTTGTTTTCGTAAAATTAATTGAGTTACATTTATTGCTTTTTATTGGTTATTTACAATTAAAATTTACATTTACTGGTCAGGTCAGGTCTTTTTTTATTTCTAACATCTTGAGTTTTATGTCAATTTTCCACTTATACGATATTGGAACTGTATATTTCCAGTTTTATAAACATTTTTTTTTAATTATTAAAATGACTGATTATAATATTTCAAGACCTATCTAAGCTATGAACCATATGATACTATAACGACACCGCACATACGTCTTGTGTATTTCTATATCTCTCAGTTACGTGCGTGCGGCGGCCACACCTGAGACTTTTTTACAGTTTTATTACAATATTTAATAGACTAGGGTTACAGCATTAGCTACGGAAATCTAAGAATAAATAATTAGGTATTAGTGTGTAACTTACATCAGATCCCGTGGGTGGTACATTTATAGTTTTGGAACTAGTACTCGCCATACAGCCCATAACCAGCCCAGCCGACACCTAACCACAACCACCTCGCAACTCCTCTTCCGTTGACTTCAACCGCCCATTAATACCTCCCGCATATAATAGAAAAAATATGCCAAGGGCACTATTGATGCATGTGAAATACATTTAGTCATAGGGCGTAGTACAATAGTACTGCGTGGTACCACGTACGTGACGGGTTTTGAAGGATCTATGTGATAGAAGATAATGGATGAGGCAAATAAAAGTTAGGACCTATATTATTTTCCTGTTTGGTATCTACGAGTAGCCTTTGTATTTTTTATTCCGATAAAGATTTCGTTCTTTATTTACTTCCCGTTCTTCCTTTTAAATAAACAATTATAACATGAAGTTAATGATCCCAAAAAGGTGGCCAGATATTCATTCCCGAGGTAATTAACTGTGACAAATAAGTATTGGATTATGATCATAAGAGTTCCATTTTACCAGCCTAACTTTCGTGCAGGGTATTTTCTAATTGAAAATTTCAATAGCTTGACAATTTAAATATAAGTAATGTAAAATCGCCGTATCCAATATGTACCTACCCATTTCCTCGCTTTCCATGTAGGTCCGTGATAATTTGTTATAATCACGAAAGTCATTCGTTATTGTTATAGGGTTGAGTTATCCCTATAAAGTTTGCAATTACTGAACAAAATCCAAACAAATACATGAGTAAGAAAGAGATGAGAACTTTAGCAGACTTTGTTTTGTATGTTTATTGGTTACTTCTTCCCGGCTTTAGGAATGGAACAATCATCATATCAATTATTTGTTCGTATTTCGCACGATAGTATGGATGAAGACGCTCTATACACTATCTTGAAAGATTTTCTGATCCCTAAATAACTCGTGGATATGATTATAATCGTCATTAGTGTGAGCACAATGTGAGTGAGAGTGGGAAATGAACTCTCCGACGAATTCTGGGTAATTACTAGACTCAAAAACGCGATACCCTGTCACCCATGCTTTTTAATTTAATGCTAGAGCATATACTCGGATGACTATTGGCTCGCGAATAACTGAATGGAAGGCATAAGGTGAAGGGATACCCAGATGACCTAGCGTTGTTAGGGGAAAGTCGTAAACAAGTTACAGAAGCAGCTAGGATTCTGGAGAAAAACGCAAAGAGAATTAGACTTGAAATTAACAACGATAAAACTGAGTATCTTCACATGAAGTGGTACAGGAACATTCATATTACATGCGAAGGCCTTCATGATGAGATGCCCTGTATAGGGGGGTGGCGAAATTTAAATATTTGGGCTGCACAGCTACAGATATAAACACCTGAGAGGACAAAATACACTTACGTATTCAGAACGCCCTGAGGTGCTGCGCAGCCTTGTATGAGGAAGTAGTTGGTGTCCCGGCTTCTAAGCAGTAAAACCAAAATTAGGGTTTATAAAACGGCCCATCCTAATGTACTATTGCGAAGTTTGAACGCTTACCCCCAAGGAAGAGAATCAGCTATTAGTGAAGTAGAGAAAGATTCTCCGTAAGAATTTGGGCCCAACAAGGATAGAGGATGGTAGCTGGAGGGTCTAATATAGGTCTATAATAGGAGAAATAAAATCTCGTCGCTTTCGCTGACTCAGACACGTAGAACGGATGGGAGAGAATCGAAGCGCAAAGAGGCCCTAATTGGGACGATCAGCTGGCCGACACGGACGCTACCACGACTTTTACTACATTTCACTCAGTTTAATTACTACATCATTATTTAGTAAATATATGAAATATAATTGAAACGAAAAGAACATTTGTTATGTTCAATATTATACGTAGGTTTATATAAATATTAAAATTTGTCACTTCATTCTATGTCCGCCACTGCCTAGGCATGCTACTTTGGCTTTGTGTTCATATTTCTGTAAGGACCCTGTAAAGTTTATGTTTTGTCGGTGCATCAGCGGTGGATATTGAAATGCAGAAGTATTTTCGGAATACGCGGTGCCATAAAATTAGGTTCTTAGCACCTACAAGTATGTTTCTATAGGCGTTTCCTGATTGGCTCGATGCCGAGAGAATCGCACGCCTGCTTGACAAAACAAAACTTACACTACCACGGCAATAAAACGTGTTTGTTGCTATACCTACTTCGGTTTATACTCGTATTATACCCATTTCCACAGCAGGAAAATGGCGAGAGAAATGTATAAAGAAATAAAGAAAAATAATATTTAAAGAAATGCTGGGCAGCGCTATTATCAATTAATACAAGAAGTCGAACTTAAATACTCGTGCTGCCCACTCTCCTCACTACTTTCCTGCTTGTTGCCGTAAAAGTAGGCATAATGTAAACGAGGCACTAGATTTTTTTACTCTATTGGGGAAACACAAGTAGTCGAGTCTAACAGTGGGCCGTTGATAGACTTTATTTTTTAAGCAGATATATAAATTTTTAAGGGATCCGTAGCCATTTTGATGTAAACGGACCCCTTATGAAATTTAACGTCACTCCATTCGCCTGTCCGTTGTCTACAAAGATGAAATTTTACGGAATGATGTATATATGATCTAAGGATGTAGGTAAGCGGTATAATACTAAGTAATTAAACTTTGTCTCATATAAAAAGTCTCGCAGACGGGGGCGTGCAACGAAATTTTAGAGATAAAATAATTTTAGAAATATTCCGATTAGGTACTAAAAAGAATAATTAATAATGTAACATTTACATTAAAATAATACATTAAAGTCATTTTGTCTAATCAGTTTCATTTTGCTGCAGGACTTCTTTTCTGAGAAGCACTATTTTTTTTTAATAGTGGTGGCTGACATTATATTTTGAAATAACTTAATGAAATAACTTAACCATGTTCAAATCAATAGACAGCGAGATATAAAATCGTGGAAAGTGGAACTCCCTCTGAATTTTGGCCCATAACGCGGTTATAGCGTGACAAAAATAATTTCCACGAAAATTATTTTGTAGAACACTTGTTATATCAGTTATGGAGTATTTTTAATTAATTATTTTTTAGTCCCATACTCAAATGGCGAAACCGAAACACTCTTCTTATCTCTATGGAACCCTACATGTTTCGTAGTTGCCAGTGTTGCCACCCACGTCTCAGTTTAATTTTAAAAATAAATCAGATAACTACAGAACAAAACCTCAATCCTTCAAGTTCCCGCCAAAAACTGATGCCATAGACGATTTTTATACATACTAAAAATAAGATTAAAATGAGAATAGGCACCATGATCATTTAATGCCAGTTCGATTAAAGAGAATATCTACCCTGGAACTGAAACATTATCAAACCCAAAAATAAAGTTATTTATTGTTATTATATATATGCAATTTGTTACTTGCAGACTGCAGTTTTTTTTATTTTATTTCTCTATCTGTTGCAAATTATACAATTTCACCAAATGTTTGACAAAAAATCAAAGTCAATAATTTATCAACGTTGACATCCGCTCACTAGGGATGCAACATCGCTCATAAAAAACATCGATGTTAGGATATCGATGTTTTCAAAAGTGAAACATCGATGTTAAAAATATCGACGTTTATGAACGATATATCGATGTTTATGAACGATGTTTTTTTTTATCACCGTTTACATAAACTTTTGACGCTTGTTCGTGCGATGCAAATGAATCATCGTTTTTTTAACATCGATGCATCACCCAAACCACTTTAGCAAACCTTTCTTAATTCCTGATTTCACTAACATCATCCTTTTACACCACTGTCAGTCCATCTTTCAAAGAAATACCACACTCACTTCTCAATGCTCTAATTCCTACTAAATATTATGTTTATTCTATTTATATGTCTTGCCTTATCCAACATTCACTATCGTACTTACTATTCAACCGCGTGGGCACACACTAAGACATCCTTATCACCATTTCAAATAACTACTACATCTAAGAAAAATGGTAATTTTTTAATAGAAATGAAAGAAATAGGTATAATAATCAACTTTTACATTATAATTTATTATTGGCAATAAGAAATATTTTGAAAAAATGATATAGTGGAAATCTATGTAGATCACAGATAGAGCGCAAGATGGCGCGTTATGACTATGTATGATAGATAAAACATCGTTCATAAAATATCGTTCTTAAACAACGATGTATCGTCGATGTTTTGCTTTCAACATCGATGTTAAAACATCGATTTTAATGAACGATACATCGATGTTTGGAAACATCGATGTTTTATTTGCATCCCTACCGCTCACCCAGTTCTCCTCGCTCTTCACCCCTCTTTCTGATTCCGAATCATCATCGTCTTATCATCAAAGTCATTGCATTTTTAATAATTTAGTCAATTATATTTAGCTATTTTTATTTCATTTTACTAATTTATATAAAAAACGAAAGGCCGCACAAAACAAGCCACTGGTAAGTCGTACCTTATTTCAATTTGCTTTAGAAAGTGACACATGTTGGTAGTTTAGAATCTGATGATGAACTAAATTCTTATTATTTCAGGCTTGATAACGCGAAAGACCGAGGCCTCAGGCTTCGGCCTGTGGTCATCTTTACCTAAAATCTAAAAAACAGTATACACTTTTTTCAGTTGGAAAGTTATCAGGGAATAACCCAATCATTGTAATTATTTCACAATATTTTCAATTTACCTCTATCAAAATGTCTCAGTGGAACAACTCGTATTCTTACAACCAATATCAGGGTGCCAACGCGTGGAACAATGATTTGAATGGGCAATATTCTAACCATCAATATTACTCTAACAGGCCCGAACAGGCCAACCAATATGTAGGTTTTAATGAGTTTCTTAGTCAAATACAACCCTCAGGATCGGTTCCTAATACTAGCACATACAATAATGCACAATATGAAAACTATTCCTCTGGGCAATATAGATATCAAAATGTACATTCAACTCCACAAAATGCACAAGTAGATTCATTTAAATATTCAACAAACCAACCCAATGCTTCTAATGGCGTTGAAATGTACCAAGCCAATGCTCAGAATCAATACTCTGCAGTTGATTCAAATGTTTATACAAATGATATGATATTAAAGTCAAATCTCCATCCAACAGCTACTGAGTTTGTGCCAAAAAATTATATGGCCCAACCATCAATAAGTAGTCATGCTGCTACTAATAGTCAGAACATTCCAGAAACTCCAACAGTGAGTAACACCAAAGAGCTCACTAGCAATCAAATTAGGAATGAAAACATAAATCAATATAGAAATAGTCATAATAATACTAATATGAAGTCTAGAGATAGTGTTCTTGAAACACGAACCAACCAAGGTAGCTCATCTGATACAAATTGGAGGGAAAGACCACAAAATACTAAGCAAAATAAGGAGGCCCGTACACAAGATAGTTACAGAAACCAAGATAGTACACGCAGAGATATAAGTCATTGGAATGAATCAAGTAGTCGTGATAGAGATAGTCATCAGTATGAAACAAAGAGGCATTATGATCCTAATGACTATACCTATGGACAAAATGATGAAGCCAGTAGTTCAAATTCAACGCGCAACTATGAAAGCAATCGTTTTGACAACCGAAATGACAAAAGGGGCCAAAAAGGAAATTCTAAAGTTAAAAATAAGGATACTGAACGTATGTTTTATAATAGTTCAATTGTCAAAGATAGCCAAGATGTGCGGAGCGGGAGGGGAGAGCCCAGAGAAAGCTCTGGAAGAAATAGAAACTGGGTTGGAAGTCAAAGGCTTCGTGCTGCAGAGAGAAACAATATGGAGGATGAGCAGTATGCAAGTAGTTATTTCAATAATAAAGATGAAAGAAATGAGAGAGTGATGAAATCGGAGAGTACACACAGCCCCGCTAGAAATAGAAATAGACAAGCTGACCAAGGTAATTTAACACCAATACAATAATTATTATAAATAAAATTATAAATTTATTTAATAAAATTGTTTATACATACCTATTATTGATTACACAAAATATCTATATGTAAATTTTTATGATATGAGTTTATTTCTAAGATGTGAAGAAAACACAAATAATGCCCCTTTCTAATTTTAGTATTAGTAAGGATTCCATAGTATATTATATTTTTTTAAGTACCACAACAACTGTTATACATGATTGAAACTCTGTTAACATGTTCACCCTAATGTGTCTCACTTTCTGTACAACTAAGAAAAGTATAGACTTCTCCATGGTCTGAACAGTATAACTTCAATTTGGTTGAGTGTAGAAAAAAATAAAGATATGTCTAAGATGTGCTACTAATCCAGAGTTCTGTGGTAAACCTACCTTAATACCTATCTACTAGTACCTGGCAGTGCGCAACACATCTCAAAAATCCATAAACTATTTTATATAATAAGCCAGAAAAGGATTTTAGTTTTTAAAACATTACTTGGGCTTATGTCATCACAATGGTAGTTATATTACAAGGTCTAATACCTCTAGTATGGCAGGAATGGAAAGTACAGATAAATTTATCTTAAATACTTTTTAATTTTTATTTTCTTTAATCTTTAGACTTTTGGATAAAATAAAAGATGAACATTTAAAACTGTTACATAATAGTTGTTTTAATACATACTGCAGGAAATAAAGAAATGACGCAGCGTGAGCGTCTGACAGAGCAGTTAGATAAGGGCACTCTGGAATGTTTGGTGTGCTGCGAACGGGTGAAACAAATTGATCCCGTCTGGTCTTGTAGCAATTGTTACCATGTTCTTCATCTGAGATGTATCAGGAAGTGGGCCATGAGCAGTATTGTTAGTAAGTAGAATTTTCCTTGTTATACAATTAATTAAGTTATCATAATCCTGGGGCCACAAGACTGCTATTATAATTGTTAACTTCATAAGGGATGATTTTGTTACTAAGGTTAAGTACTGTATCTTTTACTGGCACAAAGTATGATAATGAAGTCAATTATTGAACATCTAAACAAGTATAGTACCAGACTTGGCACCCTTTTTTTTTATTGCAGGCGATCAGCAGATAGGCAAACGGCCCACTTGATGGAAAGCGGTTACCATCGCCTATGGACATTTGCAACACCAAAGGTGCTACAAATGCGCTGCTGCTCTCTTACGAGGGACTGGAACCTGGTCACTAATGCCGGAACACAACACAAGGTTGTTATGGCGGCATACTCTAGACCAGGGGTGGTCGCTATCCAGTCGAGCATATATATAATACCCTACCACCTGGCTGTGGGTTGTTTTGTCGCCTCTTACGACAAGCCGCGCGGCCGCAGGAAATTGTATTCTTTCTCCGTTCCTGCACGGATTAAATCACCCTGTAGACTCAATAGCTAAGACATGTACCAATTAAAGAGGATGAGGTTGTTTTAATCTCCTGAGGCACTAACTTTATGTGCATATTGTTACATTGTCACATAAAATATTGTGAAATACTCCTTACATCAATTTTTATTTTGAGTTATGCATTTGAAGAATAATATCGAACTCTGTAACAATGTAAGATGATTTTACCTCATAAATAACTCGTAATCAATTTTTATTGGAAAACTGATTTTTTATTACATGGAATCCCATGAACATTGTAAAAAACATTAATGAAAGGAGACGGATACACTTTCATACTTTCTTGGGCCCAGATTTTAAAAAGATGATAGTGATTTTAAATTTTGTTTAATTATTTTGATAATGATTATAATTGTAGTGGATTTATTTATTTTAAATGAATTAATCATGTAGCATAAGTGTTTCTATATTATTAATCGTTGAAATTCATTCACATAAATTGATTATGAACTTACTTTTTTTGTGACATTAATTTGTAAGATTTCTCGTCTTCCAGATAGAATTTAAGGCTGATGTTTTCCATTTAGTAATAAAAAAAATAAAGCTTTTTTTAAGCCATAACTCATTACATTTCTTTGTACCAAAAGTCCCCCTTTCCTTTATGAAAAAATAGTTATGGCCTTTGGAACTTGCAAGACTAACCAGTATCGCCCTAAAGCTGAACTACACTAGTGAGCTGTTGATATGTAAATTAACATTATTTATTTTTTTAATTCGCCAGGACACCCTTGCTGTTTGGCAAGACACTTAGTATCGTCTATTAAGTGTATTATAATACAATCCTAAATTCTAATTAGGGTAAATAAAATTTTATGTATACATACTATATTTATATATGGCTAAAAATTGTAATTGTAAATAAAGTCTAGGTTTAAGCGTATTCTTGTAATACCTAAACCTCGCGCACGAGATTACTGACATGTGGCATATGGAGTCAACGAACATGGTACCGATAGTGGTGTCCGTTAATGGTTTAGTACCGAAGAGCCTCGACTGACATCTAGAGAGGCTCTCGCTCGGTAAATAGGTGAATTGCCAGATACAGAAGGCGGATCACCTGAGCACGGCGCACGTTGTGAGGAAGTTCCGGTCTCTGGAGCCTTAACCACCGGTAGCTTGCACCCTAGGCCCTGCTGCTGACGGACGTCATCTTTTTATATTTTTTTAATGTGTATCTATTTTTTATATATATACTAGCGGTCCCGCAGACGACGCCCTGCCTTGAAAAAAAATTGAAAAAACCGATTGCAATACCACCGGGTCCAACTGTGAATCTAAACCATCCTCGAATCCACTTGAACGCAGACAAAAAATTCATTCAAATCGGTCCAGCCATTTAGGAGGAGTTCACTGTCAACACATGTACAGAAGAATTATATATATAAAGATATGTATTAAAAAAAACGTAAAAAAGAATGAATAAATATATATGTGAAATAAGAAATGAACATTATTATTACTTTTGTTTAAACAACTTAATCATTGCCATTATAGACAGCAACTGGCGTTGCCCGGCATGTCAGAACACAAACGCCGACATCCCGACTGAGTACAGATGCATGTGTGGTGCGGTCCGCTCTCCGGAGTACCAGCGCGGCTCCACAGGAGCGCACACTTGCGGCAAGTCGTGTAAACGGCCCCGGCAGTGCCCCCATCCGTGCATGCTGCTCTGTCACCCTGGACCGTGCCCGCCTTGTCAGGCCACTGTTAATAAGTAAGTTGCACGCAAATTCATATTTATTTAACTTAAATGTTCACAAGTTACTCTTATCTCGCTTTTTTTTATTATATGAACTCAGCAGACTGGCAGACGGCCCACCTGATGGAAAACGCTTACCATCGCCTATGGACATTGGTTGCACCTTTGGTGATACTAATGTGCTGCCTCTCTCTAGAGAGACTCGAACCTGGCCACTAATGCCGTGGTTATCCATGCAGGAACAGTAAAATAATACACTTTCCTGCGGCCAGGCGGTCTGTCGTAAGAGGCGACAAAACAACCCACAGCCAGGTGATAAGGTATTTGCCCGTCTGGATTACTACCACCCTTGGTTTAGAAGAAAGTATACCGCCATAACAACCTTGAGTTGTGATCTGACATTAGTGACCAGATTCCAGTCTCCCTTAAGAGAGCAGCAGCACATTTGTAGCACCTTTGGTGTTGCAAATTTACATAGGCGATGGTAACCGCTTTCCATCAAGTGGGCCGTCTGCCTGTCTGCTGAACTCGTGCAATAAAAATTATTAAATTATTATTGAATTTAATACAGACAATGTGGTTGTGGTGCGGAAACGCGGTCGGTGTTATGCAGCAGCAAACTGCCGCAGGTCTGCGGACGGGTCTGCAACCGCACTCTCGAGTGTCGGGTGCACAAGTGCAAGAAAGAATGCCACGAGGGCCCCTGCGACCCTTGCACCGAAATTGTGACACAAGGTAATTCATCTGAAAGCCTCCGTAGTTTTTTGTTATGATATTTTCCCAGTTATTTTTAGTACATTATATACACAGTGAGGAGATTGTGAGTAAAATATGGAGCTTTTGGCGAGAACTGAACTGAAAGGAGATGTGGTGCTGTGCGGTTTTATTTTTTTTAAATATGTCAAATTACTCTAAAATGATTAGTAGTTGTAGGATATTACATAACTACAAAACAAAGATATTGCGGCACAATTGTTTAGTAAGAACCTCATTACTGCACACACACACCTTAAGATTACAATGCATACAAAAGAGGTTTCTGTGGCATCTTTCTTTTGCTGAGCACAGGGTAAAAAAGGAAACGTCATACAAGAAAAGATTGATTTATTTCAAAATTGATTCCCTGGAGACACATAGAATTATTTTAGATGCCATGTTTGCTTATAAGTTATTTCATACTAACATTCGTTTTCCTCAATTGTTAAGCCAATTCCGCTTGAGAGTCCCTTCGAAACCCCCGCGACAACCTATAACCCCCTCTTCCCCCCATTAAGAACAACAGTACTAGGTGCTAACTCCCCTATCTCTGGAATGTGTAGAATTCTTAACAGCAGCAGTGATGTTACTGAGATTCACTTTGACTCCAAAAAATCATTTTATAAAAAGAATCGTTTAGCCCAACAGGACACTTATTGAACAGACTGACGGACAGACTAATTTCAATACCCTACACATTTTTGTTACATTTATTATTAGAGTCTAAGTAAATAACAGTGAAGAAATTATACTGCAAGTTGTGTTCACCTATAATTAGTTTTTACATTGCATAACCTTAGTCATAAGTCTAGTAACTGATTAAATGTACAAAACTGTTGGTGATCCTTATTAAAATAAAATATTGATAGTTTTTGAAAAATTATTTACTTTTAGGAGAAATGTTAACTGTATAGTTAAATGTGGCCTCGAGTAGTCACAAGAACTCCGTTGGATGGTGTCAGCTGATATCCTACAATTCAGCTGAGCTATACATAGACTTAAGAAAGTGAATAAACTATGTCGTAATCTAAGATCTGGCTTAAAGGCTTAGCTGCCAAGCCATAAACCTAAATAAATGAGAAAAATATAATCTATCACCAGTATGCCACTGTCCGGCCGCGAAGTGTCGCGAGGTGGAGTGCACGATGGAGACCGGCGCGTGCGCGTCGTGGTCGTGCGGCGGCACGTGCGGGCGCGTGCTCGCGTGCGGCGCGCACGTGTGCAGGGACGAGTGCCACCCGCCGCCCTGCAACCCGTGCAAACTGCTCCCGGAAACGGTCATCACCTGCCCCTGTGGCAAGACCAAGTGAGTACTTATGTATGTATACATAGATAAATAGGAAACTTTTTATTGAAGTTTTACTTCTTTAGGCGCGTTAGGGAAAAATGGTGACAGTAAATTTTTACGATGCGCGCGCACACCGTCACACGAAAAACCTACACCATGAAGTTTGCTATAGCCAACCGACACCCTGAAGTTAGCTATAGTCAACATTTTAGTTTTTCTATTGTCAGTGTCGTTTTTTATCTTGTTAGGCCAAAGAAGTATAACTTCTAACGCGTGTACGTATATATATATATATAAGTACACACACACTTTTTTTCATCACGTAGATAAATAGATAGATAATACTTTATTGCTCGCCAAATATAAAAGTTACTAGAATTTACCCCGCGACTCTGCCGCGGGTCAAACTCTGGTGCGTACCTCTTGTTTAAAGAGTAAGCGTTAATACAGATTACATTGTATTCTATTTTAATGTCGGTACTATTTGCCCCATATTTCTCCGAGAATGAAAAGTATCTATGTTCATTTTCGATATTCAGACAAACAGATCAAGTTACTATCGCATTTTTTTTATAGATTATGAATATTTGTATCTATAAACTTGAGAAATGATTGGTCTCCTATAGAAACTTTAACCCCTATTTCAACCCGTTCTAGTTTTGTTTATATATCCCCATCTATCTCTCTGTAAACTACACAAACAACCAAAACTATGGAAACTACCACAACTACCAGAATAACGGAAACTACCAGCCAAAACTACCAAAACAACCATAACTATAAAAACTACCGAAACTACCTAAACGACCAAATTGACTAATATAACAAAATTACGGAAATGGCAAACCACAAATAAAAACCTATCCTAGTTTCTGGGGTAACCATTACATAAATCTATTCCAAAATCTATCCCATTAACCAGGATGAAAACTATCCCTTGGCCACCCTTGTTATTAAAATTACATATGTACTGAGTTTCAGCCAAATCGGTATTCTTTCAATAAAAGGATAACAAATAGAGAGACAAATATACTTTTATCCCGGAAACTATCCCATGTTTGGCGATAAAAAGTATCCTATGTTCATCCTCGGCATTGAAAATATATATATATATATATATATACTGAGTTGCTGCCAAATCGGTTCAGCAGCTTTTCCGTGAAAACGGAACAGACAGACAGAGACTTTCGCATTTATAACATTAATAGGGATAGTCTTTGACAAAAAAATATTATGGTTGAATTTCGACCACGGGCGACCACTAGTTTAAACATAAAAAATAAAAGGTTCGTTTAAAAAACAGACTTCAAAAACTAAAAAACTAAAATGTATAAAATAACTTATTTCTAAAGCTATTATTATTAATATATATTATCTAAAACATCTTAAAGTCGGTGCTTAGTAATTTTCATAATATAGTAATTTTTATGTTTTACTTTGCACCGACTTCAAGATGTTTTAGATAATATATATTAATAATAATAGCTTTTGAAATAAGTTATTTTATACATTTTAGTTTTTGAAGTCGGTTTTTTTAAACGACGTTTTTAAATTTTATTTGTTACTTTTTAGTGTCTAGCTATGTATGGGTGGACCTACGAATGGTGCCGCGCTTCTTAAAAAATATAGGTCCCAAGAACCGGGAACAAAAAAATGATCGTAAAATGAAAACTACGGGGCCAAACTATGTCAAATTTTTAGGGGACCACATGGCAGCTATTCCGCGTCGAACAAAAAAAGAATCACGTAAATCGAATCATAAATCTCAGAGTAATCGGTGTACATATGGAACGGAGTTAAAATTATTTCCATGAAAAATGTTCATAAAATGAAAACTACTGGCCCAAACTATGTAAAATTTTTAGGGGACCAATTGGAAGCCATTCCGCGTCGAAAATCACGTAAATCGGATCATAAATCACGGAGTAATCGGCGAACATACATAAAAAATCGAAATGTGTGCTGGGACACATATTAGAAGTGAAACTTCAACGGACAAGTGGAAAACGAATCGCAACGGACAAGTGGAAAAACGAATGGCAACGGACAAGTGGAAAAACGAATGGCAACGGATAAGTTGAAAAACAAATCGCAACGGACAAGTGGAAAAACGAATCGCAACGGACAAGTGGAAAATCTTCAACTGAAAAGTGACAAAATGAATCGCAACAAAATTTTAACTTGAAGTTTTACGGGCAGGTTTTCAAATTGGACAAGTACATTAACAATCTGCCCGTAAAACTTCAAGTTAAAATTTTGGTGCGATTCATTTTATCACTTGTCAGTTGAAGATTTTCCACTTGTCCATTGCGATTCGTTTTTCCACTTGTACGTTGCGATTCGTTTTTCCACGTGTCCGTTGCGATTTGTTTTTCAACTTATCCGTTGCCATTCGTTTTTCCACTTGTCCGTTGCCATTCGTTTTTCCACTTGTCCGTTGCGATTCGTTTTTCCACTTGTCCGTTGAAGTTTCACTTCTAATATGTGTCCCAGCACACATTTCGATTTTTCGCAGGTTTACTGAAAATTATGATTTGGTTAGGTTAGTTACATTTTAATGGTGTATGTAATACGCTACACACTCACCGACCATTTTTTACGTCAACACTTTTGCCGTTCGTTGTCGTTCACTTTTGTTGTGACTTTCGAAAAATTGAACGGTTGGCAAAGTTTTCTTGTTGTTAATTTGTTTCCTTAACAAACTCTCTATTTATTTATTTATATTTTTTTACATAGACCACAAATAGAGGCAGTGATGCCCAGCTAAGCTAATTTTTATGTATTACTTTGCACCGACTTCAAGATGTTTTAGATAATATACTTAGTCTGGCCATAATACTGTTACAGTTTAAAAAAAAAAATTACATTTGAATTTGGAATCTGTCATTTTTATATGATTGCTCATTGTGTTTTCTCATTTTGGCGTCAATACGTTGAACAACATTTTGCGATATTAAAATGGACTGGGGTGATAAAGAGAACCGAATCGCTGTGATTGCATTACACAAAGTAGGTATTGAGTCAAATGCAATTTTGAAAACTCTCCATACGCTTGGTATTAGTCAAATGTTTGTGTACCGGGCTATATTAATTATTAATAGGTACAATGAGACCTCCTCTGTTTGTGACAGAAAAAAATCTGGCCGTACACGTAGTGTTCATATGAAAAAGTCGGTTAAAGCAGTAAGGGAAAGAATTCGAAGAAATCCTGTCCGAAAACAAAAGATTTTATCTCGGGAGATGAAGATATCACCTAGAACCATGTCGCGTATTTTAAAAGATGACTTAGGACTTGCAGCCTATAAGAGATGCACTGGTCCTTTCTAACTCATAATTTAAAAAAGAATAGGGTGGTTAAACCGAAACAATTACTGAAGCGGTACGCAAAGGGGGGTCATAGAAAAAATTTGTTTACGGATGAGATTTTTTTTCAATGAGCATCATTTTAACAAACAATATGACTGTATTTATGCTCAAAGCTCTAAGGAAGCTTCCCAATTAGTCGACAGAGTGCAAAGTGGGCATTATCCGTCTTCAGTGATGTCTTGGTGGGGTGTTAGCTATTCAAGAGTGACTGAGCCTTTTTTTTGTGAAAAAGGTATCAAAATATCGGCACAAGTGTCTCAAGATACCATGCTTGAGAAGGTAGTTACGTCCCTTAACAATACCATGTTCAATAATCAAGAATGGTCCTTCCAGCACGACTAGGCGCCAGGTCATAAAGCTCAGTCCACGCAGTCTTGGTTGGAAACGAACGTTTTGGACTTAATCAGAGCTGAAGACTGGCCGTCGTCTAGTCCCGATCTTAATCCGCTAGATTATGATTTATGGTCAGTTTTAGAGAATACAGCTTGCTCTAAACGCTATGATAATAGGAGTCCCTATAACAATCCATACGATTGGCAGTGAAGAATTTTCGCATGGAAGAGTGCGTGCTTCTATTGATAACTGGCCTCAAAGTTTAAAGGACTGTTTTGCAGCCAATGGAGACCACTTCGAATAAGCTTTTTATATTTTAAATTGTTTTATATTTATGTATTAAACTAACACACTGTAAAACTTATAAATTTTATTTGAAATAGAAAAAAAAAATCTTTGTTACAATATTTATAGCAAGACTAGGTATATTAATAATAATAGCTTTAGTAATAAATTATTTTATACTTTTTAGTGTTTTAGTGTTTTAGTTTTTGAAGTCAGTTTTTTTAAACGAATTTTTATATATAATAAATATATATGAATATCTGTACTAATAATTATTATAAAGAGGAAAGATTAGATTGTTTGTTTGCATTGAAGAGGCTCTGAAACTACTGAACCGATTTGAAAAATTCTTTCACTGTTGGAAAGCTACACTATCCCCGGGTGATATAGCCTATATTATATTTACAAAAATGTTAGGGATCCTTACTAAAACTCCAATAATGTAACCCAAGGTGTAAAAAAATACCCAAAATCGCGTGCGCTGCGAAAAATATTGATGATAGAATAAAATAATGTACTACGACTTTGTAGAACACATCATTATTTACAAAAAGTGTCGCGACACTATATATCTAACTATTATAGTTATGCCGCAATAAGCGTTCTTTTATTTAAATTTTTTAATTAAAATGCCGCCGCTAGAAAACGCTCGTCATTAGTATCTTGGTATTAATCCTTATCAAAATAAATTACTTCATATTCAAGACTGCTTCAATACCTTTATATGACTTTTTGAATTATTCAATTCGGACATTCCATTCGAAAGATATCACGAGTTTAAAAATGTAAGAATTAGTGACGGTGGTCACGTGACTGTGACATCTTTTCGTGAGTCAAAAATTCATAAGACCCCCTCTATAGAGGGGGTCTTATGAATTTTTGACTTCTATATATAGAAGTTTCACTTCAAAAAAAGATCCCGACGAATTGAGCACCTCCTCCTTTTTTCGAAGTCGGTTAAAAATGCACAATTACAATATTGTCAAGGTAGAATCGATAGGCGGCCTTATCGTTTAAAGCAATTTCTTCCAAGTAACCTAATATTAAGGAATAATTTAACCTAATCTGATGTTGTAGGTGGTGCAAATTGTTAGGTAGATGTTAAACAAACATACATATACACATATCTATATTACAATAAATCTGTAAATGGTTCAAGTTTGTACAATATATCGAAATTGTGAAAAAAATTAGGGCAGGTAATTTCTTTCTAGGTCTAAGACCAAAAGTGTTTTAATGATATAGTTAACAATAGTGACATACTCGGAGACAAATTTTATGATCTTACAAAATTCGCTGTCTCTTAGATTTTTAAGAAGCGTATTAAATATTTACTGGTGAAACCGTTAAAACGCGCACTGGTTGAAATAAGATTATCACCCCGAATTTACTTGATGATGCTTCTATGGCAACCGAAACAACCACTCTAAAATCCGAGTCTACATTATATTTCAGCACATCTGAATAGAAACACCTACATTGTAAAGGAGTAAATAACAAAAATGATAATTCACAAAATACCTCTTAAATGCAAATAAACACGCAATAGAGACCGGATTAATCTATAAATAAAATAAAATTGTAGTGTCTGTTTGTAATATTAAAATAACCGCTTTTTACTACATGAATATGAATATATATACACCAAAATAACAATTTTTGTCTGTCTGTTTGTTCCAGCTTATCTCTGAAATGGCTGGACCGATTTTGTCGGGACTTTTATTGGCAGGTAGCTGATGTAATAAGGAGTAACTTAGGCTACTTTTATTGTAGAAAAATTCTTTTATTTTGGAATTATGACGATTTTCAATCACCACACGGGAGAGACCGCGTGACGCAGCTAGTGTTACTTAATCCACGTGGTGACACGATATAGGAATCCCTTGGGAATACGAAATACACGTGTGCTTGTCGACGCAAAAATATTTTATTTTAGCTAATAATAATATTGTTTAACTATGCAGATTGGATAGAGAAAAGCGAAAATCGTGCATGGATCCGATTCCGCTGTGCGGCAAAATTTGTGCCAAACCACTGGAGTGCGGACCGGCGGGCGACAGGCACTTCTGCAAGATAGACTGCCACCAGGGTAAGACAGAAAGTTTTTATTTTATTAAATGTTCTATGTCCCATGGCTTTATAATACTCAATTCCTACATACTTTCATTTATAGATATGAGCTTTGATATGGTAGAGCCATGCCGGTATCATTTGTTGTTGGCTTGATAGGTCTAATATCATTACTATCAGCTCGAAAGGTGTGATATAATTGAAACAGTCTTGAGCTAATTGAGTCTTGTATGATGAGCGAGTTTCATTGACCCACTTTTCCCTATTCCAATCTTCTTGTCTGATCTTTTTATATTATCCCTCTTTATCACACCTGCAACACGTCAGCTTCGCCATTATATTTTACTGGGGACCTGAAGTCACCGATATTTTTGTATCACTTCAGAGGTTTTGCATTTACCCACTTTCTTTAATAGGCAGGTTAACATGTCAGTTGTTTTATTTAAAGAGGTTCCCACTATGAGAGGTCGTAATGTACCATTTTCACGTAAACAGGTGGAAAAGTTATGATAATGGCCTCACCTACAGGGCCGAGACATGGACATTGACGACAGGATTGGTGCACAACTTCCAAGTCGCTCAACGGGCCATGGAGCAAGCTATATTGGGTGTTTCTCTAATGGATAGAATTAGAAATGAGGATATCCGCGTAAGAGAACCAAGGTGACCGACATAGCTCGCAAAATTAGCAAGTTGAAGTGGCATTGAGCCGGTCACGTCTACCTCTGCACCGATGACCAATGGAGCAGACAAGTCCTGAACTGACCGTTGTCCTGTGCAAGGTCACCGGTAGGTGATAGTGGGAGGCCCGAGCCCAGCAGTGGGACTTTTATGGGCTGTTATTATTACTATATGTTCATTCTCAGGACCTTGTCCAGTGTGCCCTGACAAGACCGTCCTGCAATGCCGTTGCGGGCACTCGAGCCGCGACGTGCCCTGCGCTGATCTACGCGAAATGTACAACAATGTTTTCTGCCAGAAGAAATGTAATAAGGTAAACAATTAGAATAACATGGCAATAAAATATACTTTGCAAGCGACGCCTCGCACATCGCCCACTTTAGTGCTGTACAAGTCCACATCGACCATGTTTATCAATTTCTATCTGGCTTATGTATTAAAAAAAACCAATAATTTGCCATAAAAATATTTAAAAATTGAGATAGGAACTGAAAAATAATTGTTATAAATATCCTTTCAATCAGACACTGGAGGCTGTTTGAAAATATTACTTGAAATAAAATAATGGTCATAATAATAATTTTACTCCCATTTTGTTGTATACCCAAAAAAATATTGATATCGACTACCTGGCGTATGACGTCACAATACTAGAGAAAACAGATGTGGACACATGTCATAAAAAATTCTAATATTTTTACATGTAGATGTAGTGGATGGTAATAATTTTACTCCCACATGTTGCATACTCAAAAATTATTTATATTCAACTTCACATCACTAAAGAATAGGCGAGTGGTCTGTAAAACGGCGATATTCTGTAAAAGGTATATCAGTTAATTTGACTGTCCGCTCCCCTATTAGCCACAAAAGTATTAGGAAATTGTAACATGGGCTGTGTTTGAAAATATTCCTCGAAAAAACATATGGTAATAATTTTACTGCCACTATGTTGCATACCCAAAAATGATTGATATCAACTACTTGTCGGTATGTGATGTCACATCACTAGGGAATTGGGAAGCTGAATGTCAAATGAACTGAGATACCTTTATAAAATTACAGATCGTGCCGCCTCATAGGTTTTATTCGAGTGTACATTGCTTATGACGTCATAAGCAGGTTAAAAAAAAGGAGTTAAATAGGGCATTAATTGCGCATACTTGTGTGTATATATACATATAGGACAGGGAGAACACGATACAATCTTTGTTTACAAATCTTGTATTTATATAGAATAAGTTTTACTGTAAATGCGAGGGTGTGTTGCATCACACGCAAATCCCAAAATCGCAAAGGGTTAACCCTTAAAAGGGGCCAAATTTAAATGCTACCTTGCAACTATTTTGTGTTGTGGATTATTATTATAGATAAATAAAAAAACTTCAACGGACAAGTGGAAAAACGAATGGCAATGGATACCTAAGTGGAAAAATGAATCGCAACCGACAAGTGGCAAAACGAATTGCAACAAAATTTTAACTTAAAGTTTTCGGGCAGATTGTTAATGTACTTGTCCATTTTGAAAACCTGCCCGTAAAACTTCAAGTTAAATTTTTGTTGCGATTCGTTATTCCACTTGTCCGTTTTTGCCATCTTGACCTATCGAGAACAAGATAGTATAAAATTGTAAGAGTGTAATATTTGTGTATGTGATTAGAAATTGTCGTGCGGCCGGCACCGCTGCCGCACGGCGTGCTGCGCGTGCGCGTCGCACCGCTGCGCGCTGACGTGCGGCCGCACGCTCTCCTGCCAGACGCACCGCTGCGAGGAGTTCTGCCACACCGGCCACTGTGCACCCTGCCCTATAGTCAGTGAGTACACTTTGATACAAAACATTTCATACTGTTATTGTCTTTATTCGATTCTAGTAGCCCGGCGCGGTTACACCCGCGCTCCCGTACTATATAGCGTCAAATTATATAGCCTATGACACTCCCTGTGATCGTAGCTTTCGAACAGTGAAAGAATTTTTCAAATCGGTTTAGTACATCCAGAGATTACCCCCTGCAACGTCACGAACTCACAAATTTTACCTCTTTATAATATTAGTATATGTTTGCGCCGCGACGACTAACGCACATCACTAATGTCACATCCCTACACCCCGCTCTGCTCACCTGTCAGTGTCAAATAAAACGCAAGAGTGTGCACATGCCGGTTGCGCTCCAATCAAATAAAATTAAGTGAAGTAACAAATATTAGCATCAATCTAAATCAGCAGGACTATCCAACACAACCAGTAAGTCCTATATCCCTAGCCAAACCAGTATAGATACCCACAATACGCGAGAACGTAAGAAATACTTCACAAATTATTATTATTATTTATTTATTCGGTAGCTGAATATGCGGCGCTTCGGCTGAGGTTGCCAACCATACTTTATAATAACGTATCCTACTTAATTTTGGTAAATATACTTTATACTTTTGCATAAAAATAAAGTATGTGAAAATACTCTATTTCCAATATTTACTCTGATGTGTAAAATGTAATACTTATATTATCACTGAAAGAGTTTATTCAGTGATGAATCTAAAATAGCTATGAGAAAGGAACTGGACATCTATAAAAAAAAATGTTTGTTTATTTAAATTTAAATTGGGAATATAAAGATAGCTTCCAAAAATTTTAGGATAATGAAAAGTTGTTAGTGTGTGGTAGAAGCACACAAAAATGGCGTCTCCATGAGAAGAAATAAAAAAAAATAAAAAATAGGTTTTTTTTCTTATACTTTATTTTTCCCTACTTAAAAAAAATGTAATACGTTATTTTTCTCAAAAATAGTTGGCATCCCTAGCTTCGGTCTAGAGCGTAGTTGAATATTCGGTATTCGGCTAAACCGCTATTGGTGCTGTTATCCCCATTCGGCCGATCTCACACATATTCCGTTTAGTCATCACAATCATATATTAGCTTCCCATTTGCTCATCCATCACTCATCAGTCTTAGTTCAGCTCCCAACAAAGACGGTCGTCTCTTAAATATAAAAATCGAAATGTGTGCTGGGACACAGTAGAAGTGAAACTTCAACGGACAAGTGGAAAAAGGAATGGCAACGTATAAGTGGCAAAAGGAATCGCAACAAAATTTATTTTAACATAATTATTTTATCAAATAAAAAAACAGAATTCGACCCGGTACCAAAAAACGCATCCATAGTATACTCTAAAATTATGCCGCCTTTCATCATGTCTAGTCTAAATATATGCCGCTCCTCCACGCGGCCGTAACGCTTTTTCGTGACAGAAAAATCCTAACTCCCCCCGTTTATATAGATATTTCACTTTAATAACTTTGTTTCAATTATCCTTTTTTTTAAAGGGGCTAACCCGTTCCCCCTAACAGTGCGGTCTCTACTATTTATCATAAAAAAAAACGATAAGCAAAATTTGCATGTGTAGGTTTTGAAGAGTTAAGCTGCGAGTGTGGCGCTGAGGTGCTTTTGCCACCGGTGCGTTGTGGGACGAAGCCGCCGCCGTGCACGGCACCCTGTCGGCGCGAACGGCCCTGCGGACATCCGCCCCACCACTCGTGCCATTCGGGGGACTGCCCCCCCTGTGTGGTGCTCACCACCAAACGCTGTCATGGCGGACACGAGGTAAGGATGCTTCCTCTCAAAGGATACATCCCTATTATATATTCGAAAGTAACAATGTCCGTCTGTTACGCTTTTACGGAATATTGGTTAAGTAGCACCAATTTGGCTGATACTCATTATTTATAATTTTTTTAAAAATCCCGTGCAGTTGTGTAACTATATATTTATAAAAAAAATGTTTTATGAAATAATAAAGAATGACTTTAAATTTTTTGCATAATTTTTCCAAAATTTCTCGAATTTATTACACTGCATAGTATGTTCCGACGCAACATTTTTTTTATAATTTATAATAAACTGCTGTTTCAAATGATATATTTAAATATATATATATTCAGAGTGAATCTAAAAGTAGTTAAAGATTTTCGATGTCGAGGGTGAACATAGGATACTTTTTATCCCAAAAAATGGGATAGTTTCCGGGATAAAAGTATATTTTTATGTTTGTCTGTAATGCTTGCACGGACAGAGTTATTTTCGCATTTATAATATTGTTACCACCTAGGCGTCGACAAAAATCAAAATCCACCTGCATATCTGAAACAAAACACATGTTATTACCTGTCGGCATTTAAACTAATTGTAACTCTTTTATGGTCGTCATTGTTTTATTGTACTCTTTTATGGATGTTTGTGGCTGAGTCATTAGCCAGGTGTAGCGGATTAATTCGACTACTATACGGGCGCATTGCATTTGTGTAGTATAAAACGATGGCCTGATTGAAGGGGGCAGTCGAATGATTACCACGATCGAAGCGAGATATGTGTACATTCGGTAATCTATTAGTGACGCACTTTACGCGTTTTATTGAATTACGACCGTCTGCATTACGTTTGGATTTGTTGTGTTCGGTTATATTTGTAAATGTGTTTGTATAGTTTTAATTAACTCTATAATAATTCCAACGGCATTTTAATTCGAGGCTCGCTAAACTTGTAGCAATATTAATAGGGATTAGAAAAGATGTATCAACTATCCAATTGCCATCCCAATTATTCTTATTTCATGGGAGGAAATGAAATGAAATAGGAATATCATAAGTATGTATATTGACAGGAGAGGAAAACAATACCCTGCTCTCAGGAGGAATTTTCGTGTGGTCTTCCGTGCGGGAAACCGTTGCCCTGCGGAAAGCATACCTGCATAAAAACATGCCACAAAGGCCCTTGTGATACAAGCAAGTGAGTATGAATCTTAATAGGGTTATCCTTCTCAAGTAAGTAATATAGTTCGGATAATTAGATATAATTTGTTTGAAGTTTGTGACATACGGATGTGAGGCTGATTTTATTACCGAAAATATACAAATATAAATATGTTGTTAAGCATAAGACCGCAGTTGTTTACTTGTAAAATGCTGACTATTGTACTTATTTTGTACACCAGTTAATTTTTATCGGAAAATATTTTAAGGAAAAATTGTGCTTTCAGTTGAACATTTTCTATTGAAGTAATTTCATTTTTTTTGTCTATAAAATAAGCCGTGAAAATGTTTTATTACAACAATTTTAAATAGGTTCCAAGCCTTGACCGTGACGTACACACATAAACGGATGCATTCGTAAGGTTTCCATATCTACAGAACCTTTACATAAAGGATGCAAATTTTCTCTTCACGTATTTTTGTGTCGGAGGATATTATAATTAAATAACAGAGTAGAGGCAAGACAGTTTCTTTTAGGTATTTACATGGTATTAGTTGAAAAGCTAAAGCCTGTCTGTACGTCAGACAGTAGAAAAAAAAACGTGTGCGTCTCGGGACGCCCGACACAAGTGATAACTTCAACTAATCTAAGGCTGGTGTGCACAGACTTTTAACCGATGGTTAAAATAAAATAGTCGCTAAATATGTATGCATAAACAGTGATTATTTAACCGTCGGTTAAATGTCGGTGCACACCAGCATATGTTGAAATTGTTTAACTTGTGAAAAGCTTAGGTTATTACTAAAATTTTATGTATATTAATATGATAATCAGCAAGGAAAGGTTATTTATTAATAAAATCTTTTATTGTTTATAAAGTATATTTTATTCTTAGTTCCAATTCTTGAATATGTACATTAGAATTTTGTGTATGTACATTATTATTAGTCTCATTATTTAATCTAATTACCAAAATACGGCTAGCGCTGTGGGTTAGAGTGCGAGAGAAGGAGCCTACCTACCGCTGCCGTATGCGTGAGAGAAAGGGAAGCCAGGCAGACTGGCGCCGTAACGCGTTACGTTACGAAGTGGTTTACCCCCCCATAAGGAGTTATCATTTCATATAAGACATATTTAGAGGGATCCTTAGGAGAGAAGGAGAAGAATAAATGTAGCATGGCTAAAGTGGAGACAGGTAACCGGTGTGACGTGCGACAAACTAATGCTACTGAAACTAAAAGGTCAAATATATAAATCTGTCATACGACCAGTCATGCTTTACGGGTCCGAATGTTGGGCCACTAAAGTGATAAAACACAAATGTCTCCACTCAGCTGAGATGAGAATGTTGAGGTGGATGTGTGGTGTTTCGAGAATGGATAAGGTGAGAA
Source organism: Dendrolimus pini (assembly GCA_949752895.1). Classification (NCBI taxonomy): domain Eukaryota; kingdom Metazoa; phylum Arthropoda; class Insecta; order Lepidoptera; family Lasiocampidae; genus Dendrolimus; species Dendrolimus pini. The sequence continues at coordinate 17,773,894 of OX457136.1, forward strand.
ATGAATACATAAGGGGATCTTTGAAAGTTGCACCGTAACTGGATAATTGGTATGGGCATATAATGAGGAGGGATGAAAGTTACGTGACAAAAAGAATGTTAAACTACAAGATGAATGGGTACAGATGTAAAGGTAGACCAAAAAAAGATGGATGGACTGCGTGAAGGATGATTATGATGATTTGTGGTGTGACAGAAGATGTATGTCAGAATAGAAGAGTGTGGAAGGAAAAGACATATTGTGCCGACCCCAATTAATTGGGATATGGTGAAAGAAAAGAGAGAGAAGAAGTTATCACTTCAATAATTAATATATCATAATCATAACATATCGAAAACTTATGACACCTGCACACACACTTCATCCTATTATGATAATTCTTTTACAGTGCAGGCTGTCAAACTTTGGAATATGCTGCCTCTTACTGTCAAAGCGGCCAAATACTTACCAACGTTTAGTAGTTTACTCAGAAAACACTATTTGTCCATAAATAGCTATGTCTGATTAACGTAATACATTTATTATAATAACATATGTATTTTGTAATATATTAGTGTATACGTATATTATTGTATATTTTACTTATGACTATGTATATATATATATATATATATATATATATATATATATATGTGTATTTGTATGTGTATTTAATAAATTACTTTGAGTATTTACGTATCCATTGCCTTTATCCTGCACTATCTATATCGCCTTATTCAAATTTGTTTTTGATTTAGGTTCCCTGGAAGAGATCGCTTTGAGCGATAAGGCCGCCTATTGTATCGCCTAGAAAATATTGTAAATAAAATAATGTAAATAAGTTATCTCTCTCTCTATATATACATATATATATGTGTGTGTGTGTATGTGTGTGTGTGTGTGTGTGTGTCGTCGCGTGGATCGAACACGTGTGAACGCAAACATTGTGCAGGTGCACTCAGCCGTGCAACGAGAAGCGTGCGAGCTGCGGGCACCCGTGCGCGGCGCCGTGCCACTCGGGCGGCGCGGAGGCGAGCGCGTGCCCCAGCACGACCTCCTGCCGCCGGCTGGTGCGCGCCACGTGCCCCTGCAAGCGGCGGCAGGCCGAGCGGCCCTGTTGCGAGAACGCGCGCGACTACGCCAAGTGAGTGCCTCCTTTAGCCTGAACACAAACAAATCCTTACAACTGTTTCTCATCCCAGCGAGCGAGATTCCACACTTTTTTACAATTTATTTTCTATTTTTTTAGTTGGATTTTCTATAAAAGCGTATTTGTCTAGTTTTTTAAACTATTATTTATTTTTCATTTTTAGCGATTATTTAGCAATAGCTTTACATTTATATTAGCTATTGCATAGAAATGCGGTGTTTCACCTTGACGGTCTCTGCAATTATCGCTAATCCTGATTATCCTAGTAAGGATAACGGATCAAACTGTTTAAAATATTGAATTGTCATCGGTCCTTAATAAGTATGCCAAGTTTCGAGTTAATCCGACGTTACGAAGGGGGTCAAAATCATGTTCAAAGATTCCGTTACATACTAACATACATATGAAGCTAATAAAAGCGTATTAATATCTTCATCTTGTGGTAGATATAGATATACAAATAACAAATTAGGGCACTTTTTAAAATTAAATTAAATTTAAATAAACAAACTAAATACTTAAAAATAAATTAATAGAATAGTGTAACTGTAACAAATCGCTGCCAGAGGGAAACGTGCCCAGAAGGCTGGTTGCATAGCCACGCCCTATGGCAATTCTGATTTGAATAATAATTTTGGAAAGTACCGTTCCATTGCGATACTGTTAAAAGTTCGTATTCTACTAAATCCACAATATCTTCTCGATATCGTCGCGGCAGTAAAATAGCAGAAAAAAATGATATATTGCCATTAGCAAAAATGACGTTAGCCGAAATTAATATTGAAAAGCTACCAATAATTTAATCATTATTAATATTTATTAAGATAGAGTCGGACACGCCATCGGAATTAACAGAATACCGTATTCAGGCGAACCTGCGATTGAGACGCTGGTCCATTTATAAACCGGAGAAATGCGCTTCTCTGGCTACCTCATGCTCACATACGAGGTGAATTACCGACGACCCATTTGATGGTAAGTGGTTACCATCGTAGACGTTTGCAACATTAAGAAATGTCGCAAACGCGGTACTGACCACGAAGCGGGCTGAAACTTGGCGACAGATGCCAGACAGAACACAGACTGTTTTGGCAGCAGGCTCCAGATCAGTGGTGATAGCCATCTGGATGGGCAAATGTCCTACCACCTGGCTGTGGATTGTTTTGTCTTACAGACTGCAGAATTGTGCATTGAGACTCTCCCTGTGAATGAACTTATTATATTGTACCATTTGCAACAAAAGACTCTCTCCTCTTCTCACGACCTTCACCTGTATGTATATTTTTTTAATGCTGGAGAACAGCAGACAGGCTGACGGCTCAACAGTGATGGAAAGTGGTTACCGTTGCTTAGAAACATTTGAGACCTAGGTATTACGAATATACTGCCATACTCGTAGATGGGACTGGAATTCCGGAACACAACTCGAGGTTGTTATGGCGGCCATCCAGACAGGCAACGACAGGCCACTTGACCGCAGGAATTATTACCCTTCTTCCGTTCCTGCATGTATAAATTAAAACTAATAAAGTATTTACTCTGGTGAAGGATTTAATATGAAAATAATTTATTACAACAGGATGATGAGTGCGCTGGCCGCAACCAAAATGCATGAAGGAGGTTCAGTTGATCTTTCGGACGTACAACGTCCCGGATCTATGTTGAAGACGTAAGTTATTCAAGTACCTCGTGTTGCACTCTCAACCATTATATACTCTTTTCAATATAAAACCACATTATTATTATAATAAATGCCCCACTGTTGGGATCGAGCCACGCTTATCCAAGGTGGCTTGGCAGGTTTGACACATCGGTTATCTCGATATGCAGGTAGCATCACGATGATTTCCTTCACCATTGTCAGGAGCCTTAAGAACAGACGAGCGTGCATTACAAGAGCTATGAATGTCAAAGAAGCAAGGGAGGTGTGTAAGAATAAGCCTGTATGGCGCTCTGTTGTTCGTGCCTACCCCGCAAGGGACCTGGCGTGAAGTTATGTATGTATGTATTGTTAAGACGTGTAACAATATGCACATGAGGTCAGAAAACTGCCCGTGTGATGCATGCGTTCAGGCCTGGATCGAACCCGCGCCCTCTGAGTCTGGGACGCGTGCGCTAGCAACTAAACACTACTGGGCCAATTTTCATTCGGTTTTCGCTGCTTGTAAATTCTTAGGCTTAAAATGTGCGCTACGTTTTATCTTGGGATTCCCGCGGGAATTTTTCTGGGAATGATTTTAAAAAAATCGAATTCAAATGTGTTTTTTTACTGATCAATAGGAAATTTTATGTTATAAAATGTGTGATACTTTCTATCCCGAGAATCCCGCGGAAAATTTCCCGGCAACGGTTTGAAGTTGTTTGGGTGCATAAAAGTTAGCTTATACCGACACAGTTATCACTAAAGCCGGAAAGCCCCGCGGAAATGTCAAGTGAAGCGTGGATGAAGTCGCGGGTGATAGCAAAAATAATAATAATCTGAAACATTATAATAAAAGTTTATTACACTAGAATTATTACAATCACAATATTAAATACAATACAATAATACACAGAAATATTAGAACAACTCCAAGAGTTGTCTCCACGCTTGTCAGGTGTCGAGCAGCAATTTGCCCTTAAAGAATACTGCGATTATCCAACAGTAATAATAATTATCGACCACAATATGCGATCTCTGTCCAAGCCTTTCGTCGGTTCAAGACTCTCGTTGTTGACTGTTGTTTGTAGACTAGCTCCCCTCTGCCCGAACACAGAGTATTTATAAGATCCTCGTAGTGAGTCTGCAGTGACACCATCGTGTAATACTTTGGCGCCACTTCACTTCCGCAACAACACCAACTTCCGTCATCCGTATAACTTCCAACTTCCGGTTACTCCATTTTCGATATCCGTTGGCTTGATAATAAATGCTTCCACGTTGACATCCGATTGTACGACTTCCGATTACTACAGGACTGAATACTCTATCCGGTTATTGACTATAATAAATATAATATAAATAATGTCAGCCCATAAATGTCCCACTGCTGGGCTCGGGCCTCCCATTATAGGGGGAACGGACGGTATACCCGCTACGCTTGTCCAAGGCGGCTTGGCAGGTTTGACACATCGGCTATCTCGATGTGCAGGTTGCATCACGATGTTTTTCCTTCACCGTTTTTAGCACGTAGTAATTGTAACAATATGCACATTAGATCAGAAAACTGACTAAGAGTTGCATGCGTTCTGGGTCAGGATCGAACCCGCGCCCTTCGCTTTAGGGGCGCGTGCGCTAACCATTACGCTACCACGACTACTATGGTGTGGTTATTGACTAGTTGCGTCATATTATCATATCCTAGTATGTATGCGTGTGCGTGTAGTTTGGAGTGCGACGACGAGTGCCGCGTGGAGGCGCGCACGCGGCAGCTGGCGCTGGCGCTGCAGATCCGCAACCCGGACGTGTCCGCGAAGCTGGCGCCGCGGTACAGCGAGCACGTGCGCGCCACCGCCGCCAAGGAGCCCGCCTTCGCGCAGCAGACGCACGACAAGCTCACCGAACTCGTGCACCTCGCCAAGAAGGTGAGCACCAATACGGTTATCGAACAAGAACTTTGTGATTTCAAACCAAATAAAACATAGATAAAAACTTATACTACAAAATAGCAGATTTTTGCTTATTATCTTTTTAAGTTTTTTTTTTTTTAATTTATTCAAACAAAAAACATACATATTTTTTACATTATATACATCTTAAAACCCGAAAGGGTTTGACGAAGATGTAGAACCATATATTGAATGTTTTAAGAATCGATACTCGCTTACCGTATACAGTGTAAACTCTATATAATGACACTGAAGGGACTGTGCATTTATGGTGTTATATAGAGTTGTCGGTAAATGGAGAGAATTTATTTTGTTAGCTGGTTATTCGATTATTTTTTCGTTTTCAACAACTTTTTGTTTGTGGACTTACCTTAGAATAGAATAAACATTTATTATCTAAACTGTCACAAACAAAATTACAAAGGTGTTGGAGTTTTTTCTTGGAACGACAGTTTGTCCTTTCGGACGTACAAAGCAGGCAATTTTAATGATGCCTTAGTAAGCTTTAGTTGGTTAGTTTCAACAATTTGTTATGCCTACCTCAAAACAACTTTTTTGAAGTGACAACTCCTTTTGGCGCACTGGGCACGTTATTTTTTAGGTATTTAATGAGACTGAGCCGTCACGCCCGGCTATGTAACGCTCATTCGGGCTCGACTCGACTAAGCGAACGAGAGAGAAATACATTCAACACGTCACAGCTATACTCGCCTTGGGCCCGGTTCCTATATCTTACCGACCGAACATTTGCCTTACTGTGGGATAAAATTTAACATAAGCTCCATGCAAGTAATGTAAAAATTCAACCGATGGTAGAGCAAGTGAATGAATGTAAAGATATAGGAACCGGCCATTTATGAAGTTTTCATTTCTGTCATATGGTCTTAAGCATTGTCTCACCTAATGTTGTGTAATAACACCGGGCTGTCGGAGTAAACCCATGAAAGAAGGAAATTACCGAATTTCTAAATCTTGTTACGTTTAAAATTAGCCCGACCTTTTCACCTGTAACTTTTTTTTTACCGACTTCGAAAAAAGGAGGAGGTTCTCAATTCGTCGGTATCTTTTTTTTGTTTTGTTGCTTTTTTTATGTATGTTCGCCGATTACTCCGTGATTTATGATCCGATTTACGTGATTCTTTTTTGTTCGACGCGGAATAGCTTCTAATTGGTCCCCTAAAAATTTTACATAGTTTGGCCCAGTAGTTTTCATTTTACGAACATTTTTTTGTTCCCGGTTCTTGGGACCTATATTTTTTAAGCGCGGCACCATTCGTAGGTCCACCCATACATAGCTAGACACTAAAAAGTAACAAATAAAAAATAAAAACTTCGTTTAAAAAACCGACTTCAAAAACTAAAAAACTAAAATGTATAAAATAACTTATTTCTAAAGCTATTATTATTAATATATATTATCTAAAACATCTTGAAGTCGGTGCAAAGTAAAACATAAAAATTTCTATATTTTTAAAATTACTAAGCACTGACTTCAAGATGTTTTAGATAATATATATTAATGAGTTATTTTATACATTTTAGTTTTTTAGTTTTTGAAGTCGGTTTTTTTAAACAAAGTTTTTATTTTATTTGTATTGTTTGTATATTACCCGATTTGTTTGAAAATACAACTCTACAGGGAAATAGTGTTTGAAATTCCAAAAAAAATCCAACAAAATCCAATGATAATAATTGAATAATAATGTTTCGTGTTAGTCGAAGCAGAAAACGCGTTCGCACTCGTTTCCATCGATGAACTGGCAAAAGCGGCAGTTCATACACGAGCTGTGCGAGCACTTCGGCTGCGAGAGTGTCGCCTACGACGCCGAGCCCAACAGGAACGTCGTCGCCACAGCCGACAAGGAGAAGGTTAATTATTTTTTATATCATAATATTTTTATTTTAAATAACTGGCGAGAAGTAAGCCTCGCCATGACATCACCCAGATGGTGTGATCAAGCTGGCAACAACGCGGAAAGCTAAAATAGGGGAACGGACAGTGTAATCAATTGAGTTACTTTTTTTAAACTTGCATAAAGACTACGTTCCACTTGCTTGCGGACGTTTCAATCATAAACTCTAGTGGAACGGATTATGGAGCGTTAATGTCCTAAACGACGAAATACACAAATGTCATTGGTTGATTTCAAACCGCGCCTTTTTCAATGTCAATCGATAGAGAGAATTAATGTTCTGTGGTCAATACCCAATTGGACCCACCTCTTGACGTGGGTCCTTGTGAGCGCTGTGTGATCGAAAATGATGACGTCATTAGTGTCGTTTTCGCCCGACCATAACGACCGTGGTCGCCATGTGGAATGGCTGACGGAGCATTTTGGGCGTTGTGAGCTACTAACGGAACGCGTCCAAAGTCGCAGCTTCATAGACATTTTAGGAGCGTACCTGTTTATGACGTCCTAAGTAGGTACGAGTAAAAGGAGTCAAAAAACGTATTAATAATCATTATTTAAAAATAATTAAAATTAGTTCCATGATATTTTAAAAGTTATATGATAAAAGAACAAGTTTAACTTCTGTTTTTTATACTTAAAGCTGTATCGTCGAACATTCACCGCTTCCGATTTCATCATTGTTATACAAAAATCATTCGTTCTGTACATCTTTATTTTCGCGAACGATGCTGAGGGTGGCGAATTACACGTGTTACCTTATTTAGAGATGTGAAAAGGTGTTACCATTGAAATTTTATGTACACTCGTCGTTGTTTCGTTATAGGTCGTTATGAGTTCGAATATATTATTTGTATCCCTTATTGAACCTCTCGAGAACGGATGCCAATATCGTTGATGAACAATTTACTAATTACAAATACGACCATCGCTATTCCTATACTTTCGAATGCATCAAACATCTATTAGATTCATTTTATCGCTAGCCATATTGTTTCTCTATTGCGTTACAATGCTTGCAATGTTAATAATTTGATTCCTAACTAGGACAATTGACTTTTCGAACACTTAATAAGGTGTTAGTTTACTTTAGTTTTCATAAATATCGGTGTATCCTTTTTGTGCTCTTTGCTATTACATATAATTTGGCTATCAAAACAAATTGGGACAAATCACTCTATATCTTATATATAAAATTCTCGTGTTACAATGTTAGTTACCATACTCCTCTAAAACGGTTTGAACGATTCTCATGAAATTTTGTGTGCATATTGGGTAGGTCTGAGAATCGGACAACATCTATTTTTCATCCCCCTAAATGTTAAGGGTAGTCCACCACTAATTTTTTTTGTGAAACAGCATTAAAAAATACATACAACCCTAAATCTTCAACCCTCTACTATGAACTCCTATTTTTTATTTGTTAAATATAGATTGAAGCTTTTCCGGGCAGGACGACGTCTGCCGGGACAGTTAGTATCTTTTAATGGCTTGAATTATTGTGTCTTCAATCTTAATTCAAGTTTATAATTGTTGGTTCCAGTCTTGGTTGCCGGCAATGAGCATCCTGGAGGTGTTGTCTCGTGAGGCGGGCAAGAGGCGTGTCCCGGGCCCAGTGCTCCGAGCATCCACTTCTTCGACGCCTCTATCATCGTCCTCCGCTACGTCGTCTTCGACGTCAACTGCTACCAAGTAAGACTGGTCACTTTACTTAAATTTTTAAGAAAAGAACTTTCTGTCAAATAGGCCGTTAGTCAAATAGCCTGTCTCCTGTATCCCAATAATAATTAAAAAATCATAGCCTGGCTATACACCTGTAAGTTTTGCTCACATAAGACTAAACACACATTTCGATTTATTAATACCGGACTCGGCTGTAACTTTTGCAATAACTTTTTACGAAAATTGTGCGGACGGAGGCGTAAGAAATTTCGCACGCTTATAGTTTATATAGCGAACAGTGCAGAGTGACAATATTTTTTTTAAATCATGCATAAAAAATACATTAAATCAATAATAAAACGTTACACATAGTACCATGTATTTTACACACACACACACACACGCATATGCATATACTCTTTAGTTCCGTCAAACTTCTTAACTTTGCCTCACGTCCTATGTTTGCCGATATTGAAAAATAAGCTATATCTTTTTCAAATGAATAAGTCTGGAAATGTAAATTTTAGTAATCTTTAGACTTATTATATGTCAACACAAAAAAAGTGTTATTATGCTGGCAAAAAGCATACATTTTTGACAGTTCACCGTTAAACCAACGTATATGAAGGCGGCTAAAAGAGTTGTGGAAAAACTTTTCTAATAAGTCTATGAAATAAGTTTTATTTTTAATTCTATTTAACTCATTCTATAAAATATTGGTAGTTTAATCAGTTTTAATACTTAAACATGAAAATAAAGTAATATTAACTTAAAATAAAATAGTTTGGCACGTTTTACAAACAAATGTACCAAACTTTGCCGAGTCTAGGGTTGACGGTCTTGTCACTATTTTTAACCGACTTTCTAAAAGGAGGAGGTTCTCTCTCAATTCGGTTGATGTTCTTTTGTTTATGTGTGTACCGCTTTCCATCAAGTGAGCCGTCTGCCTGTTTGCTGAACTCCTGCAATCAAATGAAAAATGAAATGAATGTGTGTTACCGCAAAACTCCGTCACCTTGAACCGATTAGGATTTTGTTGTTGAAAAGGAAATTCAATGTGATTCAATTGCGACATTCCCAATGTCGCAATGTAAAATGACTTAACGTTTCCATTTGATCAATAGCGTTGCGTTTTGCGATTTTACATATTCCGCGCATTTAACTATTTTTATTAATTAAAATCTATAAATTAAAGGAATTAAATAAAACGATAACCTTGAACATATAATTCTAGAGAAATAAAGAAATCATATAATTTTTTTTACTCATATTTGAATTTCATGCATATTCCCACTATAAATTATTTTATTAATTAATTTTGCCAAATATCTTATTTTTTTTAAACTGATTTTATAATTTTAATTATTATTGCTCACAGTGAATGAATGCTAAGTATTGTGTGTGTGATATTATTTTTTCTTTTTTGTTTGATTTTTAATTGTATAGAGACAACCCTACTCATTGATTATTAATGTATGGAGGTTGTAAAAAATTAAGACCTATCATTGCCTATAGTAATATTTCGTACTAAAATACATCAAAATATGTTATTCGAAATTGATTTATGTTCTTTCGTTACTAAGCTACATTTTAGATTGTCCTAAAATTCAAAGCCCATGTTCATTTTGGTGTAAACGCATTAGGCAATATTAGGAATATGGGACGTAACTTTGCCTGATTTTTTAATTATTCAAATATATTGTTGATTTAAGCATAATGTCTAAATTAATTGAAAATAATAAAATTCTAGTTTCTTTTTTACCTTATGATATTCAAAGAATCTACAAAGAGTCAATATATTAATTATTATTTCACGACAAAGTCAAATTTTATGAATATCTGTGAAAAATTAGGGCACTTGACGGTTTATTGTTAAAGTCAAATTAACAGTGTAGCCTTGGCAAAATCTGTGATTATAGAAGTATAATAGTTTTTTATAACAGAACCTTAATAATGTTCAATCTTTAATTTAAATTAATTATTATGGTCGAATTTCGACTACTAGTATTAATTAATAATAATATTACAGATCAGCAAGTGGATGGGCGACTTTAACATCGAACAACGCATGGGCCGCCCGCAGCCAGGCGAAACAACAACAAGCCGAGAAGAAAATCGACTATTTCGACAACCCACCAGAAAATTAACAAAGCCGTAATTAGCTCAAATTAACACACCTAGCCGGCAAATCTTGCAGATAAGTGGTATAAACAATCATTTACTCTAAAAGCCTCTTTTTATCAAGTAATTGAACGGTAACATATCAAAGATCATTGGGCTTGCTTGCATAATTGAGTACAGATTTTGCAGATTAACATTTGTTTATTAATTTAATTTATTTGGGAAACATACAATAATTAATATTCTTAAAATACAAAATTAATACATATGTCAATCAAGTTTACACTAAAAAATAATCTATATAATAACATGTCTGCCTGCCACTGCCACGCCTCCCTTTTTCCATAGGGATAATGACCTGGCTTTCTTGTCTTTTAGAATTGTATTGCGTTCAATGACGTGTACGAACTTCAAGGACGTATTTAAGTTTTGCTCGCACTGTTTTTATATATTTATTTAATTCCAATGGCCATTTCCTTATTATTACACATATGAACAATTATAAAATTACATACAATGTAAGAAAACTTAACTTATTTGTGTTCCAATTAAATATTGTTTTGTCAATCAACTTATTGTTTATTGTTTAACACATGATTCTTTAAACGATACATCCTAAATAGAAATAAAACTAACTAGGTATTATAATACATATCATCATGTATTAAAAACATATTTTTTTTCTCTAACTAAGTACCACGTTGGCTTCCAAGAGGCCTATATAAAACGCAGGTTTGCCGGCGAATGGAAATACATAATAATGTAGTTTTAGATAACAGTCAAATTTATATAGCGTCAATTTTTATATAAATGTTTATTCCAATATAAATATCGTATGTATGGGCACGAAATCTCTAAAATATTACATTTTTCTTTGCATCTGCTAATTAAATTTTGATTAATTTATGTCAATTATAGAATACTAGAGTTTACCCCGCGGCTACGCCGCAGGTCAACCTCTGGTGTGTACTTCTTGTTTAAAGAGCAGGTGCTACAGGTTACATTGTATTAATTTTTTATGTATTTGCCCCCGGACTATTCACTTCATTTTATATCGCAAACTATACCATCCCCCGTCTCTATGTAAACTACATAAATGACAAAACATGAAAGATCCCATGGACCGAGTGGACCCAATGGACCAAGTAGATCCAGTGGACCCTTGGACTCATTGGACCCTTGGACTCAGTGGACAAGTGGACGAAATGGACAAAATCTCAAACCTATCCTAGTTTCCGGGATAACCTTTACATAAATCTATCCCATTATCCGGGGTAAAAAGTATCCCTTGGCTACCCTCGGTATTAAAATTACATTTGTACCGAGTTTCAGCCAAATCGGTCCAATAGTCTTTCCATAAAAACAGGGAGACGAATATATATTTTCCCGGTAACTATCCCATTTTTCGGGATAAAAAGTATCCTATGTTCATCCTCGGATTCGAAAATATATATAATATACTGAGTTTAAGCCAAATCGGCCTAGTAGTTTTTCCGTGAAAACGGAACAGACAGACAGAGTTACTTTCGCATTTATAATATTAATAGGGATAGGGATAAATGCCCAAAACCAAACAGCTATCTCATTATGTATGTAGATATAAAATGAATACTGGATTTTAAGGTCGCTTTCTGATTTGTTAGTGCAGCAGCGATGCAGAATAGATATGCTCGGACCGAAGGCTTACCGAGCGCCTATATTGCTATGAGCTTTTTCTCATTCACTCTTCTTTCGGTCTGAGAACACTGGTTCTGGGCCGTTGCTGCACCTACAAATATTAAAGCGACCTAAGCTAAGGGTTTTGAGTTTTGGAATTTCATTTAATTCGTCTGGTCACTTTTCAGTGGCCAGTGGAGCGCAGCTGTCATTTTAGTCCACGTATTCAAAAATCAGAGTATAAATGAATTTATTAATAAAAGAGGAATCTGTTGCTGTATTATTAGATTATGGAGGGTATAGTTAAGGAGGACTATCGTATACGAGGGTCAAAGTGAAATTGTGTCCAGCGGTGAAAATAAATAATGGTTCGAAAACCGACCGAAATGGCGCTAGTGCAGGCAAAGACTCCTAAGAGACGGAGTGAAGTGTGCTGATATTGTTCATGTTGTTCAAATTGTATCATTCATGATTCGATTACGTTACAATACTGCCTCCATGAACTGATGAGCATTCGCCTGTAACCAGACTTTCATGGTTCGATTTGTGTATTTAAGTCATTCCGCGGTGTCAGACGAAGCTGTCGTTGTTTTACAAGTTATATCAAAATATTACAGATTGCGCATTTGTATGCTCGGTTCTCCTCCTTCATTGATGTAATGCTCGGATCTGTAACGTTACATTGTGAATGCTCCCGGTCAATGAATTTTGACGGTTAGTTTTTATTTGACACGATAAGAAGATCCTACCTATCTCTGTCCTCCACCCCTGGTCTAGAGTATCCCGTCAGACTTCATTTAGAGAGTGGCGGCAACCGGCAGCACTTTGGTATCACCTTTGATGTAATAAATTTTTATAGGCGGACTTATCGCTTTCCATTAGATGGGCCGTCTGCCTGTCTGCTGAACTAGTGCAATTAAAAAAAGGTTATTGCATATTTATATTCTGCCGAAAATAATTCTTAAGCTACTACTATGGCTGAAGGCTGCATTGCAGGCGTTCAGCCATAGTACTTATATATTATACTTCACGCTAGACTGGGCAATAACAAATTTTAAAACAGTTGAAGTTTAATCTAAATTATTTGAGTATTTTGAATAGTCATATCATACAAAAAAGAATAGTCAATGTGGAAAATGATGGATTATTATTATTAATTTTCAATTCATCAACCTTGGAAGTAGCTGTTTAAACTTCAAGCGCTCGGCGACAAGTAAGCATGAGAGTAATATTTAAACACGTAATCGCGCTTGCCCTGCCCAGCCTTTGACTCGCGTTAAAAGCCGAAAATGAGGGGAGCGAAGGGTAGTAGCACCGGAAGTGGAAGTGGCAAGACAAGGTTGTGTTTACATACTCGCGCTGCAGATTTTGTTCGAGGTAGCGGACAAAATGTAAACGACGGGTTTAGACAAGTCCCTTGTTTAAATGAACAGGTATCTCAAAAAATCTATTTTATATAATATAATACAGTCCTAGTAAAAACTTGCGATTTCTCTAAAATATGTTAAATAAAATTACTTTTTAACCAAATACTTAATTATGGACATAGGAAAAATATATTTGATAATTTCAAATCGCTCTCTTAGAATTTTTCCTTTTTTGTGTAATAAATACCCTGTTCATCTATATTCTAGACCAATGAAGTGTTTATGTAATTAAAATCTGTATGATCTTATATAAAGGATTCGTGCTTTTCATAAAACCCATAAATTGGTGTGCTTTTTTATAAGTTCGTTTGTAAAAAATCATAAAATACACCATGACAGCATTTTCTTGCCAGCGTTTGCAACTATTAGTTTTTGTTTATGAAAATTGTATTGTCTCATACTCAGTTTGATTTCTTGATTTACGAATATAAAATAATGGAAGTTCAAAAAACACAAATGCTATTATAATTTTACACAAATTATAATTCCGCAGCTTATATTTGCGCAGATAAGGCAGATCGGCTTCAGACATTTATGTAATTTGTATTGAATTTTTTCGCAACCTCAATAGGCAGAGTGTTGCTTGCTATGCATTTTTAGCTCTGTCCCGCTTACACGATTTGTACACTGCGGTGCGCTATTAAAATTGCTATTGTGTACAGCACAGGTACATCGTTAGAAATTATTGGTTGCCTAAAATTGTACCTAATTTATTTTAGTACAAGCTGCTCTCGGGCGTAAACATCGCATAGGGTGGTGTCCTGCCTAACATTCAGGCAGTTCTCCTGCCAAAGGCTTAGGAGCCGCGTGGCGTAGCTTTCCTTTCTGTCGTCGTCTGTCCTCTGACAAGGACGACGTACAACGGAACAAGAAAACACATATAAAAAGGCCCTTTTCAAAACCACAATATATTTCGTCATTATTTGTTTTTTATATGATATTCAATATACATGTAATTAATTTCGTCATATTTAAAATTACCGTTCTTGAAATTATTGTAAATGTATGTAATACAGATTTGTCATAAGTAAATTCTGCCAGTATATAAAATTTTCATCAATGTGGTAACGTGCAAGCGAGATAGCGAACTTTATTGAAGTAGCCCCTTTAACATAAAAGGGAAGGGACATCCAAATCGCCTACGAATACTTTTTATCATATCACCGTACAGCTTCACCTGGGATAAAGTTCTAGTTTTAGGCCGTTTCACCCAAATGTATCGATGGGTTAAGTGCGTTATTTGTGATACCATATTATTATTGACAAATAACGTATGTACACACAAAATTAGTTATTTGTAAACGGCGTTATTTTTAACGCTATAAATAAGACGCATTTGCCCACCGTCAATAACCAAAACATTGTCGCAGGTGAAGTCTGACGGTCACAAACGTCGCAACCTCGTAAACTTTATACCAGTAAATAATCTTTATAACGTCATAAGCTTGTACAAGTAAAATGAGTCAAATAGCGCATTCATTATCGTTTGAACAGAAATTAAAATTGTTTCTATCTTGACATTTTGAAGTTGACAGGAAGTTATTTTAACGCCTGTTCTTTCATATGTAAATAGTGTTAGATTTTATTATAACATTTGTCAGCATCGCTATTATTATCCGCAAGAGTTAACTTGAGACCTGAGCGGAATGCGCGCTCCCCTCCCGACCCCGCCTTCTTACCGCTCTCGCCATCGACGCGTCAGTACCTCGCGCTTACGTCATCCGAGCGAAGTCTCAAGTTAACTCTTGCGGGTTTTATAATGTCATGTTACTCTAAAATTGTCATATAAAGATTTGTTTTTTTTATATAGCTTTATGTAATGCTTAATCAAATTTATACCGATTATAGTTTTTATATAATTTTGATTGGCGTAATTTATACTGGTGGGCGTTAATTTCGATACGAATTTAATTAAATAGGTGAAGGGGAGGTTCTCTTATGAATATTTTTCGGTGTGTAACTCCAATATTGTAGAATGTAACTGATATTCGTCGTTATACAGGCGACAAATGTATGAATAAACTGTTACATAATTTGTTATATTGTTTTTTTATTATTTTTATAGAAAGGTTTCCTCGCTAACTCGCAACTCGATAAAGCTCTTCTGGATTTAAAGCTTTCATGAAAATATATTTGGTCCCGACTTGAAAGGTGAATAAATGCATTGTAGCAGCGAGAAGTAGACGTTAAATGATACTTCAGATGGCAGAGAATAGTATTCACTGTCGAGTGCTGATGTAAACTGAACTAATTTATTTTGGAAACTGTAATCTTAAGTAGAAATATTAACAAGTCGTACAGCTAGTACCAATATATAGCATAATTTGTGAGCGGGGTGGATGATGTGCGAGCGAGATAGAGCAGCTATTAATATGTGCGCTCCCGCGTTGATTTAGCCAGTAGTTCGTTATCCACTGCGATGACTAGAAGTTTGCAGCTCCCATAACATATTAATAAAATTAGTTTACACACTTTCATATTGTTATGCCTACGCAACGATCTTGACTAATTAAATATATCTTATGCTTTTGACTAATGAAGGACACTGGTTATTGAAACGAGCACACCAATCCACCTAGGATATAACAAAGATGCATATCTTAATTGACCTAGTTATCATGTAAATGTGTCGAATATAGTTCATATTGATAATGTTTTTTTATTACAAGGCTGGCTAACCGACAGATTGCCCACCTGATGGAGAGTGGCTACTATCACCTATTTAGATTTCATTACATTTCCGTTTGCAACACTAGGGCCGGAGCCAACGTGTTACCAGCTTTTATAATAGCTAAAAGGGGATGGGATAAAGGAGGATAGGGGGAGGAAGAAGTCGGCCACCGGAACCCTTCCTCATCCTACGATATTCTGTAAAAGCGTAATATCATACCGATCGAGTCGGCCCTAAGGGCTGTTATCAAATAAAGATTCTAGCATGGCACCTTGTCAAAAATGTAAAAGCGGAAATGTGGTTTATGTGTATTAAAAACAATAATTTTCACACGTATGCGTCGTCTATATCCTTCAATATACTATCGATATATCGCGCCATCTGCACGCTTGGGTTGTGACCTCTTTTATTGCACCAACAGTTACAACGGTCTTTTTTGATATTTTCCTTTGAAAACTTCGGCCATATACTATACGAAGATCTTTCACTAGTGTGTCCGTTGTACAAGGATTTAGAAACATTGGGCACTGGCTCGCTGGCCCTTCTGTATTTATTTTTCAAATTCTCAAATAATTCTCTTGAACGGGGTCGCCAATGATCAGATGGATATGAGCGTCCAAAACGAGGTTGTTTTTTTACATTTTTCACTTTATTTTTATGTTGCAGCTGAAATTAAAAATAAAAGTTACCAGGATTATTTTTATTTTAAATCTTAGCTCTGTTATGTGATTAAGAATTTTTAATAGATACCGATAAAGTACACGAAAGCTTTGAAAGTTGCATCCCTTTTTTTTATTGGCGTGGGGGTTATGTCTTTGGACACCATCCTCAGGACTGGGGGGAGGATTTACACAAAAAGATGTATAAGACTCCTGACGTATTCCCAACGTTACCCCTGAACGGAGGCCCCGGGGATAACGACCGCCAGACTACCCACTAAACCTAAATCTGCAATGCTCTCCTACGTTACACGCTTTTACGAGGTGTCAAAGGAACTAGCACTATAGGTACTATATACTTGGCACCCCAACTTGTCTGACGAGCCTAAGGCGGCCTGCGGGGGAGTAAACCCTCGTCAACAATAGGGGGGTGGAAGTCCGCGATCTCCCCCGGTCCTGTGCGGCCCCAGTGTTGGAATCATGCGAGGAGGTGATGTGCATAGTGACGCTTCCGACCCAGAAGCCGCCTCCTGCGGATAGGATCCGTATACGCACTCTCCGACACCTCCTGGGGCATGACTGACTCATCGAAGAAAGCAATTTCGGACCACCACCCTCAGCCGGTGAGTATGGCTCTCACCATGCCCTCAAGTGACGTCATGGAACCCACCACACTTTCCATTTGGGTTCTTTGGGTTCCCCAGGCGGCGCACTCCACAAAGTTATAGAGCGCCGAGAAAATGGCATACCTACCATAACTGACAAATTAAACTAAAAGAATATAAGTAATGTTGTATGGGCACAATAAAATTAGGAGACCGACAAAGAGTGTCCAAATAAATGATTGACGTAGTATAAAGAGTAAAGGTTGGCCAAAAATGTGATTTTGTGAAAGATGATATGAAATTATTGCATAGTATCCCTAAATATGAGGGTAAAGGAAGGAAGGAATTTGATAGAGTTTAGTAGAGATGTTAGGAATTTAAGGGTGACCGATGACTAGCTATTACCTACACTGTTAGCAATCGTCATCGGCTTAACTAAAATTGGAGTGTCTGTTTGTAAAATTGAAATAACCGCTTTTTACTACATGAATATAATATATACGGTACATACACCAAAATATATTTTTTTACAATTTTTGTCAGTCTGTCTGTCTGTTTGTTCCGGCTAATCTTTGAAATGGCTGGACCGATTTCGACGGGACTTTTATTGGCAGATAGCTGATGCAATTGGGAGTAACTTAGGCTACTTTTATTTTTGGAATTATGACGATTTTCAATCACCACACGAGAGAGACCGCGGGGCGCAGCTAGTTATTAGATATGTTAAGAAGACATACCTGGCTCACAGAAGATTTTTTATGTTTCGTCGATGTGAAATTTTTTATGCTGTTTTTCCGTTTGGCATTTTTATGGATTCTAATTGAGTCTTCAAAGTCGTCATTAACAAACTTTATCGGAGATACGTAAGGCTGCAAAATATGACCTAAAATTGAATTACCTTGAATGAGGCGATTTTTTCGAGTATTGTGCTACAAAAGAGTGTTATTAACCCCAAGTACGACTAGTAGAATAAGTCCTTTGGTAGAACTGTGAGTGATAAAACAGAAGCCAGGTGGCAGGGTATTTGCTCGACTGGATGGTGACCACCCCTGATCTATCGTATGCCGCCATAACAAACTTTTGTCATGTTCCGGCAATAGTGACCAGATTCAAGTTTTCCTTAAGAGAGAAGCAGCGCATTTGAAGCACCTTTGGTGTTGCAAATGTCCGTAGGCGATGGTAACTACTTTCATCAAGTGGGCCGTCTGCCTGTCTGCAAATGCAAACAACTCCTGCAATAAAAAAAAACAATGAAGCTTTGTGACAAAGTAAATGTAGCATAAGTAATTATTAAATTCCATGGATTTCGTGATAGGTTACGTTTTTCAGTTCAAAGCTTGCTTACACATTCTGTTCGCTCCTCTTCGAAGCATATCACAAGCCAAAACTGCCGTCATAAGTTGAGAGCTATAATCGTTGTAGCAATTTCCTGTAATAACCAAAGTTCTCAATTAAAATGGAGCAATGATTAAAAATTACATATATAAGTATGAATATACGATATTTTTTCCGTACACTCTTTTGTTCTTACCATGGTTGAGTTGTACCACTTGATATGCAAATGAAACCAATTTGGACCAAATCGTAAATATATCATACTCGTTGTAATTTTTGATTACAGAAAAACTTTTTGTATTTGGGAAAGTAACAACACTATCGTCATCGATACTTTGACTGTCGCTTAAGTGTGTCAAGTTCTCAATGCATTGAATGTCTTCCTTAACAGATTCCAATTGCTTGGTTAAGCTTAGGGTTATATTCGCACGTGCTCTCTCTTTTGCATCGTCAGCCAAATTTTGAGAATTTTCCGAAATTTGAACCACAGAGTTGACACTTGCAGCGTAACTGGTACTATCTTTAGAATCTTCGATACTTTTGAAGTCTTCTGAAAGAGGTCTGTCTAATAAAGAGCCGTCTTGACTAAAAGCATCTTGTGATGATCCAACTTCGGTTACTTGACTAGAATTCTCATAATCTTCGTGTAATTCGCAATAGCTTTCAAATAAATCATCTGAACTTATAACAGTTTGGTTAGATTTGGGCTCAGCACTTTTAATTCTTCGCTCTATTCTCGATTTACTTTCGCAAAGGCCAAATTGGTCATATATTTTACGGCGAGCTCTTCTCTCCGACAGTTCCTGATGTAAAATCCGGTCTTGATACGATTTGTCTTTTAACTTTTGAGCCGCTTCTAACTGATTTCTTTCAAGAGACTTGAACTGCTCGTACAAATACCATGAACGTACTCGATCGGACTTTCTGTTTGATATGTCAAGATCTGCAAGACAAATTATAAAGCCAAATTTCATTTAAACGCAATTATTCAAACCGGAACTAGCCGGCATTGTGTTAGTATTAAAATAATTAAGATGATCATAACAAGACGTGCAGAACAGCTAAGAAAACTTATTTAAAAAAATGTGTTGTATAGGTAATAAGTAGGTATAACCAATCTTTAAAAATAAGTACCTAAGATACTTTCAATCCTGGCTCTACCACATTAGGACGTGGTGGAACGATGCTGAATAATTATCTTGGTTAAAGTCGATCGGTGTGCTACCACGCTCTCAGAGAATATTATAATAGAGAGACTTCCGATGGCCCACTGCGCAATCCCATATCCCCTATTCCATCCTAAAGGCTGGCGTTGCTTAGCTCCTGGTGTTGCTTATTTACAAGCGACGGTAACTACTAACTAAATGTAAGTACATTAGGCGCGCCGTCTGTCTGTTTGACAGTTTCCCATTTTTTTTATCGCATATATAAAGCGCGCGATTTGGAATTGTTCTATTTAGCTACCTACTTAACTCAACTGGCTAAATCGTGGATTGCTTCTGGCAAGTGCGATAAGTTTAGTCATTTTTCAGTGCACAAAAAATGTAGTTGGTTTATGACAACACTAGAAGTAGTAATCTTACCAAGTGAATCCAAAAACTCCATTTAGCAAAACGTTATTAATCCGATGCATGTAACGTATCCTGTTTTTAAATTTGAAAGAGTTTATGAAATTTACATCATTAGCCAAATTTCTGTTTAATGTTCTATCCGCGAGAGAAAATAAGATACCGTGTTAGGTTTTATATTCAGTTTTATCTATGGTTTGGTTATGGTTTTGACTTTTTCTTTTCTGCCAAACTTTCTGTTATTATTTCTCAGAGCAAAGAGTACATTGTATATACAAAGATCTCAGAGTGCCATCAAAAATAAATTAACTAGCCACAATTAAGACACAAAAACAAGAAATAACATCTTATTTAAGTACTTACATACACACAATTTAAATTCTAAAACGTAATCTGATTAATTTCTGAATCTTTCTTTTTAACCGACTTCGAAAAAAGGAGGAGGTTCTCAAGTCGTCGGGAACTTTTTTTTTTTGCTTTTTTTATGTATGTTCGCCGATTACTCCGTGATTTATGATCTGATTTACGTGATTATTTTTTGTTCGACGCGGAATAGCTGCCATGTGGTCCCCTAAAAATTTGACATAGTTTGGCCCAGTAGTTTTCATTTTACGAACATTTTTTTGTTCCCGGTTCTTGGGACCTATATTTTTTAAGAAGCGCGGCACCATTCGTAGGTCCACCCATACATAGCTAGACTAGAGTTTTTGAAGTCGGTTTTTTTAAACGAAGTTTTAAATTTTTTTGGTAGATAGGTACTGGCACATTCATAGCAGAATCAAAAACCACAGAGCACATTATATACATATAAAGAAAATAAATATATGACATTGTCAAGACAAGTCTTCTAAGCTCAAGAACTAAATTAATAAATCCAAAAATATATTCACAATGCCTTATCAGTACGGATGCTATCGAGATTTCAACATTGGAACCTTCGCTCGTTGCCCGGGCGGCTGCGACCGACCCATGCCAAGCTGTGGCTTGCCCTGCGTGCAGGGATGCTGTTGTTCGCCAATCGGACCTTGCTATAACTTCCACTGATCAAATAACTTGCGTAGAAATTGCTACAATTATATGATGTTTCATAATTAAACGTAATGACCTGCTTTTGTACGTCTTATTTTTTATAAATATGTGTATATAGTCTGTTCACTCCAAGAACTCGTAAACTAACATATTGATACAACTTAGGCCACGACACAGACAAAATCCACGTACTGTAAAAGCGCATTTTATTACCTGTCGGCATTTGAACTAATTGTAATCCTTTTATGATCGTCTTCTTTTGTTCACTTATTTATTGGCATACGTTTCTAGTTATTGTGGAGAACAGCCTATTGTCTTATTGTACTCGCTTAGTAGCATCATGAGCCATGTGTTGCGGATTATAAGTACAAGGTAATTCTAGGAAATTATGTCGACATTGCCGGGCGAGCACATTTGCATTTGTGAAGTATAAAACGACGGCCTGATGGAGATCAGATGGAGTCAGTTAAGCTACAACTACGATACAGGCGTGACGTGTGTACATTCAGGAATCTAATAGTGACGGATTTTGCGCGTTTTATTGAATTACGACCTTCTGGATTACGTTTTGATTTGTGGCGTTCGGTTATGTTTGTACCTGTATTATACGTGTTTGTGTAGTTCTAATAAACTCTATAATAATTCTAACGGCATTTTAATTCGAGTCCCGCGAACTCGTAACAATATAATTATATACGTCTAAGGCAGTTCTTGAGTTCACGCAGTAAACCGACGTAATAGTTAACAGTTGTACTATATATACATTCACAGCATTAGCTACATAGTAAACGGTAATGAGATCTCATTAATAGGATTAAGGATAGTATGATGAGTTATACAGATCCTAGTTCGCCAGTCCGAATGTTTAGTTGTCTATTAAAACTACGCTGGTTTAAAATGTGCGCAACAGTCGTAGTTGGTACTTTTGATACTCACTCACCCTATAATAACCAAAGCAATTCTCATACTCTCGTCGACGTCCCTTCGTTTATTATTATATTACTAGTATTCCCCGCGACTTCGTCAATATTAGACGGAATAAGGTAATTTCTACGTATCCTAACAACTTGGAATCACTCCCGCTGCAAAAACCCACGTGATTCCCTTGATATATATTTCACAAATTTTGTGACAAAGAATTTGCTACCTGAAAGTATTAACATCGGAATCCGCTTTTTTCCAACCAGGTCACTTAAAACCGCTCCTAAGCGAATTCCCGTGGGGTTCCCTGGATACAAACTGCGGCTGATTTTTAGTCCGGGAATTTACTATCGATCAGTGAAAACTTTATCGAAATCAGCTCGGTAGTTTTGATGTGAATCCTGAACATACAAAAAATCTAAAAAAAACAAAAGATTATACTTTACAATTTTATAATATTATTATAGATATCACAATTCACAACTACAGAAGATAATAAAATGAATTTCATCGCAATAATTTAGTACAACTGTTTAGTATGCTTTAAGGACAACACGTGGGTCCGTATCTCCAACTATATGTTCCGAATGGCCTTCCGCAGGGACCAAAGCAAATTCCACAGCAGGGTCCGGAAAATGGTGCTGGGAAGTCGAGCCCAGCGATCTGGCCGCAGCAAGGTTTGCCTAACACCGGGCAATAAGTCTTCGGAGGAGGGCAATAGTTGGGCATTTTGATTTTATTCAAATATTATTTTTAATTGTTTTTGTCTTTTAAAATATTTTTACAAAATGACTTATAGTTGACAGTCAATGTACTATGTGTTGATTACCAGTATATATATAAGGTACTCTGTGGTGTTGATAGTTAAGATATTTATTTTTCTGACCATAGACTTACATCATCCAGCCTGTATCAAAAATTCAATTAATGAAACCTCTATCCATTTATTATAATTTAATATGCTTATGCAGTCATAATGGTGCGGTTTCATCTGCGATAATGTTACAGATACAGGCCGTATCACGCAGATATGGCAATGGGCTTAATGCGTTATTTGGGTTGCGACATTATTAATTGTGCTAAATATTGAGAAATAACGCAAGCATAATGTATGTACACTAAGATGGCTTTAAATAAGACGCATTCGGCCACAATTATTGTGACGGATACGCATAGCGGAGTTTAAAAACAAATATAGTCTGCCGTCTTAAGAACAACACGATAGAATGTTCTATAAACAAAGTAACACGAAGAGCAGGATAGAGATATAGGACCAGAAAATGTTAAATCGAGATAGTTATGCTCGGGAAGAAAATAGAATAAATACGTAGTTTTCTGGAAATTAGTGACAAAGACGAGAATACTTCTTGGACAAGGATAGACATATAGTTGAGTAACGCAATGGGGATCATTATGGAAACCCGTAGGAATGTATAAACGCGACAAGTTGCGCACCAAAGAGTACATTAATTATATGTTGCGCACGGAGTCAGTCTTGAAGCGAGCGAGTCTCGCAGGAGGAACCAGAACCGCCCTGAAACAAGCTTCGGAGCAAATCACCAATGGGTACACCGTACACCGAGGCTACCCATGGGTCATCGTGAGCGGCGTAAAAGGCGGTGCGGCAAGGTAACTACTTAGTTTCACTTCAAAAGGTAATAATTTATTTCATTTATGTTTCAAACTGCCAGTATTAATTTATACTATGTTTATACTTACATACATACATTACTTCACGCCAGGTCCCTTGCGGGGTAGGCACGAACAACAGAGCGCCATTTAGGCTTATTCTTACACACCTCAATTGCTTCTTTGACATTCATAGTTCTTGTCATGCACGCTCGTCTGTTCTTAAGGCTCCTGACATCACCTTCTGCTAGTACATGATCAATTTGATCATGAAAATCATCATCATCATTCATCAAATGAATGTTTATACTTAATTATATAAAACTCATTGTTGCATTATTTTTATATACAAAAGCCAAATTTGTCATTTTACCGTCTTCTGTTTCTCCTTCATAATAAAAAAAACACAAGTCATATAAAACATTAAGTCAAAATTCTGGTAAAATTGAAAGAATAAAAAAAAAATGCCTGTACGTAATTGCTGTTTAGGCTGCCAGGGCTCGATGAGTGGTCCATGTGGCCCCAAGTCTGGTAGGAACGAATGTCCTGGTAACTACGTTGGACCTTGCTGCGTGCATTCCATGGGCGCCTACTGTTCTTCACCTTGTGGGGATAGGGGTGTTGTACACGGGTATGTAATTTGAAATTAATTCACTCAAGTTTATTATGTGTCGTGATTATCGTGCTTTAAGTCTCCATCTCGTTAGTTACGTAGATTTCAGAAAAGAGCGGGAGCGTACATTCGAACGAATAATCAGTAAAAAATAAGACTGTTACTCAGATATTCAATACCCACCCAACACTCCACCACCACGCTACTTAAAATTCGTGTACCAAACATCTATAGATTTACCAAAATTAAAAATTAAATGTGACGTGAGTCGGCGCTAGTTTGTGTATTCGAAAAATTCTCTACTTTGCACGGGTAACCGTCTCCTACCTCAATGAGCTCATGAACGTTATTATAATACTTCGTCCTAGGAAATGAGAAGGGTATAACAGGTGTACTGTACTATCCACACTGGTAGTCTCTAACGTTCTGGACACTGGACTCAAGCCTAGTCACGACCGAGAGTGATTGGGCGTCGCATGCGGCGTGTCGAGTCATGCTTTTTAACGGATTTTAAAAAGGAGGAGGTTTTCAATTCGTGTGTTTCTTTTTGTGTATGTTCGTTACTTGATTTCTCCGTAATTTGTGGACCGATTAAAAAAAATGTCTTTAATCGAAAGGTTATACTTGGTCCCATTGTCCCGACTTGGTTCCATTGTCACCATGTCAGGATCTGAGGAGAGTGAATTCCAAGGAATTAAAGAAACTCACGAAAATTGTTAACCAACTTTTTTTTAACAAGATATCTCCATCAATTGTAAACCGATTATCAAATTGTATTCTTTACTCAAAAGTGTATATTCGCGAGGTAGTGCATGATCACTAAGTTAGGATCTGATGATTGGATCGGATCCCGTGGATATTGAGAACGCCGTCCTCCTAAATTCCTGGAAAAAAGCTTGTATACGTGTGAAGGTATATTACATTTTCTACAGGCGCTTAATTTTTTTATGCATGTCACGCACATTTCTCCGTCAACTAAGGATCGATTTTGAATGTTTTTTTTCTTTATTCGTAAGTACGTATACTTCCGAGGCGGTTCCATTGTCATCAAGTCTGGATCTGATGATTGGATCGCAGAGAAATCGATTTCCAGAAAAAGGTTGTATACGCGTGCCTGTATTAGATTTTCTACAGGCGCTTAATTTTCTTTGGCATATTACGCGATTTCTTCGTCAATTGTGGACCGATTTTCAAATTGCTTTTTTAACTCAAGAGATGGACCCATAGTCACCAAGGCTGAATCTGATTTGTGGATCGCAAAGAATTCGAGAGCAACCCTTGTTGAAGAGCATATACACGGAAGAGTGAGATGGCAAGTTTGTATACGCGCGCCATTTGTACAATTTATAGAGGTGCTTAGTTATTATTTCTAAAGCTATTAAAGTGTTTGCGTAACTAAAAAGTAAAAAAAAAATGAACATGAACAAAACCGTTGTTGTTGTTGTCTTCTTTTATGTTTTACTTGAGAACGAGTCCAAGATGTTGTAAAAAGAAGTCGTTATATGTTTATTTTTTGGTTTTTAATGTGAAGTCAGCTTACAGCGACAAGTCCGTGAACAGCGCGGTTCGATTCCCGGCTAATTTTGGTAACGTTGTGAGTGACTTGTTATATATTTCACAACTTATAACACAAGTGTCCCTAACCTGCATGGTTTAGCAATATAAAATAAATGTCGGTTGAAAAAAAATTTTCAGGGCTCGCGGTGGTGTGGCTGGCTCATATTACAGTTGTGGTCACGGATGCATCGGCGGTTGCACGAGTGGACTCTGCTCTTCTTGCTGCGGACCTTCTTGTGGTTAAACTGCCGTCCGAACGACTGTGTGTTTCGAGACAATATTAAATTTAAAACATGAAATAAATATTTAATCTTCTGCAATTGTGCTAACTTCACTGCGCTGGATATGTCGACTCACTTCCAAATATAATGTTGCAAATCCCATTTCAGTAGAATTTCAATGCATTTTTCTCAAATCGTGTGCTGCGTGCGCTACTTTACTTCATGCGCTGATTGCATAATTACGGGACGCACATGCTTGTCCTTTTCAATGAAAAACATTTGTTGCCAAGTTGTCCTACGCCTTAACCAGAGCCAGGTTTACTAGCTATAGAATACCGAAGCGCCCTCTTATAGACATGTGGATTTCTTATAAACGACGATTACAAACGATTTGATTACAAGGAGGAAACAGAAAGCTGTTTGCTCCATATGCAAATATACACGTTTAACATTGTATAGATACTCGTAGTGCGTCAAAAGATGTGAAGGAGGGCGTTTGAAATTTTTGAGCGGTCGCCCAACCGCTCTCTGAGCTAACGCCACTACCCCTTACTTAGTTTCAAAACGTCTTAGCCCAGCTTTGCTTTGGATGATACCGACCTCTGTGTAGACACAGTGGAAGTGGCGCGATAGCGTAAACAAGCCCCGGATGGACGGAAAGCATACATAAATATTCTTACTAATGAACTTGGAATAGTACATACAGTATATGCAAGTTCTATAAATTCTCAAAACGGAGAATTGGCTATGATTCTGTAATTAGGGAATGAAGATTCCGCTTACCACGCCACTCCAACTATGATTCGCCACTTAATTTTTTTTTCGACAGTCTTACTTATCTACCATAAAGAAATCATCATTATCCGAGAGTCAATCCGGTTGTCTGTGGATAGTCTGCTTCGAAGCCCAGAATCCGTTTTCCAACTTTTTCTTCTCCACCTCGCGCAGTCCTCAGCATCCCTTGTTGTGAGACCGTTGGTACGCATGTGACCCCGCACGATATCAAACCAACATTTCTTGGGTCTACCCTCTAGGTATCTACTATAAAGTCGCATCTCAAAATATTTTCACTCTTAAATACACTAAATAGTTCTATTAATACACTCATTCGAAACCTACGTAGACTCCTATGGTTATAGTTACGTCTATTTATAGGTAGGTAATTTGCAAACGGGCTACATACATACCTTTTCCCCAATAATTGTTGGCAGAATGTGGGGTACTTGGTGTACGTCAGCTCTGTATTCTTGAATGAATTATTAGAAAACACAGAAATGTCTCTTTACTCGATACGACCAAACGTCAAACCAAAATTATATGCCCCTGCATAATACTAGTTTAAAGTTTTGCCAAACGTCAATTTTATGTCATCAGTTCTTTACTGTAGAACAAGGTAGTACCGGGTGGCGCAATAGAACGTGCATATTGCATCATCTTTTTTCGCGGGGTAGAAAGTGCGCGGGCGGGGGGAGCCTGCATCGTTGGGTAGGCGGGCTCATGGAGTTTTAGTCACTATGAGTCACTTCGACGGGAAGCGTCGCGCATTTTGCGTGCGCGCATTTTACGAGAACTCTCGTTCATACATCGTTACTAGGCGTTTATATTGTTCTGAATATGGACTACGGCAAATTAGTGAAGCTCCGAGTGCTAATTTAATTAAAATATGGGTACAGCGTTTTGAAGAGACTGGTTCGACGTTTAAACCACAAGCAAAAGGTCGTCCAAGAACATCTAGGACCGACGACAATATTGAGAGAGTTATGCAGTCTGTACGAGGAGATCCACAAATGTCTACTCGCAAGAGATCGTCTGTCTTACACTTATCGCGACGAAGTTTGCAACGAATTTTAAACTTGGATCTTAAACTGCATCCTTACAAGCTGCAGTTAACACAAGAATTGAAAGAGTCTGACTTCGGAGCAAGGCTCGCATTTGCTAATGAAATGCTTAATCGATTTTCCAATTTTGACAATATCCTTTTCTCAGATGAGGCCCACTTCCATATCAATGGGTTCGTAAACCGTCAAAATTGTCGTTACTGGAACAGTGAGAATCCCAAACTCAAGCACCAGAAACCACTGCATAGTCCTAAAGTGACAGTATGGGCAGCAATCTCTGGTAGAGGAATAATGGGACCGTTTTTCTTTGAAAATGCGCGGGGGCAAAACGTCCCTGTTAATACCGAACGCTATGTTGCGATGTTGGAAGGTTTTTTGGCTCCAGAGCTTGAAAATTCAAGAATAGTGAATTCTAGGACTTGGTTTCAACAAGACGGAGCTACCTGTCACACATCAAATGACTCCATGGCGGTTGTGAAACAGATGTTCCCTGGCAGACTGATTTCGAAAAGAGGTGATATCCCATGGGCCCCCACGTAGTCCAGACGTGACGCCTCCTGACTTTTTTTTGTGGGGATACCTCAAGAACAAAGTCTACAGCAATAATCCGAAAAACATCGATCAGCTCAAGGAGAATATCCGTGGTGAAATGGCAGCAATTACACCAGCATTACTGAAGAAAGTTTTCAATAACTTCCGTTTGCGATTAGAGGAGTGTCGTCGTAGAGAGGGTCATCATTTAGACGATGTTATTTTTAAAAAATAAACTTCAGTTATTTCTTAATAATACCTCAGTTTTATTTTAACTATACCTTTTGTATTTATTTTTTAATCAATATTTTAAATATGCACGTTCTATTGCGCCACCCTGTACATGATAATGTGACATCATATATTTATGCAGACGTGAAATCAAAGCAACCACACCAAAGTGGCTTCTGCAACTTGATTACCAATTAAAAAAACCGACTTCAAAAACTAAAATGTATAAAATAACTTATTTCTAAAGCTATTATTATTAATATATATTATCTAAAACATCTTAAAGTCGGTGCTTAGTAATTTTCAAAATATAGTAATTTTTATGTTTTACTTTGCACCGACTTCTAGATGTTTTAGATAATAATAATATTTATTAATAATAATAGCTTTAGAAATAAGTTATTTTATACATTTTAGTTTTTGAAGTCGGTTTTTTTAAACGAAGTTTTTGAATTTTATTTGTTACTTTTTAGTGTCTAGCTATGTTTGGGTGGACCCACGAATGGTGCCGCGCTTCTTAAAAAAATAGGTCCCAAGAACCGGGAACAAAAAAATGATCGTAAAATGAAAACTACTGGGCCAAACTATGTCAAATTTTAAGGGTACCACATGGCAGCTATTCCGCGTCGAACAAAAAAAGAATCACGTAAATCGAATCATAAATCTCAGAGTAATCGGTGTACATATGGAACGAAAAGGAAATTTTCTTCATAAAAAATGTTCATAAAATGAAAACTGGCCCAGCAAACTATGTAAAATTTTTAGGGGACCAATTGGAAGCAATTCCGCGTCGAACAAAAAAAAAACACGTAAATCGAATCATAAATCTCAGAGTAATCGGTGTACATATGGAACGGAGTGAAAATTATTTCCATGAAAAATGTTCATAAAATGAAAACTACTGGGCCAAACTATGTAAAATGTTTAGGGGACCAATTGGGAGCTATTCCGCGTCGAATAAAAAAAATAATCACGTAAATCGGATCATAAATCACGGAGTAATCGGCGAACATACATAAAAAAGCAACAACAAAAAACCGACGAATTAAGAACCTACTCCTTTTTTCGAAGTCGGTTAAAAAAATTGAAAACTTATTATATAAAATAACATTATTATATCAGAATATTGTGATCCATCATTTGCACACACTAACAAGTTAACATTTATTGAAGTGAAACTTTTGAAGTGAAACTTCTATATAGAGGGGGTCTTATGGAGTTTTGGCTCACGAAAAGATGTCACAGTCACGTGATGACCGTCACTAATTCTTACATTTTTAAACTTGTGATATCTTTCGAATGGAATGTCCGAATTGAATAATTCAAAAAGTTATATAAAGGTATTGAAGCAGTCTTGAATATAAAGTAATTTATTTTGATAAGGATTAATATCAAGATACAAATAAAAAGCCTTTTCTAGCGGGGGCATTTTAATTAATTTTTTATAATAAAAAAACGCTTATTGTGGCATAACTATAATAGTTAGATATATGTTGTCGCGATAATTTTTGTAAATAATGATGTGTTCTACAAAGTCGTAGTACATTATTTTATTTTATCATCAATAGTTTTCGCAGCGCACGCGATTTTAGGTATTTTTTTTATACCTTGGATTAAATTATTGGAGTTTTAGTAATGATCCCTAATTTTTTTGTAAATATAATATACCCTATGTCACCCGGGAATAGCGTAGCTTCCCAACAGTGAAAGAATTTTTCAAATCGGTTCAGTAATTTCGGAGCCTCTTCATGCAAGCAAAAACCAATCTTATCTTGCCTCTTTATAATATTCGTCTAGATATTCATAAATATATTTATTATAAAATTAATTAGATATTTGCATATTATAAAAAGCGTAAGATTTTGCGCTGGAAGTTGCTTAATAAAATTGGGAGCTGGGTTGCCCTAAAAAGCGTTATATCTAGCTTCGAAAGCGCTAAAGTGGCAGACTTGGTGAGCCGAGCCAAGCGTCGGGGAAGTCCCGCAAACGAGAAAGCGAGCGAGAGAGCGAGCGAGGATATACCTCGTTCTCCGACGACCTCGTCCCTCTAATACCTAAAATCGCATTCTGCGCATCGGAAAGTGGGATGTTCCAATAAGGAAACAAATTAACAACTAGAAAACTTTGCCAACGGTTCAGTTTTTCGAAAGTCACAACGAGGTGAACGACAAAAGTGTTGACAGAAAAAAATTGTCAATACAGACAACATATACATAGGAGTTACATCTGCTCTGTTGGTATTCTCCGCGGTGTGTAAGTATATTTGAAATATTTTTTTGAAATACTTTTTTCTGTCACTAAAAATCATCAAAGCCGCGTGTTCTAATACTTTTTAAACTCGTGATATCTTTCGAATTGAATGTCCGAATTGAATAATTCAAAAAGTTATATAAAGGTATTGAAGCAGTCTTGAATATGAAGTAATTTATTTTGATAAGGATGAATATCAAGATACAAATAAAGTGCCTGTTCTAGCGGCGGCATTTTAATTAATTTTTTGAAATAAAAGGACACTTATTGTGGCATAACTATAATAGTTAGACATATTTTATGCTGTCGCGACACTTTTTGTAGATAATGATGTGTTCTGCAAAGTCGTAGTACATTATTTAATTCTACCATCAATAGTTTTCGCAGTGCTCGCGATTTTAGGTATTTTTTACATCTTGGGTTACGTTATTGGAGTTTTAGTAAGGATCCCTAATTTTTTTTGTAAACATAATATAGCCTATGTCACCCGGGGATTGTGAAGCTTGCCAACAGTGAAAGAATTTTTCAAATCGGTTAAGTAGTTTTGGAGCTTCTTCAATGCAAACAAAGAATTTAATCTTTTCTCTTTATAATATTAGTATAGATATTCATATATATTTATTATAAAATTAATTACATATTTGCATATTATAAAAAGCGCAAGATTTTGCGCTGGAAGTTGTTTAATAAAATTGGGAGCTGGATTGCCCTAAAAAGCGCTATATCTAGCTCCTAAGGCGCTAAATTGGCAGCTCTGGTGAGCAGAGTGCCGGGAAAGTCTCGTAAACGAGAAAGCTAGCGAGAGAGCGAGCGAGGATATACCGCGTCCTCAGACTACCTCATCCCTCTAATACCGAAAATTGCGTTCTGCGCATCGGAAAGTGCGATGTTCCAAGCCGCTATTAATGGAGGCAAATTTAAGTTTGCATCGAACTATAGCTCTGCTCTCCACGTGACAAGGCATCACTGCCTCTATTTGTGGTATGTGTAAAAAAAATATAAATAAATAAATAGAGTTTGTTGAGGAAACAAAAATAACAACAAGAAAACTTTCCCAACTGTTCAGTTTTTCGAAAGTCATAACAAAAGTGTTGACGTAAAAAATGGTCGGTGCGTGGGTAGCGTATTACATACACCATTAAAATGTACTTAACCTAACCAAATCATAATTTGCAGTAAACCTGCGAAAAATCGAAATGTGTGCTGGGACACATATTAGAAGTGGAACTTCAACGGACAAGTGGAAAAACGAATCGCAACGGACAAGTGGAAAAACGAATCGCAACGTACAAGTGGTTTTCAAATTGGACAAGTACATTAACAATCTGCCCGTAAAACTTCATGTTAAAATTTTGTTGCGATTCATTTTATCACTTGTCAGTTGAAGATTTTCCACTTGTCCGTTGCGATTCGTTTTCCACTTGTACGTTGCGATTCGTTTTTCTACTTGTCCGTTGCGATTCGTTTTTCCAATTGTCCGTTGAAGTTTCACTTCTAATATGTGTCCCAGCACACATTTCGATTTTTAAATAATTTTAGAGATAAAAATTGTAAGTCAGTCACACATGCACTTGGTGTTTCGCGATACAGGCTAGTCCGGATCCTACGTAAGCCTTATTTCTGTGTAATTATTGGCAATAAATTGATTTTGATTTGATTTTTTCAAATAAATCACAATAGGAAAACAAAGCAGAAACATGAGTACATATTAACTCTTTATTATTCATGACCCAAATTGGAAACAAATCCGCGGTCACCTACAAATTTATGAACATCCAATAATGATCCTTCGTGACCGATTAAGCCATAACAATGATTTTTACACACTCTTGCCAAAATAAACGGATTAATAAAAGAAAATAGCGCCGCCCGCTGGCTGTCTGCTGTAACCTGGATTTGTTTGAGAAGAGTGGACACCAGAGTTCATGAGTTTTACGCTGAAAGGGGATTTTCGTTCTTGTATTCCGCCCTGTTTCATCGGATGGCCCTGAAAAATCGATCCTATATAAACACTATAAAACAGTGATTTTAAATTAGAGGATTTTTGGTTGCTACATTTTCAAGTGAAAGCAGACTAGCTTAGGATTCACAAAGTTAGAAAACTGCTTAATCCCACTTAGTTGTATAGTTGGCAAACAGGCAGACGCCCTACTCAATGAAACTGGTTACCGTCGCCTTTAGACGCGTGCAAGATCAAAGGCGAAGCCAACGCGATACCAGGTAGGTTAGATGATGATAGGATGAGCTATTGGAACAAACCACAATAGGAAATAAATGATGGGATGGAGGCACAAACTGGAGGAATAGGACAGAGGGAGGGGGAAATGAGCTATGGGAATCTCTCATCGATCATCACACGAAACACGATTAGCTCAAGGTTAAACGTTTCATGACGATCCAATTCATCACATTTTTACCATTTTAGACTTTCGATAACAGTGGTGAACATAGGATATTTTATTTATTTAAGTATTTTCCTAAAGTTTCAATATTTTTGCAGACATTTTTTCGCCAAACTGTAATGCAGTTAGTCGGCAACGTTCTCGTAGATCATATAATTATAACACCAAAGAACACTATATAACTATTGCTTTAATACAAGTTTATGTATATTAGCTTATATTACTCACTTATCTACCTCGAATATGCTTTCCAATATTTGTTAGCGATATCTAAAGAACATATCTTTTTATACGAATCCGAAGTTTACATAAACTCACCAATGGAACTACAACTGGAGGTAGTTTATCAAATGTGTTTCTGAGTCGTCGCCAAGTATCGCATCCTATAGTTTCGGGCTGCAAGTACAAATCTTCTTTATCAGCGAAACGTTCTGTGGAATGGTTGTACGTCGCTGCAAGAATCAAATCTAAACTATCTTCTGGTAAGCTAAGGAAAATAAATAAAAAATTACGACCGTCGTATTACTTAGTACTGATTCGTATTCAATTAAAAATAATGTAAACCAATCATATATATCAATGAAACCAATGTACTATTTTAAATCTAAAGGTACCCATTCACTATTCTGTATGGCAGTCCTTCTAGCTGTCCACCGCGTAATGTAAGAGTACGAAAATGGAGCCTGAATTGTGCCGGGCAACACCGAACAGAATGTCTCCAAGTCTTGAAAACTCCGCCCACTGCAGGGGTGCCTACAGCATAGTGAATGGGTCTTTTTAAGATTTACCTGTTTAACAATATGGCTTAAAGGCCTAGTTGCCTAGCCATTAACATAAAAAAAAATGTTTAACGACAGTTTCGTAATAAGATGCCAAAGATGAAGATGTTTTAAAGTAAACGTATTAACAATGTCTAAAGTAAAGTTAAAGAGAAAACTAACTAGAACGGATGATAAAAGCTTAATCTCCTAACACTGGCCAACGTATGATGAGAGAATAGTCGAATCCCAGCTGGAACTCCATGTTTTTCTTTAGTAGACAACACTATATCTTTTGTAAGGTCTCCCTCTTTCCGCAAATCTGGGAGAAGCCTTTTATTTCTAACTTGTTTGATTCCAGCCATTATTTATCTTATAACTCCAAATTTTTAGTTATGATCCTAGAAATAGAGATGAAAACTAAAATAACAAAACATTGCTATCAATATACTCTTTGATTGCTATGGAAACCATAGATAAAACTCTCATATAAGGGGCGCGTTCCTCCTGTAGCTCACAACGCCCAAAATGCTCCCACATAGCGATCTCGTTCGTTATGGTCGTGAAAAGTAACGCTCGGAAGTGTCCCAAGCACTCACCAATTATACCTATGTAGTTATAGTTATGCTGAAGCATATATTTTTGCAAAATCAACCTTACGCTAATTATATAAAGTTGTTTTTACAACGCAGTGTTCGAAAAGCATTACGACCAACGGTTCTCGATAGGACAAGGATGAGTGGAGACGAACTTTTATATAATTATATATTAATTATGTAATTATTTTTCTTGTGACATTTTTTTTAGTATTTTAAGAGTTTGTTAAATCGTGTTCTAAACACATAATTATACTTTTATTTGAGCGTAAATATTTTTTTGGATAGAACATGTATATATGAATACACCAAATATTAACTGTTATAATCATTTATTTATATTAAAGGTATTTATTATTAAAACATGTGACGTTCACCCCTGATCCAAAGGTCAAGGAATGACATACTCAAGCCGAAGCATTGCGTGGGATATGAAATAAAAGAAGTTATGTATTGGAAATATATAAAATTTATTAAATGAGTAAAATATATAATATTGGCCATTTGGCCATAAATCGTATTAAGCTCACTACCACAAGAGCAGCTGGACATTAACAATCAACACCCCAACTTCAATCAGCAGACAAAACAAGTAAGAGGCTGTAATCAGGCCCGTCATCATGTATGCAACAGCATGACGAGAACTCATTTAAGTAAATCCCCTTTGTCATATAATTAAACTTCCATAACAAATTAATAAATAATTATATTGATTGAAAAAGATTCATCAAAATTTCCCAATAGTTCTCGGCTATAAAGAAATAGTGTTGTTTAATTAAGTTTGAAAAGTCAATATCATATTTAAGAACCCTTAAATAAAATGAAATTTTGAAAAAAACTGAAATTTGCAGCACACATATCGAACACATTAAGAAACGAAAACGAAACACATTAATTTAATGAAGGTACGATACTACTAGTATTTGACAAATTTATTTTTCTGGTTAACGAGTTACTTACCACTACGCGAGGAACAGCCGTTTTACGAATACGGTTTATGCCCTTTGCAGTGACATACACATCTTCGTCCAAAAAATGTTCTGAACAAACGACGCTTGAAATATTCGGCTTAACAATTCTTCACGCCTTTGCTGACTAACAAGTGATCTCCATTCTTTACATCGTATAGGATCACGAGGAAAACTAAAATATAAAAAATACGCTTTTAAGTTTTCAAGAAGTTTTTAATGTGACGTGTTGCGCCAAAGCGACACTCACAGACTACGCGACATTTCTGACATTAGCATGCCGCATGTCGCGAACCCATAAGTTGTCCCATTATTAATCCATATACATTTATAATATTTACGAAAATTTAAAAAAATCGTCAAATTGACTACCTCTTCTCCTATATCAAATTATATAACGTAACCATATTTGTTCAAAACTAAATACAAAAAAGTTCAAAAGTACATAAACTTATTATTAAAAAAATAAACACAACAATAAAAATCGAGTCCATTAACAAGAACAGAGTGATTTTTATTATGCGACCTTGAGTAAAGTTTTTATTCAAATTAAATCAAAATCACATTTTGCTTCCTATATTCAGACATAAAAATAACAAAAACTAATCAATAAACTCTTTTACTTACCGAAAATATGATATCCCATCCTTTTTTAACCTTTTTGACGTAATTTACTTGCAATTTGTGAGAGAACACTTCGGCATTTTTAACGAGTGCACTTAGACGCGGGCGACGCGAGACTATTTGAATTATTATTATTATTATTATTTAATTTATTCATGACCATAGAATCAAAGTCTTTCAGTCGGAAACATGTTAATTAATAGGTCTTCGTATAGTAGCGCAGATGTATTGCAGGCTACAACCGACGCCATTCAATGGAGTTCTTGTGAAAACTCGAAAGATCACATCAAGACTATACAGTTCACATTTCTCACAAAACACATAATTTCTACTCAAAAACTATCAATATCCTGCAACTATTGTTCATTTTAGAGTAATTATACACATTTTTAGAAAATAAAACTGCACAGCACAACGTCTCCTTTCAGTTCCCGCCAAAAACTCAGACTATTTGAAATGAGCGATGAGCGCTCTATTTAGAAAGTTGCGCTCATTGTAGGAGGACGGTTTTGAGGCGTTGTTTGTGCATCTTGGGTTTTTTATATATCAATGCTAATAACATCATTATTTTCGATCATACAGCTCTCACAACGACCCATGTAAAAAGGTGGGTTAAAATGGGCGTTGACATTAATTCTGTTTATTGATTCACATTGAATAAGACATGATTTTCAAATTAATGACAATTCAAATAACATTTGTGTATTTCACAGATCAAAACGTTTTTTTTAATATAATCCGCCTTAGCCTTCTAACCTATATTGCAATAACTATACCGCACCCTAAGAGTCGGCCAAAATTTCGAAATATTGTCTTTGGGTCTTAATTTTTAAAATGACAACATTTACATCGACTTCCGGTCAACTAACAACCCTAACCGGTTGTCTCTGCCACCGCCATATTGAATTCATTCATGGCGTCTCGTCTTGGTTCATGGTTATAAGTGAGGGATAATTTTAGTGATTCCGTTTGAGTTCGTGCTATACATTTTTGATAACAATTTCTTGCAATTACTTAAATACAGTGTATAATTTCACATCAAAATGAGTTACGGAAGGCCACCGCCGCGTATCGATGGCATGGTTTCATTAAAAGTGGACAACCTCACTTACCGAACGACGCCAGAAGATTTGCGTCGTGTGTTTGAAAGATGCGGCGAAGTCGGTGATATTTATATCCCAAGAGATAGATACACAAGAGAAAGCAGAGGATTCGCCTTTGTAAGGTATGTTACCGCTATAATTTTAAAATATTACTATGACGTCAGAATTATGCACCGGTAGTATTATTGGGAGTCCTAATTAAAGTTACTGATCAAACCTAACTAAAATATTAATCTTACTAAACGTTTTAATTATCAGCTAATACTATTTTCTGACCTTTATCTCTCGGTTATCTAGTTTATAACAACATAGTTATAACCTAAAATATTCATGGTATTTGCTCTATATATAAATAGTTATTAAACTGTGCTGTATTTAGATTCTACGACCGCCGTGATGCTGAAGAAGCCCTGGATTCACTGGATGGAAGGATGCTTGATGGCAGGGAGCTTAGAGTACAGATGGCTCGGTACGGGCGTCCATCATCACCATACAGAAGCCGTTACGACCGTCGCCGCAGGTAGGTTACACATGGATCTTTCCCAAATTACGAATTCTTTACAAATATCCTAAAAAAATATTGACATCTAAAAGTGTTGTGTATAAGTGTAAGAATTATTGACTGATCTAATATATTTTATTTTATGGAAGACTGGCTGACCCATGCCTAATTCACTGCGTCTCATTAAAAATAGAAATCGAAAATAGCCTGTTATTTAGAAATAATATAGGTTTCTATTAGTGAGAGAATTTTCAAAATTGGTTCAGTAGTTTAAGAGATTAATTACATCCAGTAAATAAACTCAAAAACTTAATATTTGTATAGATGTTATATTCACATAGTTGTTGTTTGGTTTTACTTTCTTGGTGCATAGTAAATTACTGGTTACTGTACTTATAGTATGTTTTTTAATTGCAAAGACTACATTTTCAAGTGATGAGGATAAATGTAACAATAAATTCTGATATTTTTTTACACTTATGACATCACAAGTAAGTATCATATAACATCAATGCAGTGGTTGTGATGTATTTATAAGTTAATAAAATCTTTCATGGACAATTCCTATAGTGTACTAATCATCTATTAACCCTACTGTTGTTTAAAATTTGACTTGGCTCCATACAAGTAATGTCACATTTCTACTGATGTCCAGACATGTAAATGAATAGTAAGGTACAGGTAAATTAGCTTCATTTTTGTGGTTGTAGTAGTATTTTTATATTTACAGGACTTCTAAACTTGAAATTTAGTTCTAGAAATTGTTTAATATTTATATTTAGTATTAATATTGAACACCTGCCTATAAAAATATAATTATAAAAAAGTATTAGTTTATTTATTAATGTGCTGACAGTACACTATTGCAAATGCAAATAAATTAATAAATCATAATATTTTAATCAATTCAGTAATGAGTGTCCAATATCAATTTCAATTTTATCATCATCAGTAGTTCATGTAAGTACCATAATCAGTTCTATTGATGCCAAATGTGGCTTTAATAGAATGACCCAAGTATAGTCTCTGAGATAAAAAAATATTATAAGTATTTTAAATAAACAAAATAGGGACTCAATTATTTTAATTTCTTTAATTTTTAATAGGTTTGAAAAATTATAGTTTAACATGAAAAATATAAAAAATGTAAATAAACAAAATAGGGACTCAATTATTTTAATTTCTTTAATTAATTTTTAATAGGTATGAAAAATTAACTCGCTCAAACTTGATGGTGATACTTATCACTTTTGATTGGAGTCTTATATTACAATATTAAAAATAATAGAACTATATGTATTGTATACAACTCTTTAAAGAAAAATGTCTTTTATTATAAATAAAATTATTTATTGTAAAAATAAAAAGCCTTCTTAGGTGTAGTGCTTCTTAAGTACCTGTAGCATCATTAAGCAGCACAATGGCCACCCGATACACTGGAATGGTGAGCTGGGACAAAATATTGAAAGCTTACACGTCTATTGAGACATGTGCATTGATGGTGTTGCGATGGTATTTCTTTTAGCAAATCGCGTTCACGGTCTCGTTCACGTGGTCGCTCCAGGTCCCGTTCCCGCTCGCGCAAGCGCTCGTACTCCCGCAGCCGCAGCCGCTCCAGGTCGCGCTCCCGCTCCGATTCGAAGAGCTCGCGCGGCCGCACCCGCTCCCGCAGCCGCTCACGCTCCCGCTCAAGGCATTGAGACACTCAGTAAGTTTTATTTTATACTCACTGACAAGGCTTAGAAACCAGTAAAAAAAAAGCCAAACCCATTACAGCCTAAGTACAAAGGAAGTTTTCTTTTCAGTTTTGTTCTCACTTTAAACACAATCATTTTAGTAACAATGAACAAATTCAAACAGTTTTTGCTGCACACCTTCAAAGTGCAGCCATGTAGTCCAGAAAGTCTTCAATCGCACACAAACATTGAATGTAATAGGGTGATACTTCCCCTTCTCGCAGAATAAAACTAGTTAATTCAGGTGTATATTACATGGATCAATAAGTCCCGGGAGTAACCAAGAAAACACATTTTTTTGTCAAAATTCCACTTTATTCATCAACATAGTCTCCTTCAAGAGCAACACAATCAGTCCAGCGCTTCTCTAACATTTCCTTTCTTGTAGAACGATTCATCTTTGACCTCGAAATAAGCATTCGTTTTGGTTTCGTTACTTCTTCGTTGGAGTAGAATCTCTTTCCTTAGAGCATTTTTTGAGGTCTGCAAACAGGTAGTAGTTGCTGGGGGCCAAATCCAGTGAATATGGTGGATGCAGAAGCAATTCGAAGCCTAATTCTTAGCTCCAAACAGCGCTCGGAATCAACGACAGGTTGTAGTTTTTGATCCGCCGTGAGCAAATGCGGCACCCACTTTGACAACAGCTTCCTCATAGACAAATATTCATGCAAAATAGCTACTCACTGCCGTATGATATCTTTAAGATGTCAGCTATCTCACGCAATTTTAATTTACGGTTTACAAAAACGATTTGGCGCAGTTTTTTGATGGTTTCCGGTTGAACCACCTCATTTGGCTGGCTGGAGCATTCAGCATCTTCAGTGTCTGTACAACCACGTTTAAACTCAGCATACCACCGACAAATGGTTGATTTGATGGAGCAGAGTCCACGTCACACTTTTCAAGCCATTGTTGGGCTTGCATGGTGTTTTTTTTCATCAAAAAGCAATGATAAATCAACAGATGAAATTGTTTCGAGTCCATTGTTTTGGATATATCAAGACTAGCGTCACTTAAATCACTCTAACTCGTGGACCAAAAATCAGAATGTCATTAAATTTTGACAGATATCTTTTGAAGGTTGGTACTCATGAAAAATCATGCAGAACTTTTGTTGGCAACTCCATCTATGTGTCAGTCCTGGAACTTGTTGATCCACTTGTTATAGTCTCTTTAAGATTTACTCTGAATTAAATAGTTTACTTAAAACAGTTCCAAGCCTTGCCCTCTAACATGTACTTTAGTTGTGTAACAAATGGATCAGCATTTAATCACCTATCATCTGACAA
The DNA here is from genome assembly GCA_949752895.1 of Dendrolimus pini. Taxonomy (NCBI): domain Eukaryota; kingdom Metazoa; phylum Arthropoda; class Insecta; order Lepidoptera; family Lasiocampidae; genus Dendrolimus; species Dendrolimus pini. The sequence goes on from OX457136.1 coordinate 17,815,023, forward strand.
TGTTCATGTTTAATGACTTATAAAACCTGTAAATTAGTGTTATACACTTATTGTAGGGGACAGCTACATTTCATTGTAACTTTAACACTAAAACCCAAACTAAATAACATAATGTATTTAGTAAAATATTGTTAGAAGAAACTATTTTTGAAGCTGCAATGTAGTAGGCTGCACATTAGCTCCCTTGATGTTGCGGATGTCCATTGGCGAAAGTAACCAAGAAAGTAAAGGTTTTGTCAATTCATAATCATTGTTTTATTCCTATAAACTTTTGAAATTAAATCTGATCTCAACTGCAGCTGTTTTACCAATTATAAATATGACAAATATTTATTATAATAAATATTGTTTCCTATTACAGAATCTTTCAGTTATTATTTTTTATTTTATTAGTAGTAGTATTATAATTAGGATAGAAACTTACACTTCCACAACAAAATGAAGCTTTCTTACTAGTCCCAATGTTATTAAAATTGTTATTATTTACAGAATGATTAAGAGTACCGATTCGTGAGCCGAAACGCTGAGCTGCATGCCTGAAAAACCTTCGGCCAAGGTACTATTATCATTGCCATCCACAGACTTAACTATGATCAACATAGTGGCAAAACATTCAACGTAACAAATTATTCTTTAAGCCCCCCTAGTTTAGGTTAACAATAACTGTAATTTTTTTTATCAACTTATGTACTATTTGTTCAATTAGAATCCTTCGAGTTAATATAACAACAACTTTAAAATGAAATTATGTTTAACACACTATGGCGTAAATTTTCTTTTAGTTGTTTATATTTTATTTCTAAGTTATTTTTTTTAAACTTGAGTAGTAACTGTGTATTAATAAAAGTGATTACATGCTGCGTAATGTATGTATTTTACAATCTATAACATGTATATTGATTAATGAGTTCAATGTGAGACCACAGTGGTCCTTAGTATATAATTTCAGGTTTAAAATATTGAGAAGATTATGTACCCACCACAGCTATTGGGCTTTAATTTCGGACAACTGCATTTGGTAAATAGCCTAATATGAAAGATGACTCGAGTTCTTAGATTATCTTTTATGTAGACTTACTGACAAATTTATTTTGTCTTACGTGAAATTGGATTATTCAGCAACAAAGAGTTTTGTTACACATAATAAAATGATTAAAATTGTATTCTTATGTTATCGAGGATGAAGTGCCAATGGTTCCATTAATTAATTATTTGATAGACTTGTTCTTTATAACCCTTAATTGAGGGCATCTTCATATATTTCAGCTACAAATGACACGATTAGTAACTTTAAAAATATTTCCATGTTTAATTTAATAGCTCATGGCGTTCATCCCCACTTAAGTCACTACATTCATGTGTATCCTACTATTCTTATAAACTTTTCTCTTAAGCACCTTAGAGATTTAGAGTGGGTGGTGCCTAGGAAAAGTTTTCGCAAAGGGTTCACAAAGTGTCATTTTACACATGATTCTGGCTGAATGCACAAACCGTGCCAAGCCATTATTGAACAAGAAGTGTCACAAGCAGCACATGGAAATAGTAACACCTCCAGTGCTGCGAATGTCGATAGGCACAGTGTTACGCACTTCATCATGTGAGCGGAGACTTGCTTGCTGTTCTTTGACAATGAAATTTACTATTTGGTTCAAGATATACAGTGTTATTCATAAACATTGATTAATTTTTAAGCAATACCTTAAAAAGTTGATTGGTTAAAATTGTATTTATAAACACTATTTAGACTTAATTAATAACCGTTTTAACTCTCTTAAGTAACAAAATGGCGGACAGAACTATTGTTGCGTTTAAAAGCTGATGTTTGATTTTGTGAAGATTGAGACTAAAAAGGATTTTTTGATTTCAGTGACGATTTACACATTATTCTGCCAATCTAAGGTTTACAAATAAAGGTTGGACGCTATGATGCAGTATGACGGCAATAGATTAAGAAAAAAGTGCAAGTTTATAAGGAAAATATGATTTGTCATTTTTTCATAACTACGAAAATCATTGCATAAATTGCTTCTCAAACTCACTGCAGTATAGTGGCTCCATTTAGTTACTTAAAAAAAAATTAAGTATTATTAATATTTACAGCAATATGAAATAGGATCACAATGATCGTCAACCTAGCTTGAATAATAAATAACACCATGGAGTACATTAATATAATAAGAGATAACACTATATTAATCAAAATGTACTCTTTTCATTGCTAATAAAACGTCAGCCGACAATCACATTCTATCAAAAATTTGGTAGAGTAAAAAAGTTAAGTAGTATTTGTTAAGCAATGTAATTTTTTTTTAATACTGTTTAAGGGTACCTACATAAGTTGCTTAGTTAACTAATGTTTCGAACATTAATTAACAAATTTTTATGAATAATACTGATAATTTCTAAATAGTTATGAGCATAATAGTAGAATTTAATCATTTATATTATAGATAGTTACTAATATGTCAAAACTACCATGAAACAAATTTTAATAATTACCCTATAAAAGAATTTTGCACTTAAAATGTTTGTTTTGCCAATCAAAAGATATTTGACACATCCATCCTCGATACGGATTTTTAAACTTACTATTCTTGTTGACACCGTTGGAGATTAAATATCTGCCCTTATAAATAGGAATAGTGGTCTAGCTAGATTCTACTTATATCCACTAATGATTTGAGGCTTGAAATAAACATTCTGCTAAATACAGATTATGTGACATAACTTCATTATCTACTGTATGAGCAGGAGACTAGTAAAAAATCACTCACTCGGCCTCTAGGAGAGGGATTTTTTACTACAACTTCAGCTCTAATGATTGCAAATTATGAGGCCAGATATTTAACTAATATTATTTTTATATTATGTCTGGAAAAATATAAATTACAATCGCTTTGATTATGGAGTGATTTTGGAAGCGTGACCAGAACAAAATTTAACATTTTGTGAGTGAATATAGGCAAATATTATCAGTACTCTTAAAATTCTTGTTGTGCTTAAAACAGGTCAATTCTATCTGTTATAAATACAAGCTCAGTTCTGTTACATTTCATTATTATGGTTCTACTGATATTGTGGTCTTGTCATCAAAATCACTCCGTGCCAAAGCCCTTTATGATGATAAAAACTAACAGCGATGTTGATATGCTCAGGGCGTGTGGAGTGCGCGTGGAGCGAGCCCGTTGGCGGGAAGGGTGTGTGTGTTTGCCGTTTGCTGACAACTGCTGAATTGCTGTTGTTGCCGTACTAAAGTTATGAGTAAACTTTTATTACTATTGACAAAACAGCAACACCCCATTTAAGTATAACTTTAAGTAATTTTCAATATTAGCTTTGTACAGTTGTCAAACTTCAGCCATATCGTGAGCTGTTAGGGAAGTTCTTTAAGTAACTTTAATCAAAGTATATGTTGATTCAGACACATTTTCTTTGTATTTTAATTTACAATTCCACATTGTCTTATTTCAAGACAGGTAATCAATAGTTTGACTTGATATGAGAAAATGAGCTAGACTTCTTTAATGCGAAATTTATTTACTTTAAATAACACGCTCTCGCAGAGATGATATCTTGGATATTTTTTTATACCAACATTACACACATTACACGTAGAATATAACATGTTGATGTTGAAAATGACTATTAATGAAGGCGTAAGTCATCAGATGGGGTTCGGCAGAGCGGCAGACTACGTTCTAACGTGTGCGTTTGTTTGGCAGGCCGGTGCTGCTTGCTGGCCTGTTTGCTGTGGCAGTATCCTGTGCTGATTGCTGTGATTTCCAGATACACATACTTCTAGATTTATATGCCACGTGACCACACCCCTCTGCTAAGCGGCCTGAAACTTCACCTAGTTATCTTTTAACTGCATGATTTCGTTTTATTATTGTAAAAGAAAGGTTTAGTATCTAAACCTCTTTTTTACAATAACATACAAACAAGAAGGAAGATTCTTCTATGGACAACGGGCGCCGAATTATGTGCAGGTGTTTCTTTTTCCGTCAATAAATAGATTATAATAAATCGTCTTTTTCTTGTTTGGTTACAACAAAACTTAAATGTAGCAAAAGCCTGGTCTGGATGTATTCATATTTTATTAATTATGACTTCATAAAAGGTGTAAGTGAGGCTATATATGCTATTGCATATAGAATAATGCTCAAAAGGGTACATGGAAATCTCTGAAAAATCTGTGCTTTTAGCAGCATCTAATGATTTCTGCTCAGCAGAATTACTAAGAAATAAAATTGAAGTGTGTAATATAAAAATAAAATATTTCGGCTAATCTTTGGAACCACTGGATCGATTTTGACGGGACTAACAGATGGCCGATGTTACAAGGAGTAACTTGGGCTACTTTCCACGGAAAAAGTTCACGCGGATGAAGTCACGGGTAACAACTACAGGTAATATACAACGGCCTGCTCTGGGGCCGATCCCAGACACCCAGACCATAGTAACAACGGAGAAAATACGTTTTCCGAATACTATACCAGAAATTGAACCCGAAGCCTCTGCGTTGCAGTGGGGTAGGCCAGCAAAGGCTTAGCCCGCTCAACCACAGGTTATTATAACCACTAACTATATACGTATGGTACAATCTGAAAGCATTTACGTATTCTGACCAAGACTTCGCGCAAATGGGTCACCCAGCGAATAAAATCCGTTGATTCAAAGTTTTGTTCAGGGCAAGATTGAAAATATTCTTTTCTATGCATGTTTCAAATTTCCGAACGACTATATTCTGTCAACGTAAGGAGCTAACGTAAAAAAATTAGGGATGTCATGTACAGAATATATCGAGTTCTTTCTTTGTAATAAATCGAATGATATTTCCGAAGCACCAAAAAAAGGCGTTATTGATAAATTATACGTGTCTGTGCGAAAAGAAAACCATCACAAGATTTAGGCACAGCTATGCTTAAACATAGTATATTTTATAAAATTAAAAAAATCTTGATATTAAAAAGTCTTAACCCTTTACTGTACAGTGTGTCTATAAAGTCGTGACGTTAATGTTTGAAGAACTAACAATAATCATGTGTCTGGCAACACCAAACACCAGTACATCTGTTGTCAATGCTGTCATCGAGTTTGATTTGCAGAAAAGTTTTCCTTCTAAATTATTTATTGTTATTATTAAACTACAATAAATTAAGACAAAACTACGCAGAAAGGTTGAAAAATTGAGTAAAGTAAATAGGAGTGGGATGCGGGAAGTGATTTTCAAAGTTTTCCAGCAATGTTTAGCGGAGTACGAAGCTGGACGAATTTTGTGTGATTTGGACGATATTTATGGACGAACAGCATCTATGACTGGTATGTAATCGTGTTATTGTTTGTTTTTAATCTGCCTGAAGTTAAAATTTACTGAATTTACGGTTTGGAGAGCGAAAAAAGGCATTGTTTACATTGCAGATTTATAGGTTAGATTGACATTGTAAGTAGGTCATAATTAAAGTACGACCATAATTTTTGATACATAGCGATGATACAACTCAGTCCATTCAGTTTTTCTATCAATTATGAATTTGAATTTATTGCTTTATGTCAATAAGTTACTATTCCATTCGTTTATGTACATTCCTTTTTACTACTTATGTTGTTTATTCTATTTTTACTTCTTTTTTCAGTAAAATCGGTCAATAACGTTAGGCGGATAGTCAACGAAGGTCTTAAAAAAAGGTTTGAAACTCCCGGGAAACACGGGAAGGCCGGCCAAAGAAAGAAATGGTTGATTTTTAATATTTGTGCACTGCGGCAAAGAATCCAGTTCTTTTACACAGTGCAGAAAGAGATAATATTTTTTGTCTTTAGTTGCATGTTTTTGTGTGTATGTGTAAAAAGGCAACATTTAGCATACCAAATTTATTGAATGGTACAGTAGGATGCACAATCAATGGAACCTTTTGATATTTCAGGTACCGACGCTCAGAAAATTGCAGGTGATCGCCAGAATGGACCTGGACTTTGATTGTAGTCTTGAAGTTCTCCATAAAATTTTAAGAGCAATAGGGTTTAGCTACAAGAAATGCCATAATGTAATAGAACCTAGCCCCATCTATGCCATTAATGAACTTTTAGGAGAATATGATCACACAGTGGTACGGCTTCCGCCGTATCACTGTGATTTAAACCCTATTAAGCTTATTTGGGCTAACCTGAAATAAAAAGTAGCAGCACGAAATGTTGGGTCATGTGACGTGAAGCAGCTTACTGAAGAGGCCTTCAACAGCATCACACCTGAGATATGGAAAAACTGCTGTCATCACGTCGAGACGCTGGAAAAATAGTACTACGAGCGAGGACATCGCCTGTATCAAGACACAGACGAATTGATTATTCGCTTAGGCAATGATAGCAGCAATGATGACAGCAGCTGCTGTAGTGATGACAGCGCTGCTGATGAAAGTGGCAATAAAATATTCCTTGATGTTGAATATATGGAATCTGATGATGTGTCAGATGAGAGAGAGTGATTAATTATTTTTTAACTATAATTATTTTATTTTGATTCTGTAAAAAATATGTATATGTATAACTAATGTGTCTTATCACGTTGGGGTCGGCATTCAATCTAACCAGATACGGCCAAACATCAGTATTTTACACGAAGTGCTGCCTTCTGAACTCCACAACCCAGAACGAGGCTATACTATGTTCAATGGTTAGACCAAACGTAAGAGATTTTTGGCTACTGGGACTCTGACTACCCGTAAGTTACGGGTAGGTTAAAATCGTTAGGGTCGTAACGATTGTCAAAGATGTTCCAAATCCTCTCCGAGGCACGGAGGGAACTCAAGATGTTAAGGCCACCCATCCCAGACCAAACACGGCAAGCGTTGCTTAACCTTGATAACGACGGATCTTTCTGGCCGTAACTGTTCCACGAGCTCCTCGTACTTATATGTATATATATTATTATTACCTCATACATATTATATTACTTAAATGATCTATTAGTATCAAAATCGTTTTGTCACACTATAAAGAGTTGCTACATGCACGACAGCAGCGCCATCATTTATTTTCACCACTTAATAGACAGACTGTAGTAGAGTATAATGTTATCGAATTTAGTCACAATAATTATTGTTGGATTGCTATATAAGACTCATTATGTTGTTTCCATTTCTGTAATACAATTAAACACCGCAACGGCCCCCTTTGCCTTTGACTCTTAACATGATTGTCCCTATTAAAATCCAATAAACTGGGGAAGTCGTGGTAGCGTAATAGCTAGCGTACGCGTCCCAATTTCAAAAGACGTAGCGATAGATCCTGGCCGAAACGCATGCAATACTTAGGCAGTTTCCTATTCAAAAATACCACATACTATCAACGGTGAAGGAAAATATCGTGATGAACCTACACATCGAGGTAACCCATGTGTTAAACCTGCCAAGCTACCTTGGACAAGCATGGCGAGTATATTGTCCGTTCCCCCGATACCCCCTAAAAAATAATGAGACCAAATTAAGGTAAACAATACAATGCCCTAAATTTGTTTTAAAACTTTAATTAAATAAAATACATCTATGTTTGCCGATTTGGCTCCAACGCTACTAACGTTTACGGTTAAGCATTGAAAACAATCGATGAGTATAATTAGTTCCGATTAATTGATAAGGAAATATCGTTGTAAAACCATCGATTACCGGATAACGTTACCTAAAGCAAAATGTCAATGTCAGCTACTTTATAATAAACCAACGTGTGGTTGTAAATTTATAAAATTTGTTTATTTAAATAAAGCGTATATAATTTTATGGAAATGTCTTCATCTTTCTTTTTAAAAGGTAAATCTAGACAAATACAAAAGAGAAAAGGTGAAAAATTAAAAAGAAAACTCAAGAAGCAAGCTGGACCTAACCTCGAAAATGGTCATGAATCTTCTGAAAGTGATTTGGATATCAAAAAGTTTTCTGATATGGAAGAACCTGAAAGTGACAACGAGACTGCAGAAGAAAAGAAATTACGGTTAGCGAAGAAATACTTACAGGAAATTGAGAAAGAAGAGGCAAAACGTGCGGAAGATAAGGAGATTGATGATGCAGTTGAGAAGCGATTACAGAAAGACTATTTGGAGCAGAAAGGTAAACTACGTATTGAGCTAGCGGATAAATATCTTACGCCAAATGAAACTGATATAAGATTTGTCCGTGTGAGAGAACACAAATTAACCCTCACTTGTGTGTGCATCAGCAACGATAGCAGCTTAGCCTTTACAGGTAGTAAATGTGGAACAATAATCAAATGGAGCATTAAGGAAAAAAAGAAACTCGGTTGTTTAACTTACAAATCTCATTCCAAATTATTAAAAGGCAGTATTACATCAGTGGCCATATCTACAGATTCTAAATACTTAGTCTCATCTGATGAGTCAACAGAAATTAAGGTTTGGGATCCAAGTACTTTAAAACACTTGCACACTTTTAGAGGTCATAAAGACATGGTTACTGGTCTTGTTTTTAGAAAAAATACACACCAGTTGTACTCGTCAAGTAAAGACCGATCAGTCAAAATTTGGTCTTTAGATGAAATGGCTTATGTAGAAACTTTATTCGGACATCAATCACCGATAACCTCAATAGATGCTTTAACTAGGGAAAGAGCGATCACATCTGGAGGCCGAGATACATCTATTAGAATATGGAAGATTGTAGAAGAGTCACAACTTATATTCAATGGCCCTGTTGGAAGTCTTGATGAAGTGAAACTATTAGACGAAGAACATTTTGTTTCAGGCAGTGATAATGGTTCACTATGTGTGTGGAGTGTGTTGAAGAAAAAGCCCCTTTGCACAGTTCCAGAGGCACATGGATCAGAGAATGAAGTACCAAGGTGGATCACAAGTTTAGGAACACTATTGAACTCTGATGTTTTTGCATCAGGTTCTTATGACAATTTTGTTAGGGTGTGGAAAGTGACTGATGCATACAGAAAAGTTTTGCCTCTATTTAGTTTAGAAATTAGTGGTTTTGTTAATGGTATACAGTTTACAGGAGATGGTAGACAGTTATATGCAGCAGTTGGTCAGGAGCATAAGTCTGGAAGATGGTTCAAATTAGGAAGTGTTAAAAATGGACTTTTTATTGTTAATCTAAATATTAAAACGTAGCATTTTTTTAAAATAAATCAATCTATTTCAAAATAATTTTGTGAATTCTCTGGGTTTTATGAAAGTTATTTATGTATGTATTATTGAACAGCAGAATGAATAAGAAATACTTTAGAAAACTAAAGTTTCTTTTATGTAATTTAACTGATATTTTCTTTACCATCAGCACATGGCAATTATATCAACACACATTTTAGGTCAAACAATCACCTAAGTGGTGAATGCTTTCCATCTTGTATATTAAATACCTTTTAGTTTTGGAATGTGAGTTCACTACCTAATACAGTGCCATGGTTTCTTATTTTGATGACCATGAAAAAAAATTCTTTATAACCTTATTATTTATTTATTTTACAAATTATAACTAGAACACATTAACAAACACTTAACCTACTAAGGTATTGGCTCCTCTTAATTGCAGGTAGCCTGCTGTAATGTCCATTGGTAAACTTCTCACTGTTGCAAATTCTTCAGCATTACTATAAAAAAGTTTTGAATGCCGATCTACGTATGGTGCTAGAAGTCCAGATATGTCGGAATATTTTTTCGTGGGTTTGAACGTCGGTGGCGCATTTATTGAATAATCTGAAAAGTAAGGTTATGTTTACTAAAAATCACATTAATATCTATAAAATCAGACAAGCTCTCCGAACATTACATAAAACAGCTTCATTGGGCCATTGTAAAGCTCGTTCAGCAGTTAATATTTGCTTCAAAGACCTCCACATTCGCTTTTTACAGCCACTTTTAACTATAAATTTGTTTTCTATTTTGAAAGGGTATGACCTCTCTGATTCACCAGTCATGTTAAGAACAAGAATCAAGATTTATGAAGTACTAATCTAACTTCCAAATAATGTTTAAAAAAATCTCATGACCCTTTTTACTGTAAAAGAATTTGATAAAACAAACAATACATAAATTCCTTGATAAACAATTTAGTTGTTGTTGTTTTTCAAATTTGCCACAAAGGCAGGCAAAGGACTTAGTCCATACAGCCCCAAAAACAATTTGGACTTTGAAGTTTAATAAGTTTTTGTTTTGGATTTTATGGCTAGGTTTTTAGACCTTTAAGCAAACTTTTGGATGATCAAAAACGCTCCGGCTGCCATTTGAGATACTAACTAACCGCGGTCGTTATGGTCGTGGCGAAACTGTCCTATGTCATAATTCTCGATCACACAACACTCACAAATCTACTTTTTGGTAATAATTTTAGTTCTTTGTTTTTTATAAGTATAATACTTTGAACAGGAAAGGTCGATAAAATGTATGTAACGATTGTCTTACGTGAAATTTCACAGAGCGATTTATTTTATATCAGTTCTATTTAACCGGTGAACAGTGAAATATGCTATCACTAGCCCTTTGTCAATTTGTCATCATTGAGCGTTGATGTCTCCAAAATAATAATAGCAGCAACTCAGCAAGTTATCTCTGGCTTAAAGGCCTAGTTGCCAAGCCATAAATAATAAAAAAAGCAAGTTGTCTTGTCGAAGTGAGGTTATTTCGCGTGTATTGTGAAGTAATGTGTTAAATTATCAAAATATCATGGATATTGTCAACGAAATATTAGAAAAGGAACAGAAAAAAGCGGAGAAGTACAAACCGATCACAGTTGAAAAGCATTTAGAATTAGAGTTCGACATTGGCACATTACTTGCGTGTGACACAAATGATTTGGATACGAAGTTGCTAAAGTGAGTTTTTTACATTTTATTTGATAGAAAATATATGTTTTCTAGCGTTTATTGAGTAATTTATTTTAACAACAGTTCAGATAAGGATGTATATCTTCAATCATTGACACGCGACAACACACAACTGCTGCTTAATAAAGTATGGGAACTAGCTACTGAGAGGATAGAAGAGGCGATTGTTGTGCGTCTGCCGCAACCCACGACTGTATTACCGAGAGCCAAGCCCGTACCTAAGCCTAAACCGTTGACCAAATGGCAGGAATTCGCCAAAACAAAGGGTATAACTAAGAAAAAGAAGGATAAGTTGCAATGGGATGAACAGTTGCAGAAATGGGTGCCTCTTTTTGGGTATGTACTTATGATTTCGTTGATTTAGTAAGAAATGTATATCAGAGCAACCTCTAGTCAAATGTGTATTTAAATGAAATAAAGAAAAAGGATAACAGATTGTATCAAAATTTTAAAATTACTATTTCACTTTTATATTTATTTTAGTCTATGACTAAGAGGTAGTTAAGAATACATTAAAATCAAATAATAATAATAATAACAGGAGTATTAAATAAAAATTTAGAAGTTGCACATAGAAGTACTACAACACTGTACTTAATGACATTACCTGATTAATGCTGAATTTATATCTCCAAATATTCATAGAGTCATATTTTTCTGTATATTAAATGTATTCTATGTTATCAAATTTTCAAATGGTATTTTTGTACTTATAAAACGGTCATTTAAAAATGGTAGAATACTAGTAACTAATCATAATTTATGTTTACAAAAACTATTTATTAATAATTAGCTTTATAATCAAATTTACAGATTTAAAAAGTCAGCAGCTGAGAAAGAGAAGAATTGGTTGATAGAAGTGCCACAGAATGTGGACCCTATGACAGATATGTATGAGAAAAAAGCTAGTGAAAAGTCTGAAAAAGTGGCCAAGAATGAGTTACAGCGGCTGAAGAATATTGCTAGAGCTAAAAAAGTAAAAATACCTAGGGTTGGGTTGCCAGTAACTTCAGATAAAGCATCCGCTACACAGGTAACTTCTTATGTAAAATTTATTTAAGTGTATAAAAGCTGTATGGATAAGAGGATTGGCACAGTTAAGCAGTTATGTACTTTAATTGAATTGCTGATGGTTTTAAAATTAAGTTTGTAAGTATAAACATATAGATTTAAGCACACTAAACAAAAAAAACATATGGCAAAATTGTACTAGTGGAGAACCTCTCCACCTACCTCTGCATAAAATATAATGGTGAATATTAATTATGTAGAAAATAAATATGTTTAACAAAGGCTCATTATTCTTGATATGCATAGTAAATGATTTAATGTGTATGTTAAGTAATGCAAGTTGTCAGGAGAGATGCAAATTGTTGAACCATAAGTATGTGCTTAGTGCATGTCTACTCACTTAAGATGAAAATAGTAAAATTTACAACAATAAAATATCAATTAAAATTAAATTTTATTTATATAATTTTCACTGCTAGTTTATTTCTTGCCTGTGAATATCGGATATGATATATATCTATAGAGATATTTATCTCAATCAAATGACTGATATATTATGTATTAATCTAAAATAAATATTGTCTAAATCTAAGTCATTGTAGTTTAATGGCTAACACACCTGCATTTAACTCCAATAACATGGGTTTGAATTCTAGAATGCATGGATGCCACACCTCGAGAAAGTTTTTGATCATATATTTTTACAAGCCTAATACTACTATTTTATAGGCCTACTACCAACAGTGGGGTGCAATTGGCTGAAAACTATGTATGTTGTTAAAATGCATATACCATACTTTCCCTAGAAAAATCGCGAGGTTCAGTAGTGCGATGTTTATGTGCTGAATTATTATACAAATATTTTCTCATCAATATATTCTTTGTATATAATTTCAGTTAGCCACAGCAGCGACTGTGGCAAAAGCATCTACAGCATCACTTGGCAAGTTCCAAAACAAATTGCCCAAAGAGAAAGAAGCAAGAGGCAAGGGTGTCCATGAGTTAATACCAGGGAAGGAGCGAAAACGCAAGGCACCTGTGCCCACACCCGCTGCTGAGAAAGAGAGTAACTTGAGTTTAATTGATACTATATTGAATAAGAGGCCCAAAATTGATATGGATAAGGCTGTCGCTAAACATATAAACAATGAGCAAGTGCAGTAAGTAATTTCTTTAATGTTATATTTTGTACTATGTAATTTTTTATTTTTTTTAGATAAATATGAACAAAAAGAATTTTTATAGACATGATACTGGAGAGTCTGTTGCTGCTTTTCCATAAACAGTGATAACATATTGTAAAACAGTGAACATAGAATGGAAATTAAATTTAAATTTTACCTTGAAAAAATGTTCACCAGTGGAACTTATTTTGAATAAAAACCTGAATTTGAAAATATTTTATTACACTTAAAATCACGTTTTTCTATACATTTATTGCTTTTTTTAAGAAAAAATATACTATATATATACTTTACTTTTTAAACATACTTTAAAGGTACTGTGACATTTGATTGACAATACATAATATTAGTCCATAATGTCCCACAACTGGGCTTGTGTGCCTTCCCATTCTAGTTACAGTAAAATAGCAGCTTATTTAAACACTACTTCATTTTTTTTTTTCATCTGTTCATCCTAGGGTTTTGTTGATATAGAAAATGTATTTGAGACTTGCTGTATTTATTTTATTATTGTCAGGTGTGGGGGCAGGTATTGCCCTAAATGAAAACACCTCTGAGCAAGTTGACTGTATTTACGGGGGTGAGGTCAGCGGGGTGATTCTGTCCGCAACAATTATAGTTTATAAATTCAAATATACTTATTGTCTGAACAACTTAGTATAAGTCAAACTAAATTATCATTCTTCTTTAGCAATGGCTGAATGAAGCAAGTCTGTATCTAAAACTGCATACAGATATTTTATTACTAAAGCACATAGTGTTCTGTAATAACACTGGACAATATCCTCTTTTTTAAATTTCAGACGATCTGAAGAAAAGAAAGGCATAAAACCTTCCAAAGGCAAAGGTAAGGGCAAAGGAAATGCGACAAACTTCACAGCCAAGAAGCCGAAAGCCGGCAAAGGAAAGAGGGCGCCCAGCAAAAAGAATAATGGGCGCAAAAGGAGATAGACATAATTTGAATTGTAATTATCATATTTATAAATATAAAGTATGTATGTAATATGTAATGTATCTGGTTGTTTTAATTTATAAATCCTTATATCAATTTAAATATTACAGTATTATTGGCAATTATTCCATTAAATAATAACTGTATCACTGCTGGGCTCGGGCCTCCCACTGTAGGGGAATGGACAGTATACCCGCCACGCTTGTCCAAGGCGGCTTGGCAGGTTTGACACATCGGTTATCTTGATGTGCAGGTTGCATCACGATGTTTTCCTGCACCATTGTTAGTGCATGGTAATTGTAACAACAATATGCACATTACGTCAAAAAACTGCCTAAGTGGTACACACATTCTTATTTATTCTATTATTACTATAAAAATGTAAAAGTTTTGTCATTTGTTCTTGAGGACCTTAGCAATGAATATTTTATCACAAATCTTGCGCTGGTTACTGTTCGCTAGTGGTTAGCGAAGCTAAATTATGGCTTTAGTTAATAGCATATGAACATCTATAACCAGGGTTTTCGGCGCGGGTCAAACCTTGTTTCAACTTCGAAAAATTTACCAAGGGCCGACGTTTCGATCTTCAGATAAAAGTTATTCATTGAAAAAAATACAAACTGAATAAATCCAAAATTACAGTCCCGTGAATAAAACGGTTGAACTATTTCACTTTTACATTCAGTCAAGTTATAATTTATTGGATGAATAACTGTAGAATAAGAATAATAGAAACTGTTATCAGATGATTGAAAAATCGGCCCTTAATTTTATAGCTGAACCTCTAGTTTTTAGGATGAAAATTATCCTACCTCCATTCTCGATATTGCGACTTCATATTAATTATTATATATCAAATTTCAACATAAACGCTCGAGTAGTTTTTCGTGGAAGATAGATAAATCAAAATAACAGATTTAAACTTTAAAATATTTATTTTCCTTAACAAGTTATTTTTGACTAGCAATCACTTCAAGATCCAATCATATTGCATACCTAATGACTGGCGCAAACCAACCTCTATCCCTGCAGCTAGTTTAATTAAAACAACGATAAATTCTTCTTAAATAATGATTACATATACTACTACTATATTTCGAGCTACGTTATTGAGAGAGATTTACAGTCCACTTTTGATTAATTCGATTTAACATGTACATTAAATGTTAAGAAATAATAGCCCGCGCTCGAGTCTGATAATGCCAATTAACCATTAAGAGTACCTAACAATTTTAATTTCAAGTGTTTATTCAAATAAGTTTCATCGGAAAACGCTTTTGAAGGTCTTACATATGTTAAAATTTACTTTCTATTCTATGTACACCACTTCGCAATGTGTTATCGATGTTGAAAAGAAGCGGCCAAGTTTTATTTCATTCTATGACGTTTGTATTTTGCGAAGTAAATAACATTTTTTTGCTGTGTATCTGTATAATAAATATTTATCATAATTGCTTACTTATTATAATGGAAGAGTCCTATGAAATAAACTAATATAGAAATACGTCGAGACGCCAGTAAACAATAACATTATTGCATTCAAATAACGTGACAATAGGCTATTTATTATAAACCTTGCAATAATGAGTTATTATTTTATATATTTTTTGTAACAAATTAACTATAAATCTCTCTCAATTCGGACATTTCACATACACCAAGGAGAAGGTATAATACTGTATAATCAAGAACGTCTAAAATGACTACACAATTCTCTACATGCAACCACTATAAAGCTGTTATTGGAAGCGAATGACTATTATGGACTTTTATATTACATTGCTGTAACATTATTACTTTTATACACTAATTTTATTAGGACCGAAATGTCTAATATTTATGGACGTTATGTTTTTGTACATTGTTATACCTATTTTTTTAAATTAAAAATTGAAATTACTATGAAGAAATCAATGTAGCGACGTATCTAGTTGTCTGCCTCGGGAGACATCAAACAGATTACAAAATAAATTTTAGAAAGCACCTACGATTTTAACTCCGGTAGCAATCAAAGTTATTATATAAAAACAATAAATTACTTGCAAAAGTACAATCTTCTGGCATGAGTGGCTGTTTAAAAAATTCTGCAAACATCTCTTTCATAATTTCATTTTATCCGTGCAGGAACGGAGAAAGAATACAATTTCCAGCGTTGGGGCGGCCTGTTGTAAGAGGCGACAAAACAACCCACAGCCAGATGGTAGGGTATTATATATATGCTCGACTGGATGGCGACCACCCCTGGTCTAGAGTATGCCGCCATAACAACCTTGTGTTGTGTTCCGGCATTAGTAACCAGGATCCAGTCCCTCTTAAGAGAACAGTAGCGCATTTGTAGCACCTTTGGTGTCGCAAATGTCCATAGGCGATGGTAACCGCTTTCCATCAAGTGGGCCGTCTGCCTGCCGGCTGATCTCCTGCAATAAAAATAAAAAAATAAAATGAGTATTATATAAAAAAGAAATGACAAAATTAATTATCGGCTAGCAAGTTCATGTAATACTTCTATGGTCCGCGCATACATTATACTGCTATACTATAGACGTAGTATGATAGTAGGGGTCAAAAGAAGTTTCCGAGCTTAATAGAAGAACCAATTTAGCAACTAGTTAAAACTTAAACCCTCAAACTTCTTACTACGCCTGCTATCTTGCGTGCATAGTTGCCCGGGAACATGGAAGTATCACATACTTAGTGCCCTAATAAATGTTTTATGCCAAACAACAATATTGCACGTGGGTTACACTGCACTGCATCACGCGGTTGCGCTAACCCATTTCATTGCGCGGGCAAGTTGACAAACTTATTTTGGTATAAATTGGCGCAAAATTCACTTCTGCGCTAAATATCAGCGGGCGCAATGTGGCGACTCACTTGACGCGTATCATTTTGCCGCGCCTTAACATATTGAATATTCAAAGCTCTGGCGCAGTGAAGCGCGCCCGAGTCATTGAGTTCACGCACGAATTTTGCCGAGTTATCCATGTGTAACAAATTCATAAGTATAATATAAGATAAAATACACCAGAGTGCTAAAGTAATTTCAAACGTACAATTAATTGTAATACTGTTACAGCAATGTAAATCTACTTACACATTAATATTGCTATGATTGAAACTATATCTAATTAACTAGATTATCTAGACGAGTAGGTAAACGATTGTCACAAAATAGGATTTCTTGATATTATAGTAATACAATATATAATTTGTGTTGTATGTTTCACAATCATTAGGATGATTTTAAAAGTGTTTTAAGTTATCTTGGAATGCCCTTTTTATATTCAGTTTTATAATAAATATTACGGGTTAGACCGATTCCAGTAACATAAAGACCACAGTAAATAACGAAATTAACAGAGTATCTCTATAATGTCCTAATAAGCTCCATTTCAATTGAATAAAATTAAAAAACAATAGGACTTTCAATTTATGACAGATTAAGTTTATAAAAATAACTTTACCTTTTTAAATTATGTAATGATTGCGAAGCACACGTTCAAGAATACTCGTATAATAATTTCTAATTTCTTATTGAAAAAATACATTTGACTTACTGATATACATTACGATAGAAGATTAAAATTCTAAATACAAACAAATAGGAAATATTTTGACACAACTTTACACCACACAACCTTGAGGGTTTCTAATTTAGTACGAGAGTGTATAGTGAAACCAACTGAGGTACTTTTGTCATAACCTCATAGATTTTGTACCACCGTACAAACTATTGTTATTCTTTAAACAGTAACCATAGTATTTAAGTAAGACGATAATATTATTTTAAAATTAAATAATGGTAGAATGTATTAAAATCTGTGTCCACACCTCTATTGTGGAGATTCTATTAGCCGGCATGATAAATACGGATTTTCTACATTCATTCAAAATTGGTCAAGTGCTTGCAGTTCGCGCACAACGAAGGGTTCTGTAGGAATGACAAACATTATTCATTTATGTGAGGACTGTTTTTTAAAAACTTCAAATTCTTTTCATCATTTTACAAAACCACCTAGAATTTGTGAGTATTGCAAATTTGACACCATTTCTATAAAGAGTCAAATGGCGTATTAATAAATAGTTTAAACAGTAATTTGAATTATTTATATCATGATATTTTAAAATTATGCTTATGACAGTATTTGAACACCCTCTCTTTATATGAATACTGTTTCAGAAGTTATTGTGTTATGTGTCTACTGTCTCATTACGCTATTAGATAATAACTGGAGGAGGAGTCTCAAGAACAGACGAGCGTGCATGACAAGAACTATGAATGTCAAAGAAGCAAGTGAGGTGTGTAAGAATAAGCCTAAATGGCGCTGTTGTTCGTGCCTACCCCGCAAGGGACCTGGCGTGAAGTAATGTATGTATGTATGTATGTAACTGGCTCAAAATCAGCCTTCACATGCCACTTTTTTACCACTCACTTTAAACTGTAAAGATACCTGAGGAGAGGCTATATTTAAGAATTTAATAACAGTCTAGTTCTATTAAGGATAACGACATAGAGATACCCTCAAAAACCAGCATCAATTTAATAACACACCTATCTAATAATATAATTAATTCGATTAATCCAGTTGACTTAGTCTAAGAAAGAGAGTTAAAATGGCCTATGGACTTTGTAACACTAAAAGTGTAAGGTGTACTAGCAATGTGCTCTTTCAAGGAAAACTGGAACCTGGCGAGTAATATCGGAACACAACTCAAAGTTGTTATGGCAGCATACTTTAGACCAGGGGTGGTAGTCATCCAGTTGGGCAAATACCATCTGACTGTGGGTTGTTTTGGTGTCTCCTACGACAAGCCACCGGGCCGCAAGACATTGTATTCTTTCTCCGTTCCTGCACGGATACAAATTATGATACGATATATTTTAATGCGAACATAAGTATATTTTCCCAAAAAAAACTTCAGCATGTAGTCAACTTGATTAATCAGTCTGGATAGGCTGTTGTTATTTTAATTTTGCACCCGTTTGATTGGCGACATTTTGACGCCGATAGTCAAGGCGCTGAGTGCGAGTCTCGGTGAACTAAAAAGTTACTTGTATGTTTGAAAGGTAAGGAGTGCATCTTATATGCAGGGGAAGTTATAACAGTGTCCAGCAGTATGCTAGACAAGTGTTCAAATACCTCCCACAACAGCGCTGTTGTACAAAACTACGATATGAATTAAAAATTGTTAAGTAGATACCATAAAGTATATAGAATGGCAGTATAGAAAACCTCAACTATTCTAAAATAATTGAATAAATATAATGTTGTAAAAAAAACATGTAGAGTAATTTATTTATTGTAAATTTTAATAATAAAATACAAAGCGGAAATTGGCTCCTTCTTTTTTCTCTATCACACTCTATCGACTTCTGGCGCTTCCTTAATTTGTCCTATGCTACTGCAGCGCCACCGTTTTTATCCGCCTTTTGACGGACACTCTTTCAACACAGAGATGATACTCCTTACCTCTATTCTACATACTTATATTATGATACTAGCTGATAGCCTTCCTCGCGTGCCGTAAAATATGTTCTTAGCTGAATTGGCGAAAGGAAGGTCCATGCCAAAATTCAAGTCTATAGGTATTATATATAGTGCCTGAGATATCGTAATGGGTCACTCACTATATCCATAGGTGGATTTCAATTTTACACAAAAATATTCTTGTCATTTATTTGCAGCAGCCAGTCCAGTGGTAATAATAAAGGACAGTGGTCTATTGCAAAACGATTCAAAACTTCAAAACAATAACTAAACTCGTTAAGCATAAGTTGACGTGTGGCAAGGAATCGAACCAAGTTAACAGTTCTCAGTACTTCGTTATTCCGTTATGTCATTTAGAAAACCCAGGCAATAATTAAGTAACCTGAACAAAATTAAAGTCTTAAGTAGATCATTTTATTAGGGCCTTGACGGAAAGCATAGAATTGTACGCAGCGCCGCCATTGGAATGCAAACTTATATATGACACACCATAAAGCATGTAGTTATTGTTCTGAGTTTGGAACCGGAATTAAATCAGACGCATGTGTTGTACAGAAAGAAAGAAGTATTGAATGGAAAAAATGTCGTCCACATGCGGCTGACTGATTTTAAAATGTGTTGGGCAATACCTATTATATAAACGTTACAAAAACAACACAATCTCTTTGAGAAGTACAATTTTGTTCTACAAATTCGATTATATTCAGCACTGTGTGCTATGTCAGTCAATTAATATAGATAAATAGAAAATTAAAAAATCATTTCAAATCGAGAATTCATATAAATATTAATTTTAACACATAAAAACAATACGTGATATTAGACGATCACTGTAAACAAATACCACTTCATCACTTTTTGTCTTCACTAAGCTTTAAAAAATATCAAGATTAATAATTAATAACATTAATAATAATTCAACAATACGTACGATTTGAATTGTTTTTATTTTTCAAATATAAACAAATAACTTGATATCAGTTTTAAAACAATTTCAAACACTATCTAAAACCCTGTTTTACATTGAGGTTCCAAGTTTATCAATTAAAGCGGGAAAAACACAGAGGTCGACATGAAGGCAAGAACACTTTGTTAATTTGGTAAATATAACCTGGCCATAATGTGTAGAAAAAAAAGGTTTTTTGCCAAATGTTCTATCTTATCTGTAGTCAATATCATTAAATAATAGAAAATAGTATTTATCTATGCCATGTATGTCGTTCGTTTAGTTTCTTTAATCAAATATAATCGGTCTGTCAATTATGAGGTGTTAAAGATCTTCATTACAAAATTATAGCCGTTATTATTAAAGTAAACATTATAGGTTATGTTGACAAAATGTGTATGTCGTAATTAAAGCTGTTTACTACTTGCAGGATGTTTTACGTGATCTTAAAAATTACTAGTAGGTATCAAAATGAAGAAGAATAATTTTGGAGTTGCTAGAGTTTAGACAAATTTGCGAAAGTGGCGCCACTATTATTTTCCCACCCTGCAATTTAATTAATTTAATAATAATAATACCAGCCCATAAATGTCCCACTGCTGGGCTCGGGCCTCCCAATATTGGGGCGGATAATATACCCGCCACGCTTGTCCAAGGCGGCTTGGCACGTTTAACACATCGATTAACTCGATGTGAAGGTTTCATTACAATGTTGTCCTTCACCGTTGTTAGCACGTAGTAATTGTAACAGTATGCACTAACAGGTAAGAAAACTGCCTAAGTGCAGTTAGTACCTTAGTTTAGTAAGTAATTAATTTATTTGAATAGCAAACGATATGTAATTTTCAGTTCGCAAATGTGTTTGACAAATATATTAGTCAATAAGATGTTAAATGTATGTAAAGTGTCGATACGCACTGTTATAGCTACATAATTATATATGTATGTGTAACAGTCTAACAGTGCGTAATAACTTTTTCTATGTAGTTCACGTATTAACAACCGGTGCAACCCCGCCCTAAGTCGACGTCTGAGCTTTAAATAGAGAAAAAAACATTTTTCTTCAATTTTGAAATATCTTTAAACTAATTGAATGAAGTATGATACGCTAAGAGTACACAAATGAATGAGTTAAACAAATGAAAACTCACTAAATTTAAATATCATCTATCTTCTATTTAATTCATTTTAGACGTCACAAATAACGCATTAAACCGTAGCTACGTCTGCGTGGCATATGATACTAACACACTAACAATATCCCAGATGGACCAGGAAGACTATAAAACACAAATAATAAATAAGAATATGACATCGATAATTTTAAAGATTCTATTCAAACCGTTTATCATACTTCATTAAATATATTCAATTTGTTACACAAGATCAATAACATGTAGTGTGTTTAATTACTATGATTAGAATAATAAACAATTTAATATTCTTAAAATATAAACATTGTGTAGAAAAACCTAATAGACATAATGTTTCACTTATTCTAAATGAAGGGCAGAGGAGAATAATTAAGGAATAGAAAAATTCTAATACGAAAAACGATTAAACAGCAATGATTAATGTAATTATTAGTTACATGTATAGTTTTTATTGGCCTTGTCAAAATGTGCAACCACTGTTCCTCCAAAATATTATAATACACAATTAAGCAATATAAGACTGAATCAAAACTTGATTTAAAGAAATAAAGCTTTTTAAAATAATTACTTTTTAAAATTAAATGCAATTATAATAATATTATAAATAATATAAAAAGTAAAATATATCTGAAATAAATTCTAAATTGTTATTGTTTATTGCAATATATTAGCACAAAATAGGGTAAACTAAACTATTATTAGCACTCCAGAACAATGATTGGCATTCTATTATTTTTGTAGCCATATAAAGATTGATATTGTATGGCTACAAATAGAAAATATTCAGATTTTTTGAATATCTTAAATAATAACAGGGTAGAAATCATTGGGTGGGGTGACAACAACGGTATAGTTTACCCTATATAATTAAGAGTTAAATATGATACTAGTGCGGTAAGTTGGTTTTTACAAACGAGTAGACGAATGTAAGCCTGATACGAAGTAGAGGGCTTACCATAGACACGAGTTTGTAAAAACCAACAACCGCGCATGTGTCATAAAATATTTTTCAACACATTTGCGACAAAACAGTACAATAGGTACAGAAACAAAAATAAATATCAGTTGCAAAATCGCAACAATCTTTGATGTTTTGAATATGAAAATGGCGCGAATTTGTAAATGGCGTCACATGCGGGTGGTGAAAATTAGAACTACATCTGTCGTCTCATTTTCTGTTAAGTATTAAAGCAAAATAATTGTATTGATCAATAACGCTTCCAAGGAGTTTTGTTTATGCAGCTTGTTTAGGCTATGTTTCATTAGGGACTCACGACGACCGCGATTTTTCCCGTTCCACTTGCTTGCCGGCGTTACAATCGTAAACCCAAGTGGAACGGCTATTCGACTAAACTCTTGACATGCGTCGTTGTGAGGGTTGTGTGATCAAAAAGAATGACGTCATCAATGTCGTTTTCGACACGACCACAACGGCCGCGGTCGCCTTGTGGAACGGCTAACGAAGCATTTTGTATTTGTAAGCTACTAGTACAACGCCCTGTTAGTCTCATAATGTGAAACTCCTTAGTGCAATTATTATAGAGTACCACCTATTTTACCGCACATTCCGTTGTTTGATGCGTAATTTTTAAATTTCGAATTTACACAAGCTCCGTAAATGCATTTTTTGCGCAAATGTGTCAAAAATAATGTTACTATACAGAATATTTCATAACAAATAACACATATATAGTGAATATTAATCCATTTTAGTTAAAATAATACACAACAGAGCACTATCAATACAATTTTGAATAAAATATACCTATCACAGGTCCTCATTATAAATAAGCACATAATATTAGCAGAAAAATAGCAAATTTATTGCATATATAATGTAAATATAATTCTGTATATAAGTATGTTCTCTATTGCATGAATAGATTCTTGAGTTGTAAAATGTAATTTTCTTTAAATGCAGTTTTCAATGTTAAACAAAACAGAAAATATATTTTACACTTACAATTGTATACAGATTATAGAGTCTATGGTCAATTTATTTTTTGAGATATCAGAAGTAATTAACTTTTTTCATTCTTCAATATAATTAAGATTTGTCTTTGGCTCAACACTAACTGTGGAAGTCAAGTGAATTGGAAAAAAACTTTTTTTATGAATAATAGGACTTCTTTGTGTTTGAATAAGTGGATAAAGGGGATATATTACAAAGTTTAAATATAGTTGTTTTATGGTTTGAATAATAAATCGGCAGACAAACACACACACTGTATATACCCAAATTTAGCAAGTAACACTTGTGCTGTGGGTAATATACAACGGACCACTCTGGGGCCGATTCCAGACACCCAGACTATAGAAAATAACAGAGAAAATTCGTTTCCGAAATTTACCGTAGCAAGAATCGAACTAGGAGCCTCTGTATTGCAGTGAAGTAAGCCGGCAAAGGCTTAGCCCGCTCATCCACGGAGGCCGTCGATGAAATGAATAAATAATAAGGAAATGAAAGCTTATTACACATGCACTCAACATTTAAAATAAAAATATTTTAAATATTACTTAACCTGCATTTAAAGAAAATTGTGTGGTTAAGTCTTAACCCCAACATCCCTATTTGTACTCAATACTTTGTCCGACAAAACAATTTTTGCAAACTGTATAGAGATCAGAATGTGCATCATGCTTCCCTTTGTGATGGCATACAATATGAACAAGTTTTAAATTCTCCTTTGTAAAAATCTGCAAAAAATATCTATCTGTTTCCAAGCCCCCCGGTTTGCCATGACTGTCACATAGAACACATTTTATATCACCATTGTACAACCCTTCGATAGCTTCCAAAATTTTAGGAATTATTGAACGAGACAGTTCAATTTTGTGGTCAAGATTCCAGGTCTGAAAGATGATTCTTTCCTCACGACTCCTATAAGGGTTAATGATATGTTCACCTTCGTATGTACATTTCTTTATGTTCCATAGCCCTCCACATTCAAACAAGCCAGTGTCATTACACATCTTATTCTTACCTGCTCTCCGATTGAAATAATCTTCATTGTATTTATAGCTTTCAAGTATATTTCGTAGATCTGATAGGAACTGGTCTATAAGCTTTTTACCGCGACCGTTTTTGGAATGTATGTAAAGTTCTGAAGACTGTAGTGCACTTTTTGTTTTGTAGTAATAGCTCCGCATTCGTTCTTTAACACGTTTCGACATTGATTGCTCTTTAGTTTTTTCAGATGCTTCCAATCCTGTAATTTTAAAATGATATCTGTTACAAGTGGCCACTAGCAGCTGAAAAGGTAGAGTATTTTTAACCGACTTCGAAAAAAGGAGGAGGTTCTCAATTCGTCGGGATCTTTTTTTTTTTTTAACTACCCTCTGATTTTATATTTTTATTACGTAAAATAGGGTATTTTAAGATACTAATTTGAATATTTTTGTGTTTTAAGCGTTAGTTTTTTTATAATTCGAGTTTAAAATTATTTCTCCGATGACGTCATAAGGTACAAGTTTACATTGGTTTCTTTGCCTAGAAAACAAAAATAATAAAAGTAAGTTTTATCTATATATAATCATAGTAATCTGTGCTACTATTTAAATGTCACTGTCTCACACTCTCATTACGTATCGTGATCATTTTAGTGTTTTTTGTCGCTAGGCTTATAATTTTTCGTGTTCAACCATTATTATTTTCTATAGTTATCGTTAAATTTTTTAAAGTGGTCTTTGGGGAAAATCCATGTTACAGAACTTAAATCAAATAATGTACAGCTAGAATGTTTTTTACACTTGAAGCAGGCAAACAGGCAGACGGCCCACCTGATTGGATTTAGTAAGGTCAAATAAAGGTCAAACGCATTTCTTACAAAATACAAGAAGATCGTGCGTTTTTTGGAATTTTAACTAGACAGAAATGATTAGGGACACTATTCCTCGAAATGGTTTTTCAAATAGCCAGATTGAAAAAAAGTGAACAATCCCCATTGGTCCCCTAAAAATTTTACATAGTTTGGCCCAGTGGTTTTCATTTTATGAACATTTTTTATGAAGAAAATTTCCTTTTCGTTCCATATGTACACCAATTACTCTGAGATTTATGATTCGATTTACGTGATTCTTTTTTTGTTCGACGCGGAATAGCTGCCATGTGGTCCCCTAAAAATTTGACATAGTTTGGCCCAGTAGTTTTCATTTTACGAACATTTTTTTGATTCCCGGTTCTTGGGACCTATTTTTTTTAAGAAGCACGGCACCATTCGTATGTCCACCCATACATAGCTAGACACTAAAAAGTAACAAATAAAAAATAAAAACTTCGTTTAAAAAAACCGACTTCAAAAACTAAAATGTATAAAATAACTTATTTCTAAAGCTATTATTATTAATATATATTATCTAAAACATCTTGAAGTCGGTGCAAAGCAAAACATAAAAATTACTATATTTTGAAAATTACTAAGCACTGACTTTAAGATGTTTTAGATAATATATATTAATAATAATAGCTTTAGAAATATGTTATTTTAAACATTTTAGTTTTTTCGTTTTTGAAGTAGTTTTTTAAACGAAGTTTTTATTTTTTTCAAATAATCATTTAACTAACATCTAGTTAGATTTCTTCACAGAAATATTTTCACATGTTCAGCATACCCTATTGAGTTTCTGCTTATAATTTTCCAACTGATTGCTGATACAAACACAAAACAGAAATGGTAATTTGCAAGTTGGAAGAAGACAGAGGTTTTGTCTATATGATGTGGATCTGTAGAGCACAAGCAGTACTAAAACTATATGTATAGTAAGCCTATTAACCTCTCGCAGCTGAGCTTGGGCCTCTCATTTTAGTTATTTCGTTAAAACAATATTAACTAAAACTATATTATAACAAAAATTACCTTCAAACCAGGCTGGATCTTGAGTTCTCTCACTGAGCATTGTCTTTGCATCATCAGCAGCTGAAATATACTTTTGAAAAACCTTAAACTTCTCCTTGATGTTGGTGGAAAGGAAATCTTTAGCTGCTGTGCCAATGTCAATGTAGTCTTTCTTTGTAGAACGGATCATACTGTAGTAGTAGTCAAAGTCTAAAACACAAAATTAATTCACAGAACAATTCTGATCCCAATAAAACAAATGATTAAAAAAAGGACTGACTGATTGTAACTTACAGTATAATTATTACGAGAAAAAGACAATGTATTCCTAAGCTAATAAACTTCAGCGAAGGATAATGCACTTAAATAAATTTATTTATATATATTCTGGTCTAATATCTCATGATGATTGGAAGAATTTTAATTGCCCTTTTTTTATTTCATTTGTTACCCCCGTAATATTTGTACTGTCTCATGATATGACAAAGCTAGGAAATGAATCAATCTTATATCAGATGGTATATTACTTATAAGAAGGACAATACAAGACTTTTTTCTAACTGGTTGTTTCATATGTAAATGTAAGTTATGATTAGACTGAGTGAAATAGCTAAAGTTAGACTAAAGCTATCAAAAATGGTTGAAATCCCATTAGAGTATGCAAATGGAGCTTGTAAGAGAGTTAGAATAAAAATATGTAATAACAAAAATGATATTATCTAAAAGACTCAATTTCAATATTATTTTACTCAATCTATCTATATATATATATATATGAATGTTCAATTTTATGTTCACACATAAAATTGAACATTCATAATTAAGCTTTTATACTTAGTATGAAGTTTTATCATTACAACTAATAAAATCTTTATAACAAGGAAATAAGTCTCAAGTTAGGTGAAAAAATAAGTGAATAAAGCAATAAATAAAGCATAAAACATACCAGTTACCATTTTTTCAGTGTTCTTCAATAGAATGAACAAAGTTTGAGGTGGTAGAGTACCCAGATATTCATCGTCGTCAACCTGGGTCCCGTCCTCAGCAACGTAGAGCCGGCAATCCGCGCACCTGACATTGAACTGAAACCCGAAGCTTCGAATTAGGTCAAGGCAATCGGAAATCGGCCAAGGACTAACTAACCCTGACCCAATTCTCGGCGTCCAAGGAACATGAACGCAATTAATGACTGAAACACCTAGTTTCAACATAAAAACTATCATCAATAATGCTCTTGTGACTAAAACAGAATGAAATTATAATAAATTCGACTTACCCCTAACTTTTGAGCTGATTTTTCAATAAACTCTTTTAAGTTTTCGGCTGCTATACCAACTTTCTTCTCCCTTTTAACATCGGTCACTTTATAACCCCTTTTCATTTTGATTAATAAACTAACTAATTACATTTGTGAGAAATTAATATGTAACAAAAATAAATTAAATTTAAATATTTACTCTAAAATATCCGTGCACAACTTGCAATATCTTTCCAAAAATTGGATTGGATTGGTTGGTGAAAAGTGAAAACTATTCCCTGATGTTCTGACACTTGACTTTATCAGCTGTCAACTTACTACTGTCAGTGTCAAGGAGTTTTTGGCGGGAACTGAAAGACGACGTTGTGCTGTGCAGTTTTACTATCTAAAAATGTGTAAAATTACTCTAAAATGGTCAATCGTTGTAGGATATTGTTAGTTTTTGAGTAGAAATTATGTGTTTTGTAAGCAATGTGAACTATATAGTCAGATGTGGCCTTTCAAGTTTTCACAAGAACTTCATTGAATGGAGTCGGTTGTAGCCTGCAATCAGCGTTGCCAGATGACCATGACAATTAACCCTCAATTTTTTTCAAAAATCCCAAATAAGCTTTTTGAGAAAAAAATCCCCAAAATAGTTTTTACTTATTTTAAAGGAGAAATAAAAAAGCTAAACCACCGTCGTAACGAAAACGTCACTAATAACGTCATCATTTTCCCTCACGGGGCGCTCACAACGACCCGTGTCCATAGGTGCGTTAAATAACCATCCCACTTGAGTTTGCGATTGTGACGCCAGCAAATAAGTGAAACGGGAAAAACCGCAGCTGTGAACGTGATCATTGTCAGTCTCTAACGGAAAGTAGCCTATGGGATACGACGCATACGAGTAGAGACGGCATAATAAATAAATAACGTAAATGAACGAACGAATGAATTGGATTATTAAAATGAACTATTGAATTGAAGTATGATTCACTAGTAGAGTATAATTCTAAGATAAAGTAATAATACCGTATTGTGACTTAGATATAATAATTGTAGTGATGAGAATTGTGTTTGTAGATGAATTATTGATACTTAAAATATCTCTCCAAAATTTCTCAAAACAAAATATTTCCTCCCGAAAGTCCCCCCAAAGAATCCTTACCCCAAATCTCCCCCAGACGTCAAAAAACCCGAATTTGTAGGGCATCCCCCCTTCTGGCAACACTGCCTGCAATAAACATCAGAATTGGCTGTATGGACTAAGATTCCTTTGCCTACCTTTGTGGCGAAACTACTAATATCATATTGGTAGAAAAGTGGTAACAACCTACTAAATAAGTAGAAACCCCAAGTAAAAATTCGTATTGTACAGGGTAGGAATAAAAAAAAATGTGTGTGTGTACTTATGTACGCGTTAGAAGTTATACTTCTTTGGCGTATCAAGATAAAAATCTTGTCAAAAATTTTATCTTTTGCCTTATTCTACGTTTGTAGAAAAAACGACACTAACAATAGAAAAACTAAAATGTTGACTATAGCTAACTTAAAGGTGTCGGTTGACTATAGCTAACTTCAGGGTGTCGTTTTTTCGTGACAGTGTGCGCGCGCACCGTAATAGTATAACTTCAAAACTAAAATGTTGACTATAGCTAACTTCAGGGTGTCGGTTGACTATAGCTAACTTCATGGTGTAGGTTTTTCGTGTAACGGTGTGCGCGCGCATCCTAAAAATTTATTCTCATTATTTTTCCCTAACGCGCCTAAAGAAGTATAACTTCAATAAATGGAGCTTGACAAAATTGTCTTGAAATGGAACTATTTTTTTTCTACTAGCAACATGCTCAAAATGAACATTCAACTTTGACATATGAGTAAATAAAGGTACAGGTGCTCGTAATAAAAAATTTTTTATATTTAAACATAATAACTAGTACAAATTTAACCAATTTATCTTTTTTTTTAAATAAAATTGCACAATATGTCACTTTACAAGTTGCCATCAAACTTGGTAGAATCTTGAATTTATCTAATGGACACCCTAACAAAAACGCGGGAAATAAGCTGTCTTGTCTGACGCCGAGTGGACGCCGACGTCAAACTTGATTATTTTAGCTTTTTTTCTTATTTTTTGTATTAAGTAATTGTATTAATTTAGAGCAAAATGTTCTTTGTATGAGCACAAACATTCCAAAACAGGAATTAAACTTAAAATCCTTCTTTTAATTTGTGCTTATCGCTGGTCAGTTTTTTTAAACGGGTCTATATAATTGTAAATAATCATGAAACGTGGTGCTTTAATCGTCATTGAAGGCGTAGATAGAACTGGGAAATCGACGCAAAGTAAAATATTGGGTAAATATACGATCATCTATTTACATTTTATTACTTTTTTTTTATAACATAACTTTAATGATTTTAGTGAATAATTTGAAGAAACATAACATCCCCGCCGAGTATCGTAACTTCCCACGGAGAGACACCGAAATTGGAAAAGTTATTAACGACTACTTGGCTGTAAAGGTATGTAGACTAAATTTTGTTCAGATCTTTTGTCAACTGATTTTCTGCAGATAGATAAATAGTTCCCTGCGGCCATTCTAGCTGTTTTCTTTGTCACCTTTATCCTTATGATATGACTATAAACTACAATTATTATGCTTGGGGCAGTCAGCCAGCTGCTCCACATATCTGCACCAACATATTCTACAGGTATATGAAAATCATAGTCTACAAATGTGTTACATTGAGTTTTGATTAAATACATTAATTATTATTGTAATGCCTTTATTTTTTTAAATTCCTAGAACTGAAATGGAGTTTAAAACTGTTTTAATCCATTTATCTTAGGAAACTGTACAGTACATGCATAATTACACACACACATATACATGTGAAATGTGTGCGCTTGAGCATGACCACACACTTACCCACTATATGTAAACAATGCTACCAATTTATATTTTTTGTTTAAAACCATACTAAAGAGAGAAGAGAAGAAGACCACTCATCTCTGAAACACAGGCTTCATGCCTAGCTCGGGAGTTAGGGACTTCTATTAGTTATTGTATCAGATTTTTTGGCAATAAAGTTTTATTTATTTAATATTGAAAAATTATTTGAAAAATTTCAGAACAATTTATCTGATGAAGCAATCCACTTGCTTTTCTCAGCAAACAGGTGGGAGAGTGCTAAGAACATAATAAATACATTGGAGGCTGGGATCACCATAATCATTGATAGGTACTGTTATTCAGGAGCTGCATTTTCAGCTGCGAAAGGTAATTTTATCAACAGATTAAGCAAATCTCTGGATAGTCAAATATTTCAAAAGCATATTTATTGAATGAATCAACTGTTATATCTTTGTTGAACAAAAAGTATCTTTATGCTCTTGTAGAAATAATTTTATGTACTTACTATTGTAGTCTAGACTTCTAGAGAATGGGTTATTTTAAAAAAGAAACTCAAATTCACATACTACTAAGGATTAGCTGTTTCAGAAATAAATTTAGTACATAATTGTAAGTTTGAATCAATTTTTAATGAGATGAAATTTTCAAAGCCTGACTTCGAAGCCAGACATTATGTACCCAACTGGGAACTAAAACTAAAATGATAATTATGTTGTATGTATGTAATATGTATGTCAATATGTGTGAAAATTATGTCAACACATCATATTAAATCAATAATTTCAGGTCTAGACTTGAACTGGTGCAAGGCACCTGACATGGGCCTCCCTCAACCTGACAAGGTATTTTTCCTAACATTGCCGTTTGAGGATATCCAGAAACGAAATGGATTTGGGGGAGAGAGGTTAGTCAATACATTTATTTAATTATTTCCTATATACATATTCAAAGCATATAAATGTATATCAAATTTCATCATACTCAATAAATTTCTAAGACCATGTAGATAAAAGATTTTTTTATGTATACTAATGGGTATGTATATTAGTTGTCTGGAAAAGAATACCTTATAGCAATAAAACCACCTTTGTACACAACTAGAATAATAACGGCTTGTAAGTTTTCTGTAATGGTGTACATTAAAGTGTTATCTATATAACTACACATTTGTTTTCTTGCAGGTATGAAGTTTTGGAATTCCAGAAGAAAGTTTATAATACATATGCAAAACTAATGGAAGAAAATTGGGATGTTCTTGATGCGAACAGGTAAAGATCAAATGTATATTGACCACTCACATTAAAATGTTCTTTCTATTTAACTATGAAATTTTTTTTAAATATTTTATAGACATACTAGCTTCTGCCCGCGACTTCGTCCGTGTGGATTTTTTTTCATAAAAAGTATCCTATCTTACTTCTAATACCTCCAAGAATATGTGTACAAAGTTTCATGATGATCGGTTGAGTAGTTTTCGCGTGAAAGCGTATCAAACAAACTTACATTCACATTTATATTATTAATATATTGTTACGTACGAGCGGGGGTACGCTCTTATGGATTGGAAGAAAACACCAGTTTTTAATTTAAAAACTTTTATTGACTTACACAGCCGCACGTAGTACCTCTCGGCCGGGTCGCCCCTATACGCACGACCAACGATGCACAGTCCCGACGATAAGTTAACACACCTTCAATACCGTCGCCGATATTGCGTAGACCACCTCCGATATTATCGCGTGTAGCTCGCCTCTGGTTCCTCTCTCGAACTACGCTACACACCTGCTTCACGTATCCGTTCACCAAACTTGTCACTAAATTCACCACTTATTTCGTCTCTGTCTTCTATTAACCTTCTCTTCCAACTCTTTAGTATCGCACTTATCGCTTCACCGTCTTGGACTGAACTCAACTTTAAACTTCCCGGTAGGCGCGCCTTACGCTGTTTATATACCCGGAAGAATTTTCTAGAACCCATTTATCTATCTCTGTCTATTCTTTCCCGAACCTTCTGTTCGGGAACTTTCGTTTTATACACCTATCCCTTTCTAACATCTATCTCTTTCTTTCGTTGATCGTCTATCTCTTTCTTTCATTTTCTATCCCTTTCTAAATATATCCGTCCTTGTCTTTTCCTTCCAGAAATTTCTAGTTTTTTCTAAAAGTTCTAAAACTGATTTGCGCTGCTGGGCTGTTCTACCCTCGGTCGCCACAATATAAATATAATAGTAGGGATTGA
Source organism: Dendrolimus pini (assembly GCA_949752895.1). Classification (NCBI taxonomy): domain Eukaryota; kingdom Metazoa; phylum Arthropoda; class Insecta; order Lepidoptera; family Lasiocampidae; genus Dendrolimus; species Dendrolimus pini. Next base: position 17,847,827 of record OX457136.1, read on the forward strand.
AACTAATTTGTGTTATGTGCATTTTATTTCACAGGTCCATAGATGCCATACAAGAGGAATTATTACAAAAGAGTTTTGATATAGTTAAAAATAGCAGTGAGAAACCTATAAGTAAAGTATGGATAGATAAACAAAAATATGTCGAAAATGAATAATTTTATTCAACTCAATTACTTTAGCTGCTTATGTACTTTTCTATTATTATTAGGTTTTCAAAAGAATTTTAGGATAAAATCATGTCATATCTTTGGGGATCTTAGGGCGTGATTCTACGGTTATAGGTTATAATGCGTGTTCTTTTTGGATATGACATCCTTATAGTTATGGTGAGCACAGATACTATGCATTGGAGAATTGCTGTAATGGCATCGACGGATCGACCTATAGAAGCATGGCTTGGTTAATCGGACTTTGGTAGTAGGATTTAATTAACGGGACTTTGGTACTCAGTTTGTAAAATGTTTACACCGGAAGTCTTAAGATAATAGCAGATGTACCTATTAAGAGACTTCTCCTTCTATTATATCCCATGTTGGATTAACTAGGCGATGTCACGAGGGCGCGAAGTCTATAGAGACGCCATTGATAGGCTACTAGAAGTCACAGATGACTAAAAAAGCTAAGATAGATCAAATGCCAATGGCTGGCTAAAACCATAGACAAAGCCAAAATAAAGTATGCGAATGCTACCAGACTCTAAGAGATTCCTAAACTGCTGTCACTGGTAATTAGTTGTTCATAGAGTTAAAAGCCAAGCAAAAAAAACTCAAGGCCCTAATTGCTTTGTCGTCTCTACAGGCCAATGATGACCCCTTAAGCCCTGTTTATGGCCATGTATTGATATAATGTTTATGTAAAATTCATAAATGCACTAAAGCATAAAGCTGTATCGATAGGTGTACTTGGAGATATGCCATTAGACATGAAAAATTGCAACATATCTTTGTAGCGAGATGCGGATGCATCAGCTAAAGTTTACCCACTATTTCCCAGTGATTAGAAAAATATTGCCAGCTGCGCTGAGACTTAATATGAAGTGTAATGACCGTTTTCATAACTAGATAATATAATTTTAGATTATAAGCACTAATATCTGTAAACCTCCTAAATTTTGTGTTGTATAGCAGTAAAACAAGATTTAAGTAAATCAAAAATGGTAAAATTCATAGTGCGCAATAGCAATTGTTTATTTAATGCATAATATTCATTAGTTTTATTGTCTCATCATCACAGTGAAAGAAATAATATTTATTTCTGTCGAAAAGCTATAGCTTAGTTTAGGTGTGGAAAATAATTATTATCTTTCATGGTTTCCAATGGCGCACATTAGACTATCCCTCAGTTTTCCGCTTTCAAATGTGTGATTTGTAAACTTTTTATATTAGCACATAGGTGATATTTAAAAAATAATGAATTAGGATATTAAACAATGTAAATAATAATTACAATAAATTTATTTTTTCTGAATATTTTGTAGTAATATTTTTGCACCTTGACTTTCTTGTTGTTTCAATAGACTTGTATGAGATTTCACTTTTTTCTTGAGCGCACATGCCGTGGCGTCGCTATTGCTCTCAATAAGTTTCACTAAGAAGAAACAGCCTCTATTCGTTGGTAACCACATCTTCAGCTGTAAAAACAATAGTGTAAGAAAAAGTTTCAACTGTGCATTAGATTTTTGTGAGTTCAGCAGACAGGAAGACGGCCCACCTGATGGAAAACATTTACCATCGCTTATGGACATTTGTAACACCAGAGGTACTACCAATGTGCTACCGCTTACTAAAGGAGGGTTGTTTTGTCGTTTCTTACAACAGGCCACTCGGCCACAGGAAATTGTATTCTTTCTCCGTTCCTGCACAAACAGGTCTCTTAAAACAAAGATACAGGTTTCACTACAATTTATTATCGTGTATTAGCAGAAGGTGATGTCAGGAGCCTTAAGAACAGACGAGCGTGCATGACAAGAGCTATGAATGTCAAAGAAGCAAGCGAGGTGTGTAAGAATAAGCCTGTATGGCGCTCTGTTGTTCGTGCCTACCCCGCAAGGGACCTGGCGTGAAGTTATGTATGTATGTATGTACTACAATTTATTAATGGTAGTTAGGCTACCATTAATAAATTGTTTGGATATTCTTTATTTACATAATATGGCTCTTCACAATTCTTGTATCTAAATCAAGCCAGTGGCAAGTATCCATCAGCTACATGAAGTACTTCTTGTAGTAGCCCGTAAACACCCATTTCATTAAACAGTTCAAATTTTCATCATAAACAATTGTTGCTTAAACTTAAAGTAATCAACATTTTATAACTATTGTTCATTTTAGCCAATAAATAAATTACATATATGTTATGGAAATAAAACTACCCCCCTCAAAGACCACTTATGGACAAGAATATTGTCATTTTGCTTTTAAAACACAACCATGTTTATATAACAAGTAAAGAACTTACTGTCTCATCAAACAAATATTGAGAAACCGCTTCACCTAATGTAGCATCACTACCATCCTTATCCAAAGTGGCTAGTTTCTTAAGGCACATATGAATTCCCGCGTCTTCAACTGCAAGCACCTCTTTACCATCTGCCTCGATTCGCCATTCCGGTTGGCATATTACTTTTGCTAATGCCTCTAACATTTCCTTTGAAGATTCTGCAAGACCAGAAGAAATTAATACTATTTTAAGACCCCAATATCCTCTACTATGGTGGTGGTAGTGATAACAGCAGAGTAGATATGTTTAAGTCTCCCAAGTTACAGAAGACTGTCGACCACTTGACTAAGCTATGTGCCCTTGGCCCTGGCATAACCTGCGATCTTGATATTGTTAAGTAACGAATAGCAAATGGACTATAATGAAATGTTATAACGAATACTATACAGAAGAAGCTGACATATTTTCTCAAACCCCTTTGTAAAAAAAAAGAAAATGAGTTAACTAAAATGAATACCTATACCTAATGCTCATCAATAAAAAATATTAGTCAAGTAGTGTAGTGTATTTCACACCTATTGAGGACTGTATATGTATACCAAATCATATAAAATAAAATTCGTAATTCTATGGGTAATAACAGACAGACAGTTTTATTTATACCCCCATCCCATTTACTTATGGGAGAGTAAACCGCTTCGTTAAGTAACGCGTTACAGCGCCAGTCTGTCTAGCTTGCTTTTCTATCACATCAGATTAGTTCAAGTTACCACTTCTGTCAGGTGTCCTGAGACACTCACCGTCTTTTCATTTATTATACTTTGGGCAACATCGCTAGTTTTGCTACAAGTAATGTGTACTGACAGTTATTATTTAATTTTCTTATGGTGTTTGTTGGCCTAAAGATATTATAAAAAAAGAAGCTGGTAGTAAACATCACAGAACTTAAACATATAAATGTTATCAAAAGACAGAAGGTGGACACGCTATTACTATAGACATGTGACATTACATCTGGGAACGTGATCGGCCTTCCGGGGTCATGCTGGTTTCATCCTTAACCAAAACTTCGCCAGCATTGTAGAGCTAGGTAGCATATTTAGAACTAAAATTCACCAATGAGTACTTCAAGATACACTTACTGTATTTCCCCAAGCTAAGGGAGTCAGGCTAGAGTTATGAAATATACAATGGAGTATTTTGGAACAGGTCCTAGAAACTTAGGCCGTAGTAAATAATGATAGGTTTATGAAATTTACCATGCTATGAATAGAACCCAAAACCTCTTTGTACTAGTAAGCAATACTAGCAAAGGCTTAACCTGATAAAACACAGAGGATGTACTGGTAAATGCACCATCCTCGGCATACAATGATATGGTTGAGGCTATGTATGTAACACACTTCTGTACAAAACTTCTTAACAGCAATAACATGTTGCAAAGTGGTGTACATAGACTAGAAAGTCAAATTAAATTTTGACATATGTATGACGTTCAAAAAATGTTCTTCAGTGGAACTTATTTTGAATAAAAACTTTTGAATTTGAATTGCTAAAGCCGTACTCGACACAATATCCGCTAACACCACTATTATATTGTTATGCGGGATTTCAAAGTGAACTAGGAGTACAAGAATGTGGCTAACCAAGAAACGGAACTCACAGCTTGGAGCACTAATGGAGAATGCTGACAAAATCGAAGGGTTCTACATGACGAATTCAATTAACAAAAATAAATTTGGTTAGCAGAAGAAAATTGTAATATTCATAGCAATAAGGAGAAACACTGCTAGTGCATACTCTAGCCTAGGTACAGATCCACATAATTTCAATGAAATATGGAACGCCAATGATAATTCACTTGACTGACTTCACTCATTGCACTAGGATGACTTACTCTTATTTATTTCTTATATTACATATAAAATACTTACCAATAGACAAGAGAGCAACAGCCAACAGCATATTAGTTTTGCTGCTCAGCCAGAATTCAGGGTCTGAGACTATATCTTCCTTGAGCGCGGGCAAGATGGCTTCCCTCAATTCCGAAACACGTAGTTCCGCATCCTTTTTAGATGTACCACTTTTAGCGCCGTCTTCAAGGAACTTGATGAAACTTGGATGAAAAGCAGCCGTGTCCTTCGGTTTCACCAGCCAGTGCAGTGTCTATTGAATATAATTAAAATTTTCTGTATCAGATGTACAATAATGTTACACTTGTTTCAATAACTGATAACAGAACTGTTACTGGCCTTAAACGGCTGAGGACTGCAAACATAACTCATACAGATAAGAAAAAAATCCGAATAGAATGTGTCATCTGACATCTGTTTATGATTTTGTACCCCATGTCTGTAATGAAACTGATTTTAAGTTATAATTGGTTGATTGAAACTATAACCCAGTGAAATTAAATAATTTACTCGAACTCACAATCTAAATTGGGATTGAATTACTTTTTAATTTTGTCGATTATTATCTATTATTATTATTCTACCAGTTATATTCTAGGTTTTTTTTTCTTTATTTATTTAAGGGTTTTGTTTATATTCATGTTATGAACTTACCATTTTCCCCCAATGGTCTTTAGCAATATCCTTCAAATTTGTTGCCAAAGTGGACACAATAGCCTTCTTTACCAGCACTGTGTCATCAACAGAGTCAAATATTGTTATTAGCAAACGATAACCTGTCTTATGTTTGCTCAGAGAGACAGCATGTTCTTTGACTACCTTCAATATTGTCTGAAAATTTAATATTTATATAATTAAGTAAGAAACAATGATACGATCAATGTTAAGCTAACATTTCAGTCTCTCTTCGTAAATAAAATTGTACTTTCTGTCAAAAGCACTTTTGAAATAAATGCGAAAACTTATTATAATATGATGCCAAATCATAAACGACCATATTTTACATTTTTGTGTGAAACGTTATCTTGAATAGGCTTTGTTACGGCTAAAAGGGTTTTAATGAAAAATTTTAGAGATTAAAACAAGAATTAAATCTGAAACTTGAAAGTATCTTATAGTAGATAATACTTTGTTGCTCACCAGAATCAACGATAGGGATATCAACTGAGATATGTAGGTGTAGCAAGTAATGAGGTCATTTTTAACAAATCAAACTGCGTAAAAATTGTTTAAACATTATTATATTGTTACAACCTAGGCGCCGACAAAGACAAATTCCACGTACAGATCTATAGAAGCACATTTTATTACCTGTCGGCATTTGAACTATTTGTAATCCTTTTATGATCGTCTTCTTTTGTTCACTTATTTATTGGCATATTACTTTCTAATTATTGTGGAGAATAGCCTATTGTCCTATTGTACTCGCTCATTAGCATCATTAGCCAGGTGTTGCGGATTCTTTTGCATTTGTGAAGTATAAAACGACTGCCTGATGGAGAGAGGGGGCAGTTGGGCTACGACTACGATACGGACGTGACGTGTGTACATTCGGGACTCTAATGGTCACGGACTTTGCGCGTTTTATTGAATTACGACCTTCTGCATTACATTTGGATTTGTTGTGTTCGGTTATATTTGTACCTGTGTTATATGTGTTTGTATAGTTCTAATCAATTCTATAATAATGCTAACGGCATTTTAATTCGAGTCCCGCTACTCGTAACAATATATATATACATCCACTCTTTGACTTGCATAATGCTTTAGAACTTGTGAGATAAAAGAAAAAAAATCAGGTTGCCTGGAAGAGATCGCTTTAAGCGATATGGCCGCCTTTTGTTTTGTCGTTAAATTATTATACTTACTTGTTCTGTAATTCTCTTCTTAATCTATTTGTTGTGTTTAGTTTTCCCGTCAGAAGTTTCATAGTATTAGATATATTGAGTAATTTACTTTAGTGTAGTGTAACACAAAATTACTTTCTGTTCCTTTTTCTAGATTATAAGTTTTGGTTTAGATATAATGTTGTGTAATGTTAGGGTTTAAATTATGGATATACCGTAGGATACTTTTTAATAATAAATAATAAAAAAAATGTTTATTTTGTTAACAATGAAGTGTTTTCTGTTTTATAAAAGAATAGGACCTTTACCTTTTTGTCTTTATTGGTGCCCTGCCACACGCACAAGCCGGCTACATTCACGCCCGGCAAGGAGTTGCTGAGGGGCACAATCAGGGGGCTGAGCGTTGATACGAGCTCGGCGCGATCCTCTGCGCTGCACTCGCGCATGTAATCGTATAACACTGAATGGAGAAGCCTGAAACAATTTCATCAATAAGATAACTACACTTTTTAATTAAACATTTATATTTCAGTCAAATAATTTTTAAAATTATCAGATAATATAATTCAATGTCACTGTATCTGGTTTTTGTTACAAATAAATTATTATTATTATTATTACACCCGATGGTGATGATGATGAGAGAGAATGATTATGATGGAATGCGGTGATAAATGATAGTCAGTCGGATGGCTATATGATGTATACAAAATGATAAACTTATGAAACTAAATAATAATAACTATTAATGATTTATATAAATTACAGATATACAATTATTAGTGTGCTGTACGCGACACGTGAGAGCGACCGAGCGTGTTCGCTACCTACTTGTTCGAACTCCGCTATGTTCGGTTGACACGAACACTTGTAAGTATTGGTTTTTTTATGTAAAACTCATAAATAATAAACGTGGTTCATAGATCTATAAACAAATTTCAATACATAAGCCAGTTTATACTTATTTCTCAATATGCCCGTTCGTGTCTAAAGCCACTTTGTTTTGAAAATTTGCAATATAGACAAACATTTCGTGTTCACATTGCCCGCCTTCGGGTCGCGCAGTCGGCGACGACGCGTGTTATTCGCCTCGTCCCGCTTTCACTGCCTACCACCACAATATGACTTTATAATTGTGGTGTGTTATACTGATATATAAGCTCTAAATTTTAATTAAAATCTACTCAGTAGTTTTTGCATACCAACTATCTAATTTATGATATTATTAGACATACTCGCTATCATGCAGATTTTTATCCAGAATCCTCTGTATATTCGCTTTGCACGACTGTAGTATTGCTGTTTTCATCTCTGGACTGTCCTTATATGCATCACTTAAAGTTTTTACTTTGTCATCTTTTGTCTGAAACATTTACAGTAAAAGTCAACAAGTTTATATTACAATGTTGAAGGGTCATCATTGAAATACACAAATACAGAGTATTTCGGTAATTTAGTCAAATCAATTAAAGCATTTGTTATTTTTTTCAAAGAAACCCCTTAAGTTCCAGATTTTATTTTGAATAAAGCATATTAACATAGTTAACTGAAAATCAATTTTTACATAGACAAAATCGTAGGTTTAAAATTATTAATTTAATATAAACTTACATTCTTATAAATCTCCCCATAGAATTCTTGTTGCATGTGCAATTTTTCTTTCTTTGTTGCAAATTCACCATAAGCATAATCAAGAAGTGGTGCACTAATTGTGTGAGCAGTCAATGTTATAATGTGACCCAGGAATCTGAAGAAGTTAAAAAAAAACAAAAATATTTTAACAAGTGTTACAGAAGCCTATTGATAATAACTGTAAGGATACTATTTTATTAAATAGTATTATTTTATTCATTTGTGGAACAATTAACAACTACACAGTCATTGTGTCTTAAGCATAACATAGGAAAAACACTCAATAACCCCCCCCCCCCCCCCCCCCTCTCTACAGATCTTGAGATCCATTTTCTGTGAAACAAAACTGTTTTTAATATCATATTAACACATTACTGGCACAAAACCATTTTGGATTATGTATATTATATAAACAGTTGGAATTAATTTAGTACAGTTTGTTCATTACAAAAAATTATTTCTTTTCTTTAATGAATTACGAAGCATTGTTGTTTACGTGAAATAATATAGTAATTAGTAATTACACCTAATAACAGCTACTTCACAATAAATATATTGGTAGAATGAATACTGTACTATCTATGCCATCTTTAGTAAAACGCTAAGAAATAATTCCATCTCCTAAAATAATTTATATTACATCTATAAATAAGCAAAGAGAGATGAGAAAAACTCGCCTTTTGATAACTTCATGTCGAATAGAATCAGTTCCATATTTCAAAATTCTTTTAACAGCATGCTGAGCATATTTGGATTGTACCATTTGCACCATTATATCCAACAACTCCTGAGAAATTTCATTTCGGATGTCTTCTGGGCTGTGTTTCAGCAGGACTTGTATAACACGACTGAGATCATGTGTCAAGGCTATGGACTTATACTGGCCCTTTAATAATCCATGAAGCTCTTTACATGAGTTTTCTCTAAAGTCTTCTTTAACCACCTTCCTAGAAAAATAATGTATAAAATTATATATAGAACCAGTACATGAATTATTATGTATAGGTCACATCACATCACATGGTGTACATCTAAAATAAGAGATCATCAGATTAAGTATATGAAGCATAATTGTGTGCCAAACCATTGTCTTTGCTTACTTCTAAATATGAAAACAGTGATAATATTTATTTACTTTAGTAGGCTTGTGTAGCCTATCTCACACTGTAAAAACAATATTAAAATATATGTATATGTTATGGTAAATGTGAATATAAAATTGAAATTCATCACTTTTAGCAGTTATAATTAAATAATGAAATATTTTAATCTCATCAGTAAAAGTAATAATATAAAACAAGACTCCAATTTGTCCAGTATGTATTTTATTTGTACCTTTTATTTATTATTTGAGATGTAAAGCTTAGTCTTCTAGCCTATTATAAAGATTTTGATCTATTCATAATAAATAAAAGTGGCATATGACTATAACTAATTATAAAACCATAGACACCATAAAATCTATATTAAAATTAAAGTCTTCTAATTCTATGTTCATTGGGTATTTTTTGATAATATATGTGAGTGGGGCACAGGACATGCACATGGGATTGGAAGGAAACACCATTTTTTTTGTAAACTATAAATACTTTTATTACCATACACAACCATACATGATTCTCTTATGCAGGGTTGCCCCCTCAATACAGAACTACACATTGTCTCAACAATAAGGTGTCTCACTCACAATACCATCGAGAATATTGATTAAACTACCTCCTGCTACTGCAGTGCTCACCTCCGAATTTACCACATGTAGCTTGCTTCTGGATTTTCTGTTAAATTACACTAAACTGCCCAATAAACTTTTCACATAACTTTCCACTCAACTCATAGCTGTTCCCTATATACTCTACAAAATATTCTTCTAACATTCTTAACTCATCACTATCTTCTATTTAACTTCTCTTCCAACTCTCTTCTATCACACTTGTCTCTATGCTGTCCTCAACTGAAATCCCCCTATAGGTGTTGCCTTACGCTGCTTATATACCTGGAAGAATCTTCTGGAACCCATAATTTTGATCTTCATTTAGTTATTCTTTTGTTCATCATCTATCCCTTTCTAAACTGTATGTCCTTATAATTTTCTTCTAGAATTTTCTACATTTTTTCTGAAACTTCTTAAACCAAAACTAGATTGTTCCACCATCACATACCACAATACTTATAGGCACTGAACTAAAATACTAAATAAAATAAAAGTCCCATATATCCCACACACTATACTCACAGCCTTATCTGTATGGCTAGAATGAACAGATATATGCTTAGCATACATTATTTTTTTTAATTTACTATATTTAAAGGTACTAAGTTTGACAAGAGCTATGAATGTCAAAGATGCTAGTGAGGTGTGTAAGAATAAGCCTGAATGGTGCTCTGCTGGTAGTGCCTAGCCCGCAAGGGACCTGGCATGAAGTTTTGTATGTATGTATGTACTAAGTTTAAATGATTGATAAGCCAATAAATGTGATTAAATTCTTACTTTCATTAAATACTTACCATAGCAAATATATTACATTAATATAAGTCAGATTTTTTATTCATTTTTCCTTCACTGGAAGTGGGTGAATAAATATTAAGCAATTGCCTTAACATTTGGTGGGTGATAACATATATTGTAGATGATAATATTAACCTTCCTTCAAGTTTTGATTGTCTGATACTGGCAATAACAGCAGTCCAATCAAGAATTTGCCAATAAAGAAAAGGGATAAGCTATTGAAATTAAAAAACACCCAAATTTCGAAAGGGATAAGTATGAAAGTTCTTGCAAGATATATTAAATACAAAGTTTACATAGGAAAATCATAGTAGTTACATACATGCATATGTAAAAAGCTAAGAATGTATTGTGCTCAGGAGTTCGTCACTGCTTGATCTCCAACAGCAGTAACTAAAATTGCTTTGGGAGTAGTGGTAGAATCACAACTTTCAATAAGTAATCTGTAAAATCCATTTTTTTTAAATTGATTTTGTGGATTTGTTTGCGGAATAACTTCCAATTGGTCCCCTAAAAATTTTACATAGTTTGGCCCAGTAGTTTTCATTTTATGAACATTTTTCATGGAAATAATTTTCACTCCGTTCCATATGTACATCGATTACTCTGAGATTTATGATTCGATTTACGTGATTCTTTTTTTGTTCGATGTGGAATAGCTGCCATGTGGTCCCCTAAAAATTTGACATAGTTTGGCCCAGTAGTTTTCATTTTACGAACATTTTTTTGTTCCCGGTTCTTGGAACCTATATTTTTTAAGAAGCGCGGCACCATTCGTAGGTCCACCCATACATAGCTAGACACTAAAAAGTAACAAATAAAATTTAAAAACTTCGTTTAAAAAAACCGACTTCAAAAATGAAAAAACTAAAATGTATAAAATAACTTATTTCTAAAGCTATTATTATTAATATATATTATCTAAAACATCTTGAAGTCAGTGCAAAGTAAAACATAAAAATTACTATATTTTGAAAATTACTAAGCAACAACTTTAAGATGTTTTAGATAATATATATTAATAATTAACTTACTTTTTTAACTATTCCACGAGGACGAAGTTCCAGGCAGCAGCTAGTTCATAACAAAATGTAATCTAAAAAAAAACCGACTTCAAAAACTAAAAAACTAAAATGTATAAAATAACTTATTTCTAAAGCTATTATTATTAATATATATTATCTAAAACATCTTAAAGTCGGTGCTTAGTAATTTTCAAAATATAGTAATTTTTATGTTTTACTTTGCACCGACTTCAAGATGTTTTAGATAATATATATTAATAATAATAGCTTTAGAAATAAGTTATTTTATACATTTTAGTTTTTTAGTTTTTGAAGTCTGTTTTTTTAAATGAAGTTTTTAAATTTTTACACTTCAGCAGATGAGGCAATTTCTACATTACAACATGTTAGAATATCATTAAATTACCTCTAAACATAGTTCAATGTATTTGGCTGTGATTGGTGAATACAAATTCTAGATGTGAAAAGAAAAAATATATACATCTAAAGAAGCCTTACCTCTGTATCTGTGCTGCCAATAGCTTAGCTTTGTGAGAAATTTCAAAAACCTCAGCAGTAGCCTTTGCTTTACGCCGTACCAATCTCAATTGCTTTTTCTCTTTCTTCATATCCGACCATTTAGGTTTTTCGCCATTCTTTTGGTCTTTCGAAAAGTTCTGCTTAGCTTTACTAAAACCACCTGCACCCGGTTTACTGAACTTCTTGCCATCTTTTACGAATTTCGACTTACTTTCATTATTTGTAGCTTCCTTCACAAATTTCTTTCCATCTTTTAGAAATATAGGCTTCTTTTGCTTACTCTGGCCATTATTTGTGGAATGATCCTTTGTTACCTTTACAGTTACAGCAGTTTTCGCCTGTTTCATTCCAGAATTGGTTTCGGACATTTTTCTTTTCTTTGGCGGCGATACATTGCTATCTTCAACTTTTCTTTTACTTTTCTGCATATTTCAATATTTGATTGAACAAGGTTAGAAACAAGGGCTTAGTTATTTTTTTATGCCAACAAACATTAAAGTCGGAGGTAACGTTTAATTAACGGGTATAAAACTCTTTAATTGCTGTTAAGCTGCATTTGAAACACAGAACACTAGTACCAGTATATAAAAGTACTCTGTGACTAGTACTCTCTAACGAGAGATTTGAAAAACTTAATACAAATTTAACTTTTAACCACGTGTTGCAGTGTTGCCAACTTTATTTCAACGAAACCACAATTTGTGGTGTTGCAACCCACCAGAAAACCACTAAATTTGGCGATCCCTCAAACCACCAGAAAACCACTAATATATTATGCCAGACAGACACTACCTGAATATTTTGTTTATATGTATGTTCGTTACGGACTCCGAAACGGCTGGATCCATTTCGATGAAATTTTTAGGCAATCTTTAGATTGTCTGTAAGGATTTTCCAGCACATTACCAGCAGCAATATGTGCTTTTGGGTGTACTGTGGTTTAGGCATATTCTTTTTACAAAATTAATAAAGGAAAATAAGTAAAACATCCGTCGTGCTGACGTGAACGTGAACTATACTACCGGTTGTATTTATATTTTTGTGCATGTAAAGGAAAAAAACACAAATAAACCTTTCCAATTCAAATCAAACTTGACCCAGTCATCATTCGAATAAAGTCCATATTCAAAATAATTCAAGAAATTGACAAACTATTCTCGGGAAATCCCCGATAACAACCACCTTGATTTTGTTGTGTTGCCTACACATAAAAAAATACACTTGTAACATAAATGTTCGAGTTCTTTCCTGTAAATATGTAAATCTTGCTAGTGGGGGAAGTCGTACCTAAGCACTAAATGAAGCAACCTAAGCCACTAGAAAAAACCACTAGCCACTAAAACCGAAATTTGTCCGCTAAAAGGTAAGTCTAAACCACCAGATCTAGTGGAAAATCCACTGAGTTGGCAGCACTGACGTGTTGTGGTTTTCTTTTTTCTTTTCTATGACTTTTAAATGTCAGTTCAAGTTGTCAAGAAGTTTGTAGGGGTGAAACAAAACATCGATGTTTTACCTTACATTGATCTAACGCGCTATCTTGGGCTCTATCTGTGATCTACACAAATTTCCATTATATTTTATTTCATAATTTTTTGTTATCACCAATAATAATGTACATTATTTCACGTCTATTAAAAATAACCATTTCCCTTAGATTTACATTTATTTCAAATGGTGATAGGGATGAGTTAGTTTGTGCCCACGCTGGTGAATAGTAAGTACGGTAGTAAATGTTGGTTGTAAGGCAATATACATATAAATAGAATAAACATAGTATTTAGTAGTAATGAGAGCATTAAGAAGTGGGTGTGGTTTTTCATTGAAAGATGGAGTGACAGTGGTGTAAAAGGATGATGTTAGTGAAAGCAAGGTTAAAAATGGTGTGTTAAGGTGGTTTAGGCGATACATCGATGTCAAAAAAACGAAGTTTCATTTGCATAGCAGGAACAAGCGTCAAATGTTTATGTAAATGGTGATAAAAAAAGAAACATTGATATATCCGTCGATATTTTGAACATCGATGTTTCACTTTTGAAAATATCGATGTTTTTTTATTAACGATGCCAACCCCAGAAGTTTGACATTTTACTTTTTTTACTTTAGTTCTTGGCACAGAGTACATGTTCTTGGCATTTGACAAAACAAGAATGCCGGCATTTATGATTTTCCCAAATTAGCAAAGAAGAAGAAGATTAACAAGTTATTATTTTTAAACATAAATAATTCATTTCAATTTCGCCACTACTCGCACTGCACACAGTCACTCAAAAAACGTAGAATGCTCATGAAGATGAAATACGAATAAAACAATCAATCTGTGACGTACAAGCTGTCAGTGTCACTATTATTTTGATGACGTCAGAGGTCACGGTCACGCAAAACGCAAAATTGTCGCAAAACACTTAAAAAAAACTTGCTTTGTCCTGTGTTTATTATTTATGATTGAATAATTTCGTTATCCGTATATTAGAAATCAACACATTGTTTTACCAAAGTAAAGCTGTATGGATTTTTATAATATGCAACTAGATAGTTACACACAATATAATAAAAAACATCTAAAACATGGTTGACATAAATAAGTATCTTGAAACACAACTTGTTCTCGCTAATAAAAAGAAAATCAAGTCAAAGAACAAGCAAGATAACATTTCCGAGAAGAGCAAAACTGTAGCAGACTTAATAGGAAAAAAGCAAAGTAGGTACCAAAATAAAAGTTCTAAAGCGAAATTCAAAGAAAAACAAAGTACTTCCATTGGTAATGATTCTGAAGACGATGATGAGTATTTACCATCATGTGATGAAGACGAAACTGAAACTAACATTCACATTTTATCATTACCATCTACTTCTCGGGTCAAGCAAAACCTTAAAAAAATAATTGATGATGGAGACAGTGCACAATATGATGAAAGAGTTAATAATTGGCGAAAAAACTTAGCAGAAGTGGTATCCGGAGATTACAAGGGAGTTGTGTACACAGCTGACATACAGTATGTCCTAGATGGAAACAAAGATCCAGAAGAACTTCATGAATTACAGAATGGTTTGCTTGTTCCTACATACATATGGAAGCAGTTGTACAAGTTTCAGAGGACCGGTGTGAAGTGGTTATGGGAATTGCATCAATTAGAATCTGGTGGGTTGCTAGGCGATGAGATGGGGTTGGGTAAAACCATTCAAATTATTGCCTTCTTAGCCGGGCTATCTAAAACTGATGGTGGAAAGTGGAATGGACTAGGTCCATCAATTATTGTTGCACCAGCTACAGTAATTTATCAATGGATATCACACTTCCATTATTGGTGTCCTCACTTGAGAACAGCTGTATTGCACCATACAGGCTCTCATGTTGGGCAACATAATAAACTTATTAGAGATATTCACATGTCTCATGGCATATTATTAATTACTTATGCTGGCATTGTTAAATATAATAAAGATTTAATGACAAAGAAATGGCACTATTTAATCTTAGATGAAGGTCATAAAATAAGAAATCCAGACACTCAAGTTAGCAAATTAGTCAAGCAATTTCAAACACCACATAGACTACTCATAACAGGATCCCCAATGCAAAATAGCCTTCAAGAACTGTGGTCACTTTTCGATTTCATGAGGCCTGGTCTTCTAGGTACTCATACTGCATTCATGGACCATTTTGCAAATCCAATAACTCAAGGAGGTTATGCGAATGCTACAGAATTCCAAGAGGCAACTGCATTGGAGATAGCTAAGGCTTTAAAGAATATGATTACTCCATACATGTTGAGGCGCACAAAAGCAGAAGTTCAAGAGCACATCAAATTACCTGAGAAGAGTGAACAAGTTCTTTTCTGTGCCTTAACACAAGAACAAAGGGACTTGTATATGGGATATCTATTAAGTAACACTGTTAGAAGTATATTGGATAAGGATAATAAATATGGGGATCCTCTAAGAGCAAGAGTATTGGTAGCTTTGTCAACCCTCAGGAAAATATGTAATCATCCTGATCTGTACCTTTATGAAGCTCAAGAAGATTGTGAAAATATTGATGAACAAACATTTGGTAATTGGAGGAGATCTGGTAAAATGACTGTTGTAAACTCTTTGCTGAGAATTTGGCAGAAACAAGGGCACAGAGCATTGATATTTTCACAGTCCAGAGCTATGATTTGTCTGTTGGAGCAGTATTTACAAAATCAACAATTTACATACTTAAAAATGGATGGAACTGTAAGTGTAGGCCAAAGACAGAATCTCATCAAAACATTTAATGAAAACCCAAACTATTTAGTGTTCCTTGCAACAACCAGAGTTGGAGGCTTAGGAGTCAATCTTACAGGAGCGGACCGAGTTATAATTTACGATCCAGATTGGAATCCAGCAACAGATGATCAAGCTAAAGAGAGAGCTTGGAGAATTGGTCAGAATAGAAATGTAACTGTTTACAGGCTTCTATCAGCTGGAACAATTGAGGAGAAGATTTATCAAAGGCAAATATTCAAACAATTTCTAAGTAACAAAATATTAATAGATCCACATCAGAAGAATGTTTTAACTACAAGTACATTACAAGGGCTTTTTACCCTTGAAGAACTAAATTGTGAAGGTGATACAGAAACTGCATCTCTTTTTAAACATACTAAAATTAGTGTAAATAATTCTAAAGAAAAATATGATAAAATTGAATCTAAAGGTGGTTTATCACATACTAGAAAAAAACTGGAAGAAATGAAAAGGTTAGCTAAAGAAATAAGTAAAAAAATAGCAAATGATGTAGCTACAAAACAAGAAGAAAAGAAGGATCCAAGAGAAGAGTATAAGAAAAAGAGAGAGGTCTTATTAAATCCCCCAAAAGTAGATGTGCCTGAATTTAATATAATTGATGACCAAATAACTAATGTACCATTCGAAAATGTCTTGTCAGAGTTGGATATAATCAATATGCATATTAAGAAAAACTATGAAGAAAATTTAATTAAGGAAGTTCTTAAAAATGAAGAAAACCAAGCACTTGACAGTGAAAAACTCAATGAAGAAGATATTAGTGAAAAAGACATTGAAATAAATAAAGACAATCAAAGCTTTAATTTGCAAAACGTAGCAACGGTTGATTCAAATGTAACTAAAAAGAAAAAGAAAAGAAAACATTCCCCAGCATCTGACCACAAAGTAGAGAATTTAGTTGCAATTAAAAATGTAAAAAAGCAAAGGACACACAAACAAAGGGATAAAGAGAAGAATTATAATGATGATGATTATGTTTTAAGCAAGCTATTTGCAAAAGCTGCTGTAAAGAATGCTTTACATCATGATGGTGTAATTGGATTGGCAGAAAAGGAGAAAAAATACAGAATAAAAGAAGATGCTTTGAAAAAAGCCAAAGATGCTGTCAGAGCTATAAAGTTTTCAACAAAATAGATGTTTTATTTTACAACTAGGATATGCCCGCTACTTTGTCCACCCATGACTTGAAATTCCCACAGTATTACCAGGACACAAAGTATGTCAGTATTTAGAAAAGAATGAAAGCTATAAATTTAGTGAAAACTGTGTCAGAATAAGCTATTTATTCTGCACCTGAACAACTACAAACCGCCCCTGGGAAAATACCTGCAGGATTTCCGGAATAATAAAATCAAATTTTTACAAAAAATTCGCAATCGATTAGTGAAAAACTCACATTGGATATCAATTGTTTTTTAATCTAGCTATTTAAAATCATTCCCAGAAAAATTCTCGCAGGATTCCCGTGTTGAAAAGTAGCACATATTTTAAATGTATGAATTGGCTGTCGATCAGTGAAAAACTGTATCAAGATCAGCCCAGTAGTTTTTATGTGAATCCCAAACAAACAGACAAGAAATCTGAAAAACGTGCATTGTGTTCTCAATCGTTTATATAGTGTTTTCCAGTTTTTTTTTATATCGTCGATATACAGACCTGGCATTTTTAGAATTTTATAAATTTTTTTTTCTCGTTATGGCAATTGGTCACGCTTTAGAATTTTATAATATCTATAATATTGTAAAAGTGTATTCTTTTGTTTTTAGATTTATTGTTTGTCTGTTTGTTCGGGATTTACGTAAAAAGTACTAGGCCGATTTTGATGCGTTTTTCGCTGATCATTATCAAATTTCCGGACTTAAATCTGCGGTACTTTATATCCCGGGAATCCTGCGGGATTTTTCCTGGAAATGGGTCAAAGTTATTAGGACACATAAGTTAGCTTATACTCCCCAACGTGGACGAAGTCGCGGTCGAAACCTAGTTATAAATATATTTATTGTATCTGCTCGAAATACAAATTAGAATTACAATCGTTTACTGAATGAATGTTATTATTTCCAGTCCTCTGTATCATTGTCCCTAATATTTTTGTTGCTTTACAATACGCTCTGTTTAACATTTTAAATTATTCCCGGTTGTATCTTATTAATACCAGTGCGTTGCTATTGTAGTTCTTGAATTCTCCATAGTGGGAGGCCAAGGGACTAAGTCGATACAACTATGTCCATAGATTTGAAAAAGGGTTATATGTATTTTTTAATGCTATTCATAAAATAAAAATAAAATATTTAGGGGTGGACTACCCTTAACGTTTAGGGGGATGAAAATAGATGTTGTCCGGTTCTCAGTCCTACCCATGCACACAAGATTTCATGAGAATCGGTCCAGCCGTTTCGGAGGAGGTTAACTACAAACACCGCGTCACGAAAATTTTATATATTAGACTAGCGGCCCCAGCAGACGTCCTGCTTTGAAAAAATAAAAATCTAAAACCCGATCCCAGCGCCACCTACCGGTTCCAATTGTGGATTTAAACCATCCGGGGACCCACTCAAATACACAAAACAAAATCACCATTATCGCTCCCGGTGATTAGGAGGATTCTAGAACCCGATCCCAGCACCACCTACCGGTTCCAATTGCGGATTTAAACCATCCAGGGACACCCACTCAAATACACAAAAACAAAATCGCTCCCCGTTGTTAAGAGGATTCTAGAACCCGATCTCAGCGCCACCTACCGGTTCCAACGGTATAAAAACTATCCTATCTTTTAAGTTGGATCAAACTGCACACGGTGTACAAAATTGATTAAAATCGGTTGAGTAGTTTAGGAGTCCATCGCGGACAAACATCGTGACAGGAGATTTATATATATTAAGATTTATATTTTTAGGAATAAAACATTTTATATACAATCTTGCTAAATATTATACTCTAACGGCATTATTTATATTGAATTAGTCTAAAGAATTCTTTGGTTACGTTACATTAGAGACTCACAACGACCGCGATTTTTCCCGTTCCACTTGCTTGCCGGCATCTCAATCGTAAACTCAAATGGCCGTTATTCGACTCACCTAAAAACCTCAAATAAGCCTACAAACGTACTCTAATTCAAAATGAATAAGGCCGTTAATACATTTCAAATTTAGCAAGATGGAAATTTTACTTATATTACAAATATTTTTTTTCATGGCAATAATATAAATATATTTAAGAACAGTTTGTAACCCTAAATAAATGTCAAAATAAAAAAATCATAGCTGCCTTTCTGTGTAGTGTCTATGTCGATTGTTACATTTTAGGAAATATTAGATTATATGATTAAGACACAAAGTCTTGGACTATTAAATAGTTCGAGATAGCAGAAAAGAGTGCTGTGATTAACAACCTATAATTGGTTTATACAAAACAATTTGGAATCTCCGTGTGCAGCTGATTACGAGGGTCGAGTCTTATGAACGCCTCATCGTGATATTTTGCAGAAATTATAGTGCATTAAGCGGTTCTAGCGTGTTACCTGATTAGTATAAAAGTTTAGCCATGTCGGGATCAGGACGAAGAAAACCACCACCACCGGGTTTTAACATTAAACCACAAGAAGAGCAAGTTCTGTAAGTTTCCTCTAGGTGTCGTAAGATTGGAGTCTTTTCTAGGTTTATTTCGAATGTGTAACTGCTCGTTGAATGTGTTATTCATATAGACTAAACAATGTTGTGTATTTCCCATTATCACTCATATGTTTTTCATAATTAATTTCGGCTGAGTCTATTAATACGGGTACTGTACGAATAATTTATAATTATTAATACGGTTACCGTACGAACAATTTATAATTATTAATACTAAGCCCGGATAACCTCATTCGTCCGGAGAGAGGATATTAAAAAAAAACCTAACCTAACCTAATTAAAGATTGAAAATAAGTATTTTATGAAGTTCTTCCAATCCATACAAGAGCAGTACGCAAATACTCGCATATACTTTGTAGTAACATATAAGCAGATCTTGTTCCGTAATGTACAGCGCCAGTACACAAAGGGACTAATTGTGTATGTGTCAGAAAATTATTTTTGGGTGGTTATAAAAAAAATAACCACGAAGGCTAAGGCGAGTGCTCCGCTTCGCACCCGCCTTAGCCTTCTAACCTATATTAAAAATGTTCCGATTTGTTCATAATAAATAAATGTGCCGTGTATCTATACCCCACCCTCATTTTAGTTTTTTTTTTTTTTTTTTTAATAATTCTTTAAAACATGTCATTAAAAAAAAAACCTAACCTAATTAAAAAACAAGCTAATCATCCAATTCATTCTTAAATTTTTTTAAAAAAATTGAATATCTGTATCAATAAATATGATTTATTCGTCCAGTACCCTTAATAGTCACATCAATTAATTTCTAGTCAAAGTATAGGTCAGACAGACAGTTGCAGTGTTTTAACTTCATCATTTTGAATTTACCAGGTTGTTATAGATGTTCAATAGATTATTTAAGCTTCAAGTAGTCACCTATGTTGGCCTTGATACTATTTTTAACTGTTTTGATTATCTTTATAACCATTAAGTTGGGTACTTATCTAAATTTTATGTAATATGAACTGACATGTGCCCTTTTCCCATTACATAGTAACTTACTATAGTATTTTTACTGTATACTTTAGTAATCAAATGGTTTATAATAATTATACAAGAGTATACTTAATATGTGGGATCAAATTTAATGTGTAGGTTTGATAACCTTGATATTTTAATTTACTAATATATTAACAAAAATGGAATACAACGACTTCCTTGCTATATAGATAGTTTGACCATTGGACTTGAAAAATGAGAATATTTATCATTGCTATAATTAACATAATCTCCAAATAAATTAATTATCAGGAATGGTGAAAGAATATAATTTCCTGCTGCCGAGCGGCCTGTCGTAAGAGACAACAAAACAACGCAAACACTTCATGGCTACCACCCTGGTCTAAAGCATGGCGCCACAACAACCTTTAGTTGTGTTCCGGCATTAGTAACCAGGTTCTAGTCTCCCTTTCGAGAGCAGCAGTAGTGCATTTGTAGCACCTTTAGTGTTGCAAATGTCAATAGGCGATGGTAACCACATTCCATCAAGTGGGCCCGTCGGCTGTACTATTGCAAAAAAAGTGATTGTAATGTTGAACAAGAAAAAGTTTTGAGAGATATCTTTTTTCTTATAATTTTAAATACATTTTATAGGTATTTTTTAAGCAGGAAACACTTTTTTAGCAGATTATACAATTGGAATATTAGACTATAAGCAGATTTTTGTAAAATCATGTATAAATATCTAATTTAATAAATAATGTTCAAACAATTAATCTCTTTTATTCTTTCATCTTTTACTCTTAGGCAATATTTAGTGAGTGCTACCATATATACATCTGTATGAACTTAAAAATAATAGTGACATTCTATAATTTCAGGACACCGCCTGGCAACTTGGATAAGAAGACAACTATTACAGTTGACGACAGGACTTTTACAGTCCATGCAGATGATCTGATCAAAATATGTGACCTGGGTCGAGGTGCTTATGGCATAGTTGAGAAGATGCGGCATAAACCCAGTGACACCGTTATGGCTGTTAAGGTAACATAACTTTTAATAAGTTTTTTTGTAACATGTAAAAAAAAGTATATTTTATTTTTCTAGTCTAGACTAGTTTCGTGTAACTTCACTTCATTAAAACTATATTTTAAAGGTTTTAAGTAGGGAATTTTATTTGGGTTTGTATTTCTATGTTAAGACAACTTCAGTCGCCTTAATCACAAAAGACAAACATCTAAAGTGTACAAAAACAAAGTTAAAGTTAGTATCGCCACTCTTAAAACCCTTAACAGATTGTTTTAATTATAGTGTACTAGTGGTGAAAACTAAAAAAAAAAATAACTTCCCTTGCTTACGCATCTCTATTCCTTAGCTGGAACTACCAACTTTCTTAATAAAGTTTACATATTTCATAACCATAACATAACAGCATTCAGCATAACATGTATTTACAGTGGATTTCCATGAATCAACCACTGTAATTCCATCACTCTATCTGGAACTAGCACTAGGTATATATGAAAGTATAAAGAAAATGATCTTTATTGCCAAACAATACATTCACATAATGTGCATATATATCGCTTGGTGTGTTCTTAATACTAACTGACTATCATATTTAATTTTACCTACCTGAATATTTAAAAAAAAGTGTATATTGTGATGTAAACAAAAGATAAGAAAGCTTTATTGGTGTTACATTCAAAGTCCCTATATAGAAACAGAAGTTCCTATATAACCATTTTTTTTTAAGTATACTTCACCATCCACTATATATTTTTGCAGGGAGGCATGGAAAATGTGTGGGGACACACTAAAGTTTTCTATTGATCCATGATAGGCAATTAATATTATGTGTTTATTTGTGCACATATGGCACATTCTTAACATTACTACTTTGATAATGAATGTATGAATGCTGAATTGATATGAAAACTATTTTGTGTGTGTTGTGTATTCTTGGTACAGGATTTTATTAATGTAGGTATATTTAAATTTTGCTCCTATTGCACAAACTGATTATGTTGTCTGTTGCCATGCTGCAAATGATTGATATACTAATATTATGGTTTTCAGTCTCAATATTTATTTAATTAAATAGAATTTATTGTGTAAACTGTCACAAATAATTAAAGAATGGATTTTGTGTTATTTATATATTTTCAAACATAGTTTTGGCGTACATACTAAACTCATTCTATATCTCCATAGAGAATCACTGCAACATTCAACAATCAGTCTCTGGAACAGAAACGGCTACTGATGGATCTTGATGTGTCGATGAGGGCCAGTGCGTGTCCCTACACTGTCCATTTCTATGGCGCCATGTTCAGGGAGGGTGATGTTTGGATCTGCATGGAAGTCATGGACATGAGCCTCGACAAATTCTATACAAAAGTCTTTAAGAATAATCGCACAATCCCAGAAAATATTCTTGGAAAAATAACGTTTTCTGTCGTCAGTGCGCTGCATTATCTCTATTCAAAACTCCGCGTCATCCATAGAGATGTGAAGCCGTCGAATATCTTGATCAACAGAAAGGGTGAAGTGAAGATGTGCGATTTCGGCATATCGGGACATCTTGTTGATTCTGTAGCGAAGACAATAGACGCCGGGTGCAAACCTTATATGGCGCCCGAGAGAATTGATCCGACGGGAAATCCTGGACAATACGATATTCGCAGTGATGTGTGGTCCCTTGGAATATCCTTGATTGAACTCGCAACCGGCACTTTTCCATATAACACATGGGGCACACCCTTTGAACAACTGAAGCAAGTGGTAAAGGATGACCCTCCCAGAGTACCAAGTGGCAAATTCTCTACGGATTTCGAAGATTTGATAGAGCAATGCTTACAGAAGGATTACAGGCGAAGACCTAACTATGATGCGCTGTTAGCGCACAAATTCTGCCAAGAGCACAGTGAGAAGGAAACCGATGTGGCATCATTCGTTCAAGAAATACTAGATTTACCCGATGACTCCTAGTGATAGGAATGTTTATATTTTACGTACCTATAAGTACAAGTGTTTAGTAACTAACATATACGTAGTTAAATAATGAGGAGAATGCAATTGAAGATGTTATTAACAAATAATTTATAATTAACTAGTGGTGGGGCTGGCGTCTTATTTTTAAACACCTAGGGCCTTACTTATAATCATTTCTTAAATTTAAAGAAACTGCTCAGCAACTGATTAGTAACAATCTTACTCATAAACTCCTCTTTAGTTGAATATTTTGGATAAAACCTACGTAAATCATTTAAATTTCGTTTATCTGTGCTCCTCTTAGGTAAACAACAGGTAATACACGTTTATATGTGAGAAAAAAGATATTCATTTATTAGGGTCTGATTCTGATTCTCTTACTTAAGAGATGGCTAATCGATTCTTAACGAGATTATTATAAGTAAGGCCTTTAGAGTTTTTAACCAAGGTAGGCCTTGGTTTTACATATTTGAAAATAATATTTTAAAAGTTGTGCAATTCTATTGTCCAGACGCGGTCCTATTTCAATGTGAAATGTTGTTATATCTAAAAACTTAATCATGAAATGTAAGATTCTAAAGAACAAACAAGAAGACTTGTGCCATTAGTCTAGCCATATTGCAGACTCTGCTCAATTCCAAGTTCTGTATATTGTAGGCAAATTATTGCAACATCCACATTCTGAAACTGTAGTCAGATTTAAAAGATATATATTATAAATGCTAAAATTGACATAATCTTCTATAGCGCAGCGTTCTACAGCTTTTTTAGGTATCTACTCTACATATTACAGATTAATTGGAATTAGAACTAATGCTAATTTGTCCATAGTTCACGAAATCTGTACTAATATTGTAAATACGAAAGTCTAGATGGATGTTTGTTACTCAATTATGACAGAACGGCTGAACGGATCTCGATGAAACTAGCACAGAGATAGAATATAGTCTAGAATAGCACATAGTCTACTTTATCCCTGAAAATGTACGGTTCCCGTGGTTAATATTTACGCCAGCGAAGCCACGGGCACAACCTAGTATTACATATTGTTACGTACGAGCGGGGGTACGCACTTGTGGATTGGAAGAAAACACCAGTTTTTAATTTAAAAGCTTTTATTGACTTACACAGCCGCACGTAGTACCTCTCTGCAGGGTTGCCCCTATACGCACGACCAACGATGCACAGTTCCGACGATAAGTTGTCACACCCTCAGTACCGTCGCCGATATTGCGCGGACCACCTCCAATATTATCGCGTATCTGTCAACCAAACTTGTCACTAAATTCACCACTTAATCCGTCTCTGTACTCTATTAACCTTCTCTGATAACTCTTTAATATCGCACTTGTCGTTTCACCGTCTTGGACTGAACTCAACTTTAAACTGCCCGGTAGGCGCGCCTTACGCTGTTTATATACCCGGAAGAATTTTCTAGAACCCCTCTATCTATCTCTGTCTCTTCCTTCCCGAACCTTCTGTTCGGGAACTTTCGTTTATACATCTATCCCTTTCTAACATCTATCTATCTCTTTCTTTCGTTTATCGTCTATCTCTTTCTAAATATATCCGTCCTTGTCTTTTCCTTCCAGAAATTTCTAGTTCTTTCTAAAAGTTCTAAAACTGGTTTACGCTGCTGGGCAGTTCCACCCTCGGTCGCCACAATATAAACCACCCTGTGCTGTATCACTGCCACACTGCGAAAATATAAGTAAATTGTATATCGCATTGATAATATTGTAAGTAGTGATAATTCTGACACTTATGATAGTTTGCCTCCATTGTACAGAATAATGCTTTCTAGATATGGTTATTATTTATTTGATGAGATAAGTAATCATTATTTGATGCAGCCCATTTCCACAACAAGAATGTTATGCGTATAAAATATAACCAATACAGAGATTTTACGTACAAAGTGACATGTCCACATACATTAACCATCAAAACAGTGAACAGTATGAATAAAAAACAATAAAAACAATAAGAACTAAGCTGTTTACTTTTTGAAGATTAGTGTACAAGTTCTCTAAATAAAACTGTATAGAGGCGCGAGTCTAGCATGTAGCAGTCAATTTCTACCAGGTTTTTATATCTTACTATCCATTCTAATTATTGGTAGAAAACTTACATTACGTATGAGGTTTATCTCGAATTTTATCCAGTAGTAAAGGCTCGATTTCGTTTAGCGAGTATACTAGCTACTAGTTATCGATTTCACTATCTGCTAGTAAACTTGTCAGGTATATATTCAATAGATAACTAGCGGAGTTGTCGTTGGCTTAAAGCTTGAAGCCATGGAAGTAGAAAAAATAAAAAAACTAGCTGATTGTAAACAATGTATGAAAAAAGTTAAAATCTGCCCTACTTTACTCTTCAGTCGCTGGTGTGAAGGCTCGTAAGCTTGAAAACTAACCGTGTGTTTTAGTTGCTAAAGAACTAGCTCCAAGTATCATGCTTTATTTTTTCACAACTAATAATTCCTCTTCATGTACTTGCGCATTAGTCCGATTTTGGTAGTAGGGGGCAGTGTATGAATCGTGTAAGCGGAACAGAGGTAAGAATGCATAGCAAGCAACACTGCTATTTCCGCTTGCGAATGAAGTTGAATATAGATTATTTACATCTTTGAAACCGGTTTACACCTTTCTGGGCAAACGATAACTGCCGATCGGAATTGTAATATGTGTAAAACTTTGTTTTCATAGTCTACAAGACGTGGACGGATTTATTACACGGAATTTGTTATTTTAGCATACGATATGAAAAATTAGTAAAACAATACGTGTTTTCAACCTTCTAGTGTTGCTAGCTTGTTGGCTACTGAAGTACTAAGCGAGTCGAAAGATTTGTCATCATGACTCGTACTAGCTCACTCATCATCTTGGATTCGTCAACTAGCAGCTAGTCTATTTCAAACAGGACGGTATGGCTGACAGATCCATAATACATATCTTTAGCGTTATCGTAACTTGTCAATGAAATAAATATTAATTTTAATTATATAAAAATATGTTTGATTCTGTTACTATTTAATAACAAACTTAGAATTACGATGTTTATTTGTTTCTTATATTGTTTCTCTCATACCGTCCGCTTTGATATGGACTGTAGTATACCCGCTTTAATATCAAGCCTTAAGATACGAATGTCTAGTAAGATATATGAACCGGTTGTTAATGAATAGAGCAATCAATCGTCCATTTTAAAGCCCAGTTTACTGGGGTAGCAATACTGTAGTTAAAAAATTGCCTTGCGAACAAAAAGTGGGATATGTGAACTCTATTATAATAATGATGCTATTATATATATACATCACAAATTAATTAGTCTTAATAAAAAATATTTTGTTTTCAATATTTAAATGTTTGTTTATTTTCATTGTAATTACCCGTGAATATTTTCGCATATATTTTATTTCCGTATCATTAAAAGTGATGTGTGGAAGTTATTTGGCATGAGACTACAAAGAATTACGAAAAGATTATTTTTCAGACACCGAATTTGAAGAAAACCAAGTTTGTTTGCGTATTCTATGAATAATAATCTATGGTAATTGAGAGTTGTCATACCGATGTTTTTGTAAATAAGCTGGGGCCCAATTCTGCTATTTCAATACTTATCTTGGCGTTGCGAAGATATTCAAAGTACGATTCCATTGCGAGTGTCGAAAATTCGTATTCTACTAAATCCACAATATCTTCTTGATATTGTCGCGGCAGAATATTAGTAGAAAAAAATGGTTACCATGAGCAGAAATAGCGTTAGGCGAAATGAATATTGAATAGTAATCAAAATTTTAAATGTTTCGCGAGTTTTCGCTTATAAGTATTTATAGAGTAGCGTGCTACGGGCAAGCCGTTGGAGTTATCACAATACCGAAATCGTGCAAAGGCTACGATTGAGACGATAATATCCGACAATTTTGACGAGGTAGTAACAGCAGAATTGAGCCCCTGCGCTTTTTCAGTCTCTACTTTTGTTACACAGCTTCTATAACTGCATGTTCCCTGTTATAAGTGGCCAGAATTAGAACTCGCACCATTGAACTGAAAGGCGGATACGTTAGCGTTTAAGTTACCAAGAATTAATATAATTTATACGAGTATATTGTACAAGATATCAATACAGTATAAACTCTATATGTCGACACTGAAGGACCTACGCATTTTATGACGTTCTAGAAAGTTGTCGTTAAACGGAGAGAAGTCTTGTTATTTTTGTCTGACGTCTTTTGTTGCACTATTAGATTTGTTGTATTTTTTACTTATTTTATTCAGATCTTGCGATATTCAGGCATCTTGGTGATGAAGGAAGTATTTAGAAATTTCGGTATGCATGATGCCGATAGTCGAGTTTATTACGGACTAGGATAATAAAGCGATAAAATAACTTACACAGCTGCGTCAAAGTTATTACTAATTTTGACAACTTAAAAGGTACTTTTTATTACTTACTTGTTATCGTTATTGAGCGTGGGTGTAACGCTATATAGAGTGTATCAATGTATGGAAGACAAGCTTTTTTTGGCGGGTGAAATGCATTTCGCACATACGGGGTCCTTTGCTAGGGATTAGACCGTTGTCCATCATGGAGGCATTCCAATGAGGGCAACCCAAATAGTAATTGACCGGCTTGTGTAGAGACTCGAACCAATGGACAAATGCCCAAGGGCTAATACCCCACCAAAACTACCCTCCTCCGATGCCTCGCGCTTATGGTAGGAAAGACATCAGACTTAGAACGTAGTTACGCCCACGCCGATCCTAGCGCAAAAGTGCCCGAGAAAGCCCCTGGAAGAGCTAACTCACTTTGACGACAGGGGTGAAGACTCCTCTGCTCCCTAGATGCAAGAGGGCCCCTGAAGTGGAAGACAAGCTAAATCAACCAAAGCCAAGTGATTTCGACGCTTCAATGAGTTTGTCGTTAAATCGAGTGACGTTACATGGAGTTTACACTACTTCCCACTAGATTTAAGGGTATCAAAATAACAAAAAGAAATCTTCAAAAAAATTATTTAAAATCATCAAAACTTTCAATCACAATAAATAAGTACAAAATAACGTACTAAGTACAATGTCACTTTATCTTAAATTATTTCCGTTGGCGATATCAGGTTCCCGTTGTCGGTATATAATACATTTCACTTAAGCGTAATTGACTAGTTTTCAATTTCTTCAGAACGGAGAATTCATTCCCAGTTTTGTGCCAAAGTCGAGGCGCGCACGACGCTGGTTGCGACCGTCCGCTCTGTAATTACAATTATATTATCCCCACAAATTGCTAATGCGCTGGAACCTTGTCAAATTAACATTCACGTGACGTCATCTCAACTCGATATGTACGCGTACTCGCCGGCCAGTGATGCTAACGGTACTGAGTGTTCGGCTACGGTTACGTCACCAAAATGGCGGCCAGGCGCAATAGCAATTTGCGGGGATAATAGTAGATTCTATTTTTTATTGGGGCACCCTAATGCGAGTCATTAGTCGCGAAAACTTGCCAGATTAGCGCTGGTTATTTTCTATCCGTGCAGGAACGGAGAAAGAATACAATTTCCTGTGGCCGGGCGGCCTGTAAGAGGTGACAAAACAACCCACAGCCAAGTGGTGGAAAGGGCATTTGCGCGGTTTGGATGGATACCACCCCTGGTGTAGAGTATGTCGTCATAACAACTGTATTGTATTCCGGCATTAGTGGCCAGGTTCCAGTCTCCCTTAAGAGAGCAGCAGCCCATTTGTAGCACCTTTGGTGTTGCAAATGTTCATAAGCGATGGTAACCCTTACCATCAAGTGGGCCATCTGCCTGTCTGCTGAACTCCTGCAATAAAAAATAAAAACTCTGTGTTGCCCTATAAAATATGGCAAGCTCAAGCCCAGCAGTGAGACGTTTATAGGTTGTTATATATGTAAGTATGGTCTTATTATATACTTAATTTTTAACTTATAAACATGATCTTCAAAAAAAATATTCTACAGTGGAAATTAGTTCATAGTAGAACAAAAAATCGAATTTGATGGATAATAGTAAATCGAAAGACAAACACACACATGGTTTATATATATACGCTATGGATAATGTACAACGATCTTAGATATCCAGACCATAGCCAAATAACGAAAAGTTTATTTACGAAATTTATCATGCCAGGAATCAAACCCGTGACCTTTGTGGCCCAGTACGCAAGACCGGCAAGATTTACACTACTGAACTACAGAGGAAGAAAACTAACTATAACATACAAAGACAGATGAACTTGACATGGGTTTTTTTATAAAAGGCCACTCCCAAAAAGAAGATAAACTCACTTAATCTCCTGCCACTTGATAAATTCGTTCAAAGCGAAGGTGAGGAGCAGCGAAGCGACGTACGCCGCCGCCAAAGACCACGGTACGTGGTAAGCATACTCGCAGAGCGACCACCGCTCGCAGTACCCGTACCTTCCACTCAACATCACACAGCTGAATATAGTCTGGGCTATTATCCTGCGAAAATTATTTCTAATATTACAACTTACCACTGCGTTTTGCACAAAAATTAAATACTATCCGACCAAGCCAAGAAGACGAACGCCACATGTACAGTTGACCGTGTCGAGTATCGATTGCAAAAAAAATTTAAATACCAACATGATTACGGTCACTGACTTAAAATTTACATCCAATTATATTTTTCACTACTAATATTAATTTATGAATCGAGAACTGGTTGTTGTGAAAAAAATAATTTCTTTGTATTAAAAATAAGATAATGGAACAAAAAAATACAGGTTTATGTAATAATAACTAGATAACAAATAAAATAATAGAAAAAACTTAACAAACAAATGATTACAACAAAACAAATAAGTACAGAAATTTCTAGTGTAACATGTGTGAATTTAGGATCGAAGTTGCGAACGGTACTAGGAGGTACGCGGTATGCGGGCGATGAGGCCGCATTCGACGCGCTGGTCAAGATGGCTTGCTCAATTAGTACATAAACGACAATCGTTGGAAATCATCGTTGTTTCATATATAATTTTATATATATCATATATACAATAAACGTATTTCTGTGCCAACTTACAGCTGAGTGCAAAAAATGTGGCGTACGAAACGGAATTCTCAAAAAAATCTTTTTTTATGATTAGTAAACATTTGAGAGCATATCGCTATTTCTTAAAATAAAATCCTTATAGAAATAAATAAAGAGAATTTATTTGGAGAATTAATGATGTGCTTACAGTAATTACAAATGACAATAAAAAGAAAACAAACAAGTTTTGAGAACACTTCGCATTTTCAGCAAGTGAATGATTTTTCTTTAAAAAGTTTTTCTTTTTCCGGGATGAAAATTATTCAATATGAATGTAAGGATAATACTTAGTCTTAAGTATGAGGTACTAGTACTCACAATAAAACAACAGTGACAGACCACACTCTGTTCGTCCAGAATCTCCTCTGCCATATTGAGGATTGTCGATGCACGAAAGACAGTGATATGATTACTGAAATGTACATTATTATTATCCCACAATATTCTTAAGATATTTAAAATAGAATATTCTTTATTGCACACAAGAAAGTAGTTTATATGAGTACTAGCTGACCCGGGCCCACTTCGCTGGGCATCAGAAAAAAAATAAAAATACTTATTATTAATCACAATCAAATATACCCTATGTCACTCAGGAATAATGTGGCTTTCCACCTGTGAAAGAATTTTCAAAATCGGTTTAGTAGTTCCAGAGATTACCCCCTACAATGTCACAAACTCACAAACTTTACCTCTTTATAATATTAGAATAGATTAACAATATTTTAAATAGTACAAACGGCGGTGTTACCTCTTACAACGATATTTACATAGTAACACATATTTCATTCCATTTAATTATTTAATTATATGGGTAAAAAATATTACAATTGGCATCTGCATATGATATGAACACATATATCACTATAACCCAAATGTTTGTAAACGCCATAAAGTATGAGGCCTCAATCATTATCAAATTGAATTAAATATTCTTACAATGGCTACGTTCCATAAGAGACTCACAACGATCACGAGTTTTCCCGTTCCAATTGCTTGCTGGCGTTACAATCATAAACTCTAGTGGAACGGATTATGGAGCGTTGATGTCATTAACGACGAAATATACAAATTTCATTGGTTGGTTTGAAAATCGAGCCCTTTTCAATGTCAATCGATAGAGAGAATTAATGTTTTGTGGTCAACGCCACTTCGACCCAGCTCTTGACATGGGTCGTTGTGAGCGTTGTGTGATCAAAAATGAAACGAAAAAAAAAAACGTCATTTGTGACGTTTTCGCCACGACCATAACGACCGTGGTCGCCATGTGGAACGGCAGACGGAGCTTTTTTGGCGTTGTGAGAAACTAATGCAACCCGCCCAATATAGCATTTTTGTGTGATACTCACTTAAATGCAACGTAATCAGCACGAGAGTTATATGCTGGGCTAAATAGAAACCGTCGTAGAAGTCGTCCCCCCACCCGTGCCAACTTTTCAAACTCAAATCCTTATCTTCCGTCACATTGCCAACATTGACCGGATATACTATCCAACAGGATGTAGCGTTGGTTATTTCGGATATTTGTTCGCAGAATGTCCGCAATGTATAACCGTATAAGGCCAGTATAGATATTATTGCTGGGAGAAATTTACACGCGTAGCACCAGAATACAAATATTGCCATCTGGGGACAAAATATTTTATTGTTAGAACTTGTTGATATCATTCTTACGTTTGTTGAATGTGGAGTAGGTTCGTAAGTTTGTAGTAGTAAACGAGATTCTATCATAGACCTTTATAATAGGGACGCGATATATTGTTCTATACGTACAATATACAAATTGCTTATATAAATAGCATCCATTTTGAAGCCACACACATAAACATATATCTATCTCGTTCTTACTCAGCACTATAACTCGTAGGAAAACAATATAACAGTCTTTCAATGCGTACATAAAGTGAAACACATATATACGTATAAATATATGTAAATACCTAATGAGGCCGAAAATCCGCCATGTTTAGTGCACAAAATGTCATTGTCAGTCAGTTCAGCCGGTACTTGTATTGTCAAAAAGTCGTGGTATGAACCAAAATAACTAATTATCTTTCAATATTTTGCTTGTGATTAAAAAAAATTGAAGCCAAATGTAAATAATTACGTCGCAAATATGCCAGTGTGTAGTGTAATAGGGTGCGGCATAAGAAAAACACCAAACGAGCCACCTTTAACTATACACAGGTACGCTATCAATAACATTAAAAATATTGGTTATTGTTAATGTTGCCAGGAAAATAAAGGAAGATTTACATTATAATTAGCAAGGTTCTTATGTGCAGTTATAGTTCATGAATGGATTTGACTTATTTAACTATATTTTTACGTTTAAATAATATTAATTTATTAGCTGGGGTTGTACATTATTTATCGACTTTGATATCGATTTAATATGATTGCTTATATAAAATTTCTTATTTTATCATGCTACCCCGCTTAAAACATACGAAAATAATAATTAAAACATATTTTATAGGATCCCAAGAAATGAGCGTAAAAAGAAAAAGTGTCTGGAAGCCATTGGAATGGAAAATATAAAGCCAAATGTAAAAGATATTTATATTCGCTCGCTACATTTTGATGATAAATGTTTCAACAAAACTCTGGATGTGACTTGATTACGAGATGATGCCGTGCCCTTTAAATTTGTAAGAGTAAGTTAATACTGTTTATACTTTTATAGTTAGTATTGATATTTTATTTATTTATTATATACATATTATTTTACAACAAAACGTGCTATAAAAGGATCAAAATTAATATACAAGTTTTTTTTATGGTGGGACGATGATCAGGAGGATAGTCGTTGGACTGTCGGCTTATTATATAATTCCTGATCCGTCTTCGCAGTCGAAGGCCTTAAAATGTCTTCTCGTGCCTCTCACCCTCATGGGGACTGTTCGTATAATTGAAATTTGTACTTTTACAATTAGCCTTTGATATACTTGTTGCTGCTACATTACTACTGATATGCTAGTTACGACTAGTTGTGTTTTATGTCATTCGCATTCTACATAACTATTTCAGAAAAACTTATGGGTTTTGTGGCTGCGATTCCATCAAAGAAACGTATTTGCCTAATTTGAATGATAATGTCATCATTTAAGCAAACTTTATGAAAAAAATACTGGACACAATTATTCTAAACTAATATTTCAATATTTTGCAGCAACATGCCAGCCAACATAAAACTGGCATATTAAAAGAAAATCAGTTAGAAACAATTCCTGTTTTGGCCGGTCCTGGCACCTCTACCTTGGTAAATGGTAAAAATTGTAATAATTAAGTGATTTTAGAGCGGAAGTCATAAGGATGAAGGAGAATGACGTTTGTAATTAAATAAATGTTCTGAGGTGTTTTGTTTTTTTTATCACGCGGTCCCTTGATAAGCTTAAAATTTGAATCACTCTCACTTATGGTGTGGCGCACCTATCTTTAGGTGCGTTGCGGTAGTGTGTTACGGACTTAAGAGTCAGCAACACAATTAAAATAGATTGTAATAGAGAGGTAAGTCTAAGTCTAAGAAAAACACGTTTCTTATTTTGATATCCAAAACAGCATAGCTAGCATGCTAACGTTTTATCGCCGACATAAAGCTTCCATCCCTTTCCAGAATATATGCAAGTGCGAGAGAGACGGCAACATACGAAACGACTATAAAATTTAGCATGCTAGAGATGGGCAGATGGCACTGTACTACGCCATATGTTTATGTTTTGCGTTCACTGGACACTGAGATGTAAAACGACAACTTTCAAAAATCGTCATATCGTTTACTTGGCAAATTTGAAGCACGAACTTGTCTTAGACTTCACACATCTAAGTTAAAGTATCTTTGCACATAACAATATACTTACTTAATAAAACTACGCTTTAACGGTTTTAAGCGCGGTAATTTATATCAAATAAATTACCGCGCTTAAACCGTTAAAACGTAGTTTTATTGAATATACTTACTTCCTATTAAAGTATAAATTCTTCAAATAATTAATACTTAAAATAAAATGAACCAAGAACGTTTATCGATAAAACCTAATAACATTAAAATCTTCTGGACAGCACTAAAACCGCCATGTTTAGTGCCCAGATGACGTCACAGTGGCACGCATTTTTTATTGACGTTTCATTTCCGTAGGTTTCATACTTCAGTGGATTCTATACTTCCATAGATAACTTTACGCGCAGGGTTACCAAATTCTAAAAATTAACATAATTTAGCATCATGTTATAAAATAGGTTATAAATAGAGGTTATTACAAAAAACGTAAATAATTTTTTTAAATTTAATTTTTAGGAGTTTTCTAGAAATTATCGCGATTTTAGATGTTTTAGACATTAGCTTTAGGTGTTAAATTTTTTTATTGTTGGTAACCCTGCGCGTCAAGTTATCGTGAACTGGGAATACCATATTAAAACCTTTGTTTGCAAATTCTTAATTAAAGCGATGACCCATTTGTATGAAATTTTTCTGCATGGATTTCTGTATAAACTGTACTTATACAAATATAAAATTTGCTTACGTATACACACTACGCAGATTTCTGATCCACCCACCGGGCTGGAGGACGTCCTACACTACGCCGACCGAGACACGATCTGCATTCTAGGAAACGTCTAATCGATCACTGCCACTTCAACTTGCTAATTTTGTGAGCTATATCGGTTACTTCGGTTCTCCTACAGATGTCTTCATTTCTGATTCTATCGATAAGGGAAATATTCAACATAGCTCGCTCCATAGCCCACTGAGCGACTTTAAATTTGTGGACCAGTGTCTCACCGTTAGCGTCCTCATCTCGGCACCCTATTTCATAATGGGTAGGACGTATTGTTCGAAGACTTTAGTCTTCAAGCATTGCGGGGTGGTCAACGAGAAGATTCGTCGAAGATTATCGAAATCCAAAATAGCAAAATTTAGCGTAACGTACTTTGCTGATGGACAGAAAAAATTAATAATAACTACGATTTTTTTTTGTTGAATTTTATATATATTTTTTTACTTTTACATTTAATATTTAAAGTTACTATTTTGTTGCAAACATTACCTTGAAATTTAGTGCTCTTTGAGGCCTGGTGGCCGCTCTATGCATGACAGACGGGTCGATAGGTGCGAACGCCAGCGTGGCAGAAAGCAGTGGCACACAGACCACACTACTCCACACGGCACCACCCACACTTAACGCCAGTGGAAGGAAACCACATAAAGAACCGACCTGCAAGGAACATCTATTAGTTATTTTAGAAACAAGTTTTTCTCTAATGTTTGTTGTATAATAATACCAGTCCATAAACTGGCCACTGCTGGACTCGAGCTTCCTAATTTTAAGGAAATAGTCGGAATACTTGCTAAGTTTCTAAGGTAGATTATAGACTTTCACACATCGGTAATCTATAATGTACCGACATTATCGTTCTGGTGATTTTATCCTAACCGTCAACTGTCACAACATGCATATAAGATATGAGTATGCGGCTAAGCGGTTAATGTTCCTCGTACTTATTAAGATTAAAACCTACATCCTTAAAACTTCCATAATTATTATGTTGAGGTTTAATCTAGTTATAGAAAAATATTTTCTTTAAAATTTTCACTTTGCTTTAATTTTCTGAAAATTATTATTCCCCGGCATCTGATCTTTATAGCAAACCCACTAATACAGGGGTAATTAAAATAAAACGTAAAAGTACACATTAAAAATAAGTCTAATAAATTTATTAATAGACTATATACTATATCACGGTGTCCCAAGAAAGCCGGTTGCGTTGTCACACTGATTGGCAATAATATGTCGCTATGTGAAATAAGAATTCTGTAAAATTATTTCAAAACTGAATTATGCCATTAGAGAATTATTCAGCGTTGCTGGAGTCAGTTGGACTCACCTGAATCAGAGCTATCAAACAAACGCTGCACATCCAAAACTGCGTGGTGTTCCACAGACAGACCATGTAGTGGCGAGACATCGTGATCAGCGTAAACAACGACACGTCTGCGTCTCTGGTCATCTACACATAAATGTAAATGAATGTCACATAAATGTAAATGAATATAACATAAATGTAAATGAATATCACATAAATGTAAATGAATATCTAATAAATGTAAATGAATGTCACATAAATGTTAATGAATATCACATACATTTAAATGAACATCACATAAATGTAAATGAATGTCACATAAATTTCTCCAATAATTTTATACATCGATTGTTGTAGGAATCTATACATATATCCCTGGTCAACATATAGGATACTTTTGATCCCAAAAAATTAAAGATTTCCCCGTGGGATAGTTAAAAAACCGCACCACGCGGACGATGTCGCGGGCAAAAGCTAGTTTAAAATAATTTCAATGTTACAACTCTTCGCGTTTCCCCTAAAACCTCTATTCTTTCACTAGGTTGATAAATGAAAGAAAATCATGAAAAGAAACATATTACGTTCACGAACTGTACGTGATATAACAAGGTCAATGTGGCTAAGTCCGTTAATGGGAGAATTGCGTACACGTCGTGTTTTTTTAACGGAATTTACTTCTTCCAATATTGACGTAGTATTTAAATATATGACTACTGCGCATTTCACTCTCTGCCCATAAAAATAAGCGAAATGCAGATAAATTATAGAAAATCTGAAAATGGTCCTTATTCTCATGCAACGTGAATGTGAAATACTAACCCTTTTACTGCAGTAGTTCGTGAAAGGTTGATTTTGCCATTTATTTTGCAACTTCAAGCAGCGTGAACACAAGAACAACATTTGATTATACATTAATACCTTGAATCATCCAAATTGTTTACTGCTAGTTCGAAATGTTTTTATGCTATAGTGGAGAAAATTTGAGTGTAAACAGTCGAGACGTGCAGGAAGAAGACAGTGATATTATTTACATTTACAGTTGCACCGATACAGAGATAGCTCTTTATTATATCAAAGCATATACAAACAAAACAGTAATTTCAATTTTTTTAGTTTTAAACCGCTTTATAGTATTTTCGTTTCTTTTTTGATAAAAACTTGATAGTTTAATGAGCAAAAGTCGCACTTTAATTTTGTAAATATAGTCAAAACACCCAAGGAATATCAAGTGATATTTTGTGTCTTACTTTTTTATATATTTTAAATGTTTCTACAATGATCTGTCAATATTTTAGGGTAGTTATTAAAGGTTTATGTTACAAAAAAATACAATGCTTAAAACATACCGATAGCGAGCAAGGCACGGAGTTTAAAGTTCTAGCGAGGTCTATGGGGCCAATACAAGTCTCAGGAACTAAATATGGAGGCATTTTCTGACAGAGTACCGGGTATAATGGCTCCACTGCTATACTGTAAACACAACAACCGTCGATTAATATAAATCTGGTTTTATTACATATTTCAGTATTATTTAATTTCAGAGATAAATGTGACAATCTATTGAGATACCTGTTTATAGGCATTTTATACTTTACTCTGTGTGTAAGCGCGTCAAAATGGCAGCGTTGAAATCGACCATACCAGATTGCAGTTATAAAAAATACTTATTTTCATGTTGAATTATAATATTTTTTAGGCTATTACTGATGTACTTTAATATTTATTTTTTTATAGACTTAGCTACTGGTGACGATATCAGTCTCATAACTATACATTAGTTATATGTAAATGAAAAATAACCGAGCGTATTCCCTATTTTTTCTACTGATACATACCTGGCGTCGGCTTGCATGAATATTTCCATATTGAGGCAATTTGCTGCAGAGCCCATCACACAGACCACTTCCCCGTAATCCTAACAAGCACAATATCACAAGTTTAGATATTAAATACAAAAAAATAAATAGAGTGATACAAGTAGAGTAGTAAATGAAGTTTGGAAAGGTCTTTAGAATGTTTCTACACAACGTGGTACCGTCATATAAAGCTTCTTTCGGCCTATTCAAAACTTTTCTTCTATTAATTCAAATTCTTCCTTTAAATCTGAGGGCTGGTCCCCTTTTCGCATACACATCATTCATTGTCATGTTATAAAATAAAATAAATTGCGTTAAGTTACTATAAATACATATGTTGTAAATATAACAATAATAAAAAACAAATATAATAATATAACTTAAACCACATTTCGCCGCTTCAGTAAATATATATACAAGATAAATAAAACTACAAGTGAACTGAAGTGTAAGTGCGGAGCTGCTGCATTTCATGCCCATTAATCAAGTACGTGCGTGCTCATTCTCACATTCCCATCTAAATTGCCCACTTCTTTTCCTACAAAATTGACATAGTCCATTGTTATCCTAAACCCAGCGCGACCGCAACACAACG
Source organism: Dendrolimus pini (assembly GCA_949752895.1). Taxonomy (NCBI): domain Eukaryota; kingdom Metazoa; phylum Arthropoda; class Insecta; order Lepidoptera; family Lasiocampidae; genus Dendrolimus; species Dendrolimus pini. The sequence continues at coordinate 17,886,951 of OX457136.1, forward strand.
AAACTAATTCACAGTGTAAACTCTATATAACGCCAATGAAGCGACTGTGCACTTTATGGCGTTATAAAGAGTTGCCGTTAAACGGAGATAACCTGTTATTTTCTTTTGCTGCACCAGTAATTTTATTGTATTTTTTACATATTTTATTCATATCTTGAAATATTGAGGCATCGAACCGACCCGCACCAAAATTTTTTAAACTAAAACCTTTATACATACATACATAACTTCACGCCAGGTCCCTTGCGGGGTAGGCACGAACAACAGAGCGCCATTTAGGCTTCTTCTTACACACCTCACTTGCTTCTTTGACATTCATAGCTCTTGTCATGCACGCTCGTCTGTTTATCTATACATATAAACCTTTATCTATACATATAATAAAACTGTAGAGGTCGAATTTCTGTACAATGTAAAAAAAATGCTAAAAACCGAGTCAGGGGATGTAAGAAGTGAAATAGAACTAATTTAGATTTTTTTACAATTTTTTTGTTTCTCTGTTTGTCTGTCTGTTTGTACCGGCTATTCTTCGAAACGACTGGACCGATTTAAATGAAATTTTATATGGTGGTAGCTTATATTCCTGGTCAACATATAGGATACTTTGATCCCGTAAAATTAAAGAGTCCCCGTGGGATGGTTAAAAAAACCGCACCACGCGGACGAAGTCGCGGGCATCAGCTACTCACCAATAAAGGAAGTACTTAGAAATTTCCGTATGCATGATGCCGACGTCGAGTCGAGTTTATTATGGGCTAAGATAGGAAAGCGATAAAAGAACGTACACAGCTTAGCAGTTTTTACTAATTTTGGAAACTTAAAAGGTACTTTTTTTACTTAATTGTTGTCGTTATTGGGAGTGGGTGTAATTCTATATAGAGTGTATGGAAGACAAGCTAAACCAACCAAAGCTAAGTGGATTCGACGCTTAGGGAGTTTTTCGTTAAAACGAGTGACGTTACATTGTGTTTGCACTGACACGAACTATCGTCAAAATAGTTTTTGTATTGATCGTGTCTACCTATAAGAAATTAATTTGCAGTTACGTTTTAAATATAACAGGTACCTCGGTGTCTAGTTTTAGGAATCAACTCAATGATCTAATTTTGATTTTTAGTGTCTAATGAGCAGGGTATCTTAATCTGATAAGATTACTTTGTCATGTTGAATTAACTTTTTCTGATTTTTTTAGTTCTCTGATTAGATATTTTAATGTAGATCTGTGGTGACTTGTTAATAGCTCACTATCACTTATGTGATATTATTATACTGTGAATAGCTGATAGTCATCCAAAAATGGTAAAAAAAATAGACATTCTTAGGTTCAGGTTAGTATGATTTGTGGTATGAAAGCGGACTTCGACCTGAATATAGGAAGGAATATGCAAGGAAAAGACATATGCCGCCCCAAACGATTGGGATAAGATAAGATGAAGGAAAAAGAGGTCTAGATGAGGAAAACAATTGAGTTAACGACGATGTTGTGTCATTACGAGACCCAACTTACCTGCATAATCTCAACCATGAGTTGTACAGATCTGGCCGTGCAGTCCGTGAATAGTGATACCAGTAGCGGCACATTGTCCACTTTCTCGATGTGTGGACGAATATTCTCTATGCCACGGGGTAATTTCGCCTTTAACCAACATTTATACAAGTTCTCGATTTAATGGTCTAATATTTTTATTAACTTCTTTAATAAATTAAAGAACATACACTTTCATTTGTAACTTAAGCAAGTTATGCATGTGTTATGAGCAAGGATGTTAATGTCTATGGCACTATAAATATGAACAAAATATCACAGTCCTTATGTCTTTCATATTGACAATATTAACTCTCTATAGAAACTTTATATAAATAATAAATATTGTTACGAGTTGCGGGACTCGAATTAAATGCCGTTAGAATGATTATAGAGTTTGTTAGAACTATACAAACACGTATAACACAGGTACAAATATAACCGAACACAACAAATCCAAACGTAATGCAGAAGGTCGTAATTCAATAAAACGCGCAAAGTGCGTCACTATAAGATTCCCGATAAGGTACACAGGTCACGCCTTGATCATGGTTCTCGATCAACTGCTGCCTCTCTCCATCAGGCCGTAGTTTTATACTTCACAGATACAAATGTGCCCGTATCGTAGTCGGCCATAAACAAATACAATAAAACAATTGGCTGTTCTCTAGAAACGTATGCCAATCAATAAGTAAACAAAAGAAGACGATCATAAAAGAATTACAATTAGTTCAAATGCCGACGGGTAATAAATGTGCTTCTACAAATCTGTACGTGGAATTTCTCTTTATAGGCGCCTAGGTTGTAAACAATATTAATAATATCAGCCCATTAATTTCCCACTGCTGGGCTCGGGCCTCCCATTATAGGGGAAATAGAAACTTTAACTTTCCTAAATCTGCCAATATCCGTGCTCGCAATACTCTTAAACAGAAGTACAAATATTTCAAGTATACCCGCAACTGTAGGCGTCTCAACTGTTGAGACTTGAACTATTTTATCTACCCTCGTGTTGCATGCATCACTGTTGTGCAATGATAAAATCCCGTATTTTGCCACATGTTACGTTTCGAGTGAAATATAATGTTTGTAAAGTTTTGAACCATATTTTTTTAACAAATTTTTTTGTTACTGTTTACTTCATTTTCCAAAAAAAGTCCCACGTTCCAATGTATACAGATGATATATGTATGTATTTTTACCAATCTTATAATTATTTTACATTATCGTCATCGTGTTGGCACCGTTGAAAAAAACATGAAAATAAACTTTATAAACATAAAACACAATGGTCCCTTACCCGATTGCTCATGTCGAAGTTGACAGGCGCCGAATGGTCGGTGGAGTCCGTGAGACAGGATAAGGAGCGGCAGCCGTCCACCGGCGACTCCGCATCGTCCTCCTCTCCGTCTCCCAAAAGGGAGTCCGCCGACGGGTGCGCTGTCGACGTCGTCACGCTATCACGTTGAGACTGCGACAAATTATTATAACGCCGCACTCAAAGAGCTTAAGAATAATTAACATAAAAGTTAATCAAAATTCAGATTGTACTATACAATTACAAAAATAACTTTAAAAGCATATTAAGTGCCGCAATAACTGTTTTTCATAGACAACAGAGGTCCATACTGATGTGATTTAACTGATTTGATTTCAATAACGTATATTCTATTCTAAAGAGCCAAATACAATATCATCAGTGAGCAAAAAAAAAAGAAAATACTGGCCGATAATGCCACAGAAAGAGATTTAGGTACGTGACGTGACGTTTCGTATGTGATGTATTAAATAAGTATGTAAGAAACTCTTTGACACTACCCGTGATCAGAAGAAGGCTTGCTCTATTTTGCACAATAAATAAGTATCGCACTACAGCGTGGCAATGCAATTAGCCTCCTGGGCACGCTCCCCGTTTTTTCCCCCTCTCTCCGGACGAACATGATTGTTCGGGCTGTATACTTTATTCTTTTATTTTCTATGTATATATATCGCGCTTCCCGTTGACAGTGATCTACTACATAATCTATTTCTATATTAGTTTCAATGTCTTTGTTTTTTTTATTAAACATTCTTACATGAAATTATGGTAAATTATAGAAAACTATTCTACGATATTTTGTTGTTATAACTCTTGAACTAACTATAAATACGGTAAGGTGTGAGTGATATTGAAAGGAGAGTAAAAATTATGGTAAAAGTAAAAAATACTTTAAATGAGTTCATCAGATTTAGACATGGATTTCACGCCTGATTTCATAAGAGAACTAGTTGTTTATTTAACTAATCAATTTTTAATTTTCCTCGTCATTCGAAATGAAAAGCAGTGTTAACTTCGGGTGAAATGCTTATTTCGGCACTCAAACTGTTAGTGCTCTCCTTACGCTCGTGTGCCATTCCATCTCATGTAACTCATCCCTAAACATGCGAAATGCAAATTCCCGCTCAATGTAAATTTAAAATTCACATAAAATACTTACTTTAAGACCAGTATGCGTAGTGATGGAATGCCTGGCTTTCTTAATTTCATTGTCAAACTTCACAGTACTGTGGTCCAAATTGATGGCACCTGGGGCCGACTGCGAGAGAGCCTTGGAAGACGCCATGGTATTACTAAAGTTGATAAATCTTAGGTCATAAAAGTGTACTCAGCAAAAGTACTTGGCAATTTACGCCTAGTTTCAACCTATCCGTAGTTTCCATTAGCGGACATAATGTTTGATATATATCCACGCAGTTGAGAACATTCTAAGGCTGCATGCATAATTACGCGATATTTTTAAAAGTTTTTTTATTTTTTTGACAATAATCAGGCCAGTCCATGGTTCATTTTAACTTATCAAAGCGTAAGACGCGCAAGAGTGCTCAAAATAATCTCTGGTACAATATTTATGTAAATTTTATTCTAGATATGATTTGGTGTTTGCAGGATGCCATGTCTAATAAGAAAACAGTACATGTTATCTTTTAGCTTCGGCATAAATTAGAAACCTGTTCCCTAAAAAATAAATAAACTTAAGGTATGTATGTATTTAATATCAAGTGTTAATGACAAGTGTATCAGTTAAAATGATGTTCATTTGAAAATTAGAGCACTAGTGATATTTAGTAAATATTATAATAAAGGCATTCAAAGCAAAAATTCTAACATTTGAGCACTAAATATAGTGTATAAAATTTACCACTAAATAAAGAAGAGTTTTCTTAAAGCGTATAAAACAATTAGCAATTGTTTTCAATGTGACCACATTTTATGAAATATCCAAAAATCACCTTCGAAGAAGTTTTATATAAATTGCTTACTTGTTTTAACGAAATTCTGTGATCAAATTAAAAAATGTAAAAGTATGAGGACATTGCTTAATGCATTAAACTTTAATGTATTATTGTTCATTAGAGTTACTGATTGTTTTTGACAAGAAAAATTAACTAAATCGGTATAATACTTTACTTCTATATTTTAGATAAAAAAAGAACTAAAACGTGCCTAAAGCAATGTCCCATGAGGCTGCGTCCTTAGTCACGGTGTACCGCACGTACGTCATAGGCTTATTTATTTACTTTGAGTGCCGCGGATTCATCTAAGGCGTATTAAAGACTCTTTGAAATCTAGTCGTGTTGATAGTTTACTAATAAACAATCAGCTGCACAATTTCTTTCCATATATCGCAGTTTAGTTTCAAACAGTCATTATAAAAAAATTGGAAAACATAGTTTTTACCGCCATGTAGCGAAAGTTGTAAATATAACGCAACAATTCTCATAGCGGTAAACCTAGTCAGATAGATACGACTAGTATCATTGTGCCTTTTGGAGGCGGTGAATGCAACTTTTGACAACAATACGAGTATTGACATATAGGTTTACATTGTTGTCGTGGATTTTAATATAAGTTATGTATAAAATTGTTTATATACACATTTCTTCGAAATTATAAGGCAAGTGAGAGCTGTTTATATCAACAACGTATAAATAAAATAACGTAAATTAAATTACCTACATACTTTACTGGGAAAAATGTATAAACTGCTTTATCAAATAAATGACTCATTATCGAGACAAAAAGTATATTTAAAAAATATTTTATTACTTAAACAATAGGTTTCATTTGGAAAAATACAAATTTCGTTTAGTGGCAGTTTGATTATAACCCTGTCGACGTGATACACCGTAACTGTGCACGCGGCCTAAGAAGCGGAGGGAGCGATAGAGACAAACCTATAGTGCAAGCGTAGCCGCGCGTCATATGCGGTGGCGGGTCTAGCGAGACTCGCGCCGGTGTTGCCACGCTCCCTGCCCTGTGGCAGCGTTTGCGACGACAGCGGCGAGGCGCTCTTGCTGCCGGCAACATAGTCGCTTATGGCACAGATACCGGCAAACGTCTCGTAAAAAGATGGCGGCGCTATACGCAATAGGGAATATACATCTATTCTAATTTAGATTAGGTAATTTTTTTCATTTATAAATTATGTAGTTTAAGTATGTTTATTTATGATATTTGATATTTAATGATCTGCACCACCTACATCGCCAGATTAGATTAAATAATTCCTTAAGTTCGGTTGGCTTGAAGAGATTGCTTTCAGCGATAAGGCCGCCTTTTGTTTCTACCACGATTATTGTAATTTTGTATTTTGAAATTGTATGTGTTGAGCAATAAAGTGATAGATAGATAGATAACTATCCATATATCTATTTTTTATTTGAAAACTTTATTATTGTAGAATCTAACATCTAACAGGATTATTTTATATGTTTAATTTTTAGTTATACATTTTATTAAGTAACAAATTGTTAAAAATACACGGAACATGAATCAAGACTTCACGGTATACATGATAAAATTTTCAACAAAATGACATTTAATGGGTGACTAAATACAGTCGGCTCTCGATAATTTGAAACTCAAGGGACAAGAGAAAATGTTAAATTATCAAGAGTTAAAAATAGCTTAAGTTTTTAACCAAGAGGGAGGGAAGAAAAAATCAAATAAACAAGAGTTTGATTCGTTAATAGTAACAATCGTAACAATATTTTAAATATTTGTACAACCATTAATAAATGTTCATTTTGTAAAGAAGTCCGTAGTTTACTATCGAGTAAACAACTTCAATCTATCATTTCATTAGACAAATCTCCTCGCCTCATTTGAAGTGCTACACTGTACTTACTGGTCAGTACAAAGTCATGTTACTTTTACAAACTCACTTTATAATTGTGTCAACACTACTGGAATGCAAACTCACTCATACATATCTCATGTATATAAACAAATGATAGATCTATGCGTGACAAACGCTTCAAAATATAAAGAGTAGTGTTGGAGCACGCACGGGTGGAGACGCGCGGAGGACAAGGGGCCGCCCCATGACCACGGCTGGGGCTGGGCCGCAGGCCGCGGCTGCCGTGGGATCGCCGAACACTCGCCCGCACGACGGCTAGTGCGACGAACGATAATACATTGTATATACCAGAACTTCGAATACACCAGCATTCAAATTAACGAGTGTCAAATTATCGAGAGTTGACTGTAGTATTCAAAATGCGAATGTTGGTCGCGTAAGCGTACCAAAATGGCGGAATTTAAATAGCTAAAATATGAGTGCAGGTTTAAATTATTTATTTTCATACTAAACAAACATTTTTACCAAAATTATTATATATTTTGACGACTATTTAGTAATTGATTAAAAATAATTCCGTTGTGAAAGTCGTAAACTCGCATCTCTTATCCCCATTGCGTTGAACGCTTCTCATTTTCAAGAGGGTTGCCGGTATCTATAGTCGCCACTGCTTTTTGACGTAAGGACTAAGAACTTTTTAATAGTAGGTATAGAGATTTCGAGTTCATTATTGTGATTAGCGTTAAATTCCTCAAACAGAACTATTGATGGGAATTGAATAAACTATTAGCACCAATAATACTTGTTTAGTACATATGTTTTATTTTGTAACATATACTTTACGAATCAAGTTTGTTGTTTATTTTATTTTATTCATATATCTGGGTTTAAATTTTACTTCTAATATTAAAATTCTACCTTTAATTTCAAAAAGACAACATCGAAACTATTTTAACATCTAAGAGTTGAGAGGATTAGATAAAAAACAATACTTATAAAAGAATAAACAGGCAGATGAAGTTTCAAATCCGAATCAAAATTATTCAAAATGCGATTATTGATAAAATATCAATAACCAAATAAAACGCGCGTTTTATATTTCAAAACACTTTTTTAAAATTTAATGCCAGAAAAAGTATACAAAATTCTGTATTAATAACGCATTATTTTAACTTTATTTGATTTTCTTCTATTAATGAATAAAATTGTTTGAAGTACTATTTTTAACTTAGTACTTATAATTAAGAAAAATTGAAATTAATTCCATCTACCCATTTATATTCGAACCTAACATTCAAAATTCTAAAAGTTATAGAAATAACTAACATTTAGAGTTTCAATCTTGTATGACGGTGGATGATTGTTAATTTTATATGTAACATTTACAGTATACAGCCAATTGTTAATACTGACACCAATCAAAGCGTTTGTAAGTTTTGTAAGTCAACTCCTGATCGCGACATACATTTTATTAAATTTGCATCAAGTTTTTATATTATCAAGCTATAAACGTGTTCACGTTTTCTATTAGTGTCAGCATCGGTTAATTGTAACAATATATAGTTTAGGTCTAGAAAAATTCCTAAACGGTGCATGCTTGCCAGCGAGGATTGCAAGCCACTTCATTGATAAGACACAAATGTGTTACCAGCTAAACCATTAGACCTTGTTAATTTAGTTGATAGACAGTAATCTTAGAAAATCAACTACTACTTTGCTGTCTTTCCAGTCTGGCTGGTCCAGGACATTACTTTTCTTAATATATCATATTGCCATGGACAGTGGTAGCTACTTACCACCAAGTAGAGCAATAGTTGACAGACACTACATATAAGAGGTATTACAATTATTCTGTTTAATTAATATAAATGTTCAATATAGTGTAATCAGATAGGTTCTCACATATTATTCATTGTCATTTCATGAATCACAGTGTTAGACCATGTTGACTAAGCTAATAAAACAAATGAACTATTTTATCAAAATAAGTTTTAAAAATGAATAAAATAAATTCAGCACATTTCGAATAAATATTCCATCTATGCTTTTCGTGTTTGGAGACACTGTTTTAAAATACTTTTAAAGTAAAATAATATATTCCTTATAAACATTTATTTTGATATTCAAGTTAATATTACTAAACATAAGACGAGTTAAAATGTTGATACTTTAGTCAACACGATTTAGCCTCAATATAATCTCACATTTATTCTCAATCACACTACGTCACATCCAACACCTCAACACTACATCCATCATATCACATCACATCACAGTACTTCACGTCACATCACAGTACATCCACCGCATCAATATACATCAATCACACCACGAACACCTCACCTGTGATGATCATCGCTCATAAGCGATATGTGACAATTCCAGCCCGACTCCAGCCCCATTTTCTCACTGAAAACCCTCGATCGGAGTTCGTTCTCCTTACTGAAGTGAACGAAGCGGATGCAAGCTCTTTCCAGACGCTCGATCAGCTCAACCATGTCGCTTTGCGCTTGGTATTGCATTGTTACCATGCCTATGAATACCTGTCAATAATTCATTGCAGTTTATACGAGCTACACATTGACAATTAATGATCCATTATCCCCGCAAAATGCTAATGCGCTGGAATCTTGTCAATTAACATTCACGTGACGTCATCCGCAACTCGATATGTACGCGTATTCGCCGGCCAGTGATGCTAACAGTACTGAGGCATGTGTGCACCGACTTTTAATCGATGGTTAAAAAAAATAATCGCTAAAAATGTATGCATAAACAGTGATTATTTTATTTTAACCGCCGGTTAAATGTCGGTGCACACCAGGATTAGTGTTCGGCTACGGTTACGTCACCAAAATGGCGGCCAGGCGCAATAGCAATTTGCGGCGATAATACCTGGTCCAATTGTGAGTCTAATTGTGAGTCCATCCTGGGTCACACACAAAAGAAACTACATCTAAATTGGCAAAAAATAATATTCTAGAACCCCTGGCCATTTCAGAACGCCTGGACTGATTCTGATAACATTTTTTGTGTGTATTAGAGTGGGCCCCGGGATAATTAAGATTCACAAACCGGGTCTAATTGTGTGTAATCGATATAGCCGTTCTGAAGTTGTCCCCGTACATTCGGCAAACAATTTTTGTTAATATAGTTTCTGATTCCTGTAAGATAGTGAAATAAAGAATAAAGTAAACCATTGTAATATACACGGACATACATTATTAAAATGTGAAACCTAAATAAGATCGCAATCTTGTGGAACAGCTTACCTGATTACACTGCATGTCGAAAAATCCTTCAGCATCCTTGACATCATCATCCGTCACTTCGTTAAAGAGCAACGAGTCTGAAAAATAAGTTGTACGTATTCTTAGGCTTTTTCTACGACGATTTGAGGATTTCAGTTGACTATGCTACATATAGTATGTGTATTATCACGGAAAAAATTCTAGTATCTCTCGAGATATACAAGATATAATATTAGATACGAAAAAACTTATTTCTCGTACATAGTAAGTACAAGAAGAGTAGTTAGTGCAAAAAACTGACAAGTCTTGTATAGAAACTATAGATAGCTATAAGTTTTGCAATACAGAAAAATGAAAAAATAATTAAAACTACGTCGTAACGGTTTTAAGCGCGGAATTTTATTTCATTATTATTTTGATGTATTTCAGACACTTTTCAGTTTTCAGTAGCCGTGATGACTACTGAAAAGTGTCTGAAATACATCAAAACAATAATCAAATAAAATTCCGCGCTTAAAACCGTTATAATGTAGTTTTAATTATATGTGAAAACGTGTTGGCGGAGTGTGTCCGGGGCGAGGCGCGGCGGCGTCAGCTTCCGGTCGGTATTCTTTTTTCTCCATTTTATGGGGAGGTCAGAATGCTCGTTCAATTATTATACGTGTGTACTTAGTTTATGGAAGTAGAAATAATTGCAAGATTGAACGGCGTGACATTATCACAAAGTGACAAAACCCCATTTATGTAATAAAGATTGTTTTTAAATACCTGTAGAGTGGAAATGCAAAGCGGGCGCGTCGGCCCACTGCTGCGAGTGGGGCGCGTACAGCTGGCGGCTGTCCGCTGGCAGTTCTAGATACATGTGTGCCAGAGACGACGATATTCCGCGAGTTAGGGGCCTAATATAAAAAAAAATACGGCCTTGTAACGGGTTGTACTTGATACAGTTCACAAAATAATCTAAATCGATGTTCATATAAAAGTGCGGCATTATTTATTTATTTATTATGGACCATCAACAGGAGATACACCATAAACATCCGTCTTAAATCTAAACAATGTTCATGCTCAATATACTTTCTATTATAGGTGGCCACATCATGCATTGTGTCATATATTGTAAGATGTCAAATAAAAAGTTGAATTTGGATGATGTACATATTATAAGATATTAATTAAACAATAAAATAATAAAAAAAAGCATAAGCAAAAAATAGCTATAATTAAACATACTTAATCTCTGTCTGGGATATTATTTTGAAGAATGTATAAGGTAGGTAACAGTTTATCATTAATTTTTTATCATAATTTTGAGCGTGTATAGACCAAAATGTCCCCAGATTCGGATCTAGCGCATCTACTAAAACTTGTTGACGCCATTTTAGTTCCCTCTAAGAAAGCGTAAATTTAAAAGCAAGGGAACTAAAATGACATCAATCAATTTTCATCTTAAGAAAAATTAAGATGTGCTTATTCTAAAATAAGCAAAAAACTTTTCTTCGTCTGTTTTGAAATGCTTCATGTTTTCGATAAAAATATTTCCCATGAGCTTTCATAATGATAATAAATGGATGAACCCAAAATCCTCAGTTTCTTTTTCCTACATCTTCTTATGAATAACAGCAGTGCGCAATTTTTTTTACGATCCAGCTCACAATCGCGTTTACAAAATATGTTCAGTACGGTTGACCATCGTCGAAGGAATTGTGTATCGAACCGCGGAAGGGAAACGCGAATTCGCGTCGCAAGTTTCTGCGTTGCGAATTCGCATCGCGCCGATTCTCATTATTGTGTTTAAGCCCTAATACAATATTATATATAAAATCTAGGTGGCTTCGTAGTTTTGTAAGATGATAAAATGTATATTGATGGATCATACTTTTTTGCTAACTGCTAATATTATTAGACATTGTGATCAACAAGTATGCTATGCTTATGTGCGTAATATAAGAATAAAGACGTTGACCTGCCCCGAAGAAATAAAATTTAGAACCCGATTGCAGCTCCACCTACCGGATCCAATTGTGAATGAAACCATTCACAAAAAAATTCATCGAAATCTGTCCAGCCGTTTAGGAGGAGTTCAGTCACATACACACGCACTGAAGAATCTTATAGATAAAGCTGTATATTGTAATCTATATATAAAAGAAAGTCTTGTTAGCTACACTATTTATAACTCAAGAACGGCTATAACGATTTGGCTGAAAATTGGTGGGGAGCTAGCTTAGAACCAGGAGACGGACATAGGATACTTTTTATCCCGTTGAAACCTGTAGGTGGCGCTGAGATCGGGTTCTAGAATCCTTCTTATCACCTAGCCCGATTTTGGTGATTTTGTTTGGTCCCCGGATGGTTTGATTCCACAATTGGAACCGGTAGGTGGCGCTGGGATCGGGGTCCTATTTTTTATTTTTTCAAAGCAGGACAACGTCTCACGGGGCCGCTAGTAATGTATATAGAACACATAATATACTTACTTATAGGCAAAGGCCGTACAGTACGCTGTGAGTGAGTTTCTTTGATAGAAATCAATTATCTTTTTGCGATCCGAAGGCGATATTGGCGTCAAGTCCTTCCCATTCCAATAATCCACACAAGAGTCTAATATTATGTCTGCTGTACCCTAAGAAACATACGATAGATATAATAAAAACAATAATTATAATTTCGACAGTTTTATTGTGTACACCAGTGTTTTCAATCTTTTTGAATACGCGACCCCTTTACAGGTTGAAAAATTTTGGCGACCACCTTGGGTCATAGACAGACAAAAAGTTAGTAATTAAAAAAACTACGTTTATGTTTTTTCTCTATTTTGTTCTTCATATTCATTATTAGGGCCTTAAACTCTGCAAAAACCTGCTGAATTCAGAAAGTACCTAAGTATGAGTTAGAAATTTAAACCTTTTGCCGGCGACCCCCGAGCAAGAAAGTGACCATTAGCACATATCGTATTGTCTTTATTAAGGCAAAGACACTTTGTTCATGTGTTCTTTATTTATTTTATATTTTTTCCGCCTTCTCCTCCATCATAGGTTAAGATGGAGGTTCTTTTATTCTTTTTTAATTTATTTATTTTAAAGGTAAGGGGTTCTTTATTTTGTTTCATATTTTTTGTTTCTTTTTAGTTATTTTCTTTTCTTTCTTTTTTCCGAAAACTTATAATCTATTACATTTGTTACTTATGCTAATTTACACTTGCTTGTTATTATATATTCTTAATATCTATTTATTTACTAATCTTGTGTTCTTTATTATAGCTAGCACATTATACTGAAGTTTAGAATATATGAATATAAATATTTGCAATGCCGCGCAAATGAAGTCGCGGGCACAGCTAGTGGGAAATAAACTTCAACCTGAACTATGCTGTTTTCCTTACGAATTTTTAATCATGATTTCTGTTTGATATTTTGCAATGGTACCTGCGTGAGCATTTGCAGCTGGTTGGCTTGGTCTTTGACGAGCACCGCCAGCATATGGGGAAGGGGCACTTTCACCCTCGTGCTCAAGTGCAGGGAACGAACGAACCTCGTCTCGCGGCGTATCGTGTCCGCTTGCTGTAAGCGCACAAACAACATCCTTATTTTTTATTTAGGTTTATGGCTTGGCAACTAGGCCTTTAAGCCAGATCTTAGTTTACAATATAGTTTCTTCATTTTCTCAAGCCTATGTGTAGCACAGCTGAACTGTATTGTGTACTGTACTGTTCTTGTGACAACTCAAAAGGCCACATTTGACTATACAGTTCAGATTTCTCACAAAACACGTAATCACTAGGTACTCAAAAATTATTAATATCCTACAACTATTGTTCATTTTAGAGTAATTTTACACATTTTTAGAAAATAAAACTGCACAGCACAACATCTCCTTTCAGTTCCCGCCAAAAACTCCAACAACATCCTTAATTACGTATTTTTGAGTTTTTGGCTATGTTCCATTAGGAACACACAACAAACACGTCCACGACCGCGATTTATCCCGTTCCACTTGCTTGGCGGCGTTACAATCGTAAACCCAAGTGGAATGGCTATTTGACCTACCCCTTTACATGGGTCGTTGTGAGCCTTGTGTGATCGAATGTGATGACTTCATTAGTAACGTTTTCGCCACGACCACAACGGCCGCGGTCGCCTTGTGGAATGGCTAACTGAATTTTGGGCGTTGTGAGCTTCTAATGGAACGCTCTTGTTTATCGTCGCACAAAAAGTCACAGTCTCCTTGATTGTACATAAGAAAACTGGTTTATGACGTCACAATTTTAACGAGTCAAATGGCTTATCAATTTTTTATTTTAGGAGTTCAGCAGACAGGCAGACGGCCCACATGATGGAAAGCGGTTACAATCGCCTATGGACATTTGCAACACAAAGGGAGCTACACATGTGCTGCTGCTCTCTTAAGGGAGACTGGAACCTGGTCACTAATGCCGGAACACAACTCAAGGTTGTTATGGTGACATACTTTAGACCAGGGGTGGTAGCCATCCAGTCAGGCAAATGCCCTACCACCTGGCTGTGGGTTGCTTTGTCGCCTTTTACGACAGGCCACCCGGCCGCAGGAAATTGTATTCTTTCTCCGTTCCTGCACGGATATTATTATTGTATAACTGTAATTAAAATTAATTCTATAACGAATTTTGGAAAGTAGGACGAGAACACAATATTTTATATTATTATGAATACTATTTTAGAATTTATTGTAATATGTGTCAAATACCCAACTTGTCTTATTGATATTCATTGTCCAGATCAACTGAATACTAGAAATAAAAAAGGCTGTGAGTACCACAAAATCGAATTACATTTTTATTGCAGAATCCTACAGTATGTGCCATCGACAATACTTCAAAATAATGTACAAGTGCTTGCTTACAAGACGTGCGGGGAGTTTCTTTAAAAGGCACAAGTGCCTTTCCACGTACTTTGTCCTTGTGTGAAAAGCTCCTTTATAAGGAATTTAACGTAATACTTGAGACTTTCTTAAGATTAACTTTTAAGTAATTGCTATGTCAAATGGTAAGTATGTAAAAGCCTTTCTTACTTGTATAAGCGTATTAGTTTGTAATGATTAGAATGATAAAATAAATCCATAAAAACATGGGATTTTTTTGAAGTGATAACTTCTTATGGGAGGGTAAGCCGCTTCTTTACGTAACGCGTTACGGCGCCAGTCTGTCTGGTTTCCCTTTCTCTCACGCATACGGCAGCGGTAGGCAGGCTCGTCCTCTCTCACTCTAACCCACAGCGCTAGCCGTATTTCTTCTAATGTACATATTCAAGAATGGTAACTATGAGTAAAATATATTTTATAATCAATAAAAGATTTTATTAATAAATAACCTTTCCTTACATTATCATATTAATATACATAAAATTTATAATATTAGGTTTATATAATATACATAAACCTAAGCTTTTCTCAAGTTAAACAATTTCTATATTAAATAGTTCCACTTAGATTAGTTTAAGTTATCTCTTCTGTCGGGCATCCCGAGATGCACATTTTGTTTGTTAACATCAATTTCCTGTGAATTTTTATTTTGGCACTTAGACCCTTTTTTATATTCTAGTATTCGACTGTTAAATGTGTCCTAGTGAAACAGACAGATCAACGCTCAGACCACTAGAAGACAGTGTATGTCAATAGGAAATGAGGTTAAAAATAATAAATTACCAGATGTCGGAATACAGCAAGGCACTCCTCTACGGTGTAAGCGTTGGCCACTGAGTCAGTGAAACCAATCTGGTTCGCCAATTCACAGAGGCACCTCCGATTCGTTACTGGCACGAGGTCTTCACTGTAAAATTGATTGTGAGATGACAATCTGGGATATACATGGATTATTTTTCAATCAATCAATCAATGTTTATTTGCAAAAACATAGGTACATGAATAGGTATTACACAATATAAGGTTTTCAGTATGTTTTATCATTTGCATGACATTAATTAAATGTCATGAATCTATCTATAACCCTGCACTAATGTTTTCAAATTAATTTCAGTAAGTATACATGTCAAATAAATAAAAAAGTATTATTAAAGCTCACGTGATAAATCCCTATTCTCAGTACCACTTGTGAAAACAAACTATATAAAAAACATGTTTTTATACCACACTTGTCAGCAATACAATGCACTATTTACTAGTGTTGATCCTTTCATAGGTAACTTATATCGATTTGAAACCCAAGTTAAAAAATGTTGTAATTTAGAATGACATAATTTTTTTTATACTTTCCTTTTTTTATATCTATGCAAAATTTAATTGTTCTCTAATAAGGGTTTAAGTAGGAGTGCACGATATATATCGATATTTCATAAAATATCGATATATGCACACGATATATCGCTTCCATTCGATATTATCGAATAATCTAGTATCGATATGTACAATCGATACATTTTAACCGATACACCAAATATCGTTACAAATTAAAGAATATATTTTTATTTTTTTAAACTGATTTATGGTTGGCAACTTGACTAAAAATAAAACGTAAAACCCTGAATAATTGAATAACTACCCTTCGCAATAACGAAAGTGTCGTTGTTAACAAAATACTCTAAAGCACTTAAAATCAAACTCTACTGCATACTAGGCTACGATGTATATTCGTCTCAATAGCTAAAGAGCGACTCCCGAGTTTCTGGAATAAAGTCTCGGTTATGTTTATTAGTAGTTTTTCAGCGGTGGCCGTTTATGAGACATACTAATGAAATCATTCGATTATGAAAATGAGTAAGCTACTAATTTCATAATCGATTTTCAATATTAATATTCGAAATTAATTCGATTATGACATTAGTTATAATCGCCCCCCGCTAAACAATATGCTACTCCTACTCTTCATAAAGGCAGCACTAGTATTTAAATTTTATAATCTGTGTCTGTGAGTACACATTTCGGTCTCAGTACAAAATAAGCTACAAATAAAAGTTATCTGTTTTAAGTGTTTTGTTTCATACATTTTACGAAATATAAATACAGTTATATAAAAACTAACTAATAAAAATATATAACACGATATACAAAAGTGGCTACAATTCAATTGTATAGAAAAAGCAAGCTGTGGCAATAAATTTATTAACTGTTGTGTATATTATATTTTAAATAAAATTTTATTTATGCAAGGTCTAGACAAAAATATTAGGAATTATAAATAAATAAACTTGATTTGTTTCTTTACTCTAGCTATTTTTAATATCAACCTGATCCTTATCAAATACTTAATATTATAGACTAAATCCGAAAATTACATTTTTTTACGATATATCGAAGATATCGATATATTTCTACGATATATCGCGAAGTATCGATACAACACTACGATATATTATATCGAAAAAAATATCGATATGTTTTTTGTATGAACACCCCTAGGTCTAAGTAAACAATGGCTTACCTGTACAAGGCTTCGCATGTAAGATGCGCGCAAAAGTGCGCGTAAGTGTGCCTCGGGGCCGGCGCACAGGTGTTCAGCAGCGCGGCCAAACCCAACGGCTTGAGTCGGGCCAAGTGTTGGCGCCAACGTTGGTCGTCGAACTCCACGCAGAACGGCGCGTTCTGGTCGTGTGTCAAATCTAGCACCTGTGAAAAATTGTACGAAACCGCTTTTAAAGCAGCCCATTCACGATCGTGCGTCGCTGCCTGCAGTGCAATTCAGGACCATGAATACAATTGCATCCAGCCACACCGAACAGAATGCCTCTCGAGTCCTGCAAGCTCCACTGCAAGACTGCAATGCAGGATCGTGTATGGGCCCCTTAAAGGAAACTATAAGGGAGCAGATGGCTTAAAGGCCTAGTTGCCAAGCCATAAATATATAAAAAAATAAGGGAGCAGACAGTCAATTAAACTGAGATACTTTTTATAAACTTCGAAAACTTCGCAGCCTCATACTTTTTTACGAGGGACTTACTATGACGTCATAAATAGATACAAATAAATGTAGTCAAATAGCGCATTAACTTTGTTTGAAATAGGAGGAGGTTCTCAATTAATCTGGTTTTTTTAAAATATAAGTTACTCGATTTCTCCGTCAATAGTGAACTGATTTTTAGAAATTTTCTTTTAATCAAAAAGGTGTATCCCCGAATTGTTCCCATTTTCACCATGTCAGGATCTGGTGAATCTCAGGGAAATCGAAAGCAACCCTCGAAAATTGTTAACCAACTTCTAGCAACCTTGTATACGCGTGCCAGTACTATAATTTCTACAGACACTTAATGCATCATTTCTAAAGCTATTCAAATATTTGCG
The DNA here is from genome assembly GCA_949752895.1 of Dendrolimus pini. Classification (NCBI taxonomy): domain Eukaryota; kingdom Metazoa; phylum Arthropoda; class Insecta; order Lepidoptera; family Lasiocampidae; genus Dendrolimus; species Dendrolimus pini. The sequence continues at coordinate 17,905,118 of OX457136.1, forward strand.
CAACTAAAAAAGGAAAAATATTTATTTAACAAAAACTAAACTGACTTCATACTGAAAAGCAAAAAATAAATATTTAGCCGACTTCTTACTACAAAATCTTGAAGTCGGTGCTTAGTAAAACATAAAAATAACTACATTTTGCAAATTTTGTTGTTGTACAGGGTGGCGCAATAGAACGTGCATATTGCATCATCTTTTTTCGCGGGGTAGAAAGTGCGCGGGCGGGGGGAGCCTGCATCGTTGCGTAGGCGGGCTCATGGAGTTTTAGTCACTATGAGTCACTTCGACGGGAAGCGTCGCGCATTTTGCGTGCGCGCATTTTACGAGAACTCTCGTTCATACATCGTTACTAGGCGTTTATATTGTAGATGTTCCCTGGCAGACTGATGTCGAAAAGAGGTGATATCCCATGGCCCCCACGTAGTACAGACGTGACGCCTCCTGACTTTTTTTTGTGGGGATACCTTAAGAACAAAGTCTACAGCAATAATCCGAAAAACATCGATCAGCTCAAGGAGAATATCCGTGGTGAAATGGCAGCAATTACACCAGCATTACTGAAGAAAGTTTTCAATAACTTCCGTTTGCGATTAGAGGAGTGTCGTCGTAGAGAGGGTCATCATTTGGACGATGTTATTTTTAAAAAATAAACTTCAGTTATTTCTTAATAATACCTCAGTTTTATTTTAACTATACCTTTTGTATTTATTTTTTAATCAATATTTTAAATATGCAGGTTTTATTGCGCCACCCTGTATATATTAAGAACTAGCGGACCCGACAGACTTCGTTCTCTCAAAAAGATTTGGAATGTGGCAGTTTTTTGTTCCTACCTATTTTATAGCCGGGGCAAAAAATTCTCCTGAACAGAACCGTCACCTTGGTGATAGGGCGGTATGTGGGGTTCAGTTCGGGTGACCAAAGTATCTTCGCTTGCACGAACTTTGGCCACCCTTCTGGGACCCACTAAAAACCCCCACTGGGATGTCTGCCAGAGGGCTTAAAACTAAGAGGCGAACTTTAGACTCTTTAGGGTTAGGAACACACCTACATTGCTTAGACAATGGTGAAATCTTGTAATTTAATATGAACTTTATATGTGAGTATGCATGTATGTATATATGTATGCATGTATATGTATGTGTGTATATATATGTGTGTATGTGTGTGTGTGTGTAAAATTGTATATATATAATAAGTACAAGTATAGAATTAATAAATATTATTGACTAATTATACATAATTTAAGAAAACAAGGTCCCTGACTATGTTAGGGGTAAACGGGAGCCAGATAGCTCCATAAAAAAAAATAAAAAAAATATGAACTTTATTGAATAGCAATCAAGTTCAAATTGACTCTACATTTTAGTTAGAAAATGTTTGTGTGGGAAAAAGAAAAGGGCTGTTTTTACGGATTTCCCGGCAATTATTCGAATTTTTCTCAACGTAAAAAGCATTAACTTCCACCGACTTCAACGAACATTTTAAAAAAAGACTGCCAAATTGGTACAGGCGTTGTTGAGTCATGCGCTCACCAACACATTTTGCAATTCAATTTTATATTATAGAATTTATTATAAAAATATTGGAATTTATTTTAATTGCTGATGACATCCCTATAATTATATTTAGAGGTTTGTTCTGAATTATTTTCTACACTATGGAAACTTCTTCTGATTAATTACATAAGGGTCATGTTATGTCTATGGCACAAAAATTACAAGACGCAAATTATAAACTTCTAATTAAAAAGCCATCAATGTTTTAAAATATTAAGTTAAAAATTAGATACCTCAACAAGAGTAGAAGGTTCTGGGTTGTGTTTTCCATCGACAGCTTGGTCTAAAGCCGTATCACTCTGATGACCCATAGAGCCAACGAGGCTGGTTTTGCTGGAACTGTGCGAAGAAGGGCCCGAATTGCGGAGAAAGAACACTTTTTCTGCTGTTGGATTCGGCCAAGACAGCACCCCTTTTTTGTCTATACAGCAAAGGGCCTGAAATTATGTGCGTATACAGGTATATAAAAAAAGTCGCACAGAAATACTCAAGCGCGTCAGATATTCACATAGGATGTTAAGTAAACCCTAAAGGAACTCCTATTCAAAATACTGACGATTTGGACGCGACCAAAAGCCATGGCCGATCTTTGAAAATGTAAAATAAAAGTTACAGTACTCACACGCGTCAGTTTGTTGTGCTGACCCATATCCCCACCCTGTATGAAGGGGTTAATATATGGTGGGGCTACATAATAGGGTGTAAGTTTTCTCCCCTTATGTTATTCTGCCACGCTCGAGTAAATCCTAAAATCCCCGCTTGGCCTCCCCTACTGTAGTATTCATATTACCTACCGAGAGAGATCCCAACACATGTACAATATTCGCAGTTCTCGATACCATATCTTCCCTTCCAGTTATTATGTTGAAGAAGGTCTTTCCCAAAGATTTCAAGCTCTCCGGCTTTAAGTTCGATTCGCTCAGCGCTTGAATGAGTGGATCGCTTGCATCCTCTGATATGGAACATGATTTCGGACGGACGTACTTCTGACGAGTCTCTGATAATAATTTAAACCTGAAAAGAATACAATAAAAACTATTTTCCAAACAGATAATTGAAATAGGGATGCAACAGGTTAAAATAAATTTGATACTACTTAATTATCTATTACTTATTATAACATAAAGAAAATTCTCAGCCAACCTGTCAACGTATTTATTATTGAATTACAGCGATAGTTGTCCACATCGTGATTGCAGCACTATCTATTTAACTAATCTATCTATTGTATGGAAACGACATCGGGATAAAAAGCATCCTAAGTGTTGACTCGGGATATAAGCCAGCTCTATGTCGAGTTCAGTAGTTTAAAAAAAGGATGCGATCGCAGCGCCATCTTTTTAAATATTATTTTTTAATCCGCGGAATCGACGCAATTTATCAGGATAAAAAGTATCGTAAGTCAGTCAGTCAGGGCGTCCTGGTATATGACCTAGCTCGGTGTTGAGTGTCATTTAAATCCATTCAGTAGTTTTCACATGATACTAACACACAGAGAAAAATAGCAATTTTAGAATTTTTGATCATGTCCTGGTCCGAATTATCCCCTCCGAGAATTTTCATATTTTTAAACGCAATGTAGAAACTCGAACCATTTACAGATTTATTATAGTATAGATGCGTTTGTATCCTTATTCCGTGGTGAAATCGTATGGTAAAAATTAGCCCACCATACACATAATTGACAGACAAACGAACTCTCCCATCACTTGAAGTGGTTAGTTGGTAAGTGCGGATATCATAATGGGAATCCAACCCCATGCAGCATTACAATATAGGATCTTCAAAAAGGATCTAAACAGGTGTTTTAGGTCTCCATAAGGTAGACAAAGCATCGGCTCCATTAGCGTTGCAGATGTCCATTGGCGATGGTAGCTGTGGGGCGCTGTAGCCCTCTGACAATAAGCTGATTCAATTTATTATGGACTGTATGAGAAAGATATGACCTAAATCCTTGCACTAGAAAGTAGAAGCTCCACCAACCTTGAGATCCGCCCTCTCCTGGGTCGGTTCAAGTTGCATGCACACAGGAACAGCACACGGCACTAAATTCCACTTTGGAGCTAATACTTGAAATACCAAGTTTTACGAATAGCAAATATTCTTAGCACGGCCAGTAATCACAACAAGATGATAAGTTTTAGAAATTAGAAAGTCAATGTATCAGCGCACGGCGCGGTGAGGTTTTCGTCAAACGTTGACTGAGAGAGTGTTCAAAAATGGCTGCTCCTACCCTGATCTATACTGGCCGTCGCCTCACTCAGAAAGAGGGTAGACAGCAAAATTGATGGAGTGATATTCTACTTACTTAGTACTAGGCAAGGACAGAACAGTAGCCAATTTTCCTACAAGCAAACATGTAAAAAGCTATCCCACCACTGTAAGGGGTACCATTCACTGTCCTGCATAGTAGTCCACCTAGTCGTGCCCCACGTAATGCAGGCCTGTGAATGGTTTTGCAACATTGACCGACACCACCGAGTAAAATGTCTCTTGTATCCTGCAAGCTTCGCCCACTAGAGGATAGTGAATTTGCCTCTTAAAATTACACTTAAAACAGAAATAGTATAGCATATTATTTTTACTTACCGAGCAAGTCCATAACAATTCAATGTAACCCAAGCTATAGGGAATATAATCTGTAAAAGGGGCAACGAAGCTGCTATAGTCTGCAAGAAGTAAATTTCTGTCCAGTAGGTAACACCGGGCAGGTGGTATACATGACGGACGAAACTCGCAATCACCACTATGGATATGACCAGTGGCAACACTATACCTTCCATTATCTTCACTGTACACTGAAAATAAACATAATTTATAACCTAATAATAAATAATATCAAATAAATATATATATATAAAAAAATTCTGGTCAAGTGTATGTCACTGAACTCCTAAACGATTGGACCGACTTTGATGAAATATACTGTACTAGAGTTTACCCCGCGGCTGCGCCGCGGGTTGACCTCTAGTGCGTGTCTCTTGTTTATAGAGCAAGTGTTACAGATTATATTGTATAAAATTTTTATGTATTTGCCCACGGAAGATTCACTTCATTTTATTTTATATCGCTAATTATACCATCCCCCGTCTATCTGTGAACAACATAAATTACAAAACTTGACCAAAAAGGCCATAATGGTCAAAATGACCAAAAAGGCCATAATGGTCAAAATGACCAAAAAGGCCGGAATGACCGACATGGCCAAAATAGTCAAAATGACCAAAACAGCCAAAATGACCAAAACGGCCAAAAATGACTAACATGGCCAAAATGAGTAAAAAGGCTGAAATAGCCAAAATGACCAAAAAGGCCAAAATGAAAAGTATCCCTTGTCCACCCTCAGTATTTAATTTACATACATACCGAATTTCAGCCAAATCGGCCTATTAGTTCTTCCGTAAAAGCATAACAAACAGAAAGACAAATATATTTTTATCTCGAAAACTATCGCATTTATAATATTAATAGGGATATGTTAAACGGATGAAAATGGCTACTTTTCAGTTTTTACTTTTTCTGTCTTCCGTGGTCGCAGTCAAGTGAAAATGAGTAATGTTAAAGGTATTATTTAGCCTACCCGCTAATTGGTCATTTTAATAAAATAAAATTTTTTATTATGTACTCTATGGGAGTCTAATCTAATTTAAATACTACTGAAAACTGACCGAGACGTCAGAATAAAAATCGAATAAATGCCGTGCTGAAAATAGTTACAACGGAGTTTTAATTATGTGATACTAGTCACAAAAACTTAAGAAAACACTTAGTGTCTTGTTGATAACAATGATGAGTATTAATTAGTGACGTTGTAGCCAAAAATGATGTACCATGTAATTCATCAAAAAAACATGGTGACAGACAACGACGCGCGTAGGAGATTCGCCCAATTGTCTAATAATTTATTATAAACAAATCAATCAATAATTAATCTCATACTACAATGAAGAAATAGTGGAAATCCCTTGGAGATGTAATTACTGTACAGTGTTACACAAATTATAATTTCAATCGGGCGGTATTCGTTTGCGTAGATAAGGCGGATCGGTTTCCAAAACGTAAATAATCTATATTGAACTTTATTTGCAAAGCCACTGTCGCTTGTATTAAAATTGGTTTACAGCGCAGGTACACCGGGAGGAATTCTTTTTTTTTATTGCAGAAATTCAGCAGATAGGCAGACGGCCCACTTGATGGAAAGCGGTTACCGTCGCCTATGAACATTTCAAACACCAAAGGTGCTACAAATGCGCTGCTACTCTCTTAAGGGAGACTGGAACCTGGCCACTAATGCCGGAACACAAATCAAGGTTGTTTTGGCGACAGACTTTAGACCAGGGGTGGTAGCCATCCAGTCGGGCAAATGCCCTACCACCTGGCTGTGGGTTGTTTTGTCGCCTCTTACGACAGGCCGCCCGGCCGCAGGAAATTGTATTCTTTCTCCGTTCCTGCACGGATAAAACGATATCGTGAACATATTGTGTATTTAGTAGAATATGAATCTTTGACACTATCGCAATGGAATCCGTACTTTGAATATCTTCGCAACTTGAAATAGCAGATTTGGGCCCCTGGACTTACTTTATGATTCACTTAATTCTATTTGGACGTGTGTTAAGCTTCTATTCAACAACCTGGACACTTTTCTATTCTGTTATATCAGATATCGTCGTGTGTTTCTTCACAAAAATTAAATGATGAATGAAGGTATTCATGCTTACCAAATACCTCTGTTTCTCGAAGACTGTAACTGGCCTAGCTGTCGCCTGCTCTAGCGCCATTTTCAAATTCTTCAGGTAAGGGGTTTCACACATTCTGTAAGCCTTGTTCTGATGCGGCGCGCGAATGCGGGGCATACTGAAATTGTCTTTGTACTGAAACATTGTTCAAATTTTGTTTATGCGTTCATATCTTACGGTATTCACATCCAGTTGCAGTTCTTGTCTATAATATTATAAAATGCCGTGTCTGTACATTGAAGCTATTTATAAAAAAACAACTGGAATAGACTATATATACGATGGAGAACACGATGATTTTTTTGAAGTGAAACTTCTATATAGAGGGGGTCTTATGGAGTTTTGGCTCACGAAAAGATGTCACAGTCACGTGATCACCGTCACTAATTCTTACATTTTTAAACTCGTGATATCTGTCGAATGGAATGTCCGAATTGAATAATTCAAAAAGTTATATAAGGGTATTGAAGCAGTCTTGAATATGAAGTAATTTATTTTGATAAGGATTAATATCAAGATACAAATAAAAAGCCTTTTCTAGCGGCGGCATTTTAATTATTTTTTTATAATAAAAAAACGCTTATTGTGGCATAACTATAATAGTTAGATATATGTTGTCGCGATACTTTTTGTAAATAATGATGTGTTCACAAAGTCGTAGTACATTATTTTATTTTATCATCAATAGTTTTCGCAGCGCACGCGATTTTAGGTATTTTTTTTATACCTTGGATTAAATTATTGGAGTTTTAGTAATGATCCCTAATTTTTTTGTAAATATAATATACCCTATGTCACCCGGGGATAGCGTAGCTTGCCAACAGTGAAAGAATTTTTCAAATCGGTTCAGTAATTTATTTTATTTGTTATTTTATCATCAATACTTTTCGCAGTGCTCGCGATTTTAGGTATTTTTTACACCTTGGGTTACGTTATTGGAGTTTTAGTAAGGATCCCTAATTTTTTTTGTAAACATAATATAGCCTATGTCACCCGGGGATTGTGAAGCTTGCCAACAGTGAAAGAATTTTTCAAATCGGTTAAGTAGTTTTGGAGCCTCTTCAATGCAAACAAAGAATTTAATCTTTTCTCTTTATAATATTAGTATAGATATTCATATATATTTATTATAGAATTTATTAGATATTTGCATATTATAAAAAGCGCAAGATTTTGCGCTGGAAGTTGTTTAATAAAATTGGGAGCTGGATTGCCCTAAAAAGCGCTATATCTAGCTCCTAAAGCGCTAAATTGGCAGCTCTGGTGAGCCGAGTGCCGGGGAAGTCTCGTAAACGAGAAAGTTAGCGAGAGAGCGAGCGAGGATATACCGCGTCCTCAGACTACCTCATCCCTCTAATACCTAAAATTGCGTTCTGCGCATCGGAAAGTGCGGTGTTTCGAGCCGCTATTAATGGAGGCAAACTTAAGTTTGCATCGAACTATAGCTCTGCTCTCCACGTTACAAGGCATCACTGCCTCTATTTGTGGTATGTGTAAAAAAATATAAATAAATAAATAGAGTTTGTTGGGGAAAAAAGAATAACAACAAGAAAACTTTGCCAACTGCTCAGTTTTTCGAAAGTATGACTTTCGAAAAACTGAGCAGTTTCACAAAAGTGAACGACAACGAACGACAAAAGTGTTGACGTAAAAAATGGTCGGTGCGTGGGTAGCGTATTACATACACCATTAAAATGTACTTAACCTAACCAAATCATAATTTGCAGTAAACCTGCGAAAAATCGAAATGTGTGCTGGGACACATATTAGAAGTGAAACTTCAACGGACAAGTGGAAAAACGAATCGCAACGGACAAGTGGAAAAACGAATAGCAACGGATAAGTGGCAAAATGAATCGCAACGGACAAGTGGAAAAACGAATGGCAACGAATAAGTGGAAAAACGAATCGCAACGGACAAGTGGAAAAACGAATCGCAACGTACAAGTGGAAAACGAATCGCAACGGACAAGTGGAAAATCTTCAACTGACAAGTGATAAAATGCATCGGAACAAAATTTTGACTTGAAGTTTTACGGGCAGATTGTTAATGTACTTGTCCAATTTGAAAACCTGCCCGTAAAACTTCAAGTTAAAATTTTGTTGCGATTCATTTTATCACTTGTCAGTTGAAGATTTTCCACTTGTCCGTTGCGATTCGTTTTCCACTTGTACGTTGCGATTCGTTTTTCCACTTGTCCGTTGCGATTCGTTTTTCCACTTATTCGTTGCCATTCGTTTTTCCACTTGTCCGTTGCGATTCGTTTTTCCACTTGTCCGTTGCGATTCGTTTTGCCACTTATCCGTTGCTATTCGTTTTTCCACTTGTCCGTTGAAGTTTCACTTCTAATATGTGTCCCAGCACACATTTCGATTTTTTTTAGATTTGTCTGTTCGGGATTCGCGTAAAAACTACTAGGCCGATTTCAATGTGGTTTTCACTGATCGTCAGCAAATTCTCAGGCATAAATTCTACGCTTCTTTTTATACTGGTAATCCCGGGAGAAATTTTCTGGGAATAGTTTAAAATAGCCAGATTTAAAAAAAAACCAGTGGGAAATTTTTCACTTATTGATAGCAAATGTTATGTAATAAAATGTGTGATATTTTTTCCTCCCGGGAAAATTCCAGCGGGATTCCCGGGAGGAAAAATATCACACATTTTAACAACGGTTTAAACCTGTTCGAATGCTTAAAAATTAGCTTATTCTAAATTTTACACATTCGAGTTTTCACTAAAACGATAGCTTACATTATTTTTTAAATGCTACGATACCTTATATTCCCGAAAATTTCGCAGGAATAATCCCGGTGTTTAAAGTGGGCATTATACATATAAATTAGCTAATGCGGATCCGATAGGTACTAAAAGCAGTCTGTACCTCGGGTGAAAGGCCTATTTATGCACTCCAACTATGAGCGCCCTCATTATGCTTGAGACCGAAGCATCGCGTGTCTAAATAGGACGCCTTCATCCCTTGTTCTTGTATCAATCTACTTTTATATTTCTAGCCGGACCTATTGTCAATATTGTGAATTGTATAAAACCTGTGTTATATTGTGTTATGGATTATTTTATGTAATATAAACCTATTAGCGAAAACGTAAATAAATAAAATTCGCTTCTAAAAACATTATATTGGACTTGCAGAAATATAAACAAACAAAGACATGATATAACATTACATCAGTTACATTTTGCAAAAACACTTTCTAAAAAGTACCAACACCTAGCATTTGAACTTTTAATGTCTGCGGCCCTGGCAACTACAATGCTATTATTCCAGTTTGTAAACCATAAGCCAATCTTACATGCTTAGCTAATCAATATAGAAGTATATTAGTAATGTGTTTGTATTCAATACCTGGGAGCTTGGTTGGTAAGTTTGTCCAAAAAACAATTCTGGATCCTCTGGCTGCAGACCTCGGCAGTGTCCAGGAATCTCTTGTCCAGGCCTCAGAACTATCACATCTCCTTCTACCAATAGTGCCCATGGTAAATTAACTATTGTTGCTGTAAGAATATTGTCAATAGACAAACTTTATTACCTGGCTTAAGAACAACTTTGAACATTTTTATTTATAACATTAAAAGCATAACATTTTCTTGCATTCTTACAATTAGTAAACATAATTAAAAGAAAGTAGCATAATGGCTAGTGCACACATCCTAAACTTAAGGGGGGCTTGTTTGAATCCTCGCTGGAACACATACACCACTTAGGCAGTTTTCTGATCGAATGTGCATATTGTTACAATTAATATGGGATAATAATGGTGATGGAAAACATCGTGATGACACCTGCACACCGAGATAAGTGATGTGTCAAACCTGCAAGTCGCATTGGACATGAGTGACAGATATACTATCCATTCCCCTAGAGTGGGAGGCCCGAGCTCAGCAGCAGGACGTTTGTGGACTGTTATTATTATTTATGTATTTATTTATTTTCAAATTTTTTACATTTAAAAAAAAATATAGTCTGTAGTATATAGAATTTTTTTATAAAAAAATTATTATTATTATTATTACACATAATTAAAACTATGTTTTAATGGTCAGGTTACGTAGGTTTAAGAATTTGTGTTAAATATAATATTACTAACACTACATATATAATATAAGATAAGATAATTGTATCAAACACACTAACTATAGTCGTATTTTTAATTAGACGAAGCCCACTGACAGTAACTAATGTCACTTTGTAAAATAATGTTGCCATATTAAAAGTAATAGTGATGCGTTCAGTTCTTGTTCAATCAGATGAATGAACAATGAGTGTGAATAGTTAATCATTTCAAACTATAAAAGAATATTATTTCTATTTTACAATACAATTGTAAAAAAGTGCTCTGATATAAGTTACTAGTAGTATGTATCAGTTTTTTGACGGCTTATTACAAAGCGCGGCGCGGCGACTAGTGCCAACACCGATCATCGCCGCGCGCGTCGGTCGCCATTTTATTTGTAATTCGGCTTCTAACCTCTGGTCTGATAGCACGAATGTTTTTTCTGCGCTCACGTTGTTTAGTTATTGTTTTTGTTAAATTTTAAGTTACGTTGTGTTTGTTGTAATTGTTGTGTTTATTTGTTGCTATATTGTTTCGTACAAACGATATGGATCCTAAACCAAGCACGTCAAGCCAAAGCTTGTCTCCAAGAAAGAAGAGACCACGGATTGCTTTAAGCGTTACCGAAAAACTGATACAAAACGTCTACAAACACGTATTTGAGGAGAAAGCTGCTTCACTATTACCTATTGAGGCTCCCGAAAAAAAAAATGTGTTGTTTCGAAAACAGCTGACATTTTGGGAATTGGTGTGACCTCAGTTTACAGTGTGTTAAAAGAATACAAAGAAAATGAACAATTTAAGTCTCCCGAGAAACGTGGACCGAAACACAGTTTTAAAGATAAATTAGACGATTTTACTTTTGCCGCTATAAGGCGAAAAGTACATCATTTTTTTAATGCAAATGAGTCACCCACCATTATAAAGGTAACTTAAACTTTATTCATTCTACTGCATTATATTCTGTGTCCACCATAATGTTCTTTGTAAAACCAAAGTATTAGATTGCGTAGACTTCCTTACTCAAAAACTTTTTTTATTACTTTACAGATTCTTAAGGTTGTCAATGAAGACCCAGACTTACCCAATTTTTCTTGGAGTACATTAAGAAATGTTATGAAACATTTAAATTTCAAATATGTCACAAAATCAAGACAAAGCATTTTAATTGACAGACAGGATTTTATTATATGGCGCCAGCGTTACCTTCGAAAAATTAAAGAGTATCGAAGGGAAGGAAGGTATATTTATTACCAAGATGAAACCTGGATCAACGAAGGTAATAAAATTTTTCTGTTTTCTTTACATTAAATTGTACTTTCAATAATTAATTGATATTTTTCACTATCTTGAAGGTCATGCACCAAAGAAGGCATGGATTGACCAGACAGTGTTATCGTCCCGCCAGGCCTTCCTAGATGGCTTGACCACTGGCTTAAAACAGCCTTCAGGAAAGGGCAAACGATTAATTATCGGCCATATAGGCGGGGAAGAAGGATTTGTAGAAGACAGCTTATTAATATTTGAAGCCAAAAAAAATAAAGAAGATTATCATCAAGAGATGAATGCCGATTCCTTTGAGAAGTGGTTTAGGGGGGTCTTGCCAAAACTAAAACCAAATTCCGTAGTAGTGATGGATAACGCCCCCTACCATTCCAGGAAACTAGAATCGCTGCCTGCTAGAATGTCTTGGACTAAACCTAGAATACAAGAGTGGCTAACGAACCAAAATATTTTATTCGAAGCAACAATGGTTAAAGCTACTCTTATAGACATTGTACGGCAGCACAAACAAGAACATTGCGATAAGTATGTTGTGGACGAGATGGCAGCGCAGCATGGGATAATTGTTTTACGTCTGCCCCATACCACTGTGAGCTCAATCCCATTGAGTTGGTATGGGCGCAAGCTAAAGGATATGTTGCAAGAAATAACAAAACCTTCAAAATGACAGAAGTAAAAAAACTTTTTGAAGAAGGACTTCAACATATCACACCTGAAAAATGGAGTAGCTGCATGTCTCATATAATTAAAGAAGAAAACAAAATGTATGGTCTCGACCACATGATCGACAATGTTTCAGACAGATTTATAATTAATATCACCGAAAGCGATAGTGATGATTTTTTATCTGATGATGAATAAAAATAAATTATGTAATAAGCTATGTTTTTTATTTTCATTACCTACCTATAATTGTTATATTTTATACATCTATAGTTTCAACTACATGATCTATTGAAAATAGGACAGTCTTACAAGTTTCCTCGCAATGTTTTCCTTAATGTTTAAAACACTCGGTATTTAGTATAGGTAGATATTATAGGAACATAGTCGTCGAAAACTCGTTGGTATGTACAAAACACGACTATAATTCGAACCCCGTACCCGATATCGTCAGTTCGGCACATTAACTATTCACTAGACAATCGAGGCAATTTCATTCATTCAAGAGTTTTTTCAATCATTCACTTTGCTACAACACTATTTTTATTTCATCAAAAACTGACAACACAGTAAACGTCAGTTGATGTCGTCTAATTAAAAATACGACTATAAATATGGACCCGGTCTGAAATAGAGTTTATATTATTATTATTTAAACGCGGCATTTGCGGCGTTACACTGAAACATTGAAATAGAAATCAAATAAATGCTGCTCTTGAGATAGTTAAAACGTAATTTTAATTATTAATACAATAAATAAATAAAATAAAACAACATTACAACCTAAAAAACTTGTCAAAATATTATTTTCAAAGTAAGTTCCACTAGAGAACAATTTTTGAAAGTGCTACTCTATGTATTTGTCTTGCTGTGCTTGTCAAAACATGTAAAGATTATATCAAAATGTAATACCTCTCCCAATAGGCTTAATATCACATACAGATAAATTAGCTTAGAGACATTTCTGTGTTTGGAGTAGTATACTGTCAGGACATAAACAAATAAACTTTTTATATATTTCTCTAGATGTGTACTTAATGTTAAACATTATTTTTAATACTAAATTTCAAGTTAGAAGATACATATATAATAATATACAGAAACTACTACAAACTTAAAAATGTCTCAACACTAATTAATCTGTACATATAAGCACATATCTAGTAAGCACTAACTTTTGTTACTTTATAAGTAGACACAGCTTGTTATTTTATAATCAGAGTATCTAATTAATTAGTAAAATTATTTGTGTCTTTCATGTGGTAATACCAAGTTTGTTACTTATCGTATCAAATAAATTATTTTATTATAATACATAGTTTTCAAATGGTACATTGTTTAAGTTCATTAAATTTTTTTGTTTGGAAACTCCACCGTTGGACTGTAGTGAATAAATGTAAGAAGTTTTACATGACACTTACCATCACGATAAGTCCACTGTAGTATCACACATGGTGAGAATGGTGCGCACAAATGTGGATAATGATGCTCTTTCCATTTTGATTTCTCAACGGCTTCATCCAAGGTTTCTACATTTAAAAAAAATCTTTCTTTATATACACTCACCTGCTTGCCATTGGTTAAATTTTTACATTACTTGTATGGAGTTTATGTCAAATTTAAGCCAATAGTAAGGCAGATGAATAGCCAGTAAGATATAGGCTCCGGCCATTAATGAGTAGTATTAGAGTTTGCCACAAAGGCAGGCAAAGGAATCTTAGTCCATACAGCCAATTCTGATGCATAAGTCTTTGTATAGGTAGCGCAGTTGAATTGATGAAACTAGTAGTAACTTACAACTATTGTTCATATTACAGTAATTTTATGCTTTGAGAAAATAAATCTGCACATAAAATCCCCTTTCGATTCCCGCCAAAAAAAAAACCCTGGCCATTATAAATAATTATAATGATTTCAACATTCAAAAATGAGGATTGACAACATATAGATAAGGCATAAATACTTATTTAAAGTTTGAGGAATGTCAAGTTGTGAGTGTTTGTTCAGTTGTCTATGGGGAAAAATTGTCATTTGCCTTTTACTTATAAGCAATTATAGAAAACATTGAATTAAATTGTTATCCAATGTGAAAATTACTTAAGATTTCAACATAAAAACACTAGATTTTTCATAAACTTCACATCTACAACCTACAAGAATTACCTATGATGAATTCACAACAGTGAAAACATGTAATTAACATATGAACATATTCCACAACATCAACATACTTGTAAATAATATACATTCATATTAACTAAGAGACAGAAAAATTATGAAATTATAACATACCTAATACTTTTCTTACTCTATGAGGTATTTCATTTCTATAGAGATATTCTTCATTGAAAGCAACTAGGAAGTTTACAATTAATATAATAAGTAAAAATAATGCCTCCCATAGCAAATATACATGTGCCTGAACTGAAACACCTAGCAAATATGTAAGCACTAGGCAAACTATATATACAATAGTGATTGTGTATGCCACTCCTGACAGTAGAACTTTCTCTGAAGAGAATGATATAATGTCCTGTGCCAGACGATATCTGTAAAATAAAACCAAACAGATCATTTAATTATATCTTAAAATTTTATGTTAGGTTTTAGTCAATATGGCTGCGCATTTACACAGTGTGGCATGAGATTATGGGTAAATTGAGTTTAGAGGAATACAAAAGCCTTTCATATAGTTACTAGACCTGTTATTTCAGGTAGGAAACAAGATTTTAGGGTCCACCAACAAGATTGTAATGAATAATGGGAAAACAAAAATATGATCTATAAACAGGATTATGCCAATTTTGTTGATAAGAAAGTGTAATTTTTGTTTAGGAATATACTTATGCTTAATATATAAAGACTAAAACTGTTTTTGAGTTTATCAAACAAGATTTGGATTAGTTTATTGACTTTTAAATATGTAAATAGATTTTTTTGCTTATATATTGCGAGGATAGTTACAAAAATCGCTTGTGACACTTGCTGACCGGTGCCATGGCACTCTCGATTGGTTTGTGGACTTTAGTCGAAAAGCACAACCAGTGACTTGAATGGTGACTTAGATAATGTTGGACTTTAAACCAAAATGCGGAGCAGAGAAGAGATTGGTTACCATTATCGCAATATAAGGAAACAAAGGAATGAAAAAAATAATATCTTAAGAAATACATGTCTCATAGACATGGGGATATCAGCCGGGAGAAGTAATCCCCACTCCCCCCCCCCTCCCTCCATTTTAAATTCAGTAACCACTAATCTAAAGTTTAATCGTGAAAACACTCAGATATTACAACTGAATTGTAGACTATTATTTTTGTTATATAAAACTAAGACTTATGAACACAAATAGTTATTACAATTTTAAACAATGATAATTTGATAAGCACTAAAATGTGTTGCCTTCATTGTCACATACGTAGAACACGTATCTATATAATTGTTTCTAAATTGAGTTATGTAAATAAATGGCTACACTTACCCTGTAGGGTTCTTTTCTTTATAATCATTAAGAAGATTACGGATATCACTTCTCAGCTTAATTAGAGCCTCTTTAGTTGAATGACCTAAAGATTGTGAATTGTTATCATCCATTTTTAATTTAATATCACCATCGTCCTGTAATCATCTATAAAACACAGACATTCTAACAATAACAAAACTTAACAAAAGATACCAAATGATTTTCAGTATATGGGATAGGTTATATATCATAGTTATTTATTAATTTATTCATGACCATAGAATCAAAGTCTTTCAGTCGGAAACATGTTAATTAATAAATAAGTCTTCGTATAGTAGCGCAGTTGTATTGCAGGCTACAACCGACGCCATTCAATGGAGTTCTTGTGAAAACTCGAAAGATCACATCTGACTATACAGTTCACATTTCTCACAAAAACACATAATTTCTACTCAAAAACTATCAATATCCTGCAACTATTGTTCATTTTAGAGTAATTATACACATTTTTAGAAAATAAAACTGCACAGCCCAACGTCTCCTTTCAGTTCCCGCCAAAAAGTCCCATATGGGATTTATTATTTTTATTTTATTATATTTATGGCTTGGCAACTAGGCCTTTAAGCCAGATCTTAGTTTATAATATACATTTAGTTTCTTCATTTTCTTAAGCCTATGTGTAGCACAGCTGAACTGTAGGTAATCAGCTAGTGCCATTCAACGGAGTTCTTGTGACAACTCAAAAGGCCACATTTGACTATACAGTTCACATTTCTCACAAAACACATAATCACTACTCAAAAACTATCAATATCCTACAACTATTGTTCATTTTAGAGTAATTTTACACATTTTTAGAAAATAAAACTGCACAGCACAACATCACCTTTCAGTTCCCGCCAAAAACTCTCCCCATATGGGATAGGTAGGTACCAGCGTTGCCAGATGACCATGTCAATTAACCCCCAATTTTTTTTCAAAAATCCCCAAAAATAAGCTTTTTGAGAAAAAAAACCCAAAATAGTTTTTACTTATTTTAAAGGAGAAAGAAAAAACCAAAACCACCATTGTAGCTAAAACGTCATTAATGACGTCATCACTTTCTCTCACGGGGCGCTCACGACCCGTGTCAATAGGTGCGTTAAATAACCATTCCACTTGAGTTTACGATTGTGACGCCAGCAAATAAGTGAAACGGGAATAACCGCAGTTGTGAACGTGATCATTGTCAGTCTCTAACGGAAAGTAGCCTATGGGATACGACGCATACGAGTAGAGACCGCATGATGAAATGAACGAACGAATGAATTGAATTATTAAAATGAACTATTGAATTATGGTATGATTCACTAGTAGAGTATAATTCTAAGATAAAGTAATAATACCGTATTGTGACTTAGATATAATAATTGTAGTGATGAGAATTGTGTTTGTAGATGAATTATTGATACTTAAAATATCTCTCCAAAATTTCTCACAACAAAATATGTCCTCCCGAAAGTCCCCCCAAAGAATCTTTATCCCCGAATCTCCCCCCAGACGTGAAAAAATCCCCGAATTTGCAGGAACTCCACCCATCTGGCAACGCTGATAAGTACCAGTGTTGCCAACCCCAAAAAACTAAAAAACAACAGCTCGCCAATAAAAAAACAGGAGAAAACAGCAGGTAAAGTAAAAAAAAGGCAAACGAAAGTATGAAACTTTCATCATATAATTAAAGCAATATACAATATTAATAACAATAACCGCCTTCTTAGGTACTAGGACTCCATACATTGTTATATTAATAATCACAACATACTAATATGTAATAAAAAAAAAACATAAATCAAAGTAAAATTATTTTCCACTTTCATTCTCAATTGCCTCATCTTCAGTAGTTCCATACTCGTTGATTTCATTTTTAAAATCATACATATTTTTATTAAATTTCTTCATGTGCCTTTCTGTGGCTTCAAATGAGTAGCAATCGGTTATTTCAGATTTATTATGTAATACTCGTAATACGTTTTATATTTTATTACATAGTAGTAAAAATATTTGTATAGTGTAATAGGTGGCACTGAACGCTAATTGAAAAAACAGTAAAAATTAGGAATGAAACAGAAAACAGGGACATCAATGTGAAAACAGCAAATCTACTGTTAATACAATAGGGTTGGTAACACTGGTAGGTACTCTGTGCAAGGTTGGATTTGGGTAAGCTGAAAACGACAGCATAAAAAATTTAAAAAAATAGTATTTGTAAAAAAATATAGTACACTTTATTATTTTGAATTAAAAATACCTAAACATTAAATCAACAGAGTTTACAGTTTACAAAAATTTAGTCCTTTTCCAAGTTTATCAGTTCTTCAATAATTAGACGTACTACTAGACAAGGGGTATTGAAATTACAGTATTCTTTCGTACTATCGATAGATATGGATGGTGTATATAGTACGAAGCATGAAATTGTAGTACAAATACTATAATTATAGTATTGTTACGTGCGAGCGGGGGTACGCTCTTATGGATTGGAAAAAAACACCAGTTTTTAATTTAAAAGCTTTTATTGACTTACTCAGCCGCACGTAGTGCCTCACTGCAGGGTTGCCCCTATACGCACGACCAACGATGCACAGTCCCTATGATAAGTTGTCAAACCCTCAATACCGCCGCCGATATTGCGTGATCCGATATTATCGCGGGTAGCTCGCTTCTGGTTCCTCTTTCGAACCACGCTACACACCTCCTTCACGTATCTGTCCACCAAACTTGTCACTAAATTCACCACTTAATCCGTCTTTGTACTCTATTAACCTTCTCTGATAACTCTTTAGTATTGCACTTGTCGTTTCACCGTCTTGGACTGAACTCAACTTTAAACTGCGCGGTAGGCGCGCCTTACGCTGTTTATATACCCGGAAGCATTTTCTAGAACCCCTCTATCTATCTCTGTCTCTTCCTTCCCAAACCTTCTGTTCGGGAACTTTCGTTTATACATCTATCCCTTTCTAACATCTATCTATCTCTTTCTTTCGGTCATCGTCTATCCCTTTCTAACATCTATCTATCTCTTTCTTTCGTTTATCGTCTATCTCTTTCTAAATATATCCGTCCTTGTCTTTTCCTTCCAGAAATTTCTAGTTCTTTCTAAAAGTTCTAAAACTGATTTACGCTGCTGGGCAGTTCCACCCTCGGTCGCCATAGTACGAAATCTAACCCTGACTCTGTGTTTCCAGTATATAAAAGTAGTCTGTGCAATAAATGATCATACACAATAGTAATACCGGGTCACTAAAGTTGGTCCCCCAAAAATTATCTTTTTTCTATTTTCAAGTTTTTTTCTATTAATTCGTTTGTTCGTCGTTTGTTCTTAATTGTTCGCTGTTAATAATTGTTTGTTCTTCATTTATTTATTTAAAAAAAATTAATTAAAAATATACGTTCAAGTTAAAATTGTCAATAAACAACATACAGTACGCGGCACTCAACTTGGCCACGTTTCATAGTAGTGGGGGTAAGTTTGCGCATGGCAAGACGCTGCGAACGTTGACGGACGAAGCCGTCCAAGCGAAAGATGTCGTTCTTGCGGTGTCGCTAGACATAGCGAACGCCTTCAACAGCCTCCCTCATGAGACGATCAGGGAGGAATCCGCCCGCATGGAGTCCCCCCGTACCTCACGAGGCTGTTAGGCGAGTACCTGCGGGATCGGCATATCCTTTGGGAGGGCGGTGAGTCCGCCAATCACGTGTTAGGTCGGCGACGTGTCGCGTGCGGCGTTCCACAGGGGTCGGTCCTTGGGCCGATTCTTTGGAACGTAGGTTATGACTGGATCCTTCGGGTTTCGGTCCGGCCCGGGGTAGGGCTGATCTGCTTTGCGGACGACACCCTACTCACGGCACGCGCTGCGTCTTTTGCGGAATCCGTGGACGTCGCCAACGACGGGTTGGCGATCGTCGTAGATCGAATAGCTAGGCTGGGCTTGAAGGTCTCCCCCGCGAAAACGGAGGCCATCATGTTCCATAGGAAGTTCCGTAACCCCCCCCCCCCCCCCGGACTTGTCCGTTACAGTTCAAGGGGTGGCAATCAGAGTAGGGCCCAAGATGAAATATCTTGGGCTAGTTCCTGATGGGAAATGGCTGTTCAAAGCGTACTTTGAGCAGCTAGTTCCCAAACTCGTCATATCCGCGGGCGCACTCTCCAGGCTACTTCCCAACGTGGGGGGCCCGGGGGGTGCGACGCGGAATCTTTACTCCGGCATCCTGAGGAGTATGGCGCTGTACGGTGCGCCCGTCTGGTCCGACGCCCTTCACCGCCACAACAGAACCCTGCTGCACCGCGCGCAGCGGGTTCTGGCCGTGAGGACCATACGGGGGTATCGCACAGTGTCGTGGACGGCGGCGACTCTTCTGGCAGGCGAGCTGCCCTGGCATCTCCAGGCAGACGTCCTGACCAGAGTTCGCCGTACCCGGCAGGATGCCCCAGCTAGAGGCCTGACCTTCTGTCAGGTCGAAATCGAGACGGTCAGGAAGCGGGAAACCGCTTGCTGCCTCGTCGAATGATCACGAGACCTCGAACACCCTGCGGCCGGCGGCTTTACGGTGGACGCAATCAGGCCACAGCTGGAGGAATGGGTCACCCGCACCAGCGGAACCCTGACCTTCAGGATGACGCAGATACTGACCGGACACGGTTGTTTCGATCAGTATCTGTGTCACATTGTGGGCTGCTTGCCTTCTCCGGACTGCCGCCAGCGCGGTGCACCCGACACGGCGCTTCACACACTGGTCGAGTGCGCTGCATGGACGCCGCAGCGTTTCGATCTCGAGGCGCACGTAGGAGCCGTCGGATCGCTCGGTGACTTGGTAACGGCCATGTTGCAGAGCGACGACCGCTGGGAAGCTGCGGTTACTTTTTGTGAGGCAGTAATGTCTCTCAAAGAGGCCGCAGAAAGGGATAGGGAGCGAAGTCCTTCGGCGCGTGCTACGGTCTCTACTCGAGGTCGCCGGCCTTCAGCTGGCACCCGGAGAGGCAGGTACGCGCATTACTTCCCTCCCTGAGTTAGGTTCCGTTAACGGGGGGCCCTTAGCTGCTAGGAAAGCAAGGGACTATCGACCCCCGTCAACGAAGTGGGGTGTGTTCTCCCAGGGCACACTCCAGGCACTTTATTGCGCTGGATCGACTGTTGCGTAACTATGTTCTATATCTCAGTCCTTCCATCACAAACAAAAGCGCAGGGTCGACAGGGAGGAGGGGGTTTTTAGTGGGTATTGGGGTTGCTCGCTCGTGTAGCAATGCTCGGAGTCTTTCCACAATACTCTGTGACGTCGATCGTGGACGAGCACTGCCAAGAGCATACAAGTGCTGCAGGGTTATCGCCCCCGGTCGATGCGTGCCGTTTCCTAGCAACGGCCCAGTTTGCGTAAATCGGTGTTAGCATTTTCCCTCGCCTCAAAAAAAAAAGGATGTATGGATAATAATACACAAGCGTATCGCACACTTGTGTTATGGATAATATTTACAACGGACCACTCTGGACCCTGATTCAGACACTCCAAACTATAGTCATTAACGGAAAGTTTGTTTTTTTAAGTTTACCATCCCAGGAATCAAACCTGAAACCTTTGCGCGTAGTGAGACATGGCGGCAAAAGCTTTACCCACTCAACAGCGTTCAACAAATTAGCCTTTTTTATAAGAATATTTAAAATATTGTTATATTCTTGTATTGCTTTTCTAGGCCATGTTCCAGAACGGACTCCTATCGACCACTTTCAATGTCGATATTTTTCCCGTTCCACTTGTCGTTACAATCATAAACTATCGGCTACGTTCCATTAGGGATTCACAACGACCACCTTCACGACCGCGATTTTTCCCTGTTAAAACCTATGGTTTCTTATTATCAAAGCACTGGCGAGTTTTAGAAAAGTATAAAAATATTCCATTGACTTTTACTATTTTTTATTCGTTCTGTCACTGTATTAGAGAATACATAAAGTTAAGCAGACTAATCTATTATTTAGATAATAACGTAAGCATTCAACAGCTAGCATTTTTTGAAGATAATAGGCATGGTGAAGCAACATTTTCTTTACAAAAAACTACACCAGATGCAGTTCTTAAGATTATAAGTTCACTTCAATCAAATGCTCTAGGAGTAGATGGAATAAATATAGAGATGATTAAATTATTAATTCCAAAAGCTCTTAATACTATCACTCATATCATCAATAGCTCAATTGTATCAAATACATTTCCAGATTTATGGCGACGAGCTATTGTTCGTCCTATTCCCAAGAAAAATAACCCAGTGACCATTAAAGATCTGCGCCCAGTGAGTATATTGCCCTGTTTATCTAAGGTTTTAGAGAAGGTAGTTTACACACAGATCATTGCATATTTGGAGACAAATAACATTCTACCTGACCTACAATCTGGTTTAAGAAAAAAACATGGCACAGCAACTGCATTATGTGATGTAGTGGGCAATATCACTGAGGCTCGCGATATGGGGCAGGGTTCTATATTGGTTTTGCTGTACTATTCTCGAGCATTTGATGCCATCAATACATCTCTACTTTTATCCAAGATGGCTTTTTACGGCTTCAGATCTGATACTATCAAATGGTTTCGTAGTTATCTCACAAATAGATCACAGCAGGTGGAACTGCACAAACCTGATGGAACATCCATAGTTTCAAGTGCTTTGTACCTTGAAAGAGGAGTTCCTCAAGGCTCAATTTTAGGACCACTGCTATTTATTCTTTATACTGCTGATCTCATAAAGTATATACAGCATTGTAAATTCCACATGTATGCAGATGACATCCAACTCTATGTACATTTAAATCCAAAGGACACAAATAAGGCAGTGGAAGACATTAACAGTGATCTGGAAAGAATCGCTGAATGGTCACGAATAAATTGTCTAGTGTTGAATCCTACCAAGTCAAAGTACTTAGTTCTTGGAAATCAGCATCAGGTAAACATTATAAAACAAGCTAAACCTAGTATCAAAATAAAACAAGAGCCTATAGAGATGGTGGATCATGCTTACAGTTTGGGACTTACTATAGACTCAGAGCTTCGCTTTGAAAAACATATCAATAATGTCATGAGAAACTGTTTCTATAGACTCAAGATTTTATATGGTATTAGACAGTATATTAATGAGGATGTGAGAAAACGTCTTACAGAAAGCTTAATCCTATCTAAACTCAACTACTGTGACACTGTTTATGGGCCTTGTCTTCTAAAAAGAACAGAAAATCTCATTCAACGCATTCAAAACGCCTGTGCACGGTACTGTTATCAAATTCCTCGTAGAAGCCATATTACTCCTTTTTTAAATAATAATAATATATTGAAAATGGCAGCAAGAAGGAAACTACATTTGTCCTGTCTACTTTTTGGAGTGATTTCTACCCATAAACCAATATATTTATATAATAAAATTGAGTGGAGACAAAGTAAGCTAGAATATCCTATACGATCTGTAACCAGGCCATTACTAACAGCCAAGCACAGAACAGCTGCATTTAGAGGTTGCTTCAAACATGCTGCTACGAAATGCTGGAACGATATTCCTCCACCCATTAGAGACGTAAAATCATTTTTCACATTTAAATTTCATTTTAAAAGATATTTACTACAATCACAGAAAGAGGACCTTAGATACGTTTAATTTTTTTTAGATATGGTGTTTTGACTTCTTTTGGTAATTAATGATGAGTATACTTTTCTGTAAAACTCATTTGTAAGAAGGGCAACTCAAATTTCCTAAAGATTTTAAGGATTTGATTTGATTTCCATTGAATTGATTTATTTCTGTTTTTATTTAATTATTTGTTTCAATTAATAGTAATAAGATTATTATAGTTTACCGTACTAGTTGGTATTTAATTATTGTAGCTCTGTTTACGTATACATTTTCTATTCTTTTTATTTTAATTTCTTTTATTTTTTATTACTATAATGGATAATGATTCTTTTATTCTGTGTGCACGTGTTTGTCTTATGTTTTTTTTTTATGTTTCACATACTGTGGTGTTGGGTCAAATATTTTTAAACCAATGAGGCGGGGTCGGCACTGAAAATCAGCGCTGTGGTGGAGGAAACTCCAACACAGCATGAAGCTGAGTTGCTGACCTCATTTGTAGGAAATGCGGTGTAAAATATATATAATGTCATAAAAAAAATGTATGTATAAATATTTCTGTATTATATCGCTTTCCTAGCAAATAAATTATTTCTTTCTTTCTTTTCTTTCTTTCTTTCTATTTTTCCCCTAAAATAGTTACAGCTTAATAAACTGCAACTCTGTGTGGGACTCAAGTCTCACATTCCCGTTCCACTTGCTTGCCGGCGTTACAATCGTAAACCCAAGTGGAACGGTTATTCCCACCCACCTCTTGACATGGGTCGTTCTGAGCATTGTGTGATCGAAAATGATGATGTCATTAGTGTCGTTTTCGCCATGACCATAACAACCGCAGTCGCCTTGTAGAATGGCTAACGGAGCATTTTGGGCGTTGTGAGGTACTAAACGAACGAGTCCCTTTTTGAAGTGAAACTTCTATATAGACGGGTTCTTACGATTTTTCGCTCACGAAAAAGCGTCACGGTCACGTGGTCTAATACTTACATTTTTAAACTCGTGATATCTTTCGAATGGGATGTCCGAATTGAATAATTCAAAAAGTTATATAAAGGTATTGAAGCAGTCTTGAATATGAAGTAATTTATTTTGATAAGGATTAATACCAAGATACAAATAAAGAGCCTTTTCTAGCGGCGGCATTTTAATTAAAAATTTAAAATAAAAGAACACTTATTGTGGCATAACTATAATAGTTAGACATATGCTGTCGCGACACTTTTTGTAAATAATGATGTGTTCTGCAAAGTCGTAGTATATTATTTTTGTCTATCATCAATAGTTTTCGCAGCGCACGTGATTTTAGGTATTTTTTACACCTTGGGTTACATTATTGGAGTTTTAGTAAGGATTAGGATAATTTATTTGTAAATATAATATACCCTATATTACCCGGGAATAGTGTAGCTTGCCAACAGTGAAAGAATTTTTCAACTCGGTTCAGTAGTTTCGGAGCCTCTTCATCAAAACATGAGCAAACGAAATTTTATTGAGTTATTTTTTTGGAAATATTTTTCTGTTAACATAATTTGATGTCCGAATAAAGTTGATGACGAAAGATGCGCATTTGTTAATGTTCCGTTGTATGTGTATAATTTTAAAGAAGACTATGAATGTTTTTTTGGTTCCGGATCGAATTCAGTTTTTTGTTTGATAAAATAAAATATGTTTAAATTAAAACTGCATTCATTAAAATGTACCTAACCTAACCAAATCATAATTTGCAGTAAACCTGCAAAAAATCGAAATGTGTGCTGGGACACATATTAGAAGTGAAACTTCAACGGACAAGTTGAAAAACGAATCGCAACGGACAAGTGGAAAAACGAATGGTAACGGATAAGCGGAAAAATGAATCGCAACGGACAAGTGGAAAAACGAATCGCAACGTACAAGTGGAAAAACTTCAACTGACAAGTGACAAAATGAATTGCAAAATTTTTAAATTGAAGTTTTACACTTCCGCTTATCCGTTGCCATTCGTTTTTCCACTTGTCCGTTGCGATTCGTTTTTCAACTTGTCCGTTGAAGTTTCACTTCTAATATGTGTCTCAGCGCACATTTCGATTTTTTTAATTGTGTTTCGTTATCTTTAAAGTACACAAACGTGATGTGGTGAAACGGGATGTGTGTCATAATTTTTATATAACAGCTGATCCCGAATTATGTCAAATTTAACGAATTACAATAATGAATATATATATACTTAATTGGAGATAATTTAATGGCCCTTAAATAATATTATTATAGAATAAAATCCAATAAGGTATTTATTCAAAAACTGGTAACCCTGATTAGATTTGTTTTCGACATTTTGAAGTGAAGTTGGTAATTCTGAGAATTAGCAATCCGAAGTTTTCTTTCTATTTATGTAAGTACTTACGCCGTATGCGTAATAATTTTCTTTAGTCCGCTATTTTCTGTGGTTCAAATCTTGACGTGTCCTCTAATGTCTCTGCAAAAAATATAATTAGTTTTTAGATAAATAAATGCGAAGTGAACGCAGTGAACGTCTTCAGTTAGCAAGTTGTGTGTCATCGTGCAGGGACTGTCGGTGCGCCATTTACTTAGCCAGATAAAAAAACATTAAGGAATGCGCCAAACCTCTCGGACAGTTTAGTTGGAACCCGTGTTTCAGTTCGTAATGGATTGACAATTAGGACATTGAAGCAGTTATGGCATTACTGTGGTCGGACGTCCCGAGAAAGAAGATAAATGGTTCGCGGACCGAAAGCAGTTTTGTTATTTGGATGTGGTGTACAATAATATTATGGTTATTCAGTTTACTGTGTGGTTGTTCAGGATGTCAAGGTGTAGAATACAAGGACGATGTTTTGTGGTTGTATCCAGAGGGCACAGTAGCAGTGCGGTACGGTGATCCAGTGGAGTTATTTTGTGTCTCAGAAGATTCAAATGCTACAAAGTTCGCCCTGGGTGGCAAAACAATACCCTCTGAAATTGTCAATTCAACAACAAGAAGGTTGTATATTGAAAAGCCCGAGAAAGATATTTATACATATTACTGTCATTACAAAAAGAAAAGATGCACTAGCCGGGTGTTAATAGATTCACCACCTAGTGATGTAAAAGATTTTGCATGTATTTCAAAAAATATTGAGGTATTAAACTGTACTTGGACTTCATCACAATTACATAGTTTAACTAATTACACATTAAATTATGCATTCCATGGACAACCAGTGCGTGCATGTCTTGCTAATTTAACAGACAGCAAATTGAGGCACTGTGTTTTTGATACTCAAAGCACTCCTAGATATTTACAGATGGAAGACAAATATTCCTTTCATTTACATGGATGTAATATTTTTGGATGCAATGAACAATACTTTGTAATAGATCATTTTGCTATTGTAAAGCCTGACCCACCTATAGTCTTAAAAATATTGACCACCGACCCCCACAGTATTTTACTAAGATGGAGTGTCCCTAATAACATTGCACATTTCTTGTCCTGTGGTGTGGAACACAAAATAGAATATCAGATTGCCAAAATAGACAACACATCATATTTTCACAGAGTAAACTCATCAAGCTTGCCAGCTAATAATAAGACATATAAGTTTCAATTAACAGATCTGCCTTATGCTCACATGCGATATGAAGTTAGAATTTACATCCGGCCTACAGTGGCAACAAGTGATAAATTTTGGTCTGAGTTTGCATACATTGTGTTTTATACTGATAGTGAAAGACCTCAAAGACCCCCAGATACTGTTACAGGAGCATTTGATCAAACTTCTTTTGAAGGAAAAAGAAGGGTATATATTTATTGGAAACAACTTGAGGAGTATGAGGAAGCTGGGCCTAATTTTAGATATAATGTATCAGTTATGCAAAATGGCAGAAATATCCAAACATTGCAGCCATATAAAAATACAAGTATGAGCTATGTTATTCTTGAAGAGGCCTCCCTTGATGCCTTAGATGTGTTTATCTGGTCTTTAAATGACATTGGGTCATCAATCAATAGTAGTCAATTGTATATTCCAAGTAAAAGAGATACTGAATCTTTAAAAGTAACTGATTTTACTAAGGTTGCTAATGTAAATGGTACATATGAATTATCATGGTTTGGAATAAAAAACATAGATAACTATACATTGTTCTGGTGTCAGCACAATTCAACCAAAGTCTGCACTGGGCGAATGAACTTTACAGTGCTAAATCCGAATATAACCAAATATGTGATTGAACTACCGAACAACAACAGATATCAATTTGCTATATCAGCTAATAATGGCTCAATGACTAGTGGAATGGTTTGGGCAAGTTGTGATATTTCCAGAGATAGCAATTCAGTCTATGTTATCCCTGTTAAGTTAGATCATGATATCCCTGGAAAGTCTTTTGTAAAACTTACATGGAAAATGTCTTGCACTCTGCCAGAAGATGCTATTACAGGCTATCGCATATCTTACTGTCCTGCTTTTGAAACAAGTAATTCATGTGACAGATCTCAAGAAATAAAAAGGGAATCAACAAAATACCCAAAGCAAACAGAAATGAATATAACCAACCTAGAACCTTACACAACTTACCTATTTACATTAGAAATGAATACCACTAAGGGCCTTAAACCTATTGAAAATGCATCAACTAGTGTCACAACAATAGAAGATACTCCTACAAGTCCCATTAATGTTGCGATAACGGATATTAAAAATGACTCCTTAGTCATATCTTGGGATCCACCATTACATTCTAATGGTATAATAGGAAAATATGTTATTAGTAACTATAGTGATGAAATTTATGTTCTACCAGTTTCTAGAGACAAAACTGCCTCAAGAATACAGGTTAATTTGACTGGTCTTCAATCATTTACTAATAATTCTTTCACTGTTCAAGCCTGCAATGCAGCAATAAGAAGTTGTTCAAAAATTGAAGCTAATGATGGAATTTTTGTTAGAACAAGTATAGGTCCTCCACATACAATGAAGGCACCAACAATAAAAAATAATCCTGATAAAATAGTCTGGGAGCAACCAGAACCATCATGGAAAACAGTAGATCTTTATCAAATAAGAATTATAAAAGATGATAGTAATCCTGAAATTATTAATGTTAGTAGCAATTATTTATCATATGCTGTATCCTACTGTATAGGTGTCACTGGAGCAGAAACATATCAAATAAGAGCTATAAACTATGATGAAGATGATAATCATGGTGCTCTAGCTTACAGTCCATCAGTTATACTACCCAAGAGAGATAGCAAAGATATTGGTCATCATATAGAATACCCTGGACAGTGGAGTGAACCCAGCACTGTAGCTTGTAGAGGAAGAGATGGGCTTACTGTTACATTCATACTAATGTCTATATTTGCACTCATTGGAATACTGTATGGTTCAATAAAATATTACAAGCGTTACAGAAAAATGGAAGATATAAAGCCAGTACTGCCTAGTGGACTTGGTATTCCAGAAAAAGATAATTCGAAATATGCTTTTAGTGGATGGAACCCAACAACTAAAGATGACAAACCATCCTCTGATGAGATGTTATTATTACCTAATAGTAGAACTACTGTGTCCTGTCCTGAGACTAAACAAAAGGAAAATGATAACTGTGGATCAAGTGATCACACTGATAGTACTGCTTTGTCTGACGGCTCAAGAGGTCCGATTGACAGACAGGTTTCCTCCTCTGATGATGGTTCTGATTCATCCTTGCATTTGGAGGTAGAAACAGTGAGAGTGGATGACAATAATGCAACTCAAGATGAAGATTCATGTAATTCCGATACTGAGATATCTAGAGAAAATTCTCCATATTTGAATGATAGAACATTAAAAAAAAATCCTACAAGTGGATATGTACAAAATGTTATAAATAATATAGGCAATACAGGATATGTACAATCAGCACAAGCAGCTGTGAAGAATCCACCTATAAACTTGCCAGCCCCACAACCTACGGGATCTAGTTATGTAATGGCGTCACTTCCGCCACCAATTTTTACTACTGGTGTAGCACCTCCTACAATTGCTACTCACTCTCCCCCATCTTCAGGATATATTCGTCCGGAAGAGGCTCAAGCGAGATCTGGGCTAAGTTTCCCAATCCTTGGACCTCCGACAAAATTATTTGGCCCAGAAAGTTTGCCGACTTTGCCTACCTTGCCGTCAACAAAACATGTCGCTGATAGCAGTTACATTCAGCTCCAATCTTTGGATGCATTGCCTAGTCAGAAGCAAACAGTGCGAAATCATGTGCCATTAAAAACACCTGTTTCTAGGGGATATGTCAGTCCAGGGGATGCGGTGATAAATAAGCATCTTAATATTCTATCTGCTAATCAACTAGTTGAAGAGCCAGCTATTTTAGATCCTACTATGTCCCCTGATGCATACTGCCGCTTTTCATGGAGTACCGACCCTACTAATGACAATTTGCACTCCTTACTTGCTGATCCGACTAGAATAAATTCCTCAAAGAATTGAGCTCTGTATTGTGTAGTTTCAAGTGATACGCCATAACATAAGTTTATTAATAATTAAATTGTAAATAATGAACTTTAGGAGCTTTATGAAGTGCTATAAATATTTCGGACATAATTTACTTTCACACAAGAATGTGGATGTGCCCTCTAGTGATAATTCTTGTGCCTTAATAATTTATTTTAGGTGATCTTAGGAAGCTTAGTAGGTAAGATTTATTTTGTGTTTAATGTTTGCAATTTTATTTGTTTGTGCCTCTTTTAAAATAGTTCCTATTTCTATTCATGTTTTATATATTGTATTGTATTGTTACAGAATTTAAATTGCATACTTAAGGACTAGTAATGGAAGGAATCTATAAAGTCAACTTGATTCCAAGTGACCTGAGTACAGAGGAGATGATACTTCAGATTGCTGACACTTTAGATAATCTCAATGGAATAGTCGACGACGTATACTCTCGACTTACGCGCAGAATCAAACAGAACATGGATAAAACAGCTAAACTCAATGAAAGAATCGAAATTTCTAAATTGAAAGTGGAGAAATTGACAGGAATGCAGAAAGCGATAAAAGTTTTTTCTAGCGCAAAATACCCGCCATCAATTACACATGAACATTATCAATCTGTCTTTGATTTAGACGGTTATGCACACCAACCTCGTAAAGTTGTCCTTAGTGGGCGAAACCAGGGCTATTCAAACGATAAGGGAATTCAGGTATGTGTTTCATTGTATCCTCAAAGTCATTAACTTTATTAAGCGGGATCTTCTGCTACAAGTAAATTTTGCTTAAAAGAAGATTCCAGCAACTGTTAACAAATTGTGCATGTGTTTTTCGAAGAAATAAATATTTTTATTTTTCATTTTCATTAACTACATATGTATTTTCTGTGCATTTAATATTTTCATGATAAATCACCCAAATAATTCTAACAATTAAATCAAATTCTGGCACAGCTAAACTAGATGACAAATTAATTAAAGTGTAGTTTAAATAATTATGGTCAGGCACCATTACAATCGCCCCTAATGTAAGTCCAAAGGACAAACTGTCATTCCAAAAAAAATAAAAACTTCGTTTAAAAAAACCGACTTCAAAAACTAAAACACTACAAAACTAAATTGTATAAAATAACTTATTTCTAAAGCTATTATTATTAATATATATATTATCTAAAACATCTTAAAGTCGGTGCTTAGTAATTTTCAAAATATAGTAATTTTTATGTTTTACTTTGCACCGACTTCAAGATGTTTTAGATAATATATATTTATAATAATAGCTTTAGAAATAAGTTATTTTATACATTTTAGTTTTGTAGTGTTTTAGTTTTTGAAGTCGGTTTTTTTAAACGAAGTTTTTATTTTTTATTTGTTACTTTTTAGTGTCTAGCTATGTATGGGTGGACCTACGAATGGTGCCGCGCTTCTTAAAAAATATAGGTCCCAAGAACCGGGAACAAAAAAATGTTCGTAAAATGAAAACTACTGGGCCAAACTATGTGAAATTTTTAGGGGACCACATGGCAGCTATTCCGCGTCGAACAAAAAAAAAATCACGTAAATCGAATCATAAATCTCAGAGTAATCGGTGTACATATGGAACGGAGTGAAAATTATTTCCATGAAAAATGTTCATAAAATGAAAACTACTGGGCCAAACTATGTAAAATTTTTAGGGGACCAATTGGAAGCTATTCCGCGTCGAACAAAAAAAAATCACGTAAATCGGATCATAAATCACGGAGTAATCGGCGAACATACATAAAAAAAGCAAAAAAAAAAAGATCCCGATGAATTGAGAACCTCCTCCTTTTTTCGAAGTCGGTTAACAAAAAACTCCAACAACTTTGTACTTTTATGATTGTGACAGTTTATACAATAAATGTTTATTCTATTCTATTATAAATTAACATGTTATTATTAACACTGTAGTGCTGACCACTACAATGTTTTAAGCATAAAATATTACAACTTACAATTTTTGTATAAATATAGATCATTTAAATTAATTTCTATATGTGTCGTAATTATTTTCTCCATACTCCATTTTTTTCTTAATGGAAGAGAAATTTTTTGCAACAATAGAAATATGATAGTTTTTATACAATTGAAAGTCTAATTAAGACTCATAAGAAATAACAGCATTGAAAATTCAGTCTTCTTAAACAATTTTTGTTTATAAATCTATTAATACTATACTATCATTCCTGTAGGAGAAACTTCACTTCTACCATGTGAAAGTAGCGGAACCAAATAATCCCATACTAAAAGATGATTATAATTTGAATTCTATTATCAATAATTTGGAGAATGTTGGTGAACTCTTGATCTTTAACACTGACGAGAGCCCTTACTTTGAAACGTCGGCCAAGACCAATTATGTGCCAATTATAACTCCCAAAGAAGAAAATAAAAGCCTTCTGGACGCAGCGCCTTCGTCGATCGTGAAAAGGGATGTGTTGAAGAGAGAAGCGGACGAGTATATGTATGCACCAGGCATGGGAATGGTGAGTATTTTAGTATCAAACTAAAATCTTATCAAATGTATGTATCAACTGATTTCTGAATGCCGCTAAGTATAGATATATTAATAATATGCTGTTATATTAATTTTTATTAATTGACCTTTCATTGATTGGTAATTATATAAACTCTTAAAGTGTATAGAAGTTTATCTTTAGTGATCTATCAGGGTGCAGTGGATGATTAGTTATTTATTATAACGATAGGATAAATTGTTATAACGTGATAATCTTATATATAAAATTCTCCTGTCACAGTGTTAGTTACCAAACTCCTCCGAAACGGCTTGACCGATTCTCATGAAATTTTGTACGCATTTTGGGTAGATCCGAGAATCGGCCAACATCTATTTTTCATCCCCCTAAATGTTAAGGGTAGTCCACCCCTAAATATATTTATTTAATTTTTTGATAATTTTTTTCATTTTTATTTTTTTATGATACAGAATTAAAAAATACATACAACCCTAAATTTTCAACCCCTATTTTTTAATAGCGATATTAGTATTTTTATAATTTTCTACTGGGATGATTTAGATTTAAATTTGAACCAGGTAGATGGCGCTGCAATCGGGTACCAGAATTTAGGTGTTCTTTTTGTTGTTGTACATGTTGAAGTTTGTCCCGGAATGGTTTAAATAAACGATTGGACCCAGTAGGTGGTGCCGCGATACTCCTAAACGCTGGGCCTGATTTTGATGAATTTTTTTGTTTGTTCAAGTGGATTTGAGAATAGTTTAGATTAACATTTGGTCCCGGTAGATGACGTTGGAATCGGGTTAGATTTTTATCTTTTAAAGAGAGGACAACGTCTGCCGGGTACAGCTGGTACTAATATATAAAGTTGAAGAGTTTGTTTGTTTGAACGCGCTAATCTCAGGAACTACTGGTCTGATTTGAAAAATTCTTTCAGTGTTAGATAGCCAATTTATCGACGAAGGCTATATATAGGCAATATCATCACGCTAAGACCAATAGGAATGGAACACCAATGAATAATGTTTCAAAATCGGGGGTATTTTAACTTAATTTTTTTATCAATTTCACACGGATGAAGTCTTAATTTTTTTATCAATTTCACACGGATGAAGTCACGGGCAGATGCTAGTTAGGAATATAATTCTGACCTAGTAAAACTCAAAAAATAAGATTATTAATTCACCAGTCCACAAAAGAATATCGTACTTTTGACCAGATCCATTTATTCTTACGTATTTCGATGCGGTGTATCCTCTACATTTTAAGTGTGTATGGAGCAAACTGACTCCAGATTCGGTCTTTCGGTCCATATACCCTCCAAAATTCTGAGAGTGTATGGAGCAAACTGACTCCAAATTCGGTCTTCCGGTCCATATACCCTCCAAAATTCTGAGAGTGTATGGAGCAAACTGATCCCAGATTCGGATTCAGCGCATCGAAATACACGATAGTAGATGGTTTAGACTACGTTTTTGTGGGCCATTGTTATTATCTCATTTTTTATTGCCTAAAGCCGGCATACAAACAGGATTCCCAACTGATAGAAAATGGTTATTGCTACCTTGGTTATAGTGAACACTGTATAATACCAGCCTCTAACGCGAGAAAGAGGAGATCGAATAGGCGGGGTAGGGTAGAGAGGATACGATAGGTATCAGGGAAAAGAGGGCGTGCGCAACACAATTATCTCAAGGTGACTACTTGACGCCAGTATTCTGTAAGAGTGTTTTATCATACAATTTGAACCGGCCCAGAGGATTGTGATAAAGATGTTTAATCCAGCATGGCTCTACTGCGTCCTAATTTAAGTTCAAAATAACACGTATTATTTCGCTCTTTTTTATATAGCCGGAGTTCAGCAGACAGTATGATAGATTTAATTGTTTAATTTTAGGACATCTTATTATCTCCTGGTTATTATAGAATAGTATGTTTTCATAGGTACCGGATCTGGAGATGCCATTAGACCTACCACATTTGCCGGGCATAGCAGGAGACGTGCAATTCTCGATTACAACTGAGGGCTCGATCGCTCCATCGGTGATGACGTCACCGGTAGCGCCGATGGCTGATCTTGAATTACCCGACTTGAAGGAGCTGCCCGACTTGAAGGAGCTGCCTGACTTGAAAGAACTGCCTGAGATACAGGCGCCTGAGCCTGAAATGCCTGTGCCTGATATGCCTGATGCGCCTCCGCCTGTGCCTGTGAGTGTGCAGGCTTTGCCGCCCCCTCCGCCTCCACCCCCGCCGCCTCCGCCGCCGATGAAGTCACCGTCTTCAAAAGACACCACAGGGTGAGTCCAATTTATATTACAATACACAACCACGTGAACATTTTCATTCTCTTGTGTTGAAATATGTGTTTCATGAGTTTTAGTTCTAGAATTAATTAATCTTCAAGTATGAGCCTAAATATTACTATTTACACATTTACAAACTAACTAGGATATAATAAAACTAGGTTTTAACGGTTTTAAGCGCGGTAATTTATTTGATTTTGGTTATTCCGACGTTTCGGCCGCTTTTCAGTGGCCGTGGTTACGGACGACAAAGATGACATTTGTCCAGCGAGTATTGTTAAAGTTTTATTTAGCCTACCGCCAACTTGTTCATTTTAATTATTTAGTTTTAATTTTGTTTATGGTCATTATTTACTCTATGGGAGCCTAATCTAATTTACCACCGTTTCACAACATGTTATGGCTTGAAGAGAAGAAGCGGCACAAGAAACTCTTCAGCAAACATGCCTAGCTCTAAAAAAATTATATAATATTAAAATGGGTGAAAGGAAAAATAAAAGAAATTATGAGTCAAGTTGGTTTGTGTTCCGTTGCACGCAGAAAGAGCTCACAGTGTCTTGAGGTCTGGCAGTTGGTTTTACCTGGGTTTGGGTCTTAATAGTTTTGATGATCGAATCCCAAACAGGTGGTACTTGCCAACCATCTTCTCTATTGAAATTTGGGTGTTTTTTTATTTCAATAGCCTCACGCATCATTCTAGGTATGAAACGATTCTCTTTCGCGAGGATTTGTTGGTTATCGAATCTGATGTAGTGATTGGGTTTATCTAGCGTATGTTCACTGACCGCAGACTTCGTAGAACTTGTGTTTCATGTCAGCAATGTGTTCTTTTACCCGTGTTTTTATGCTCCTCTTTGTTTGCCCAATGTATGATTTTCCACACTCACAATCGAGCTTGTAGACACCTGCATCCTGGAGTGGGATATTGCATTTCACAGGTCTCAAAAATTGGGTTAAAACGTAGTTTTATTATGTATACAAGTCGCGAAAACTTAAGAAAATATTAACTAGGATATGCCCGCGACTTTGTTTGTCCACGCTTGACTTGAAATTCCCGCGGGATTCCCGATACACAAAAGACCACAGCTACCGTTTTAATGAAAACTGTTGGAACAAGCAAAATTGTATGCACCCGTACAACTAAAAACCGCTCCCAGGAAAATTCCCGCCGGAATCCCGGGATAAAAAATATCACACATTTTATTACATTAAATTTGCTAACGATTTGTAAAAAAACTAACATTGAAATTAATTTTTTTTTCAAACTGGCGTTTTTAAATTATTCCCAGAAAAATTCCCACGAGATTCCAAGGATAAAATGCAACGCAGAGTTTAATTCTAAGAATTAGCTGCCGATCAGTGAAAACGCATCGAAATCCGCCCAGTGGTTATTACGTTAATCCCAATCAAACAGACAAACGGACAAGAAATCTAAAAAAGTGTTCTCCGTGGTTTATATAGTCTATTCCAGTTTTTTTTAATAGCTTCAATGTACAGACCCGTCTGGTTTACAATTTTATAATATTATAGATGTACGAGTGCTCATTTAGTAACTACCGACTTTTGTCCTTCTCATACTCCACTCCATCCAATACAAAAATATTCTGCAAGAAATCGCCATTGGCGATAAGATTGTGCTTGAATTTTAATGTTTTTGATTTTGTGTAGCTTTTTTATGTAATAAAGTATATTAGTTTATAATAAACAAATATATGTTATTGGCGAAAAATTTACAGATCGCAAATATTTCCTAGGGAATGTTGATGTGTATATCTCTAATCAAGCTCTACCTTTAATTTTAGAATCTATTAAGTTAATAAGTAGGTTGGGTACGCCTTAATGGGTCGGGCCTGAACATTCACAGCGTTAATGCACGCCTTTCTATTTCCCTTTACTGGCCAAGTGTTTTTATGGCGCTCTTTAATTCTGTGTTGTCGTCAGTGGTATTTCCGAATTAACAAGTTTCTCTATGTTAGATGTCATATAAAACATCACTAACAAACACTAAGAAGAACCTGTTATTGCAAAATGCATTTTTGATGGTCTTTGCTGGAGATTGTATTTTTCGTTGTTGGTTATAACTTAGGTACCTAAAGTATATTTTAAATATTACAAATATATCAAAGTAACAAGCTTTAAGTGTTCAAACACGTTGACTCGCGGGCGCGGCGGCGGGCGCGGTCACGAAATATCAAACACTAGCGGCCCCGACAGGCGTTGTCCTGCTATGAAAAAATAAAAATCTAGGACCCGATCTCAGCGCCACCTACCGTTTTCAACGGGATAAAAAGTATCCTATGTCCGTCTCCTGGTATCGCCCCTCATGACCGCCCACCACATCATACATGCGCGCGCAATACTTAATACTTATTTGGCTACAACACTTATACTTACATTTTAAATATCGCGATATCTTTTGAATGAAACGTCCGAATTGAATAATTCAAAAAGTTCTAGAAAGGTACTGAATTCGTCTTGAATATGGAGTAATTTATTTTGATAAGCATTAATACCAAGGTACAAAATAAAGAGTTTTTGAAGCGACGGCATTTTAATTATCTAAAAAAATAAATGAGAACACTTATTGTGAGATAACTACTATAGTTAGGCATATGGTTACGCGATGTAGACAATTATATGTTCTGCAAAGTAGTAGTACATTGTTTTATTCCTATAATCAATAGTTTTCGCAGCGCACGCCGTGTAAGGATTTTTACGGGTCATATTTTTACACCTTGGGTTACATTATTGGACTTTTAGTAAGGATCCCTAATTTTTTTGAAAATGTAATATAGCCTATAGCCTTCCTCGATAAATGTACTATCCAACACTGAAAGAATTTTTCAAGTCGGACCAGCGGTTCCTGAGAATGCGCGTTTAAACAAACAAACTCTTCACCTTTATAATAATATAGTATAGATATGAATTAAAATATTGTTGTTACCTTAAAAATCAAGAGTAGTGTAGTTGTATCGAATTGTGGATAAAATGTGTTAAAATAATTTCAGATACCAGGCCACGTGGTAGGGCATTTGCCCGACCACCATCGCTACCACCCCTGGTCTATAGTATGTTGCCATAACAACCTTGAGTTGTGTTCCGGCATTGGTTCGAGGACCAGGTTCCAGTCTCGCTTAAGAGAGCAGCGGCGCATTTGTTGCACCTTTGGTGTTGCAAATGTCCATAGGCGGTGGTAACCACTTTATCAAGTGGGCCGCCTGCCTGTCTGAAAGAACTCCTGTAATAAAAAAAAGATACATTAATATAATACAAGTATATTTTTTTGTTAACTACGAATGTGGCAGGATACAGTGATACAATCAATTATTATATTGTCATCATATTTGAACCTCTATACACAGTATAAATTACTTTGGTACATATTATCACGCCAGTTTCCCTTGGGGGTAGGCAGAAATATCTCCACTTGCGACGATCTCGACAATCTTTCATTAATCTCTTCATACATTTATTTGGGGTGTTTTTTTTTAATCTAACCTTTCTAATTTTAGATAAAGGTAAATAACACTAATCATGTTCCTTGGTTTTGTTTTATTAAATTTTCATAATTGCATTATACTAGAAAACCAGTTTGGTTTACATAACTTTGTTTCTCGCCAGAAGCATAGATTTGCATTAAGATAATCTAAGTCTTTTAGGGCTTATGCTCGCTTTTGCCCGTCGCCATTGTTTTAGTTTTATGCGAGCTCTTTTGTGTATAATGAAGAATTAAAAATAATTACATAAAAAAATAAAACACACTTATTTCAGGTAATGCATGCACTACATTGATTAAGAAAAAAAGTTGGGGATTGTTCACAAAAAATTACCCTCTGATTTTATATTTTTATTACGTAAAATAGGGTATTTTAAGATACTAATTTGAATATTTTTGTATTTTAAGCGTTAGTTTTTTATAATTCGATTTTAAAATTATTTCTCCGATGACGTCATAAGGGACAAGTTTACATTGATTTCTTTGCCTAGAAAACAAAAATAATAAAACTTACTAATCATAGTAATCTGTGCTACTACTATTTAAATGTCACTGTCATTACTCATTACGTATCGTGATCATTTTAGTTTTTTGTCGCTAGGCTTATAATTTTTTCGTGTTCAACTATTATTATTTTCTATAGTAATCGATAATTTTTTTAAAGTGATCTTTAAGGAAAATTCTATGTTACAGAGCTTAAATCAAATAATGTACAGCTAGATTTTTTTTACACCTGAAGCAGGCAAACAGGCAGACGGCCCACCTGATTGGATTTAGTAAGGTCAAACAAAGGTCAAACACATTTCTTACAAAATACACAGATCGTACGTTTTTTGGAATTTTAACTAGAGAGAAATAATTAGGGACACTATTCCTCGAAATGGTTTTTGATATAGCTAGATTGAAAAAAAGTGAACAATCCCAATTAGCTTAGTATAATAAACAGCTTAAGACCTAGAAACATGTGGTTTTCAGTACGTTAAGGTGGTATTTGTGTTAAAGGCGAGAATGCTAGATGTAATAAAAATAGAATGTGCTTATTAAAATTCTGTATTCCAATTATTTATCGAGTTCTTTAGATCAAGTTAATACATTCTTAATTTGATTTTTTTTCGTTCTACATAGGCATTTATTTTAACATACCTTGAATTGTTTGATATTTGTGAAGCTCGTCGATATAATCCCTTAATTACCTGTTTGCTATATAAAAACTGGCAAGATTGGTTGTTTGGTTGGGTGCAACAACGCGCTTAGTGCGTGGTTCCATCGTCTGATACGCGACGATATTATATCACTGTCGATGTTAAACCATCAAGTTTAGGGATTTTTTAAAATAAAGTAACGCAGAATTATTAGTTGCTTGAAAAGAATTTATATAAATTCCGAAAGCTGCCCATTGAGCTCACATGTGGATTGGAAAATTAATTTCCAATATGCTACCATAAGATAAGATAAGAAACACGAATAGTGATAATAATCCTCTGCACCATGGTTACGGTGCCATGCCGTGATGATGTGGTCACACCCAGACTCATGAAGCTAGACGCTCCGATATTGGAGATTCTTTAACATCCGATAAATCGGTACGCCTCGTGTAATGGTAAAACACCTTAATTAGTATTGTGCATCAAATAAATTCAATTAAAATACATAGCAGACATAACACATTTTTTACGTGGCTAGATAAGATTTTTATTAATAGCTAAATGGTTTTATTATATCTGTTAGAGTAAAAAATAGTGTTTTAATTATCGTTAATTAGCGCGAATATTTTATCTAGGCCCTGGTTAATTATTCAATTTACGTTGCAATGACATTTTTCTTTTTTATTGACGTCCTTAGTACATAACTGCGTTGTTGTTTGTTGGATAGAAATTTTCTTATCTGGTTAAAACAGGAATTAATGTATCAAGATAGTGCAGCCGATTGACGATTAAATATGAACTATAACGACATTCTTAGTCAATTTTCAACCAATAGTAAGGCCAATGAATGGGTAGTAAAATATAGAATAGAAACCGGGCGTCGAGCCGATATTAAACGGTTCACTTATGGCTTTTAAATTTGGATGGATTTGGAGGATGAATCAACCAAAATGATCCATATAAACAAACCTGAAGCATCCGTTGTCATTAAATACCATCTTGTCAAAAATCAAATCTGTAACTTTGCCAAAAAAACCATGCCAGTGCGAGTCATGATCCATCCACTGAGAGATAATCAAATATCCGTATTCTCCAAAATTGACATTGAATCAGTCTCAGGTCAAGTCATGACTGATTCAATATTAAGCTGAGATGGCTTCTTCTTCAGCCAATCTCAATCCACTGCTGGACATAGGCCTCCCCAAGTACGCGCTACATATCCCGGTCTCCCGTCTTCCTCATCCAGCCGGCGATCTTGCGCAGGTCGTCAATCCACCGGGCTGGAGGGCGTCCTACGCTACGTTTGCGGAGAAGTGGTCTCCACTCCAGGACTCGTTTGCTCCATCGGCCGTTGGTCCTGCGACAGACGTGACCGGCTCACTGCCACTTTAACTAGCTAATTTTGTTAGCTATGTCGCTTACCTTCGTTGTCTTACGGATGTCCTCATTTCTGATTTTATCCATACGAGAAACACCTAACATAGCTCGCTCCATAGCCCGTTGAGTGACTTTGAATTTGTGGACCAATCCTGCTGTCAATGTCCATGTCTCGGCACCGTATGTCCAAGGTTACGATTCCAAATCGATTCGATTATCAATTTGAGTTAAAGACTCGGAATCCAGATATGTGTCTTAACCAAATTTACTCTCGTTAGTCGATCGGTCTAATGTCAACATAGACTCCGGAAAAAACCCTATCATTCCAAGTCCAAGTCTTTCTCGGTCCAAGAAATACAATTAACATGCTGCTGTTTACTACTGATATGCATGATTCTGTTAACATTGTATATTTGAATGGTAAGCAGGCTCCAGCAGTAAAAGGAGGTGCTTTTATGAATTTCCTAGAAAAATGTAAATTGGTACCATTTCCACGCGCCGAGATCAGAGTTATGGGTCATATGTACCCTGTTTACTTCAACAACGGAATATTAAAGAGCTCATGTCACATAAACAAAAGTTTAACTGTGTTTTAAATTGTTGCGTAGTACATTTTTATTTACATTATTATGAGTTCACTTTGGTGGGTGTAAGACGTAAGCTGTATTGACGCGCGACGTGTCGAAAATTTGAAAGATTTCAAAGCTCATGGCTGCCATAATAAGGTGTTATTTCTTATGAGCACATTTGGAAGTCCGATAAGTTTGTCCGACCAAAAGCATAAAGTGGCTGCATTTGTAGAATCGCTTAATGAACTTGACACATGTCTAGGTGTACTGATAGTTGTAAGACATATAAATTTCCATTTTAATAATAATACGAAAGCGACAGCTTTAGGCCCGCAGATCCGTACCACATTCAATGACTATGACACTCACTACAATATTGTCACTAATGGGGAAGAACGGGGAAGATGACATTCAGATTGACTGGGACACTTATCATGTTATGAAACAATTATAAAAAGAGTACATATATAGTTTGACTCTTTCAAAGATTTTTTAAAAGAGATTAGATTTAGATTGAGAGTCTAGCAAACAAAGAAGTTTAAGGCAGGACTTGTATGAACATCATTTCACTTGTAGAGATGCAGTCTCAGCCAAATTGTAGGTTATTAATAATAATAATAATTTATTGGAAACAACACAGTGCAATACATATTTACAAAACACATCCAATAATGTTATTAGTAATATTTTTCTCCTTATGTCTATGTTAGTAAATAATGACTAGCACTGACTTAGCCCTCTTAATGAAGGACCAAATCAGTGGGCAGTCAAATTTATCAGC
Organism: Dendrolimus pini; assembly: GCA_949752895.1. Classification (NCBI taxonomy): domain Eukaryota; kingdom Metazoa; phylum Arthropoda; class Insecta; order Lepidoptera; family Lasiocampidae; genus Dendrolimus; species Dendrolimus pini. Next base: position 17,947,183 of record OX457136.1, read on the forward strand.
TATTCCCTTCAGGATGCTGTTGTTGCTACCACGCAATATGCTTAGTAACGAAGCTGTTTTTTTGTGCCATGAAGCAACAAAGCCATCTATGTGTGCTTCGGCGAACATAGACGACGCACTGCGGAAATGCGGTCGCTTCAATAGCACCCTGAGCGAACTATTGTATTGACTTTAGATTGAATATGGTGGACGACAGCCATAACAATTGAGGGTATATATTTATAATATTAATACGGATAACCTTTGACAACTTTCTGTGTTCATCTTATGTATACACTAACTGTGCCCGCGAGGTCGTCCGCGTGGAATTTGTTTTCAAAACCCCCCGATTATGAAATATTCTTCATTGGTGCTTCGCTCCTATTGGTCTTAGCGTGTTGATATATAGCCTATAGCCTTCCTCGATAAACGGGCTATCTAATACTGAAAGAATTTTTCAAATCAGAGCAGTAGTTCAATCAAACAAACAAACTCTTCAGCTTTATATATTAGTATAAGATTAAACGCAGTATATGTGTAAATCATAATACTCTAAAAACGGGTTTACAACTATTCATTCAATAAGGAATCTATGAATATAAAAAAAACATCACTACGTATCAATTATGCCATTCGATTCTTGGAAACTGAAATAGAATTAAGAAAAAAGCTGTATTATTATTATTATGTACATGAATAATATATTATGGTATTATTTTTAGGGCACCCGCACTTTAACCATATACGATTCCCTTGCACATTGTCTTCCTTATAAAGATTACGAGTTGTGGGTGGATTTGGACATTAGTTTTGCTTTTATGGATACATGCAATATTTTATGTTTTTTTTAACAATGCAAAATTTCTTTTACGCAAACCTATCCGTATTTAGGTTCATTGATTTATTTTGCTTTTAAAATGTCATGTCTAATAAGGTTATTAATGGTAATAAAAGCTGCTAATGGATATGAAAGTTGTGATATCAAGTTCAGATGTTTTGACATTTTGGTTTGGTTTGAAAAGCGTTTTACAGTTTTGAAATTAATTATAAATGGTCCATGCATCCATCAACTTTAATGGAGTACTATTTAACTGTTTGTAGTTTTTGAAACGAAAGCTTCTTTAGGTACGTTGGGCACTTTTGGGATGATAGAAAAAGCACTGAACTCGCGTGACCGTCACGTTCAGGTGGAGTTTTTTAACTTGTAACGTGCAATACCATATGAAAAAAATGCTTGGAATATAGTAAAAACAACAATTTCATTTTTTAATGTTCGTCCCGTCGTTCAGAAATCAACGTTTTTTATTTATTGATTCTGAGGCGCTAAGTTGGCCGGGTCAGCTAGTAAATTATAATTTAGTGAAAAGTAGTAAATTATAAGTATAAAATTATGTTACAAAATAGTTTTTCTTTATTACAATATATGCCGGGATTCAACAGTGGCTGTTGGAACATAAGTCACATGTATTATCTATAGTTCGCATTGTTTTCTAAATTTTTTGACAGCAGGGAGAATCGCTTCCCAGGGACGAAAAGAGCACTTTTCATCCCTATGACTAGGCAACTCCAAGCGTATTTTCAGAATATGAGAAATGAAAAAGAATTTTTAGCTAGACATGTTGCTTCTGCTTCTGACTTTCTCGCTGCTTCTTCTGCCCTTTAAACAGCGATAACAAGTTGCGAAGCGGTGTACATAGAGTATGAAGTAGTCTTAATTAAATTATATGTATGTGTGATCTTCGAAAAATGTCTTGCAGTGGAAAATAGTTAGAAAAAACTTTTGAATTTCGACCGTTGTACCGCATTAGTTCAATCCTTATATCGCATTAGTGAATTTTGTCCGAAAACAAAAGTATTTAAATGTGATTTTGGTGTATGATGGGTTTTAAAACCCGGAAATAATGATCCTAAGACAAATTACACTTACAACCGGGTTTCTATGTTTTACTATCTATATCTTTACCTTGTCAAATATATGAAATTGATATTCGTTGTGTGGAGTTTATGTCAAATTTAAAACAGTAATTATTGGCAAAGTGATGGATAAGATATAGAATAATACATTGCGAAAATGCGAAATTACACGACTTCGCGTCGACGTAGCTACATTCTGTCACTTGACAGGGATGCTCCGCGATTTTACGGGATTTCTCGTGAGTTATGTTTTACGAAGAAAAATTCATTGCAATTCCGAAAAAGTCCTCTTAATTTCGCATATACGTATATTAAGTGTAGGTATGACTTTAATCTTTAGTATTAAACGTGGGCATAGTCGGCGACAAACTCCAATCATAATAATAATATAGACCCGCAGGGGCCTTTGTGGCGAAGCCTTAAGCGAGTAGCGACACCTCGGACCCGAATCCGGGGCCAAGGCAAGGCCCCGCCTCAGTGCTTGCCTTAGCCAGCCGGCACGGAGTGGAGATCGCTAGAGCTAAGACTCAAGCTCCAGGGGTGGAAGTGATAAATGGCATCACGTCAGAAGTGGCTTCGGTGAACCTGCAGCTCACCTCTCTACACCCTTTAGCCATTCACACCCATGGTGCCCCGTGACGAGTCACCGTCTGCCCATTTATCCAAGTTCCCCGAACATTGGGACGGGCACACGCCATAGTCCCCATATTCCCAGACCCCTAGTACCACTAGCAGTTCACCCCAATAGGTACGGTACTTTCTGTTCTCATTTCTCACATTAGTCCTCCTACACTGGCCGAGGCTTGTCCTTGGGTGCATTATTATATGATGTAGACAGGTATAATCGCCGGTCAGTGTCACGCCACATTTAGATTAAATTTGTCAAGGGGCCTCTATGTGGTGTTGTCTTTCTATGGCCCGCAAGCCCTCCAAAAGTCCGGGGCATTTGTATGGCCCGTTGCCTTTAAAGAGATACAATATAGATGAAACGGGAAGAACAAAAGAAATATTTTTACCAAGGGATTTTCTCTTATAATTAATGTTACAGTGAATAGTTTGAATAAAGAAATATTTCTGTGTAGTTTTATGTAACAGGTTGTTGCTAACAAAAGTTTCGGTATTGCGTATGTCGGGAATAGGGGAAATATTTACAAAACGGGTACGATTTCGCCGTATCGTGTTGTTAAGTAGAAACAAACATACGTTTTGAAAACAAAGCGCGTGCGTACAATCCTCAGAACATGTATTGTAAAATAACATTAATGTTTATATATACGATTTGAGAGTTCTAATTCACGCATCATTCAACTATTAATTAAAAATTTTGAGGGTGTATGGACCAAATTGACACTAGATTCGGACTCAGCGCATCAAAATACAGTGAAACCTGGTTAATTGAGACATCAAGGGACCTGTAATGTGGTTTCACTTATAGAGGTATTCCACTTACCCAGTGTCTCAGATATCCAGGTATAAATAAATATCTGTCTCAGTTACAGAGGTCATTGAGACTCAAAATTATTTACGTAATTAAGTGCGGAATTTGCGGGTAGAATAAGAATAAATATGTAAACCAACAAAACGATGTTATATCAGTTACAGAGGTCTATGCATATAAAATTCACTCGCTGTCTCAGTTATAGAGGTAACTATGATGATGATAAATCAAAAGAACGAATCCCAGATATAGAGTTTGCTTCGTCCCACTAACAGGGGTAATTCAGTGCCAAAGTGTTGGGAACTCAGCATGAGTTCCAGTTATGTAGGTTTCTCACTTATCCAGGTCCCAATTAACCAACTTTCACTGTACATAAGAATAAATGGGTCTGGTCAAAAGTACAGACCACTTTATTTTTTGTGGCCCGGTGTAATTATCAATTATGCCAATTTAATTGCCAACCCTTGGCCTTTTGTTACTGTTCTGTTTTCGGAAAATATTAACTTTAACTGTCAAAGAAGCACGTGAGGTGTGTAAGAATAAGCCTAAATGGCGCTCTGTTGTTCGTGCCTATTTCGCAAGGGACCTGGCGTGAAGTTATGTATGTATGTATTAACTTTAAGTGAAATACGATGTACTTCGTTGGAAGATGTCTTTTGTTTGAAATATTTTTTTTGCTACAATCGCTCCATTCCTAAGAATAAAATGGCCAAATAAATATCTAACAAATTTCATTTTCGCAGTAATATTAGTGTACATTTTCACATGAATAGTAGAAACGTAGAGTTAATACAAATTTGAATATTTACCGACATCTTAAGCTGACTATACACACAATATTTCAAATCTAGATGTTTATGTTTAAAATGAATAATGCTTAACACTCATAAGATTTAAAAATACTCACCTTTTTTAAACTTCTGCGTTCCTTAAAAGTTAATAGTTAATTGACAACAAAAAGGATAGTTTTTATCAGATATTTGATCAAAATATGAGTTGAATCTTTTATTAACTTAAAAATTTGTTGTGTCTAAATACTCATCTCCATTAAAATTCTATTGACGTTTAATCTGACTGTGTTGGAGAAGATCTACATCATTTTCATGTATGTTAGTAGTCGATTTTAACTCTGCCCCTTAATTTTAAACACTATGTCCTAAGTTTATATTCCAAGAAATTACATCTGTCGCACGCACTATGTAAAAAGCTGGAACGGCTAGTTTAGTCGGTGCAATCCCTCATCTGTTTTTATTAAATATGTTTTATAATCATTATGACGGAACTATAACATCGAGCCGCAAATAACCTGTATGTCGTGTAAGATTATTTCTCCTAAAATTCAAAGAACATTGGCTCGTTTGCATAATCGGTGCTTTGTAGGGTATTCTAAGTAAATTGATTTTATTATCTTGATTCTAAGAGGAAAGCTTTTAATTAAATTTGAAAGAGAAATTTTCGCTTTGGAACTTTGAATGAATACCTCAAATTGATTAGTTTGACTAGTGGAGGCTTTGTAATTGTTTTTGTATGAGCGGTTGTAAGTATATTAATCTATTTAAATTTCGAAGTCGGTAGCGGTTTATCAATACAGGAAAAAAGTTGTGCCAAATTTCGACAACCCGCCCATTTCTAGAGCGCGTTCTATAAACTAATTATAGTTTCCCGGCAGCCATGCTTTTATTGCAGGCCTTTCATAGAAAGTAATGGAGACAAGTAAATCTGGTTAAGTGGTCTAAACGTGGCTTGTGCTCGATCGTACTACTGTCCAGTTGGTTTTTAACAGTATAATTTGCTTTGCATACTTCTGCTTCGATTCTTGATACGATACTTATTTTAATGTCAGATTTCCTGAACTTGAGACTTGATTTTGAGTTTCAAATCGACCGACATCTATTTGATCAGAAACTAAAAATATATTTCATATAATATATGTACATTAACATTGATAAAAATCTCCATGTACACACAACAAACATTAATAAGTTGTGGGTTGAGTTCATATACTTAAATTCTGTCTGGAAGACGAGAAATCATTATTGATTTATGTAAATGAGTTTCGACAATTAATAATAAAATTTCAAACCAATTTTTACACGAACACTGGACGTATATTTTTAACGTCTCGTTATAAGTACTTACTCAAACCTTGCCCTACGTTACAGTTCTATTTAAAATATGAATTATATCGCCTCTTTATTATATTTTCATACTAATTTTATGAAGTACTAATAGCATTTTGCATATTACGATCTGTAATAATTAAAACCTTTTGGTCATGTGGCGTTACATGATTTATAATAGATTTTTTAATATGGATAGATAAATTAATTATCAGATCAAGAGACTATTTGGCTCGAATATTGGTCTAGAATACTGACCTATGATATAGAGCAGAGAAAATGGGTTTCCGACGATACACTTACATATATCATAATTATATTAAACCAGGAAAATGTGTTTGTCCTATCTTTTTTTGTAGCTTTATGCTTCCAGCTCAATATCTCTAAATATCTATTTAACCCGATAAACATAGAATTACATAATAGCGTAGTATGGGGGGCGGAATGTGCTTTTAGTCGTTACATATTATGATTAGTTAAATGTTTCATCTACATTATCGCACCGATGATCGGATTGACCAATATTAGACATCGAGACGCAGCATAATATCCTATCGTAATTTCCAATGTTCCATTATTATGAATGACGTAGAGGCGGATCCCGGAATTCATGCCTCGACGTGCAAATAGTCCATTGACATTATTTATGTTATTGAATAAACTGTTCGGCTGTTGTGTGCGCTGCCGGCGTGAGTTCAATGTTATTGAACTTGGTCCAATTGCTCCCTACTGGAAATTTTCGAAACGTTGAATCTTTCATTGAATTTGGAACGTGTTTAGTCGCTGAGTGTGCTGTAGGGTTGTTCCAATCGCTTGATTGTATTCATCAGTGTCAATTCTAACAGAGTTATGTTAATGTGTTCTGGAGTTTTGATTTATTTGCTACTAAATATCAGCACACAAACATGCTCTTCCTGGACTCTGACCTCGCCCTCTCAAACAGATGGATAGTATACCCGCCGCGCTTCAAGACGAAGTGGAACATCATTCAAAAGTTACAGACATATTTTAGATAAATCTAAAATGTAATGTTCATTTGAATAGTATTCAATTAAGTACGATGAAACAGGAAAGTGCCTGAAATAAACCGGCTTCAGTGTGGTAACTGGAAATCCTTTGGCCATTCATTCACTGTCAATCAGCATCAGTCAATGCGCTGTTCGTATATCTAGTCATGATCCGATAGACGCTTCAATAGAATAGCTGTCTCCCATCTCATTAAGTCTGTTTGTACATTCGAATTGCGATAAGTGGTATTCTAAGTACGATTCGATGCCTTGTTTGGAAGCATAAAGAACATAAATCATCGTCCCCACATAAATTATATTTGCAAACGTCCTTGTGGCGAATTAGCATTACTCTGAATGTTCTTATGCTAATAACACCGCTCGGTGCCATATCCGAATTGTTAAGAGTTGATAATGACGACGTTATTTGAATACAATAAACGGCTAACGTTTTCCTGTATCGGTACACGGGGGACAACTTTATTTATAGTGTTCTCATGAACGCTATGTCTTGATACATCTGGTAGCTTTCTATAAACGTTTCTTGAGTAGAAAGTGTATTACCAATAATAATACAAGATGATACACGTCTAGCCGGTTTATCTCTTTGGGTTCTGTTCCTATTAATTTAACAGAAGCGAGGGGGAGGGGGGGCCACTTTCGTAGACCACTATTACAAGAACCATATGTATCAAAATAAAGTGGAACTTGATGGTATACCTACACTTAAGCATTGTATCCGTACCGGGACCGTGTAGTCTGAGAAGAATGGCGACGAATTGTGAAGCTTGCCACCACCCCTGTCATGAGGACCACGACCACTCTGCCAAGAGTGTGACGACGGAGAAGAAGAAGCATTGTATCTAAATCCGTGTCAATTTTACTAAGCGATTCTCCAAAAGAGATCACTAGGCGCCCTGATTGTTTCATAACGTGAAGGATATATCAAAGTAGACGAATAATTCGATTGACCAAATAAACAATCAGCTTTAAAATTAGCTCCATTTTTTTATGTATACATAAGAGATAAGAAGCTATAACATAGCGTTGTTTCAATTAATTATTATTTTCAACCAACAATCGTCGGTTTTCCTTACATTAATAATAAATAACTATGAGTGTTTATTGATAATTAATTTTAGGCCTTACATATTTCTGTTAAATTCAATTTCCTTATTGATATGTTTGTTTATTGGTCCGTTCCACGTGGCTGCTCCGACGAAAATGTTTTTGTTTTTTCGTTTCAACATTTTTTGGGGAAAAAAGTAAAATATGCATATTTCGTCCGTACAATATCTACCTATAAACGTCCAACAGGATTACTGCCAAATTTGGGTCTTAATTTTTTAAAGAATGGACGTCATACCCGTCAAGCTTGCCTTCCACGGAAATAATACATTGATTATCTCGTGCAGATTTCATTAAGACATTTTGCTTCGCCTTCACCACGTGCTAGGTAATTATAGCAATGTTGTGCACATTCATTCGCACATTAGGTCAGAACAGTTATCTAAGTGGTGTATGCTTCTCATCCAGGATTAAAGCCCACGTCGTACTATGTACAGACCACTAGACAGACTCTTTTTTACCATCGATATTCTACTGCGTGGGGATTGCAGTATTAACTATGACTTCGGCGTTCCATCATATCGTCTAACAATTAGAGCACCGGGAAACAAAGACGCTTTCGACTGTCCTGAAGTAAGGCGTCCGCTCAGTGAACACTTTCCATAACAGGTGTAACACTCTCTTTAACATCACAACCATCTCAGGCTCTCCCATGCTCCATTACTCCTCGCATGTCTGATAGCTCCGAAGTGCACAGTGCGGTTTGCATGTCCAAAATGTCAGTTAATGTGTAATCAATCGATCCGATTTCGTGGTAAATATTAATTTGTTTCGTGTCTTACGTAAGGTTGTTTGCCTTCCGCTCGCGAGTTTTTTTGCGCATTTTCCTCCTTGACTTTGCTCGACTAGTATAATCATGGCGTTGCATTTATAATCATGATAAATCGATTGCGCGTCCTCCGAGCGATGTTATTAATCTTCTTAAATATAGCGTATTAGTATTTAATCTGTGTTGTAGTTTCATACTGTGACCAGTTTTTACTTTGTTGATGATCCAGTGTGTTTTATCGAAGACTTTTTAGTTTCATTATCATTGGGCTGGGTGTTATATGGATCAACTGCAATAAATAGTTCGGGATGTCAATTTTGTCTACCAAAAATAAATAAAAAATATATACCTATATTTTTTTTTATTAGCGTCCTTCCTGACTTTGTAAATGTTGTCAAGGGTGTGTTGTTTTTTTTAATATTTTTTATTTTTCTTACAAGAACTGTCTTGCTGCCTAAAACTATTTAAATTTTTCTATTATATTCTTGTCTACTATGTCTACAGGGTACCTCTTATATTTACAGATTATTTACACATTTTATCTATTATTATTTTCTAGATTACAGTACCTACGTTATAATTTTCTTATATAACGACTTATTACTTAACTTAGCTAAAATAAAGCATATTATGAACTAAAAAGCAAAAAATACGGTATTTTTCAATAAATATATTTTCAATACATATTTCCCATTGGGATAATTAGATATAGTTTTAGTCTTTAAGTTCATTTTTGTATCGGTGTACAATGAAGAGCTATTGTTTGATTGATTCGCAGCGTTTCTTGCATATTTATGAATTCTGTCTGCTTTTTGAACATTGCATTCGGTCCCATCATGTGTACAAGAAAGAAACGCACACATTAACACACCAGTATAAAATACCCTAATATATGCTCAGCATATATTGAAATGCTTTTTTAATATTTATTTTGCGTTATTTATTTTATTCAATACAACTCGTGCTACGGACCATGTATTGTGCGTTAATGGTACTAGATCAGCAACTTACACAACACCAACATTCATTTTCATATATAAGTTGAAAAATTTATTTGTTTGAAATATGTACGTATAAAAAGCCTAAACTAGGGGTGTTCATACAAAAAACATATCGATATTTTTTCGATATAATATATCGTAGTGTTGTATCGATACTTCGCGATATATCGTAGAAATATATCGATATCTTCGATATATCGTAAAGAAATGTAATTTTCGTATTTAGTCTATAATATTAAGTATTTGATAGAGATCAGGTAGATATTAAAAATAGCTAGGGTAAAGACACAAATCAAGTTTATATATTTATAATTCCTAATATTTTTGTCTAGACCTCATAAATAAAATTTTATTTAAAATATAATATACAAAACAGTTAATAAATTTATTACCACAGCTTGCTTTTTCTATACAATTGAATTGTAGCCACTTTTAAATATCATGTTATTTATTTTTATTAGTTAGTTTTTATATAACTGTATTTATATTTCGTAAAATGTATCAAACAAAACATTCAAAACAGATAACTTTTATTTGTAGGTTATTTTGTACTGAGACCGAAATGTGTACTCACAGACACAGATTATACAATTTAAATACTACTGCTGCCTTTACGAAGAGTAGGAGTAGCATGTTGTTTAGCGGGGGGCGATTATGATATTAGTCATAATTATTTTCGAATCTTAATATTGAAAATCGATTATGAAATGAGTAAGCTACTCATTTTCATAATCGAATTATTTCATTAGTATATCTCATAAACGGCCACCGCTGAAAAACTACTAAAAAACAAAACCGAGACTATTCCAGAAACTCTGGAGTCACTCTTCAGCTGTTGAGACGAATATACATCGTAGGCTAGTATGCAGTGGAGTTTGATTTGAAGTAATTTAGAGTATTTTGTTAACAACGACACTTTCGTTATTGCGAAGGCTAGTTATTCCATAATTCAGGGTCTTACGTTTTATTTTTACTCAAGTTGCCAATCATAAATCAGTTTAAAAAAATATAACAATATTCTTTAATTTCTAACGATATTTGGTGTATCGGTTAAAATGTATCGATTGTACATATCGATACTAGATTATTCGATAATATCGAATGGAAGCGATATATCGTGTGCAAAAATCGATATTTTATGAGATATCGATATATATCGTGCACTCCTAGCCTAAACAATGTTCAATAGTAATCAGCAGAGCTTAACATATAAAAACTTCATTATGTTTTTAATCGTAGTATGACGTCGTCTATACTTATTGCTTGTATTTCTTGTGACGTGGATAATGTTACTTTTGTTTTTTTTTAAATCGTATTACTACGTAGTCATGACAACTTGATTGTGACTCATTATAAACAAATATATATGCACATTGACTTTTGTGTATTCTCATTGTGCTTCATCATCGCCCTAGCGTCAAATTTTCTAGTTTCTAACGCCAGCTTTGGAGCCCGGGGTCCGCTTACTGGTTTTTCTCTTTCTGGTTTTGGTTTGTCACGATCGAGGTACCTACGCTCGGCCCGAATACACTTGGAAAGTTACTCTGGCGTTACTCGTATAGTATACTAGCATTCCGAACCCACTCGGACAACTGTGTCTGATGTGTTCTGTGTCCGAGGAAACTAGCACCGTTCTCAACTTTTACGTATCTAATCATATAAATTTATAGAAACAAAAAAATTCTAACAAAAAAGAAACTTCAAGAATTTTGTAAAAAAGAAAAGATTGTTTGCTTTTTAGTTACTCTTAAAGTTAATATTTGTTTCTATAGATTGATTCTGTGCTCTTTATTCTTACCGGTATATTATATCTAACTAGAGGACAAGGATACTTTTCATCCCAGACAAAGATATAGATTTTGGGATAAATTTATGTCAAGGTTATTCCAGAAAGTAAGAAAACGTTTTGTTTTTTTTGTGATGTCATTTTCTTCATTTTAGTAATTTTGTAATTTAAGTAATTTCTGCACGGATTGGGTGCAACGTGCAAGCAAAATTCAAAATTGTATGCCGTATAGATTATGTTCTGTTTTGTGTTTTGGGATATACATTGTTCAGGATTTCGTAGGCAAACTATAAAAATAATGGATTTTTGTCGCTACTAAGGTAACCTTTACTGTGAAGTGACAGGCACTTTGCCGATTTCATTTTAATGTTGTACTTTGACTGACTAACAACGGAAGAGGAAGATTTAAATATTATTGAATCGCAATATTAAACGCTCGTAGGTCGATTATAGCTTTATTTACCTAACTGCGTGTTAGTATAACTGCGTGCTAATGAGTATGATTACCGACGGTCAATTGTTTGCATAATTGATTGAATATAAACACGATTTCACTTGCCCCCTAAAAGAGATGTTAATGATGGCTATGTATAAGTTATAAGAATGATTAAAGTTACTTTCAATTGCTTATTTTTAACATTCTCAATGAATCGCATCGAAATAAGAGTTGATTTTTCAACTTTATCACGTTACAAACATTTATTAGATTCCTTAGCTTATATTCGTTTATGTTTGGTATCTATGCCGTCATAGAGACGTTGCCATTAAAGTATATGTATATATCCCTATATAATACGGTATATATTAGTGTACGTGTGAAAAATTGTAAAATCTTAATCAAATAACTTAATAATTTTTGCAGTGAATTCTGTATCTTCATATTATATTTAAATGTTTTTATGTTGTAATATATATATATATACAAATATAAATATACAACATAAAAACGCAATTAGCGCCGTACGTCATGAATATGGGGCTTGAATAATAAATAATTGATCGCGACTATGCATTGTATTTACTCCATTATGCATTGAAATCCTCAATTTCAAGGTTTTGAGTTTATCACGAAAATATATTACTGGTTTTCATCTATTAAAGAAAAGAAAATAAATAGGTTTCGACATAGTGATTTCTGAGGAAAAGAAGAAAAAGTATGAATTGTCCAAAAATGCATCGCAATTCAAAGTTAAAATATGATACTTAACGTTCAGGGAATTTTAGTGGCATATGTAATTTCTGGTATAAAAACTATTCTACTTTCATATTAAACCTGTAATTATAACAGATTTTATCCAAATCGCTTCATATCCGAAACATCAAAACTCTTTATATATATACAATGTATGTATCCATATAGGATTAGAAGGTAAATGGGATAAAGCGGATATCATTAAAAAATATGGGTAGGAGATATACGTCGGATACATTTGTTTAATCCAATTGATTCATGAGAGTTTCGTAACAGACCAGCATTAGGTCCCCGAAAATACCGTTCGTATGCGTAATTGGGATAATGAGGGTACTCCCGATTTGTTATTCAGAATGCGCCTCGACGACAATGAGGTCGACATTTTTAATGCGCATAACAAATGTGACGCGCTGCTTTCGCAGAAATCGGAAGCCTTGGGATCATGCGGGTCGTTTTACGTTGTTGATTATATTGCTAGGTGAACGTATTTTCTAGAGTCCTCTAATGACAAATAATATACGCCATGTAAATTCCGATTTACGTAAGTTTTTTACGGAAAGGTATTCGTGTGCATCCGTTCGTTCAAGGCACCGGAAAAGCTTTATGTTGGACTCTTAAACTTACTGAATTCTACCAAGACACAACTTAATGTCTTTTCCTTTTATTCTCCTCTATTTTGGCATACTTCTACTCTGTCACAGCACAAATCATTATTTCATCCTTCACACCGTTTTTGGTCTACCTTTACATTTGTAATTATGTAAAAGTTATAATCAACACATATTGTTATGTAATACTTACGTGTAGCTATTTTTCAGTGCCATTCAATCTTAAATGTATCAACAAATTAAAAATGTCGCGCTCTTCTGTAGAAGCCAGATGCATCAGAAAAGGCTTTTTGTTTTGTCTGATTAATTTTCAAAAGGATTTTTAAGAATGAGCTTTGTTCTGAAATAAAATAAACCTTAATTTTTTTTTACTTAACAATATCGATCGAAACACAAACATTACGATTGAACTTGGTGTTAGAATCTTTAATCACCCATATACGCTTGCGATGTGATGTACCCAATATGGTGTTGTTATGTTTAACCAGTACGATGCTATACGAAGATAATATATCAGTACATATGAATTTTCTTTCTTTTCTGATATCCCTTTTAGGGCATGGCCCGCAAGCAACTCTCAAGCACTTTAATATTATAGATCGAGTTATGTATGTTATATTGGGTAATTAAAGAGGATTCAAAAATAGAATGCTTCGATCAGTTTAATTGGTTTATTATGCTGCAAATTCTTTGAGACTCTTGTTTGTTTATATGACGGACGCTTTGAGTGAGACGTAAAAACTGTGTGAAGGTAAAATGGCATGTGGTCATGCGGCGTGGTGCAGTATCTATACATTCTTCAATTACTGCTGTTTTAATATTATTTATTTATTATCTTACCTATTAATCTGTACATGAATGTGCTTTAATTTATTTTATGTCCTTGTTTTATTTGTAAGAGCGGAGCTTTGTTACAAGTTTTCTAGCAATTGCGTGAAATGCAATAATTATTGTTTTCTTCATGTTCGTCTGTCGGTCGTTGCATTTTGAAGTCATTTTAATAAGACACTACAGGGTCTTTAAGTATGAGTGAAGTTTAACAGAAACGTGTAAATATTCTTTCTCCGTGCAGGAACGTAGAAGAGATACAATTTCCTGCGGCCGGTCGGCCTGTAGTAAGAGGCGACAAAACAATACACAGCCAGAGTGTAGAGTATTTGCCCGTCTGGATGGCTACTACGTTTAATCCAGAGTATGCCGCCATAACAACCTTGAGTTGTGTTGTTGTGGCATTAGTTGCCATATTCCAGTTAACCCTTAAAGAGCGGCAGCACGTTGGTAGCACTTTTTGTGTTACAAACGTCTATAGGCGTTGGAAACCGCTTTCCATCAGGTGGGCCGTCTGCCTGTCTGATGAAATCATGCAATAAAAAATAAAAATGATTCCTACTTATAGTGATAAATATTGAAAATTAAGCGAGCCTGTCATTCATGTAAGTTGTTTTTCAATGTACATAGTTGGTTTTTAGTAATCGTCTTATGTGAAATAATATTGATTCTTGCGGCTGGGCTTGTCGCAAGATGCGACAAAATACCCATAATCAGGTGATATGATATTTACGCGCCTGGGTGTCCACCATCCCTGGTCTAGAGTGTGCCGCCGTAATAAGTCTTGAGTTGTGTTCCGATGTCAGTAGCCGGTTTCCAGGTCACTCCATCCGAAGGTTGCCTGGAATAGATTGCTTTAAGCAATACGGCCGCCTATTGTATTAGTTTATAGTATTTGAAATAATTGTGTGTTTCTTTTTAACACGTTGATACACAATAAAGAATATTGTATTGGTGCAACTTTGGTGTTGCAAATGTCCATAGACAATGATAACCTGTTTCTGTCCGGTGCGATGTGATCCCGGCTATTACAATAGCAATCGAATACAAATACTCTAGCAATAGAAAAAGAAATTGACTTTGAAAAATGTCACCATATTTTAAAAACTTTTTATATAGGCCAGGAGACACTAGCTTGCAAAGTCGTATAAGTTGTTTTCTATAACTTTTAAACTATGAAGTGTGAAAATTGTGAAATAAAATATTGAGGTTGTAGAGTTTCAAAAATATTTTCAATGAAAATTGGTTTGAAATACTTTTTAGAGTTCCGTAGCCAAATTACGAAAACAGGTGATGTTTTACATTGAAGGAACTCCTCGTTATGCGCGGACTGCCAAATACTTCCATAATTCTTATTAAAAGATACATTTAATACTAGACC
The DNA here is from genome assembly GCA_949752895.1 of Dendrolimus pini. NCBI lineage: Eukaryota > Metazoa > Arthropoda > Insecta > Lepidoptera > Lasiocampidae > Dendrolimus > Dendrolimus pini. The sequence goes on from OX457136.1 coordinate 17,962,334, forward strand.
TAGTCCAGCAGAGGACTGCAAATGACTGACGACTACTACTATATATTTTAATAGTTGTATATTTACACTACGAGTGTAGCAGTATATAATTCTATCTTGTAAAGTATTTTTTATTACATTTTTTTTTATGTTACTAGCTTTTGCCGCGTTAATTTCCATAAATTCCCATGGAAACCGGATTAAAAAGTAGCCTATGTCCCATTTCAGACTATAATCCATCTCTGTGCCAATTTTCAGCCAGATCTTTACCTAAATCTAAAACTTTAGCATTTAAAATATTAGTACCTTTAGATATGACATGTTGCATTGTTCAAACATTATAATAATATGAAAATTTTCATATTATAATCTTGTCTTCAACATCTAACTTAATTTATATGTCTAGACTTATTGCACACGGTCTAGACTAAGCGGAGTACATATTATTGTTAAATCAATATGGAGCACAGAGGTCGCAATATGATTTTATCATTTGGGGGTCAAATTAAGTTTAATATCAAAGAAGCAATAGAGTTTTATATCGTAATTACCAATTTATTGTTTAATAAATAATGATGTGTTAGATAATTTATATTAAAAATAAGATAATATAACTAAAAATAGCTTTAGAAATAATTATTTAGATTGTAATTATTTTGTTTATTTAAAAATTAATAATTAATGAAATAAACAAATTTCTAAAAATTTTCTCACGCAATCTTGTCGAGTAAGTTGATAAGAAGGGCTCCACGAGAGGAAAAATGTATTGAATTTTTTTGTCAACTTTTATATTGCCTTTTATAACAACAGAGACCCACGAAAAAATGGTTAATTATCAATTTAATAAATTTATAAATAATGATGATAAAACTTTTACTCTAGCGGGATCATTTTCTTTGAAGTTTTAAGATAATACCAGAATTTTTTCAAATTTTTAAATTAATATTTAATTGCAAAATAAATTTACGGCTATATTTCTTTTTCACTTTTTTGTTAATAACAATTGTAATATTTATTGGGAGAAAAAATCAAAAAAACTACTTTTTCTAGATGCTATTCCGGATCGAATGAGCCATCAACCATATTTTTAAGAGACTGGTAACTATTATTCGCAGAAAATAAACTTCTCGACTAGACTACGAGTAGTACACATAATAAGACGATGTTTTAATTGCTTTAACCACTGTTCGGCCGAAACGTTGGGATACAAATAAAGTAAAATACCGCGATTAAAATCCTTCAAACAGCTTTATTATTAATAGTTAATCATTTGCATAAAAAATCAATTTAGGTACAAATCTCGCTTACGATAATTCGACGGTAATGGCTTGTCATGTCCTTTTATTGCACGAAACAGGCAAACAGACGGTCCAGCTGACGGCGTGGTTACCGTTGCGTTGCCTATGAACGTAAGCAACGCCAGGGGCGATGTCATTTTAGTATGAAACAGACCGCTTATTTTATATTAGAATATGCTCGCGATTTCGTCCACGCTTGACTTGAAATTCCCGCGGAATTCCCGGAGCATTTAATAAAAAGAAATGTAAGCTACCGTTTTAGTGGATATTGATTGTGTCGGAATAAGCTATTTTTTATGCATCCGAATAACTTCAAACCGCTCCAGGGAAATTCCCGGGAAAAAAATATCACATATTTCATTACATAAAATTGTCTATCTATTAGTTTTTACGTGAATCCCGGACAAACAGACAAGAAACCTAAAAAAATTGCATCGTGTTCTCCATATATATAATCTATTCCATTTGTTTTTATTTTAAATAGCTTCAATGTACAAAAACGACTTGTTTAGAATTTTATAATATAGATTTTGCCATCTAAAACAAACCACATTTATTATTCACTCATAAACTCATTTCGCCGAATCTGGCTATTGTGATATTGCTGACATAAGACCTCAATATTGAAACAGCATTATTCCACATTCACAATGGAAAAAATGTTTTGTTAAAAGTTTCAAAGTTTCTTTTGAAATATGTCGCAATCTGTTTATTAAAACAGTCTCAAAATATCCATGAGTATCTAAATAGGTAGTAGACAGTCAAATGTACTGAGATACTTTTTGTGATCTTACAAAAAGTCACAGCCTGATAGATTTTACATGAGCATAGAAAGTTGTGATGTCATAAGATTGTAAAAATGAAAAATTCAAGTAACGCAATAATTTTATCGTTTAAACAGTATTTCTATCTTGACATTTTTAAAGGGTTGCTTCATCTGCGTTAGTTAGTTAAAGATTTAGGCCGTTTCACGCAGGTATGGCATTAGGCTTAGTGCGTTACTAAAGATGCGACATTGTACATACGTTAACGGTGTTAATTTTTAACACTTTAAATAAGATGCAATTGGACACAGCCTAAATCATTAACACTAACGCAGATAAAGCCCTAGGATAAAGACGATAAAATGTTATTTTATAGTCTGTTAGTTTTATATGTTCATAATGTTAGAATTTACGCATTCCTATTGTAAAATAATTTTCAACCATAAGTAAGCCTCAGTCAAATTGTACGCCTTTGATGTACGCCAAATGACAGAAGTCCTTGTGTCAGTCGAATAGGCACATTTTATTATGCAGTAGATATTTTGAACATTAACAACTCTTTGCTAAACCAGAGAAAATCCTGCAATTGGTCGTTTTATAAACCAATATTTTTCACTAAAAAATGAAACTGCATATCAAAAAATCGTTCTTTAAGACAATTATTTACCGCCCAAAACTTAAAAACGTTGAATTTTATTGTTACGTTAGCTCGTTCTGTTTTGTCGGTCCAGCATCAGTGCGAGAACGGTATGGTCTGGTAAATGGAAGTTTTTCCCGATTCGGTCGGTGTGTGTCGTCCCTACATCAATACCGAGTGAAACAGGAAGCGCTCATAGATAAAAGCGCGTTCGGTAAATTTTCGGTACTGCGTATAACGAGCATAAAAATGTTAATGTTGTAATGATGATGATGATGATGTAGCCGTTTGTTCCGAGCTAGTTTCTCTTTATTAATTTCATGCTTTATAAAATGTCTCTAAGCTCGGTGTGTCGCTTGACATAGGCCTCCTCCAACTGCTTCCATTGCTGTCTGTCTGCCGGGACTCTTGTCCAATACGGTCCGAGGGCCAGGCGAAATGTTGTAATAACGATACATAAAAATGTTCTTCTAAGGAAAACCAATGTATAGATAGTAATAGACACCTATTCTCTCATGACTTGAAAACCCATGGTTTGTATGAATCAGGGTCATACAAACTACTGCAATCTGTTCCACTCGACGGCGGTGAGCAAAGAAGAAAAGATTAGGCAAGAAGTTGTCGCGGTCTGTCGGTAGACTTACGTTACCGAAACTAAGCAATAACTCCTACACAGCATTATAATATCAATATTGAAGTGGGAGAACGTAATATGAACTGTATGTCCTTTATGGTATTTTCCTCCATTTATCATTTTTCGAATGGGATCTTGTCGATCGTTTTCCTTGTTAAGGGCACATATATTTCCTTTTCTTTACTTTGTGACAATATGCAAAACCATAATATCGTGATTATACCCACGTTTTCTTGCAGATTGAAATGGAATTTTATATTATTGCGGTTCAGAGAAACTGTCGAATACAAGGATATTATTAGTTTTAAGTCAGAAAGATATATCGTTTTATCGATTAACGTTTATTGTATTTATCCGGTTTTTATGTAGATAATTTAGAATATATGACTCTATATAGATTTTCTGTTGATAAGCACGTTATGCGGAAGATTCTTGTTTTAAAATAAATATGCAAATGTTTTATTAACATCTTAGTTTACATTGGAGATGGTAATCGTAGAAATACGCATCATTGTTATTTTATTAAAAACTAGCAATTTCCCGCGACTTTGTCCACCTTGAACAGGTAACAAAGATAACAATTATTTTCTGAATATGATATCAAAGTTTATTATTTTCAGCAGGGGTTTGTAGTATGTATTTACATGAATCCCGGAAAAACCCGTAAAAACTCGGGATAAATAACGTTACTAAATAGTATAACTAAAATTGTTTTTCTTAAAGATTTTATCGATTAGTATATCTCGCATCGGAATAAATTTTTTTCGACCTGGCCATTTTAAACCTCTCCCAAGAAAACGGTAATTCTTTAGATATAATGTATCGCATATTTTAATTCCGGGAATTAAATATCGATATCGATAAAATCGCATGGAAATCGGCCCAGTAGTTTTTACGTGAATCCCGAACAAATAGACAAACATAAAAAATGTAAAATATAAAAGACAACATTTTTAAAATTTTGTGATATAGAAAAATTTGAATTGAATACAGTTACAAAAACATCGCTCTAACGGTAGAACACGGTGATTAATTAGTTTCTAATTTATCAATTTTATTTTCGTCTTTTGACAAACTGTCGTTTTCTGGTCCGTTTCAGCATCATCATTGTGCTGTAAAAGATTACAGTGAATGATATTGCAAAAGTTTTTATTCGCTATGGACGGCCTTCTACCTTGATAAAAATATAGGAATCTTTGTTAGGTTAGGTATTGACAAATACGGAATCGTTGTGTTCGTGCGTTGGTCTTTCTTTGTATTTACATAAAAAGCTTTGAAACCATAAATAAATAAATATAAGAAAAATACATAAATTTTATTCGAAATCATCATTGTATTGAATACCAAACACTAGGTATGTTATAGTGATTTTTCTCAAAAATATTATTTAAATTTTATGTTAATAAGTGAGTAGACATTAGCTTTTATATAATACTAGAGTTTACCCCGCGGCTGCGCGGCGGGTTAACCTCTAGTGCATGTCTCTTGTTTATAGAGCAAGTGCTAAAGGTTATATTATATTACATTTTTATGTATTTGCCCACGGAAGATTCACTTCATTTTATATCGCTAATTATACCATCCCCCGTCTATCTGTAAACAACATAAATTACAAAACTTGACCAAAAAGGCCAAAATGGTCTAAAATTCTAAATGACCAAAAGACCACAGTGACCGACATGGCCAAAATGACGGAATAGGCAAAAACGACCAAAAAGGCCAAAATAATCACAATGGTCAAAATGACCAAAGAGGCCAAAATGACCGAATAGGCCAAAATGACGAAATAGGCCAAAATGACCAAATAGGCCAAACTTACCAAAGAGGCCAAAATGACCAAAAAGGCCAAAATGACCAAAAAGGCCAAAATGACCAAATAGGCCAAAATGACCAAATAGGCCAAAATGACCAAAAAGGAAAAATTACCAAATAGGCCAAAATGACCAAAAAGGCCAAAATGACCAAATAGGCCAAAATGACCAAATAGGCCAAAATTACCAAAAAGGCCAAAATGAAAATTATCCCTTGTCCATCCTCAGTATTTAATTTACATACGTACCGAATTTCAGCCAAATCGGTCCAGTACTTTTTCCGTAAAAGCATAACAAACAAACAGACAAATATCATGTTATCCCGGAAACTATTCCATTTTTCGGGATAAAAAGTATCCTATGTTCATCCTCGGTATCGAAAATATATATATACTGAGTTTCAGCCAAATCGGTCCAGTAGTTTTTACGTGAAAACGGAACAGACAGACAGACAGACAGATAGACAGACAGAGTTACTTTCGCATTTATAATATGAATAGGGATTTTCTTAAGTTTTCGCGACTTGTTTGCATAATAAAACATACTTTTACTAGCTTTTATAGTCATCAAAAGCTCTACTAACTTTTGAACTATGCGATGGTGTATTGTGAAAAAATAATTGTATTGTTAATTATTTTTGAAGGTAGTTCAAAAACATTTTCAATGACAATTGATTTGGTCAAGTTCAATTTGTGTAAGTTTTGAATTTCGAATATTTCCCACTGGATGTTTTTTTTCGTGGTTCTGTAGTTAAATAATCAATAACAGCGAACGTTTGTCATCTCTACGATACTCTTCATTGTGCTTGTAGAGATACACACTAGTCCGATTTATTTTGTGTTATTTTACATGTATAATAATCTATGGATATTTTTTTGACACACAGGGAAGACAAGACCCCGAAGGCCAATCCTCCAGCGCCATTAGGTGACGCCCACTCAAACCTCATGGCCGCCATTCGCCAGGCTGGCGGCGCTGGACGTGCGAAATTACGCGCGGCCACTGAAACCACACCAGCTAAGGTAAGAGACTTCTATTCACGGACTGGATTCTGGAAATCGCTGTGGGGGGATGCGTGAGAATCACCACCTTACTGCCGAAATAGCCAATAAAGCACCCTGATGTTTCATCCATCGCCCGTTACCAGGATCGCGGGAAAATGACTTGGCGTATTTACACCACGAACGAAGAATACGTAATTCATTTACTTGATTCTAAATTTAGTCTTACTGCCGCAATCGGGGACCTTAAAAAGCATTTAATTTGAAATTCATCCCCTGTTATTTTTTTGTTTTAATATGTATTACTGTACTGTTAGGCTTCCCCAATTTTTTTTTGAGAACGGTCAGTATACTCGGCATGTTTACCCAAGGTGGAATAGCGGGTTTCACACATCGGTTATCACAGATTGATCGCCATAATTATTTTCGTTATAGGAACGTGGCACTTGTAACAAGGTGTATGTATTTACGTCAGAAAAATTGCCTAAGCGGTTCATACTTCGCGGTCAAAATTCGAGCCCACAACATTACAATAAAAATTAGTGTCTGTATGTATAATAAATAAAATAAATCAATATTCAAGAATGTGTATGTAAATAAACTTGACTTGAAACTAAACAAGCCTACACATACTATAGTCTATACAGATAAATAAAACTGAAGTGTTTGTTTGTAATGTCAAAATAATAGCTTTTTACTAAAAGCATATGAAGTATATAAGTATATACGGTATACATACTCATATAAAAAAAATGTCTTGTTGTATGGATGTTCCGGCTAATCTCTGAAACGGCTGGACCTATTTTGACGGGACTTTCACAGACAGATAGCTGATGTTACAAGGAGTAACTTAGGCAATTATTTTTATTTTCGCGAAAATAAATCCAAGGGAAGTGGGGGCACACCAAATTGGCAATAAAGTAATAATTTACTTTATAATTATAGGTAGGAATAAACACATTATCCTCTTGAAAAGAGCAACAGCGCAAATAATTAAGTTTTACCTTCTCAATCTCACGATTCGTAGTAAAGCGTCAATGTCGGAGTTAATGACCGATTAAATTTTTTACCGATTCTTGCAACAATTAAATAACTCGACATAATGACATTTTAGCATCTGAAGTTAAAACTCCATTAAATTCTAATTCCGGTTGTCTATAGGTGTTGATGATATCCACGTATTTATCGAACGAATAAATAATAAGCAGACAGTACACACATTGTATGTATAGCCTTAAGCTCAGCAACGCACTTTTGTGTTACGGGTAATGTACAGCGGACCACTGGGGCTGATCCCAGACAACCAAACATACTACACAACGGAAAGTTCATTTACGAAATGGATCATATGAACCAGGAAGCCAACTCAGAGCCTCCGCGCTGCAGCAAAGTAGGCAGGCAAATGCTTTGCCCACTTCAACTACAGCTGTCGTGATAAAATTACAAGTCGCGGTTTATTAGTGGGTGAGGCGTGAGTGGCCTCATTTCTATGACGTGGTGTCGAATCCAAACCGGGGAGCGTTTGCCCTTTGGGAGCTTTGTGACCTACGCATATTGTTACAAGTACCACGTGCTAATTTACTTTACACAAAGGTGGCCGGTATATTGTCTGCTTCCCTGAAGTGGCAAAACTGATGGTTTGCGATGGGGCGTTTGTGGGCTGCTATTTTTATCAGAGAAATCTTTCAAGATACTTTCTAAGTGTAGACATTTATTTTTAACATTGAATTTATTTCAGTGATGATATTGTTACAATTTTAGCGGGACTCGAATTAAAATGCCGTTGGAATCATTATAGAGTTTATTAGAACTATACAAACACGTACAACACAGGTACAAATATAACCGAACACAACAAATCCAAACGTCGTAATTCAATAAAACGCGCAGTCTGTCACTATGGTTCCCGATTATAAACACGTCACGCCTTGATCATGGTCCTCGCTTCACTGCCCTCTCCCTCATTCAGGCCATCGTTTTATACTACACAAATGCAATATGCCCGTATCGATATAATCCGAAACACCTGGCTAATGAGTCGGTCGCAAGCGGCCATAGATGAGTATAGCAATGGGCTGTTCTCTAGAAACGTATGCCAATCAATAAGTAAACAAAAGAGGAATTACAATTAGTTCAAATGCCGACGGGTAATAAATGTGCTTCTACAAATCTCTACGTGGAATTTGCCGGCGCCTATATTGTAACAATAGTTTTTTCTTTTAGCCTTGGCTCTAATTATAATCATACTCGGGTTTGTCTTCTTGCTGAAATCTTTTCCACTTTGCACAACCTCTGCAGTTCTCTTTTACGAGTCAATTGTATTACCTACAATCGTTCCAAAACTATGCTCTTGCACATATATTATATTATATATTATATATTGCCCATTACACATTCCACTATTAGTGGATTTAACCTATCATATACACAATATGCGTATCATATATAGATACAATGTGCAAGTCTTGGTCTTCTCATCGTTTCTCTAGCACGAGGTTATTGAAATAAGCAGAGATAAGTAAACAGTTAACATGAAACATACTACTAACAAATTAATTAAAAAATATATCTTATTGCGTAATAAAACCAGTTGTCATAGAGGCTTAAATGTTTGACCACTAAATTAATAGACATACAAGAAATGATAACAATCATGAGGTGGATTGTTAAAATAAGGAATGATTACAAAGTGCTTCTTTGAAAGTTGCAATCATGACTGAAAAATTGATACATGAAGAAGATTGAAGTGGCATGTTTGAAGAGGGTTGAAAATCATCCTTACAAAAAGAATGCTGAACTAGAACTACATTTACTCTTATATCCATCAATATTCTTGTTGATAGATATAAAAATAAATTTAGGTAAAACCAGATGGACGGATTGTGTGAATAAATACTTATGGTCGGGTAAAATTTTATTAGATTTTATCATAATAATTCATTTTTAACCTTTTACTTGACCTACGTTACACTTCAATATTTTCCGTGACCATAAGATAAAGTATGAATTTAAAGATTTCTTAGAATTATTGTTTTAGTCAACAATATCAAACATTTGTTTTCATAAATAATCTCTTGTTGAGATTTTTTAAAATTAATTTCCGGTCGTTCGGATTTTATATACACGTACATTTAGTAAACTGAAGACGTTTGTATATGACGAGCCGTTTAAGATACTTAAATGAGGCTCCTACTACGAACTTATGAATATGATTCTCGGTATAACGTGTTGTAAAATGTTTACTGCCACTAGCTTGGCGACGAGTGTTTCCAACGACAAGTATAATTTATTAGCTTCAGGAGCTCCACTCTACAACAGTTTGCCGAGTAAAACTGATGAACTCGATGCTACTACTCCCTTTACGGGTAGTGAGTGTATTATGTGTAATATTGCATAATAGTATTTATATTGAAGCGAAACCGTGTCAACCCACGAAATGGTAAATAATGACTCTGTTATGACAACGACTTTATTAAATTTATTTGTCACGTAGAGATATATAATAGCAGCGTCCATTTGTCTGGGCAATGCTTAAGTCACTTTGAAAAGGTCGTTTAGATAGCGGGTAGTACTTGCGCCGAATGTTTTTTCAAAGATTTTCGTCTTAATATGATTTAGGCAATGAAGGTAACATAATAACAGGATGTTTGTTTACGAATTAGAGTTATTGAAGCATTCGTTAAGATAACGTACTATATATAGTTTATTCAATGCTAATAAATTAGGCATATTTATAGCTATTTAAAAACATGTGTTTATTTTTATTAATGTATGCGATGATTTCTAATAAATAAAACGACAAAAAATAAATATTGCAATAAAAAAATTATCCTGGGGGCCAGGCCAGGCGGCTTGGTTTAAGAGGCGACAAAATAACCCACAGCCAGGTGGTAGGGTATTTGCCAGTCTGGATGATTATCACTCCTGGTGGTAGAGTATTCCGTCATAACAATCTTGAGTTATGTTCCAGCATTACTGGCCAGGTTCCAGTCTCCCTTTAGAAAGCGGCAGGATAGTCGTAGCATCTTTCGTGTTACAAATGTCCATGGGCGATGATAACCGCTTTCCATCAGCCGGGCCGTCTATCTGTCTGCTGAACTTATGCAACAAAAAAATGCTTTGTAAGCGGTGCTAGAAACGATACTTTCGAATATAGTCTGTGAAATCATATGAGTATAGAAGAAGTGCCTACGTATTTTCATTTCTTTAACATCCTTAACCAGAATCCAGATAGGCTCTGTAGTTAACTAGTCCTAAACGTTTATCCGCCAAGCTCACTGAAATACAAAGATTCTAGGTTCAATTCCTAGCATGGTAAATTTCGTAAGCGAACTTTACGTTATTTATTGGTTCTATGAGCTGGGTATCTGGTGACGGTCCCGTGGTTGACTGATGACTTTACTCATTTAGTGATAAAGTAAGCTTAACTTATTCGGAAGTATACAACGTATGTCTTGTCTGTGTGTGCAGATTAATTATAATAGTGATATGTCAAAGAAGAATTGTCAACTACGAATGAGCTACCTATTGCTATAAGACAAGCCACATTCTTACAGTGTTTTAAAAATCAGGTTCAGAAGCATTTCTTTTCTGTATAAATAATTCCTAATACTTTTATATATGTATGTATTCGTATGTATATTTATACTATTTTTTAATTCTTTCTTTTTCTGTAATTATGAACTGTACCAACGTTATTATTAAAAATCTATCAATTTCTGCCAAGGGTTGCCTGAAAGAGATCGCTTTTTAACGATAGAGCGCACGTTGTACTTATCTTTTGTATTTTTCAATTTCCGTTCTATGTCTTGGCGTACAATAACGAGTCAGCTACCTTCGTTTGTTGGAAATACGGCGTAAAAATTAAAAGTGACAATAATTTTTCTTTGTAAGCTTTGTCCGGGATCAATCAGCGATGATTAAAATATATTGGACGTTGTTTTTATTAATTAAACTATTTTCCTCCTTTTTTTTCTTATCAAAGATATTGCAAAATATTCGCCTTCTGTGAATTAACAGTAAACAATACGGATAGAATAACGATCGCGAAGTTGGAAGTTTTATCCGTGCAGGAACGGAGAAAGAATACAATTTCCTGCGGCCGGGCGGCCTCTCGAAAGAGGCGACAAAACAACTCACAGCCAGCTGCTAAGGCATTTGCCCGACTGGATGGCTGCCACCCCTGGTCTAAAGTACGTCGTCGTAACAAACTTGAGGAGTTGTGTTCCAGCCTCCCTTAAGAGAGCAGCAGCGCATTTGTAGCACCTTTGGTGTTGCAAATGTCCATATGCGATGGTAACCGCTTTCCGTCAAGTGGGCCGTCTGCCTGTCTGCTGAACTCCTACAATAAAAAAAATAGGTTCTAATGTCGCTTACGTTATGGCGGTAAAGGCTCGATATCTTTTTGTACTTTGAAAGTTCTGGATTGATATAACAGCTTCACTACTGGGTAGGATTCGTCTTAAAATCCATACAAGTAATATGAATTTTGTACCAACGATAAAATAAAAGATATAATAAGCTTACAGACGCGGCGACTATCGACCTACGACTATAATTACGCGCTCGAGCAGACATTTCACCAAAACGGCGATAATTATGCGTCCAGCTTAGTATGATTCTTAGAAATACGGCTACAATAGTAATTGATAAAAATACGATAGTGATATCAATTTCCTATTGTCTCCTATTAACCACGTATCTAGTAATTGATAAAAATACGATAGTGATATCAATTTCCTATTGTCTCCTATTAACCACGTATCTATGCTAAGATAATTATATAGCTGTTATTAATGTTTGTACTAACTACTATTACATAAATAACAAGTGTTTATTTGAATTGTGATAAAATAACCTGCTTTTGATTTAACATTCATGGACCAAGATCCCGCAAGCTGTGTCATGTTATAAAAGCTGAAAGTCTCTCTGTTTATGTCCCCAACACAGGTAAAAGCGATCTCCACCTACGAAGTTTGGATCATGGTGAAAAGTACTGCATTTTACTTACTTTAATTAACTTGAATACCTACTTCTTTATGTGAACAGGAAAGTTTAGTTAAATTTAAAACTTATGGGGTAGGTAGTATATAGCTATGTACAGTAGCGCTCAAAAGTATTTTGAGAAAACTAAATTTAGTAATGTCTTAAATTTGTGTACTTCTAATAAAATTCTTTTTTCCATATTAATATCTACAACATGCATTGAAACTATCAGTAAAAACGTTGGACGTTGGATTAAAAAAAAATATTTTATGTATATTCTAAGAAACATTATCATACAGCGCTCAAAAGTATTTTGACATTTCGAAGAATATGTTTTATTAATTTAATTATGGCGATTTCTGATTCCTTTTCATCTATATTTTCTTGAATATCCAATATTCATTAACCTTTAAGGCAGTATAGCATCGTGCCGGTATTTAGTCTACTAGCTTTTATGAATTTGAAGCTCGAGGCTTCAAAATTAGAGTACTTATTAATATCTGAGTAAAATTTTATCCGTGCAGAAACGGAGAAAGAATACAATTTCCTGCGACCGAGTGGCCATAAGAGGTTATAAAACAACCAAATCAGGTGGTAGGGCATTTGCCCGACTGGATGGCTACTATCCCTGGCATTAGTGACCAGTTTCCAGTCTCCCTTAAGAGAGCAACAGCGCATTTGTAGCGCCTTTAGTGTTGCAAATGTCCATAGGCGATGGTAATCACTTTCCATCAAGTTTCTGCCTGCCTGCTGAACTCCTGAAATAAAAAAATTGCTCAATAAATAATAATGCTCACTTTAGTCTTTTCATTTCAATTAGCCATGATCGAGATGCAACGTAATATTATATTGATCTAAATAAGTTTGTTCACATGCTTCTGTAATAATTTCCAATACGTAAAGGTGCTCAAGATTCAGCCCATTGCACGCAGATATGGCTCTGGGTTAAATGTGTTATTTGAGACACTACATTATTAATCACGTTATGTATGTATAGATAACGTATGTGTGTAATGTACTCACTAATGTAGTGAGATACCTACATCGCATTGTTATGTAATTATTGTTTGTTAGGCTTTCGTAGCGAAATAACAGAAATGTTTAATGGTTGTCTCCCTATATATGCATTAAGTCTACTTAATTTGGTATCAGTTGTTATTTACGAAAAAACTAATTATTTTAATAAAACCACTATGGAATTGGTATAGCTTCTATATTCACGGGTATACAGTATATGGTCGCAGACTAGTAGTAGTGTTTTCAGAAACTCAGTTACAGATATAATATCTGATGTTTATCATTTATAAAATTAAATGTTCTACGCTACATCTACTCTTACATTGTTTATTTGTGCAATTGCTAACTTGACTTGAAACAAGCATAATTATATTTTTCAATATTTGATTGATTCGAAATCACTAAATTAAAGTCTGCTTTGTCGTCTCTCATAACTTTGTTTTTTAGTTTAATGCCTCAGCTGCACCTAGGTGAATATTAGTGTTAGCCGCTGTGCCACAATGCGTTTTTGAGATGCAACATTGTTAATAACATTAACCATTAACAGATTGCTCATGTATATACAGGTAATCGCTAACGCGTTACTTTTTCAACGCTACACGTAATTCGCATTTGGTCACAGTCCCTAACACTAACGCAGGTGGAGCAGGGGCATAGCATAAATTGAACAAAGCAATAAACGATCGTCTTACAGTTAACACAATCCACAATTCTCATGATTCGGCTTTGTTACGCGTTTCCAACAAATAACTCCAATAATATTTTCTTAAGTTTTCGCGACTTGTACACATAATAAAACTACGTTTTAACGGTTTTAAGCGCGGTAATTTATTTGATTTAGGTTTATGCGACGTTTACAAGCTCGATTGTGAATGTGGATTATCATACATTGGGCAAACAAAGAGGAGCATAAAAACACGGGTAAAAGAACACATTGCTGACATGAAACACACAAGGTCTACGAAGTCTGCGATCAGTGAACACACGCTGGATAAACCCAACCATTACATCAGATTCGATAACCCACAAATCCTCGCGAAAGAGAATCGTTTCATACCAAGAATGATGCGTGAGGCTATTGAAATCAAAAAACACCCAAATTTCAATAGAGAAGATGGTTGGCAGGTACCACCTGTTTTGTTTGAACAAGTTGACGGTAGGCTGAATAAAAACTTTGACAATACACGTTTGACAAATGTCATCTTTGTCTTCCGTGACCACGGCCACTGAAAAGCGGCCGAAACGTCGGATAAACCTAAATCAAATAAATTACCGCGCTTAAAACCGTTAAAACGTAGTTTTATTAAATAACTCCAATACTTATTACGTGTTAAAACACAACACACGCCCGTTTCTAATAAAATAATACTGCCGGTTCTGTATTGTCAGCTTTGAATCTGAATTTCTTTATATTGCATTGTCTTTCTTCACATTTATTTACCATTAATTGCTACCGAAAGGAATTTTTTTGATTTTTACCTTTTTCAAAGTTAATTTAAAATAAATTAAGTAGCGCATGTTTTAGTTTCTTGTCTAATTATACTGTCTCAAAATTATTAAGTTTCTAAGGGCCGAATTTTCAATCAACAAATTAAAGTTATTCGTGGGATATACAACAGAAGGTAATTAAAATTATATTATAATTTATTCTAAATTCACAATTGGAACCTGAAGAAGTCACTAGAATCGGGTCCTAGGTTTTTATTTTTTCAGGGTAGGACAATGTTTGCCGGGACCGCTAGTATTTAATAAGTATCGATTGAATATAAGACCGTAATATTTAAATCTTAACCAGGCAATAAGAGTCCATGTAATACGTGAGCCCTGTTAGAAAATGATTACAAAGCAATACAATGATGAAAATGTAAACTTACTATAACCTTATGAATTGATAATATTCCTCATATTGAATTGCAGCCGTGATTCCTTAGAGCTTATAAGTAGAATACTTGTTAAAATGAGGTTTTGTAACTTGGCACTGGCACCTCAGAAGTCACATCAAAGTCGATTTCTGTTGTATTTACAACTGAAACATCAAAACAGAGATTAGAACCTGTGCGCTTTAGTTTATAGACCCCTTTTTCTTCCTTACATGCATGTTTCACTACACCTTTCACTTCACAGTCATTATCCTGATAAATCTCACAACCTCGCTTTGAAAAAACCACTACTTGGTTCCTTTCGATTATCTTACTTACACTCAGCAAGTTTACAGTTAACTCAGGCACATACATTACTCCACTCACATTGAAGCCTATCTCTCTACTCATACATACGTCTCCACAACCTTCGCCTCTTACTCTACCACCATTCGCACATGTCACTGGCACTGGCTCCTCAAAAGCCCTATAATCAGCAAACCAGTCATTGTGACATGTCATATGTGTGGACGCTCCTGAGTCCACTATCCAATCTCTACTGGATTGACATTTTGGAGTCGAGTACGAAAAAGCGATATTGTTAGCTACCTTTTCATTACTACTAATGTTAATTGTCGAGTTGTGTGGACAACTAATTGCTTTGTGCTCTTTACCACATATAAAGCATTTAAGTATTTTCTTCTGAAACTTCCGTTTTTCGCTGTTCTTAATGACAGAAAAGTTATTTTTCGTTGAAACAAGCGCACTTGTTGAGGGCAACTCTTGCTCTCTATTACCGCTTGTTGGGTCCTGTATCTGCAATAGTTTCGTTTTGACGTAATCCGTGGTAATAGCTATATTACTGTTTTCTATAGCCATTCTCATTGGCATATACTCCTCTCCTAATCCTTGAAGCATGAGAGCAGCTAATAACTCGTCATCCACCTCTTTACTTACGTCTTCAAGTTGTTGGGCGATACTCATTATCTCAGTAATGTAGTGACGCGGCGAGTCGAAATTGGAGAGTTTTTGATTTACTAAACGGCCTAGGAGACGACATCTATTGTTTACACCCTTATCTTCGAAAGTGGTGCGAATCGCCTCCCAGCACTCTTTTGCAGATTTAGATTTTTTTGCGTGTATCAAACAGTGCGGTTTAACCATTAAGAGTATCTTGGCACGCGCTATGCTATCTCTTTTGCATGCTGTTGCATTCGTGTCCGGTGGCGTTCTTTCTACATACTCCCATAGGTCTTCAGTCATTAAAAATAACTCCATTTGTACCTTCCATGTGAAGTAGTTCGCCGAACCATCTAATTTCTCAAAATTAGAAATACTGCTGCTAGTACCTGCCATCCTTGTGTAGGTTTCGTGGTTACCTCCGTCACCAGAAACTTCCGTGCTCATTTACACTTAATGAAGATATTTTATTTATTTATTATATATATATGTGATTATATACTACAGTTTTCGTAGCAATAATTAATGGAATTAAACGCTCTGCTACCATGTAGATAAATTAGGATCGGCAGTAATCCGTTTTTATTATTGAAAAAAGCAAACAAGGGTATTAATGTACTATAATGTATTGGGAAAAAACACGAATGAAAAAATAGTGACGCAAGAGGACAGAAGAATATATCAAAAACACATGGTGTCAAAAAATTCAAATATAACATGGATTTCTGAGGTGCCAGTGCCAAGTTACACGACCTCATTTTAACACTGTAGATAAATTAGGATCGGCAGTGGTTTGTTATCTGTTATGAAAATGAGCACTATAAAGGATATTATTATACTATAATGTATTAGTAATACACTATTGAAAAAAAATTAAGACATAAGAGGACAGAAGAATATATCAAACACATGGTGTCAAAATAATTCAAATGTAACATGACTTCTGAGGTGCCAGTGCCAAGTTACACGACCTCATTTTAACACCCCTCCTTAACTTGCGCACTCGCAGCCAAGTCCTCTCACAAAGCTCTCAAGTTTCTCTCTCGGAAGACTTTTCGAACTAGTAGGGGCAAATGTAGGGACAGTTCTCGTCACTAAATCTTCGAGAAGATTATCTCTTTCTTTTCTAGCGCACTCTCTTTCTATGGCTGTATCATCATCAGGAATAGTTTCTTCATATCTCTCTAGAATATCTGCCGCTTTCACTTCTTTAACTGAATCTATCTCTACAGTCGGTATATTCCCTCAAAATAAAATAAGCAGTATATATTATTTTTGTGTAACAAATACAAATAAGCTCAGCTTGTATTTTGTTTGTCTAAACCTCTATGGGTCCTGTAACTGCAACCGTTTGGTCTTCACATAGTCCATAGTAATAGGTTTATTACTATTTTCGATAGCCATCCTCATTGGCATATATTCGTCTCTTAGACCTAGTAGCATGAGAGCAGCTAGTAACTCGTCATCTACCTCTTTGCCTATGTCGCCAAGTGTTTCGGTGATACTCATTATCTCCATAACGTACTAAAGCAGAGAATCGAAATTACGAGTTTTTGGCTAACCAAATGACCTAGGAGGCGACATCTGTTATTTACACCCTTATCCTCAAATTGGTGCATAACGCCTCCCAACACTCTTTTGCAGTTCTTGTTTTTCTTGCGTGTATTAAACAGTGCGGTTTAACCATTAAAAGTATCTTGGCACGAGCTATGCTATATCTTTTACATGCTGTAGCATTCGTACCTGGTGGGGTTCGCTCTACTTATTCCCATAAGTCCTCTGTTATAAGGAATTTCCATTTGTACTTTCCACGTAAAGTAATTCGCCGACCCATCTATATTCTCAAAATTAGGAATGCTACTGCTCGTACCTGCCATCCTTGCATCAGTTTTTAGTTATCTCAATCTCTACAATACTTCTTCAGTGCTCACTTAATGCTTCCAAATAACACACACAAATTTTGTATCTACAAATACGTTGTTATCATTATATTTTTACAGTTTTCGTAAATATAATTATACAAACGACCAACCACGCTCTGCTACCATGTAGTTAAATTAGGATCGGCAGTGGTTTGTTATCTGTTATTAAAATGAGCACTATAAAGGATATTATTATACTATAATGTATTAGTAATACACTATTGATAAAAAAATTAAGACATAAGAGGACAGAAGAATATATCAAACACATGGTGTCAAAATAATTCAAATGTAACATGACTTCTGAGGTGCCAGTGCCAAGTTACACGACCTCATTTTAACAAAATTTTGAGAAATTAAATGGGTCGGCGAATTACTTTACGTGGAAAGTACAAATGGAGTTATTCCTTATAACAGAGGACTTATGGGAAAAAGTAGAGCGAAACCCCACCAGGTACGAATGCTACAGCATGTAAAAGATATAATACCATAGCTCGTACCAAGATACTTTTAATGGTTACACCACACTGTTTAATACACGCAAGAAAAACGAACTGCAAAAGAGTGTTTGGAGGCGTTACGCACCATATTTGAGGGTAAGGGTGTAAATAACAGATGCCGCCTCCTAGGTCATTTAGTTAGCCAAAAACTCTAATTTCGATTCTCCGCTTCAGTACGTTACGGAGATGATGAGTATCACCGAAACATTTGGCGACATAGGCAAAGAGGTAGATGACGAGTTACTAGCTGCTCTCATGCTACTAGGTCTAAGAGACGAATATATGCCAATGAAGATGCTATCGAAAATAGTAATAAACCTATTACTATGGACTATGTGAAGACCAAACTGTTGCAGTTACAAGACCCATAGAGGTTTAGACAGACAAAATACAGGCTGAGTTTATTTTTGTATTTGTTATACAAAAATAATATATACTGTTTATTTTATTTTTATTTTGAGGGAATATACCGACTGTAGAGATAAATTCAGTTAAAGAAGTGAAAGCGGCAGATGTTCTAGAGAGACATGAAGAAACTATTCCTGATGATGAGACAGCCATAGAAAGAGAGTGTGCTAGAGAAGAAAGAGATAATCTTCTCGAAGATGTAGTGACGAGAACTGTCCCTACATCTGCACCTACTTGTTCGAAAAGTCTTCCGAGAGAGAAGCTTGAGAGCTTTGTGAGAGGACTTGGCTGCGAGTGCGCAAGTTAAGAAGGGGTGTTAAAATGAGGTCGTGTAACTTGGCGCTGGCACCTCAGAAGTCATGTTACATTTGAATTGTTTTGACACCATGTGTTTGATATATTGTTCTGTCCTCTTATGTTTTTTTTTCAATCGTGTATTACTGGTACATTATAGTATAATAATATCCTTTATTGTGCTTGTTTTAATAACACATAACAAACCACTGCCCATCCTAATTTATCTACAATACTGAGCTCAATTCACCGTCTTCAATGGATAAGCTACCCAGAACTGACAGAAGGCTGGCTATGCTACCTCTCTTTTAGAGTTTTTAATCCGTAATTTGTTCTGCCGTAGGGTGTCTTATCTAGCTAAAACAATGTTATTGTCTTTCATTATTTTTATTTCATTTAGCCCGAATCGAAAGTGACTTTGAATAGTTGCCAACTGGCTGGCGCCTAGTGTTTTCTGATAAATCAGCTATTTTAAGATCATATGAGTCTATGTCGCGTTAAATTTAATTCTTCAATCTTTGTACGGCTTAAGCCTTCATCAAAACAAGAATACTGTCTGGGGTATGCCGCCATTACAACTTGTGTTCCGGCATTAGTGGCCTTCCTTCAGAGAGCGGCAGCACATTGGTATAGCATTTGGTATTACAAATGTCCATAGACGATGGTAACCGCTTTCCATCAGGTGGGCCGTCTGCCTGTCTGCTGAACTCGTGCAATAAAAGAACAGATATGATAAATAATACTAATAATACGTTGTGTATTACCCATAACACAAGCGTAACTTGCTTAATTTGGGGATATACAGTGCGTGTTTGTATGCCGATTTATTTATTTAAAATGAATGAATAATAATAATAATTTATTTTACAAATCCAGATACAGATCAATAAAAAATTTTTGATGATGTTAAAAACATAAAATTTAAGTAACTCTATGCCTTTAGTGTTTATGTATGGTTTACATTTCCAAAAGACCTAGGAAGCATAATCGATGGAGGATGTAATGAAGCTGTTCAAAAAATTGAAGAAGTCCTTTAATAACCAATTAGGTATGAAAACAATAAGCCTGATTTGATTATACTTATGTAAAATATGTTTCATTGATTTATTGTTTCAGAGCTATATAAATTATTTACACTTCGATTTTTAATTACTCTAAGGGCTTAGTTTTTAATGGTCCGTTAAAAAATATTCAAAGGATAAATACAACATCAACAAATTAAAAATTGCAGTTGCACAAGTAAAATAGTTAATTTTTTTCATTTTCACATTCAGTTATGTTATAATCTCGCTACTTTAAGTAAATTAGCGCTACTTGTATCGTGATTGAAAATAATCGTCTATTGTTAGTCACTAATCCCTTTGTCTTTGCCGGCCGGCTGTCAAGTCGAAGACATCAGAAATCATATTAACGCTGAAATTCTATTGCAATATCTTAAAATCCATGTGTTTCGGATTAAGCTTACGTAACGCGTTACGGCGCCAGTTTGGCTTCCCTTTCTCTCACGCAAGTTATCACTTCTGTCGGGCGTCCCGAGACGCACACGTTTCTTTTGTTGTTGTAAAGAGTTCACAAACCGAAAAATTTGATAATAAAATTATGTTGTCTCATAGTTTTCGCCGAAGGATATAACGATTTTTTAAATATTTATAATCAGAAAGAGAATCTTCCGGTTTCCAAATTTGACAGTTTTCCACCAATGGCAAAGTAAAATTACTTTGCCATTGGTGGAAAACTGACAATTGACATTATTTGTGAGAAGTTGATGTCAAATTACAGTCAGTTGTAAGTCAACTACCAGTGTATACATACAGATGTGACAATTTTGTAAAACGATTCTCCAAGGGAGACGGCAATAGGCTGTCTGTTTTATTAATGGTGGTGAATAGAGATATATTGCAATTTTACCAAAATAATGAATGAAACTAAGGAAAATGATACACATTTTTTTTAATAACTTTTAAACAGTAATATCTGGGCATAAATCTGATATTGTAGCATAACTTTACTATTACACAGAAATAGATACAAATTCATTTTCTTTGTTTCCTGGAAACTAGAATTGCACTTTGAATTCAACACAAAACAATAAAATAATCCTGCGTAAAAGTAGTGCTTTCCAGCTGCTTGTTTCCTTTGTGTCGCATTCTGTTTATCGTAATTTGTTTTATTGCTTGCAACATTTTCTAAACAATAACATATTTTACTCTTAAGTCTCTTTCTTCAGATGTATTATTATTTAATTAAATATTTCTACTTGCTACTAAGTTTCAAATCTGTATATTTTTTGTTGCTGGAGTAAAGCAAACACGCTGACGGCGCACATGATGTTTGTTGAAGTGTTTACCGCCGCTTATAGACGCTGCCAGCCGCAAAGGGGAACCTGGAACACAATTTAGGGTTGTTATGGCGACACAGTCTAGACCAGGTGTGGTAGCCATTCAGACCGTTGTTTTCTCTACCATCTGGCTGGACAGAACATCTGGTCTCGTAGTACATTTTCCTGTATAGAAAATATCCTATATTCATCCCCGTTATAGGAAGTGCTAAATTTGATGATGATCATTCCAAGGACGGGTTGCGGACGTGCTATTTTTATTAACCGGTCCAACACCCATACATCTTTAATTGGTTCTTTGGCACGTATTATTAGAATAAATTCTAAAATAATGTTCATATAAAAGAGCAGGCTAAAATACCTTGCTATCATCAGCTTCCGCTAGAAACAATAGGCGGCCTTATCGCTTAAAGCAATCTCTTCCAAACAACCTAACTTATTATAATTTAACCTAATCTGACGATGTAGGTGGTATAGATCATAAGGGAGAACTTAAACTACTTTATAAATTAAATTACATTACGCTTTTTGTACAATTATATTAATTGCCACAGTTCATTTGACTGTCAAACACCCAATGATGCACGTTTTGATAGCAGTTATGGAGAAAAAACTGTTTCGCATATATTTACCACAGTATTGAGGAAAGTCTCTTTCCGCGTAGGGCACGCACGCACGCACGCACGCACGCACGCACGCACGCACGCACGCGCGCGCGCACACACACACACACACACACACACACACACACATATTTGGGTGATTCAGAAAATGGAAAAAAAATCGGAACCAAGTTCAAAAGTTACTGTTAGGTGCCGAAATGGGCCTTGTAAAAATATGAGCCCTTAATACTAATATTAACCGTGTCCACATCGCAATTTTCGATTTCCCATAAGAAAACATAGGAAAATTTGTTTTTCTTCTGATTTTTATATCTAATAGACAATAAATACGTTATACTGTAAAGGTCTTGAAGTATTTTGTAGAGAATTCAACGCTCTACAAAAAATTATGAGGGCATTTTTTGATTAGTCAAACTCGGTCGAAAGTTATTCGAGGTCAAAGTCAAATTCACCATCAATTGAGTTGTTTTCGCAAAAATCCTACAATTTTAGTTTAAGGAGCTGAATACATATATACATATACTATATGCATTCAGCTCCTTAAACTATATACATACTAGCTTTTTTACCCGCGATATAGAAATAACATAATAAAGCGTTTATCGTCAGTAATTGGATAACCAATTACTTATTTCTCGTGATATATTCTGTTATTAATTGCAGACGTCCTCGGCAATGAGCCATGGGACTCACTGAAGGTCATACGTTGTACGTAGCGTGCTTATGAGACAAGTTAATTAGCTGGCTTGCCAGCAGTGAGACGCGATAAGTTTGCAATGCGATCACGATGCACTCTGACTGTGGTTGGGTTGTCTTGCGTAGGTTAAGATGAGTGATTTTGAAATATTGCATTCGTGGCCTAGTTATTTATCTGGTAACCCTCTTGACTTCCTGTATTTCCATACTCAAATTAGATTTTTTAAATTAAATTAAAGATACACTTATCAAATAAATCAATGGTGATACATCGCTGAATATATAAATGAAAATAAATAAAATAATGAACTTTGAAAAACACTACAATCAAAAAACTATCTCTTACAAAACAGTTAAAGCGCCTGTTTCATTTTATTTATCACTAGCTGACCCGGCAAACTTCGTACCGTCTCAGAATCAATAAATAAAAAAACGTTGATTTCTGAGCGACGGGACGAAGAAACGTTTGACATTCAAAACCAAAAAAAATTAAAAAAAAACTTCACTTTTAAATTCAAGTTGATTTCTGAATGACTTAAATGTAATTGATTTATAAACGACTGGACGAACATCAAATGTTTGACAGGTAGGAATAGTTTCCAAGGGAAAGCGAAATTGTTGTTTTTACTATATTTCAAGCATTCAACCTTTTAAACCTTCCCTGAACTTCCACAAATAATTCAAAACCAAAATTAGCCTAATCAGTCCAGCCATTTTCGAGTTTTAGCGAGACTAACGAACAGCAATTGATATTTATGTATATATATATATATATATATATATATATATATATATATATATATATATATATAATAAAATGATAAATTAATGATACAATTACGTTTTATAAACTTGTGTAACTTTGTTTAAAAGTAGTTTTAATCTAGAAAATGTAAGTAAATACTATATAAAAACAATTTCAAAACTAAAAATTAACTAATTACAAAAATTATGTCGAGAATTCATTTCCAAGCTTTCTTATAAGCTTCTTATTCCCCAAAACAAAGCTGTCTTAAGCGTACTTGTATGGACGAAAATATAAAAAGCAATTAATTACTTTTCGATTTTCATTAAAGTATCTTATTATGATTCGTAGAACCACTTACTTTATTAAAGTTAAATAATGCCAGCAACCTACAACATTTAATAAAAATACACTCAAAATCATTTTTACTGTAAATAGCACTCAATTTAGCGCCAATGTTTTTCAGCGGAATAATGTGGACCATACAATTTGTTTTAGAGCTCTGTTCGTGCCGTTGCCAAATGACAAAAGCCGTACTTTTAACATTTTGTCATACCCGCCCGCCTTGTATGTATACGTATTTTTCTCCAGGTCTACTGCGTCTATATAGATGAAAGGACATTGCCCAGTTTGTTAGAAAAGTTAGGCTTCAGAAAAAGTTGCAATAGCCTTTATGATTTTTTCACTATTTTGTAGAAAATTCAAATAATTATCATATCGAGGGCTTCATAACAAATGGGCGCACACAGTTTTACACAAGGGACAAAATTGTGAATAAAACAAAACTAGTTGATTGTATAAGCAGGGCCGGATTTAAATTTGTGCCGCCCTGGGGCAATGAAGAAAATGCCGCCCTATGACTTAAATTTTATTTTAATAGTTTTGATATCTTATTTTTTAAGAATTAGAATAACTAATTGATTGCAGGAAATATATTATGTATTATATATAATACATAATAAATAAATATATATTATATTTATAAATTTATAATAATATATTATATATTATTGGATAATTCTCCAATTTTAGAAAAATTCATTAATCAATGAAAGTTTCTGTTATCAAAAACATATACATAATTTGAAAATATTTTTAATTCTTAAAAAAAAACTACATAAATTTATCAATTCCAGAAAATAAAAATATCAACTTTAATTTTTTCAAACCTTTATGGAAATAAATTAATTAAACTATTTGAAAAGTTTTTACTTAAATTTCCTATATTATAAAATACAAAATTTTAATTTGATACATAATACTTAAATTATATTTCTTGAAAGATAAAAATGTTTATTTAAAAGAATTAGTTAACTATATATGTACAGATATTTTTTTCTCACTTTCCAAATTTTGCCGCCCTGGGCACTAGCCCCGACTGCCCCTAGTGTAAATCCACCACTGTGTATAAGGCTGAAATTTGGAATACCCTTCTTTTTAGGTACACTTGCATACTACTAAGACTTTCTAAATTGTAATATGCATAGTTTCTAGTAAACAACAAAAAAATGACAGTTTTGCGTATATGCCTATATGTTATGAAGCCATCGATATACATAAAACATATTTCCATCCTTGGACGAGTTTTAAGAGATTTTTTCTGGGAATGATTTAAAATGGCCAGATTAAAAAAAAAACAATTTCACTCTGACTTTTTTACTGATCGATACCAATTTAATGTAATAAAATGTGTGATATTTTTTTATCCCGGGAATCTCTCGAGAATTTTCCCGGGGGCAGTTTGAAGTTGTATTCCGACACAGTTTCGACTAAAACGATACATTCATTTTTAAATACTGCGATATACTTCATGTCCCGCGAAACCCACGGGAATTTCAAGTGAAGGGTGGACGAGGTCGCAGGCATATCCTAGTTAATTATTATTTCACTCAATTTTATAGATGTTAATAATATCTAAATAACTTGAATGATATAATAAAAGGGTGTGTCTTCTTCATTATAATAATATTCGTTCGAGGAATTCATACTTGGAACTTGGAAGTTATCATATTAAATACATCCAACGTGACACCTTATCAACAAAAAGCTGCAGAATTTCACGACCTTCCCTCACCGTATCAGTGGATCCGGTCTCACACACGTCTTAGTGTTGCCAGATTCTGATTTCACAGGGCAGTTCGATATTTTCAGTACCCTGTTGAACTCTTTATAATACAAGGTATTTTAAATTTATATCAGTTCTTTTATATAAATTTTTTAATTTAAATTATAGAGAAATAGTCTCGTTTTTAATTTATTTAAAAACACTGTTGTAATGCATTTTATATTTCTTTCGTATTATTGTTAAAGTTTGAAATTATTTTATAAACAAATGTAACCTAAATTAATATATAATAATAAATATGTTATATTTTCAATTATTTGCAAAACTGTACCTATCTGGCAATATGGTTTTAATGCATTGTTCTCGCAAACTGCGGGAGCCGGTGTAGCGAGTGGACAAGTGTGCTTTCGACCTTACTACGAAGTTATTCCGGCGTTTCTGGCTCGTGAATTTTTTCTTAGTAAAATACCTCAGCCTGATAGGGTTGCCAGATGCATTCATGTAGAAGTAGAATTCTCAATATTAATTATATTTTTGTGTACCTAATTTACCAGTAAATGTGACACATTCGTTTCGTAACTTAATAATATTAGTTAAAAATAAAATATAATTGATTGCTTCTGCAATCTAATTGTCTTAATGTTAACCTGCTTTCTTTATTAGAAACTATACTTTCAGCATTTACCTTAGTCAGCTGATTAAATCGGTAACCAGACTATGTGTAACATTTGCTTAGCTTGTAAGTATGTATATTATATCTATGTAAACACCTCTGCCGAGTAAAACAATCTTTAATAACATTCAAGTTTTATTCCTATTTGATATAAAAGTTGCGTGACCGGATTGTAACCTTGAACTTGAATTAAATATGACAGTATCAGTTAAAAAACAATGTGCAACAGACTGGAAAGTAATAGCATTGTCTGGCGGTTTGACCGTGGCCGTTTGGCTGAATATGATAAACATAATGTAGGTTCGAGTGCCGATTTAGTAAATATCACACCTTTCTCATGCCCCTCGTCAAGCGTAACCGTCGCTATTATGCTAATATGATACGAGCGTTCTTAAGCGTATTAGGGGCGACATAATTAATTAGGTGTTCAATGCTTTGCTTGGTTTCATCGCAAAGGGGCGTTCTGATACAGGTAGTTAGATGAATAAAGTTTGGGTTCTTTATTGACTTAGTACCTTGGTTCCTCACAAGACCCCTCATATAAATTGAGATCTTACTGGTAGACCTAGTATATCTATCTAACACAAGTCAATTTCACTAAACGATTCACCCAATGCTGCTTTCGATCTTCTGATCTTTCTGATATTTTCTTTGGCGTAAATGTCATTGAAATCTAATTTTCATAAATAATGTTATGGACATGTTATGTTACAATAAATTCTGACTTTATTTACATATAAAAGAATAGACATTAAAATAAAACCCTTTTACATTTAAAATACTATAATACAAATAAATGTTGTCGACTCAATTAAGTCATTTATAATGTCACAAGTTTGTACGCTGATACAAAATCTATGAGGCTGCAACGTTTTGTAAGACGATATAAAGTATTCCAGTTTATTTGACTGTCCACTCCCCTATTATTAAGTCAGTGTCAGTTTTGTTGTCAAGCGTTGTATTTGACTTAATTTTTTGCTATACTGAGATATATATTCGAGGTTTTGAAAGTTTTTAGTTTATATTATTGAGAACAGTTGTTATCCATGTCATTGGTAACCCTACGGCAATGGTTGACAATATCACAAGAAAGAGGCAGCGTTTCCTCGAACACATCTTCAACTCGTGGTAATGAGTGAGATAACGCGATAATACATCTTTCATTAGCCAGAAAACCCGGCCGAATTCAATATTAACATATTTTCTAGGTAATGCGTTTATTTTTCACTCTGATCTAATTACCATTTTATAAAAAGAGACAAGAGAATAGACCTTGCTTTAGTTCCTGAATAATGATTTATTTTCACTCTTAAAGAAGCAGGTATCTTTATCTACAGTTCGTCTGTCAATGATTAAGGGAGTTTAAGACAGATTTAGAATGAACATTTCCTGGTGATATTTAAAATAACCTGTATTTAAAATTTTATTCGTTTTCCTCTGGCGGTCTAGAAAACGTACTCAAAGTTTCAAGAAGTCATTGATGATAGATAAGTATTTCTAATAAGTACAAAGATCTTTTAATTCCACAAATTTTATTGTTTTCATTGGATTACTTGATTGGTTCTATGAACTTCGATATTGCGTGTCGGAAAGGTTATCCATGTGTGGCGTTAATCAGTGGCCTTTAACTGGCGCTATCAGTTGCGTGATAACAATACTGAATGATAAAGTGTATTCGTTGTTTACTACATGCTACAGCATGATGCTCTTATACCGCTGATAGGAAGCCACTAGGGTTGGGACATCTCAGACTATGGTTGGGAAGTTTTTTTTCCTGTCATTTTTTCCCAATCATTTGGAGTCTGTACAGAATTTGTTTTTCGATCAAACTCCTCTACCCTGGTATTCCCCTGTTACACCTCAGATAAATAGTGGTTCTTGAATCAATAGCTAGACGAAGTGAAATTATACGCCCAGCTGATGTCCTTGGACAAGTGTGGCGGTTATATACATATATATGTATAAAGATTATATATACATTCCACTGAAATTAAAATAGAATCGAAGTCAGGCGTAAACATTAATGGTGTGCAAACGTGAAGGCCTATGGTGGCCAAAAGTTTCCTTATTAAATATTTCTTATCAAAAAGAAAAATACTTCTTTTTGATAAAGGGTAAAAAGTTCACATTCACGGATTACTTTCAAAAAAATATTAAATTAAACATATTTCAATAAAAATAAAGATCTATGTAAAAGAAGAAAATCACATTCCTTTCTAAATATGTGCCATGTTACACAGTTTTTGTGTATCATTTAACGTCATTGGCGTTAATAACATTATTTTGTCTCGGAATAATATTATTAATTAAATATTTTTTAATTTTAACTGTATAATAAAATATTACTTTTGTTTCCCATATTTTCATTGCCCTAGAGCATTCAAACCGAACTTAAAGACCTTGAACGTATTTTAATTTTGTATAAAATATTTATGACTGCCGGTAATTTGTTTAGTCTAACTAAAATAATGATCTAGTAAATTCGTCATTCTATACTGTACTTCGTCAATCTATAATGTAATGAATGTGAAAGTAATTATATATATGTTTACTAGCTGACTCGGCGAACTTCGTACCGCCTTATTCAAATAAATTAATAAACAAACAAATCGAGAAAACATGGGAAAGGGCTCATAGAATTTGAAAAATATATAGCCTATAACCATCTACGATTAATTCCGCGTCGACTGGTTGTGGTTTCATGATGATCGGTCCAGTAGTTTTCGAGTTTACCTCGGACAATATATATATATAGATATATATAGATAAATAGCCATAAACCATCTAGGAAAAATTTCGCATCGAATGGTGGTAGTTTCATGTCGATACGATCAGTGGTTTAAGCGTGATTGAGCCTCAAACGAACACCATTTTCATTATATATATATATAGAGAAATAGCCATAAACCATCTAGGAAAAATTTCGCATCGAATGGTGGTAGTTTCATGTCGATACGATCAGTGGTTTAAGCGTGATTGAGCCTCAAACGAACACCATTTTCATTATATATATATAGATAGATAGAAATAGCCATAAACCATCTAGGAAAAATTTCGCATCGAATGGTGGTAGTTTCATGTCGATACGATCAGTGGTTTAAGCGTGATTGAGCCTCAAACGAACACCATTTTCATTATATATATATAGATAGATAGAAGATTTGTCCCTCTTTGAAGTTCTTTAATTAATCAACTATCATGGAATTGGATATATTATTATTTTAAATAATGAAGATGAACAACGAATTTTATTTCAGAATATGTCATTATTTAGTCGCGTGGAAAACTAGTCTAATATATAAAACTCTCCGCTCTGTTGGCTTTTGTTTATGTTATTATATAAATTTCGGACGTGCAGACGGTCATAGATTAATATTAAATCCGCAAGAGTCCCATTACTTCGGTAGAGATCCACGTGTTTGTCAAATAGCGTGACCATTTAATGATACAATTTCTCAGAAATACAGTTAACTCTGTAATAAGATGTTAATGGATTGATAAAGTAACATAATTAACTGTTTACATTATAACAACAAAGTTAATTAAAGGGCGCGCATTCTAACTGGACATCGTTCATTGAAGCTTTTGTTACAAAAACGCGCTTCGAACAGTGTGAACTTTCTACCATTGCGCGATTGTAATTATTTTTTCAATACACTAACCATATTGGTTGTTTTAACAGACAAGAAAATTTCTTGGGAAAACTTTGTATCGCCATGCAAGTTAAAAAAAAATATTTAGAAGAAATGATATTCACTTAAGACTTGACTTTTATATTATATATATATATATATATATATATATATATATATATATATATATATAATTTGCACGAGTTCAGCAGAAAGACAGACTGCCTACTAGATGGAAAGCAGTTACCATCGCTTATACCACCTGGCTGTGGGTTCTTTTGTCACGTCTTACGACATGCCGCCCGGCCGCAGGGTATTGTATTCTTTCTCCGTTCCTATACGAATATTATTATGTATTATTATTATGAATAAATAAACAAATAGTTGGATGCTCTGCAATGCTATATTTGAGAAAAAAGGAAAGAATTCAAAAATAGTGAATAGAAGTAGAATAGTAAATAGAATTTAAAATTATTAAAAATAGTGCTTGTTAAGTAACTATTTCTATCTCATCAAGTAAGAGACGTCGATGCTTTAAAAGCATTAATACAAAATTTAATTTACAGTAAAAAGCTATTGAACCCGTATTCTACGTAGTAGCGTATTGATAAAATATCTATTTGTGCGAATATGATTGGCAATCGCTTGTTGGTACAATAATTACAATAAATTAAGTTTATGGAAATTGTTGTGCTTATAGTTTTATAATAATTAGTTAATTATGCACACTAAGCCTGAGTATGGGACTTTAAGTGTGCGTTATTAATTAATTACCACAAACACGTCTTAAAAGCTATAAAAAATATAATATTTCTAAAGATAAACATATTATAATTATGGTTTTTATTCGTAAGTTTTTATGTGTCCTGATAGCTCAGTGCATATCATATACCTTTTATTTTTTTCATCGCCTTCTCTATCATTGGCCAAGGCAGATGTTCTTGTTTTATTTTCTTTTTATATCTTTTATTTTTAATTTCGTCTGAAAAGAATTTTCATATCATATACTCGCGTCATATTCCAATGAGGCTGGTTCGGATTTTGGTAGAAAGATTTAATAAAAATAATGCGAGGTAAAATGAAGCCTGCAGCATATAGCATAGCATTGACAAAGAACATGGGCCATTACTCGCAACAAGACTATCAAGACCAAGGCGTTCGGCATGTACCGGGTTGCACTCTATAAGTAACTAAGGTCGTTTGGTTAATCCCCCAGACAATATTAACGGGATTTGCTCACAGCAGTATATCCTTGACTAATAGGGTAGCATTTCTATTCCACCACAGAAAATTATCTTCATGTAAGACATTAATTACAGGTCACCAAAGAAATAAGTCCGTAAAAATTAATAGACTCGTAATTTTGAAAGCAGCTTCTTTGGTCTAAGTGTCAGCACGTCTTATTTCACTAGAACACCGAGGTACCGGTATCGATTTCCAGCAGGGTAAATTTCTCAAATTGACTTTCTATTATTTCCTTACTTCTGTATGTTTGGAGTTAGCCCCTGAGTGGTTCCTTGTATATTACTCATAATAAAAGCTTGACTTGTTTAATTCGGAAATATTACATTGAGTAGTAGCTGTCATAACAGACAAGTTGGATTTAAAAAAAACCGTATTCCAGCCAATATGTCGGAAATGATTATACCTCGTTATCGTTACAACGGAATTAAATTAGTGTTTATCTTTAATAATGATAAAATTCGTAATACAGCATACCGTTATCCAAATTACGTGCATATTGGAAAACTAATTTGACATTATCCAAGTTTTTTTTGCCAACAAAAACAAAACCGACTTCCCTCTAGAAACAAAAAAAAACAATATTTAACCGAATTCTTTTTACAACATTTGAACTCGGTGCCAAATAAAACACAAAAGAACAAAAAGAAATTTACAATATATATATATATATATATATATATATATATATATATATATATATATATTACTTGACACCGACTACTATTTTTTGGTTTTTAGGGTGAAGTTGGCACACGTATACAAATTTGCTATCTCAATTTTCGGTATATATGCTCTTCAACAAGGGTTGCTCTCAATTTCCTTGCGATTCACAAATCAGATCCTTAAGGGTAACTCTCGAATTCTCTGAGATTCACTGCTCAGATCCTGTCTTGGTGCACATGGGAACACCTCGGGAGTATACATTTACAACTATAAAGAAAACAATTTGTAAATCGGTTTATCATTGATGAAGATATCGTGTTACGAAGAAGTCTGTTAACATTTTTTGTGAATTTCTCCAATTCCTTGGAATCCACTCATCAGATCCTGACATGGTGACAATGTGAACAATTCGGAAGTATAACCTTTTGATTAAAAGAATATTTTTGAAAACAAGTTGACGGAGAAATCGAGTAACGAACATAGACGAATTGAGAACCTCCTCGTTTTTTGAAGTTGGTTAAAAATTGTTTTTTTTTTAATCGCTATTGATCCCCCTCCTTTGTAAGCACACTAAATGATCTTGCGACACTTCTTCACTTAAATTTTTTATGCCGCAGCAAAATACCCAAAATAAAATAAAAAATCTGTTTATATATGTATAAACCGTGACGCAAACATTTTTAAGGCGAAAAATATAAGCACAATTCATATTAAACATTGATTTGAATTAGTTTGATTATGATTGTACTATCTGTAAAAAAGACGGACAGCTGGACAGGGCAATTAGATAATGGTTGCGTTTCTGCTAAAATGTCTACGGTACTCTAAAATGTCTAGGCCTAGAGCGGTAGCCAGCTTACATCCGCCACTTGTAAAATACAAACTAGAATATTATCGAAGAGGTCCTTTCAGAGATTTAAGTATCCCACAAGAATTAATCGCGTTAACTCTGAAATCTAGTGAACAAATAAGCCCAAGCTTAGAACTACCACATTGCAGAAGCCGACTATGGTGACAATAAATAAAAAAACATTTTTTAAGCAATTGAGTTCAAACTTGTTTTTAATTTTTGATATGTTTTCCTTCATTCTTTTTTATGTATCACGTTTAGCTTGAATTAGACTTTAGGACCCTATGCATTTCTTAAGGTTTTGTTTCTGAAAAAAAAATGAAAATTGTGCAAATAATACAACTACAGGAGAGATAAAAAATAATAATTTTATACCAACTAAGGATTTTAAGGCAATGTGAAATTATAAAATTGTTCTATGGTTTCATTTCATAATGCCTTGAGTTCATAGACTGCTATAACTAAAACTCTTGTAAATTGCTAAAAGATGTTGAAAATCTTACAAGTTACATATAAATGTTATAAGAAAATGCTTTTCCTTTTTTTATCATAGTTCGGTAAACATTGCAATGTAACGATTCCAAATAAAATAAAGTAATTCTTGTTTACATTAATATTCCCAAACTGAATAAACAATAAGTGATTCCACGACTTAACACATGTTTGTTATATTTCTGTGTAAACTATAATGAGGAAACCTGTTTAGATGGTGATAATAAAATTCGCTCAACATCCAAATGTTGTTTTAGGAATTGGTAAGCTAACGAATTCGTAGTAGCCTTATTATCTGTCCCTCTTCGTTTAATTCAATAAATATACTAGAATAGAAATCTAAATATGAATAATATAATATGATAACTATCAATATCTAGTTATTATTCTCGTACTTTTTTTTATTTAATCTCGTAGTTTAATATGGTTATGTGTATCGGCCTGTCGTAAGAGGCGACAAACAACCCACAGCCCGGTGGTAGAGCATTTGTTCGACTGGAAGGCTACCACCCCTGGTCTAGAGTATGCCGCCATAACAACCTTGTGTTGTGTTCAGGCATTAGTGACCAGGTTGTAGTCTCCCTTAAGAGAGCAGCAGCGCATTGGTAACACTTTTGGTGTTGCAAATGTCCATAGGCGATGGTAACCGCTTTCCATCAAGTGGGCCGTCTGCCTGTCTGCTGAACTCATGCAGAAAAAAAAAGTTAAAAAACAAACACTATATATAGTTATGAAAACATATACGTAACATATACATACAAGACAAACAATAAACACGGTAGTAGATAGTGCTACAATTTTTGGAATGTTATTACAAGATCCAATAAATACGTCTTGTAAAACTAACTTTTAGTGCTCGTCTTTTGAATAGGAAGAGAGATGTTATTAATAAATGTGAAATTATTTTAAGATTTCTACAAGAATACACATTAAGTATAATTTTATTAGATAGAAAAGAGTCTGTATTGTATGTCTAAAACACAATCTGATGTTGCTATTAAGGAGACAACATCTATTCCTTAATTTTAAATCTATTTAAACCAATATTAGATCTAATTACAAATTTTTGTCCTCATGACGAGTATTCATAATACTTAGATTTATTTTTTTATCAACAGTCCACCAAGACGTCAGGTGACCTGATGGCCGATCTCCATGCGAAGTTGTCGATGCGTCGCCGAGGCATATCGGGTGCCGAGCGAGGTGGCACCGTACTCCACACACTCGCCTCTGTCATACCGGAACCTGGGGAACAGTCATCGCCGCAACGTTCGTCAAGCGAAGATGATTGGGAATGAAGGGACTATAGATGTGAGACGATGTCAATTTCAAAAGCCGTTTAATTAAGAAAACTATTTAAATCTTTACTAACGTCTACACCTGTAATATAAATTATAGTAAGAGACGAACCATCATTTTTAGAAATAGCAAACATTTTTTGTGTTTTAACTGTTGTAGCCTTTTTGGTGGTAACAAAATTCTAACGTGACTTCACAATTCGGTTATAAATGAGAAGGTTTTTACAAGACGAATACATTAGTTTTACTAGCTTTTGTGAGAAAATGAGGGTCTGTCTCGAACGATAATTGAGATTATAGGTTTATTATTTCCCGCAGACTCTAACTTTACTCTGTGTATGTACTATTATAGCCACGATGTTAAATGAAATTTTCGGAATGTAAGGCACGTTTAGCTTTTGTAGTTAGTCCTTAATGATTCCGTACTCGTGCTGGTGTTGTCTCCATTGATATGCATCAAGTTTTTAATATGTCAATGAGTGTCAGTCAATAATAGTACTGGAACTTTCATTGCATCACATAGACTCAATTATGTCAACTTATGAGAAACAACTTTACAAATCTCCTATTTTTAAATTTGTTCTAATTCCGTATTTATGTCATAAAGCTTTCGCTCAAAACGCGAATGACGCAATCAGTTATGAACGCGTAGAAAAATACACCCAGTCCTTGATATGTCCTTTGTTATTAACTATTGCGTGCTTGTTGTGGCACCACTTTGCTATTTAAGTTATGCTTAACACGCAAACTATTACTTTACCACATCTGATATAGGGTGACTGAGAGTTTGAGAAACTTCGCTTTGCTGTTTAATTGATAAATAATTGTAGGTATCTTTATAAGCATAAAGACAGATTCGATGACATAACTAAAGTTGTAAGTATTAGGAAATCTTTAATAATCGTTAAAAAGGCGCTTTGATAAGCAGATATTCTTAGCCAGTCTTACTATGTATATTATTGAGAAAAGTATCCCAACAAACAACGCGTAGGATATCTAAGGGAATTTATTGTTCTGAAGATAAAATATTGAAAAAGGTAGAAATATTTATAAATGTTTGGTATTTAAAAGAATTTCGGAGAACCAAATTAACCAAATTTTAGATAGCAAAGAACTTTCAACTTTGATGTCGTAATCTATCAAACGTTTTGTGCTTAACGAAATAATGAAGCACGGTACAATACTTTCATCTTTTATATCTACATAAAATATGATAATCGGAGACCATTTAGGTTATAGGCGTTGCCTGTCTTCTTTGAGCACTGGTTTACGTGTGTCGTTATCAGCATTTATTAAAAGTTAATCAACAGTACTTTGGAATAAAAGCTTCTCTTTTCGCAAAGGATGTGGCTTAAGTGAGGGCGTTGTTGTTTTTAGCTTTTGCCTCCATTATCCAAAAACCTTTATTGAGCAACCTGCGGCAAATTTCAAATGAAATTAACGTATTATTTTGTTTGTCTCAATTATGAAGAATTTATCTCTAAAGTAGTTGTTGTTGTCCGCGACTTGTCTGTGCTTCTTATTTTATTTTCTGGATGAAAGAAGTACTCAATCATAACGCTGAAATTTATATTTCTTTATTTCTCTCTTGAAGCCTAGATATGAATTTTCACATGAAATGAGGAATCAATTTTTTATACCTAATTTCTTCACCATTGATGAGTGTTATATGAGGCAAAATTAGCCTAATATAGAATATCAAAATCTATCTTCTTGTCGAATTTGGTCAAGGTCTAATCAGCAGTTTATTTGTGAATAGATAACAAACAAAGTTACTTTCGGATTTATATACATGTTATTATGGATAATGTTATGTCCAAACCCTTTAGTATTTTGGTATTGATAGATGCTAAGTAAAGCTAAACAAGGCATTGTCCACAAATTCGCCGGCAACTTAAACGGAGAACGGCGTTTGTTCAGAGAACTTATATAAAGTACCTTTTATTAATCACGTTAAGGAAAACGTTCTTATTAAAATTGTGGGGTCAATTTATTAGGGAAAAGGTATTTTAGCTTAGTGTCTTATTACGTTGTATTTCTTGCTACAATATTATTAAATAGAAATCGCGTATAATGTCGAGATGATTGTATTTACTTTGAAACTCAAAAAATGTATCTTTTTTATTTGTATAATTCTCTTGAAGTTTTTTAATTTCTTTTATTACGAATCTGGCAAACAGGCAGATGACCCACCTAATGGCAAGTGGTTAGTTAACGTCTCGTATAGCCGTTCGCAACACCAGGGGCGAAGCTGACGCCTTGACAGCCTTTAGGATGGAAAAGGGGGGATTAGATGGGATAGAGGGATCAGACTGGGGGAACGATAGAGGGCATGGGATAGACGAATGGTATAGGGGGCCATCGGAACTTTCACTCTTCATATGAAACACGATTGGCTCAAGGCCATAATCCTTACAATACGATATTCTGTGATAACGCGGTATCACACCGATCGAGCCGGATAATTACAGATAAAATAAGGCTCGCTTAACGCTCTAAAATGAGAAAGGCCAGGCCCAGAATGCTAATACATTTAAGGACGAATATTATTATAAGAGATGGCACGAAAATTCGGCTTCTCTCTATATTCGGCGACTGAATTTTATTTATTGCATATACAGATGAAATCAAATCAAATACAAAAGGAAGTCTTTTTTTTTAACATGGGTAATCCGTTTGAGGACCGTAGGCCGCGCGAGAGGGAAAGGTCGCGGCCCGTGTGTGGGATTCGCCAGGTCGGGGTGGCACTAGCACCCCACGTTGAGATGTGGGGAACTATTGCCACACCGCGGTTAGGGATACCCACTAAAACCCCTGTGCGATCACGAGTGTCCTTTGTGCTGTGGGCTCGCTCGCGCATTCACCACCAGCCTGGACGAACGGTGGCCGGCCCCTTGCGGGCTGTCCTCTCCATTTGGTAGCCGGAGATTTGGGTCTCTCCGTCTTCTCTACCTCACCGTGAGGTGAGAGAGGGCGCGCGTCCCTCCTCTCCGGCCTTTATGTGCGGGCGGGTCCGTTTTCCCCGCCAGTCGCGCACGGCCGTAGCCTACGGCGGCTGGAGATCGTCATGGACGACTCTCAGACGCTGCCGCCGACTCTGACGGGAGGGGAGCGTGGTGGATTGCTCCCTCTCCCTCTCCCGCTTCCCCGTCTCCTTCGCGGATATGACGGTCTCGCAGAAGGAGGCGGCTGCGTCCCACGCGTCGGCGCTCCCAACCATAGCCTTCACCACGGCTGGGAGGGACACAAAAGGAAGTCTTGTCCTCGCCGCCAACCCACTCGAACACATAAAAAAAAAACATCCAAATCGTTCTCAAGCTATGCGGCGTATATATATTTCTACGATTCATTTTTATTTATATAGATGTTTATCTGTGTATATTAAAAAAATCTAGCGATAATATTGACATAACCCGCCATTATGGAAATAAAACTTTTAATGCGATTTTTCATCAAATAAATTTAATCTACACCCAGAGAACAAGTTAATGATATTTACCGGGGACTTAAGCCCATCACAGACGTAGCTATAATATATATTAATATATCGAGATATAAATTATAGTATAGCAAGCTACCACACACGGGAGCTATACTATAATATATATTTTGCCCTCACTAGGTCTGCGGTCGTCCTTGCAAGCGCAAAGCTTATTTTCTGTACAGGTGTACAAATTTTGAAATAACACTATAATCAATCTAGGTACCTAAATGAATTCGACAAGAGCACTACTTTTAGATCCGTCCCGTGTCCTCAAAATATATATTAATATACTAAAATATGCCAAAATATACTGAGATATTAATGTCGACATATTTTTGTGATGTCATAGAAATATATATTATAGCTACGCCTGTGACGGGCTTGTTCCTCGTGTACGTCTACTTTTTGCCGCGCTGCGATCAATTTTCCAAACTTCTTAGAAATGAATACATTTTAAATCGATTAGCCGCGGTCATTACAATCTCGCTTCCGAATACATAGACCGAAATTACTGCGCGGTCTAACAATGGCAAAAGAATCTACGGTCAGTAATAATAAATTTGTGTATTTGAGTAGTAGAGATGAAATACTAAAAATATGTATGACAAATATTACCATAGATTTCAATAGTGTCTGAAAGGCGAATGTTTTGACATGTAATACTAAAATATTTTATTCTTCAAAGCCTTATTATCATTAGCATTATTATTATTAGCATTATTCACGTAACAACATAAATATTCTGTCCCATAAAATAGGTAGATTAAATATTTTCTATATAATTTATTTGATTTGATTCAAACTTACAAGTGTTTTCATATAGTAAGATTCGAGAATACAATTATTAATTCAAAATAATTTAGCATTTGTCATGTGCGATATACATATAAGTTTTAGTATTTGAAAAATATAAAACTCATTATATTTGTTACTGACTATACAATAATATTTAATTTTGCCCCTACTCGTAATAACGAGATGAAAAAAATTAGCGTCACGTTTCTATTCACCTTTGCTTAAAAATAAATGACTCGGATTAAAAAATAGAATCCTCTTATATAGCTCTGAATGTATAAACTATACACCTCCTTATTATCCAACTAATATTATAAACGCGGAAGTTTGTAAGAATGTATGGATGTATGTATGTTTGTTACTCTTTCACGCAAAAACTACTGAATGGATTTTGATGAAACTTTACAATAATAATTTATAAAGATATAGTGTGAATTATCCAAAATATGATGATTTTCCATCACCACGCGGGTGAAACTGCGGGCGTAGCTAGTACACCTATATACTTAAGTAGGTGCATGCATCTGACTTCAATGCATGATTAATGGAATTTTCCTATACGAAGCCGTCTTTAGGGATCAAATGTTTTATGATTAATAACAATAACTCACAATTGATTTACTGAGAACGTATTTTATTAATACATATTATTTCTTAGATGTAATTTATAAATACGTATTACTTTGATGGTGCGTCGTGGGTTATTGATATTTCCAGTATGTGTATAGTTGTACTTTAAAAAAGTCAAGGCTTTCGAAGAGAAGCGCTTAGAAGATATGGCTACCAAACGTCAAACTCGCAAAGAGCGACCCAAGCCTTCCTATAGCTATACGTACAACGCCGCTGGCCAACTATATTGTGCGATGTATGGCCGGGAATTTAAAAATAAATTCGGTTTGGCCAGCTACATTAGGGCCCACAGGCGGCCAAATAATGACATTTGAGGGGTCGCCGTTACCGAAATCGGTAAGGAGGACTATATAGTTGTACACACATCATAATTCGGCTGGAAAATAAGAACGAATTTAAAACGTACCACTTTGAAATAATTGTCACGTATTGAAAAAGATTATTTTTTATAGAAATAGCATTTCACGTGAGTTCTTCAAATCTTAAATCTCGTACATAATAAGTACTTTATTTTTGAGAATAAAAATGTACACAACAAACAGTATCTACATACCATGATACTCGACCTTGATTAGACCACATATATAGACATGTAAATCAAACAGAAATTCAGACGAACAGACTTCTGCAAATTGAATTCTCATTCCCAGTACAATTCTTTCTAACCATCAACAATAAAAAGGGAGCAGACTGTCAAATCAACTGAGAGACTTTTATAATCTTACAGAACAGCGCACGCCATAGAATTATGATCTACGAATGTATATATAAGTAAAATAAGTCGAATGGCGCTTTCATTATTGTTTGCAAAGTAATTAAACTTATTTGTACCACGATATAATAGTATTAATTTTTTTTATTGCATGAGTTCAGCAGACACGCAGGCCACCTGATGGAAAGTGCTTTGGACATTTGTAACACCAAAGGTGCTACAAATGCGGTCTTGCTCTCTTAAAGGATACTGGAACCTGGCCACAGAGACATATAATATAATAATCGGCAGACAAACAAACACATTGTACATTCCCAAGCTAAGCAAGTTACGCTTGTGTTATCCCAGACACCCAGACCATAGTAAACGATAGAAAGTTCGTTTCCAAAATTTACCATGCCAGGAATCGAACCCGGAGTCTCTGTGTTCCAGTAAGTTCAGCTGGCTAAGACTTAGCCCGCTCGACCACAGAGGTAGTGTATATTTTATATAGGCAATATTTTAAAATATAGATATACATTTTTATTTTAACTTTTATATATAAAATACTAGAATTGATTTTAACATATGTCCGCTCTACTATTATTATTATTTCATTGACTTTTCATCTAGCTATAAACCGAAATTGGAACAGAGTAAACATCTAAGAAGTCAAAGCGTGATACATTATCCATTTTGTGGGTTAGCGTTATTTTGACCCTACATTCTTATCTAAATTAGCATATGTATATGTTTTTTTAAATCTTTCATTACGGTATTCCAATATTCCCAACCGTGTATTTTCACGTGCATAATTTAAATTTTAGAACATTCGAAGAGAGATTAATGCTTTGTTTAGTGTATTTTGCAAGTTTAAACATTCGCCTCGCAGACGCTTTAATAAAAGTGTAAATGGAGTAGACATAAGACGAATCTCTACGTATAAACAATGTTGAAATCGTAAATTTTACGACGAGCTAACTCAAAATCACTCCACACGTGGCTTATCCCTACTGGCAGCATCTTACAGCATCTGTTATATAAAAAAGTAAGTTTATCGTATGTATTCGAATGACACAAACGCTGTACATTTTGCTCGACTAATTCTATATCATATTTTAAACTTCATCGTTCTCGGATAACTTGTTTTATTTTTATTGCCTTTAGCTTAGTTTTATTAATTAAATCAAATCAATTTATTGTCAAAAAAATACACAGAAATAATGCTTTCATAGGTTCCGCACTAGGAATAGCCTGTATCGCGAACTGTGTGAACACGTGTGACTGATTTAACAATTTATATCTCTAAAATTAATTGAGACATTTTAAAGGTTTCGATAAAAATTCTAATTTTTGCGCATTTCTATATTGAGGATTAATAATACCAACGATTTTTCGTCGTTTTGTATTATTTTATTATTAGAACTTTACACACGTGGTTACGCAACTTTATATTTTACGAGAGATAGAAATCTAGAGAAATTATATTATGTCAATCTTCATAGTAGTTAATTCATGTCCAAAGAAACAACGAATATACGAACATGTATAAATTCGCTTACGGATATAATTGTAATATTATGATACATTGTCTTTTTATTGATTTTAAATCCTGATAAACAAAAAGGTTTTAACCAATACTTATGCCTTAACCAAATTGTGAGTTATTGAATATGGATGTAATTGTAATAGGACTGTTTTGAAGGAGCTTTTTTGTTCGTCATTTGTCGCCGTTCTAAATTGTAAACGTGCGTTCTATTTACAAATCGGAAAGGGCACTCTCGTTCCGGGAGGTTATTACGATAATCGTATTTCTCACTAGTGGCTATCTTGCTTTCGTTTCTCGGAAGGTGCACGGCCACGTTAACCAGTGCTCCCCGCAAACTATTAACCGGTTCCGACAGATTAGCATGAATTATCGATAAAAGAAATGCGTCCTTTGACCATAATATATGGTCAATACGTTATAAGAAAAAATCCAGGCTAAATATAAAAATGGTGCCATTAGAATATTGACCGGTATGTCTTAGGTGAGAGTTATAATGGAGCGCTTCTTGCAGTAGTATAACAACTAATTATTATGGTATAATTATAAATATTCAATACCTATTATAGTGCAATCATTACTATAGTATGTATATGTTTATTATATGTAGATGAAAATGTTTGATATAAATTAAATTAAAAGTATATTAAATAGATATTAGATCATGTGAAATATTAAATGTATGTAGCACAACGTTACGTAAAGGGGTGGTCGCAGACATTGCTAAGTTTATATTTGCTAACAGTGTTCATTGCTAGTACTCAGTAGTATGAAATCTAGGTTGTAAAGAACTTGTGAAGCGCGTGCCTATTTCGAGAAAATCTATTTATAGAGTGCACTGTGAAATGCTTTAGTGCCGTCACTTTGGCTCCTACATTTATGTTCAGTCGATGCCCTTACCCAGTCACATGGAGCAAATACAGTTTGCTTTATTAGTCTGCGATCTTCAAATATATGACTTGACTTTTCGACACGATCACGATTTTTTAGAATTTTCTCGCTTTCTATTAGAGCACTTGTTCCTCATGCTTTTACCAGGGTAAACGTACCTAGTACTGCTATAATATTTGCCTTGACTACTGCTAAACCAAATGTGTGATGCGGAGATGACAATACTTAAAACTGTGTTTGGAATTAAAATTGCTTAATAGGATGTGTCGATAGTGATTGGCAGGGTAAATCGACATGGTGCGGATTTGTTAAAATATATATAATATTATACAACTTTATATAGCTAATTGAACTCTGTGCTATACTTGTGGTGCTTACACAGTTTCTAGGCTTTATCATAAATGAATATGGTACACTAAATCGTAAAACATATGCTTAATAAATAATATCTATACATATCGGAAAAGATATTATGATATGTCAAAGTTTACTCGTTAATATATCGAAGCGTTAGCAATGTTGTATTACTAGATATGAAAAGATAAGTTAAATGTCAATCCTTTGTGTCTAATCGTAAAATCTATTAATATAGTTTTATAGAAAGAAAAATGGAGATGTGACACATTTAAAGATTTTCAAATTCAGTCCGTGATTCATATTGCCTGTATATAAAAACAACATATAATCTCATAGTATACAATTTTACTGAAAGCTATCTTGAAAAAATATCATATATTATCCCCGCAAATTGGTAATGCGCTGGAACCTTGTCAAATTAACATTCATGTGACGTCGTCCGCAACTCGATATGTACGCGTACTCGCCGGCCAGTGATGCTAACAATACTGAGTGTTCGGCTACGGTTACGTCACCAAAATGGCGGCCAGGCGCAATAGCAATTTGCGGGAATAATACACCACATTCGATACTGACATTAGACGGGTCAACCAAATTGAATCAATTTTGTTAAGGCGCTTTAAATAACACATTGAATACGTCATGTTTATGTTTACACGAATCACTTTGATTGCTCTGTTCGAATTGAAAGACAGAAATGAACTGTCTAACATCAGTTTAAGATGGCGACATTATAATTATTCTACGCTGTGATATTTGAAATCTTTTATCTTACGCAACGGCAACATCGATATGTATGCAGCGAATAGAATAACATATATAACAGTCACGTATTGGTGACTAGTGTTAA
Source organism: Dendrolimus pini (assembly GCA_949752895.1). Classification (NCBI taxonomy): domain Eukaryota; kingdom Metazoa; phylum Arthropoda; class Insecta; order Lepidoptera; family Lasiocampidae; genus Dendrolimus; species Dendrolimus pini. The sequence continues at coordinate 18,005,967 of OX457136.1, forward strand.
ATATTATTAATAAACATGAATTATGGATAAAGAAAGTTCAATGTTTCACAAATCAAGGTTATAAAGACTGGTTCGGTGTAAACTGTACATTATTGCCAGACGTAACTAATTAACGTATCCGACGACGTGTGTCGTAAAGAGAATTATGTTTACATTCCGATGGAGCCGACATCGTTAATGTCAAGATGCCATCTGAATTTCTATCAGCGAGCAGATGAAAATCAAACGCTTAATTCAAAGTATAAAATTGTAATAGATAAACTTGATTAAAAGCTAATTGCGGAGGTACTAAGTAAAAGTCCATTACCAGTTTAATGTATTTAAAACCTTTGGGATGGGCTTTTACGGTCCCATAGCGTCGACGGTGTAGGAAATAATAATATTATTTTCTTTGTATACAAATAAACAACCTTATTAAATTACCAATACTAAGGGCCGCTTGCATGACCATCGCCTTTAAATAAAAATAGTTAATCATATTAAAATGTCTAAATATGTTTTACACAAAAAGTATTGCCAGTTCTTTGAACATATTTAGCGGCAGAGTTGGCGTTGTGCAAGACGCTAATTCTATTTAAGGGTGTTAAATACGTTTTGTGTTACTTAAATAAATTTAAGCAACCTTATGCAAGCGGCCCTTAATTAAAGTGCGGTATTTTACTTTAATTTCGAGATACAGTTGAAGTTGGTCTGAAAGCCTTGAACTTTTAAAATGTATGGCTTAATTTGAAATCTTACCTCTTTTTTCATAATAGTTACACGAGGTTTATGGGCTCGTTAAATAGTGTTATTCATAATTGCATTTGATGATTATGAATAAAAAGTTATTTTAAAGGAGTAAACGACCGCAATAATATTAACATTGTATAACTATTACGATTAACATATGTGACTACATAATTTATTACTTGAAGGAAACGTGATTAGACGAAAATACATTCTTAATATGGCGTTTACTAATTTTAAAACGTCGGTACTACATCTTAAAATGTAGCCTGTTAGTAGTAATCTTGTCGTCAATGTTTTGTAGTCTAATATATAAAATTCTCGTGTCGCGGTGTTTGTAGTTAAACTCCTCCGAAACGGCTTGACCGATTCTCATGAAACTTTGTGTGCATATTGGGTAGGTCAGAATCGGACAACATCTATTTTTCATCCCCCTAAATGTTAACGGTAGTCCACACCTAATTATTTTTTAATTTTTTAATGATACAGCATTAAAAAATACATACAACCCTAAATTTTTAACCCTCTACGATAACCCCTATTTTTTCGGGCAGGCCGACGTCTAACGGGACAGCTAGTAATTATATAAAGAGATAATTCACTGCGAATCATATTTTTTGCAACAATTTACACTGGATATTCAAATAATGAAATAAACAAATATCAATGCCAAGGTTAGTTACAATCACGTGTAACATGACTGGCCTGACCCCCGCGTACATCCTTTAATAAAATACGCGGGGAAAACCACATTTATAAAAATTCCTAGAAATTTCATATTCCCCAAAAGATCACAGTTGTTAACTTTTTTTGTTGCTTTTAGGCATCATTTAAGGGTATTATATTCGCGTGTCCAATACGAATGTGACTCGGACACGTGAGACGGTTGCCCAACGGGCGAATTAGGTAAATCTCTGGCGGCGTGTACCTTTTTATTCCGTTTTGGGCACATTTGTATGCTGGTGACGGGCCACGTGCTCGCGACAGTTAAGTTCCGACAAATAGCTGTACGCTGAACGCTAGGATTAAACTCGAATAATCCCATCAGTACTTGTACTAGCTGCGATGATGATTATACTAATGTTGTAGGTTTACAAGTGTCGAACCAACTTAAATTTAATTCAACCAGCACTATAATGATACGAATTGTAAATGATTGTAACTCGTCTACTGTTTTGGCTTTTTAGAGAAAATTGATAAATAGATTTTTAACAACGAAATGTACTGTATTAATCGGCATGTAAATATTATATTGTTGTTCAGTATATTAGAAGACAATTAAGTAATTTAGTAAAAAAATATGAATGGAAAAATATATATGCATTAGAATATTTTTATTAGAAGAGTATATATACCATAAGTAATCGATTAATAATTTTAACCAAAGTCAGAAAAAGCGAGCCAAGCATGAGCTAAGATAAATGTTGATTGCATAGCATGGAAAATCCAGAGCCAGTGTCGTTACTGTCTAATTTGACTCGCACACGATTCACAGTTTAACAGTTGTCATTTTACACGGTTGTAATGTTTATTTAGCTGGTATGAAAGCGTCGAAAAGCAGCCACAAGTGCAGGCGTTGGTCCGTTCGTGCGGGCTGTATTCACGGTTAATATGAACCTATCAAAACTGCTTACCGTAAAACGAATCGAATGCCTTTTCAATGTTATTGACTACCTCCAGATCATTTATTTAGTTGGTTGTATCAAAAAAAGTAATTTTGCTATTTGACAATGTTTAACTTCGTTGCAAAGCTGTTTGAGTTTATAAAATGTTAAAAATATAAATTAAAATATCTTGAATGTACCCTCATGTTAGTACTGTGAACACAGAAATTAATGTATAATTATAAAAAATTAACGGTTACCCAAATAACCGTGCGTTGAAAAATAGTGTTGTTATGAGTACCTGTCGTATGACATTAATCTTGGAATTTTCGCTATTATTTCAAAACTTAAGATGTGTGCTATGGTCGTCTAGAACAAAAGTACATAAAGTGGTGTGTTTAACAAATCACATCTTTGACTTGGGTTCTTTGTTCTTTATGCATGTTAAAATATAATTATTAGCGCGAGACACTCATCGTAGTCGATATTTTCGTCTTCTGTCTTGAATCGAGCACCGCGTAAAGGACGTAACGTAACGTATCGAGATGGGTAAATATGCGAACACATTTTTTTTCTTGAGAAACTTCTTTCGGATCTACGTCATTGCCGCTGTTACATATAGTTATATTAAATTATAGCTCTATGAAAATGTATTACTATGTTATTAAACTTATGGAGATTATCTTTAAGGATTCACTGTAGATAACATTCGTAGATACTTTAAGACTAATGATCTACTTTACACTCACCAATGACTAAACATTGATTGTGAAATAACAATTTAAAAAAACTTCATGTTAAATTTTTTCTAATCTCCATCCCATTTGTAACAAACAATACTTAACTCACTGGTTACGCCTGGTTTCCTGTCACAATCACTAATAAAACTGGTGTTTGAAGATTTTTTTCAAAAACATGTGAGAATTCTCGTGATTTAAATTATTAGCTTGATATAAATGGAAATTAATGAGATTTCAGGTTGTCAGTGAGCGTGAGGGAAGTTCATTTCTTTGTATGCAATCGTGCCTAGTCCATAACCTTAAATAGAAAGACTGCAGTCTGTTTTTGTGCTGACGTATTATCAGGCTGAACGCTGACCCAGTTTAATTAGCTAAGTAAAAGCCGATTCTTGCCTGTAATCAATACGTCAGAGCAACCTTAACGCTTAACAGTCTGTTTTTATATCCTGTTTGTCCTGTTTAATGCCATTGTTTGTACGGATTTTATGACAAATTTCTTGGAATAGTAAGTAAAGGACCGGATATACAGGACATAGAAATCAGGCTATTAACAGTGCTATTACACAGAAAAATCAGCAACAATCTTCAGAAGTATTGTTACTTAAAACACAGTTTTGATTGCAATTTTCAACGAGAGTGGTGTGTGTTTTAGCCGCAGAACATACTCGCCTCTTTCCTATTCTTCTTGCATTCTCAAATGATCTATTTTCATTGACTTACCTTTAAAAATTCTTATCGTCAATAAATGAAATATCAATGTCACATCGTTGCTATGTGTAATGAGAATGCTATCGTTTTCGTAGAGTTGGATGTCGTGTCTATGAAAACGATACTTAGCTTTGCTATAATCATATGCGAGGTCGTGGACTTCACACAAGTCGATTTCCCGTAGCCTACCTTTAAGAAAACAACCGAAAGCGGCATGAATTTATAGGCGCTTATGTTTTTTATTCGTGCATATATTATTACTGTATTACTATCTCTTACGCTCGGCGGCTATCTACACATATCGGATGAAATAGCAACTCATAACCCGATCGGGCACCGGCTTTTGTTTCAAAATATGCGGTAAGTTTGCAAAATTAAAAATACAATTTGTAATGAGAACATACCTAGCAAGATGACGTTTTTTCAACGGTGTAGTCGGTACTTGCATCATACGGTATATTTTTCAACCAGCTTACCCTGATGGATGGCCGGATGGCCGCCCCGCGCCACTGTTACAATTATGACCGGATCATTTGAATTCATTACTACACTTTTAACTCTCACCGCTCAAGGAAAATGCATTTGCGTTTTGTGCTAAACTAATTTAGTTTACCGTAAATTGTCGTGGTGATATGAATTTTAACTAAATTTTCAAACTTAATGTTAATACAATACTATCCGCCCATATATACGCATTCTAAGAACGGCCGAACTATAGATACATTTATATTAAATACTTCAAGCTGACATCCTGTGTAATAACACCTTAACGTTTTTACCTCTATGATTTTCCTATAGTTGCGTAGGTAATAAATAAGGTCCAAAAATTGCTTTTAATTGCACATATCTACGTAAAAATGAAAGGTCGCCAAAATAATGGCGAATTGGTACAGTTACTTTCGAGATTATAACATAGAACACGAGCGAATTGTGTGAATTTGGATGTTGATTGATTTTAGGACTTGATAAGTGGTATTGTTTTAGTATGAGACATTTCAAACTACTTTTAATTTTTTGTGGAAGTCCAATAATTCAGTGAAGTTTGAATTGTTGTTAAGTCTTCATATTTCTCCTTAAACCTTTGAACAAAATCAATTCCACGAACAAACATACATCACACAACTTATATCTATATATGTAGAAGTCAACGTGTGATGTGTGTATTTTATTGCGTTCACAGAAACAATACCACTTTGTCAAGCACGTCAAATTTATGAACCAACCAATTCCACAATTGATCTATTTCATACATATTTATAATTTACATGTCGCAGCTGACCACTGTTAGGTGCTTTAAATAATAACATTGTTTCTAGCTTTTTATTTTAGAATTTTCGCCATTTTTGTAGATAATTTATTAAGCTAGGTGTTAATTAATACTCTGGCAGGGTGGAACAGAGATATTTGTAAACAATAAATTATAATCCACAACCCACAGCCGGGTGGTAGGGTATCTGGTCTAAAGCATGTCGCCATAACAACCTTGAATTGTGTTCCGGCATTAGTGACCAGGTTTCAGTCTTCCTTAAGAGAGCACCAGCGCATTTGTAGCACCTTTGGAGTTGCAAATGTCCATAGCCGATGGCAACCGCTTTCCATCAACTGGGCCGTCTGCCTGTCTGCTGAACACCTGCAATAAAAAAAAATCAAAATCAAGCAGCTGTAGACAAAAAGGTTACAAACAAAAAAAAACAAATTTAATACAATTTATGCAAGTTAACCCAGTACAAAAGTTTCTGGACATAATAAAGCCGTGAAACCCCAGAGCTAGGTCGCCCGTTGTTTCTTTTGAAATAAACTTTGAATTGAAACAATTTCTAAGTTGTTCAACTTTAAACTTTGTTTGCACCCTGCCAAAGTAACTCGCTCTAAGCGTCAAATGGAATCTGAGTAGCTAATAAGGCTTTTGTAATCGCCTATATTAAATTAAAATTATGTTGATATTATATTGAATTTGTTAACAATAAATTCTATGTATATAACTAGCGTTATTAAGACTTAATTTTTAATTAATTGTATATAAAATTTGTTGGTAAGCACGTAACTACTATTAATTTTAGTTATACTTGCCTTTGTTATATTAAGTTTTTGACTGATTGATTTATTATGATCTACAACACTATGTTATAGCGATTTTTACACTCCATGCATTTTGTTCAAGTCAATGCAAGTTTCTAACTCTATTGTAATAGGTACAACAAACAATAGTCAAATAATGTTATAAGTGGGGTTAGTATATAGAAATTTGTTTAAGAGTATAACGGTATATGTAAGTCATTAATTTATTTTATAAATGAACTGTGGCATTCGATGTTTTGTATAATAAATGAAATATGTTTAAACTTTAACACTAATTCATCTGATAGTGTTAGTGGTGGAATAAATATAATGCCGGTTTTATTGTAAATTCAATGTAGCAATCCTACGCCCCATAATATACATATGTTTATGTATGATTTAATTTTAAATGTTACGATGTATGTATGGTATATCATTCATTAATTATAATGGAATTTAAATATCGAAATGGATTTGTTTCATTTTATTCCCTCGCCCAAGGTGGTTGGCTTCGCTGAAAATAATTATGTTGTATGACTGTGGAGACCAAATTTGTCTTGTGTGTTTTGTTTGTGAGCGAATAATGTCCGCAATTGAGGAGGTCAGCGACTCCTTTTTACACATTCTGATTATTTATAACGGCCGACGAAGGCACCTCACTGGAGAGCTACGTGTTTCGGGTTTTACACAACATTGCCCCTGAATAACACCAGTCAAGATTTCCTGGTATCACAGCGACGAGTATTTCGGAATCGGAAATAAGGATTCTCGGAAATCGCTGGCCTCAGCGGTCGAGGTGCGCGCGCGCCTGGCGAACAACTTGCTCCCAAACCGCGTGCATGTGTAGGTGTGAAATCACGAGCTACTTTCCAGCTCCAACCAAAGAGTACTTTTATATGCTCCAACGCTTATTATATATGTGATGTAAATATACTAGTAGGTATTATATAAAAAAGAAATGCAACATATATACAGATTTATCTAGCAATTTAAATTGTACTCCGTCCGAATTATGTACAAGTGAAATATCGAATTGTTGATATATTTTTTGGTGGGTTACCGTAGATTTGAATTCTTACAAAATTAATTATCGCCAGAGAATGGCAGGTATTTTATTCTACCCCAGAGTTCCCCAAACTTTTTTGTGTCGTAGACCCCTTGCCATGTTTTTCCGTGTTGGGTAGACCCCCTACTTACCTGATATTGATTTCCTGTAAATTCTAACTGTAGTGAAGTTAGTGTTAAAAACTTAAAGTAAAAACACATGTTAATTTTTACATTTATTAATTGAATTTAAATTAAAACTACTCAAAATAAAATTTTGTATCTGTTATGTAAAATATACGTAACATTAAATAAACATAAAATAAATTATAAATATAATAACATAAGCAATAAGTCAATATTTTTAGTGAGAAATATGAACCTGATGCTTTAATAATAAATTATCAACATTTGGCGTCAATTTTGATCTCCTCGGCTAATGATGTCCAGTATGTTTCTTTTTTTCGTTAGGAGATTGGTAACATCGCTGAACCCCCTTTCCACTAGGTATGACGATGGAAAGGAAATTAAAAATTTCCTCGCTATATTCCATAATACGGGATAAGTAACGGGTATGTTGTTTTGCAGCCGGAATTGCTGATATCCATTTTTAAACTGAACCTTAAGTTCTTCGTTTGTACTTAGTTCAGTCAGTTCCTCTTGTATGATGACATTCGTTTCTTCTATGTCACCATATGGATTAATTATGCATGGTGGTATTACCATAGTCAAAATATCCTCAAACCTAGATTCAAAATCTGAATAGAGGGTATTTAAATGTTGAACGTAAGTTGAAACGTCGTCTTCCTGGCAGCTTGTCTGTGACAAATTGGGGAACTGAGAAAATTCGCAAGCCGCAGGACTGGCGAGGCAGTCGTTCATATTCGCGCCCGCGCGAATAAGTTTCGTTTCAGAATTAGTTTTCATGATGTATGTCCTATGTAACGATGATCTTATAATAAATAATGTTAACCACATTACACATATATAATATTTTTTTTACTTCATAGGTACTTTTATAAATAATGTATTTGTTTTGATATTATAAGATAGTATGATGGAAGTAAATAGGTACTACTTTTTTCGCTGACATAGACCCCTTGCAGGTTGTCATAGACCCCTAGGGGTCGATATAGACCACTTTGGGAATCACTGTTCTACCCTATTCTTGTTGGCAGTGACACCTTTGTAAAAAATGTCTAATCTGACAGTGTTGTTTTGACATTGACATTTCTTTACACATGTAAACATAAGTAGTATCCATAGTATAGTTTCTGATGTAAACAAATACAAATTTAGTAAATTTTTCATTACTTATACAAAATAAAATGAAAATATAGTATTTATTTATTTTCAGGGACTGAGGGTACATTTATTAATACAATTAAAGTTTGTCAGTCATTATTAGCATAAGTTATATCTTTGACTCCAGAGAGTTCTCCACAGAGATGGCTGCTGCTTTCCAACAACAGATATTTGCGTTGGATGCTCGTTTTAATGCATATCGAGCTCCAAACAATCCAAATTTCAGTAAGCGAACAAGTATAAACATTACGTATTGAACTTTAAACAAACACATAGTTTGTGGTTAAATGTATAAAGATGTTTAAATTTTCTTTATAGAAACTCTTTACATTCGTCGTCGGAGTCAACTCTTGAGAGAAAACGCGAAGTTCAAGGTATTTGATATTTTATGCCAATTAATCTACGTGTACGTGTACGTAGGTACAACATACATAATTATTTTATATTAGAGTTTTCCTCGCGTAAAAAGCCTGGATAGTAGCTCTATGTTACATACATAAAATTTAATTAGAGATTTTATATAAACATCTTCAATACTCTAGTTTCTTTTTTCTGTTCAATTCACTACAATTACAAAGAAACAAAGTCAATATCGTGTAGAAAACTGCACAGCAAAACAAAAGTCACAGCCAACCTGATTTGAAGTACCTAATATATAATGACAAGTGGGAAACAGAACAACTTATTTGTTATTGGATTACAGAATTGATTGTCTAAAGAAAAATATCCTGTCTATATTGAGATTCCAGCATCATCTTTTATTACTAAGATGCAACCAGAACATATTTATGTGCATTGTACAAACTTGAACCATTGACACATTTATTATAATATAGATTCCGAAGCTAAGCAAGGTATGCCTGTGTTAAGGATATAGTGAACAAATCTAAGGCCAATCCTGACTACACCCTATCTCACTAATTAAATATTACTCTATCTGCAAATGACTATAAACAATATTTTAATGATAAATAGCTTTCATACAAACTATAATCACTTATAAAATTTGGCAATGATTTACAGGATATAGAAACAATAAAGAAGTATTTAAATGTTCGAAGTCAGTTATTGCAGAGAAGATATGGAGTGCAGGATAATATTTCTATTAGTTCCAGCTCTTCAAGGGCTAGATCTAGCAGTAAGGTAATCGTTAACCATAAATCATTCCTCAAGTTTACTAGTTGTGGAAGATTAGTGTCTAACTCAAATGATTTGTATTTGGATCCTTGTGTATATTTGACTAATTCATAAACAAAAAGTATATATTTATTCCAGAGACTATGACTGACACATTTAGTGGAATTTGTTTTAGGTTTTTATATTTCAATATAGCTCCACCACCTAATGACTGCTATTAAACATTACAGGCAAGCATTCTTGCGGATGAGTCTCCATCAAGCAACAATTCCAAGAAAAAGAATGATCTAACAATCTCAGAGAACTATGCCTTTACTGGTGTGCATCATATATTTGATCAGGTTCGTAGCTTATGTATTACAATATATATTACTAGTGGCCTTCACCAATTTTGTCTGTATTTGTGATGAAAATTCACAATATTGACACAACCATCAATGATGTCTTAGGGCGGTACACCTGGTGATGACACACTTTATTCTCCATGCCCCAAGATGGGCCTCCACTGAGAACCTCTGGTCAAAATTTGTGGAGTTTCTAATTGATGTTTATCATTAGATTATTAGGTGTTTAATAAAAAGATTGATAGATTGTGTGAAGAATGACATGATGCATTGACAAAGGACTTGTGCCAGGGGAGGAAGTATGGAAGAAAAGTACATACTGTGGCAACCTCAAATGATTGGAAGGTGAAAGAAAAGACTTGTCGTAACACTTTGGAAGATATAAACAATATCTCGTTATGGGACTCCTTTTATTTGTTATGAACAGATCTGAACTTTTTAATATGGGTTTGAGTTTTTTTTATAACCAACAAAATTCACTTTATATCTCATATAATAATAAAAGTGTCTCATATCTAAATCACACCCAATATCTCTATACATAATAGTCTGTGTTATTTTTATAAATATAATTCTAAAGTTATTTCTTTGTCACTGAACAAAAACCCCTAAATCAATCTTGGTGAAATTTGTTGTGTTTATTCGAAGTGGTTTAGACTTACAATTAAACCCTGTAGGTCACTCAAATTAAATATAATATAGCTAAAAAGAAATAGATGTAAAAAAGTACAATTAGTTTAAATAGCAAGAGCGGCAGGTATACATGACCACTGTCAAATATTCGTTTTTATTTTATTTGGAATCTCAATACCACAGTGTAGTAGTAATAGTAATACAATTTGCCACAACAGCAAGCCAAAGGTTAACATTATCGAAATTGTTCATGATCTTTATATATAAAATTTCTTTTTAATTTCTCATATTCTGAAAGTATGTTGGAGTTGCCTGTTTGCAGGGACGAAAACAATACTTTTCTGTCTGGGAAAAGATTTTCCCTGCTGTCAAAAATTTAAAACTATGTGGACAATACTGCGAATCCAGGCATCACATTTACAGCTTTTTTTACAGCTACTGTTAAATCGCAGCAGAAATTGTAATAAAAATTACAAAAATGTTGAAACATCATTTTATACTTTTAAATTACTTTTCACTTAGTTATTATTTAATTTACATTAATTTGAGCTAAATATTTACTATCATCAGTGACAAACCAAAGAACACAGCCTGGTAGAATGCCACAGAAAAAGAAATTTTAAAATATATGTGATATATTAAATAAGTTTATCAGATGTCGATGTGGATTTAATGCCTGATTTCATCAGAGAAGTAGATGTTTGTTTAACTAATCAGTTTTATTTATTTCTCATATTCTAAATGAAAAGTAGAGTGTTAACCTCTGGTGAGAGACCTATTTAGGCACTCGGAACTATTAGAGCCCCTGACCCCGTGCGCTAAACCAGCTCATGCTTAAATAGGTCCCTTTCACCTCTGATGTAATAATCTACTGTTATTCGTGTGTATGTGACTGGATTCCTTATGTGAAGTTTTCTTTGTGTTTGAGTGGGTCCGGGGATGATTTGAACTTACAATTAGACTCGGTAGGTGGCGCTGTAATCGAAATTACTATTATTAGAATAATAGATAGATAGATAACACTTTATTGTACACCAATACAAACATGAACTTAAAGACTAAAATTATATCTACTTATATGTATGTATAATATATATATATATATATATATATGAAGAAATTTAAATAATGTTATTTATAAAAATTTGTGTAGTAGTTTATGTAGTAGTACTATTCATTTTGTTGTAGTAATATACACTATTAAATATAAAATGTTTACTTTACAAAGGAGTTCAGAAAATAGTTATTTTGACCTATTAACTGTTAGAAATTTTCACTGAACTACAATTTAGCCAAATATTACTGTATTTTCATGGTTCCTAACTGTTTCTTCTACTTTCAAGATATGCCCAGAATCGAAGAGTTTTTGGCTTTTTCACATACTAATCTGGCCACACTGACGTTCATTATCAATCGGCCGAAACCCATGTTATATAATTTTAATCATAATAAATCGTTTTAAATATAATGTAGACATTGAGGGCAACACGACGACAGATATAAAAAGTCTTTTTTAAAACCGCACTTTGGCTCTCGTGTCGATTTGTGCTGCCACCTGTAGTCGGTGCACATTCCCTATAGTATTTTTTAGAGTGTTTTATGGTTTGGCGACTGGGCCTTATGAACCATCCATCATTTTTAAACATTTGAATCAATAAAATAAATAATTGTATCCATGTAGTTTATAACACACTGAACAAGTGAGTGTTCTTAAATGATTCATAGCACACTGAACAAGTGAGTGTTGTTAAATTCGCGAACAACGACCGCTCGAAGCTGTGCTGCGCGTCCAACGATGGGACTGTGTCGATATGCGACGTGACGGCCACGCCGCCCAGGGTCAGCGTGGTGCTCGATGGACATACGAAAGCCGTCACAGGTATGCCATGATCATAATGACTCTGCTCTTGCCATTATGACACCTGTGATTGACTACGTTTCAACGGTTTTCAGTGCGGTATTTTGTTTGATTATTTCGATGTTTCGGCTACTTTTCAGTAGCTGTGATTAAGGAAGGCAAAGATATCAAGTGTCAATGACTAATGTTTAATTAAGTAAGGTAGAGGTAAGGTATACCATCTAAGGTGAAAAAGTATCCAGCAGTATGCTGAAAGTACAGTTTCAAATACTCACCGCAACAGCGGTGACATAAAAAAAGTATGATATGAATTTAAAACATTTGTTGTTGTTGTTGTGTTGTTGTTCGTGTCTACCCCGCAAGGGACCTGGCGTAAAGTTATGTATGTATGTATGTATTAAAAATTGTTGAAGTGTCTTAAAATTAATAAAATGCCAATATAGAAAACCTAAAATAACTACGTAGTTTAAAATAATTGAGTAAATATGTGAGGAAACGTGTAGTGTGATTTGATTATTGTTAATTTTCAATAAAAACAAAATGGAAATCTTTCAGTCATTGTCCTAAATTTATCCTATGCTACTGTAGTGCCGCCTTTATTATACGCGTTTTGATAAACACTTTTTCAACACAGAGATGGTACTCCTTACCTTCTATCCTCTATAGTAATGTTTAAGTTATTATATAGCCTACCCCCAATTAGTTCATTTAGATTATATATTTTTTGTCTATGGTGATTATATTATAGACTCACTATGGGAGCATAACCTTAATTTAATTAACCACCCAATGGAATCTAAACCATCTCGAGGCCACATAAAATGTCATCAGAATCGTAGAACCTGATTCCAGCGCCAAGCATTTTGTTCAGATTGAGGTGTTACACTATTGAAGTTTTAGTAGGGATCCCTAATTTTTATCTAGTCTTTATTAATCAGGGGTAATGTAGCATTCGAATAATGAAAGAATTTCTGAAATCGGTCCAGTAGTTTTTGAGTTTATTCGTAACAAATTATTATTAGTATAGATAAACGATACATGTGAGCGAAACACTTGCAGGTTGTGATTGGTCGGCGTCAAACGAATTGCTAGTGACGTGTGGTTTGGACGGTGCGCTGTGTTTGTGGGATGTGGTCGCGAAGCGGCGTTTGCGGGCCGTAACCGACCAGCTTGGTGCGCCGTTACTATGCTGCGTATTCCAGCCAGCTAATAACAATATGGTTATTGTATCCTTGACTTTAGTAACGAGCTGTGTTAGACCCCGTACAGGATCCGACGTCTTTTATCTGTACAGGAAAAGAAAGAATATTAATTCCTGCAACTGGACTGGAAACAGACGACAAAACTACCCATTCTGATCTAGAGTATACCGCCATAACAACCTTGAGTTGTGTTCTGGCATCAGTGGTTGAGGTTCAGTCCCCATTTCGAGGCCAGCATAACATTTGGTGTTGAAAGTTGTAACGGTCCCGTTTGATCAATTATTCATGTTAAATTTTTTGCTTGAAACTAGTAATTTTATCGTTATTTCGAGCCTTATAGCGACATCTGTTATTTGGCGATAATGTTTTTAGTAATAGTGCAATCGTCATTAATTTGATTGAACCAGTATATTGGTATCTTGACAATAAGAATATAGTTTGGTTTAGACGTGTTTGGATAGATGGCGTTGGTTCGCTTTGGAATAATATTTTTGTATGTCTGTCTATAGCCAGTCCTTTTTTTGAAACACTGGTTGAATATTAAAAGTAAATTCTGTTAGATTTTTGTGCGTAGAATTTGGATATTTTTGAATTGAGAACAATCCGAGGCTTGTTGGAAAGGGCTGCTGAGGAAGCGAGACGGTCGGGTCGACGTCGTTAACGTGTCCGCTTTGGTCAGCGGAAGTCCGTGAAAATAAAAGAATTTTAATAAATTCTAGTGTGTTAAGATAGAAGAGTTGGAGATGAGAAGCTTGGATGCAGTGATTTAAAATGATTTATTGCCCGCTCGCGTAAAAATATATTAAACCGAAAATAATGATTTAAAGGTCTAAAGGTTTCCTCTAAAGAGTGCTAGCCTTCAGAGTTTGAAACCTCGCGTGTGCAGTGTCGTGAAGTGATAAATGTGAGTGTAGTGTGAAATTATTGAAGATGGTGTTGGGAGCTGAGATTTGAATTCCCGCGCTTGAGGCGGCGTGTTTCGTCGGCAGTCCTGTTTGTTCCTGTTGTCTTCGAAAGCTAAGTGGAATTTACTTTAATTAACTTGCAATGTACATTTTAGTAATTTATAAAAATTACTAAGAAATTATTTACGAAATTTTAAAACAATTCATAAACTTTTTCTCTAAGGCAAATATTTCAATTCTGTGGAAGCCGCCATGTTGGTTGATTCTTAATTGTCAGTCTGAAGTGTGGTTATATTTAAAAATTGTTAAAGATGTTTTGATGTATTATATTGCAAGTTAATACTATTAATATATGGATGGCTTTCTATTTTTATGATAATAAACATTTAACACAGGTATGTGAAATATTGAAACTTATAATCACAAGGTTCCCAGACCTTGGTAGGTTACTTTGCTCGTTGGATTGATACTACAATATGGCTTTCAATGTTTAGGATATTAAACATTTAACATAAGTATGTGAAATGTTGAGACTTATAATCACAAGGTTCCCAGATCTTGGTAGGTTACTTTACCTGTTGGATTGATGCTATAATATGGCCTTGAATATGATTAGATCTTTGCTATGCGAATGTGTATTTTAATACTTTTATTTCAGCTAATAAATCTCTTTCTTTCAGATGGTTAGTTGGATTTTGTCTTTGTGTGTCTGTTCTTTAATATTCTTATTTAATTTTTGCTTGCAAATATTAACTTGAAAACCATCCATAGGTTAATTTATTTTCTATCTGTATAAATTTTGTGTTGTTCTTATAATAATTGATACAGCCGTTTTCTAGTGTGAACTAATAACTTATTAATATTTAACCAAAATCTTTATTTTCGAATAAGTACTTATACCTCAGAGCTGAGAGTTCTAAAACCATTTAAACTAATCTAAACCTATACATAAATCTATGAATAAAGACATTATATCATTATAAATTAACTACTAGAACTTGATAGTGAAATACATGAAGAATTATAACCTTAGCGGAGATAAAAAAATAGTTTTCTTTTACACGAATCAATCCTTCTAGGATTGTAAAAATAGTATTAAATGTTCAATATTTATGTGTATGTATATATATATATATTTATCTGGATATTTATATGTTAACATGTCTGTTTGTTTGAAAGGTAAATAGTTTGAGATTAGACTGTTTACATAGGATGAGCTTTATAAGAACTCTATTCAATTATTTGTCTTATGTATTCATATAAATTTTACACATAGTAAGAAATAACTTATATACACACACTTCTAATCAAATGTGAGGTGACAGAGGTGTAAGAATTCCAATTTCAATCAATGAATTTTAGAACAACTGTTTAAGTATTTACATATATTTATGTATGTATTTGATAATTATTGTTTTCTTATTAATGTATTTCAACGTTGTCTAATTACATAAAAGATATTAGACTTGTTAGGTGGTTGTTACCTTTTATTAAAGATTTTAAACTTATAAACATTTAATTTAATTAACTGAATTTCATAATTTATTTTGAACTTTTAATAGTCCAATGGACTTTGCTGAGTTGATTTAATGCAACTTGTTTTCTATTTTTGATTACTTTATTATACTTTCTTCATTGATATTCATAACAGATCTTCATGTTATATCTTGAATGTATATAAAGGTTTTTAGTGAGTTTTGAACAATTAAGGATTTCATCAGACACTCTTTTAACTAAGATGTGGTTTAAAGGACTGATTAAATAATATTCACTTAATAAAATTTCTGAATTTCAACTGTGACTGACGCGCTATATTTTAAAAAAATTGAATTTCTAATTTTTTGTGGATAACATGTCAGTTTAACTGGAGTTATTATTTTACCAATGCAACTTATAGGGTCTATTCATTGGGGTTTCAATTTGTTTATGATCGTTTAAATATTATATATTAAATTTATTAATACAAGTTTATTTGTAGCGGAAGTGGATTATGATTTCATTATAATTTTCTATTAAAGCCATTATTTGTAGGTTTAGTGTAGAAGCTTGTGGGACCTTAAGGAGCAGTTGTATTTCAGGAGCTGGAACAATAAACTTTATTTCTTTTAGGGTGAATTATGGATTCTTTTGTCAAATCTTATAAATGGAGACTTAAGGGAACTGTAAGCTGAATAATTGAATTCTAGGGTGGTTTGCTGCAACACTTTAGTGATTTTATGAGTAGAAAGGGGGTGTGTTTGTTTAAGTCTGTTCGATATCTAACTAGATTGATAATTATTTGAGTTTCAGCTGGAGTCTGGAGTATATTAGTTCATATTTGAAGTTTGCTTTTGGGGTTATACTATATCTTTTATTTAAGTATTTATGTATTTATCCTATGGAATTACATGATAACATTACACTATACAACAATCATGCACTCTATATGGGAGGGCTAATTGACTTTAGAAAAATTAAAGTTTATTTAATTTTATAGGTTTTTAATATTTTAAATACTTTCTTGTTGAGAGAGTCTACTTTGGCACTTGGCTTTGTTTGGTGCAAAAGAGTTGTTGATTACAATTTAATTTTTTATTAGAGGTTTCTTTTGATTAGTTATATTTTCTTAAACTAGCAGTTCTACTGTTATCAAGTGTGTATAAAATAGACATTTAAATATGATTACAAAATGAAGTGACGAGATGTTGTTGATTACAATTTAAATTTTATTAAAGGTTTCTGTTGATTAATTACACTTTCTTAAACAAACAGCTCTACTGTTACCAAATGTGTATAAAATAGGCATTTAAATATTATTACAAAATGAAGTGATGAGGGTGAAAGCACATATTGAAGGTTTCTATGAAGATTCAGATTAGGACCGGGTTTTATGAGCTCTGCAACCTTGGACTAATGGATTCACGACCCATTCGTTTATTGTGGCAACGTTCCCTTGGATAATTTCGTCAATTATCAAGGATTATCGCGCGTACAGCTTTTAAGCAAATTTAGTTTGTTTTTATAATATGTGTATTCACTAGACTAAAAATGGTTTCACATATTAAGATTAACTGAATTGGTAACTGAAGGTCTGGAGCCAGTTAAGCCGCGGATCAGCCTAGAGGCGCGTGGGCACTTGCTTTTAGGGATAAGCTACCGTGTTGTAGGAGGATCAATCGTATCAAAATTTGTTTTCTTTTACGATATGTGACTTCATGAGAGTCTTAGATGTAGTTAGGCCAAGTGGACTTGACTGAATTAGAAAGGATGATTAAAGATATCTACATTTGAGCATTGTTACCAATGAAGACATCTTTGATGCAGAGTATCACCATTTTATGTTAAATATAACTCTAAACTTTACTTTTACGGTGCTATGCTCTCATCTTCTGGGTGCTAGGGTCATTAGACGGATGTAAGGATTTGCCAAATTCACTTTAACTTTCAATTTCATTTTAACCTTCACGGCGAACCTGAAACCTGTCTTTGACAAGGGAATCTCAATAAAAAACTTACTTTTACGGGGCTATACTCTCATCTCTTGGGCGCTAGGGTCGTTAGACAGATGTAAGATTTCGCTAATTTACTTTAATTTAAACTTCATTTTAACCTTCACGGCGAACCTGAAACCTGTCTTCGACAAGGGAATCTATTATATGAGTGAAGTTGTCTCTCGCCAAACTTTAATTTAAAATTTACTTATAATTCATAGAGAGACATTCTGAAACTCTTACTCTGACAATTTAGGGATGGGAATTTTATGAGATGTAGAGAGTATCACTATTTAAACTTCAATTAACTCTTATTACTGCATCAGGGGAGGTCTTTGAGGTGACGTTCCTCATAATGACAATTTTATATGATATTTTGGAAAGGTGACTTTAAGATGAAATGTTCACTTAAGTCTTTTGGCTTTTCCAACTCATTTTACACACAAGGCACTCCAAATGAGTTTCTTTTAAATGGATAGATCGTACTGCTGTGAGTTTCTTGTCGGCTCTTCTCACCAGCAATAGTACGTTGTGAACCGACGCTAGTTTTAGATAATGTTTATAATTGATTCAATAAGTATTAATTAAAAAATTGGAGGTTCTTCGTTTATCTCGATATGAGCTCTTTTACTGACAGCTAACGCGGTGGCATAATAATAATAAGAGAGGTGGTTAGGTGGGGTGCCTACACAAAATTATATAATTTGTTATGAATCTACATTAAAATATCTTTTGGCAAAATAAAGGCACGGGCGTACTCAGGCGATGAGCTTATGTCATGAGTAATACATTTATCATAATTCATAAAATGCATAGCATTTTACACTTACAACATATTACTACAATATTATATATATATATTTTACATCAACCTCTGAGAGTCTTCCTGTCATCTGTTCAACACTCTTATATAACCTACCTTGTGAACATAGGGTTAACGGTATTACGACGAGGGTTCCTGCTACTAGATGATTACGATTTATGGCCAATATTACAAGATTTATTCTATGAATAAATTTTATTAATTTCTACTTTATAAATATTTTATTTCTCACTCTATGCTTCGGCTTGAGTATGTCATCCCATAGTCTTTAGACACAAAAAGGGGGGTTCGTTACAATTTGGTGTCACGATCCCAGGATTTCAGGACCTGGTCTTCTGGGCGTGATGTAGAGTGATTCTAGGACAGTAGAATCGAATCCTGGAACGTTACGATTCGCTGCGTGTTCCCAAGATTCCAGCATGATGTGTCTTATTTAGTACATTTCGTTCAGGTTCGAAGGGAGCAATTGGGGTTTGCATCCAAGGTGTCTGGTTTGATGATGGTGAACAAGTCCTGCTGTTTTGGGCTGAGTTATCTTATTCTTGTGTATCTGAAAGATACACAATTTGTTGCTTGTGAGGCGGAGCAAGGTTTCAAAGGTTATAGAGGGGCTGTAGTTTATTTCGGGGATGACAGGGGGTGATCGGTGGTTGGTGTAATAATTAACAGTCTGATTTTATAGGTAAATGATTTTGAGATTGTGAAAGAAAATTTTAACTTTCATGTTCAGATTAGTCCACAGGTTTACCGTTGGGGGGCGCCACTGTGGTGTTGCGAATTTCAATTATGTGTCTAATTTAGTTTGTCAGTTTTCCGTTACGGGGCGCCACAGGGACGATTCAGTTTAAAATATTTAACTTAAATTAGTTCAATTTCTTGCCGTCAGGGAGCGCTGCAGTGAATTCCGAATTAGTTCGTCATCTTGCCGTTAGGGAGCGCTGCGGTGGTTTTGGAAATTTAAATTTCGTATTAATACGTCATCTTGCCGTTGGAGGGCGCCATGGTGATGTTGGTATTTTTTTTTGTACTTGCGTTCAAATTAGTTTGTCACCTTGTCACTATGGGCGCTGCAGTGACTTTGAATTTCAACTCTAGCGTTGCAATTAGTTTATCCTTTTGTCACTACGGGTGTTGCAAGTGACTTCGAAAATTTTATTTTTCACATTCGGATTAGTTCAACACTTTACCGATGGGGGCGCCACAATAACTTTGTTGATATTCTTGGTCTTGTTGATTATTTATATAGCGAGACATATTTAATTTTATGGGGTGCATATTTTCAATTAAATGAAATATTAATCATTAATATTTTTTTTTGAAACTTTATTGAGGACTTTATTAAATTTTATTTTCATAATAGAGTTGAGGAAGTTAATTGATTGTTAGTCAGCCTTGTGTTATAGATGGGAGTTAGGTTAATAATTATCTACTATGCTGAAGTCAGATGTTGTTATGAGGCACGAACTTAGAAATAAAATTTAATATTTTAATTATTTAAATTATATTATATACATAATTTATATAGTTTATGATTACTTATAGCTTGCTAGCGCTGTGTAATTATTTGAATGAAATAATTGAAAAATGGAATTCTAATATTTCAGGATGAACCAAGAGATGTAACAGTGCTAGTTCACTGCTAATTATAATAAATCAAGAGATATTATATAATTGCTACAAAAGCAAAAGAGCAAAAGCGCTCTCATATAAGCAAAGGAGCTATTCTATTAATATTAATTGAAGATTAGTGCATATCATTTGATGCTGAAGAGTTATTAATATCTTGCTGCCATTATATTTGGAGAATAAATATTGAATAATTTGCAGAAGTTTATTAAGTAAAGAAAAAAATGCCAAAGGAAGTTCAGAAACCTGGAATGACTACAAGAAGAGAAAAGAGGAGTGCTGCGAGGGGTGCGGAGAGTACCAGGCCTATGACTACTACTCAAGGAGAAAACCCGAGATTTTTAAGGATTATGAAGAGGATGTTGGATCAGACATTGAACCCTTTGCTTACAAGGATTAATCAATTAGAAAACAGTTTGACATCAAATAATGGGGAGGCCGGTTCGCAGAGGCCTGTGGCCTTGAGATTAGATCAAATGGATAGTGATATGACATTGGCTTCTGGGAGAGTCAACTCTCGGGGAGTTGTGGAGAATTTTGAGCCTGTGGCTGGCGGATCAACGGGGTTTAGACCAGTTGAGACCAACATTACACAATCAAATACTATGAAGACATGCTGTTCACAAACAGATACTGTTGAAAGACATATGCCAATGGCGTATTATCCTACTATGCCAATTAATAATTTGGAGAAGCCGAAATTTCCATCACAAAAACAACATCCAGTTACCTTCATAGAAGATTTATGTGCCTATTTGAAGAGAATGCCAGCGGGATTTAACAATGAGATTGATCTCATTATAGAATGTTTGGATGGTGGTTCCAGGAGTTGGGCTCGTGTATACCGAGAACGCTGGACCAATTTTGAGGATTTTAAACGAGATTTCCTAGAAACATACTGGGGTGAAGCTGAGCAAGGAGAGCTTCGTAAGAAAATAGTGCATGGCACATGGAATCGATCTGGAACTAGTATGCTGAATTATTTTATTACTTTATGTGGACAAGCGAAGATGCTCACTTACCCGATCCAAGAGACACAACTCATAAATGATATCATACATCATTTCCCTAAAGATGTACAATATGCATGGACCACGAGTCAGAACAAAACTATTATTGAAGCGTCGGAATTCCTAAGGAAGCTAGATAATGTTAACAGGGGTGAAGTGCTGAATACTACACTGCGGATACCTTCATCATCACACGAACAAAATAATAACAGTAATAACAAGGCGAAGACCAGTTGGCAATTCAAGAAACAAGCTTTGAAGCCAGTTCAAGTACCTCCAGTGGACAGTGCTAATGTTAATATCATAGAAGACTTAACTATACCTCATGAAGATTATGACTATAATTTAAACTAAGTGATGTTGGTGGGAGTGTGCCCGACCCATCAACTATAGGAGGGACTGATAAGTTGTTAATAGGGTTAAGAATTATGATGTCGAATGGGTGGAAACCTGGTCAGTCTTTAGGCAATTGTAATGCTGGTATACTTACACCTATTATAGCCAAGGGTCAGTCCTCATTAGATAAGTCAGGGCTAGGTTATATTAATGAAGCTTTGGGGGGAACATTTACTAATATTTTAAAATTACATTTGCAGGATGTAAATTCTAATTCAGTTATAACAAGCGGGTATGTATCTTCCTTGTTTGAGGAAGAAGATGCTTATTTACCAGATAAATTTGAGCTAGTGAAATCTATAATTACTGTTAAAATCTTTGGGAAGGAAGTGAATTGTTTGGTAGACACGGGAAGTGACATTACATGTATTTCCAGCACCTTTTGGGAGTTAATATCGAAAGAATGTAGTAAAATTGATTTATTGCCCATCAGGCCAATCCAAATTAGGGGTCCAGTAGGTCAGAAAAGTACTAAGATTCAACAAATGGTATTGTTACCAGTTCACTTGGGAGATAGCATTATTGATATTAGCTTTTTAATTGTACCAAATTTATTGCAATCTGTGATTCTAGGCTTTGATTGGTTATCATTGGTTCAAGCCACAATTAAATTACAAGGTTCTGAAATGGGGTTATGTTTAAAGATTAATGAACATGATGTAGTTTTGCCTTTTAGGAAGATAATCCTTGAGAGTGGAATATCAGAGATATCTACTCGAGATGTTGATGATTCAGACTTCCAAGAAAAGCTAAAGGAAATTAAAACGGGGATAGAGCTATCGGACGTACACTTAGGTCAATTAAAACAAGTTTTGGGAAGGTTTCGAAGTATATTTTCTAATGTTTTGGGTCGTGCAAATTGTTATGAACATGAGATTAAGATGTCAGATAGTACACCATTTATAAGAAGGTCATATCCTGTACCTTATGCTTACCGTCAAAAAATGGAGGAGAAATTAGCAGAGATGGTTGAAATGGGCATTATTTCACGGGGTTCCACTCCATATAGTAGTCCATTAACGTTTGCAATTAAACCCGACGGGTCTTTACGTGTATTGTTAGATGCGCGGGAGATAAATAAGTTCATGGTAGCGGAGTCTGAAGCACCTCCTATGCAAATAGATGTACTAAATGCCTTTCATGGGGTGTCATATATTAGTGTGGTTGATTTGAATAATGCCTATTTTCAAATACCTATTTCTAAAGGAAGTAGGAAATATACTGGGTTTACCTTTAATGGAAAGTCATACATGTATAATGTACTTCCACAAGGTTTAAAGACTTCAGTGGGCAGTTTCAGTCGGGCTATGGATATTCTATTGGGCTCAGAGGTTAGACAGTTTTGTGTAAATTATTTAGACGATTTAGCAATTTTAACTTGTGGTACCTTGACTAATCATTTAGAACATTTGAGTATAATATTAAAGAAATTGCAAGATGCTGGTCTTACATGTAACATTAAGAAATGTAAATTCATATGTAAAGAAGTTAAAATGTTAGGTCATATTATTTCCACTTCTGGTATTAGGACTGATCCGGAGAAAATAGAGTCTATACAGAAATTCCCTGTACCTAAGAAGATAAAGCATTTGAGAGCTTTTCTTGGTTTATGTAATTATTATCGTCGGTTTATACCAGGATACACTGACGTGATTGAGCCCTTATGTAAGTTGTTAAGTAAGAGTCGTAGATGGTCATGGGAATCAGAGGCACAGAAAGCGTTTGAGGAGTTGAAGCAGAGATTTATTAATACAATTATGCTTCATCACCCTGATATGTCGAAACCATTTTATTTACAAACAGATAGTTCAGGGATTGGTGTCGCTGGAGTTTTATTTCAATTAGATGATGAAGGGGAAATGTTAATTTTGGGATTTTATAGTAGGCCTCTTAGGGGAGCAGAATTACGTTGGACTACTACTGAAACTGAATTCTGGGCCGTGATTTGTTGTTTACGGAAATTTGAGACATATTTGAGGGGAGCTAGAGTAATAATTAGGACTGATCATAAGGCCCTGATGTTTGTAAAAACTTGGAAGTTATATAATAATCGTTTAACTCGTTGGATTTTATATTTAGAACAGTTTAATTACCAAGTTGAACATGTTTATGGCAGAGACAATGTAGCTGTGGATGTATTGTCTAGATTTCCACCCAATACGACTGTTGTCCAGGAAAATAAAATTTATTGCCCTGAAATTCATTATATGGAAACATCTAAAAATAAGATTTTAATGCAGAAATTATCAAATATTGTTCACTGGCAGTCGAATGATGGTGAAATCCAGGAGATTTTATCATTATTGGATCCAGTTAAGGGTAATAATATTCAGAGTAGACTAAATGGAATTGCAAAACGTTGTATTGTGAAAGATAGTATATTGTATTTTGAATCTAGGCCTGGTATTTATGTAATTTATGCACCACTTGCTTTGAGGGAAGAAATAATTTTACAAGTACATGAGGAAATGGGACACCAGGGGGTGTTTAAGACGTTGAAATATTTAAAAGACAGATTTTATTGGTTAAAAATGAATAGGAATGTTAAATTAGTTTTGAGGCGGTGTCACATTTGCCAAGTTTCGAAAAGTAATAATTTTAAATATGTGGGAAGGTGTCAGTCTATTGTTACTAATCAAATTGGGGATCTTGTTATGTGTGATCTTTTTGGACCATTACCTAGAGGGCAGTTGGGGGTGACATTTATTTTAGTGTTTCAAGATTCGTTTAGTAAATTCATACAATTATATAGTCTGGTCAGGGCATCTTCTCGTGCTGTGGTTGCAAAGTTAAAGCATTTCGTTAAAATTATTAAACCAAAAATTATTATGACTGATAATGGAAGTCAATTTGCTTGTAATGGTTGGAGGAAGACTTTACAAGACATGGGTATTAGGCCATTATATACCACGGTTAGAAACCCACGTCCAAATACTACAGAAAGGGTGAATAAAGAGTTGGGTAGGTTATTTAGAACTTATTGTAATTCAGATCATAAAAGATGGTCAATGCTAGTGGGAAAGCTTGAAACACTTTACAATAATACTTTTCATGAAAGTACTGGTTTTACTCCCAATGAAATTTTATATGGTATCAAGACTTCACTGTCGTTTGATACTTGTTTATCTAATCAGACCGTAACGTTGGATGTGGTTAAAGTAAGGGAGTTAGCTCGGGAAAATTTAAAGAAAAATAGTTTGAAACGTCAGGTTAAATTTGACAAGACCCATAAGTTAATTACTTATCAGATTGGTGACCTTGTTAAAGTTAGGAAGTGTAATAAATCTATTGCTTTAAAGAAAATAACAAAGAAGTTTGAATTGCTATATGAAGGGCCGTATATAGTGGCGGCTGTTCCGTTTCCAAATGTCTATACTTTGTATGATGAGGGCAAGGGTATAATTAAAGGAAATTACAATACTATTCATTTAAGTAAATATTATAGATAATATTATGTATGCTATGACTTGGTTAAATAGCTATATTTAGGTAGCTTTTATAATGAACATTGTGTTGTACTTGCCATATGATTCTTTTCATGATTTATTAATGGTAAATATGTTGTCTGTATGTGACATATTTTAAATGTTATTTACAGTTTAAAAAAAAAAAAAAAAAAAAAAAATTAAAAAAAAAAAAAAAAAAAAAAAAAAAAAAATTTTAAAGATCGTTACTTTTATTGTTTAGTTAGTTGAATATTTAAGTGTTTAAAAGAAAACACAATGTTTAAGATAAGACATTTCCTTGGTTTTGTTCATTAAGTTGTTGATTGTGTGTTTAATAAAAATAAATGACAAAATGTTGTTTATGGGCTAGGGAAATGGCTCAACCATATATATAGATGAACTGTGAGTTCAGAGTTCAAGTTTAAAGTTCATTGACCTTACAATGAAATTTAATTGAATTAAATTTTGTTTTGTTCTCCAGCGGGGTGAATCGTTGTGTGTTTAAACTTCTATGATTTGTTATTTTAATGAGGTTCGATATTTAGTTGGCGAGGAGGACCGTTGCGCGTTTAGACCCTATCTTTTGTTATTTTATTTACACGAGTTTGAATACATATATATGGTTGGTGGGGTGAAGGGAGGCCGCTTTTAAAAAAAAAAAAAATACATGTATGTGTATAATTATAATTTTGAATTGTGAATAAAGAATGGTTAATTGATTAGACCGTGAGTTAGAATTTTATTTATCCGTAAACTCCAAATAAATTTCGGGGTGGTGTAACGGTCCCGTTTGATCAATTATTCATGTTAAATTTTTTGCTTGAAACTAGTAATTTTATCGTTATTTCGAGCCTTATAGCGACATCTGTTATTTGGCGATAATGTTTTTAGTAATAGTGCAATCGTCATTAATTTGATTGAACCAGTATATTGGTATCTTGACAATAAGAATATAGTTTGGTTTAGACGTGTTTGGATAGATGGCGTTGGTTCGCTTTGGAATAATATTTTTGTATGTCTGTCTATAGCCAGTCCTTTTTTTGAAACACTGGTTGAATATTAAAAGTAAATTCTGTTAGATTTTTGTGCGTAGAATTTGGATATTTTTGAATTGAGAACAATCCGAGGCTTGTTGGAAAGGGCTGCTGAGGAAGCGAGACGGTCGGGTCGACGTCGTTAACGTGTCCGCTTTGGTCAGCGGAAGTCCGTGAAAATAAAAGAATTTTAATAAATTCTAGTGTGTTAAGATAGAAGAGTTGGAGATGAGAAGCTTGGATGCAGTGATTTAAAATGATTTATTGCCCGCTCGCGTAAAAATATATTAAACCGAAAATAATGATTTAAAGGTCTAAAGGTTTCCTCTAAAGAGTGCTAGCCTTCAGAGTTTGAAACCTCGCGTGTGCAGTGTCGTGAAGTGATAAATGTGAGTGTAGTGTGAAATTATTGAAGATGGTGCTGGGAGCTGAGATTTGAATTCCCGCGCTTGAGGCGGCGTGTTTCGTCGGCAGTCCTGTTTGTTCCTGTTGTCTTCGAAAGCTAAGTGGAATTTACTTTAATTAACTTGCAATGTACATTTTAGTAATTTATAAAAATTACTAAGAAATTATTTACGAAATTTTAAAACAATTCATAAACTTTTTCTCTAAGGCAAATATTTCAATTCTGTGGAAGCCGCCATGTTGGTTGATTCTTAATTGTCAGTCTGAAGTGTGGTTATATTTAAAAATTGTTAAAGATGTTTTGATGTATTATATTGCAAGTTAATACTATTAATATATGGATGGCTTTCTATTTTTATGATAATAAACATTTAACACAGGTATGTGAAATATTGAAACTTATAATCACAAGGTTCCCAGACCTTGGTAGGTTACTTTGCTCGTTGGATTGATACTACAATATGGCTTTCAATGTTTAGGATATTAAACATTTAACATAAGTATGTGAAATGTTGAGACTTATAATCACAAGGTTCCCAGATCTTGGTAGGTTACTTTACCTGTTGGATTGATGCTATAATATGGCCTTGAATATGATTAGATCTTTGCTATGCGAATGTGTATTTTAATACTTTTATTTCAGCTAATAAATCTCTTTCTTTCAGATGGTTAGTTGGATTTTGTCTTTGTGTGTCTGTTCTTTAATATTCTTATTTAATTTTTGCTTGCAAATATTAACTTGAAAACCATCCATAGGTTAATTTATTTTCTATCTGTATAAATTTTGTGTTGTTCTTATAATAATTGATACAGCCGTTTTCTAGTGTGAACTAATAACTTATTAATATTTAACCAAAATCTTTATTTTCGAATAAGTACTTATACCTCAGAGCTGAGAGTTCTAAAACCATTTAAACTAATCTAAACCTATACATAAATCTATGAATAAAGACATTATATCATTATAAATTAACTACTAGAACTTGATAGTGAAATACATGAAGAATTATAACCTTAGCGGAGATAAAAAAATAGTTTTCTTTTACACGAATCAATCCTTCTAGGATTGTAAAAATAGTATTAAATGTTCAATATTTATGTGTATGTATATATATATATATTTATCTGGATATTTATATGTTAACATGTCTGTTTGTTTGAAAGGTAAATAGTTTGAGATTAGACTGTTTACATAGGATGAGCTTTATAAGAACTCTATTCAATTATTTGTCTTATGTATTCATATAAATTTTACACATAGTAAGAAATAACTTATATACACACACTTCTAATCAAATGTGAGGTGACAGAGGTGTAAGAATTCCAATTTCAATCAATGAATTTTAGAACAACTGTTTAAGTATTTACATATATTTATGTATGTATTTGATAATTATTGTTTTCTTATTAATGTATTTCAACGTTGTCTAATTACATAAAAGATATTAGACTTGTTAGGTGGTTGTTACCTTTTATTAAAGATTTTAAACTTATAAACATTTAATTTAATTAACTGAATTTCATAATTTATTTTGAACTTTTAATAGTCCAATGGACTTTGCTGAGTTGATTTAATGCAACTTGTTTTCTATTTTTGATTACTTTATTATACTTTCTTCATTGATATTCATAACAGATCTTCATGTTATATCTTGAATGTATATAAAGGTTTTTAGTGAGTTTTGAACAATTAAGGATTTCATCAGACACTCTTTTAACTAAGATGTGGTTTAAAGGACTGATTAAATAATATTCACTTAATAAAATTTCTGAATTTCAACTGTGACTGACGCGCTATATTTTAAAAAAATTGAATTTCTAATTTTTTGTGGATAACATGTCAGTTTAACTGGAGTTATTATTTTACCAATGCAACTTATAGGGTCTATTCATTGGGGTTTCAATTTGTTTATGATCGTTTAAATATTATATATTAAATTTATTAATACAAGTTTATTTGTAGCGGAAGTGGATTATGATTTCATTATAATTTTCTATTAAAGCCATTATTTGTAGGTTTAGTGTAGAAGCTTGTGGGACCTTAAGGAGCAGTTGTATTTCAGGAGCTGGAACAATAAACTTTATTTCTTTTAGGGTGAATTATGGATTCTTTTGTCAAATCTTATAAATGGAGACTTAAGGGAACTGTAAGCTGAATAATTGAATTCTAGGGTGGTTTGCTGCAACACTTTAGTGATTTTATGAGTAGAAAGGGGGTGTGTTTGTTTAAGTCTGTTCGATATCTAACTAGATTGATAATTATTTGAGTTTCAGCTGGAGTCTGGAGTATATTAGTTCATATTTGAAGTTTGCTTTTGGGGTTATACTATATCTTTTATTTAAGTATTTATGTATTTATCCTATGGAATTACATGATAACATTACACTATACAACAATCATGCACTCTATATGGGAGGGCTAATTGACTTTAGAAAAATTAAAGTTTATTTAATTTTATAGGTTTTTAATATTTTAAATACTTTCTTGTTGAGAGAGTCTACTTTGGCACTTGGCTTTGTTTGGTGCAAAAGAGTTGTTGATTACAATTTAATTTTTTATTAGAGGTTTCTTTTGATTAGTTATATTTTCTTAAACTAGCAGTTCTACTGTTATCAAGTGTGTATAAAATAGACATTTAAATATGATTACAAAATGAAGTGACGAGATGTTGTTGATTACAATTTAAATTTTATTAAAGGTTTCTGTTGATTAATTACACTTTCTTAAACAAACAGCTCTACTGTTACCAAATGTGTATAAAATAGGCATTTAAATATTATTACAAAATGAAGTGATGAGGGTGAAAGCACATATTGAAGGTTTCTATGAAGATTCAGATTAGGACCGGGTTTTATGAGCTCTGCAACCTTGGACTAATGGATTCACGACCCATTCGTTTATTGTGGCAACGTTCCCTTGGATAATTTCGTCAATTATCAAGGATTATCGCGCGTACAGCTTTTAAGCAAATTTAGTTTGTTTTTATAATATGTGTATTCACTAGACTAAAAATGGTTTCACATATTAAGATTAACTGAATTGGTAACTGAAGGTCTGGAGCCAGTTAAGCCGCGGATCAGCCTAGAGGCGCGTGGGCACTTGCTTTTAGGGATAAGCTACCGTGTTGTAGGAGGATCAATCGTATCAAAATTTGTTTTCTTTTACGATATGTGACTTCATGAGAGTCTTAGATGTAGTTAGGCCAAGTGGACTTGACTGAATTAGAAAGGATGATTAAAGATATCTACATTTGAGCATTGTTACCAATGAAGACATCTTTGATGCAGAGTATCACCATTTTATGTTAAATATAACTCTAAACTTTACTTTTACGGTGCTATGCTCTCATCTTCTGGGTGCTAGGGTCATTAGACGGATGTAAGGATTTGCCAAATTCACTTTAACTTTCAATTTCATTTTAACCTTCACGGCGAACCTGAAACCTGTCTTTGACAAGGGAATCTCAATAAAAAACTTACTTTTACGGGGCTATACTCTCATCTCTTGGGCGCTAGGGTCGTTAGACAGATGTAAGGTTTCGCTAATTTACTTTAATTTAAACTTCATTTTAACCTTCACGGCGAACCTGAAACCTGTCTTCGACAAGGGAATCTATTATATGAGTGAAGTTGTCTCTCGCCAAACTTTAATTTAAAATTTACTTATAATTCATAGAGAGACATTCTGAAACTCTTACTCTGACAATTTAGGGATGGGAATTTTATGAGATGTAGAGAGTATCACTATTTAAACTTCAATTAACTCTTATTACTGCATCAGGGGAGGTCTTTGAGGTGACGTTCCTCATAATGACAATTTTATATGATATTTTGGAAAGGTGACTTTAAGATGAAATGTTCACTTAAGTCTTTTGGCTTTTCCAACTCATTTTACACACAAGGCACTCCAAATGAGTTTCTTTTAAATGGATAGATCGTACTGCTGTGAGTTTCTTGTCGGCTCTTCTCACCAGCAATAGTACGTTGTGAACCGACGCTAGTTTTAGATAATGTTTATAATTGATTCAATAAGTATTAATTAAAAAATTGGAGGTTCTTCGTTTATCTCGATATGAGCTCTTTTACTGACAGCTAACGCGGTGGCATAATAATAATAAGAGAGGTGGTTAGGTGGGGTGCCTACACAAAATTATATAATTTGTTATGAATCTACATTAAAATATCTTTTGGCAAAATAAAGGCACGGGCGTACTCAGGCGATGAGCTTATGTCATGAGTAATACATTTATCATAATTCATAAAATGCATAGCATTTTACACTTACAACATATTACTACAATATTATATATATATATTTTACATCAACCTCTGAGAGTCTTCCTGTCATCTGTTCAACACTCTTATATAACCTACCTTGTGAACATAGGGTTAACGGTATTACGACGAGGGTTCCTGCTACTAGATGATTACGATTTATGGCCAATATTACAAGATTTATTCTATGAATAAATTTTATTAATTTCTACTTTATAAATATTTTATTTCTCACTCTATGCTTCGGCTTGAGTATGTCATCCCATAGTCTTTAGACACAAAAAGGGGGGTTCGTTACAAAGTATCCTGCAGCTTGTCTGCTTTACATACTTCAGCAAAAAAATATATTTTCTTTGACTAGAATTATCATGAAGGCTGGCAACGCTCGAGGAATGGTCGAAGTTCTCAATGTCTCCACTGGAATTTATCCACGGGGTAAGTATCACTATATCAGCACTATAATAATAATTAATTCTACTCCCAAATTTAAAATTCACAATCAATACATCGCAGACCTTTTTGTTTCCATTTTCTAAAATAGTCTCATGATGGTAATTACAGGTACTTTAATATAACGTTCACTGTCGTGAAGTTATTCCATTTCGTCCTGTCATTTCAGATGTGAAAAATCACGACCCGTTATATTTTCAGTCCAAAAATATCGTATTAAAACATAGCCATTTAATATAAGTTCAGCGAAAGTATCTCTCTCTTCTTTTAATTTGGCACTTTATCAGTCTGCCCATGTAAAATAACGCTCCCGTGAAATTTAACGGTGGACTCCTATTCTTGTAACTGGCGTGAAAAGCGATTTATTTCATAAGGCGTTATTTAACCGGTGATCAGTGAAATTTGCCATCACTATAATAATCCTACATTAACTGGCGCTTTATAATGTCCTCTTATTTATATTTTAAACCACCAAAAATATGGTATTGTTTGTCCATAATAATAATAACACTTGTATCATTGACAAAAGTATAGTAGAGTTTCTTTCTTTCTAGTGAGCAGGTTTTGAGAACTAACTGACTATGTATTGTTTTTAACGCATTTTCCCTGAACTGTAATCGTCAAAGAAACCAAGTTACGCTTGTGTTATGGGTGTTATACAGCGGACTACTCGGGGGCCGATCCCAGACACCCAGACCATAGGAAATGACGAAGAAAATTCGGTTCCGAAATTCACCGTACCAGAAATCGAACACGGAACCTCCGCGTTGCAGTGAGGTAGTCGGGCAAAGGCTTAGCCCGCTCAACCAGGCCGTCGTCATCTATCATTATTACCATATAATTTGTTTAGCGGATTTTTTTTATCTATCTAAAACAGGCGGAAGCAGTATTTTGGGTGGGCGAGTTTCATCAATAGCTTGCGAGTCCAGCGGCAGGATGTTCTGGGCCGCCAACGACAAGGTGAGCGTTAATCCCACACGTTTCTAGTAAATGATAGTTGTATCGATATATAATTAGACTGAGAGTAGTCAAAACCTAGCAATGGTATTGTTACGAGTGCAGGACGCGAATTAAATGCCGTTGGAATTAATACAGAATTGATTAGAACTATACCAACACGTATAACACAGGTACAAATATAACTGGCCACAACCAGTACAAACTGCATGATTAGATAACACGCGCAAAGTCCGTCACTATATAGCTCATCAATGTACACGTCTTGCTCGTATCGTAATCGTCGCTTGACTGCCTCGCCCCTCCGTTCGGGCATTCCTTTTATCCTCTACAAATACAATATGTCTCGACGCATAACAATAATTTCAAAGAATTAGTTCGACACACCTGTCTAATGACTGCCATAAAAGATTACAATACATAATAGACTGTTTTTCTTAATTACAAATTTTAAACACAAAGTAAACAAAAGAAGTCCAAATGCGGGAAGGTAATAAACTGTTCTTCATGGCAGGCAGGTGTGCATTTGCTGTTGTCGGCATGTAACAGTATTAAAAGCCCATTTTTTTTATATCGCACGCTTAAGCCAATACTGACACTATCCAAAATTTTACCTAATCGACTTGTTAACGCCATCTATCGTAAAACATGAAAATACGTGCAGTCATATCAACTTGGGTACTTTTTATTATTTTACAAAATATCATATCAATCAATTAAACCTAGCTAGGCAGACAGCGCCACTTTCAACAACTGGGGCGATACAAAGAACTGATTCAATAATGTCGATTTAAATACTGATGTAATATATTAATAACTAATTCCGGCCATAAAAATGGCCCGGACATTTGGAGGGCTGCGTGGGGCCATGGAAAGACCAATACGTAGAGGCTCTTTGACAAATTTAATGTAAATGTGGCGTGAAAACATGTAATATGGAATAGATAGTATAAAGCTTTATAGATTTTGTACTGTAAAATGGGGGGAATAGGGTCTAGGGGGTGAATTGGGACAAACCTCAAGTTTTATTTGCGACCTTATATACATTTATGTTACTTGTTTCACTTTGTGGTAGGATTTAAATTTGAATATTGTAATATTTTTTCTATAATCCGGCAACACTCAGTCATCCTGTCATAAGTATTTAAAAAAACGTACTTCAAAACATTTGGTCAAAGTTGTGTGAAATTTGTATTGTAGGTACCTGCCTATAGTATGAAAGTGTCAGCCCTAGCGAAAAACTCTATTAACCCCTTAAGCGACCCGATTCACCCCAACACCTGGGTAAATAGGGACAAGTGAGTTTTTGTAACTTTTTATGATTATTCTTTAATAAACTATATCTTAATGCATTAGAAATGAAAATGTAAACTACCGGAACCATTATGATCTCCGTTTTATTAGTATAACTAAAAAAAAGTCGAAGTTAAAAAGTGTCCCGATTCCTCCCATTTTACGGCACAAAGTTATGATGCCATAAGTTTGTACAAGTAAAAGAAGCCAAATAACGTATTAATTATTGTTTAAAATTATTTCTCTGACGTTATTTTAAAACTAATTATGGTGTATTATCTTCATGTGTGAACAATGTCAGACCTGATTCGTAGGGGATAATAATAAGCTACAGGCTGGAGGGCGCGGGCGGCTCCCTGAGCAAGCTGCGGCGCTGCTGCGTGGGCGGCGCCGTCACCTGCCTCAGCTGGAGCCCGTGGCTGGCCAGGCACCCCGCGCTGCTCGTCAGCGCCGCCGACAACTCCCTCTACCTCTTCAGGTAGTTCCAACCCTAGAGTTTAGCCTCTTAGCTTTGAACTGCACACCACACAACTAACTTGACACTTGGAAACCGGTAAAAAAAAGTCCAACCGGTTACCGCTTAATTACATACGAACTTTTCGATTTTGTTCTCACTTTAAGTTCAGTTAAACGGTTTTTGTGTTACATTATTGAACTATTTTAACGAGTTCATTTACTGACAAAATTATAATAGAGGGTAGTTTGTATCCATTACCGCTCGAATATAAAAGCGTGCGGACGGATCGACGAGACAATATTCCCACTCCGACTTTGGTCCGATGCACGTGTTATAGTAGCGCTTTTTACTTTTGTTTTTGTTGAATATTTTATTAATATAAGTGGGACTTTGTTCGAAGGATCGCCGACCGCGAAGGCTGCCTGGTGCTCAAGAAGCGCTTCGAGGTGATGCACAGCGAGTACAGCGTCAAGTCGACGTTCTGCCCCATCATGTCGTTCCGGAGGGGCGTCTGCGTGGTCTCCGGCAGCGAGGACTCGTGCGTCTACTTCCTGGACATCGAGGGCCACGCGCAGCACCCCGTCGTCAACAAGCTGCAAGGTACAATCACCGCAGATAGTATATGTTCCGTCCTTGCCTAGTATAAAGTAGGTAAAACATCGCTCCATCAATTTTGCTGTCTACCCTCTTTTCTGTGCGAGGCGACGGCCAATACAGAGCAGGGTAGGCGCAGCCATTTTATTCGGTCTTTTTAACCGACTTCGAAAAAAGGAGGAGGTTCTCAATTCGTCGGAATATTTTTTTTTGTTGCTTTTTTATGTATGTTCGCCGATAACTCCGTGATTTATGATCCGATTTACGTGATTCTTTTTTGTTCGACGCGGAATAGCTTACAATTGGTCCCCTAAAAATTTTACATAGTTTGGCCCAGTAGTTTTCATGTTATGAACATTTTTCATGGAAATAATTTTCACTCCGTTCCATATGTACACCGATTATTCTGGGATTTATAATTCGATTTACGTGATTCTTTTTTTGTTCGACGCGGAATAGCTGCCATGTGGTCCCCTGAAAATTTGACATAGTTTGGCCCAGTAGTTTTCATTTTACGAACATTTTTTTGTTCCCGGTTCTTGGGACCTATATTTTTTAAGAAGCAGGGCACCATTCGTAGGTCCACCCATACATAGCTAGATACTAAAAAGTAACAAATAAAATTTAAAAATCGTTTAAACAACCGACTTCAAAAACGAAAAAACTAAAATGTATAAAATAACTTATTTCTTAAGCTATTATTATTAATATATATTATCTAAAACATCTTGAAGTCGGTGCAAAGTAAAACATTAAAATTACTATATTTTGAAAATTACTAAGCACCGACTTTAAGATGTTTTAGATAATATATATTAATAATAATTCCGTCAACGTTTGATAGAGAACTATTAACTATTCTGAACTTTAACTATTTGTGACCAGACTGGCCGTGCCAAGAACTTTTACCATACTTGATCTTTGTGAAATGTTGGCTCTAAGGTGGAATCTAGTGCCGTGTGCTGTTCCCGTGTGTAACCGAGCCCATGAGGGCGGATGTCAAGGTTGGTGGAGCTTCTGCTTTACTAGTGCAAGGATCTAGGGCATATCTCTCTCGTGCACTCCATATAAGTCGAACCATATTCACTGTAGGCTATAAGCGCCCCACAGTATACATATTGTTAAGAAACCTTATTTCGCTTTCCTTAAGGAACCCATTCAACATTGCGGTCAGCCGCGCATTGTAGGACGGCAAATGTTGTTGCGGCTTACTTTACGTCCGGCAACACCGAACGGTATGCTTCTTGAGGCCTGTAAGCTCCGCCCACTGCAGGACTGCAATGCAGGATCGTGTATGGGGTCCCCCCTTGAGTGCGTCGTTTCTTAACCTCGAGTCGCGTCTGTTATTAAAGGAGGTCGAAGTCCGTTAATAAAATAACGTGATGCGATTTCTTTAGATTTCTTGTCTGTTTGTTCTGGATTCACGTAAAAACTACTCGGCAAATTTCGATGCGGTTTTCGCTGATCGATAGCAAATTCTTAGACTTAACGTCTGCGCTACTTTTTAGTCTGGGAATCCAGCGGAAATTTTCACGGGAACGTTTTGAAGTTGTACGGTTGCATAAAAATTAGCTTGTTCCCACACAGTTTTCACTAAAACGATAGTGTAAATTCTTCTTTAGATACTACGGTACTTTGTGTCTCGGGAATCCCGCGGGAATTTCAAGTCAAGCGTGGACGAAGTCGCGGGCATGTCCTAGTTATAACGAAAAATAGAAATTTTATCAAACTCAACAGAAATAAGATAAGAAATGGATGTTTTATTTGAAGGTCACGCGCACCCGGTGTTGGGCGTGAGCTTCAGCTACGACGAGAGCCTGCTGGCCACCAGCGACGTCTCGGGGCTGGTCATCATCTGGCGACGGAGCTGACCACCACCATTGCCACTCAAACACATACCAACACTCAATTTAAATTAATGTATTTTTATTCATAAAGTTAGTCTTAGTTTGATGCAAACTGAGCCGTTAGCCGCCCGGCTGGCTGACCGCATTTAATTTGCGACTACTCGGACGGTCAGCGGCAATCGCAACACGCGGTTGAAAAACCAGTGACAAATTGTACCGCATAGTGCGTATAGCAACTGAAAAAGTATTTTGAGTTACAGGAGGAACCCGCTCGCAATATCACAAAGGCCGCATTCAGATTTGTTAGTGCAGAAGCGGTGCGTGATCGCTCGAGTCGGCAAATACTTGTAGAAATGTAGGTGACTCGATAAGTTTTCGGTACAGCGTATACCTATTCCCGCATGCTTACACTGATACATCAGAAAGCGGCCTTATAATATACTCGATAAATAAGAGTACACTGAATAAATTAAAAGGCAGCAATTTTTAATGCTCCTGTCACACAGATGAAGTCAAGTTAATACGTCCTTTGAGATGCGACAGTGTTAATTACAACGTTATCAGATAACTCATGCGTGCACTAATGTAGCTAATCGCGAACATGTTATATTTTAACGCCATTGTTAAATTGCATTGGTGACAGTGTTAATAATAACACTAACGCAGGTGGTGGATAAAAGAAAACGAGAAACGTCAAACCCTAGATAGTTTTCACTGTTTTGAAGGTTAATGCATTTGTATTATATAATGTATGTATGTTTTATGTAATATGAGTGCTTTCTTGTAAATAAAAAACTTATGTATAGAGTCACGAGTTTATTAATTTTTTCATATAAATACTTTTAAAGACTTGGCAAAGTCAATATGAAAAGACTTCACTTCACTAAATACTGCACGAATCAATAACAAGTTACAAAAAATAAATACAATAATTATATGTTGTAATTGGACAGTTCATTCAAATAATTCCTTGTTGTTTTTCATTTTAATATAATACAAAAATGTTTTCATAATACATCCTTCAAATTCACTGATATATTTTCATTATTTCCACATCTTACAAGAAGTCGTGTGCGATACTTTAGTTCTCTATACTTGAGGAGTACTATTTTTAAAACTTAATAAAATACTTATTTTTTCAATGTAATGTTTCAAAGTTATGAAAACTATACTTATCAACTCCAACGAAACCTGTCGTTGCGTTAGCACGGTTTATATACTTTCAGAGCGCGTATACATGACACCACCGCGCCGTAATTTTTTTAAATTAAATATTTATGGCTTGGCAACTAGGCCTTTAAGCCGGCGCCGTAAAATTGTGTAGGCTAGACAAGACCGAGCCGCCACCGCACTTTCGCTGTCAAACGAGCATCAGCAAAATTCACAAAATGACAGCGCGATGGCGGTGCCGCCTACATGTGCGCTTAGTTATTTTTATGAGGGTAAAAAAAGACGAGCACTGCCATCAGTCGGAATACAGAGTATTAGAGAAAGTTCATGATATGAGACAATTATTTTGATTTAATTAATTATTTACACAAAATAAATTTTAAGTCACTGCAATGGATGTAATATGAAAACACATGTCAAATATTGAAGTATTACATATTATATTATAATTTTGTATATCACGCAACCACTTGCAAGAGAAGCGCCAACTCAAGGCTTAGTATAATTATCATCAAATGATAAAATACAATCTTCGTATAAATATTGAAAGTAACAAATATCATTTTATACTTGAATTTATGAATTTTACGTTAGTGAATCTCTTGCTAGAAGTCGCGCTTTGCCAAAACAAAAGTTCCCTTCACTACGTAATAACAAATTGAACATCTATCGATTATTTACACCTGTACATTAACGAAAACATTTAAAAAATTGTTAAAAAATAATGTTCAGAACAATAAACACGTATGCAGTACAATAATTAATTAATACACAATAAATTTTCATATTCAAAAAATGATCTTTTTAATTAATTTCCTTTCATAACATTAAATTATATTTACAGCAAATAACTAAACAACTAAAACGCGATGATATGGAAATGAGAAGAATTGCACATTAGGTTCACTCTTGGACGAATTGCATACAATCATGTGGGTGACGTTAAGTGGCACACGCTTACTGGGGCACCGTCAGCAACAGTACAAAGTCATGTCATTAAATTATCTACTAACAAACTGGACCCAAAACGTTGATATAACGAGACTAGCTGAAGACATTTTTATTTTTTAATATACGATAAATTGACGTGCAGGATTACCAGACTAAAAATTAACATCACTTAATATCATTTCATAAAATAGGTTATAAAGAGAAATCAATACAAAACAAGTAATTACCGCGATTTTAGGTGTTTTCGACTCTAATTTTAGGTGTTAATATTTTTGATTGTTGGTAACACTGCGCATCAAGTTATCATGAAGGGGAATATTTTATTTAGCTGTTTAAATTGATTTTTGGATCTGTCTCTGATTTTTTGATTATTAAATAATAAAGTAAGTATTATTGTATAAAGCGTCTTGTTCAAACCAATGACGTAAAATCGCCTGCGGCCATACTTCAGGTCGATATCAGTTGTCATAGCAACAGATGGCTGGTCAAGAAATGTTTTTCTGTACATAATCTGAAGAAACCATAGGTTTGATATAATGTGTAAGGGCTGATAACATAAAATTAAAACATATCGTATTTATCATTATTTTTAATTATTTACTTTTCTTTTTAGTTTAAGCAATAAAAGTTTATTTTCAATTCAACACATTATTGTTCTGTCTGTTGTGTATAATAACAACCGAAGAAATAATTATAATACAGAATACAGTAATGCTAATATAACCGAAAATCAAATACATAAAATGAATTGGTAGACCGACAACTAAAATAGTAAAATATGAGATTGCAGTCTGTTGCTGACGTGCTTTAAAAACGCAAAATCGATCTATCACCACAAATCTTTACATCTAAAATTCTACACTTAATATAAATTCAATTTAACTTACCTAAGAATTGGCTTACAACATTATTTAAGACCGAATATTTGAAATTAATTAATAATCTTTATTCCATAAACGATGGAAGATGATTAATACCGGCTTTCAATATCTTTATCCATTATTTTATCCTACCGTTGGTATAAAATTGACATTACAAATATACGGTCTTATTCATATTGAGTTAGAGTAAGTTTGTAGGCGTCTTTAAGGTCCTTATAGAACCCTACAGACTTACTCTTAACTCGATATGAATAAGACCGTTGAAGTTTATGCCAAATTTTAACCAGTAGTAAGGCAAATGAACGAACAGTAAGATATAACACGCTGTATACCATTTGTGCGGTAACACATTCAAATCACAATTATGTAATATAGACAAAAGACAATAAATGTTCAGCTTACACGTCGAAATGATTCAAAGGAATTTCGCATATCTGGTAAATATTCTTATTTATTTTAAAAATATTATATTAAATAGAGAAAACATTTTTATCCAATACAAAAAACATATTGAAAACAGATCATGTAAAATTATAGTTAAATTCAATAGAGTGGATACGACGTGTAAACGAATTCTGCCTTAGTAAGACGTATTAACATGTAAGAAAATTATTAGCAGTGAAAACTGCCTAGTAGTATTTTATTCATATATAAGTAATACTCTGAAAAAGTAAAAAAATAACTTTATATTCTCTTGCGTTTTGATACAAAAAAACACCTAACTACTTCATCCAAAATTCTATTATTTATTTTTGAACTAGACCAGTCAAATCATAATTGGTATCAACCAATTGAAAAATCATTTTCAATCACCAAATAAAAGTTATTCATAGGACAAAATACAACAAGAAACAATTTAAAAAATCAGTTTCGTGAAGAAAACAGTTGGATTGACTTCACTTTTACATCCACAGTTAGGTCATAAATTAAAGTGAAACTTATTCGGTCTTATTCATATGGAGTTAAAGTAAGTTTGAAAATTTCTTTAAAACCATAAAGAAGCCTTCAAATTTAGTCTTACTCGATATAGATAAGTTTCAAATAATAATACCTTATAAAACTACGTTTTAACGGCTTTAAGCGCGGTAATTTATTTGATTTTTATTATTCCGAGGTTTCGGCCACTTTTCAGTAGCCGTAATCACGGAAGACGGCTAATGTCGTAATAATAAAAATCAAACAAATTGCCGCGCTGAAAACCTTTAAAACGTAGTTTTATTATGTATACTAGTCTCGAACACTTAAGAAAATATTAATAATACCTTGGCTGGAACTCTATTAGTGTTTACAAATATAATAAAATGCAAGAGAATAGTCGCGCCCTCTGAAAACGTAGGATTTGGGGAATCTTCAGAGCAACATTTATTGGGCTATTTTCACTCCTAGAATTTTTCTATGGAAATAATATACTATTGAAAAAAATAAAGAGTAAAAAACTGCTTTACGTATGGAAATAACTAGCGAACTTTTTAGAAATGTGATTAATTATCGATATCTATAATTTCTTAACATTCGAAATCTGATATACTTAATAATTTGAAAAGTATTTTTACACGCGCCGCGAGTAACACGCATTGCATGTGCGTTGAATTTTTTTTTAAATCATGTAAATTAGGTAATAATCCTCGATAATTAATGAAATACATATTAATAATGGCAACGAATTATATAGGCCATATATTTTATAAATATATATTAATAACAATTATTCAAAAAAATGCACGGATTTTTTTCAAACGCGGCCTACTAATAATGGCGTTATATGTATTTTTATTTGTAACATTTTCGACTCTCGCGCACGACAGCATCAGTACAGTCATTTCAGCCGAGAAGAGGACGACAAAATGTACCGATATTTTAATTATTTTTTTAATAATAAATATAAAATAACACCCGCACAAATCTTTTTCGTTTAAGGTATGTTCCAACACGATTTTAAACCAGTCAAAACGGTGGAAAAACAGATGCATGCGCATTACTAACTTCCATTTGAAAACCTGTACGGCGCATGTCTGTTAGTTTGTTGATGGTTTCAAAGTGAGTATGATACGCCTTCGTGTGTAAAAAACTTTATGTATATTCAGCTAGTAAAAAGTATCAAACTATAATAAAACTACGTTTTAACGGTTTTAAGCGCGGTAATTTATTTGATTTAGGTTTATCCGACGTTTAAATATAGAGGTAAATTAGATTAGGCTCCCATAGAGTAAATAATATCCATAAACAACATTTAAAACTAAATAATTAAAATGAACAAGTTGGCGGTAGGCTGAATAAAAACTTTGACAATACACGTTTGACAAATGTCATCTTTGTCTTCCGTGACCACGGCCACTGAAAAGCGGCCGAAACGTCGGATAAACCTAAATCAAATAAATTACCGCGCTTAAAACCGTTAAAACGTAGTTTTATTATGTGTACAAGTCGAGAAAACTTAAAAAAATATTATGTATCAAACTATGTCTAATGGACTATTTCCATTGTCATGTTAAATAATGTTTATGTGTTACTTTGTACCATAACTGTGTGATTGTTATCCACTGGTATTTTAGAATAATAGGTAAACTAGATTCGGTTCATAAAGCTATTTTATATATATGTAATATTATGGGAGATTTTTATTAGGTACAAGAAATTGATTTAAGTGGGATATTTCGGGCAATAAAGGTGCGTTTCCCCTGCAAATGTAACTGCATGTATACCTACATATGTTACATTATAATTATGTATAAAAATAAAATTGG
This sequence comes from Dendrolimus pini, assembly GCA_949752895.1. NCBI lineage: Eukaryota > Metazoa > Arthropoda > Insecta > Lepidoptera > Lasiocampidae > Dendrolimus > Dendrolimus pini. The sequence goes on from OX457136.1 coordinate 18,048,060, forward strand.
AATTTGCGTACTGAATTTCAGAAAAAATGATTTTAATAATATAATTAATTATCTATCTCCGAAATTAATTTGTTAGAAAAGCAAGTCATGATTGCACTAAAATATAAATAAGTTTTTGCATGACATGTGCATTTTTTTTATACACAACAAGTAATTTACAAGGAAATTATTAATTTTTGATCATGTAGCAACTTGTATGTATTATTATAACATAGACAAGTGATTCCTTTCATGCCAACAATACTTAGTTTTTAAATTCTACTATATCGCCTTACTTTCACACAGCTAAACGCATCATGGAAACGTACCTTAGTTATGCCAAATACATAAAATAAACATTTACTAAATAATAACCTATAAAAGTTCATTTCTATATGAACTTTTCAAATAAATACGAAAATCTTAAAATAATACAGTTTAACTTTGCTTTCTTATATGGTTATTCACAGATGCCTATAATTACAGCGGTTCAGCTACAACTCATAAGTATTGACACATTTTAAAATGACCGAAGATGTATTAGGATATGTATATAGAAGATTGTATAAAGAGTTCAACAGAAAACTTAATGCAGTTTGAAATATTTTCATATGATTAACGTGGAAGAATACTATAAATAACAAGAGCCTAGTAGAAAAAATAACTTTACTAGAGGACCTCACCAATCATAACGCTCATGCATTTCAATATAAGCAAAACCTTCCAAACAAAACTTATTATTTAAACATGTCATTTACACCATTTCCTTTAAAAATTGGAAGTTTCTCTCCCATTGAATTAAAATTTTTAGTTAATTTGCCATTTCAATAAAGTTTCAATAAAATTTATCTCTTCATTTGATTATAATTTGAAGTTTCTTTCTCATTTATTTAAAATTTGAAGCTTATTTCCCATTTAACTAAAGTTTGAAGTTAGTTTTCCATTTAATTGAAGTTTCTTTCTCATTTAATTCCAATTTGAAGATTATTTCAGATTTTACGAAAGTTTGAACTTAGTTTTCCATTTAATTAAAGTGTCTTTCCCATGCGATTAAGATTTCAAGTTAATATCGTATGTAATTAAAGTTTGAAGATTCTTTCCCATTAGATTATAAGTTGAATTTTTGCCATCATCTTGAAATGCATGATGTCATGATGTGCATCTTCAAAGTATTTTTTTACTGAGCTATCGTAATTCTTAGTACGCCCTTTGACCTTAATACATTTATACAGAATTTGATACAAAATTTGTTACGTTTTTCGAATTCTGATAAGTAATTCTGTTATGGTCATTTTAATCAAATTCTACGAAAAATTCACGGCACCTTAAACACTATCAGCTATTTTAATGGCATTATTTATATTCGACGCAATTAACTACTATTCTATACGTCGATTAAAATGATTCTTTTACCGCCTACAATACGCTGTTTAGTCTTGTATATTACTTTTAATACAGCCCTTGGGACAATCGTGGCGGGTATACTGTCCTTCACATTAAAATTGAAGAAGGAGAATACTTGTGGCTTTATATTACTTTTTATGTATCTATAAATAATATTATACAAAAATCCACACATTGTATATTCACAAGCTAAGCGAAAACATCCTGTGGCCGATACCGGACACCCATACCAGGCTAAATAAAAGTCCCTTTAAGAGATTTCTCCTACCGGACGTCGAAAACGAAACTTCTATGTTCCAGTTTACCAAGTGATGTAACGCTTTAACCGTATGATCTCAGAGGTTATGTTTTTAAAGTTCAAGATCCATTATTTAAGGCTCTATGTTTGGATATGTAAGACAGTACCGCAGCCATCGCTATGAGTGACGTCTCTACAAGCGCATGATAGGCGGTAAATACAGCGATTCCACAATAATAACATACCTATTTTTACAATAACAAAAACTACAACTAACATTTGTTCTAATTACGACACATTTGATGTTTTATTCCTTTCTAGGGTTGCTTTGGAACTACTCTCAATTCCCGAATCCTCGTCCCCACTGTCCAAAACAGTACCCTCCCCTTTGACAGGTTCAACCACTTTGGGGCTTTCCTCCTTAACCTCCCCATCATCGATATCATCGGTTAAAATAATCTTTTGCTCCGGTTCAACTTTCTGTACGCTTTTACCAAACGTGCTAAAAGTCGGTTCCGGTATGGACATATCTTCGCAGTCTTTTGGTAATGGCAAGGTGGAAGTTACAACAGGAGTGTCATCAGTCATGACAAGCGGAGTGCTGTTGCCCTCTGCTTGAGTTCTCCGCTTAGGTTTGTCTAGTACGAAGTTGAAAACCCTATTATGCCTCGGAGACGGTATATGAGGGCTCGGTGGTAGGTCCAACTTGAGCTTATCCCTCGTATGACGAAGGCCCCCCAAGGCTTCCCCACCCGGTGAGCTTGGACTTACCGATTCGCTGGAACTCCCACTGTCGACAGGTCTCCATGTGAGTTCACTTTCTGGAAGTTTCTTTTTGAAGTCCTCATCAGTGGTAGAGCCCGGTGTGATATCTTCGACTCCCGAGTCCGGGGTTGTGAAGTCCAATGTGGGGGTAGTTGTAGTGATCAATGGGGAAGGTGGGGGTGGAAAGTCCTCGATGATGTCATCTGCTAGCTCCCGTTCGAGGAGTGCCTGCTTCATGTGCATCCCGGGGAAGAACTGGCTGGTGGTGGACATTATTCCGAGGCTTTCGAAAGGCCTCGCCGATGATGAGATGAAGAAGTCCTCATCGTAATCTGAAATAATTATGCTCTTATTCAAATACAATTCAATTCGCGTTTTTTATGACTCCGTTACAGTCATTTTGAACAAAGAATAGAACCATTTGAAATACAATAAAAATTTAGAAAACAATTTTTATCCTATAGTAGAATTATTTTCTCCGTGCAGTTTGGGTCATAAATCAAACTCGGCCTCAGCCCGGCTAGGGCGTGAGCATGTTGCGCGGGCGCAACACCATTATCGATAAAAACTCATTCTTATCAAAGAAAGATTATCATTCTTATAAAAATCATTATTATCTTTTTTGCTGTTAATTTTAAAATTAGATATAAGTATTTATATTTATTTTTAATATAACTTGTTACATTCTAAACTTTCATACTTATAGATTTTTAATATATACAATATTATGTATATAATAGTATACCTAATTAATAAATTATTTTAAATCATTATTATTCTTATTTTAATAAATTACGTTGTTTTATCTATTTTTTTCTTTCATTTATATCACTAACCCACAAAATGACAAAACTAAATACATTATCGATAACGCTTATCGACAACAATAATGCGCATCACTATCCCCGCCCATAAGGCCCGTGAGTGGAAGAGAGAGCGAAATACTCGCTTCACCGCTCCGATTATTTATGACCGAAACTGCACGGACAAAATAATTCTACTATAGTGTAGTATGCACAAAACTTAAATGCGCCCCGAGAGCGGTTAGCACCATGAATATTCGCAATCCACTCCAGTGTTAACGTCTTTGCACCTTACAGGATATAGTGCGAAAGAGACGCTAACGAATCGAATAACGTCCGAGTGAGAGCGCTACGCTCTCCCCTTTCAGCCTCTGTACGCACCAACCTCGTGAACTTTGTACCTATGTTCCACGCAGCATGATATGTACGAACTTCAAGAACGTATTTAAGTTTAGTTCGTATTAAACAAATAACACCACCAGATATAAAGTATGTATGATAATACCTGCGCCCAAGGCGATCCCGGCCCGCAAGGGGTACAAGTCGAGCGCACTGGGTGCGCCGAACAGCTGGCCATAGCCGAGTTCGGCCTCTTCCGCGCTTGACGGGTCCCACTCTGAAATACATTCACTTTATAGATATTGAAATTTTGTTATTTCCTGAGACAAGCAAACGACTCGTTGTCGTCGTGTTTGATATTCCAATATAAAGAAATAAATAATACACACCGGAGTAGGTGGATCTATCCGGGAGGTAGGCAGCTGGCGAGTGCGCGTCGATGTCGGCCACCTCACGCGGATACTCATACACGCAGTGGTACTTCTGCCGCTTGAACACCACGCGCTTCTTGCTGTCCTGCACACACCACTCAATACCTAACTTATATGACCACATGTTCCACATATGTGTAACACAAATCCACACCAACGCTGATAAAATTGTGTACTATTTATGATGTTAGAAAGAAAACAATTTGCCAATTACCGCTGTATAAGAGACGTTTTCCAGTATTCAATGTACGTCTAAAATTATCTATACCATCAGAATATTATAAAGTATTTAATAAACTGACGGACTCATAAACTGCATCAAAGTTCAGGATTACTTTGAAATGATTTTTTTAAATAAGTATGCAAACTTTTTAGATTGAATTATATAAATATGGAGAGACTGGCTCTTAATCTCAAAAAAAAGGAAAATTTAAAAATAGAACTGCAGTAAAACAAATGAATATAGCCGGGAAAAGAAAATTTACTCGTAGTATCAGATTTGCGTGTTGTTTATAGCAAAGTTTTAAATTCATTCTCATTGATTTTTTATTCTTTTGTCAATTGAATTATTGTTACCATCAGAATTGTTGGGTTAGTTTTTTAACTCATCGAGAGTTTTTGAACCATAATATGGATACTTCGTCCGAACAAGCGGCTCGTAAATTGTAGCATTGGTGCGGGAGGGCTTGGATCAACGAACGATTGGTAGAAATTTAAACCAGTCTACGGTTTGTAGAATATACAGAAGGTTTGTGGAGACGGGTTCTTACAGACGTGGTACAGGCAGGACTCGAGCAACCACCGGTCGTGATGACCGATTTATTGTTACAACTTCCCTGCGAAATCGTTTCCTCACGTCTGTTAACATCAAAACAGAGCTTAATGAAGTGCGTGGAGTAAACGTGAGTGCACGAACAATAAGAAGAAGGTTAAAGGAAGCGGATATCACCCCTTTTAGACCAGCAAATGGTCCAAAGTTGTCTGTAGCCCACAGACAAGCTCGCTTAAGATTTGCGCGTGATCACCTGAATTGGACAGAAGAGCAATGGACCTCCGTATTGTTCACGGACGAGTGTAGGACATGTTTATATATGGTGCAGATGGTCGCAGAAGAGTCTATCGTCGACGTGGGGAGCGATATGCTCAAAGTTGCATTGAGGAGCGTGTTTCTTTTGGAGGCGGTTCGTGTATGGTCTGGGGTGGCATATCGATGAACAGGCGAACAGAACTTGTGTTCATAGACATGGTCCGTCAAGGGGGTTTGACTGCACATCGCTACATAACAGAGATCTTAGAAGATCACGTGGTGCCTTACATGGGATTCATAGGCGAAAATTTTACTTTAATGCAGGATAATGCCCGGCCGCACGCTGCTGCACAAGTTCGACAATATTGCGAAGAGGTTGGGATACGTACAATGAATTGGCCAGCACGCAGCCCGGATCTTAATCCCATTGAGCATGTTTGGGACAATTTAAAAAGAGCTGTATATGCGAGAAACCCTTTGCCCACGACAGTGGCAGCACTAAGAACAGCACTTTCAGAAGAATGGGACAATATTCCGCAAGATCTTTTAATAACCATCATAAATTCTATGCGGAACCGATTAGAATCCGTAATAAGGGCACGTGGAGGTAATACACCTTATTAAAACATAAATAAACCCTTGCATAAAGTTTGTGTCTATTGTTAAAACCAATTTTTTAAGTAAACCAATTTTCCTTAAATTTCTGTTTTTTCTTCCAAAAAAATCTTAAGGTCCTTTCCAGTACACAAACTTAAACTTAAGGATATGACCCTACGCTGTTTTAAAGTTCACGAACCAATTTAGAGGTTTCAATTTAAATCTGTATAGAAAGTTTGCATACTTGGTTAAAATATTTATTTCAAAGTCGTCTATTACTTTGATGCAGTTTATGAGTCCATCAGTGTATATTTGAACTCACTGGCGGTGTTTGTTCGAGGCTCCTCAGCGAGGACTTGGCTGGCGCGGCGCGGCAGTCCCACGAAGAGGGCACGAACTCCACTTCGTCGCCCTCGGAGCCCGAGCCCAGCGAGCCGGAGCCCGACGCCCCGGAGGCCCCACCCGCATCCGAACCCATTGAGTTCATCTCGGCACCACCGCCGGAGTTCGACGTCGAACCGCCGCTCCCACGTTGCTACAATGCCAATTCATACATACATACGTATTATTGCTATGCATCTTTAAAAAAATGATGAATGTAATCAGACATAACATGTATGTGATACGTATTATTATTATATTTTATTGTAATTCATGTCTTTAGTCTAAATCTACCATACCCGACGTGTTTTACAAGGGACCATATAATAGACACATTGGATGAGGTGCCGCGGCCCGCCACATGAGTTTATTTAGGTGGTAATAAAAACGTATTATCCGCAAGAGTTAACTTTAACTTGAGACCTGAGCGGAATGCGCGCTCCCCCCCCCCCCCCCCCACCCCGCCTTCTTACCGCTTTCACCATCGACGCGTCAGTAGCTCGCGCTTCCGTCATCCGAGCGAAGTCTCAAGTCAACTCTAGCGGATTGTAACTATTAGAAAAATAAGTGTTCAATAAATGCGATTTGATGGTCTAAAAACTTTAAGTAAAAGATTTTGGGAGGAAAATGTAATAGCTTTCGAAATCCAATACTTTAGTTTTAATGAAATTTCTGAATTATAAACATTTCTTCAAAGCTTTGACAAAGCGTGGTTTCCTGGAACCCTAACTTTCCGTGTGACACAGTTCGTTATCAGGAATAGCTACTTCATGAGGCACCGGTGTCGATGACCCATACTATAAATATAAATAAACGGAAAAAAATGATTTTCATTTCATGATTTGTATGAGCGGCTTTTATTGATATTAATTAAAAAAGTACGCACAAACAAATTACCAATAAAAAAATATATGTGATGATTTTTCATTCGCATTCTAATAAAACTATATCTAAGTGTCGTGCAGAGTGATTTCAAAACGATAACTGAAAAACTGGAATAAAAAATCTTAGGGGTCTAAACGGCCACTTTTCAAAGATGCACGCAATATACTTGTAATGCAAGATAATAAGTTACCATTTTATTGTCATATTCATAGCACGCATCTACGAAAGTGGCTATTTTAAGCCACCATGAAAGATACTGCGAATGGTCATCCCAGTACGTTTACTACTGGGCCAAAGTCATCCCTACTGGGACATGATTGTCATTTGCGTCTCACCGGGTATTCTAATCGTCTGTACAATGGATAGTGTTGAGAGATATCGTTTAGTATAATAATATTGTAAAAGGATGTGCCTAAGCGTTTGTACGAATTAATTTCAATAGCTGTATCAATAGGATATTGTATTCAGTATTGTCTAATAATGCAAGTTATCGGCAAGCACCATCACCACGAATAAACAAACATTCATTTTTTGTTTTATATCCACCAAAGTATCACGCGTAAGTTGTTTAAAGTGTAAAAAAATTAACCAGTTGTCATATTAAAAAAAAATATCTTCAAATCTGTAGGTACTATTTTGTAGGATAAGTAGTAAGTGCAAATGAAGTCGCAAACACAAAGATGATTGTAGCAGTCAAGTAAATACAGATTAACAAACATAATCGGCAAAAAATTATCATAAAAAAGTTTAATTGGACTATGCTTATACATGCACCAACTTAGCCAACAATTTACTTATATTTGATTTCTTCCTGAAGATCTTTAACCCCACTAAAGAGACGCAATTATAATTGATGGGCAGATTTCTTGCAGAATATTATATCTACCGATTGCTATGAAAAGTACCACTTATTATTCAGGTTCCAAAAGCGATAACAGTCCATTCCTTTGGAATGCTTGTAGTAGAATCAATCCTCTAGCCCGTCTATCTTTATTTGTGACAATCATTATTCTCGGAAACTAGCGGACTTTCATACATGAAATTCGACAAGAATATGTAGTCCATATGATGTTAAAGGTATGTAGCAAAATCAAAAATAAACATTAGAGGTGTCCGTGATATGGAACTAAGGGTTAGCCAAATCTTTAAAAAATTAAAACCACGATACTTAAAAACGGTTTTTAAAGAAGATAATAGTCCAAATATTAGTTTATGAAAATATCTAATAAAAGAAGGTAGTAGAGCAATAAAAATACTTGACATGACATTAAATTACAATAATACCCAATCAGTAGTTTTTGGAATGTAGGGTATTTAAGATTAAATGCTTATTTTAAGTTCTGTAGACAAATGCTATAAAACAGTGACAGTAGACGAATGTCTACTATATACAAAGCTTCACTTACACACATTTGGCCTATTTCTTTTACGTATTAATTTTCCCTATACCAAAACCCGCATACACTTATGGAACATACACAACAGTATGATGTATGAAATAATGGATGATAGATATATAAAATACGATACGATGTATAGCACAAGGGACTTACGTGTTCGAAGCGCGTGGAGGGTACGACAGACGTCTCGTGGCCGTCACCGTCCTACGCGGTCACACACACAGACAAGTCAACATTTACATGCAAGCACACCAACACCAAATATGTATTTATATATATCATTTTATCTATTTACATGTACAACCAAAACGTTTTTTAAAGGTAAACTTGTGGCAAATGTATGATTTAATATTAAACTAGAGGTCTCGGCAGACGTTGTCCTGCCCTGAAAGAATAAAAACCTAGAACCCCATTTCAGCGCCACCTACCGGTTTCAATTGTGAAGCTAAATCATGCGGGGACTCACTCAAACACACATTTAAAAAAAACATCAAAATCGGTAAGGTTAAGCTTTGCGAGTACATACATTTCTACGATTCATTTTTATTTATATAGATTATTTACAGTAAAGCATCAGCACATAAGATTTCATCATGAGGCAAACCTAGAATCTACATTCTGAAGTTAGTATTCAAAACAAGGGTTATCAATAATTACATATATGTATATGTTTTAACCACAAACGCAAGTCATGTGTGACAATTTACGTACACAAGTTTATAAAGAATGCTTCGCTTCATTTCACGCTTTTGTTTAAGGCACTCTTTCTCAACGATTTTTATGTCGCGGCCCACGAAAAAAAAACAAAAAGTTAAGTAATTAGTCTCGAGACCCCTTCACTACAAAATTATAATAAATTTTTTTTAAGCTAACATGTTCCAGATGTGATATTCATTATGAAATATTATTTTGTCTTTAAATGCAAAATACATCGCAGCATAAGTTGTACATATAAATAAATAAAGTAAAGGGGCATCTGTAAATAAATTATGAAGCCAAGGGCGCTTAATTATAGTTCAGGATGCATTATTATCACTCATAATGCCAATCCAATCTAACTTGACTTTTATATGACGTAATTCAATATGATGCGTTATTTAAATCACAAGCACAGAATATTTATGGCATGGAGGCTAGAGGTAAGGAGAACTATCTCAGTATATTAAAAAGTGTCCACTGAAGGGCAGCAAATTAAGTTGGCGCCATAATAGCAAGTGGAAAGTATTTAAAAATAGCGCCACAAATAATTAGAGTAGGATACTAGATTAAAGGAGGAAAGAAAGACTTCCTCTTTGTTACCGCGCATTTTACAAAAATGTAACTATTGCATGTCTCCTCATACTGGAATTTTCAGATAATTTAGTTAGTTATCTTAATTAGTGAAATAGGTTTCAAAAATTTAATTGGTCAAAAACTTATATACATACATCTCAATACAGAATATAGAAAGTCTCAATACTTTTCCAAATTATAATTTTTAAATTTTTCAACCCAGCACACTTCACTTCGTTTATAACTGCTAAATTCATATCATTTCCTTTTCCTACACTAGCTATTTTGACGAGTTTTCGAACCATAATGTGCTGTTTACAGGTGGACACTTTTTCAACTGATCCCCCATACTAGATGGTCCTCCTTACCTCGACCCTCCATCATTTATGTATATATATGACAATTTAACAGTGATATGTCTGACATATAAACGTCAAGTTGAATCAATAGCACCGCCAACTCACTAAATATCACCTTTATTCGAATATAAACACTAAGCAGGATAAGGGACTACAGTTTCCACACCATTACAGTATTCAGATAATAAAATCTAACTATAAGTTACACGCAATATTATCCACTCATTTAATAAGAATATGGCATCCATACTTAAATGCTTCCCCATATTTTTGCTTCATGACTTAAGCTCAATTATACTAATTTAATTTGTAGGTGTCAATGCATTGCAATAAAAACTTCAAAGTTGATCATTATTAACGTTAGAACTAAATTGAAACAAAACTGTTTAAAAGTTTTAATAAGGTATAATAGATACAAAAGAGAGCATACTTATAAAATTCTTATCAAAGTCATTAAACAATTTTTTTACAGTGCTGGCTTTAATAATAAAACGTTTTAGAAATAAAGCTTCTAGTTTCGACAAATCGTGTTACATTTTTGACATACAACTTGAATATACACAACACATAAATACTAAGAGCCTGGGATTCCAACATTCACAAGGAATATGCTCTACTGCTCATCATCTTTGCTCATCTCAAAATTACTATGAAAATATAACATAACAAAACTTGTAGGTATAGGTTATTTTTTTTTAATAAAGATGCCAAAGTTTCATGTTTGTTCCAAATTCTCGATGTAGATAGAAATTATGGTGACAAATTAACGTAATAATAAAAAGACACTTATTGTTTTTATTAAAATGTATAGACACACTTTTAACTGAATTAAATACACCAACGCATTATTTACATTTTCCTCAAACCGACCTGGAATATTCACATAACAATAACACTCACCTTCCATATGAACTCCCCACTAGAAGAATTTGTAGAGTGAGTATCGCTATCGCTGTCCCACTCCTTTATTATATCAGCGACAGCGTGTGGTTTGCTGTCCTGCTCGCACACTGGAGAAGTGGGCGCAGTAGGAGATTCTTGGCTAAATGAGGTGCTCATTATTTCCGTGGCTGGACCTATTATATACATTTTAATAATATTTTCAACCAAAATATTGTACGTATATATAATTATAACTTGTGACTATCTATTAAACTACTGCTAAAAACTGTTATATAATCAGAACACAATAACATTTATCATTTGCTAATTTGTCAGTAATCCATTTCTTCTTACTACTAGTATTTTGTAAGCACTTTCATGAATGGCATTTAAGATTAAAGAATGATTTATCAACAAAATAACTCACCAGTAAATCTTATATCACTCAACAATGGAAAGTACGAATCAAGAGTACAAAATTTCTTTTCATTTTGTAAAAAATCTTCAGTGACTGATGTGATTTTGCCACTTTCCACAACACGTCCATTTGTGACACCTCCCTCTGTTGCATCAATCTCCTCTTTGATACTTTTAGGTGGATTTTCGATAGGAGTTTCCAAAAGCTCCTCAAATTCTTGTGGGGGTTTATTCTTAGAAAAATCTTCATCATAGTCCTCGGCTTTCAAATCCTTAACATCCCCATCATCTACATTGCTTTCTAAAAGTTCTTCGAAAGTTTCACTCAGGAAATTCACTACTGCATATTTTTGACTACTGCCATTGCATTGTATAGCATCTGCTGGTTTATCATCTTCTAGTGAACCATTTGAAGTTTTATTTTGCTCCATAGATAAATCCTTAATTACTTCTGGTTGTGCTATTTCATTTGACGTGTCTGTATTAGGTATAGAATTTTCTGTTATTTCTTCAGTGTCATTCGATTTAGGCGATTTAAAATTGTCAGCATCAATGTTGATTTCACCATTTAGTTTTGGCTGACCTCTACTAGCATGTGAATCATATGTGCAATTAAGATCTAAATATTTTGTTCCAGCGTGAGATTCATAAGATTCGTGTGGAGTTTCCTTAAAATGTTCTAATGAAGTTTCAGTTATAATTATGGAATGAGGCTGGTCCATTTCCTCATCCATGTCGAAATTGATCAAATATGGATTATTTGAGTCTCTAAAATTAACTAAATTTTGAGATTCTATTAAATTCGTAGTACTAGGCGGATTTATAATTAGAGATTGCGTTGGTTCTTCACCGCATTCATTCATGTTTCTCCTACTTTCACTGACTAAATCTACATTCGATGAACTAGCCACGCCATCCATGGCTTGCTCACTAGACATCCTCTCAGTTCTCAATAGCCATGAGGTTGCATCTATTAACGACGATAAATCCTGGGGCACATTTCTTGCTGAATTTTCGAAACGCTTAAATCCCTCAGAACTAATTCCGCTTTCTATACTCTGGCCGGACCAATTAACCAAAGTAATCTCTTGCGGTTTGGTAACAGCAGAATTTTCGAAATCTGAATAAGTCGGCGTTCGTTCTGATACCATTATACTATCTCTATTACTGTTTCTACTTAAAGTCCTGCTGTCTCCTTCTAATAATATCTCAGATGGTTCACTTTTGGTAAATTGATTACTGGTACTGGTAGACAAGTCCTGAGGTCTTACTTCTGCCGACTGCATAAACATTTGGAAGTTTGGAATATTTGGACTCAACCCTGGGGATTCTTTTGTCTCTGGTAGCTGCATTGGTATCGGCTGAACGTCATCAAAGTCATTTAACTCTGTCAGAGGTGTACTTGTAATTGACGGTGTCATACCATGCATAAAGTTACTGACTGGACTATGTATATCTTTGTTCAAGTCTTGACTTCCTGAACTTTCAGTTTGGCTGTGTTGTACAGAATTGTTTTGTATAAAACTAATTTCAATGCTATCCATCTTCTTGATTCGTGGTTCAACAGTCAGCGGACTATCTATTTCGGCTATAATCATTTCTTTATGTTCGGTGACTTTTGGTGGAGTCATGGTGGGTTCGTTTCCGATAGGAGATCGTCGTACCAATTCTGGTGGAGGAAACTTCCATAAATCGTCCAAAAAAGATGCAGCTTCAGTAGTACAATTTGAATAGGACGGCATTTCAGACATGAGCGTACCGTACGCTAAGTCTTTCGTCGGGCTATTCCTCGACTCAGACTTCACGGTTGATGGTGTAACGCCCACCGCTTCAGTCTTAGCTTTCGTATACGTGTTATTATCGTTCGCTGTCATCGAGTCTGGCGAAAAAGTTTCGCATGGCTCTGACTTGCTGTCGTGTATGATATACGTTGAACAATGGCTCAGTTCTTTTTCGTCTTCGTTGTGGGTTAAGGTGTCTGTGCTTTCACTGTTCCCCTCTTCCTTTTCGCCTTTTTTATGTTCAAATTCCGAAGGTGGCTCCAGGTCTACGGCCATGTCGTCGAAGTTCTCTTCGACATTGTATAGAGTGTCATTGGAGCACCATGAGTCAATGCTGGTAGCTTTAGACAAGCACTCTGTCGGTTTTGACAACTTGGCATCTGTAGGGAGTGTTGTCTTAGATAAAGTAGAAACACCGGTAGCATTGTCGAAGTTATCAGAGTTGTCCGGAGCAGACGTGTCCGTCGTTGGGCTAACGAGGAACGGCGATACTTGCGACAACCTCTCACAGTTCGATTCTTTTTCGTGATCCTCTTTGATAAAAGTTTTTTCGTTGGTCGGAGATTCTGGATCGTCTTTTATCTTTTTATAGGGACTGGCGTTCAAACTGTCTGCAGTCATTGAAATTCTGAAATGATGTTTTTTAAGTCAGTTTTTTTCTGGTAAAATACCACAGCAACTAACATTTTTTTATATAAAAAATGTTTTTATGATAAACTATTACTTAATAGTTAAAACTACTTTATAAAAAAAAATTTAGACTACATGTCTCATACAAAAATCTAACTCTGTTAATAATCAAAGTCGTTTCCTTTTTGACTTATTTCACTAATGTAGATTGAAAGTCTGCTTGTGTTGTGCTATATCCGTAAATGTAAAAGCAGCAAGAGTTGTAAGACATAGAGAAGCATAGGATCTGGAGGGGTTTTTGAAGTAACATGTTTTGCTGGGCAATTGATATTCCGGCTGTAACTGACAATTCTTCTTTCCTGGTTAGGTTAGCTAGTTAATGGTAAAGAACAGAGTTTTCATTTATTCAGTCATACAGTTTTGTCAACCTTTTTGATTAAAAATGAAATGAAATGTACTTACTCTTTACTGCTGTCAATATCTTTCTGTACGGTATAAGTATGGTCATTAGAATGTATGGTGTATGTGGAGTGGGTGTGAGTCTGTGCACCAGTGGGCGGCTCTGTAGCTTCGTCTGTCGAGTTGTTGCACGGTTCCGGATAAGATTCCGATGAGTCCGTGCGGGTCGAAGGATTCCCTGTTTCAAAATCAATATCTATAAAATTATAAATATGCCGTGTATGTACATTGAAGATATTAAAAAAAATCAACTGGACTGGACTTAATAAACGATGGAGAACACGATGAAAATTGTTACAGATTTCTGTCTTGTCTGTTTGTTCGGGATTCACGTAAAAACTACTGGGCCGATTTCGATGCAGGTTTTCTTAAGACTTACTTAAGACACTTTTTATCCTCGGAAATCCGCGAGATTTTGTTTTGGCAAAGGTTTAAAATGGCAAGATTAAAAAAAAAACTAATTCCAATGCGACTTTTTCCCTAATCAATCAATAGCAAATTTTATTTAATAAAATGTGCCATACTTTTTATCCCGGGAAATACGGGAATTTTCACGGGAGCGGTTTAAAGTTGTTCAGGTACATACAAAATGGCCTATTACGATACAGTTTTCACTAAAACGATAGATTATATTTTTTAAAGTGCTCTGATATTTTGTGTCCCAGGAATTTCAAGTCAAGTGTGGACTCTATAGGATTCAACGCACAGTGGTGAGTTGAATCAACAACTCATAAAAAAGGTCGATAACAACATACATAAAAAAAGATCGATCGCAGCTGTCATTTTAGTCCAGGAAATTAAAAATCAGAGTATGGACATGGAGAATATGAAGAAGAATCTCACAGTTGGTATCGTTGTCGTAGGCGGATAGCTGCTGGCCGGTCTCCTCGGCTATGGGGCTGAGTGCGCCAGGGTAGCTCACCACCAACTCCGGCGGAGGAGGCAGCTCCCCGCCCCATTCACTAACGCACTGGGGCTCGATCGCAGCCACCTGACACACACAACATTACTGCATTCGCCATGTAAACATGCACTATCGAAAAACGAATGCAAACTGAAGATAGTATTTCACTTGAAAACATTTAATTCTTTATTTCCTGCAGCAGGTAAATAGGCAAACAGCCCACCTGGTGCAAAGAGAGTGGCGAATGCTTTGCCTGTTTCAGTAACATTTTAACTCTTCTTCAAATTGAAACCTTATCTAGACTTTCCCCTACAAATCATTATTATACACAGAACAAACTTTCTAAATGAATGAATGGTTGTGAGCAGTGTTGTTTGAGAATTTATCGATTCATTGGAAAATAGTTAAATATTATGCAATTACTCTTATATATGAGTAAAGTTTATTAAATATGACTTATAGACAATAGTAATATTTTTCTTTCCAATAAAGATAGTTTTCCCTCATTGCAAACTATATAAAAGAGATTCAAATACTTATATGAGAACTGGAATACAAAAACCTATATGTAAACTGCTGCTTCAAGATATTTGATTTTTTTTATATGTATAAAGCAATACTTACTTGCGCCAATGGCAGTTTCAACTCTAGCTCATTTCTCAGTGCTTTCACACACTCCTCATCGAGTTGACATATACCACTCCTGAAATCCTCCACTGAGCTTCCATTTCCCGCTAAGTACGCTTCTGGCACTTCATCACTGCTCCCTTCCTCCACCAAACCCTCAACAGTTAACGGCCCCGAATATTCAATGTTCAAATTGTTTTCGTTTTCAGCCATTGCTAGCTTTGACGTTATCTGCAACTCAATTTGATTTAACTCTATTTCTTGCTGCAAAGAACTGGATGGTTCGGGGACTGAATCATTTACGTTCAAATCTATGTCTACCAAATACTTTTGTTGAGATGACGAGGCTAAGAAAATCCCCGGAGAATTCGGCGGTGTCGATGGCGATATATGTTTTTGGGTCTCAGATTGGCTTTCTTCTGAATTTTCTGAACTCAGAGTGCCAGTTGTTCCAACAATATCTACATCATGAGCGGATAAAGGTTTCGATTCGCTTATGCTTGTAATATCATCGAATTGAACATCATCGTGAAGAATGTCTGGCACTTCATTTAAAAAGTTACCATCGCGTAACGGTGACGGTGTTTCGAGGTTCATCTCACTAAAATTCGATGAGAATGCTAATAATTCTTCTCTGGGGATATCTGTGAACTCATGCGATTTTACTCCTTTGAATAGTTCTATCGTGCAGTTTTCAAAGGGGCCTAGAACTACTGAACTATTCTCATCATATGTGTCAGTATGGTGACTTCTGGTAGGTGATTCAAAAGGACTTAATGAGTCCGGGACAAATCTCTGCTCTAATTTGGTCACCGTCACTCCTGCGCCATAATCTGGTGCTTTACTTTCACTCATGATAAGTGTTTCGGCTTCTGTAGGAGATTTTTTTATAGTTTCTTCTGCATTTTCAGCAAATGTATCACTAGTTTTTGGAGTGCTTACAGCGATGGCATCATCAATATTTACACTTGAATCGATTTTTTCTGTATCTAAAACTGTATTTGTTTTATTGACATTTGGTAAATCCATATATTCAGTACATTCAAGCTTATCAACATTATTTGAAAACATGAAATTTTCTGAAAATTGCAAATTTGAATTGCTTACTTCAGGATCTTTTCTCCCTTTATCACTTATGTACGAATTTTTTAAGCCTTCACTATTAGTATTTTTAATGAGATCCATATAAATAGTGCTATCATTTAATTGCTGATCAAATTGAACTAAAACAGGATCATTTATATCTTGCATATTTATCTGTTCTGTTTTTTCGGGTATATTTTCCTGTTCTTCTTTACATGTTGTTCCTTTACAATTTGCAGCTTCCTTATCAATACTTTGTACTATAACAGGTGACATTGTTAAAGGGTTTCTCTCAATAGCCTCATTAATTTTATTACTATTTTGTACTATTTCAGGTGTTTCTTGTGACACAGATAGTTTATTATCTGTTTCTATATTTAAATAAGTATGTTCTATTTCATGGCTTGTAAATTCCGTAGGCAATTGTAAAGGTTTATCGTCTGTTTCGCCCGATAGTTTTGTAAATGTCTCATGAGATAATTTTCTAGTTTCAAAATTTTCAGTGAAGTCTTTAATTTCGAGATTTCGTTTGACGTCTAATGGCGTTTCAACTTCAGCTAAATTTAGATTTAGTTCATTAAAAGTACAAGATGGCTCACTATCATTACTTATTCCTGTCGGTACTACTACTGCAGAGTTGTCTAGATCAGTAATCAAAACCGTTTCTTCATTACTATAATTACTCAAATCTGGCAATCTAGGAGGTTGAATGCAATCATCGAAGGGAACTTCAATATCTTCGTTCACATTTTTTTCAGTGACAACATCACATTCAATAATCGGGAGATTTGTTAAAGTTGTGGCTTCTGAATTTAGTCCAGGAAGATTATTTAGTTCTGCAGATACTTTTTCTGGTATTGAGTAACTTATAATTTGAATATCTTCAGACAAGGCCTGCAGAGAAGGAATTTTGGAAATATATGTGTCATTGGTCATTTGTTCTATAACATTTTCAGTAGGTAAAGTTATTAATTTTCTTTTTTCATCTTCAATAATATCTATACGTTCTAAACATGCGGGACTTTTGATATCAGAAATAATGATTCTTTCTACTTCTTCAGGACAACTTAGCTTGGGTTTATTATCAGTTTTTATTAATATTCGTTTATCTATAAAGTTACTCCTTTCAAATTCAATTAAAGCAATTGACTGAATAATATCTTTCGATTTTTCAGTTTTCAACTCAGGTTCTATTTTATTCTCTTGATAGTCATTAGGTGAAGCAATACCAGTACTAACCATATTTTCCAGTAACGGTAAATCTGAACTTCCAACAGCTTTTATTTCATTACTACCGTTTTCTTGAACAGGCAATTCTACTACTTCATTTTCAATCAAAATATTTAAAACTTTATTATTTTGTAAAATAATGTTCGGAGTCTCGTGGGAAGTGCCAATTTGAGTGTTTATTCCTTCGTTTAATGTTTTGTAGATCTCAACAATGGTTTTAGAACAAATATCTTTATCTTCTTCCACATTTTTCATTTCAGTAGGAGATATTTCTTTTTCTAAACATTTAATTAAAACCGGATGACTTATTATCTTATTTTCGAAAGTTTTAGGCACTATTTCTTCTTTATTATTACCTTGTAGTAATACATCATCAATAAGTTTATTTTCACAACTTTCATTAACAGAATCTTTAACTATTGTTATTTCAATGAGATCATTAAGTAATTCGGGATGAATAGTATTTTCTACTCTTGATGGCAAAGAGGTAATTGTAGGAATAGTGTCCAACAGTTTAATACTTGTCTCCATTTCACTTATTTTTTTAGGCAAGACTACATGCTCTACATTTTCTAATACAACTTGTTCTAACAAATCATCATTCACATGAGGTAAATTTGCCTTTCTTATATGATCTACTGACTTAGTTTCCTTTTCAGTTCTTTCTAAATTATCACACGGTGATCCACAGTCTTCACTTACACTCACATTTCCACTTACACTAGGCATTGAGGCTACACATAACTCTTTAAGGTTAGGTATTTTATTATCACTACAAACTATATTAACTTTTGGCAATTCATCATCTTTAAGTTCAGCCACTCTATCAACTATTCTAGCTTCAGATTCCATTCTGCAAATTTCCATATCTTTTATAGGTGTTTCTGGGGTTAAATTCTCTAAAGTTTGTTGGCTGGTTGTATCACTGTGTCGCTCAAATGAATGACTTAGTGTTCCTACCGTATCTCGATCACCATCATCTTCATCACCCACGTGACTATCCTGCCCTGTGTTGAAGCCAGTTTCTAGAATATTTTGAAAGTTCGTAATACCAGGAGACTTAACCATACTCGACTGCATTGGATAATCTTTTTTGCAGTCTAAACTTAAATTATCTCTCGATGGACTGGCTTGATGGCTAGACTCAGAACTTGAAGTTTTCTCGGAGTTTAGTATATTATCGAGGTTCTTAATAACATCACTGACATCTTTATAGTAGCTTACGTCATCTTGGCTTCCAGCTATAATATCTTTAAGCCATGGATCAACTGAACTGTCAGATTTGTCATGCTCTTTTTCCCTATTGTCTTCCAGGCTTATATTGCCTTGGTGACATTCAAGTATAGCCATCTCGTTATGCGTGAGATAGATATTTCTAACATCTTCCAGTGATCCGTGAAGGTTTGTTAAGCTTTCCGATTTTATTTGAACAGAGAGGGGTTCTTTGTCTGACATTATACTACTTGATCTAGATACAGCGGTGTCTAAGTCCACGCTTAACGAATCTTGGATCGTTTGAGAATGGTCGAATTCTTGGTCAGAGCTGCTAAAATGTGTGGTTGACGTTGAAGGCGCATGAATGATAGCGATGTGTTCGTCTATTTTCGGGATCGTGTTCGGTTTTAATCTTTGCCAGCGTTCCTCAAAGTCTGAAGTGCCAGATATCGTGTCAGGTTTGGAATCTGTTGGTTCTGTATGCGTACTGTGAAGGTGGTTGATGAGGGCGTGTACTTGAGCTGCGGACGGTCGAGCATCTGGGTTCTGATTCCAACACAGTTGCATTACTTGGTACCTGTAGTGTAAACGGCAACGAGAATATTATTTGCATTAACTCTCTACATGTAGTTAATTAAGATAAGAAAGTAATTAACAAATACTTCATATTTTCAAATAAGGAAGAGAATTCATTATGTTATTAAGATTATTGTAAAGCACCAATAACAACTGGGTTCCAGGTCTTTGAAGTTTATTATAAGTAACAGTGTTAATAAGGATATCATAATTCAAATGATACACACAAGGTATCTATGTTAACCTACTTATGTCTCATTATATATATATATATATATATATATATATATATATATATATCTGAGTATACTTACAAATGGCTTCTATATGGGCAGGGGAGATCGGGCATGGGCGGCGGGTGGTGCGGGGGCGTGGCTCCCCACGCGCAAACTTCCCACACCAATCCACCCAGAGACCACACCTCACTGCTGCTCTGTAATATATCAATACATTTACGTTTCATGTTTCAGATGCTTAGTTAGAATAAACCTATCCAAAAAGGTTATTGTCATAGTAATCAGGAACAAATTTTCAAAATCCCATGTTCGAAATTGTACTAATAGAAACTAAATAGACTGGTAAAACTGCGCCTAAAGCGAATTGTAAGCTAAGTTCTGGTAATCGTTGGTTTGATTTAAAAAAAATACAGTTTGGCCCATTTTAACTGGTACAAAATTTAATAGTATTGTCTGTATTCTGTATTCACTAATTTCAGGAATACCAATGTCACTTAAAAATTGTATGTTCTTAAAACAGCATGTTTACTAGAGAAAGTTCTTCTTAGAATAATAACACACTACGATCGATAAGAGTAGAGAATTTATTTAACGTAAATAAAATTGTAGGAAAATCCAGCCTCCAATTTTTTTTTGTCTTCTATGGATTCATTACTAACCGTATACAAAGATGGATGTCTTGTTGCCTCTGGTGCAGATATTTCATGTTGGGCTTCATTGTTCGAGTACCGGCCGAGAACTGCTCTTGCATCTTCAGCTTGGCCACGCACTAACACACTTCCGCTCCACAAAGCCCTGGCCATGAATTTGACAGAATATTATAAAATATAAGAATTCTACTAAAAGTCATTTATAAGCACATTTTAACAGGGTATTTTTACAATTAATTAATTATGAGAGTCACCCCTAATTTAGTAAGGATTCCTCAACAATCTCCACATATATGGCATGAAGAAACAATTCATAATGTTAGCAACAAATGACCGAGCTTTTAAGAAAACTTTTTCTTGACTTGTCTTTATATGTCCAGAGTCCTCTAATTACACAAGCAGGTGTCGCAGGATTATGGCCCATTCAAGTCGGCCCATCTTAATCTCTGGTAGCCAGCATACCTCTTTTCCTGTCCTTTCAATAGCACTCCAATGCCTTCTCTCAGTTTCTTCAAGTCCCTGTCTCTATACCTCCAATTATCCGGTCACATACATTTTTGTCTATCTGGTATAGCACATTATAATGTTATGATAGTCTTTATATAATTTTATGCCTGGCATACCATACCTCCTCTCTCCACTTTCTATATTTAGCCCAAGTTTAAATTTGGTAATTTAAGCATAGGAGAATCACATTTTATATTATATTATTTTACTTATGATTAGATCTTAGTTATTATTATTTTATAAATATCATATCAACAGGTAAAATAATTGTACCATTCGAAGCTGAGCAAGCTCCTCTCCAGATTCCTTCTTCGTATGTTATCCTATAGCACAATAGCTTGCTGATTTGGGAACATAAAACGAGTTAGTATTGGTCTAGAAAATTAATTTATTGATTGATTCTCACCCATATAGATATCCTCTCGAATGAAGGTAGGCGAGGGCTGAGGTGACGTCACACATGAGCCGCAGCGGGACGCCGCTCTCGTTCAAAATCGCCATTTTAGGACGGTTTTCAATCAAGTACTGTTGGAGGTCCTGGAATTGACGAAATTATTGTGTTAGTCCATACTAATAACTATCTACAAGATAGATGAAACATAATTATGAAAAAGAAAACAAACGATTAATAAGGAAAAATGTTATTATTTTAAGTAGCAATACTTTTGTAATCTCTTAGGATGTTTTACGTAAAGTATACATATCTGGATTTCTTCATAAAGTTTTGTTCATTTTTGGTCTTACAAGAGAAAAAATCAAAGCGAATTGTTTCTATGCTACTTACCATTGGACAAAACTCGAATACCAACATCCATGGGTCCTCCTGTAGACATTTCGCCACATAAACTAGTATGTTGTCATGTCTCGCATCTCTGTACATCCTAGACTCGGTGAGAAACCTCGCTTTGTCCTCGAGGCTGGCATTTTGATTTAATATTTTCACTGCTACTGTGGACGAACTACCTGCATCTTCCAATTCACCTTCTACCACCTGGTGCAAATGAATCATAAAGGGAATCAATATTGTGGACAGTTTCAAGTTAATTCAGTTTCTATTATTCGTAATGAATTTCAAGTATTTTAAAGAGTCTATGCATGTTTCTTTACATATTGAACCTAATATTTTGTAAGTTGTCGCGACTTGTATACATAATAAACCTACGCTTTAACGGTTTTAAGCGCGGTAATTTATTTTATTTTTTATTATTCCGACGTTTCGACCACTTTTCAGTAGCCGTGTCCACGGAAGACAAAGATGTCAAGTGTCAATGAGTATTGTTAAAGTTTTATTTATCACCTATCACCAACTTGTTCATTTTAATTATTTAATTTTAATTTTGTTTATGGTTATTATTTACTGTATGGGAACCTACTCTGATTTACTACCGCTTCGCAACATGTTGTGGCTTAAAGAGAAGAAGCGGCGCAAAAAAACTCTTCAGCAAACCGAAACGTCGGTATAATATCTAAAAAATCACCGCGCTTAAAACCGTTTAAATGTAGTTTTATTATATTGACCTTTTATTTAACTTATTTAATATTTAAATGGACAGCACTAATATACTTCCATTTAATTAAGCCAAATGGGGGTGTTGATAGTACATTCGCCTCAACACTAAAATGGCTTAAGCGTGATATTCAACAATTAATAGCATCATTATTATCATTATCTTAAAGAAACTACTATGAGATAATTAATAAAATGCTAAGTGTTAAAACTAAAAAGAGCATACAAAAGAATTAATCCAAAATATTTGATAGCTCAAAAACTATTCAAGGGATATTTTTCAAACCAAATTTAGTTCAATGTATTCTTGGATATCAAGAACCTAGATCTTTTTTAGAATCTTCCGCTTCATAGTTCAATAGGTAAAGTCTCTCTCTCAATCTATTTAAACTTCTAAATTTCAATCACATAGACCCAGTGTTTTCCGAGAAAGAAAACTTATAAAAACGGACGGACGAACATGGCGAAACCATATAAGGGCTCCGATTTTATCAAAATGGCTACGGAACTCTAAAAACCAAAATTATATTCATATTACCCTTCCGAACCATCCTCGACTGATTTCTCTCAAATATTGTAACTGGTTACGTGGAAAATCTTCGCCACCTACAACAAAAAAGTAAATTATCTAATCGGATATCGATAAGAAAGATACCTTCCGTTTTAAACCAGAATATGAGTACCACGCGGTATTTTTTTTATTAATCCCTTCCACCGGACGAGTGTCCGGCTTTCTTTGTCTGTGGATTTTTTGTCTTATTTCTGTTTATTACTTAAATCTATTACATGGGGTACCGCGCGGTATTGCCGTAACAGCGGTTTTATAGTATCATAATATTGATACATAAATATTATAAACTAGTTTTCGCTAGTAGCCGTGGTAATGGCTAGCGCACGCGTCCCAAGCTCATAAGGCGCGGGTTCGATCCTGGCCGGAACGCATGCACCACTTAGTCAGTTTTCTGATCTAATGTGCATATTGTTACAATTACCACATGATAATATTTATACAACAAATGCAAACACTTTTAATCTATTTTTTCGCCAATAAGCAAAATACTTGGCAATGGAACAAAGCGTATGCCGACGATCGGTGACCGACGCCCGCCATTCACGGATTCGCATCAATGGGGACGCGATAACAATGCTAACGGCCCGCTCACTATGCCTCGGGTTCAAGTGCCAGCTCGGGCGAAACGTGATCCGTTTCGATAAGCAAAGTTCTACAATTTCGGGATACAATAAGTTGTGGTCGCATATGTTCCGCAAGGGCAATACTTTGCGCATTATTTATCAGGACTACATTATGTTACGTGCGTATTTTACAATGTTTATTGGACGGCCTCGGTGGTTGAAGAGGCTAAACCTTTGCCGATCGAGTTCACTGGAACGCAGAGGTCCTGGTCCGATTACTGGCAGAGTAAATTTTATAAAACTTTCTGATATCGGCCCCAGAGTTGTCTGTTGTATATTTATATTTTCTATTTTGTTCGTCTAAACAAAATTTTACGCTGAGACTAAAGGAGATTCCCTAAAAATATAAAATAAATTGTGGTCATCTGAATGCGAATTAAGAAAAAAATCTAATGATTAAGGCTACCAAAGTAGATACGTTTCTTTTTCAGTGTTTTTCCTATACTTGCGTACATCATCGGTCACAACTCACAACAGAAATAAATCTTTATACGTTTCACATAATTCTTCGATCGTCTCTTTACGTTTACTCCTATATCACGAATCGTTCAGCTTAACTCTTCTTGTTACATGCTTTTCATCCCTCCTCATTCATTACATACCCTTCTCATGTTAATCAACTTCCTCTCAATATTTTCAGTCATGTTATGTTGTAATAGAGCAATTAATCTAACAATACCACACCCAGATGATATATACAATAATAAATATTCATACAACTAAAGAACGACGTCTTGGTTTTATTCCAATGAATCATCAGTGCAGAGCGTAGGTTCTCGTTGCTCCTGAGTGACTTAGTGTATACGTCGTTTTAGTCAAATTCTATTGTCTCCACCTAACTAAAGAATAGAACAGAAAACAATAGGCGGTCTTAACCACTAAAAGCATTTTTTCCAGACAACCTTAGAATGCATCAGAAAAGTTTCTGAAATATGTGGGTTTTGTAACTCTATTACACTATAACAATTATAATAAGGAGTGAATTCAACTAGCCAGTACTTTCAGCTTAATTATAATTATTATAGACTTGGTAAAACTTACCGAACCAGTCGGCGCAATTCTCCAACGGATCAGCCACTCTAATCCCAGTGGGTAACGGTTCGAATTCCACCACAGATTCCCTGCTGACTCTGTTCGTTTCCTCGTTTTCACTGACGATATAAGCTGTGGCATTATTGTTTGCGATGTTCTGCATCTCACGGAGCGATATCGGTCCATTGTTGTTGTCTTCGCTGATGTTGTTGTTGACGGGCTCCGAGAAGCCGGAATCAGGCGGCTGGGTGCGGCGCGATTCGTGTAAGTGGGTGGCGCTGGCGGTGAATAGCTGCGAGACAAAAATGATTGTTGATTCAGTTAGATAATTTGTAATATTTGTTGTTTGATGTAAAGTTTACAGTTATCCAAGTGCTTGTTCACGTCAAAGCGCGAGTGCGATCACTAAATATCAAACATATGGCATTATTCATGCCGGATTTCTACATCCAACTACGCATTCATTGTCTTCACTACTTGTTAATATTTAACGTAAACTCGTACTGTCAATACCATATACGTAATGTCAATTTTCTATTAACGCTAAGATAGAAGAATGGATTGTACAATATAGTATAGAAACCTCGCATAAAACTACACGTGAAAATCGTAAGTAAGTTAAGTACACGGTGTAAGTAGTGAGCACTCTTGCAACTGGTAGTTGTGCGCGTAGCTCTTGAGCAATACTCAAAATAAATTATCGACAAAGGTGAGATAACATGTCCCTCGCAAAGCAGGTGGATGGCAATATAAATAGGATCTCGCTAGTACACCGCCACCGCACTTGCGTCAGCGAATTGTACGTGAACAGGCACAGAGAGCTATACAATATTTATTTAAAAAAAAACAATAATCTCATGCATAAAACTAAAAATTTAGAATGTGTGATCTTAGACGATCCATTCATGGCGTTTTGCAACATAAAAATGAGGGGGAGGATAATTACGGAGTTACCTCTTCAGTACAACTTAATTTCAAATCGATATTAAACGATGATAAAGCGTTTTGTGACAAAAAAACCATAAAAATGATATTAGTACCTTTACATTTTTCGTAATGAATAGACAAAACTACAGATTTTTAAACATCATGCACAATAATATGTTTTACGATTACGAAATGCAACACCGGCACCCTGAACATCACATCGTTGACAAAAACGTGTAAATATTTTTACAGCTTATTAATATATTTCACAGAAACCGACGTCACAGAATAAATATGTTAAATATCCTACACACACAATTTCTCAGTATCACCCACACACTAAGAATTGATGTGACAAAATTTATCCTCCACCAAAATTAAACAATTACTTCCACCATACAAAACGAGAAACAAATGGTGGTTAGTATTTCATCGTCTCAAGGAATTTCTCTTTCAAATATATTTTCTGTGATTCGTAAATTCATATTTTCTCACTATCCAACAACACATAATTACTAACGGCCAATTATTGAAAGGCTGTAGCCAGATTAAGTACGACAGACACAGAGACAGACAGTAAGTATTAAAATTTAAAAAAATAATTAAACAACAATCCAATTTGACAGCTTGGGGTTTAGTCGTTCAAGCGTTATTTTTCATGTTGAATTCCCGGCACGGTAAATTTCGTAAGCAAAGTTGTTTTACGTTATATATTTTATACAAAACACAAGTGTAACTTGTTTGGCTTCAATTGTATATGTGATATGTTATTGATTTGTTTAAATAATTCGTTTCTTTAATAACATGATATAATTCTAACAGATTAGATTATGCCGTGTTCCATGGCAGCAAGCAGGCGAGTGGCGAGAGAATCGGGGAACACGACTATGCTATCTTCAACATAATAATTACATTGAGTTTACACACTGCCTGTCCACTTCCTTCACCTCTTTCCTGCTTGCTGCCGTGAAAGCGGCCATAATGCGAATGGATGGGTAACAACACTTCAAACAAAAGTATACTCCTGTTTTATACATATTTTTTAGTAATCTGGCTACAGCCGAGTGCGTGTTGTAAGTATAATAAAATAATTTTTAACAATTAAAGTATACACATTAAACAAAAGACAATATAAATAAAGACAACTATTAATATCTAAGAAGCATGAACTACCTGATTTTCTGCACCTTCATTTGGCTGGAGACAAGAAAAATATATTTCAGATATATAAAACAGCTTAGGAAGTCTTATAAAATACACAGATTTAGTTTAGGTACGCAAGTTCAGAGATTAACAACGATTTAATATAAAGTTAAACGGATTATGTTGTATAATACCAGGCACACACGTAAAATCAAATTGCATGTACTCTTGAAGGAAATATAATTTAGAATCATAGATACTACTAATATACATACAGACGTGAAAGCTACTTGGTTTTGGTCTTTGGTTTTCTTGTTTGTTCCGCCTTCACGACCAAATTAATGAACCGATTATCGATAAATTAAGCATATCTATACTTTTGATGAGGGCGATGGTGATTATGATTACTTAGGATGCTTTACATCTGCCGAGGCTATCTCGGAGCGGCACGGCCATGTAACCGTGGCCCTGGTATAAGGGCGAGGGATGGAACACCGAGAGGTTTTAGTGGGTATCCCCGACTGTGGTGTGGCAAAACAATTTCTTGATTGCGGTGTTGGTTACACCCCACCGCGCTTCCCCCGCGATTCTTAAGACTCAAACGGATTTCGACCCGTTAGAAAAAAAGGATATCTTACATGAAAAATAGGTTTCCGAGAGTCATGACATTATTTTAAAACTAACACAGTTGCAAACGTAATAATGGTTCTCAGTGGTTGTACAATATCAAACAGACTTCATTTATACATAGAATGTTGCAATTCTTGGTACTCGTAAAACAGTTCATCGTCAATAGTTAGGACGTGTTTATTTATAAAAAATAACCACTAATAAAAATAGCACGCTTGGTTGAATTCTTATTAAATTTAAGAAAATCTAGCTTCTAGATCCGTAAGCGATTTGATTCTTATTGCCGTTTCCGAGATTTGATGATATCATAATAAGACGAAAAAGATGCGTCTTCCATCGACTTTTGGCTAATCTAACAGTATAACCATAATAAGTGGAAAATACATTTTAAAACTACATTACCATAGGTTAAATTTCTTCATTAATTATTATCACAAAATATAAAATATACACACAGTCCCTTGTCCAATTTGATGGTTTTATTTTACGGTTTTGCAATCGGTAAAGCTGTTATTTTATAACTACCGCCAGATTATTATAATTTGATTTCTGTTAAATCTTATATTATATCTATGATAATGATGGATATGATAGGCATAAATTACACGGAAAAATAAAGAAAATAATCATATTACTAATTATGGTCCATGGGTAAAATGGTACATGTGTTAACTTTAATAACTAAACTTTTAATATAGCTGTTAATGGCGGTCCATTGGCGCAAAAGTATTCAGGTAAAGTGGCAATAAGCCTTTTTTAGGTCTGTCGCAGAACTAATTGGCCAATAGAGCAGACATGTCCTGGGGACTGCGAACTATAGTAAATCCTTCGGTGTGGTGGAACGATGAATTACGCATGGTCACCGGTAGGATCTGTATGAGGAAAGCGGAAAAACAGGCTGACTGTTGCGCAAACATGGAACGGCCTATATCCAGCAAAAGATTACGATTAGCTGACAACGACCCACAGTTGTCAGTCTTTCTGTAAGCTTGGAGAAAATAATCAAGACACAGTCACAGTTACTATACTTATTACGTGGATCAACAAGTCCCGGGACTAACCAAGAAAAACACATTTTTTTTGTCAAAATTCTACTTTATTAATCAACATAGTCTCCTTCAAGAGCAACACAATCAGTCCAGCGCTTCTCTAACATTTCAATACCTTTCCTGCAGAACGATTCATCTTTGACCTCGAAATAAGCATTCGTTTCGGCGATGACTTCTTCGTTGGAGTAGAATCTCTTTCCTTAGAGCATTTTTTGAGGTCTGCAAACAGGTAGTATTTGCTGGGGGCCAGAACCAGTGAATATGGTGGTGCGGAAGCAATTCGAAGTCTAATTCTTAGCTCCAAACAGCACTCGGAATCAACGACAAGTTGTCGTTCTTGATCCGCCGTGAGCAAATGCGGCACCCACTTTGACAACAGCTTCCTCATAGACAAATATTCATGCAAAATAGCGTACACACTGTCGTATGATATCTTTAAGATGTCAGCTATCTCACGCAATTTTAATTTACGGTTTTCAAAAACGATTTGGCGGAGTTTTTTTATGGTTTCCGGTTGAACCACCTCATTTGGCTCGCTGGAGCGTTCAGCATCTTCAGTGTCTGTACGACCACGTTTAAACTCAGCATACCACCGACAAATGATTGATTTGATGGAGCAGAGACCTCGTCACACTTTTCAAGCCATTGTTGGGCTTGCATGGTGTTTTTTTTTTCATCAAAAAGCAATGATAAATCAACAGACGAAATTGTTTCGAATCCATTGTTTTGGATATATCAAGACTAGCGTCACTTAAATCACTCTAACTCGTGGACCAAACATCAGAATGTCATTAAATTTTGACAGATATCTTTTGAAGGTTGGTACTCATGAAAAATCATGCGGAACTTTTGTTGGCAACGCCATCTATGTGTCAGTCCCGGGACTTATTGATCCACGTGTTATATTAAACACTAGCTGACCCGTGCCAACTTCGATGAGTGTCATTAAATATACACATGCATCCACGCATGCATATCAAGGTTTAATTAATTTTTTGTATAACCTTTAATTAATTCATAAACGCAGATAGCACTCGCAGTGCCTCGCACGAAGACGTGCGCATCTTGCGTGGAACGTTATTGCAGTAACATATTTGACAGGCGTTCCGGTGCCCACTTCGCTGGGTGTAAAACATTTTTAATTTTATGATTTATTAATCACAATCAAATATAGCTTATGACACTCGGGAATAATGTAGATTTCTACTGGTGAAAGAATTTTCAAAATCGGATCAGAAGTACCGGAGGAGATTATCTCGACCACCCAAAGGCACTTTTACTTATTTACTTACTCAGTTGGCTCAGCGACCCAAAGTGGATCCTGGCCTCCGAAACGACATCATGCCATTTTTCTCTGTCCTGCGCAGTTTCTTGCCAATTATCAGCTCGTAGCTCCGACAGGTCAGCCTCTAATTTGTTTTTCCAGCGATATTTGGGATGGCCGACTGGATGCCGACCTACCGGCCGTCCCAGATATGATTTCCTCACGCTGCGACTCTCTCCTATCCGTTCTACGTGTCCGAGCCAGCTGATTCTCCTCCTTGAGGGTAAGCATCCCCATACATCAGGATGGGCCGTATGACGGTTTTAAAGATCCTGCTTTTGGTTTTTCTGTTTAGAAGCCTGGACACCAGTGCCTTATATAGGGCTGCACAACACCTCAGGGCGTTTTACATACGTATATGTATTTCATCCTCTCTGCTGTTTGTGCGCTAACTATGTAGCCCAGATATTTAAATTTGGCTACCCCTCTATATACTCAAAAAGAAGTTATAGTAATAAATAAGTTTTTATTTTAGAATTTTCTTTGGTTTAAGCTTACTACAAAATTCTGTATACTTGATTGTAATTCTATTCGTGTGGTGCCAGGCCCTTTGACGGGCGGAGTTCGCGCAAAGGGTTACATACAATATGTACCCATTGCCGTCCTATCATCGGATAAAAAGCAACATTGAATATCTCCTGGGATAAATATGTTCACAATAATTTGTACTTATAAGTACGATTTTATATTCTTGATATTTGCGGCACAAAGGTAGCTTCTCTACAAACAATTACTTTCCTGCATACAACATTGAAGTAATTAGTGCAGAATGAAACCAAGTACGAATAAAAATGAACATAACGTAATATTCACCATCCATTAGCGTTGGTTTAGAAACAGGTCAAATCATTTTGCTACCTTTCCTATAATTTACATAATAACAGTAGCATGTAGCTATATAAAAGTAGTGTACGTATGCTTTGAGAATATAGTCTAAGATTTTGTATTGAGACACAAAAGATAATAAGGTTAATAGCTATCGGAAGTGCATTAAATTTAGAATTAAACATAGCAGCATAATAATAATATTATGTAAAGAAATAATGATACGTCCTAATATTTAAATCGAGATTTATGACGTTAATAGGAAATGTAACCATAAAATGATACAATATCACTCTACGGTAGAATCTATAAAATATCAATGTTGAACTACCCATCCGGGGCATCGAGTAATTGAAATAGTTTTTTATCTCGCTGGATACTATAGCGAATGTCGATGGTAGATTGAACATTGTTAGCCTAGATTCAAGATGAAGATTTGTAAGTTTTATACACGGATTGTAACCATAATGCCAAATGAGTGCAGCTAGATACATAAGGGCTGACAGGTCATAACGTTCAAAGAAATTATAAGCATCACCAATGTACCACGATGACGAGACGGGAACTACTATTTATCACATCGTTCTTGTTATTCTTCAACAATAAGAAACATGGTACAAATACACAGTTTACTCGAATTTAACAAAAAACAAAAGTGATAAAACTCTGATTAGCAACGATATATTGGTATCGGTATGATTTCGCCCACTGAGCAAATGAAATATACTTACTTATAAAATAAGTATCAATTCATACAAACGTTTTACGAATACAATTCTTGAGTAATGAATGCTGTACGCGAACATACGTAATTATGCTGTGTTAATTGCTTTGATACACGAACACAATAAGACAATGCGAACAATAAATTCTCACGGAATCATTTTTGTTAATGGCTGAATTTTAATTACTACATATTTCCCTTGTCACATACGCGTTATGGCAAATGTAGACTGAAGATGGTTTATATCTCTATCTATATACAGCTGCAATAGTAGTTTTTGAAATCCATAGTGTATTACATCCTTTAAAGTAACTTAGTTAATGCAATAGCATTGATTCGATTACGTCTGTCTGAAACAGAACTGATTATCGAGGGAGCAAACGTCCTTTTTCTTTTTATTTATTTATTTATCAGAAGTCTTGAAGTAGAGACTGCACTCGGCAAAAGTAGTGTGGGATGCCCTCAAGCCACAACGTCTGACGACAAACGCAAGGGCACTGGCAAAGACTAAACGACGAGAGCGAAGGCACCGGGATGTGTCACGCAAACTTGGAGAGATTTGCGTCCAGCAGTGGACATTGATCAGGTGAAGAAAGAACTAACGGTAATCAGACTATGAACGTACATATTTACAGGTCGACAAGTTCCTATGAGTGCATACCCTGGGTCTGCCAATGACAACAGACGCGTGACAAGGGGGTAAAAAGAAATGTGAAAGCGGCATGGGTTCTTAATAAATCTTTAAGCGTGCACTTACTATAGACTACTGGTTTGCACCGGTTTTAAGGTAGACTTTGAGGTAGCATGACATCGACATTTCGCATACAATTTTATGAAAAACTTCTCGTTGAGCATGTCGCGGTCGTAATCGCCTATATTGCTCGCGTGCCTCAAATTGTATATCTTGGAGAGCCAAAGTCCCATCTGAACTGAGGAGTTTATATACCGCCTATAACTTTTATAAGTTCGGGTCGGGATCTTCGACGATCTGGATAGTGTGGCTTCTTTATACTTATTTATATTAATGGTCGTTTTTTCATTACAAAACAGTGGGCATGCCTGCGTTGACGTAACGTACTCGTATATTCCGACTGGTGTTGTAATAACCTCAATGAGATGGGTGTGCACAATGAATACGGCATTGGATAAGATCACATTACAATTATTAGTGTCATAAGTGTTGCGTACTTTATGAATTTTTATAACGCGTTTGGTTTGTCAAGGTTTGCAACGAGTCTATTTATATCATGCCGGATGTTATCCCACTTCCTGTCTGAGCCTCGTCCTATTGAAATTTTATGTCATTGTATGTGGTTTACTTGTGATAATGGTTCTATTACTGACTGTGTGGCCGCAGTTTGACCATATAAATTAATTCCATAACGAATCAAGAGTTCCTGTTTAGTTTTTGAATTTTTCATGTGAATGTTTTATAAAAACATTTGATTATCGTTTACTCTTATACTAATATATAAAGCTGAAGAGTTTGTTTGTTGGAACTACTGGTCTGATTTGAAAAAAAAATCAGGTAGCCGATAGCCGATTTATCGAGGAAGTCTATAGGCTATATATCATCACGCTAAGACCAATAGAAGCGGCGCACCAATGAATAATGTTTCAAAATCGGGGGATTTTGAAAACTAATTCCACGCGGACGACGTCGGGGCACAGCTAGTAAACTTATATTTAGAAAGAAACTTTCAAACCAATACAATAAACTGTCACCAGTTAATTTAAACCGTAGTGATATTTAATTTTGTAATTGTGTATAACTTAATTCGTATATTTTTGTGTATTCTTTCTTCACTATTATGGCAGGCAATATATCGCTTATAATGAAATTTAGTATATGTAATTAATTATTAAGATGCTTACGGTAATGGTAAATGATATGATCATACACAAAACAACAAAAAAATATAACCCGACGAATTGAGAACCTCCTCGTTTTTTTGAAGTCGGTTAAAAATGTATGTCATTTTATATCATGAAAAATGAGCGAGTCAGCACTAAGCGGTATGCTATATTAAATATATACAGTATCTTATAACGTAAAGAAGGCCTAAGCATCTCTATGGTTAGAAATGTGATATAGAATCTAAATCTATATTTGCAAAATGAGCAAGAATTGACAGTATAAAAACAAGTGACGCACGCTCAAGGTACCAAAGGTGTGATTTGATGTTGCCGTGGCAAATATCAACAATCAAGCTACTAATAGTTGTAAACAACGTACGAACTATGTATATAAATAAAGTACAACATACATTCATATTATCAAGCTTGTAGACCGAAAAATGGATGGACTGTATGAAGGATGACATTATGATTTGTTGTGTGATAGAGAACGTATGTCAGAATAGCGGAGTATTAGGGAAGGAAAGGCACATTGCACCGATCCTAAATAGTCTGGAAAAGGTAAAAGAAGTGAGAGGGGTAGACTAATAAGCATCTCATTTGCTACAATTATTCTATAAAAGCTTACTCTTGGCCTGTTCTCATTGAGATCTTCATTATAGCATCCGCATAGCATTTTAAAGAATTTTTTACCTCAATGTTACATAAAACCAATGATTTTTATATATATAAAAAGAGGTAAAACGATACCAAGTCTCCTATTCGATATACTCTTATACAGTTGCTCTTTCGGGTTTTTCCTTCCATTCTTTCGCTCAACAAGTCTAAATTGCGTTTAGATTAACTTCTTACCATCCCGATCTTATTTACTTGAGACTACGTCGATCTCATATCCTACCTGAATAATATTATTTAATTATTTTAGAAACACGATGATCAATGATGATCAAATGTCAGAAGTGTTAAAGAGAGGTCAGGTATAAAGCATCTCAAATAAACATGCATGTATGAAGAGGTTAATAAAAGTAGATGAAGCGAAAGTTGTTTGTCGGGATCGTCACAAGTGGAGATTCATAGTATCTGCCTACCCCCATGGGAAAGAGGCGTGATATTATGTATGTATTTTTGAAACAATTACGGTCCTATTCAGAATGTGTTAGAGGCTTCTGTATGAACCTTAAACAAGCCTACAAACTCACTCTAACTTAATATGAATACGACCGTTGAAATATAGAGTTTCAAATTAATTAATTTTTAGTTTGAGTTCCCTTTAGAGGATGACAATTTGCATGGACAACTTCTCAATTTAGGGTTACGAAAATGTATATTTGGGCTTTTGGTAACAAATAGTACGAGTTTCAACGTTACAGTTGCGTCTTTATTACATTCAGAAAGTGAAAAAATAAATGCGGTCGAAGTCACTTATATTCACTTGCATATACGAGTTGTTTGTGTAGATTACACACTTTTGCGTACTATTTTTATAACTGTGTTTCAAAGTGGAATTTTGTAGGAATAAAGCAAACGTCCACGTATAATATAATAATTTTCGAAATGGGGTTTAAAAATATCACAAAAATTTATAATAACTGTAAATATCTACCTAAATGATTTGGAAAATTCAATGTCTAATTACGGTAATCGAATCGTCAATAAATATTCATTGAATCCAAGGGCATTCGATGAAAGACCCTTAAAACACTTGTTGCAGTCGATAGATGATTAATAAAGTGCATACAGAAGGAAGCTGTCAATTAAAAATTATTTCACCGCGCAATAAGCGTGTGAATGAGGATATGGTACGCAACAAATAGTTATTGCTTATTAATCATACATCGTACGGAACTAAGTTTTTAATGGATTCTCTATTAGGAGTTAGAAACTAGCCATATACCACAGATCAAATAATTGGATTAAAAAATGGCGGCAGGTTTTTTATATTTTTTTATTGCAGGAATTCAGTAGACAGGCAGACGGTCCACTGGATGGAAAGTGGTTACCATCGCCTATGGACATTTCCAACAACAAAGGTGCTACGAATGCGCTGCTGCTCTCTTAAGGGAGACTGGAATCTAGTCACTAATGCCGGAACGCAACTCAAGGTTGTTATGGCATGACATGACATACTCTAGACCAGGGGTGGTAGCCATCCAGTCGGGAAATTGCCTTACCCCTGGCTGTGGGTTGTTTTGTCTCCTCTTACGACAGGCCCCCGGCCGCAGGAAATTGTATTCTTTTTCCGTTCCTGCACGGATAATTGATTGATTGGTTGAGCATGTGTTACGAATTACCGCTCTTTAATTGGAAGCAATTAATTTTTCTTCTCCACAAACTGATGGTATTTAACCGGCACTATTTGTCTATTAAATTACCACCGCACCGCTCGCCGGCGACTGGGAGTTCTTCCACACTTCCTTGACACCTGGTTATCCACTGAACGTGGCGCTCGTTCCTTTATGCCATACGTGAATAAGCTGTGCAATGAGCTCCCTGGTGCGGTTTTCCCAAAGCGCTAAAATATGGGCTCTTAAAAATGGCGTAAATAGATATTTAAAGTCTCAACGAGGTAGCAAACGCATCGGCTTCCTTAGTGTTGTAGATGTCCATGGGCGACGGTAGCCACTTGCCATCAAGTGGACACGTCTGCCAATTTGCCTATAAGCAAACATAAGAAAATAAAAAAAATATATTAGGTATAAAAGTATAACATTATTTAGAGACTCGCGGTAAAATTACTACGGTAAAGTATGATTTATGTTGGCTATTTGAATTGCCATTCCGTCGTGCTCGTGAAAAAACATACAGGACGTTGAACATACCGAAGACTGTAATAGCATGAGTTTCTAATGACTCTTTGTCTATTGACCATTAAACTATAATATCTCTGAAATAATATAAAAGCAGGGCTTTCCGGAACTACTCAATTTCCCGAAATAGTCTACTGTAATCTCCGTTATCCAAACATATAACGAATAACAATTGATTTATTTCGAAAGCTATACACACAAAGTAAAAAAATGTATATTTTTTTATTGGGAAGCTGACAAATAGGCCGACGATCCGGCTCATGGAATGTGGTTATCGTCGTCTACAAACGTTTGCAACACCAGGGCCGAAGACTTAGCATTTCCAGCATTGTTTCGGTGGTTTACGGGGGATGGAATAGGATAGTGTAGGGTGATGGGGAAGCGCCGCGATCTCGTCGCGGCCATCGGGGCGGATTTGTCCCTCCCGGCCGTGGTGAGGGCCAAGGTCGGGAGCGCCGACGCGTGAGACGCAGCCGCCTCCTTCTGCGAGACCGTCATGTCCGCGGAGGCGGCGGAGCGGGAGAGGAAGCAATCCGCCACGCTCCTCTCCCGCCAGAGTCGGCGTCGGCGTCGGAGGGTCGTCCAGGACGACCTCCAGCCGCCGTAGGCTACGGCCGTGCAACCGACTGGCGGGGAAACCGGACCCGCCCGCACATACAGGCCGGAGAGGAGGGACGCGCGCCGATCCGCGCGCCCCCTCTCACCTCACGGTGAGGTAGAGGAGCCGGACTCCGGCTCAGATCTCCGGCTACCAAATGGTGAGGCCAGCCCGCAAAGGGGCCGGCCGCCGTCCGTCCGGGCTGGTGGTGAATGCGCGAGCAAGCCCACAGCCCGGACAAAGGACGCTCGGGATCGGACAGGGGTTTTAGTGGGTATCCCTAACCGCGGGTGATAATAGCTCTTCACATAATAAAGTGGGGTGCTAGTGCCACCCCGACCTGGCGAATCCCACACACGGGCCGCGACCTTCCCCCTCGCGAGGCCTATGGTCCTCAAACGGATTTCCCCTGTATAAAAAAAGGGTAGATGGGATAGGGAGGGATCAAGACAGGAGGAATTGGATAGAGGGGTTGGAGAAGGAGAATAAAAGTGGGGGACGAGGGAGTGGGCCATCGCAACTCTCTCATCGCACGAAACACGATACGATAAATAACTTAACTATAATATTATAGAAGTGTATGTATATCTTTTTTTTTCTGTGTTTTTTTTATATTCGGGATTCACGTAAAAACTACTACGCCTATTTCGATGCGATTTTCGCTGATAGATTGCAAATTCTCGGACTTCAAATGTGCGGGACTTTATATACCGGAAATCGTACGGGAAAATTCTTTGGAGCTGTTTAAAGTGGCCCGGTTGCAGAAAAACTCGGAATCCGATGTAACATTTTCGCTGATCGATAGCTAGTTCTTCGTCATAAAATCTGTAATACTCCATAATCCGTGAATCCTGCGAGATATTTCCTGGGAGTGGATTTAAGTTGTTAGAGCACGCATAAATTCACGGGCAAATCCTAGTATTACTATAAAATTACTATCATCGTTGCTTCAATTAGAGATAAATTCCTGCGTAATGAACATGGAGAACATTTCTTGTAAAGAGGTAACGATTTTCCAAACAAATTACCTCAGTAAATAGGCAGAATTAAAATGCCGAACGACTGCTTACAAAACCGCATATACTTTCAATGTTCCTTTTGATGTTACACATTGTGGAATCCAAACAAAAATAGACGTTAAATGAATGACACTGCTCCGCTGCCAAAATTGCTCAAATAGCAATGTGGCCATTGACATTCTTTAAAAGCATTATTATCCTCTCGAAAAATAAGAGTAAAAATACATTTCTTAATATGGTGGGCGTGAATGGCATTAATTCTCCTAATTCGGTTAACTCTCCTTTCACAACTAAACAAACAAACGGCTGAACCAATCTTGAATATAGTGTGCCTAGGTTCTGTTTCAAAAACATTCGTGGAACAGGTGAAATAAAGAGTAGAAGAAATAATCAATATGTTAGTTTTCAATTCATTTTTCGTTAGTTCAATTAATTGCATGAATCGATCTTGAATATAATTGGTACGGTGATGGATAGAGTATCCATGGCAAGGATAAAGTGTGCCTAGGTTGTGTTTCAAAAACATTCGAGGAACAGGTGAAATAAAGAATAGAATAAATAATCAATAGGTTAATTTTCAATTAATTTTTCATTACTTTAATTAATTGTACATTTAATATATAAATAGGTAATACGAGGACATAGGACGCCAAGTATTCAAACAGAAGTAGGTCACGTCTGTCACTTTACTAATATCCGATGGGGCAAAGAAAGTCCTGGAATGGAGACAAAATCTTTGCAACCTTCTTCAGTTCGATGACGTATGCAAAGTTAGCTTTGCGGCAACTATGAGGGATCTATATATAATAATAATAATAATAACAATCGATTACGTCGGTATAAAAAACGAGCAGATCGTTATAATCTAAATCGCTTTTTCCAAAGAGACCAAAAACGAGTGTATAGAGGATGGGAGCAGTCATCTGTTTCTGTGGATGATGGTAACTGGCCAGATATCGACTCTATGACAGCGTTCTGGAGTAATATATGGTCGGTGCCTGTACCCACAGAGAAGGCAACTGGACTAGGGTGGTCGAACAGGCTTGTGAAATGATTCCAGAAATGGAACCGTTGGCTCTTGAACCAATTGACATTAGTTGTGTAATTCGTGTGGCTCAAAACTGGAAAAGTCCTGGACCAGACGGATTGCACAACTTTTGGATTAAATGGTTCAAGAGTTCGCATGCCTGTTTGGCCGTTCAATTCTAGGAAGCTATAAACATGGGTTCGCTTCCTTCCTTTATGACTACTGGAGTCACTCATCTGCTCCATAAGTCAGGCAGTACCACGGTGGCAAAAAACTATAGACCCATCACTTGTTTACCAACTATATACAAGCTACTTACATCTGTTTTGAGAACTAAATTAATGAAACATTTGACAAATAATAACATTTTGGCCAATACTCAAAACGGATGTAAGGATGGGTCCCGTGGTACTAAGGAGCTGCTCCTCATCGATATGACCATTAGTCATCAGGTACGGCGAAACAGAAAAAATCTGTCTGTAGCCTGGATTGACTACAAAAAAGCCTATGATTCGGTGCCCCATACATGGCTGGAGAAAGTCCTAGAGCTGTATAAAGTAAATGCAACTCTCCGTGCTTTCCTCAGTTCATGTATGGGGCAGTGGACCACGGTCCTTAGGCATCCAGGGGACAGAGGGAATCTTTCTGTTTTGCACGACCCAATAAGGATCAAGCGGGGCATTTCCCAGGGTGACAGTCTGAGTCCACTGTGGTTTTGTCTAGCTTTGAATCCACTAAGTACTCTACTTAGGGAGTCAAAGTTAGGCTTTCAACTTCGGAGAGGGGGTGAGATTATATCACACCTTATGTACATGGATGACGTGAAACTATTTGCATCGAAAAAGCCAGATCTTTTGCAGTTGCTAAAGATTACTGAAAGCTTTAGCAACTCCATTAGTATGGAATTCGGTGCAGATAAGTGTGCCGTCATGCATGTACAACGAGGGAGAGTTGTAAATTCAGAAAATTTACAACTATCTGAAAATATATCCCTCAAGACTCTCTCTGAAGGTGAAACCTACAAGTATCTTGGTATGTCAGAGTCGTTGGGTATTCCTGATGCTGATGTGAAGCAGGCGATGAAGGATCGTTTCTTTTCCCGCCTGAGAAAGATCTTAACGAGCCTTCTCTCAGGTGGAAATAAGGTTCGAGCCTTCAACGCTTGGGTCATACCAGCATTAGCATACTCCTTTGGCATACTAAGATGGACTCAAACTGAATTAGACGCCCTGGATAGACGGGTTCTTGTCTACTGACAACACACCGGATGCACCACCCGCGTTCGTCTGTGATGAGACTGTACATCCCGCGGAAGTGTGGAGGTAGGGGGTTTTTAAATACCAAAGACCTCCACAACCGTGAGGTGTACAATCTCAGAGAATATTTTCTCAAAGTAGGCGAGACAGCGGGTATGCATTACGATGTAGTGTCAGTAGACAAAGGGTTCACCCCGCTATCCCTATCAAAACAGAACTGGCAGAGACCGTTGGTAATGAGTGCTTCTGATCGTACAGACGTATGGAAGAGCAAGGAGCTGCATGGCAGGTTCTATCAGGCTTTAACAGGGCCTGATGTGGACCTACCAGCCTCGGTGAACTGGCTACGTTTCGGTGACCTATTTGGGGAAACCGAAGGGTTTGTCTGTGCAATTATGGACGAGGTTATCAAGACGAACAACTACCGAAAGTACATTCTGAAGGACGGCACGCTTGACATATGTCGGGCGTGTCACCGCCCTGGTGAGTCTCTCAGACATGTCACTTCTGGTTGTTCTCGTCTTGTAACAGCGAGTACTTGCACAGGCACAGCCAGGATCATCCACCAACAACTTGCTCTTAAATACGGACTTGTCTCGTCGGAGGTACCTTATTACCAATACAAACCCGAGCCAGTTCTTGATAATGGTCAATATCTGCTCTACTGGGACCGATCAATTATCACAGACAGGACTATTGTTGCCAATAAGCCTGACATTGTCATAGTTGATCGGTCTGCGAGACGTGCTTTAATTGTAGATGTCGCGATCCCCCATGATGGTAACCTCGTGAATGCCGAGAAAAATAAACAAATAAAGTATATTGATCTTGCTCACGAGGTTACCGCCATGTGGAACCTAAATTCTACAATCATAGTACCGATAGTGGTGACAGTGAATGGATTAATAGCGAAGAGCCTTGACCGCCACCTTGAAAGGCTCTCGCTTGGTATCTGGTTGAAGGGTCGGATGCAGAAGGCAGCTTTGTTGGACACGGCCCGTATTGTGAGGAGATTCCTGTGTCTG
This sequence comes from Dendrolimus pini, assembly GCA_949752895.1. Classification (NCBI taxonomy): domain Eukaryota; kingdom Metazoa; phylum Arthropoda; class Insecta; order Lepidoptera; family Lasiocampidae; genus Dendrolimus; species Dendrolimus pini. Next base: position 18,089,081 of record OX457136.1, read on the forward strand.
GAGCCTTAACCACCGGTAATCTGGACCCGAGGCCCCACTACCGGCGAAGATCAGTTTTTTATATATTTTTTATAAATAAATGTATATATATATATATATATATATATATATATATATATATATATATAAGTTATAAGATATTTATAAAAAAAAAAAAGATTTGGATATTAAATATATATGTGAATAATAATAATAATCTTTATTTTCTCCCAAAAATACAGGTTTAGTTACAAAATGTTACAAATAAGTCTTACTTATATGATACACAAGAATTTAATCAGAAATGGAGCAGAGGGAGACAGGATTCCAAACTGAGAAAGCCCCGTCCTATGGAAACTCCTGGCCTCCGCCTCTCGTACAGTGCATAGGTTTCTTAAGAGATCGAACTAATGAAAATATAAAGATATATAGTATGCATTTTTATGCTTAGATGCAGAAGCGAATGCATACGTAAGTGAGCACGCGCGTTTAAGAGCATGTGTGTTTAAGTGTTTGTGTGTTTGAGTAAAAGTATGTGTTTAGTGTTTGTGTGTATGATTGTGCATATGTACTAAATAAGGGTATGATATAAATGCTGGTTATTGATTATAATATAATATATGCTGTCTAGTTAAATTTTCAGTCTCTTCATAATCGAGTGTCAGTAACCAAGACGTTAACACTTTCCTACAATCTGTTTTGCGCATGGTATGTATTTTTAAAGTTTTGTTAATTTTATTGTATAAAGTACTACTCAAAAATTCAAAAAATGTTGTGCAAACGATGTCTTTACCGATGGCTGCTGGCAAACCATGTAGTTTCTACGTATGTCCTCCTTGTAATGTTCTTTATTTAGTGGCACGAGGGAATGTTTCCTAACTATAATCTCTAAGAGAAAGAGCTTCCTGACAGTTAAAACCTTTGTTTCTTTATACAGAGCATCAGTTGAATATAAACGAGGTTTATTGTAACTAACTTTTAGAATAAGTCTTTGGGCTCGTTCAAGTTGTATTAAATTTGTCTTAGCAGTACCACCCCAAGAGGATATACAATAAGACAAAATTGATTGGCATAAAGCAAGGTAGACAGTCTTTATAAGCTATTTATCTGCGACATGTCTAAGTTGTTTAAATACGTATGTTAGTTTTCTTACTTTTTTTGTCAGGGTATTTACGTGGTCTCGAAAATTTAAATTTTTATCAATGATTATACCTCAATATTTCATGTTATTTGTCATAACTAATGGAGAACAAGTACAGTTAATGTAGTCACAGGTATGTGCTATAATATTGTGTTCGTTAATGTTATCGTCTGAAGAGCCTCGTATCATAAAAGGAATATATTTTGTTTTACTAGAATTCAAGGTTAGGGAATTTGCAGATAACCACTGACATACGTAATCAAAACCTCTTTGCGCGTCATTAAATACGTCATCCCAAGTATCGCCAAAAAATGTTAAAGTAGTATCATCCGCATACGACAGTATTTTACAATTTGGTAGTTGCATATTGCAATATATGCCGTACACGTTTCGAAGTACATTGCGCTTGGGTTTAAATAATATATTAAAAATAAAAATGCATAACGAAAACATGAGAAACTGAAGGTACTGTAACGACTAAAACCTTTTTAGTCGTTGTTTATATTAAGAAATATAATAATTTTGAATCAAAAATATCGAATGCCTCAAAAAACAATCGAATCATAATTGTATCGGGCCGCGCACGGAACAGATGTAATAGCTTTTTGGTTGAAAATATAGAAAGAGTATATTCCCTAAACCAGTCTATCATTTCAAGATCCGTACCAAGCTCCAGCCGCTGGCCGCCACAGTACCTATATAGGTAGTAGGTACATATACACCAAGAAACAGTTGTTTATAAACAAAATTTCAGAAATAAAATATACGTGTTTCTAGAATATTCAAAGACCAAATCGCCGAAACATTATTTCTGTAAAACATCTAATATGTATAAGAAACTGTTTATCCAAAATAAGACTTTACACCTGTCCTGTAAACCAGACAAGTGTAATGAATATACTAAGAGATTTAAAGCACACATTGAATATTATAGTATAATTCATAAATATATAATGTATCTAATGCGTAATTGTAAATAGAACAACTTTATCAAGTAAAATATCAACATCCTACACCCTTAAAATTAGCAAAACAAAGGACCCAATTCATGTCAAGACAAGCGGTATCTGGTCAACTATGGTTATCGATTAACGATCCGTTTCAAGGCGAACACGTGCTCAATGTATTGTAATTAGCGTCCGTGAGTCATACGCGGTGGTGATGCGCCGGCGCGCATATGATGCGAGCGTCTTTTTATCAGACCCATGCTCTGTCGCGACACGTAGATTACTATTACGTCTTTAATCCAAACACTAAATAAAGTATTATATCCTATCTATCTATCTATATATATATATATATATATATATATATATATATATGTATATGTCGGAGAAGGCCTCGTTCTCGTGACATCTTCTCTAATTATTGCAGGTTTAGTGGGCGTCATCAGAATAAAATGCGAGCATAAAACACAATAGCCACGGTTTATACACTTTTAATTTAGATTTGATCAACATTATGACATAGTTTAGACCGAGCAGCGGGTTCAGGGCACCGCTCATACTTCTAACGTAACACTTTCTTTAAAATTCTCCATGGTCCAACTCGACCTACTGCCATCAACCAAATGTGCCACAAAAACTCCTCCGTCTACCGAAGTAGATACTACTCAAGTATAGAGGGCGTCTGACGATGTCGATTATTCAATTACAATATTCATAACTTTTATTAGGTTAGAACGATCTTTAAGTTATAGAAACATTTAACAAATCAAATTAAATTAAATTAAGAATTTTCGAAGTAATTAAAATGTAAAGAAATAATATTGTGCGTTATACATCCAAACAACAAATCCGATTTATAGCTTCCCTATATGTATGTATGTATGTATATATATATATATATATATATGTGTGTGTGTGTGTGTGTGTGTGTGTGTGTGTGTGTGTGTGTGTGTGTGTGTGTGTGTGTGTGTGTGTGGGTGTGTGTGTGTGTGTGTGTGTGTGGGTGTGTGTGTGTGTGTGTGTGTGTGTGTGTGTGTGTGTGTGTGTGTGGGTGTGTGTGTGTGTGTGTGTGTGTGTGTGTGTGTGTGTGTGTGGGTGTGGGTGTGTGTGTGTGTGTGTGTGTGTGTGTGTGTGTGTGTGTGTGTGTGTGTGTGTGTGTGTGTGTGTGTGTATGTATGTATATTAAAGTGATTTTTTTTCTCGGTCCCCATGTGACATTTTGTTGTATATTATGTCGGGAAAAATATCCCTGAAATTTACAGCCCTTTATATTAATTTTAAGTACTTTTTCTGAACGTGAAAAGATTTTCCATTTAAAATACACGTAAATCAAGTTATTTTTTAAAATTTCTATAACTCAGCCGCATTTTATGTTATCACATAGGGCTTGATCTCGATTTACTCAGAATTAAACAATCTACAAGAATACTGCTGCGAAAGTGTAACATATACTGGTGAGTTCGTACCTGCCACTGAAGTTGATTTTCACCTAAAATTCTAGTATTATTGATGTTATCTCCGAAAGCAACGGACTTTACAAAAAAATGTAAATAGCAAACTTGTTGGGAATTTAATATCCTACCAAAAAAAAACTCATAGACCTGTATAATTATAATATACACACACACACACCATAAACGAAAAGAATTAATATAGGTCACAAATGCATAGTAACGAAATGTTTAAGAAGTACGGGAAAGTTGATTCACTTCTTAGTACCTCAACACACTCATTATTGTCTTAATTTCATCTTGGCTCTCCCTTCTCTCTCCTTTCTTCTACTTTCCCTTAAATGATCATATGAAAAATGTGTCTCATCATAACAAACGTGTACACGTAAAAAATACTACAAGCTTGAATTTATAATTACGTATTAATTATAAAGTAGTTGTAAGATTACAAGAGTAATTAATTCGAAACACAAACATGCAATACATTCACAACCAACTCGTAATTATTTGCATAACGTGAATGTGTACAATCCAAAGATAGTAAGAGTGTATATCCATGAGTAAGCTGCATACGCAGAATAACATGTTTTTGTAGTATACTACGACGAAATTAAAACTTAATAATATTTTTATTTATATTCTACTACAATCTTAGAGTAAATAGTAGATTTTAGTTTAATCAAAAATTACGTATACAATTTATGTGTTCAAGTTCCGTAGCCTACATTATTAGCAAAACAGCTGCTTTCAGCGCTGCTCACTATGCGTGAAATGGCCAGTATAATTAAAATACTCCACACGCAAATCAACTACTATATTTACTCGCTGTTATCGACTGTTCTCTCAAGACAGTATTTACAACTACTAGAACTTCACTGTTGCTACTAGTATGATTATGTTTGCAATATTACTTTCATATCGAAAAACACAACTCAAATGTTCAAAAGCCCTTAACACAGGCTAATATGGAAAAATCATATCAGGAATGATAAATAGTCGCCTAGTAATAAATGCAAAGTTTCAAAATATTTATTTTTCATTTCGGCAATAGGCCGAATACCGAATAGCAGCTGCATATTCGAAGCATCTCTAATCTATACACACTTTTCACTATGCTATGCTATTATATATTCCTAGTAAACTGATTAAAACCCACTAGCTAGGATTTTGGAGAGCACATTCATGCTTCAATAATTAGTTCGTAAAACCCTTTAGAACGACCTATTTGGTCTCGTTTGTTATTTTATTATTAGTTTTTATTTATAGCTTTGGAAATGAAATAATAATTATCTTGTATGTCTTGGAAGACCACGGGCCATAAAAATGGCCCGGACTTTTGGAGGGCTTGCGCGGGGCCATGGAAAGACCAGCACGTAGAGGCCCTTTGACACTGACCGGCGATTATCCCTGTCTACACCATATAATAATGCACCCAAGGACAAGCCCCGGCCAGTGTAGGACTATTGTGGAAAATGAGGACAAAAAGTACCGGGCTATTGGGGTGAACTGCTAGTGGTACTGGGGGTCTGGGAATATGGGGACTATGGCGTCTGCCCGTCGCAATGTTCGGGGAACATGGAAAAATGGGCAGACGGTGAATCGCCACTCCCTGCATGGGCCCCAAAAAATGCCATAAAAGGCAGGGGCAACATGGGTATGAGTGGCTAAGAGGTGTAGAGAGGTGGGCTGCAGGTTCACCAAAGCTACTTCCGACATTAGGCCATTTACCACTTCCACCCCTGTAGCTTGAGTCTTAGCTCTAGCGATCTCCACTCCGTGCCGGCTGGTTAAGGCAAGCACGGAGGTGGGGGCCTTGCTTTGGCCCCCGGAGTCGGGTACGAGGTGTCGCTACTCACCTAAGGCCACAAAACCCCACTGCGGGACCACAAAGCAAACATAATAATTATTATTACCTTTCACACTATTCCGGAATATAAAATAGTGCCTGAGAGACAAGAGTACGAAGCAAGCAAAACCGCCTGGCACGCTTCAACTAAACACACAATAATTTTAAAACACATGGTGTGCATATCTACTTGTTTGGTTTCAAGATTTTGTAATATACATATATTACAAAATCCTGAAACCAAACAAGTACGTAATTAGGTATTTAGTGTATGTAGGCAGTAGACCATACACATGGATATAACTATGACATTGAACGTACATAGCATTTGTTTAGCGGACCTGCCTCAATGTTAATCTGGTGCTAGAACGTGAATAACTTGTTTGACTTTGATAAGGTTGTCTATTGTTAACACATTTCTTATATCACTATTCAAAGGAGAATCCTGTTTAAATTAATGTCCAATTCGTTTGACCTAATTTTCAGTCAAGTCATCGACAGCATAAATATATGTTATACTAGCTGACCCGGCGAACTTCGTACCGCCATATTTTCTGAATTCCTAAAAGACTTTGTTTCATGACACAAAAACAAAATCACCCGAATCGCTCCTAGTGATTAGGAGGATTCTAGAACCCGACCTCAGCGCCATCTACCGGTTCCAATTGTGGATTTCAACCATCCCGGGACCCACTCAAACACACACACAATATTTCATCAAAATCGGTAAAGTCGTTCTCAAGTTATGCGCTTACCAACACATTTTGCGATTCGTTTTTAACCGACTTCGAAAAAAGGAGGAGGTTCTCAATTCGTCGGGTTTTTTTTTTTTTTTTTTTGCTTTTTTTTATGTATGTTCGCCGATTACTCCGTCATTTATGATCCGATTTACGTGATTCTTTTTTTGTTCGACGCGGAATAGCTGCCATGTGGTCCCCTAAAAATTTGACATAGTTTGGCCCAGTAGTTTTCATTTTACGAACATTTTTTTGTTCCCGGTTCTTGGGACCTATATTTTTTAAGAAGCGCGGCACCATTCGTAGGTCCACCCATACATAGCTAGACACTCAAAAAGTAACAAATAAAATTTAAAAACTTCGTTTAAAAAAACCGACTTCAAAAACTAAAAAACTAAAATGTATAAAATAACTTATTTCTAAAGCTAATAAATATTAATATAATGTTATCTAAAACATCTTGAAGTCGGTGCAAAGCAAAACATAAAAATTACTATATTTTGAAAATTACTAAGCACCGACTTTAAGATGTTTTAGATAATATATATTAATAATAATAGCTTTAGAAATAAGTTATTTTATACATTTTAGTTTTTTAGTTTTTGAAGTCGGTTTTTTTTACATATAAGATTAGCTTCTGCCCGTGACTTCGTACACGTGGAAAGGAAGTTAAAAAACACCCGCGATTTTGAAACATTCTTCATTGGTGCTCCGCTCCTATTACTCTTAGCGTGATGGTTTATAGCCTGTAACCTTCATCAATAAATGGGCTATCTAACACTGAAAAAAATTTTCAAATCAGATCAGTAGTTCCTGAGATTAGCGCGTTCAAGCAAACAAACAAAGAAACAAACTTATCTGCTTTATATATTATATATATAATATATAAAGCAAAACTCTGTCACTGACACCACACCCTATCAAATTATCAGCTTCTATTATGTTACGTTGCAGAGAAATTACTTTTAGTCTGTTATAAGCTGTTAGTAATTAAAGCTTTCTAACTATCCCGCGGGAACTCTTTAATTTTTCGGGATCAAAAGTATCCTATATGTTGACCAGGGATATAAGCTGCCACCATACAAAATTTCATTTCAATCGGTCTAGTCGTATCGAAGATTAGCCGTTACAAACAGACAGACAAACAGAGAAACAAAAAATTCAAAAAAAATCCAAATTAGTTCTATTTCACTTCTTACATCCCCCTGACTCGGTTTTTAGCATTTTTTTTAATTGTACAGAAATTTGACCTCTACAATTTTATTATATATATAGATTATACATGTAATGACATTATGAACACTAATGATTAGGTATATAATCCCTTAACTGCGATATTTTATTATATTAGACTAATTTTAATGTCGATTCTTCTGAATCTTGTGGAAATGAGTCTGTTGTCGTGTAAAGCGTCCTACGTACTTCCCCATGATTAAATGTGCACATATAGGTATACCAAATTTCAATCAAATGGGTTCATTCAACTTTGCCTGTGTATGCTTTGGATGATTTCTTCAGACACTTTCAAATTTTCAAGAATAAAAATATCCTAAGTGTAGCATATTCAGTTAGCGATAGTGAACATTTAGATACGAAATTTTATGATAACCGCTTTTTAAGTCTGTGAAAGAGAAGAAACAAATATAATCTAATCATAGTACCTTCCACATTTTCATATTAATAAATAATTATCATGTTAACTAAACTAACAAGCAATAAGACGACGTGAAAGTGGAAGAAAATTAAGTTGAAAAAACTTTTCTCGGAACAACGAAAGATATAAAGAATGTTAAAAGCAAATTCCTAAGACGGTGTAATTAATTTTCCGGATAAGATGTTTGATTTTCACTTAAATTATGACACGGATTCGTGGTTGGTACCGATAATAAATATTGTAATAAATATAGTTCGGACAGCTCCATTAGATTTAGGTATAACAATACGGACACTAGCATTTCTTCGGCACCTGTACTATTCCGTGAAATGTGTCTAACATCGCAATGTCGTTATGTTACATCGCTGGGTGAATATGTGCTTATTATAAGAACGTGAATCAGAGTAGCAATAGGGGAGTAGCGAAGCGATGACAGCGCGAGTGGAGCACGTTAGCGGGGTGTGCCCGGTTCGGGCTTCGTGCCAAGTAGAAGCGCCACTGCATCGCGAGCTGACCGACATTATCTTGCCGTTGTACAACCCAGGGCACACCTTAATGCTATAGCAATAAATATAAATTTGAGTCTGGCAAAGTGAATTCGCAACATTGCCGTTGTGTCGTGTGAATGTCTCGCGCGTAGTCTAGGGTTTTTATGAGAAGCATCTCAAAGTCCACCGTGTGAGGAATTCGCATGGAATTGTTATTGTGAGAATTGTTCGGGATATTTCTGGCGTCCCTTTTGTCATTTTTCCTTGAGTTTGATATCTGTTGCAGATATTTTTATGTCATCTCTGAGAATAACTACTAAGATAGGGTTTATGTCAATTCTGAGCTGAGTTTTTTTTTATATCTTTAGACACAGAGTAACCCATTTTAAATAGCGTTTATTAATATGTCCTTAAAATAATGTAATAAATAATTTCTATATATTATTTAGGATTCAGCAAGCTTTTTTTTATTGTAGTATAGGTTCGCGTTTGACTACGACTTCACCCTATGTGGAGCGAAGATGTAGGCTAGGATAGAGTACGCTTACCTAGAAGGTGCCTATTCACACGTATCAGGAAAGACACTCCTTTGCGGTGCGTATGACGAAGAAGCTAGATGTAAAGCGCTTCGTTCTTGCAGGCGGAATATCCACCATATATATATTAGGATGATCAAAAAAAATAAAAAATTTTTTTTTTCCAAACAGACTCAAATGTTTCTTTTGGGTGTAAACAAAATTCTGTGAAAAGATGAGCCCTTAATATTAATATTAAGATTGTCCTCATCGCATTTTTTAAATTCCCATAAGAATAACACAGGAAAAAAAATTTTGCTTCTTCTGATTTTTGTACCGTTCAAACGACTGGTTGACTGATAAATCGCTGTTCCAATCTTTATAGAGAATTGAACGCTCTACAAAAAAGGTCCGATAACATTTTTTTATTTGTCCACGCGTTCAAAAGCTCAAGATCAAAGTTCAATTGTTCAAAAATTTGATCGAATTTTATAAATTACACCGAAACTGTTGGTTTCAGTGTCAAAATAAGGATCAATTTTTTTGTCAAATATAATACAGTTCAGAAGGATTTATTTGAAGGCAAGCAGTGAGCGCGAAAACTAGCGTTTGTACACGAGCACGTATGTCGTGCGTTCGTGTTGAAGGCGTGAGTCGGACTGTAGCCGAAAATCAAAAATCGACAAATCAAAAAATGTTATCAGACCTTTTTTGTAGAGCGTTCAATTCTCTATAAAGATTGGAACAGCGATTTATCAATCAACCAGTCGTTTGAACGGTACAAAAATCAGAAGAAGCAAAAAAAAATTTTTCCTGTGTTATTCTTATGGGAATTAAAAAAATGCGATGAGGACAATCTTAATATTAATATTAAGAGCTCATCTTTTCACAGAAATTTATTTACACCCAAAAGAAACTTTTGAGCCTGTTAGCAAAAAAAAAATATTTTTGGGATCACCTATATATATGTCGCAGAACGGCCTCGTTGTCACGACATCATCTTTAGTTATTGCAGGTTTAGTGGGCGTCATCAGGATAAAATGCGAGCATAAAACACAATGGCCACGGTTTATACACTTTTAATTTAGATTTGATCAACATTATGACATAGTTTAGACTGAGCAGCGGGTTCAGTGCACCCGCTCGTACTTCCAGCTTCAATACTTTCTTTAAAATACTCCATGGTCCAACTCGACCTGTTGCCACCAACCAAATGTGCCACAAAAACCCCTCAGTCTACCCAAGTAGATATTACTCAAAGTATAGAGGGCGCTGACCCCGCTCTAGACATGCTCTGCTCTCATTGGTCGTTTATTAAATTACAATATTCATAACTTTTATTAGGTTAGAACGATCTTTAAGTTATAGAAACATTTAACAAATCAAATTAAATTAAATTAAGAATTTTAGAAGTAATTAAAATGTAAACAAATGATATTGTGCGTTATACATCCAGTCAACAATATACCCAATTATAGCTTCCCTCCGACACATATATATATATATATATATATATATATATATCTCTCTCTCTCTCTCTCTCTCTCTCTCTCTCTCGGTCCCGTATGCCAGTGCGTCTGGTTGTCCGATGATGGAAGGGAGATGACGGGATCAGATCGAAGAGCTGCACACTCCCCAAAGTGAATCCGATAGAAAACCGATAAACTGGCAACCCTGCGTCGACGTTCGAGACTTTACGTTTTGTCGTCGAAAAAATGGTCGTTGCCAACCAGCTTCCTGGTTCTCTGCTGAATCAAGTCTAGCGCTTCAATTCAAGTTGATATTTGGCTGAGCCATCCCAAAGGTGAGAGCAGTACTCCATACATGCTCGTACTTGTGTTTTGAACAACACTAGCAGCATTTGTATAATAGTAATATATGTTATACATTTATGTATAAGTTAATCAAAATTAATAAACATAAATAAAACACTACATTAATTAAACTAAATACTACTTACATTTAAATCAATCAAATTGTAATGTTTGCTACTAAAAAAGATTGAATTATCGTGATAATTATTCATAAATAACTTGTGTGTTATTTATATACCGATTGGCTCTAGCATTTCATTTGCATATATGCAACACGTATTTACGTTTATAGCGTGCCATCGTACCGTGGGTAGAAATGACTCATGATATCTTGATGTTTCATGAAGTAAGTATGATAAGAGATATTTGAAAGCTATCTTTTGCTCTTTGTTTATGTATTTGACATAATCAAAGCTTATGCTATTGTGATGTTTCGCAAAGAGAACTAAACAACTCAGCACAGGTTTCATATTGAACATTTATTTATAAACTTATAATTGCGGTTAAGCAATAGTATAGATTTATTAACACAAGTCTCCATATCATCTTTCAAACAATCTATTCCGTATTTGGCCTACTTTTACCCTATATCATTACATTTTTCAAAATTTTTATCACAGAATTTTCAAACTTATCATTAGACCTACCTATAGTAATATTATAAAGAGGAAAGATTTGTATTTTTAGAATTTTTGTATGTTTGTAACGAATAAATACAAAAACTACTGGACCGATTTCAAAAATTCTATCACTATCACCATTAGTATGCTACATTATCCCAAATAAATATAGGCTATATCTATTTCTACAAAAAAATTAGGAATCCCTACTAAAACTTGAATAATAATAACCAAAGGTGTAAAAAAATTGTGTTTGAGCGGATCCGGGGATGGTTTAGATACACAATTAGGTTGCGCTGGAATTGGTTTCTAGATTTTTATTTTTTCACGGCAGGACAACGTCTGTCGGAACCGCTAGTCAAATATAAATCTATATAGGCAACACGATCAACTATTAAAATTCGACATCAGACTTTGTCCTTATGTATGGCAGTGAAGCGTAGCCATTCTTTCAGAGACTGAGAGGGGTACTGCGTATCAGAAAGGTGAACGCGTCACGCGGAAGAACCGCAACAGCCTTCATGTTCGTCATATAGCGGATATAGACTGCAGGAGGCTTAACCTGGTGCAGCCAAGATTTACAGAAAAAGAAACGCTGATTTAGTAAAGATTTTAATAACGTTATACGATTCTGGTAACAAGATCTGTTGAATCAAAATTTCTTTTGATTTTCACTCGTCTGTCAGCTACAAGCAAGTCGCAAGACTAACTGCACTTTTTATGACAACTAGAGATAACATTTGAACTAAATGGAGTTTTCAAAATAAAAACACATTGAACACAATTCTTGCTGAAAGCCAGTCAATATTCCACAACTATAGTTAACTGACAAGAAGTACGTCACACTGCGGACTAGGATTCGCTTCTATAAGAGGCAATACGAAACAAGGTAAAAGGCGAGATGACTAATAACAATAGTACAATACAAACAAGATAATATTATCGAGTGTTTATTTGACATAACAATTAGGTGCACGCATAACTCTGTTTACGTCCAATCTGAGACACAAACGAATCTGGGTCGGTGCAATTTGTCTTCAGCAAGGTCGACGCTTACATATCTCGCCCCCAATAACAATGGACAATGAAAGCGTGGAAACTAAATAAGATGTTTTCTCTCTAGTGGGACTATGCAAATATCACGAGTAATCCCGACAGGCGTATAACTATATATAGACAAGTTACTATGCAAACATTTCCATTAGAACAATGGGCGGCCTCATACCTTATAGCGATCTCTTGCAGGCTACCCGGTGTCCAAGGAGACATTAAAAGAAAAGATAAAAAATATTTGGTGGTTTAACTAAATTAAAACTCCGTAATTAAATATAATTAAAGCAAAAAATAATAATAAACTACCAAAGATATAAATAATTAAATAGAGTATAATAATATAATTTACATATACATACCTACATGCGAATGTGTTAAAGATTAGGGCCGTTTAACGCAAATATGGCGATGGGTTTAATGTGTTATTCAAGATGCGACATTAAAAATGACGGTACATATTGTCAGATAACGTAGGTACATATACTAATGTGGCTATTCGTTAACGACGTTATTTTTATCGTTTTAAATAAGACGCAATTGGCCACAGCCTTCTTTAACGCTAACACAGATGAAACCCCAGCATATTAGTTACAAGTTTGCAAATACTCCATTGAAATGTTACATGAGCTTTGTATTTGTTAGAGGACGCAATTTTATTTTTGGGACATGTGTGAGGGGTCAATAGAAGCTTAACCTCAACCTCAACAATTTTTTTGTAAGACGCATAGTTTCCGAGATATCGCAAAAAAGGTGTTTTCACCACTTTTTCCAAGATGGCGGCCGGGGGACAAGGGTGGCGACCCCACAAACTTGAGGTTAAGCTTCTATTGACCCCCCACATGTCCCAAAAATAAAATTGCGTCCTCTAACAAATGCAATATTCGGCCCTTAAATTGTAAGATTTCAATGGAGTAAAAGATCTTTTTATCGAGTCCGTCATTATTGGCGATGTCAGAATCATGACAATGACAGTTTGATGATTAATATTAATTAGATTTCTATTTCTAAATATTAAAATTACGAAGGTATGTACACAATAATCTGGCTGTCTTGTCTGATGAGATATCAAAAAATCGTGTCATCGAATAGAAAGTGTTAAAGTGAAAAGTTAACGTGTAAAGATTAACTTCGACAAATAACAGTTAAATTGCGGATAAATATCATTACTTGTTAAATAAATGGCGATATATAATTTTATTTCTATCGTTTAAGTTAAATTGTGAAAATATGCGCTATATGACTTATACAAGTTTGCGTTATTCTATTTCTTACAATGAATGATTATAATACAATATAATAATTTCCTCATATCTGTACGTTAGGGCGCGTTCCCACTATGTCGTGACGACAGATAATCGTGTAGTTTTAAGTGTCGTGGCTTATATGTTTAAATGGAGGTGTTCACATATAGAACGACACAACTTACTATCGTCTACGACATTTTTGCAGTGACGACAGATTGTCATGACAGTGGGAACGGCTAGCACGACAGGCGTAAAACGATAAAAGATCGTGACTGCAAATCTATCGTAGCTACGTCGTCGCGATCCAATGGGAACAGCTAGAGACTTAGACCATTAAACCAATGGACAAGCCTTGTATGAGCATACCCCTCCGCCAAGGTACAAGATTATAAAATCTAACGCGTTTATAAAAACTAGTTCAATAATCGATTTCTAACAGTCTGAGTATCGTTATCGCTGTGTGAGGAGCTCCTCAAAAATGCCAACCTGTGCATTTAACGTGTGCGATAAAATGTCAAACACCTCAAATCTAGAAAAAGATGGTGTAACATTTCACATGTAAGCATTTTTTTGTCTAATTATTGCTTATTTTTAATAAAATAACTTATAGTTGTTTATTAAACTTGATGTTTAAAACATCGATTCTATAATCGAATTAATGAAACATCTCGTATCGACTTCCGACAAATCTCTGTTTTACTTTGAACTATTACTGTGAAGAAATTGAGTCTATATTTGTATAACAATGCCCAATTAACAAAATTTTGAAAGCTAGCGCACTTCACACACACACTTACGAGACTAATGCGAAATCCTTCAAGAAATTATAGCCCTTATTGCGTTGTAGACTAATTTGAAATTTGAATATCGAAGTTTGTTTTTTTGGCTACACGATACTACCTTAGTGATGTTTAATCTGTACATATAACTCCGTGTCGATATCGATAAAACTACCTTTGATGCTGTTAGTCGAAAATATGATTACGTTATACTAATAATGACCCACTTTTAGGGTCCTATTGTTTACAATAAGGAACCTTTACGATTTCGTCGTGTCCTTCTGTCCATCTATTTTCCGAGATTAGGTCTACACTGCTGAAATTTGGTACATATAACTGTAACCTATACTAGGAAATATATTTAAATGTTGTGAGAGTTTTTTTAAGTATTGCTCCCACACAATGAAAAGTTACGATGGTAAAGAGTACTGCTTTTACCCCATCGAATCGGGTATCGTTACCGATCTTGAGAGTCTACCTGTTTCTTGATCAGCGCTCCTATATAACCTACCTTGTGAACATAGGGTTAACGGTATTGCAGCGAAGGGTTCCTACTACTAGATGATTACGATTTATGGCCAATATTATGTTTTATTCATTTAATAAATTTTATAATTTTTCACTATATCAATTCTTTTATTCCATATCAATGCTTCGGCTTGAGTATGTCATTCCTAGACATCAGCTTCCAGCTATGGTTACCCGGGAAAAGGGTTCTCGCCCGCCGTTATGCCGTCGAGATGGGCGCGCGACGTGTTCCGCGCGCGCTCACCTCTCCTCCCGCGAGGCGCGTTACAAACCGACCCACGCTCGGATTAATGTTTATAAACATTACTAATTGACATGTAACCTCGAGTCAAACCGTGATCATAGCTGCTGTAAAGTAGCCGAAACGTTGTCAAAATAAAGAAATATCGCGCTTAAAACCGTAAATAACGTAGTTTTATTTATGTGTAACAGTCGCGAATATCTAAGAAAAATACTATAAAATAAATGAATTAAACTTATACTTTAGTTTTATTCCATTGTCATCATAGTATTCAAAATTATTATTCCTAGTAAAAATATCGACATTAAAGTATCGATATTTACTATCCCTATGAAAATCACAGTTTTGTACAATAGTAATACCAGCATTTTTTTACTCAAAATATAGGGCATTTAAATTAAGTTGCAAGTAAATATTTGAATTATATGTACACAATTATATATTATGTTCATGGATGTTTTAGCGATTATGGTTTACATAAAATTGTGAAAGTGTTAATAAATATCACACATCACAATTTTCATCACACAATAACTAAGATCTTATTTCAACTAGTGCTAGTTAAATAAATCATCAATGTGATACTGTTTAATTATTACAATATTAAAATTTATTTCATAATCCAATATTATAATAAAAAATAATAATGAATATTTAGTCAATTATGATTAAATTACGAGGCAAATTGAATAATGATATGGCAATTTCTTGTATTTTGAAATGTGTGAGTCGTCTTTGTGTGCGTAATGAGTGTAAATATACGCTGTCTCTATACTAGTTTTGAAGATTTGTACATGTTTGCGTTTATAACAACACAAATAATATTTGGGTGTATGCGATTGTTTCAATGTGTGCTTTACTCTTCCCCCCGCAGCAAATGGCTGAATTTTTTGTTTGCAAAATTAGACGCGAGCCGAGTCCTTTGGTTTAATGGTCTAAGGCTAGAGACGACAGTCGTCCAACGATAAATTAATCGTTACGACATAGTGGGAACGCGCCCTTAGTTTCTGTACGTTTTTGACCATGCAGGACCGGAGAAAGAATACAATTTCCGGGGGCCGGGCGGTTTGTCGAAGGAGGCGACCCAACAACCCACAGCCAAGGTGGTAGAGTATTTGCCCGTCTGGATGACTACCACCCCCTGTTTTAAGGTATGCCGCCATAACAACCTTGTGTTTCGGTATTAGTGGCCAGGTTATGACTATTGACACTACATAAATGAAATTAGGACAAATGTGGTCTATGAACCGTCATGTAATATCGCGAAAAAAATATAAATTATGGTTGGTTCACAGTATCTGTTTACATCAGCATTAAACTGAAAATTAACAAATCATTTTCCAGATTATTCTTAACAAAATACACACATTTTCTTAATTAAGTAATAGTTAATTTTCTTCGCCGTCAGAATTCGTCTGAAGCGTTATTATTGTTAATTAAGTTAACAACCTCTATTCATTCATACTTCCACACCCAGTTCCCCGAGGAGCTCACATAAATAACTTCAGAATACAATGGCATCACTATCAATGTCGTTATGTTGGATAACATTATTAATTCATTGTTGTTGATTTCTAAGAGGAGAGTCATAAAGACAAAACGATTCAACGAAACAGTGTTACAACTTCCGAAACTATATAATTGCTATACCTTGACAGATATGATCTCTCAAAGATCCATAGATCCATATTTAAGACCAAATGCCGACAAAGGAAAAAAAATCACACCTTGGTCTGTAGAAAAACATTTTATTACCTGCATTTGGACTTCTTTTGTTTACTTTGTGTTTAAAATTCGTAATTAGAAGACAGCCTATTGTGTATTGCTTTATGGTAGGCATTAGCCAGGTGTGATTCGTGGAAATTTTTGATATGCGGTCGAGTATTGTTGTGTCGAGACATATTGTATTTGTTCAGGATAAAAGAAGTTAAGCGACGATTACGATACGAGCAAGACATGTGTAAATTCGATAAGCAATATAGTGACGGACTTTGCGCATGTTATTGAATCGTGCATCACGTTTGTACTGGTTGCGTCCAGTTATATATGTACCTGTGTTATACAGTGTTTGTATAGTTGTAATAAATTCTATAGTAATTCCAACGGCATTTTAATTCGAGTCCCGTAACCCTTAACAGTATTATTCTAAAAAGTAATCTATTTTAAACGCCGATCATGGAGTTAATGTATTGCAAATTTTAATTAAG
This sequence comes from Dendrolimus pini, assembly GCA_949752895.1. Classification (NCBI taxonomy): domain Eukaryota; kingdom Metazoa; phylum Arthropoda; class Insecta; order Lepidoptera; family Lasiocampidae; genus Dendrolimus; species Dendrolimus pini. The sequence goes on from OX457136.1 coordinate 18,106,325, forward strand.
GTCTATTGGCCTCAAGTTATACATTGGTGAATTCTGTCACGCGCCACCCAGAAACGGTGCGGTAAACCAATTTTTACGAAAATAAACTCAATTTCACTAAAACCGGGGCATCCATTTAGCTAATTGGAAGGTAATCGCCTTAGTTTTAGGGCACCGAATCCATTATAATCGTTATAACGGCGTCACGTAATTCTGTAAGGTTGCTTTGTCGCTGTCCAATTAGAAAATATATCAGTTTCTAATGGAATGGAAGATAATATTGATTAATGTTTTCCAACATTTATACATCGTGGCATAGTGCCTAAAGTAAATCTCTTCCTAATCATGTGAACTTGAATTAGTCTGTGCTAATGCGCTGACTGCATCGTTCGCATCATAGTAAGAAAAGCTGCAAGAAGGTAATGTCATTACCAATGTTTTAAATTCGCCAATCTGCCTGTACAAAAGTCAGCATTTTAAAAACAAACAACTGCGGCCTAATGCTTAACAACACATTTATATTCGGATATTTTCAGTAATAAAATCAGTATCATTACAGCGCTCATTTGCTTTGGTATATCTTACATTTTATCCTGCCCTCGTAAACTAAAACTGTATACACACTAGTTTATTGGTCCTTCGAGGACGTGAACTATTACACTGCCTCAGACGGAAAAGACGCAAATTAAAATATAAAAGAGTTCCTTTCATATACAATATTTGCCATCAATGACCCTATCCAAACTGAATTCTGATTCATGTTTAAAAATAAAGACGTCTAATATTGTCGAAGGTTCACACGCTTTCCCGGACCTCCATAATTTTAGAAAGTGTAAGATGCGTCGTAAAAGGAAGGCGTAGTAACGACGAAAGAAATTACTTCATAATAATAAGGAGTAAAATGTATTTTACTTCTCATTTACTGTTTTGTGTATTTAAGTTAGTTTACCTTCTTTGAACATGAAATATTGTCTATCTACGGTTATGATTTTTTTCTTTCAATTAAAACTTTTTAATTCAATGAACACTTATTCCTGTGTGACTGCAAAGACAATGTACCATAAGCATTTAACTGTGCGACCTAGACAGTGTTACCTTCGTATGTTAATTTAGTTTTTGATTAAAAGAATAAAGCATTATTTTTAGACCTATCTATAAATCTATCCTTGGGTCATTAGGTTAAGGTTTGTACACAATAATCATGATCATAGAAAACGAAATCGATGACATTTTAAAAAGCAAAACAATACCGCACGAATTTTATGTTAGATGTCAAACCTAGTATACAGAGTGATGTTTTCTAGTGGGCCTTCTGAGTCTGAGGAGGCTGAGTCTGAGTCTCGATGCCGATTTTAAAGAAATAGAATTAACAAAATATAGGCCTTTAATTTCCTGCCAAACACACCCGTTACGTTTATCGCATGCATTGATATACAAAACTTGTATATCAATGATCGCATGTATTGTTTGCAAAAGAGTACTGAACTAAATCATTTTTCTCAATTATTGCTAGTGTTAAAATCAACCTCTGCCTGTTACCCCTTCTACTGATTAAACTGTCCAATACCACACTAACGTAATTGATAGTTATTGCACTATACAGTTTTAATTACACTAAGTGCTCGAATAAACGTTTTATAGCACTTTCAACCTGAATACAGACACTATTTGTTATAGGGTTGAGTGATTTGTACTCGAGTGTTGGGAAATATACAATTTCGCGAAATATTTCAATGTCGGTACATTCGCTGCTTGAGAATCCTTAGAATATAGTCATAATAGGTACATTTTCATGTAAAAGAAATTCTACAGATTCTTATATAAACGAATTTACTAGTCATTTTCGAATTTCGAATTTTTGAGACTAGAATTTATCAAGCGAGGCACGAGGACATGAAGTATTTTGCTACACGTGTCATAATTTATGTTAATAATCTTATGTATAAAATTCTCGTGTCACAGTGTTAGTTACCATACTCCTCCGAAACGGCTTGACCGATTCTCATGAAATTTTGTGTGCATATTCGGTAGGTCTGAGAATCGGACATCTATTTTTCATCCTCCTAAATGTTAAGGGTAGTCCACCCCTAAATATATTTTTAAAATTTTTAGATAACTTTTTATTTTAATTTTTTTATGATACAGCATTAAAAAATACATACAACTCTAAATTTTCAACCCTCTACAATGAACCCCTATCTTTTAATAACGATAGTAGTATTTATATAGTTTTCTACTGGGATGATTTAGATTTTAATTTGAACCAGGTAGATGGCGCTGCAATCGGGTACCAGAATTTAGGTGTTCTTTTTGTTGTTGTGTGTGTTGAAGTTTGTCCCGGAATGGTTTAAACAAACGATTGGATCCAGTAGGTGGCGACGCGATACTTCTAAACGCTGGGCCTGATTTTGATGATTTTTTTTGTTTGTTGAAGTGGATTTGAGAATACTTTAGATTAACATTTGGTCCCGGTAGATGACGCTGGAATCGGGTTCTAGATTTTTATTTTTTAAAGGCAGGACAACGTCTGCCGGGTTCAGCTAGTATTATATAAAATAACTAGCTGACTCGGCAAATTTCGTACCGTCTCAAAAGTATTCTTTTAAATTTAATTTGAGTTCTGAACGACGGGACGAACATCAAACGTTTGACATTCAAAACCAAAAAAATAAATAAACTTCACTTTTAAATTTAATTGGTTTCTAAATCACGGGACGAACATCAAATGTTTGACAGATAGGAATAGCATTTTTTTTCATATTTACTCACCTTTTAAACCTTCCCAGGACTTCCACAAATAATTCTAAACTTAAATTAGCAAATCAGTCCAGCCGTTCTCGAGTTTTAGCGAGACTAACGAACGGCAATTGATTTATATATATATAAATATATTTATAATTAAAACGTAATGGTACGCCGAACAGGCCAGAAACATGTCGATCTTTGTAACAATGTCTTTATACCATTTATTCTGTACACCATGTTCTTGTACAATAAATGATTTGATTTGAATATTCGTTTAGAGATGTTAAATTACTAATAAAAGAGAAACCTCTTAAATTTCGTTTTCACAAACGCATATTTGCACTTCATAAACTACCTATTTTAAATCAAATCGTTAGTTCCAATTTTGTTGAAAGCTATTCGATCGTTAAATCTGAAAATGCCTAATTTCACACGTCAAGCCAACCTTTAGATCAAGTCGTTAATCTAGAAATAAACCTAACAATGAAATGACTAATATGCACATATCTTATTTACATTATATGCACATGGCGTGTATGTACCCGAGTCGCCGGTCACCGCGTAGAATAGACGCATAGGTGAGTGCCAAATGCTGGGACGGGTGAGTAATTGCCGGTAGACCTATCCGGATGGTGTGACTAACAATAATGCCTAATTCTGGATCGATCACATCTAATAGGGTCTTTTTTTGAGATGTGCCAGCCACAGGACTCAACACTTAACCTACCAGTGTCTCTCCGTGTTCTTGTGGAGTCATATGGGACCTGACTTAGATAGTTCGCCGCGACACCTCGACGCAACCCGTCACATTCGGGTACCCCCGAGTCCTTAGGCGTGGTTCACCGGTGAGGTGGTGGTACCTCGACCACCTCCGATTCCACTACGTCAATGGGAGGAGGTGAGCGTCTGCGACAGAGGTTCATTAGCTTATCCTCCTCTCTCTGCTTTTCGGCCGCCTCCTTCCACATGATGTCCTCGCAGAAGGAGGCCACCACATGCTACCTTTTGTCGTTGCGCAGCATTTCCCCAATACGAAGACAAGGGCCGTAAGCATGTTTCTCTGGGATCATGGGGATCGCCATGAAGTGGACGATATTTTATTAAAAAACAAGTGAATATTTTTTTCCGAAAAATCAATTAACAATAATTTAATTAAAAATACTAGCGGCCAGATATTGATAGGCAACCTGGTATATGTATATTCTCCTTATCATAAAAATTTGGTTTTTAGTAAATACTCGACTTCTGCATCCGGATCTCGTACTAATATGCGCAGGTCGACACGAATAAGTCTTACCAAAATTCTCATCCCAAAGGTACGTAAAGGACGAATTTTTATAACAAACACATATGAAGACGCGGGTGGCCGCTAGTAAAATATAATAAAGTTTCACTACAGTCTCTGCTACATCACAGAATCATTATTCCATTATTTATTTACAGCAATTTAGAATAACTTCAACTTCTTTTTTTGTTTGTTAATTATTACACACCAATATTGCAATGCATGCATTTAATGTGCGTTATGATCTTAGATCATATAAACGTCAAAGGAAACAAATTCGACAAAATTATTATATTAGATTATATAACGCAATTTATCGTTTCTAATGTTTTCTATAAACATTCCAAACATTTGTCACATTTGACATTTGATTTAAAAATCAAAACGTTAGATTATGGAGCGGCTTAAAAAATTTTTTTTTTCAAAAACCTGACTTTAGTCAGGTTATGCACAGATCCAAATGTTATGGAGTCAGTACATCGAATTACCTATATTTCTTCTAATCTTCAAATCGTGGTGTTTAAACAAAAAACTCACGATACATAAAACTGCGATTAAAGAAATGGCAATAGAACCCATCCCCACTTTCGCATTTTTTCCATCGGCGTCTATCATATCCGTGAAAGTGGGAAGTTGCTATAATCGTACTGGTTTACATAAACTATATAGTATATTAACTGTTATGCCACATAGCCGTGGAAAATGTACGACTTGCGTTATTAAGAATATTTGGTCAAATTATCTGCACGCGCTATCTATTTTTTTTTGTTGCGTGAGTTCAGTAGACAGGCAGACGGCCCACCTGATGGAAAGCGGTTAGCATTGTCGTGCAACGTGCCATGAATGCCGGAACTCAACTCAAGGTTCTCATGGGATACCCTAGACCAGGGTGGTGACCATCCACATGGGGCAATACTCTACCATCTGGCGGGCACTCTTGTTTATAATATCTACTTATTATGAACAAGATTACCCGTGACTTCGTCTGCACGTGATTTTGGACGAATAGCGTTTTTTATCTGAAGGTTTCCTTTCCTTAATTCCTTAAAGGAATTGAAACAGAACCTTCAGAATTGAATACTTCAGACGGCTTCGGCCTCGTACACTGGTCATGGCAGTAACAGTGACAAATATCTATGTTCATATCTTCTGTATACTGCAAAAATTGAACATAAAAGAATATACAAAGCCGATGTAAGATGAGTCGTATTTCTCTTTCAATTTAGATAAATTAACCAAACTTATATAAACATAAACTTGAATCATTCAACATCATCGATAACCAGTGTGCACTTCCGTGCCTTTCAACCAAGATGATTCTATTTAGTACTAGCTGACCCGGCAAACATCGTATACCGCCTCAGAATCAATAAATAAAAAACGTCGATTTCTGAACGACGGGATAAACATCAAACGTTTGACATTCAAAACCAAATAAATGAAAAAAACTTTACTTTTAAATTTAATTTGATTTCTGAACGACTTTTAAATTTAATTGGTTTCTAAACGACGGGACAAACATCAAATGTTTGACAGATACGAATAGTTTCTAAGGGAATGCGAAATTGTTGTTTTTACTATATTCCAAGCATTTTTTCATATTTACTCACGTTTTAAACCTTCAAAACCAAAATTAGGCAAATCAGTCCAGCCGTTCTCGAGTTTTAGCGAGACTAACGAACAGCAATTGATTTATATATATAGATTTTCTTAAATAGGTTAAATAAAAAGTTTAAGATTACTCATTGTCATCTTTGTCTTCCGTGATCATGACTACTGAAGTAGTCGTAATGTCGGAATAAAAATCATATAAAAAACGGCGCTAAAAACCCGTTAAAACGTAGTTTTACTATATTGATTTTATATGTTTGACTCGTCTAATATCAGCATAATATTTAGACAAAAAAATACATTTGTAACCACAAACTAATAGTTACTGCGCAGCAGGCTGTTTATCGACTATTAAGTAGCCGAGAAATTTATCTCACAAACGTAGAGAGAATTTTATAGGAAATGACGGATAGACACGCATTTATTTATGTACAGGTTCACGTCTGACCGTCACTGATCAGATTGATAGTGTAGTCTAGGATAGAGCACGCTTACGTGGAATACACCTATTCAGATGTCACTTGCAAGATATCCAAATTATATGTTTCAGGAAAAAGAATATTTAATGAGCGAATTAAAAATTTACAAGCGAAACGCTTCGTCTGCTTGGTTGTTATACTTGACATGTGCACTGGGTATCGCTGACGTTGGCACTACAAACCAATCATATAATTGTGATGCCTTTGAACGAGTATTAACATTTGTTTGGAAAGGCAGAGATATTGCATAGGTACTCAAACTAAGCATATCACATTAGTGTTATAGGTAATATATATAATGGACAACACTACGGTCGATCCCAAACACCCAGAATAAATATCGAAAGTAAGTTTTCACATTTTACCCTATCGGGAATCGGTTTACGTTCCAGTGAACTTTACTTCTTCAATTCTAAGAAATACATTTTGACATTTCTCATTTTTCAGGCGGTAATAACTTTGTAAAAGCGTACTCAAAACGAAACAATTACTTCTCTTATGAAATCAGGCGTTAAATCCATACTAAATCTGATGGAACTCATTTAATTTACGTCACATATGAATCGTTAAGTAATAATTTTTTTGTGGCATTTTTTACCAACCAGTGTTTTTTGACATAGATAGTAATAGTAAATATTTAGCTCAAATTTATGTAAATTGAATAATAATTTAGTGAAAACAAGTAATTTAAAAGTATAAAATAATGTTACAAAAATGTGGATATTTTTTTATCACAATTTATGCCGCGTATTAACAGTGGCTGTAAAAAAAAGTTGGATGATGATTCGCACGTATCTATGGTTCACATAGTTGTTACATTTTTTGACAGCAGGGACAATCGTTTTCCTGGGACGAAAAGTACCGTTTTCATCCCTGTGATCAGGCAAATCCAAGCGTACTTTCAGAATATAGGAAATGAAAAGACATTTACAACATCCGAGTTGACCAGGTGTTACAAACGTGGGCTGCGGGGAGGCTAGGTCATATACCCGTAGCCCTGGCAAAAGGCGAAGGACGGAACACCCAGGGGTTTTAGTGGGAATCCCTAACCGGGATAGTGGGGTAGTGGCAATACCATGGCACCAGTGCTGACTGGGCATGCTAGAGCCACCCCCGATCTGACGAATCCCACACTAGGTCGCAAATTATGCCCCCAGATTCTGCCCTTGTCGCGGCTTAGTCCTCAAACGGATTTCCCCTGGCAAAAAAAAATGTGTTACAAACTTGCTATTGGTCTCGAAAGAATTTTAGACATCTTTACTTGCATTATTATAATGCTTAATATTTTACTACGGCGTCCATCACTGTTCAAAACCGGTTCCCGTGTTCACACGCTTCGTTATCCATTTATCTCTCAGCTCGCGTGCTTTACTCGTATACGATCACCCGAAAAGCTGTCAAGGTGAAGAAATCTCCTTGACACGTCGCTAATGATACGATTACGTCATTGAAGTAACAGTTAGGTCTTCGGTGACGTCATAGTGCAACCTACGCAAAGTGGATAAATCTGGTTCATGTACTTAGAGATGAAATAAGAGTATCCTTTCATTACCAATACGTTATTAGTGAACGTGTTTATTTTTTAGGCGAACATAATATGATTCTCGAATGTAAGAGAAGCAAAGGTCAAAACTTCGCAGGACACCCAACTGAAAATTAAGTGAACGGAGCGGGATTATTCTGCATACAGTATGCATAGAATATGTATGTATTCTAATATTTGTCAAATGTCTTTTATAATATTTTCTTAAGTTTTCACGACCTGTATACAACGTTTTAACGGTTTCTAAGCGCGGTAATTTATTTAATTTTGGTTATTCCGACGTTTCGGCCACTTTTCAGTGGCAGTGATCATGGAAGACAAAGATGTCAAGTGTCAACGAGTGTTGTTAAAGTTTTATTTAGCCTACCGCCAACTTGTTAATTTTAATTATTTAGTTTAAAGTTTAAATTTTGTTTATGGTTATTATTTACTCTATAGGAGCCTAATCGATCACCGCTTCGCAACATGTTATGGATTGAAGAGAAGAAGCGGCGCAAGAAACTCTTGCAAACATCCCTAGCTGTAATTATTTTATATAATATTAAAGTGGGTGGAAGGTTATCTTTATATATAAAATTCTAATGTTAGTGTGTGTGTGTTACTGAAATCGATCTAAGCCCCTGGAACGATCTTGATGAAATTTTTGTGTGTTCAAGTGGAAGGTTGGTACCCGGACGGTTTCACAATTGGACCCGGTAGACTTCAACTGACAAGTGACAAAATGAATCGCAACAAAATTTTAACTTGAAGTTTAACTGGCAGATTGTTAATGTACTTGTCCAATTTGAAAACCTGCCCGTAAAAGCGGGGGGGCACACGATGCGTTGCGGCGGCGGTGCGGCGCCGGAGCGGCGTCACTGCGTCATTTTACATAGAAATATCTGTGGCATGCACACGATGCCCTGCGGCACCGCACCGGATTCGCCACCACCGAGACGAGGCGGGGAGGGGCGAATGCGTTGCGACGTCGGAGCGGCGCCGCTCAGTTGTTTATGCGTCACACGCACGGGCACATAGTAGGGCCAACAACAGACTTCTTTTACGATCCATTTTTATTAAGCGACTGTCCAACGCTGCTGGGGCGCCGGCGGCACCGCTGCGACATAACAACGTTGCGGCGCCGCACCGATCGTGTGCCCGCCGATACGGCGAAATCTTTGCGGTGCGGCGCCGCAACGCATCGTGTGCCCCGCTCTAAAACTTCAAGTTAAAATTTTGTTGCGATTCATTTTGTCACTTGTCAGTTGAAGTTTTTCCACTTGTCCGTTGCGATTCATTTTTCCACTTATCCGTTGCCATTCGTTTTTCCACTTGTCCGTTGCGATTCGTTTTCCACTTGTCCGTTGAAGTTTCACTTCTAATATGTGTCCCAGCACACATTTCGATTTTTTGCAGGTTTACTGCAAATTATGATTTGGTTAGGTTAGGTACATTTTAATTAATGCATTTTTTATGCAAATATATTTTATTTCATCAAACTAAAAACTGAATTCGATCCGGGACCAAAAAAACATCAATAGTCTACTCTAAAATTATACACATACAACGGAACATTAACAAATGCGCATCTTTCGTCATCAATCTTCATTCATACCTCAAATTATGTTAACAGAAAAATATTTCGACAAAATATTTCAAAAATATTTCGTTTGCTCAGTTTTGATGAAGAGGCTCCGAAACTACTGAACCGATTTGAAAAATTCTTTCACTGTTGGCAAGCTACGCTATTCCCGGGAGGCATAGGCTATATTATATTTACAAATAAATTAGGGATACTTACTAAAACTCCAATAATGATACCCAAGGTGATTTTTTTCCCTTAAATCGCTTGCGCTGCGAAAACTATTGCTGATAGAATAAAATAATGTACTACGAGTTTGTAGAACACATCATTATTTACAAGTGTCGCGTCAGCATATGTCTAACTATTATAGTTATGCCACAATAAGTGTTCTTTTATTTTAAATTTTTTATTAAAATTCCGCCGCTAGAAAAGGCTCTTTATTTGTATCTTGGTATCAAATCTTGGTATCAAAATAAATTACTTCATATTCAAGACTGCTTCAATACCTTTATATAACTTTTTGAATTATTCAATTCGGACATCCCATTCAAAAGATATCACGAGTTTAAAAATGTAAGAATTAGACCACGTGACTGTGACGCTTTTTCGTGAGCGAAAAATCGTAAGACCCACTCTATATAGAAGTTTCACTTCAAAAAGAATAATTGAATATTATCTATTGAAAGTATGTATTATTTCATAATCCCACGATTTCAAATTTACTAGTCATATAAAAAAATAGAGGGTTACGATTCATAATAAAAAGAATAATAGAATTTTCCAAATAAAAGCCGACAATGCGGACAAAACCTTTTAAGCACTAAAATAGACGCCATCCTACCGAAAAGAACTTGATACCCTTTTCAGAGACCACTTGTTATTTGTGAATTTAGTAACGCAATATTGCGACACTCATTAAGAGCAAAGACCCCGATTTTTTGCTAGTTTAAAAAGACGGTAAGATGTAGGGCTTGCAAAAATGAATGACGTAGCACTTTATCGTTACATATTCCATTAGTTTATAATGTAGTGGAGATTCAATTATCCGGATTGGCAGTCATTTCATGATTAAGACATTCATTCATGATTAAATTTTTAATAATTTAAGTAAATATACTGTTACGAGTTACAGGACTCGAATTAAATTGGAATGACTATAGAATTTATTAGAACTATACAAACACGTATAACACAGGTACAAATATAACTGGACACAACCAGTACAAATGTAATGCACGATTCAATAACACGCGCAAAGTCCGTCACTTTATTTTATTTATCGAATGTACACACGTCCTGCCTCGCTTGCGATTATCGCTTGATTGCCTCACCCCTCCGTTCGGGCATTGCTTTATACTAAACTATATAATATGTCTCTACACAATACTCGACCGCGTAACAATAATTTCCAAGAATCACACTTGGCTAATGACTACCATAAAAGATTACAATACACAATAGGATGTTTTTCTAATTACAAATTTTAAACATAAAGTAAACAAGACGGTCGTAAAAGCGCAATGTTATTAGCTCAAACGACGCCGGCGGGTAATAAATGTGCAGTTTGTTTGCTTGTTTGCACTTGTTTGCAGGTGGCCCAAATTGTAACAATTATAGCGCGCGACGTTATCCCAGTCGAGCCTCACGTGTTACGGCCACCTGCTCGGTCGCCTGATACCGATGGTACGGCCTCCCGCGCCCTTCCTCCTCGCAGGCCCTGCCAGCCACCTGGCCGAGATGGTACCGATGGTACGGCCTCCCGCCCCTCTCGTCCTCTTAGGAATCGCCGGCCGCCCCGTCGTTTAGTCGTTTAAGTATGTCGGTAAGCAATGCCTGTGCGCACTGCTCTATTTTCCATGTACTTAAATTATGACGAAGTATATTGTTTACAGTTTATTATCTTGTTTTCATTTCTTGCACACCAAAATGCCCCTCTACAAAGTGACGCCCAACGTTCGGCCAATACCCGTGAATAAACTGTTGTGTTTTATAAAAATAATGAACGTTTTTCGTAAATAATATTTAAAAGTTTGGTGTGCAATGACAGTTTTGTTTTGTTTGTTATAAACTGTAAATGTTGTGTACGTAATAGTGATTCGTATTCTGGAACATTCGGGTGGCTTTCATTATGTCGCGACGGATGACGAGATCTCGTGCTGCGAGTCCGGCGGAAGCCGGTGTCATCGTTGATGAGGGGATTATGGTACCGCCCCCGGTGCCCGGTATGGCACTTGCTTCGGGGTTTGATTCGGTACTTGCCACAGCGTCTGTTACGGTGCCTATGCGGGAGTCTTCCACGCAGGGCGCTGCCGCTGCGGCCGCGGACGTGACGCGACCTGTCACGCCGCCTGCCCCTCCCGTCGGTGTTGCCACGCCACAGTTTGTTCTGACGAATGATCAGCTGATGCTTCTGATAAGTAGTATGCATAACAACAGCTCAGGTACGCAATCTTACTTTACTAATCAGCAGAATACAGGCCATTTTGCTAAATGTACGGCACGATTCGACGGCAGTAAATCGAACGATGTTAGAGCCTTTGTCGACGCAGTTGAAACGTATAAAGCCTGCGTAGGTATAGACGACAATGTTGCGCTGCGTGGATTGCCTATGTTACTGACGGGACTTGCTGCTACGTGGTGGCAGGGAGTTAAGGATACCACACTAACATGGCAAGCAGCGGTCGACTCTTTGATACAAACATTTGGACCCAGGTTACCGCCGCACAAAATCTATCGTGCTATATTTGAGAGAGAGCAAAAGAATAACGAAGCAACGGATTTATTTATATGCCATATTCGTGCATTAATCGCGCAGCTTCCACCTTTTACACTCACCGAAGTGGTGCAATTGGATATGACCTACGGGTTATTGCACCGTCGTATCCGGGAAAAGGTGCCGCGTTCCTCTTTTGTTACGTTTGGAGAATTGTTGGCGCAGGCGCGCCGTGTCGAGGATATTCTAGAAGAATGTCAGCCGCAAGTGGTTTTGGAAACCAAGCCTTCCACCTCTTCTACCGTGCTAGCGCAGTCAGGGACGGAGCGCTCAGAGTCTAATACAGTTTTGAAACCCCGCTCACGGCCACAGTGTAATTACTGCAAGCAGTATGGTCACGTGAGGGATGCCTGTCAGAGACTTACCAAACAGAAGAGAGTAAAAGATGATATTTTGGAGGCTGAACCGCGAGCGTGTACGATAACGTGTTTCGGTTGTGGGACACCGGGGTATATTCGTACAAATTGTCCGACATGTAAACAACAAAAATCTACAGTAGTATCTGAAAGTTCATTCAAATCAGTGTCTGTGAGTTCCGTTAATATTAATTCGCGTATGCGCCCGGTGCTCAATATTCAAATTTATGGCGCAAGTGGTAAAGTGTTAGTGGACACTGGCGCGAAACATAGTATCGGTAGTGTTAGTTTAAGAACACTTTTAGTTAAGAATAGTCATAAGTTTCACTATGTTTTTACAGAGTTAAAATTTGCCGATGGCCGCGTTTGTGCGCAAAATGTAGAAATAGCTAGTGTCAATGTTACCGTGCGAGGGGTAACATGTGTGGTAGATTTCATTATGTTACCCAACGCTACGGATAGTTTATTGGGTATGAATTTCATTAACGAAATAGGTATGGTATTGGACTTTTCTTGTAATAAATGGTTTGTGAGACACGATCGGACGCCGCAACCCATTGAATTTGAGTCATGTTCTTTGCCGCTGATCAGCTGTTCGTCTGTGGGTCTTCGTGAGGATGAAGGTTCCCATCTTGGGTCGGACGAACGTGAGCAGCTCGGTACACTCCTGAATGCCCATGAGGACATTTTTTTCCCAGGAGGAGAACCAACTATTTTTGCTAGGGATAGGATTAATTACCTAGGACATGTTGTGTCTTCGCGTGGAATCGAGCCAGATCCCACGAAAGTCGAAGCTGTAACCAGCATGAAACCTCCGACGAATTTGAAGCAGTTAAAGACGTTTCTGCAGACCTGTTCCTGGTTCCGGAAATTCATTCCGCAGTTTTCCGACGTAGCGCGTAGTTTGACGGATCTGACCAAGAAGGACAGACGCTGGCAATGGGGGGAGAGTGAGCAACGAGCATTTGAGGAGCTTAAGTACCGGCTCAACACCAGTCCCATTCTTCGTCAGCCAGATTTTGACCTGCCTTTTGTTCTACGGACAGATGCCAGTGCGTACGCCATTGGAGCAGTGCTCATGCAAGGTGAGACTGTCAATGAAGAGAGACCCATTGAGTATGCAAGTAGATTGTTAACGCCTGCTGAGCGTAACTTCCATACTACAGAGCGGGAAGCCCTCGCTCTGGTCTGGGCTTTGGATAAAATTCGAGGGTACATTGAAGGAAGTAAGGTTCGTGTAGCGACTGATCATCAGCCACTGAAATGGTTGTTGTCCATAAAGACCCCGAGCGGTCGTCTAGCCAGATGGGCTATGAAGATCCAATCTTATGATTTGGATATTGATTATACTCCTGGAAAGGTTAACGTGGTGGCGGATACGCTTAGCCGCCCGGTAAGCCACGAATCAGAAGTATTGAGTTCCAGTTCGTGTGATATTTGTCCTGTAATTGTAGATCTGCCACGTCAGAAGCCTGAGGATCTTAGAGAGGCTCAGTTGAAGGATCCTGACGTTAGTAAAATTATTGCAGATTTTGAAGCACAATTTGATAATCCAGAAGCATCTTTACGCTGGACGGACAGAGGATATTATCTTTCACAAGGTATATTGTATCGCTGCGATCCGGATGGAGAATCCGAAGAGCCTCAATTAGTGGTACCAGAGTCATTAAGGGCGGAGCTAATGAAGGAGCTCCATGATTCGCCCACTGCTGGACACTGGGGTTTAGAGCGTACCTTGCAGAAGATCAAACAAAATTATTATTTCAAGAATATGCGTTCTTATGTAGCTCAGTATCTAAAGTCATGTGACCCTTGTCAAAAATACAAATCGTCAAATTTGAAGCCTGCGGGGTTGCTTCAAACTCCAGTGCCCCAGCAGAGATTTGAGGTTTTAGCTATGGACCTTTTTGGGCCCTTGCCTGAAGGCGATGGTGGCGAGAAGTGGATCCTTCTTATAGAAGATGTCGCCAGTCGCTGGGTAGAGCTATTCGCTTTGTGTGACGCGACTGCTGAATCGTGTGCGAGAGTTCTTTTGGAGGAGGTTTTTCTGCGTTATGGTTTTCCTCGTCGGATTATTTCCGACAATGGAACGCAGTTTGTTTCGGCTGTTATGCAAAAAGCTTTGTTTGTATTAGGGGTGCAGCAATCTCTGATTCCAGTCTACCACCCCGAAGCTAATCCAGCTGAGCGTAAAAATCGTGAATTAAAAACGCGACTTGCTATACTCGTAGGTCCTGAACACCGTAAATGGCCAGCTGTTCTACCGATGGTGCGTTTTTCACTTAACAGTGCGTACAATCAGGGAACCGGACATTCAGCTGCCTACCTGACCTACGCGCGAGAGATGCGTTCTCCGCTCTCAGTGAGCACTGATCTACGTGCAATCGTTTCGAAGCAGAACTTCGTGCCGCAGATCACACCTTATCTGAAGGACTTTGTTCGTGCCTTGCAAGATGTACAGCAACGTATGGAGGAGCAACAGGATAAGCGCAAGTCCGAAGGTGATAAGCACCGACGTGAATCTTTACCTTTTACTGAAGGAGATTTAGTGCTCGTTAAGACTCATATGGCGAGCAGCGCATCTAAGGGTTTTACAAGTAAATTTGCTCCTAGACGGGAAGGCCCGTATCGTGTCTCGCAAGTCATCAGTCCAACTTCTTATATGATTGTTGATAGTGCCGGTGTTCCTAAGGGGAAGTATCATTCTAGTGATTTAACGCGTTATACCGGTTCATCCGATGCCGTCATTCACCCACGTCGTCGTGGACGACCGCCTAATCCCAAGTCACAAACGGGTCGTACTTGTGACTTGGAGGGGGAGGTTATAGCGCGCGACGTTATCCCAGTCGAGCCTCACGTGTTACGGCCACCTGCTCGGTCGCCTGATACCGATGGTACGGCCTCCCGCGCCCTTCCTCCTCGCAGGCCCTGCCAGCCACCTGGCCGAGATGGTACCGATGGTACGGCCTCCCGCCCCTCTCGTCCTCTTAGGAATCGCCGGCCGCCCCGTCGTTTAGTCGTTTAAGTATGTCGGTAAGCAATGCCTGTGCGCACTGCTCTATTTTCCATGTACTTAAATTATGACGAAGTATATTGTTTACAGTTTATTATCTTGTTTTCATTTCTTGCACACCAAAATGCCCCTCTACACAATACACTACACTCATACGTACGTATCTAATGTTTGTTTAATTTGGTTATATAATATAATAACAGCCCATAAATGTCCCACTGCTGCGCTCGGGTCTCCCATTATAGGGGAAAGGACAGTATGCCCGCCACGCTTGACCAAGGCGGCTTGGCAGTTACCAGTTTTTGAAATAACCATCGAACTATAAAGCTGATTTACAATTCAGCTATTGACTTCTAATTCGAAGGAAGCCAGTACTGACTTCATACTGGCATCGTGTAAATTGAAGTCAGTACACTGCTACCAAGGCTGACCGCCTCATTGCTCGCAATTGCGAAGTTAGATCCGCCACGACAAATAAATGATTAAATTTTGGTGACCCTATCCAGAATATCTCGATAATACGCTGTCTTTTTGAAATCTCACATAAAAACTGGAATTTACTTTAATAAATAAATATACACAAAAAACGTTTTATAAATTAATATGATATAAAACAAATTAGGCAAGTTTACACCCCCATAAATGTTTTTAATACTGTTTACGTCATAATCATGATATAGTGTATTAGACACTTTTATGCCTGGGAACATACAATGTGTTCTCGTAATTTCAATTATATTTACATCCTAAGCTTTTAGTGTAGGAATTACAGAAGCAATTATTATACTTTTATAATAATTAAATACCAGTAACAAACAGCCCTGCCCATCACCGTCACATTATACCGGTATTCGTCAAACATTTGTCCAAACAAAACTATTGGTGAGCTGACAATAGGTCCTATAGTGTAACGGCGAGGGCGTGCCGGGGGCGTCGACCGCACCCGTCCGCTGATTAGACCCACAAATGCAACATTTATTAACTGACGCATGCACACGGGACCCGAGGCTCTGACAACATCACGCATATTTTAAAAAGGAGCTTCTACTAAGTTGGTTTCGTATACTTGAATCGATTCTGAAATGTGTTATTATTACCACAAAAACGCCAAGATTGGTTATATTAAATTTTCCATTCGTTTCATATACTCTTAGGTCGGGAAAATTAAGGAATAGTGCAAGAAATAACTTCATTGAATTATTCATGATTCAAACTAACTCGAGAAGAGATGGGTTACGATAATTCAAGCCATAAAAGGGCTTCCTTCAAGTCTGTAAAAAAAGTATTAAACAACTAAGTTTCACCTTAGAAGAAAATAGGCAGAATAATTCAAGCATTTAAATATGATAGATCGGAAGGACTATTTGGCTAGTTATTAATTACAAAGTGTGCAAGCTAGCTAGCATTAAAAACAGTAATAAATTCTATAAACTTATTTTGTAAAACTCAACCCAAAAAGGACTGATGTATTTTAGCTAGATGCCAAAGTGTATGTCAATCTACGCAGTCAAAGGTTACGTGGGAGTGACAGTAGTCAACTGTCTTGATGATTTAACTACGGAATCCTGAATATATTGAATCAGAATTAATCTTGACACAGAAAGTACTCTACGGACCACCTTCAAACCAACTCGTAAAAGCTTGTTCAAAGATTAGAGGACGACACATTTTTCATAACTTCGAATACATCGCCAATTCAATTAAATAAAAAAGTCAGTAAGAAAAGACATAATAATTAAAAGACCTTTTTAAATAAGTCCTACATAGACGAACTTGACGATTCTATTTTTGTAAAAATGGTTGCGGTACCTTCCACGGCAGGAAGCAGGAATGTGGTGAGTTATGGACAGCGCGAGTATCAAATGTTCAAATGAGTTGCATTTACATACTCGCGCTGTTCACTTCACTGCTCGCTGCCGTAGTGTGAATGAAGAATAAAATGGAGAAATGAAAAATGATACATTAAATTTTTTTAAGGTTTTCTCACAGCATGTGGAGTCAAGCCACCCAGATATGAACAATGCCAACAAAGTAGACTCATTTTCGTGCTTAAAATGGAAAGCCTCGCCTTGGCGGCACATCGCCATGCAACCTGACCTGTCAATGCTAATTTTTGTCAATAAATAGCGGTTCGGATTTCAACAACTTGTCGACCTTGTAATCACTAACTGAATAATAAATAATTATACTGATGCATTTTATATTTAACTTCTAGCAAATGTCGGCACTCAAAATAAAATTGTGTGAGTTTTTGTTTTATAACCTGCTAGTTTAGCTCTAATAGTGACGAACTTTTGAAATCGTATCTCCTGTAGAATTTACATTGTCTAGGACGTAACATAATATATTATGGCTTGTGTTTAAACGCCTACCAGAAATGTACCTATTTTACTACCAATAAATTCGAAATACCTACCAGAATGGATAAATGCTCACCAAATTGTGTTTCCAGAAGTATTGTAGAAATGAAGCTATTTTCCTTTTTATGCTATGCCATAAAAATATATAAACGCCTTTAAAGCTAATTTCAGACCAAATATTTTACATTATCGTTAAACAGATATTACCAATATTTTGTTTCTCCACTTCCAATTTAGTAATTTTTGCTGAGGCAAAAAGCAAACGTTCCAACGTACAATAATATAATATTTCGTATTCCAAACATGATAATATATGTTGCTTGTTTATTGTTTTATGAATTTGATTAAAACATGATAATATAGCCAAATAAATACTTCACTCTCAATATTACTGCAACACAAATGATTGAAGTAGGTAAAAAATGAATCACTAGTAGAAAAAAAACAAAAGTAGTTTGGTGAGCATTTAAATTGTACCCATATATTATACTAGCTGCGCCCGCGACGTGTCCCCGTGGCATTTGTTTTGAAAACCCCCCGATTATGAAACATTCTTCATTGGTGCTCCGCTTCTTTTGCTCTTAGTGTGATGTTATATAGCCTTCCCCGATAAATGGGCTCTCTATCTCTAACACAGAAATAATTTTTCCAATCAGACCAGTAGTTCCTGAGATTAGCGCGTTCAATAAAACAAACAAACAAACTCTTCAGCTTTATATATTAGTATAAGATTTACCTTTAGTCTCCAAAATATGTCTAACTCAAATTGGTTAAACTGCAAATCAGTGAAGAAGGAAAAAACACTGTCACACCTTTATATCAGAATGGACTAAGTAAATTAATTCATAATTTCAATTTATACGATCATAACATAATTAAAATTATTACCCGCACTTTCAAGATTAAACTAGATATACTAAATTATATTAATTCAGTAGAGTTATATCATAAATACATAACATAATTATGATGAGTGAATAACAAAGTATGTTGTATAATTATTATTTAAATGAACGATAATCTGGTTAAAATAACGTTTTTAAATATGTAACCAAGTTACAGAGATTTTATTTCAATTAAATAACATGTAATATTAAATTAAATAAAGAATTGTTTTTTAATACTTGAATTCTGCTAAGTAAACATTTATAAAACACATGTCTTACTAAAATGTATCTAGAAATTAATAAAAGTTAATAAAGCAGAAAGAATTTTTCAGGATCATAGTAGGTAGCCTCATCATATCATAGTGACTACCCCAATGGGAAACAGGCGTAACAAAATATATTTCCTACAAAAATGGTGAAATGTTTTTCTTTTCTATTATTATACAGCATTATATGCAACTTGAAGTATATATATTTATTTTTGAATAATGTATGACGGAGATTCCCAAATTTGTCGATATCGACCCCCTGGGGTCAAAATCGGATTCCCGGGGATCGACATCAACGAGAACTGCTTTTGAGGGTCGGCGAGGTCTAAAAAGCTACCCCTATTATATACACAAGTTCTTATTTGAATCTTTCAAGATATAGTATAAATTTTGTGATTAGTATTTAAAAAAAAAAAAAAATGCCTACTTATGTTTATCTAAGTATGTTTACGTAATCTATATTAATAATTCTTGATGAAACTTGATATTTACAGACTTTTATGTCTATTTATTTTGTTAAATTTTAATGATAAAAATGATGTCGACTTTGCTCATTTAACCAACCACAAAGTTTTTAAATTGGTAAAATTTTGTATCAATATGAAAAAAACTACAGATAGGATTTTTAAAGTAATTTGGCTATGGGGGGTCTCAATTTTCTACTGATTGTGACAAGTGAATGAATAATAAGATATAGAAACCAGCCACAAGACAAGGGTAATGTATGTATATTTATTATTATTATTGTATGCCGATTATATTCAAGTTGTGCTTTAAAGTATATCATTATATCTATGTTACCTTGCAATCTTTATGCCTATAACACCATGTGCATCCAAACAGCAACCCCACAGCTGTAATGACCAGCACCAGCGCGGGCAGGGCAGCATATACCCCACTCTCCCCACCCCATCCAAGTATGGGTGCATTTGGACCTGAAAAATCAGCAAAGCTATTCACCAAGTTATGTAAAGGTGGATATTGGCCAGTACTACAAGACATAATGTAACATGTTACCGAGAGAGCATTTGTGCAGTCAAGACATAGAAACAAGTACGAACTTGCAGGATTTACATACATTTTAGGACACAGTGTAACATAATATTCTCACTGTGAATGGTATATTACGCCGAGTAGTACCGGTCAATATGGGATGGGATAAATGTTAAGTATCTTAGCTAGAGCTATAGCTTGTTAACTTGGAAAATATCATAGAAATTTAATTAATATTAACCTGTTTAACCCCTCTTCTGGGCTGACATTTTTGTTTCAGGATAATAAAAGGTGTTTATCATACTAATCCAAGGCAGATTTCACATATTGGTACCTTTTATGAATTTACACTTACTAAGAGCATGTCAGCTTTGCAAATTCAAAATCTAGCAACTGACTGCATTTGCTGATGTACTGAGATAAAACATGTAAAGACTATATTAACATAGGATATTGTTCCCAATCAGCTTAATAAATAGGTTCAAAATGGCATATCATTGAAGATCATGACCTTTTTTGTATTGTGCTGTAATTTTTTTATTAATGCACTTTTAGGTTTTAAAATTGCACAGATGATGTTGTGTTTGTTGACTAGAAAGAATAGCTGTTGTACAGTAGCTAATAATAATAACAGTCAATAATGCCCCACTGATGGACTCGGCTTTTTCCATTTTTGAAGAAATGTTTTAAAGGAATGCCCAATACAGATTGGTAGGTTTAACACATTAGTTATCTCAATGTGCAGGATTCATCACAATATTTTCTTTCTTGGTCAGCAAGTGATAATTGTAACATAGATCCCTAACTTGGTTTTTTCATTAATTAATTTCACTAATGTTTGGAAGCATTGTGTCTATTTATGTAGGTAACAGATATCATACACAGACAGGTTGAATCTCTTAAACTTTTGTATAATTAAATTATAAGAGATACTACATACTTTTGATATCAGAGATGACCACAGGACACTTACTCGTAAGTTGAAAATTGTTACATGTGTGCTTTTGATAACAGAGATGACCTGAAGATACTTTGTATTTAGGAGAATCATTGGGATATATTAAGTATATATTATGAGTCTTTAAGGAAAGATCTATACCATATTCAGGGAAAAGTGAGAAAATTGTAAAAAAAAAAAAAAAACATTTTTCAAATGTAACTTTTGATTTTGTAAATATATTAATTTGAAAACTAAGAAGGAATACACTAGTAAAAATTTAAATAAAAATCTAGTACAATACCATACTTATTTAATTCTTTTGAATTTGAACAACATAAACAACTATTATATTTTTTATATTATTTGCATTTAAATAAATTATACATTAGAGACATTACATGCTAAATAACCTAAAAACATATGATTTTCAAAGACAGCATGTTTTTACAACTACCGAATTAGATAGACTACAGTTAGTGCAAAAATTTCACATTTTAATGTGTTGTTTTGTCATTGGTTGTGTTATATTCGCCATCTCTACTATGCTTCAGCTTGTCAATGTGATAGTGTGGTTTTCAGAACAATTTCCTTAATTTCTTGTTATTCCTTTGTTACTTTTGTTGTTTTATTTAAGTTTCTCCCTGTCATTTTTTTATAGTTTCCTTTTTATTATACAACAAACAAATGAGACATTATTAAATGTACCCTATATTTAGTTAAATTAAATAAAGTTAGACAAACACTGTTTTACTTTGTCTCATGCTAAGATGAATAATATTAGAAATATTAAATTATCTCCAGAAGTTTGTCTGGAAACAATCACTGTTAGCGATAAGACCGCTGATTGTACTAGTTATATGATTGTTAAATCATGTGTATTATTTTCTTGTGTGCAATAAAGAATATTCTATTCTATTCTTTGAATATGGTATAGCTGCTAATAATTCTAATTCCCCATATCTATGGTTTGAGTGATTATGTTGCATGTCCAAAATGCTGATTTTGTACAGTTACAATTTTAAACTTAAACATATTAAGTTATTTGTTATACCTTATGTTATCTAACTTAATACAAAAAAAACTTATACCATCCTATTGAATTATTAATTTTTATGCTCCCTGCAATCAGTGGTAACAATTTAAGCAGCAGTGATGTGAGAAGATTTGACTAAGAAATAAACTAAAATTATTTTTCGATTTTGAAATATTAGGTATATCTTTAAAAAGTATACACAGAGATATATATGTACTACTTATCAGCCATGGCTATTTACTGGTAATAAAACATGAAACAGTTAATTAAGAATAATTTATTTAAATTAGAGTTAAGTTGTATATAAACAATACATAACAATAAACAACTGGTTAAATGTTGACAGATGATAGTTTCTCTATGTAGTAGATGATCTAAGTTGCACAGTGCACTATTAAATGAAACACTTACTCAATTGTTGCATTGGTTTCTTGAACTGAACAATTAGTAAAATATAAAAAGGTTAGTATGAAATGTGTGGTAAACAATAGCATGCATAATTATAGCTCAGCGCCATCTAGTTCTACATATATTAACTAGTGCCATCTGCCACACTATCCTAAGCCAATATATATTAGATGGTTCATTTCTGTCTCTCAATCTGGTTGAATCATCCAAAGTAATCTATTTAAACACAAAGTTGAATCATTCAATATCATCTAATACTGTTGAGTTCTTGGAGTTCTGTGCTTTTCAAACAAATTGATTCAATTCCCTTGACCCTAATATCCTAATATCAGTATTACCCATTCATTTGCCTTACTACTGATAAAAAATTGACAGAAACTCCACACAAGTAATGTCCATTTTCTACAAATGGTAAGGTAAAGGAATGGAAGTAAGATATGAAAATCCAGAAAAAATGATTGAGCTGCACTTTGACCCAGAGTGGCATGAGATCAAGGGTATTTGTTATACAAAAGCATTTTATATAGCTACTAGACTTGTTCTTTGAGGTAGGAAACAAGATTTTAGGGTCCACCAACAAGTTTTGAATGAATAATGGGAAAAACATAAATATGTTAGATAAACAAAGTTATGTCACTTTTGTTGATAATAAAGTGTGATTTGGGTTTAGGAATACACTTATACCTAATATAATATAAACACTACAACTGTTTTTGAGTTGAGTAAACAAGTTTGAATTTGTTTATTAATTTTTAAATATGAAAATAGTTTTTTTGCTTACATATTGCAACAATGGTTACAAATCGGTTGTGACACTCACTGAACACTGCTATAGCACACTCGCTTGGCTTGTACGCTTTAGTCGAAACTTGCAACCAGTGACTTAGGTTAGACCTTGAACCAAAGTGCACAAGCCGAGCGAGTGAAGCAAGAATGCCATGGCAGTGGCTGGCGAGTGCCTGAACAGACTGCTCACCATCATCACAATATAATGGAAAAAAATAATATCTCATGAACTATATGTCTCCTAGACATGGGAGTTGCAGAAGGGAGAAGTACTCCTCCCTCCTTCCCCCTCACTACTTAAAATTCAGTGATTACCAAGCTAAAGTTTAACCATGGCTTGAACTGGTCAAGTCTTCTGGTAAGACAATTCGTAATAAACATGAGTGAATTAATTAATTTAGCATAATTTCAATGGAAAAATGGACCAATTGTTGAAGATTGGTACTCACACATGGAAAGAGAAGAAGGGGGAGACCAGAAAGGCAATGGGAAGACAATCTTCCATGATTGGACAAAGAGGGTGAGAGATCACAGGCAATGGTATATTCTGGGCCTTAGCTAAGAAGGCAACCAGGCCGCTGTCAATGTGTAAAATCATAAAAAGTCAGAGAAAATAAAAGCTAGTTTTATTATATATTATAATTTCTATTTGCTAGGAAGAATCTTTATTGATATATTTAAATTATAACTGTTACTTTTTAGTGTATACAAATGAAGGTAGAATTGAATAATTTTCAAATACGCACATGGGAGAAGGCCAATATTCTAGACTGTATCCAGATGAAGCATCAAAATACTGGATAATGTAAATAAATATGCAGAATAGTTTTGTGTCTTTTGTTTTGTATAAGCTTTGTACCGGTCTAAATACCAATTTGAAGGTAAATGATTGAAAAACATGGATTATATCACTAAAAATGCCTCACCGTAAATTGAGGTATGCGGCGTCGGACGAACTGGTAATCCATATGCACTTTGTGTGGCCGTCAAGGCCACAAACAAAACCACCCATAACATACCCATCATTGTACCATTATTTGCACAGCCGCATGATTATCTGTTTCATTTTAATCAACAATTTCACACATCACACAACAACAAAAAATACACGGTCCATGACAGGTTTGCACTTATCGAAATTATACCATACACAATATGTTATTTACACTTTTAAATAAATAAGATGATCATAATAACAGTCATGTATTAATTTTTGTACTTAAAACTTTATTTTCTTATAATTTTCATGTACATTTACTTGCGCAATCCACAGCTGTAAAGAACGCCATTTTTCTAAATTAAAATTTAATGTTGCAATTTTAAATAATTTCAGTGCAAAAATAAATGATTTAATTGGCAACATTTACACACTACGGCTTTAGGGGCCATTTATCGAGCCAATGGTCTTGTGTCCGGATAAATACATTTAAAAAGGATATGTATATTTTTATATAGTGTTTTGTGCCACGTATACTTTTTTATGGGACAAAGCTGATCAAAAGTCACTTTGAACAGTTTGTCCCCAAGTTGATTAGGTAGCAGGCGCCTTCGCTCGACTTCTCCCCAACGTAGGGGGACCAGGCGGAACAACCCGGAAGTTTTTTCTGACATTCTTCGATGTATGGCACTGTACGGTGCACCTACGTGCAACCACGCACTCCATCCATAAAAGGACTTTGCTAAATGAGCGCAGTTGGTCCTGGCGGTGAGGTCCATAAGGGGATATCATACAGTGTCGTGGACGGCAGCTATACTCTTGTTAGACGATCCGCCCTGGCCTTTCCAGGCGGACTTCCTTCTCAAAGTTCGTCGCTCCCGACAGGATGCCCTTGCTAGGCCTAGTTTATTGCTGAGCAGAGTTACAGGTGGTCAGGACGCGGGAAATGGAATCATTGGAATGGAATCAATTGGAATATCCTGAGGCCGGCACTGTTACAGAGGAGGCGGTACATCACTACATATAGCGATAGGTCACGCGGAAACGCGGGACTGACCTTTAAGATGATGGAGATAGTTACCGGGCACGGGTGCTTCGTTAAGTATCTGCATTACGTTGTGGAGTGTTTGCCTGCCCCTCAGTACCGCACGTGCGGTGCACGAGACACTGCGTTTTATACGCTGGTCGAATGCTCTATAGTGTAATCGATCAATTTGCTGGGGGACCTGGTTAAGGCCATGCTCTACAGCGGTGATCATTGAGGGGTGGCAGAGGCTTTCTGCGTGGCAGTAACATCTCACAAGGAGGCTGCCGAATGATTGAAGGATCCACCAGCATGGGTGGATGCGGAGGATCTCTCTAGGAGGTACCTCGGTTGGTGAAGATGGTCCGTCTGTTTCGGGGCCATCAAGGCCTTGATGTGCGTATGAACATGGCTGTAACTCACGTTTGGAACATTGCACATTGGTCGCAGTTTCAAGTTTATAATAGGCTCTAATATAGTCGTTCTCAACTACTCCACTAGTTGAGAACGACTATATTAGAGCCCACACACACAACACAAGCCATGCGGTGCTTAATCTCGCCATGTAAGGTCTACATCCCACAACAACTCTCCATATATTCAATGTACTCTTTCCCCCACAAAGAGCCCGGTATTGTACGAAATATATTCTCCCTGTGTCATAAAAAAAGGAGTACTACTTATAGGTATTTTAACCTCTATAATTCTATATTCCGCATACTGCTGGATATATACAATATACTCTTTGCTGATGGACACTTTTACAACTTCCCCTCCATAAAAGAAGGTACTCCTTGTCACTACTCTCCATAGTTCGTCAAAATATTTACCGGTGATCTGAAAAAGAAAAACATTTTTCTTCAAATGTCATCATTATGTCAAATTTTTAATTTTCCCATGTCAACAGGAAAGAAAGAAAACAGTGAGAAACTGCCGAATAACTTTGCCGAATAGCTCTTTTTAATTTACCGGTCAAATTGCTTTTTATTTAGCCAATTTTTTTTTTCACCTGGCTTTTCTTTACTCTCGACATTGGCAAAATCAATGCATAAACGGCATTGCAGCCAGAAGTTAAAAAAAAAAAAAAAAAAAAAAAAAATAACTTCAAATTCCAAATCTAAAAATGTGTCAGATGAACTAATAATCAAGTAAATAATTATGCATAATGCCAAAAAAACTTCATAAACCTAAAACTGGACGGCAAGCTTGTAAACTTTGGCTTACGATCAAGCAATAACCTCAAAACACATGTACGGTATCAGTGTGTTGATTAGTAGCCGTGTAGTTAGCTTACGTAGTGGACGGCACTATTCAAAAGACCGTACTAAGAAATTGTTGGAATTTCTAGCCGATATGCCGAAAGTCAACTCGGGTAGGATTGCTGAGGCACAACGCCAAAGGCAACATATATCAAAAAAGGCTGAAAAATATGGCCCAAGTACTGTTTACCTCCAAGTTATTGGCTCAGGAGCAAGAGGAGCACCCAACACTTTATACTTGTTCACAGATCAAAAACGGTGAGCCTAATTTATAATTTCAGTTACAATCAACATTATAGTCTACAATATTTAAATGTAATATTATGGGCAAATGATTGCGTTTGTTTCTGAAGCAACTAATGCAATCATCTGATATTCTGTAATTGAATTACTATCTCAATGATTTGAGATGGTGTAAATCAAATACAGAATTTTACAGTCCATTATTTCCCAACTTAAATACTTATGTTTATTTATTCAAAACCTATAATAAAATCTTTAATTTAGATATACAGATTCATATTTCTGATGCTGTGAGTAATCAGTCTCCCTCTTCCCTCTCTCTTTCTTTCACCATATCCCAATTACTTGGGATTGGCACAATATGTTTTTTCTTTCCACACTCCTCTACTCTGACATAGTATCCCTCTTCCATACCTCTATTAATTTTATAAAAGAGATTGTGTGTTAAAACTTTTTATTCATACTTCATGGCAATGCACATAAACTTGTAGTTGTTTTTAATGGCAACTATTGACTCTTATTCTATTATTTTCTTCTAAACACAATACAGGCATAATTACAGGTTGCCACAACATATTACTGGTCAGTTGAAAAACAAGTTATATTTTCTTAGGAGAGGTGATGAAAGGGTATTTTTTAACACTATCTATGTAAAGACATACAAATACTACACATATAATTTGATATAGCATAGTTTCATTACTGTATCTAAATATATTTTTTCTGTGTAGTTTTAGTGTGACTTAGGATAGATAACATAGACAGTGTTATTTTATATTAAAAATACTAAAGTTATGTATGGTTAAAAAAATAGCTTTCTTTTATTGCCACAGCAAAAGTCAGGTAGTGCATAAAAATGGTTTTAGAATATGTAGTTGTATTTAAATGTTGTAAATAATCCTTCAGATACCTTTTCAATTGTGGAGAGTGCACTCAAAGGTTAGCACACGAACACAAAGTGAAACTGTCAAGACTCGACCACATATTCATTACAAGCAAAACATGGAGGAATATTGGAGGATTGCCAGGACTCTCCCTCACTTTGCAGGATGTTGGAGTGCCTAATATTACCCTGCATGGACCAGAGGGATTGGTATGAAACCATTTAGCTTTTCTAGCCTACAGCCTGAATATTATAAGGTACCACTTAATATAAACACAAACTATAAGAATAGAAAGTACCTTATTTATTATAAATTACACAGGAGACTGAATAGAGTTTATTCTATTTACTATCTTCAATTTTTCAATGTATAGTTTAAAAGCTGGAAAGTGTCAGTTTATATGAATGAATAACTTTATTGCACATACATAAAGGTTCAATAGATGGTCTTCTCACCTCCTCCAGATCCTAAAAATTGATTATAAATCCTAATTTCACAGTATTTCATAATTTCACAATACAGTGTAAACTATATTTAATGTGACTTAATTTAACAACAAACTTCTTGTCAAAATCACTTGGCTTTGAATGGTTTAGCTTGTCTGTCATACAGTGATACAATAACAACAACAATTAAGTAATAAAAGGTACCTTTTAAGTTGCCAAAATTAGTAAAAACTGTACAGCTGTGTATGTTCTTTTATCGCTTTACTCACCAAGATGCCTCAATATCGCAAGATAAGAAGATAAAATAAGTAAAAATATACAAAAAAATAACAGACTTCTCTCCATTTAATGACAACTCTCTATAACACCTAAAATGCACAGCCCCTTAGTTGTCGTTATATAGAGTTTACACTTTTTAGTAATTATTTAATAGAAGGTTTCAATATTCATATATTTTTTTATTGGTTATATTATTATTATCTGTATTACTTTAGTCATTTATTTATATATATTAGTGCTTCTCTGGTCTTAAGTATGTCGCCATAACAATCTTGAGTTGTGTTTTGGCATTAGTGACCAGGTTCCAGTCTCCCTTAAGAGAGCAGCAGCACATTTGTAGCACCTTTTGTGTTGCAAATGTCCATAGGCGATGGTAAGCACTTTCCATCAAGTGGGCCGTCTGCCTGTCTGCTGAACTCCTGCAATAATAAAAAAATATATATGTTACAATATCTACATCCAACTTATACTAGGTACCATCTATGTGCAGATCTTGCATATTTGGTTGTATATTAATTTAATTAGTTATAACCAGTTAAGTGTGAGCTCTAAAAACATTTTTGATTTTACCTGTATTTTAGGATGAATTATACACAGCAACAAAGAGATTTGTGATCATGAAAGAAATGAATGTGACCATGGCCAATTGCAGCCCAAGTGAAGATTTTGAAGATAATGTTATGAATGTTAAATATGTACTCCTGTAAGTTCCTGTACCTTCTCCACAATTCTCATATAGATAACACTATATGAACTAGTAGACAGTTAGATAACACTATATTGCTTATAGAAATATTTACAGAAAATGTATAGGTACAAGAGTTATTTGGTAAAACAAAAGGCCTTAATGCTAAAATAAATATTTTTGCTATTAAAGAAATATGAAAATTACTTTTTGTATTTGCTTCACAATAGTCAATGTGACCTGATTTTTATAAATTTTGATCTAAATTCTCTGAATGGATTTGATGTCTAATGTTTAGAAAAGGGATTCATAACTGACTGGTCTTTAAAAAAAGTAGTAAAAGTCAAGTATTCAATTGACATTGGCAAGCTAGGTACTAATAGTCTGGACACTCTAAGAATGTGTTTGCGTATTGGTTTAAATTAATTTAGTTACTGTTAATTATTATGTTGATATAAATTTTAACAAAATCTTGAATAAGTGATAAATATAGGAACCAAAAAAATTACAGCAATGTTATCCGACCATAAGTTCACAAAGAGTGGCCGAAGTATTAATAATATAATATTATGGCCATATGTGACCATTACCACTTTCCACCACAGTTAGGCCGTCAGCCTGTCATGCTTCAGCAATAAAAAAAATAGTTTGATTATAAGTAAGATAATTTATATGATGAAAATGGCAGAATTTTAATAATTAGTTTTAAATGACTTACAGTGGCCCCCATGAGTCTCTTTTGGACAAGGATCCCACAAAGCCAGCAGCAAAGAGGCCCAGATTAGACTCGAATGTGGACAAGCAATTTGAGGAGTTCATTAATGATGAAACAGATTACTATAGGCCTGAAGTATCAAATAGAAACAAGGATAAATCTAAGCCCAAGATCAATAATGAAAAAGGTATGATGACATTTGCCATATAGAAGTTCGTAGGACACAACTATAATTAATATTTTTTTGATGACAGTGAGCTACTTTCTGATCTTGAAAAATAGAAATTTTATCAGGATATTTATGTGAGGAAAGTTGGAAAGAACTCCTATTTGCAGATATTTCATCTCTTATGAATCAGTGGGTATATAAGATCATTGACAATAGATATAGCTGTTGTCTAATAACTTAATGTTATTATTTGTATTGTTGCAAAGGGATAATAATCCTACACAGGTGTTTTTTTACTTCTTCGAATTTAAGTGATCTGTTGTTCACATTAATACCTTTGTGTGCCTTCCTATGACGTCATGAATCCTTCCTTTCTATTGTTTGCATTTGATGCACATTTCTAGAAGCCATAGATATAGCTATAAGTTGAAAATTCCAAGGAAGCCAAGCTATTTTTAACAAATACAAATAGTTGGTCTGTCTGAGACTGGGTGAGTTGAGTTTCAACTGAGATGGAGGCATTACCTAGTTTACTTTCGCAACAAGAACACAATACAATAACTATCTTATAACAAAATAGACTTTGCGCGATTTATGTCATTACAATGTTTTGCTTTATGGACTATTTGTCTTTGCAAGAACTTTGAATTATGTGTGTGTACTTCTAATAAACTTTGTTATAATTCTAATGGCATTTTAAATTCACATAGCACAAATTCCTAAAAGTATATTATACCAATTATTTTTAAAACAAAATATATACTTAAGTATTTTAGCATTCATATGCTTTTTGTTGTTCAAACATGTTTAGGTATTCTCTTAAAAAAATCGAAATATTATATGTTCAAATTTATAAATGTATAAAATGATGTCACATATTATTGTTGTAGATAATACAAAGAAAAAGTCAGAAAAAGTTTTACATGACCTGCAAAAGAAGCCCCATTGTACTGTTGCTTACATTTGTACATTTAAAGTAAGTACTATAATTTATTACCATAGGCAATTATATGGGATAGTATATTGATTTGTTACTATTGCTAGCAAAATGCAGGGTATAAATACATTTTATGAATAAAAGTTTTAGTTCTTGTTTGGGTCCAAAATGATTGGCCACTAAAATGGTAGATCAAAAATATCTCCAGTTAGCCCAGATGAGAGTGATGAGTTAGAGGTTTAAATGTTAAACTGGAAGATTCAGGAAGATGAAGGATGTAAAATATATATCGGCCACAAAAGATTTATGGATTTTGTGAAGGAGTGTGACAGAGCTTGTACGCTAGGGTATGGGAGGAAATATCATACTTTGCTGACTCGAAATGATTGCAAAAAGGTGAACAAAAAGAGAGCCAATGTTTATTTTAGATCATTGCATTTGTATAATTATAGAAACGTCTTGGTACTCTTGACCTCGCCAAATGTGTGGAGTTGGGTGTCAAGCCTGGTCCAATGTTGGGCCAGCTCAAAAGTGGTCATGATGTGGTTCTGCCTGATGGAACCCTCGTCTTGTCCAAGGATGTAAAGACCCCTGATGATCCCGGACCTGTGTTTATTGGTGAGTTTTTTTAACTAAACTATACTATAAATAAACCTATGCTTACAAAATAACATAAATCTATAAATATTTTTTTTTATTTCAAATCGCTGTCGGCGGGGAGCATGCTCAAAATACTGGCCGCATTTTTTGCATTTGATGGCAAGGCTAATTCGTTGTCCTAGATGCAAGCCAGCATTTTGGTCACATCTAATAACTTTGAGTTTTATTATAGGTACTGTTATTAATATTTAACGAAACAGGTGTAATAACTTTAATTTTATATAAAATTTAATAGGTACAGGTACAGTTCGACATAAAAATAGCTTATTTTGATGAAGCTGATTCAAGCAAATGATTTATGATATCATGCAAGTTGATATTTTAGTATCAACACAATATGTCTTCCTTCCATACTTTCATTTATTCTATTCAAGCGTTATTGTACCAAGAGTTTTCCCTATGTATTAGATTTATTTTTATTATATTGTATTTAAAACATTCTATACACATTATCATGCCTGTTGTCTAAAGGAATCGTTAGAGACTATGCATATATCCATTTGCAATTCACTTAACTGTCAATTTTCGCTTCATCTGCTTTCATTACATTTTCATTTGTGTGTGTTTATTTGAGACTAGACTATATTAAAAATAGCTGACCCGTGCCCACTTCGCTGGGCATCAGAATTTAAAAAAAAAACTTGTTAATCACAATCAAATATACCCATGTCATTCAGGAGTAATGTAGCTTTCCACTGGTGAAAGAATTTTCAAAATCGGTTTAGTAGATCCAGAGATTACCCCCTACAAGTCACAAACTCACAAACTTTACCAATTTTATAATATTAGTATAGATAAATTTTACACATTCTATAAATATTATATGAACATTCTGATATTTATTCTGGTAAATATATTCCTTCATGCACGCGATAAATATAATATATAATAGTATATGTATTATTGCTGACCATAATTTAAGTAAATAGTAATTTACGCGATTGAAATAGGATTAAGCAAATATAGAGTAAATTATACAAGACCAAAATAATGAGTCTAGGTGTGTTTGTTTACAGGTTAACTTATCTTGTTTTGGAAGTTAATTTTATTTTATGATGTAGGGAATTAACTGACAAAGACAATCATGTATATTACTATGTATTGATAGCTGAAATGAATTCAGTATGTATGAAAAATAGTATGGTTTCAATAATATGGTAGACAACAAAATGATTTACAGATGGTATAGAGGTTTTTTATATTTATATACTTTGTTTATTGTTTATTACAACCTCGGAAATGAATAGAATTTGATGATGGGTGTTGCATCAGATGCTTGTTGTCCTTTGAACTGTTATTGCTGCTTTGGTATGTGGATTTAAAGTTGTTTACAAGAGAAAGCTGTGTGAAGAGGTGTAGTAATAAATTATTCCTGTTTCAGTAATGGAAGTGCCAGATATAAGTTACTTGAAAGAGAGTGAGTTCTCAGCTCATTTCGACAATTTTGAGAACCCGCCGGAAAACATACCATCTGTGATAGTGCATTATACACCACCACATGTTTTCAATCATCCTACGTAAGTACTCTTGTACATTTGTATAGTTTTATATGTAATTATATAAGAAGTGCATCATTTTTATATTATACCTGTTGCAGACAGAATTAGCTCCCTAACCTCTCCCCCGGAAATCCCGGACCCCCACACCCCGCTTACCGCGTATATGTAGCTCGCTCCGTTAGCTGCTAAACATCTGCATTTTGGTAGTACTTTAGTAAGCACGGGGCAAACCTCCGGCATGTCACATTGAGTATATACACACATATGGAAAATAGTCAAGTATATACACAAGGAAGACTAAGAAGACCAGGTAGATCAAGGAGCATTCGGAAGACTACAGCCATCGGACTCTCAGTGTGACTACGTGGATCTTGTGGACCACCAGTGTATTGTGATTAGTGCCACTCGTATTGATCGGTGTAATCGATACAATTAGTGCTATGTGTGTTCAGTATAACATCCGGGTTCTAGTGCTAAGTTGTGTTGGTTAACATCAAACGTGCTGTTTAGTCCAGTAGTACTGATCGCACCTGTTGCTGTTGTAAATAAATACAGTCAACTTACTAAGGGATGTTTCATTTAGGGCGACCCCTGCGCCCACACACATTCAACAATACGACTGGATGGTTACCACCCCTGGTCTATAGTATGTCGCCATAACAACCTTGAGTTGTGTTCCGGCAGACTGGTGACCAGGTTCCAGTCCCGCTTAAGAGAGCAACAGCGCATTTGTAGCACCTTTGGTGTTGCAAATGTCCATAGGCGATGGTCTGTTGAACTCCAGCAATAAAAAAAGGTAAAAACAAACTCCCCAGCAACACGTCTAGATAAAAATTGATTAACTTAAAAGAAAAAACATGTATGTATATCAGCATATCAGTGTATGCCGCCAGCTACAGATATATTATAATAGTTATAGCTCATTGATATATTCATGTGGTACCACATTCAGCAGCATCCTCTAATACTTATTTCTTCACTATTAATGTAATTTTGAATGTCTGCAATTTTCTATTTTGTTCCCAGATACCGGGCTTTCTTATCCCTCTTTGGTCCATCTACTCGTCATCTGGTACTAAACTCGCAGAACTCCTGCCTGGGTTCTGAAGCTGTCCACCGAACCCAACACAAGTTGCATTTGCTCGATCCGGACATTTTTCCTCTGTTGAGGGATATCAGTGTGCCTGCAGTTTGGAACGCTCATCCGCCCGTCCCTAAAACTGATAGCCCTATTCGATTGAAAGGATTGGAGGAACTTAAGAATAAGGTATATTGTTATGACTTAATTGGTTATCTTTCTTAATTCTGTTACAGCATAAATTTTGAAGTTGAGTTTTAGCTGAAATTTCAAATTTATAGCGATATTTCGACCTGCAGTTTTATTTTCCAAAAAAAATACACTGCATATACGTAGTACGAACGTAGTGTAAAATACTTTTACGAGTTGCAGGACTCGAATTAAAATGCCGTTAGGATTACTATACAATTTATTAGAATTATACCAACACGTATAACACAGGTACAAATATAATAACACTCGCAAAGTCCGTCACTAAATAGATTACCGAATGTAATACACACGTCTTGCTTCGCTTGTGCTTATCGCTCAACTGCCTCACTCCTCCGTTGGATATAATATTCCAAGAATCACACCTGGCTACTACTACCATAAAGATTAGAATACACAATGGGCTGTTTTTCCAATCACAAATTTTAAACACAAAGTAAACAAAAGAAGACAGTCATAAAAGAGTTTCAATGTTATTAGCTCCAACGCCGGCGTGTAATGAATGTGCTTTGTTTACAGATATGCAGGTGGCCCAAATTGTAACAATACAATAAATATAGAAATAAAGTGTATGATTTTTTGTATTGTCATAAAGTTTACTTTGCTTTTCATCTCATCTTCCATCTTTTGCTGGCTCTGTAGACAAGTAGCATTAGCACTAAACTAGGATAGAATAGAATAGGAAATGTATGGGATTGAGATATCAATATGTTAAGAATTATTTCATTCCCATATAATTAATTTCTTTCAATTTGTTTAGCGCTAATGTCACATGTCTACAGTACAGGGGCTTAAGCTGGGTGGGGTGTTATATGCATTCAGCTTTCATTATTCATATCCAATTCACACTGGCTAGATACACTAACTGTGCAAGTATATATTTATAAAAAAAAAGAAAAATGGAAACTGAGTTCCCTAAAATTATATCGTCTCTTTTATTCTAATTCAAATTCTATCTAGTTAGAGGGAGAAAGTGTCAGATTAATGTTCGTTTCAATTATCTGTATTTGACCACAAATTTGTGGTGCATCCCAAATACCCGTGTGTGACAGTTCGGCAACAGATTTGTGGTGGTTCCGTCTTAGAGGGTTAATAGAACCAAAGGGGAATGTAAAATATTTTTTGTTTTGGAAAATGTTTTAGTTTCAGCACAATATGAAAGTTCACAAAAGTAACGCTGCATGAATAGATATGTCAACTAAATTAGTTAAACCATATTACACATTGTATCTGTCTCTTTTCAAAATGTATTGTAAACTAATTTTGCTTGGGTTTGAATAATAATAAAAATCTGATGGACAATGAAGAATTCTCTATCTGCCTATATATTATGTATATATGTTATTATGTAGTATTGTATGCATGGTGGCGGTCACAACATAACTACTCAATGTTCAAATAGATTGCGCTCGCGCAGTTCCAGAATATTTTAAACGTGGAGGGGCTGTGCAAAGGGGATGGGCACATTCCTTCTATGGAGGAGGATGCCGCTGTCAAGTTGGAGCTTATCGCTGGGAGGACTCTCACCATGTTCCATCTGAGACCCAAGAAACAGCTTGACAGGTGAGTAGTATTTTGCTTTTATATTATATTCAAAAGTTGCGTTAGGGATTCTCATATACTTGTTGAGGATCCATGGCGGCAAGTCCTCTTTAATTATTATGATCAATATATTTGCGTATATGTTCTAAGTAAAGAAGTAAACATTGCCATGTAAGTAATTTATCTTACTGTGATCTTGCACAACTAATATTAATTTTCTTTTAAAAATACACTACATAGACATACCTACATCTAATCATGATTGAAAATCTAAGACTGATATTTTCAAATTAGTAGAAAATATATTAAAAATATACTGAGTAATATCTATTGAAAGGCGCTTTTAGTTTAGTTTTTAGTTTAAACTTTAGGCCAGTACTCCAGAACAATCCTCATGAACAGATCTCTTATGGTGCTAATTGACTTAATTAACTGACATGTAGTACAAACAATACTTAAATGCGTCCATGAAGTTCGTACACAACATTCCATTGCATCTCTTTCGCACTACTCGTAGATATAATAAATGTTAACACTTGACTGAACGTGCGTAAAGTTAAGAAGTTAACTTCGCTTGAGGCGCATAGTAGTTTTATGCTTACCATATTTTCGTACATTACACAAATATATATATATATATTTGCTATTGAGAAGCTAGCAAAAAGGCACACGGCCCAGCTCATGAAAAGTGATTACAGTCGTCTGTAGACATTTGCAACACTAGGGACAAAGCTAACGCGTTTCGAATGAGATAGGGATAAGGAGGATCAGTCAAGAAATGTAATGGAGGGATGGAATATGGGATTGGAATAGGGAGATGAAATAGAGGAGGAAGTGGGCAGTCGGGACTCTTACTTATCGCTCGAAACAGGCCTAGCTCCAAGGCGTTTCACGACAATCAAGTCAACCGTAACTGTTCTAATCAAGATAATGATTCCAGCATGGTTCTATTACGTTAAATGACGAGCATTTATTCTATCATAGGTCGGCAGAACCCAAACTACGTATACAAGACTATATCCAAGAATCTATGGACGTCGATGGCTTTGTTGGAAGTTTGGAACAATTCCGGCGGTTGGTTGACAGCATGAGATACACGAAGACGGATTCGCAGTCGGAATACCCCAAGGTCGTGTTCCTTGGTACCGGCTCCTGTATCCCCAGCAAGACGAGGAACACCAGTGCGATTGTTGTGCATATTGAGTAAGTAACACTGTATTATTTGTTAAAAATATCAAGGAAATTTTTCCAAAATTCTAAATTAGATTAGGCTCCCATAGAGTAAATAATATCCATAAACAAAATTTAAAACTAAATAATTCAAATGAACAAGTTGGCGGTAGGCTGAATAAAAACTTTGACAATACACGTTTGACAAATGTCATCTTTGTCTTCCGTGACCACGGCCACTGAAAAGCGGCCGAAACGTCGGATAAACCTAAATCAAATAAATTACCGCGCTTAAAACCGTTAAAACGTAGTTTTATTATGTGTACAAGTCGCGAAAACTTAAGAAAACATCATGTATATAATAAAAAAATTAACGTTTTAACGGTTTTTAAGCGCGGTAATTGATTTGATTTTTATTGTTGCAATGTTTCGACCACTTTTCTATCCTATTCTATCCTTGGTCGGCGATGGCTCCAACGCTTTATGCGGCGTTGATTTTGCCAATGTCGGAGTAACTGTATAAAAATAACAGCTGTAAGGCGATCAGATATAAAATTATAATAGCTTTGAGCGGTGAGGAAAACGTTTTCTGATAACCTGAGGACAACACAAAACATAAATTGTATTAAACTAACTACATTATAAATAAATATTATTAATATATAGAAATTTACACAAAATATATGCAAATTTAGTATGAACAAGAGTTAAAAGGTAATTGACATTCACAGAACGCTCACATTCTGGAGGCAGTATATCATATATATGGGTGGAAATTTTAGGGCAATGAAAGAATATATGTTCCACTGTTCCTTCTTCTAAGCCGCATTCGCATAAAGAGTGATCGCGTATTCTTAATTTTGCTAAGAAGGTAGGAGAACATACATGTCCAAGTCCAAGTTGTATAAGGGTCGATGTAATTTTTTTTTGGTAAAAATCGATGGCGGAAAAACCATGGAGTGTAAGGGATGATAGGTTGTAAGGAGCCGTAATATTTACCGACTGACTGGCTAGACTGCTGCCATTGTTGATTCCACTGATCATGCATTTCCAGAGACGAGAGAGC
This sequence comes from Dendrolimus pini, assembly GCA_949752895.1. Lineage (NCBI taxonomy): Eukaryota > Metazoa > Arthropoda > Insecta > Lepidoptera > Lasiocampidae > Dendrolimus > Dendrolimus pini. Next base: position 18,144,152 of record OX457136.1, read on the forward strand.
AGATAAATCTCTGGGGAAGCATTTATTATACTTATCAATACCTAGAGAAATAGCCTGTTTAGCACAATTATCAGCAGTTTCATTTCCTAGTATACCACAGTGTCCAGGTATCCAAGCAAGTGCTACTTCAAGGTCAAAAGAATGGCAGTGGTGTAGGACTTTCATAATTTGGAGAGTGAGGGGAAAGTTTTGTCGGGAGTGAAATGGGGGCTTCAGAATGTCTTGCAGGCAGCTGAGGGAATCAGTGAAAATGATACCTTTTTTAATTTGATGTTATTCTACATAAAGATACCACTTTTCATTAGCCGTGACCATGGAAGACAATGTCAAGTGTCAATGAGTATTGTCAAAGTTTTATTTAGCCTATCGCAAACTTGTTCATTTTATCTATTTAGTTTTAATTTTGTTTATGGTTATTTTTACTCTATGGGAGCCTAATCTAATTTACTAGTTACCACCGCTTTGCAGCATGTAGTGGCTTCAAAGAAGAACGACTTTAACAATACTCATTGACACTTGACATTGTCTTCCATGGTCACGGCTAATGAAAAATGGCCGAAACGTCAGAATAATAAAAATCAAATAAATTACCTAGATTAAAAAAAGTTAAAACCTAGTTTAAAATACGTGATGTATTTAAATAGTCTCTGTGGTTGAGTGAGCTAAATCTGTGGAGGGTAGAGGTAAGGAGGACCATCTAGTATGGGGGATCAGTTGAAAAAGTGTCCACCTGTAAACAGCAAATTATGGTTCGAAAACTCGTCAAAATAGCGTTAGTATAGGAATAGGAAATGATATGAATTTAGCAGTTATAAACGAAGTGTAGTGTGCTGGGTTAAAAAATTTAAAAATTATAATTTGGAAAAGTATTGAGACTTTCTATATTCTGTATTGAGATGTATGTATATAAATTTTTGACCAATTGAATTTTTGAAACTTATTTCACTAATTAAGATAAGTAACTAAATTGGTAAATGTATAGCTTTCCGGTACACGAATTTTAAGTAGCGGGGTGGTGAAATGGGGAGGGGGAGAGGCATACTTACCTTTACTACAAACCCTAAGGTCCGGAGACCTTGATTTTTTTGTTTTTAATAATCATAACCTCACTTATTTTTTCGCTAATGTTGCATTTCTATCATAAGTCCAAAGTTGAAAAATCTTTTCAAAGTCCGAAAAAAAGCCAGTAATCAACATAAAAAGAACCAAAAACCAGCTTAATTGGATAAAAGTGAAGAAAAACACAATAGAGCACATTCACATACATCACAAGAGTAACCATTCAAAATGGCGACCAATAAAGCCGATTTTTTAAGTAATCACATTTATTTATATTTAACCAATATTAAAGAAAAAAATGTTCTGTAATGTACTTGAAAATTGATATCATTAATATATTGATTTATTGTGATATTAAAAAACTTGCTAGTCGTCCACTAAATTGATAAATAAAACAAATGTTTTATGAGACTTTTAAGGCTTCGTACTGTTTGTGTGTATAAAATAAATAGTAAATGGTAACCAGTCGGTTCTGGCATTCTAACTTAGCTGTGCCGCGCCAGCGGCCGGCGAATTATTTATACACGAAAAACAGTTTTAGTTTTACAAAAAGTTCTGGTGGTTATATGTAATTCGTGAGTACATTCATAAACAATTCGTGAGTACATTCATAAACTCAAATTACGCTTTGTTATTATCAAAAGTGACACAATTTTACAACAAAAATAAGTGAGGTTATGTTTATAAATTAAAAAAAAAAAAACCTCCGGACCTTAGGAGTTGTAGTGGGGGTAAGTATACCTCCCCCCTACCCACTTTGCCCACCCACTACTTAAAATTTGTGTACCGGATTGTTAAGTCGCAGCCACTAAGTTATCTGAAAAATCCACCATGAGGAGACAGGCAATAGTTACATTTTCGTAAAATGCGTGGTGACAAAGAGGAAGTCTTTCTTTCCTGCTTTAATCTAGTATCCTACTCTAATTATTTGTGGCGCTATTTTTAAATACTTTCCACTTGCTATTGTGGCGCCATCTTAATTTGCTGCCCTTCAGTGGACACTTTATAATATACTGAGATGATTCTCCTTACCTCTACCCTCCATAGCTAAGTCTTAACCAGCCATACCTCGCTGGCACGCTGAGGTTCCGCGTGCAATTCCTGGCAGGGTATATTTCGTTAACGAACTTATCGTTGCTTACTATGGTCTGAGTGCCTGGGATCAATCTGTGTATATGTCTGCCGATTATTTAAAAACAAAAAAGATTAGGTGAGTTCTGTAATTAACGCCTATAGAAATAGAAATTTTGCAACTATAGTTATTAATCGTAAAGATGATTGTTTTAATAAGGAATCCCATTCTCAATTATAGCGAAACTCGTTCGATACTACTGGACTGTGGTGAAGGGACTTTCGGGCAGTTGGTCAGATTTTATGGTCCAAAGAAGGTGAACTCCTTTTTGAGGACATTAAAGGCCATTTACATCTCACATTTACACGCCGATCATCATATTGGTGAGACTTTTTCTTTAGTATAACTAAATATTTACATATATTTCATACTATCAAGCCCCATATTTGAATTCCTCATCATGCTCACCGCAAAAAATGAAACTTCAAGTGTCTTCAAGACCCGTGTGAACTTTCTAAACAAGTGTGCTCCACCTTGGACCATATCTCCGCTTTACATCCAGCGAGATTATGGTCAAACACAATCTTATACACTACTTTAAAAAAACTATGTTTTAAAGATACCCCTTTTTATGGAAATTTGACATTTTATAGGGATAATTAAGGACGTAATAATATATTACAAAATTTTAACAAGGCCGTGTCTGTGCATTGAAGCTATTAAAAAACAATTAGAATACACCCTATGAACGATGGAGAACACGATACATTTTTTTATTTCTTGTCTATCTGTTCGGGATTCACGTAAAAACTACTGGGCCGATTTCGATGCGGTTTTTGTTGATCGACAGCAAATTCTTAGATTTGAAATCAGCGCTACTTTTTATCCTGGGAATCTGGCGGGAATATTTCTGGGAAAGATTAAAATGGCTACATTAAAAAGAAAACGAATTTCAATGTGGTTTTTTCACTGATTTATAGCAAATTTTATTTAATAAAATGTTTGATATTTTTATCTTGTGAATCCCGCGGGAATTTCAAGTCAAGCGTGGGCGAAGTCACGGGCATATCCTACTTTTGAAATAATTATTGTAAGTTTTATGTTCGTATTTGAATGCAGACATGATATATTTTTGTTAATCCTTATTAATATTATAAATGTGAAAGTAACTCTGTCTGTCTGTCTGTCTGTCTGTTCCGTTTTCACGTAAAAACTACTGGACCGATTTGGCTGAAACTCAGTATATATATGTTTTCGATACCGAGAATGAACATAGGATACTTTTTATCCCGAAAAGTGGGATAGTTTCCGGGATAAAAATATATTTGTCTTTCTGTTTGTTATGCTTTTACGGAAGAACTAATGGGCCGATTTGGCTGAAATTCGGTACGTATGTAAATTAAATACTGAGGATGGACAAGGGATAATTTTCATTTTGGCCTTTTTGGTAATTTTGGCCTATTTGGTAATTTTGGCCTATTTGGACATTTTGGCCTATTTGGTCATTTTGGCCTTTTTGGTAATTTTGGCCTTTTTGGTCATTTTTGCCTTTTTGGTCATTTTTGCCTATTCGGTCATTTTGGCCTATTCGGTCATTTTGGCCTTTATGGTCATTTTGGCCTTTTTGGTCATTTTGGCCTATTTGGTCATTTTGGCCTTTTTGGTCATTTTGGCCTATTTGGTCATTTTGGCCTTTTTGGTCGTTTTGCCTATTCGGTCATTTTGGCCTATTCGGTCATTTTGGCCTATTCGGTCATTTTGGCCTTTATGGTCATTTTGGCCCTTTTGGTCATTTTGGCCTATTTGGTCATTTCGGCCTATTTGGTCATTTCGGCCTATTTGGTCATTTTGGCCTATTTGGTCATTTTGGCCTTTTTGATCATTTTGACCTTTTTGGTCATTTTGGCCTATTTGGTCTATTTAGTCATTTTGGCCTATTTGGTCATTTTGGCCTTTTTGGTCTTTTTGGCCTATTTGGTCATTTTGGCCTATTCGGTCATTTTGGCCTATTTGGTCATTTTTGCCTATTTGGTCATTTTGGTCTATTTGGTCATTTTGGCCTATTTGGTCATTTTGGCCTATTCGGTCATTTTGGCCTATTCAGTCATTTTGGCCTTTATGGTAATTTTGGCCTATTTGGTCATTTTGGCCTATTTGGTCATTTTGGCCTATTTGGCCTTTTTGGTCAAGTTTTGTAATTTATTTTGTTGACAGATAGACGGGGGATGGTATAATTAGCGATATAAAATGAAGTGAATCTTCCGTGGGCAAATACATAAAAATGTAATATAATATAACCTGTAGCACTTGCTCTATAAACAAGAGACATGTACTGGAGGTTAACCCGCGGCGCAGCCGCGGGTTAAACTCTAGTGAATTCATAAAAAAAACTACTCGGTTTGGGGTAAAGAGTAAAGGGGTTATCTTTAAAAAAATAACATTTATCAACTTTGATTTTTTTTAATTTATTTATTGCCTGAAGTAGGCAAACAGGCGGATGGCCCACTTGATGGAAGGTGGTTACCATCGCCTATTGACGTTTGCAACACCAGGGGCGTTGCCAACGCGTTGCCGGCTTCTTAGAACTTTTATAACGCCCTACTTAAACGACACCATGTCGTAGCGCAGAGGGAAAGCCTCGGCCGGAAGTTCTCATAAAACAATTCATATAATATTATGTGAAATTACATATGCACTGAATTTTAACTCCTTTTTTAGGACTTATCGGAGTGCTACAAGCTCGCAAAGAAGCTTTTGATGAGGTATCGACTGTTGGAATGGCTGATCCTGTGTATTTGTTAGCTCCGGGACAGATAGTGAAATGGCTGAACTTGTATGATATACAGTTTGAACGGATCAAAAATGAATACACTCTTATTCCTAATCAGAACTTGGTAAGTTACAGATTTCAATGCTGTGAAGACTTTGTATCCCTTTTAAACAATATTATGTGTATGGAATGAGATTTGGTTAAGTTAAAGTTGATATGGAAAAAGAGTACAAAAATGTATCTTTAGTTAGTTTACTTTAGATTGTTACTCTAATTAAAAAAAAAATTATATAAGAATATCAAAAACATCGAGTGGTTTTGGTTTCACGCCAAAAGGAAGGTTTGCAATGAAAATCAATGTGTGTGGGATATAATAACCGCACAGCAATAAGCGTAGTGCAAACTTTGCTGAAAATGCTGCAAACAAATTGTAAAATATGCTTTTACTTTTAAGCCACATGTGAGAAATGTAAATAATTCGCTATTTCTTCAAAAAAAAATCTTTCTTTTCGTGTTTTTTTGGTGCTGCCGTTGTAATTCACTAACAAATTATCTGGAAAAGATGGGAATCCTAAAATGGAGATGTCCAAGCCTAGCAGAGCGATGCTTTTGAACATAAATGTCAACACCGATGCGTTTTCAAGAAGACTTTTATTTTTTGTTACCATTTGCTACCACTAGACATTATGAGTTGCACGACCCTTAAGTGTTGCCACTCTAAGAAGGCACAAATGGCACAACCTTTTAGTGTTACCATTGCCATTGCCACACTGTCTTATCTTTCACCGAATAATTGGGACAAGGTGAAAGCTAATAGTGATAATATTTTTTTCTTTTAGCTTCACGACGTACCACAGACAAATAGTGAGTTGACCTCAGCTGTGTTGGCTGCGATGGGCATACAACAGATGCGCACTTGCCTAGTGTCGCATTGCCCCAATGCCTTCGGGGTGGCCATCGATCTCGACGGTACCAACAAACTCACATACTCAGGTGACACTATACCCTGCGAGGAGCTGGTCAAGATAGGTATGCGCCAGTATTTATATTATTAAATGAAATAGCAACTTTAATACAGACGTTTTGTGTAAAAATGTACTTTAAATGTTTTGAAAAATCATTGCAAAATTTACAGAAATCTTATGTAAAAATTTACACGAACCCTTTGCAATATTTTTGCACAAATCTTTTATAATCATTTGGTAAAGAAAAAATATGCATAGATCTTACATATTTAGAAGTTTAAATATTATAAACCATTGCAAGATAATATGATTTGAGAGATATTTTTAGATTTGTATTGAATATTTTGAAATATCTTGTACAATTGCTTTGCCTGACTGAACACTTCATATAATATTATTTCGTAAACGTAGTTAGAGGTTGGTACTAAGGCATAAAACTTCTGTCTTACTATAAAAAGTAACAATTTTTTGCAAATATTGTTATAGAGAATTTAATTATATTTTGATATTATTGATAATGGACTGTGTTAGAACTTTTTAGAATGTGTTTTTTCAAATTTTTTATGATGTAATGTAGATAACTTGTTTTCAATATGTGACTTGTGAAAATGTTCTGTAAGCGCAAGTCAAATATAATGGTTTTATAGAAGCGAAATATTATTTTAATTTAGACTCGCTATATTATATAAAAACCGCAAAGGACATTTCAACTTTATAACTGTTCTATTTTGGCGAAAATAACTACAGAACACCGAAACTAAATAAAATCGAACTGTATAATGTAGTAGCCGTCTGGATGGCTACCTCCCCTGGTCTAGAGTTTGCTGGCAGAACAACTTTTAGTTGTGTTCCGGCAACAGTGGCCAGGTTCCAAGGTGCTTCCAATGTCCATAGGCAATGGAAACCGTTTTCCATCAGTTGGGCCCTCTGAGTGGCTGCTGAACTAATTGAAAAAAGAAAAAGTTGTAATATTTTAATATATCTCCCAGGTAAAAACTCGACCCTTTTAATACATGAAGCGACGATGGAAGACGAGTTGGGCGAAGAGGCCCGGATCAAAATGCACTCGACCACCACCCAAGCTATAGCGGTCGGGAAGCAAATGAATGCAAAGTTCACAGTACTCACCCACTTCAGCCAGAGATATGCCAGACTGCCTAGACTGAATGCTAATATACTAAATGATAATAAGAGTGTTGGAATCTCATTTGATAATATGCAGGTAAGTTTTGTACTCTTGTTTATGGTAATCGTCGTTCAGTGGTCGAAATTCGGCCCTAATTTATTAAAATTGTAAGTTTTTGTTGTGAATCCCACCGCTGTCACCATGTTGTGAATAAAACAAAAGTTCGACCAAAACTGACTTTTATCAGCAACTACCTTCATTATTACAATACATAACGTACCACAGTTTTAATATGATTGTGTTTTTTTTTTATCAAATAGTGTCTATAATTCTTGCATATATCGCCTCTTTGGTTCAATTATGTATCTTGAAAATATAAATGTTAAAAGAGATTTTTTTAACATTAAGGAAATAATTGTATCGAAACGAATAGCTCTTTTACTGTCAATATACAATGTATCTTAAACGATGCCACGTTTCTTTAATTAAATAAATTATATCGGAAAGAGGAATTTGAACGATAAAATAAAGAAAAATGATTTGTTGGGAGTTATCAAGTTCTATCATGAAGGTGCGTTTGTATGACCATAGACTATTATATTTGTCATTGGCAGTATTAACGTAACGAGTCAATGTTTTTCTCACATTCCTCCATGCGCGCAATATGCTCTATAGAAATTATCAATAGCATTAGTTAAGGTATAAAAGTTAAGTATATACTATACTTATTTGAGGAGTTCAGCAGACAGCCCACTTGATGGAAAGCGGTTGCCATTGTCTATGGACATTTGCAACACCAAAGGTGCTACAAATGCGCTGCTGCTCTCTTAAGGGAGACTGGAACCTGGTCACTAATGCCGGAACACAACCCAAGGTTGTTAAGGCGACATACTTTAGACCAGGGGTTGTAGCCATCTAGTCGGGCAAATACCCTACCTAGCTGTGGGTTGTTTTATCGCCTCTTACGACAAGCCGCCCCAACGCAGGAAATTGTATTCTTTCTCCGTTCCTGCATGGTTATAATATAATTATCCTAATAGGGAATCAGCCAGACCCCATTTCAAAACGTTACGAACTCCCACCCTACCGTGTATATTAGTACTTCAAGTAGCCCTATACGTCAGGGTCAATGAGTCTATGTATGCAAAGCATAGCGACATACATTCACATCGGACTGAATAGAGATAAGATTTCACCGTTGCCGAGCCGATTGGAAAAATCTAACACGCTAAGGCATGTTATGGGTCCGACTATATATAATAAACTACCGGACAAAATCACACTTTCCGGTTTAAATGCATTTACTTGTCGGCTAAAGTGGCTAATCGAGCATACCTTCTATAGCTTGAAGGAATTTATGGATTATAAAGATTGACGACAAATAATGTCAATCTTAATAACTAAAGATTGTTGCAATAATATATATATATAACCCTGACGTGTAACATAGTTACGAATAAATGAGTTTATACATAACTTCTTCTTCGAAACTTCAATAATTTTAAGACATCTGTCGTTTTTCTTTTTCAGATTACTATGAACGACTTAGAATTGTTACCACATATGTATGCTCCCTTACAACTAATGTTCGCGGAACATTGTGTCGAAATGGAGTTGAAGGCCGCACATCGAGCAAGACACAAAGAGAGAGCATCCTCACCTAACCTAAATCGTGCCGGTAAAGTGAGATTCTATAGTACATCTGTAGATAATGATACAACCATAGACAATGCAACCATAGACATCAAAACAGAACAAAGCATAGACAAAATACATAATGGTGTAGGAGTAGACAATTTCAAAACTATAGATACGGAAACGAGTGTGGACAAAAATATGACCATAGATACACAAGCATCACAATCTAGACAAGATAATCAAGATGAAAGTGAACAATTAGCTAGAGATAAAAAAGTAGATGATCTTTAGTTTTAAAAGTATGTATGTGCCTTTTATTTATTGTAAATGCTTTATAGACTGTTACTATACAGTGTGAATTTTTCAAGTGGACCTACAGGGCCAAATCCTAAACCATACAAAATAGCGAAAAACGCGTAAAAAAGAGACTCTAGGCCGATTTTGTCGAAAATTAAAGTGGTGTCATTATATTTTTGTAAAATCAATTACTTTTGTCGGGAATTGAATCGGGGGATTTTCAAATAATAAACATACCTGTATTATTTATACCAAATCATAGTGAAGCTCGTTAGGAACAATTTTTGTGATCAATGGAATAAAGTTGTTTTTTAACTAATTGTTCTACTTTCCGTACATTAACCTCACCGCATTTTATTCAACATGGAAATGATGAAAATAATTCTATTTTTAATTAATATTTATAAACTGATATTCGAATCGTACGTTACTTTACCCCAATAGATCAAATAAGTAATTGGGTAAACGTTTGTTGTGTTCGTGTGCGGTCGATTGATCGGTGCAATTTGATGTTTAATTAATGTACGGAAAATAGCACATTTTGTTCAAAAACAACCCTTTCCCTTGGTTTGCCGTTTGACATTCTTTCACTGAAATTGATCGTGACAAGCTAAACTATGATTTGATATAATAATACAGGTGTGCTATTTTTTCAAAATCAAACTATTCGATTTTTGAGAAGAGTAATTAATTCCATAGAAATCAAAAAATTAAATAGATAGATTTCGTTAAAATCGGCCTCGAGACTCCATTGAGTGTTTTTCGCTATTTTGTATAGTTTACGATTTGGCCCTGAAGGCCCACTTGAAAAGTTCAGCCTGTATGATTGTTATATAAAAAAGCTAAAAAGTGTATTTGATTAATTTAGATGTATGTTATTTGTTGTTGTATTCTTTCTTTAATGTAAATAAGTTTAGTTGTTATTCTCCAATGTGGTATATCATTTGTATAATGTATTTTAGTGACCATAGATAGAATCTGCTCCACTTGTTTATGTATTGTGTTATCATTATAGTACTATGAAAGTATTTCTGTTAGTTATCACATGAGTTTTAGTACTGAGTACCATAGGCAAAGAATGTTTACAAAAGACAATGCGTGTAGACTTTAACTCAATAAAATTTATTTTCATGTAATCTTGTTTTTTTATTAGTTACCTAAAATAAATATTGTTGATTTAATCATTTGGGAATTAATGAGTGTTAAATTCTAACAAAAGAAATTGTTACTCTGCAGCTTACATATTTATTGAATAATTTCTTTAAAAACTATATTAGCAGGATAAACGGTCTTATCGATATAAAAAATACCAAGAAACAGAATTTATAACATCTTTTTGGATGATGATTCTTGCATTAAATTCGACTCATATCATGCAGTAACTCTTCATTTTGTACCGCCAAAGAAATTTCATACTTATAACGTTTCATGGCAATCAGTTGTTATCTAAGTTTGGACAAGAAACAAACTCTTATCTCTTGCTCTTGCATGAAATTTTGAACAAGATTTGCAGGATATTACAGTCATGGTATTGCTAAAAAGACGAGATCAATGAAGAACACTACTTAGTATTTTATAAATTGAAACAGGTCACGTGAGGATCATGTAATAAAGTTATCACAGAGGAATTGAATAGATCAGGGTTTTTAAATCTTTTTGAATACGCGACCCCTTTACAGGTTGATAAATTTTGGCGACCCACTTGGGCCATAAACAGACAAAAAGTTAGTAATTGAAATGACTACGTTTATGTCTTTCTCTATTTTGTTCCCTATATTCATTATTACGGCCTATATACTCTGCAAAAAACTGCTGAGCTTATAAAATACCTAAGTATGTGGTATAAACTTAAATTGCCTTTTGCCGGCGACTCCCCGAGCAAGGCTCTGCGACCCCCGTAGTGGTAGCGACCCACAGTTTGAAAAACACTGGAATATATAATTCTAGTTATTATATATTCCAGTGTTTGCTTTGGAATTTGACTTAATTCTCCTGCCAATTCAACTAAACGCTTGGCTGGTTAGGTTTAATGTTTTGTAATGAATTTTAGGATGTTCACGGCGTGGTAAGCGCAGAATGTCGCCAGCCTGGTCTGCGCCCACCCCTAACTTTAAGTATAGAGAGAGTAACGCCTCTCGTAAGTTAAACATGTTTTATTTCTTTTTTGCTGAACAGAGATTGCGAACGTATAAACGAATGCTGTTGAAAGAATGATAATAAGAGAACGATTGATTATGAGTAAATGAATTATAAAAATAAAATAAACTGTGATATTTTTATCATCTTCAAAACGCCCAAGTGGCATAGATTTTGTATAAGCGTAGCAAGTATTATACAGACACTTATATTGTTACGAGTGCGGGACTCGAATTAAAATGCCGTTGGAATTACTATAGAATTTATTAGAACTATACAAACACGTATAACATAGGTACAAATATAACTGGACACAACCAGTACAAACTGCACGATTCAAGATCAAGATTCGAGGATGGGTGGCACCCAAGCGCGGGGACCGAGGGGCCACAAGCCTTATAACCGCATATACCATGCGTCGTCTCTGGTGCGCGCTTTAACGAACCTGCCAGCGGAACCATATATATACACAATAAATAAATTTACATTTTATTCTTGGTGGACCGGGGGAAGCGGGCTTGAGCTACTCTCACTCTAACGTCTGTTTTCATTGTTACAATTTAAATGTCAAATTTCAGGGTTGAGACAAGAAATAAAAGGTATGGTGGTAACAGGACGAGTAGGGCGTGAAACACGCAAGGAAAATAAACCACGAAGCAGGCAGAGTAAGATTTTATTTTTAACCAGTAGATCAGTTCTCCTTGTTGCAGGTTTCTATAGCTAAATATAAAAATCTACATTTGTAATTTTATCATGTTTGTCAATCTATCTCTATGTATGTATGCTTTTAATATGTAATTAGAACACGAATGATAATCGCCCATTAAAAAAATGTAACTCGTAACTAGGGTTACCAGACCAATAAATCAAATTTGCGGAGTAAATCCCGAACTTTATTGTAAAAATATTAATATTGATTTGTGAGAAACGGTACCTAACTCTAGGAAGCTCTCTTGTGGTATACACTCTACACTGGGTGTGTTTGAATGGACGTAGGTGGAGGAGAGGCGTTTCCCTCTCCCGTCAATCACGTCAATGTTAATGACCAATGCTATATGAATATATTGGTCCATTGCCAATAACCAATAGAATATTATTATAATAAATAGGAATTTTTAATTATTTCTTTATGTTAATTGTGGAAATTCCGCACGGCTTTGAATTCCCCGCATTCTGGACAAAGACGTGCATTACTGGACATATTCGGACAATTGCGGACGTATGGTAACGTTACTCGTAATAATCTGCATCACAGTTGGCGCCACTAGTCCGTTCTTGTTTTTATAGAACATCTCATTTTACTTTTAATTTATATTTTTGATTTATAATGCAGGGACCCCGAGTACTGGAAGTACCGCTTCTCGTGCAAAAACCCCGGAAAGGCCGTTCGAGCTCACCGATACATGTAATGACAATAATCATTGTTTATTAAAATAAAAACGCTTTTATATTATACTTTAATCAGTCTGCTTAAAAAGATTGTTAAGTATAATGATTGATGATGAGTTACAAGTCGCACTTTTAAAGACAAACCGTTACTAAAAAAATCTTATCTTATACTTAATATATAAAGCTGAAGAATTTGTTTGTTAGTTTGCTTAAACGCGCTAATCTCAGGAACAACTGGTCTGAGTTGACAAAATCTTTCACTGTTAGATAGCCCATTTATTGAGGAAGGCTATATATATATATCACTCAATTTTAGTGGGGCACCAATGAAGAATGTTTAAAAAACGGTCAAAAATTCACAAAAATCATGTGTGACAGAAGTTAGCTTTGTTACACTTTGGGTTACCCCAAAGTGTAACGCCCAAAGTAACTATTCCACGCGGTCGAAGTCGCGGGTAGAAGCTAGTATTATATATTACACGAGAGCATAAGTACAAAAAAAATATTTTTTTCCAACTCATTCCTTTAAACTTTTATATCATAACCCAATAATGGGATATGGAATAGATAGGGATGAGGTGGGGGAATGACATACGGAGAATAGGAAGTGGTCTATTGGAACTTTCACTAATCGCACGACACACAATTAGCTCAATACTAACCTTTTGAAACGATTTTATAGCCAGGGGAAATCCGATTAAGGGCCATAAGCTACGACAAGGGCCGAAGAACCTTGGGGGGGATAGTTCGCGACCCGTGTGTGGGATTCGCCAGATCGGGGTTGGCACTAGCATGTCTAGTCAGAACTGGTGCCATGCCATTGCCACTCCCCGGTTAGGGATACCCACTAAAACCCCTGGGCGTTCCGTCCTGCGCCTTATGCCACTGCTACGGGTGTATGTCCTAGATTCTCCGTTAGCCCTGGCAGGCGTGGGTGTCGCAAGGCCACTTCTAGGTCCTGTGAAACCATAGCCAACATGGCTCTATCACGTTATAGTATGTAGTGTTCAGCAAGCCAATAAACAAATCGATTACGGGCAAACTTTAAAGTTGTTTATATGCAATTTCAGAAATGTCAAATTTATTCTTTAACATACTTAATTTCTAATATAGATGGCATTAATAAGGCAATTCTTTAAAAATGTCGTTTAGGTGGTATTAATGTATTCTTTAATAAAGACTCATAATAACTCATAGTAAAGTATTTCGCTTCTAGCTTGCACTATGAGCGAGATGTCCGATGGGAGCCAACACGTGCCAGAGAAATTGAAGGCACCCACTAAAGGGGCGTCCGATCATGTTTTTGACAGTGAGTATTATAACATATTCTCGGTATCAACCAATCCAGTGATTTTTAACCTTTTCTGAACTGTTGCTTGCTACACTATAATACTGTTACATACTAGCAAAGAAATGCGCACACCTGGCTGTCGTAAAATGCAGTTTATCACCTTTCCTGCATTATTTTGTTTACTTCGTGTTTAAAATTTGCAATCAAGAAAAACATCCTATTGTCATCGTACTTGTTTTATGGCCGTCATTATTGTCGAACTAATCCTTGTAGTTATTGCGTTGCGTCGAAGCCTGCCAGATTTGCGGATTAACTCAGTGAACATGGGCGTTTGTCGGTATTATACAGTTTACTATAAAACAATGCCCGAACGGTGGGGTGGGGCAGTCAAGCGACGATTACGATTCTAGCAAGACGTGTGTAGTCCTTTCGATTATCGATATAGTGACGGACTTTGCGCGTTTTATTGAATCGTGCAGTTTCTACTGGCTGTGTCTAGTCATATTTGTGCCTGTTTTATACGTGTTTGTACAGTTCTAATAAACTGTATAGTAATTCCAACGGCATTTTAATTCGAGTCCTGTGTAGCTCGTAACAATACTGATTTTATATGAAACTATAGTAGCTTTTTTCCACAGCTTGGCAGTGGTGCTCACTGGAGACCTTGAAATTGTATGATCTAATTAATTGCAAGCATAAGAACGTAGTCATCAGATCAACTGCTTTGGGTAGAGGTTTTTTGGGGTGTCGAGTTAAAACCCTTTCCGGGCTTCAACTCGGAGGGCAACTACCCTTCGGTAACGTGCTGTTGGAAACGCTGGAAGCTTCCCAGTCCTGGTGCCTATATAGTAACTCTGATGGCCTACCTATGTGTTCCGATGCCCGTCACAGGCTTCGCTTAGTCTACATCAAAGGCTTGGACGGCCGGTCTGTAATAACAACGTGACCATACTTACGATTTCATGTTATCACGGAAGAATTCTAAGCTCGCGTGTACACGTTATCCCCTCCGCTCCGCCGCTGCGCCGAGATCACTGATGCTGAAAACGGTCTCTCTCAGCATCAGTGATAGACCACGGCCTTCTGTTCAAAATGTTTTTTGGGTATACATAGTACCTAATACACTGTTACATACCGACAAAGAAATGCGTACCTGGTTTATTACCCTTCCAGCATTTGGAATTCTTTTGTTTACTTTGTGTTTAAAATTTGCAATTAGGCAATAGACTATTATTATTGTTTTCGACTTTGTTGGCCGTTCGCATGAATAATTAACCAGGTGTGCAGTTTACGTTTTCTCGGAAACCTCAGTCAACGCGGTCCTTTGTTGTATTATAGTCTAGTATAAAACGAGGCGATGAGCGATATAGTGACGGACTTTACGTATGTTATTGAATCGTGCAGTTTGTACTAGTAGTGTCTAGTTGTATTTGCACTTATGTTATACGTGTTTGTATAGTTCTAATAAATTCTATAGTAATTCCAAGGGCATTTTAATTCGAGTCCTGCGTAACTCGTAACAATACATTTTTAAGAAAGCAATACAATAAGTTAAGAAAACATGTGTAATTAACCTCATTTTCTAGCTCGCTCTAAGTTATTGAACAGCGTAAATGTGAAAGGCGTGGAGCTGGTGGAAATACTGCCACATAATTCGAAGGAGCATACCAAGAAAAGCTCGACTGTGATGACACCAACACCGCCAAGTTAGTGCTGTCTCTTACTCTTTTAGGGCCAAACTAACCATTGTCGGCATCCTCCATAATTGGCGACCTATTATTTTTTTCAAAATGTAGAGAAATCTTGTGAGACTGCTTGTACTACTTTGGAGGTCTTCAGGTAGAAATAAAATATTGTTGTGTTTGAATTGCAGGTCAGGACTGCACATTTGTTTTGTAAAAATGCCATTAATATTTTATAATATAGCACACATTTAGCTGCTAAACGAAATATCAGATTTAATAATAATAATAAGCGCACTCGCGCGATAGGACGTGCTGAGGTGAGGTGTGGGGAGATGTGCGCGAAGGGAACACGGGTCGGTAAACCTGCGGCCTGCCGTTAGTGCCGTTCATTTGCAAAATGCCGTCGTTGTGATCGGACGTCTGCGGCTACAAATATTATTGTATAAGTACAAAGAAATAAGATCTCTAAATATCACGAATAAATTGACTGGGCGCCAGTCATTGGGCGGAGTGCCAACTATGGTATAGTTTACCCTATATGAACTAAATGTACCAATATTTTTTAAATTAAATGATCGAGACGTTTTTGCGTTTATACTACTGCGTATATGGGATATTATTGGTGTAAAACCAAAACCAACAAACGCAAAAAAGACAGCTGATTTTGCTGTACGACTACAGTTCCAGAAAAATAAGTGCAGCAAACAATATAAGACCGCTTAAAGCAATGTCTTCCAGACAACCTTACGAGGGATTTATTTAAAAAGTTTGTGAGACATGTGGGTTTTGCAATACAACTAAGATATAGAAGTAAACCGGAATATATATTTTTAAAAGGGAAGATAAATAAACATAAAATAAGATATAATAAAAATATTTACAGATTAAATTATTGTTTTAAGATTGTACATACATCATAGCTTTTAATACTTTTATTCCTGGAGCTTTAGTTTATGCGAACTCTGCTCTTCAGGAAAATTCCTTTAAAAGTACCACGTAGTCCGCTTCTACGAAATTATTGTTAAAATTAAATAGCGAATGAATAATAAAGTACGACAATTTCATAAATGTAATGTTTTCGTTGTATATAGATCGCAGCAACACTGCCTACGGTAAGCCGCTATTGACGCCTGTCAACAAGAAACTGACGGTAAGAAGAGAAACAACTCCCAACATATTGACAATGCAGATGGCACAAGTATCATCTCAACGGGAATCCTGTATGTTATATTTATGAACAAAGTTTAAAGAACTTTTTAATTTTACGCACATTTAATTTGGTTAGGCTATCACTTCTAAAAGAAGCTTCATTGTCTATTGAAATCCATGGCCCTCAAAAGATGGATATTAATTTTAAATTCCTCTAGGATAGGATAGACGACAATGGGATTGGGGGATGGGAAAAGTGTAAGGGTTAGGTGGGACAGTAAGTAGGCCACCGAAACTCTGACACGGTACGCAACACAATTAGCTCAAAGTGCCTCAAAGGTAACCATTTCACGTTAATAGTCTGTGACAGTATGGTATCATACTGATCTAGCCAATCCAGCCATCAGTAATATAGATACCAAGAATATGCCCGCGACTTCCTCCACGCTTGACTTGAAATTCCCACGGGATTCTCGGGACACAAAGTATCGCAGCATTTAAAAAAGTGTAACTATCGTTTTAGTGAAACTTGTGCCGGAATAAGTTAATTAGTATGCACCCGAATGACTTCAAACGCTCCCGGGAGAATTCTCGCCGGATTCCCGGGATAAAAAGTAGCAGATTTTAAGTCTAAGAATTTGCTGTCGATCAGCGAAAACCGCATCGAAATCGGCCCAGTAGTTTTTACGTGAATCCCGAACAAACAGACAAATATTTAAAAATAATGCATCATGTTCTCCGTCGTTTGTAAATAGACATTTAGCTTCAACAGGCACGGCGTTTTAGTACGCTGCCTGAAATATTATTTTTCGTCTTACAAAATTTTTTATTATAGGGATAAGGGCATAAAATATATCCAAATATTACGATTGCCCGGAATTAGAATATTATACAAATTAAATTATTTGAGGGGGCACGATCTGAAAAATCTGAATGAGGTGTATTCAAATTACCTATATTTTGTTTTTTAGCTGCAAGCCATGAGAAAGGCTTTCCCTGCAGTCGGACAAGATCACCAACAGTGAGGAAACGTATGTTTTTAAATTATTATTCTTACCGCACTGGTCTGTTAAAGAATAATATAATATTGTTTTTTAACCGTAAATAACATAATTGGATTTATCATCCCACTAAATCTGCAATTCGCGTAATATTATAAAAGCAAATATTCAAAATATTGCTGATATCGGCAGACATTTATTTATTCTCGAGATCTGTAATAAATCATATTTGGCATACAAACACACACATTGTTTATCCCCGAGCCTAATATACAACGGACCACTCTCGGGCTGATCCCAGACATCCAGACCATAGTAAATAACAGAAAGTTCGTTTCCGAAATTTACCATGCTAATCGAATGCGTAGCCTCTTCGTTCCAGCGAGTTTGGCCGGCTAAGACTTGGCCTGCTCGACCACAGAGGCCATCAATAAATAGATAATATTATAAATAAATATGGTTTTTTTCAAGACTACGAACCATAAAAATGACCCGGGTTTCTTGAGGCCCCTTGACAAAGATGTAAATGTGGCGTGTCACTGACCGGCGATTATCCCTGTCTACACTATATAGTAATACACCCAAGGACAAGCCCCTGCTGCTAGTGTAGGACTATTGTGGGAAATGAGTACATCAAGTACCGGGCTATTGGGGTGAGGTACTAAGGGTCTGAGAATATGGGGACAATGGCGTCTGCCCGTTGCAATGTTCGGGGAACATGGAAAAATGGGCATACGGTGAGTCGGCACTCCCTGAATGGGTTCCAAACAATGCCATAGAAGACGGGGGCAACATGGGTGTAAAGTGGTTAAGGGGTGAGGAGAGGTAGGCTGCAGGTTCACTGAAGCTAATTCTGACGTTATGCCATTTATCACGTCTACCCCTGGAGCTTGATTCTTAGCTCTGGCGATTTCCACTCCGTTCCAGCTGGCCCCCGGAGTCTGGTCCGAGGTGTCGCTACTCACCTAAGGCTTCGCCACAAAGCCTACTGCGGGTTGTGTCCTTGTTGTAATTCATCTCTGCACCAGGTAGCTAACTACTTAATTAAGTTTAATGGTATCGAATATATATGTGCTTATTCTTAATTCATTACAGCTCTTAGCAGAGAGGCTTCTATATCATCTAACAAGACGCAATCTGTTTCGAGTTCATCGTCGAACAGGTCGAAATTACGTGAGTGTTAGTTAGCAGTTCATCAATTGTATCGTTAACCTTAACTAAGTCTTATCTGTAACAATTGTCTTTTCATAAGGTTGAATTAAAACATTGGTTTTAGAGATTATAAGAATATTGTATAAAGCCTTAGTTAGGAATAGGATAGAATAGCTTGAAGATATAAAAGTTGGCAAATGAGGGATCTTCTCATATCTGCATATTAATGTGCAGACAATGACATCCTATTGACTTTGGTAAGATTCAAGAGAAAATTAAAGTTTTGAAACAGAGGTAATAGAGATATTTAAGCCCTGAGAAGGGAGAATACATACTTTGGATGGTGGTGGCAACTATTTAGCAAATCAATCCAAAATATTTATTCTTCTGTTGTATAAGTATCTTCGGTTCCTGAGACCCTGATATTACGGCGTTGTAGTGGAACACGGTGGCGGTTTGGTTAGTAGGTTCGAGCCCGCTATCAGAAGTCCAACACTACCCTACTGCAAATACTGCAATCTCTGGGTGGTAGGGTGCTCATAGCGGATTAACCTCGATAAAAAAGTAATTGATTCGCTGAATTAGATCAAAGCATTTAGCTGTATGAGCATGGTAACATATCATACAAGGTATACAGATTGTAAATAATTTGAAATACTTATCGAAAAATATCGATATCATCATTTCAGTTACGATATCAACGATAGATATTATTATAATAAGTGCATTATTGCACTTTGTCTTCTGGCGTATACTGCTCACGATGGCAGCTTTATGGTGGAAAAGATATTTTCCATTGAGTTTATAGCAATTGGTGTTTTGTTTTGGACAGCAACAAGGGTTGACGTCGCTGCAAATCAGGCGCGGACGCCAATCGCTACTGGGAAGGCTGTTTCGAACAAGAGTGTTATCCTAAATGAAAGATGTAAGTTTCTTAAAACAGGTGATCGGTATAAGCCTAATATTACGTCTGTTCCAATAAAACCTCCTGTCTTAGGTTACAAAAAAATATGGAGATTTTTGTATGGCAAAATTTGGACAAGCCCTTCAGTCATAGGTCTGATCCAACAAAATCTTGAGTCTTAGTTCTGTTCCACAAGATCTCGAGTGTTAGGTCTTCTCCAATAACATCTCGAGTCTTATACACTCACAATATTTCCTGTTATGTCTGTTCCAACAACATGTCAAACTGTTTAGCAAACCATTTATCTGTTTTTTGAAAGTAAATATTTGTAATTTAATTTGCATGCTTTTATTTTTACTGGATTAAAATCGTATTCGAACAATCCATCATTTTTAGCAATACCATCATATATAGCACACTCTCTAATTGTGGCAATTTCAAATCAGTTTCACCGTTCGGAGTTTTTTTTTGCCTTTTGAATAATTTGTCGTCACTGTAATTATATTATTGGGGCTGAATCTTACCCACGACACTACTTCTTTACTACTGCTATGAGGATTAACTAATACAATTTCTATATTATACTTTGACCTTTGCAGCAACAAGACCGTTGTTACCAACTCAAAACAAGTTTGCTAAAAGTCCTACAAGACAAAGATCTCTTGATAGCAGGATACCACGGCCCTATGGTATAATTTATTTACTGTACTCATAAAGTAGTCACGGATATTCTGATATTATATTGTAGCGTTCTTGTTATATAATGAGGGGGAATGAAAGTCAAGTGATAAAAAGAATGTTAAACTACAAGATAGATGGATACAAATGTAGAGGTAGACCAAAAAAAAAAGATGGAGGGATTGTGTGAAGGATGATATGATGATATGTGGTGTGACAGAAGATGTATGCCAGAGTAGAGGAGTGTGGAAGGATAAGACATATTGTGCCGACCCCAAGTCATTGGGATATGGTGAAAGAAAAGAGAGAGAGGTTGTTGCGTTGTTGTTGATATTATATTGTAATAAATTTGATCACTGAAATATTGATAACACACAGTGGAGTACTTGTGCTATATCTGAAATTAGTTCTTTTGTTATTCCAATAATCTTAATTTAGTTCATGCTTTCTATTTCATTTAAATTTAGATGAAGTGTTGAATGTTCAGTTCTAAACATGAATGAGGGATGAATATCGTCTAATATAAATAGACCTTCCACAAAACTTCAAAATACTATATAATTAAACGTCGATATAGTATAGATCAATTAATAATCTGTTGCTTTCTGAAATTTAATAACATCACTGGGGCGTGGTAGTCTATTTATGGCTTTCAATAATAAAATCTGTAACATTCAATTTTGATCAAAAATGTTTAATAGACTTTTTTATAATGCCCTGTGCAAGCTCTCCGACATGGGCTGTATGAGGACAGCAAAAGATTTAGACTTGTGAAGGCCTATGTCCAGCAGTGGATTGCAATAAGTTGACGAATAAGTGAAAGAAAGACGAGACAAGACACTACTTGTGGGAGATGGCAAAGTAAAATAAAACCTTGCGTTATGTAATATCTAACGATTACCTGTATTGTATATCTAGGCATCTCAGATTCACAATATTATGATTCTTAAAAGGTGGACGTTTACTGTGTCTTCTTACCATAATGCATTTAAAGCATGTCAATGTTACGTTTTTTGATGGATGATTGTCATTTCTAGTAAAAGAGTATTAAATTTATAGATGTGACGAGCGATTCCGACAGCGTCTCATCGTCACACGGCAAAGTTAAACCCTCCAGACAGTTAAATCTAATAGAAACGAAAAGTTCAAATCCAGGTATGAGGTTAAGGTTTAATGGGTATTATGTGTAATCGTGTTTCTAATAATTATGAACTGCTATAATTATATACTAGTTGTAATAATATATTATTGCAGATCGAAATAAGTCTTTACAAAAATTAACAACCAAATCCAAACAAAGTATAGCGAAGAAAGCTGCTCAAGGTATTATTTGTTCAATTCTAGTCATGTTGGTTCAAATGTGTCCAATATTATTTTATTATTGAATCCAACTCATTGCCAACTATTCACTGCTCTATTCTAAAAAAAAAGAGATATCTTATTAAATTGAAAGAACTTTGTCGCCACGCCACGAGGAGCTATGGAAATAATGATAAGTAAAGTATATTACTGGTAGTGTGCTGTAGTTTCGGCTCCTGAGTCATTGGTTGCACCGTGTTGGTTCACAATAATTTCTTTGTTCTCACAGGATTTTAGAGCACTGCTTGCCCATCTTTACTACTATTAATGTTTCGTGAATAGTTAAAAAAAATTACATAACTTTACTGCACAAATCGCGACTTTAAAACATAATGACGGTAGCGTCATTGTGGTTTAGAGTTCATACGCTACACACATTGGGGTTTTTTATATATCAATGGCTACACACTTATATTTAGCGCCTTAGGCCCGTGCATGACAGGGTCGCAATGAGACGTACGGGTATTGGGTATATAATAATACAGCCGTTTGCTTTGACGTTCCGTTTAATATTACCAAGCATTCTCTTCAACTTCTCCGCTTTAGTGAAAACCAAACCTTAATAGAACCTGTTCAAGATTAAAAAACGCAGGTGTCCTACGTATGTTAGGTCTGGTTAAACCTGACACCGACAATGTAAAATAAATAATACGTGTAAAATTTTATTTTTAGAACCAGAGCGAAAAAATTCGGCACAAATACGTAGAGCGACTGAGAAACCGAAATTCAAACCAGCCTCATCTGTGACACGACCAAGTTGTAAGCTTTTATCTTGACGAGCTGTCTTTGTTTTAAAGATATTTGTTATAGGCAATATCAGCTTAAATATAAACCGATAATCCCCATAGTAGTCTGCTTGCACTGAACCCCAGAACTAGGTATAAGACCACTTTGAGTCATACCCAATTCTAAATCAATTATGCTTTAAGAAGGTAATAAAATTATTTTCAGCCGCCATCCACAGTAATAAAAGTTTTAAACCGCAATTGGAAGACATAACAAGTTCATATCTTATACTGAACAAGAACCAAAAAGAGTTGAACAAGAAATCAATCAGCCAATCAAAAATGAATAGTAGTGACAAAGGTGGTATTTTGTTAAATACTAGATTTTCTCGAAGCTTCATTTTTCATTGGAATTATTTTAAGGCCTACTAACTGCTTAGTGCCTTTAGCACTAAGATCACGGTCACTGAAGACAGACCGAAATGTTCTTTTAATCATCATGTATTATAAAATAGCCCTTACAATGTGTTACAATGCAGTTTCAACTAAATTTAGCTTCTTTCATTTCGGTTTCAAACTTTGTCCTAACCAGTTAGATGAATAAATTAATCAATGCGTTATTTCTATTATTTTAGTGAAAAGCGGGCTGTGTATGCATTCCTATAACTTCTCAAGAGAATCAGATTATTCACACAAATAAGTTTAGCACAATGGCACTTCAGTCCGATTTCACTTAAGGTAATAGAATCAATATACATATTTATGATGTAGAAACTAGAAAATCCTGAAAATGTCACTTTGTTTATAGTAAATTATTGTTGCTCTTTAATTTTAGGTGTGGTTGTTAAATATATTTAATTTTATTAATACTTTTATACAACTAGCAATTTTCATAATTTTTAGGACTACCTTCTGAAACAGCAAAAGTGAAAATGTTTGATGATAACCAGAGAAGACAGCAGTTGTTAGCAGTGAAAAGAAAATTTCAGAGTAAAGGATTTTGGAATGAATCCAGTATGAAACCTTCTTTATCACCTTTCGCAAGTTCTATTTCATTTTTTCCAAGGAATCCTATTTCTCGAAGACCTAAATGCCTTGCTTTTGATGAGTTGTCTACTGAGTCAGTAACACCATACACTCGTTCCCATATGTTAATAGGATTATCCAGACATGTTTTGTTTCTAAATTTGGTAATTTTAACCAGTATAACTTGTATGGTCTTTAGTATAATTCTCCGTCCCTTCTTGTTGTTATAAATTATATTAGTAAGTGCCTTGCATTATCCTGGTCATATCTTGATATTACTTTAATTAATAATTTACAGCTGCTACCATATTAGGTTATTTTAATTAAGAGTGAGACTATATTTGTATGTAAAAGAGAATAAATGAAATAATATTTAAAAATTTAATTTTTTCATTTTGCAGAATATGACAAAATAGAAGGACTGAACTGGATCTCATGGAAATAAATGAAACAATATTCACATATAAACCATCTGCTATTTATTTAAATTTATAGTGAATAACTCTGCATTATGGTGTATGACATTAAATTTTACAAGATAAACGCATTCTTACTTAATAAAAATTGAAAAACATTTTGCTTTTAATTGGAACCTGATCCTTTGCCGTCCTTATCTTTTTGTTCCTCCTTGTCATCTTTGTCTTTCTTTATAGTGGACATGGCATTACGGATTGTCTCACTTTGTGGGTCAACACCAGGGAGATTTTCTAGCACACTTTGCAAGAATGCAGGGTCATTCATTACTTCAGCATATTCCTCAGAGACATCCATGCTCTCCTCAGCTTGAGGGGCATCTTGTTGCATGCTCATCTGCATAGCTAGTGCAATTTGCTCTTCTTCAGACAATTCCATGGCCTCTCTACCTAGAGACATTGCTAGAGCTCTTTCCATACCAGTGTTTTGAGTCTCTCCTGGCTTAGTTTCACCTTCAGTACTGGCTTGCTGCCTGCGAGACTCCTCCTCTTGGCGCTGTCTCTGCTCCTCCATAGACACACGTAAAGCCAAAGCAAGTTCGGGGTCCTCATTAGGATCAACGCCAAATTCAAATGGTGCCAATCCAGAGCCAGATGGGCCAGCACCATCACCCCCAATGAGTGGGCTGGAAATCAAAGCTTCAGAGAGCACAACACATCCACCAGCCGGCACAGAAACGAGATGGCTGCCGCCCGATGCACTATCTTTACCATTTAACGTACTAACAAAAGATGTCAGTAATGGATTATTGTCAGAATCCTCACCGAATGAAACAACATCACAATTTACCTTTTCTTTCTTAAGCCTTTTAGCAAGTTTCACTAGCTCTTTCTCATCTGTGTTGATAGGTGAACCGACGAAGACAACAATGCGCATCTTGTGATTCTTCCCTTGACGATGTTTCAAAGCTAAATGCGCGATTCTAATGCCAGTCAATAAATTAATATTCCCGTTCGGCTGAACGCGGTGCAGCTTGGAGAGTATGCGGCCAACATCACCAGTTAACGTAGCAAGCACTTCTACATTAGCGAGAGTCAGCAAACCCACATTATTCTCAGGATTTGACCGTGTTTTGGAATGACATACCAGATTAACAGCATCTTGCTGAGCTTGCAGCCTTGTTGGCAAAAAATCACCATTTCTCATGTAGTCACTATTGTCGACACAAATCATAGTACTTTCCAATACCATTTTGAATCAATTTCTTTCTAATCGGACTTGGAAAAACAGTTTCAAGTTCTTTACAAAAAATGAAATTTTGCTGTATAATCATAGATTACAAATTTGACATTTCAACTATTTTGAATTGAGATTGGTTTCGCCCCAATAATATTTAATCAGCCTACAAGAGGCAGTTGGAAAATTAATAACAATATTTTCTATAAAATAAAGAGTATATTATAGGATATTGATATTTTATGAAGAGTTATGATAGTTTTTGTGAAAAATAGTTCATTTATTGAAATGTGGAATTTCGAGTTGTTGAACATGTTGATGTACGTCATTAAATAAGGCTGCATAAACAGGTTACTTTGCCTGCTATTGTGGAAAATATAACTCTACACTACTGTCTACTAAGGTTTATGGGTTTATGGTTTGGTTGTCAATACTTCTGACAGTTTGACCGACCACTTCTCCAATTTGTAGAAATCGCCGATTAAACCGAGAAATATGGCTATCGGCGATTATCCAAAGGAATATAATGCTGCTGTTCACGGGCCTTATGATCCGGCTCGTTATTATGGCAAGCGTAAGTAGAAATATAAAAATTGACATTGGCCTTACTGTTGGGATCTCGGTTATGTAATTTATATTATATTGATTTCAGCTGATACTCCCTTTGGACAACTAAAATTGAACGAGATTGGTTCATGGTTTGCTCGTAGGAATAAGACTCCGGCGGCTATGGTTGGCGCTTGCAGTCGTGGTAGGTTGTTTTTGCTTAACGTTAAACATTCAAAATTGAGGTTACATGTGTGTAATATACCTTCCTATTACTTTAACAGTTTTAGTTCATAATTCATATAAATGTAGGAAAGCAACATAACAAAGGTTTTCAGTCAAAAAAATTATATGCTATAAAGGAGTTTGGTGAGTAACATCATTAGAACCTATAGAGATATGAATATGATAAATAGATGATTTCATGCGTTAAATATATACTTGGACCTCTCATAAATCAACTTAAAGGCTTGTCTCAATGATACAGGTACTTATAAATCCATTGTGTTAATCTTGAACACTCATATCAAATAGTTTCTGTTTATCAATTTAAATACATTTCAATTCTTTTATACCAGAATATATTATTTTACTTGATATTATATATTATTTTATTGTGTGTTCATAGCTTGGTGGAGGTGGCAGCACAAGTACATGCAGCCCAAGAAGGTGGGCATTGCACCATTCCTCCAGCTGCTAGTTGGGAGCATGACATTCTTCTATGTGATCAATTACGGCAAACTCAGTAAGTTCCTTGTACCTTACCTATAAGGTATATTAGGTCTGGTCTAAAGTATGTCACCATAACAACCTTGGGTTGTATTCTGGCATTAGCGACCAGATTCCAGTCTCCCATAAGAGAGCAGCAGCGCATTTGTAGCACCTCTGGTGTTGCAAATGTCCATAGGCGATGGTAACCGCTTTCCATAAAGTGGGCCATCTGCCTATCTGCTGAACTCCTGCAATAAAAAAAAGCACCAAGGATTTTGCATGCTAGTATACCTTGTATATATTAGAATGCAAAATTTTACCCTTTAAAATCATACAAGATTTTCAACAAATTTCACCCATATTTTATCTAAAAATACTTAATAGTCTCAAATTCTACTACAAATGTTGCACTTGTGCACTAGGAGGTCCCATAGTGCAGTGCTGTATTTAGTGGAGGGAAATAAGGTACTAAACTACTGGGTATCTCTAATAGACATTTTTTCAAATTGGAAATGTTCCAATCCAATCTTAACTGTTTATGACCTTCATTTTAATATTAATTGAAAAAAAAACAAAACCTAATCTTAAAAGCTCTCTTATGTTTTTCAAGTATTTAAAGTGATAATAACAATGTTATTTTGCCACTATTTTTACTTTGTATATGTTTTGTAATACCTACCTTCATTTTTCATTATGTTTGTGTTTTGTTTTAGCAATGGAGTATGTTGTGTAGTCAAAGTTATTATTTTGTTTTTGATAGCTAACTATTAGTTACATATTTACAGCTAAATTTGTATGATAATAATGAACTTATAAACAGCATTGATAGCTTTAGATACTGCTACTGTCTTCTTATTTTAACTGGAAGAATTACTTCAATAAAAATGCTTGTTGAATAAATACCTCCTGCTTGGTCGCTTTAAGTATAATATACTAAAGTATTCATTTTTTGTTTTCAGAGCACCACAGGAACTACAAGTACCACTAAACAGCTGCCCCCAATAATTCATGTATATTGGTGTATGAATACAAAAGTTTTAATTTAAAATCTGTTTTGTTTGTATAGGTCATACATTCAACAATTACTGCAATAAATTTAGTGTGAAATGGTACTGTTTTGTTTCATTTATTGTATTTGACCATTGTTTGGAAATTTGCCTAGTAATGAGATTGATCATTCATTGTGTAGTTATTTCCTTGTGCTCTTTCTCTTTTCTTTCACCATATCCCAATTAATCGGGGTTGGCACAATACGACTTTTCCTTCCACCTATTCTGACATATATCATTATATCCTTCACACAATCCTTCAATCTTTTTTGGTCTACCTTTACATTTGTACCACTCCATCTTGTAGTTTAACATCCTTTTTTTCACATGACTTTTATTCCTCATTATATGGGTACAACTTTCAAAGATCCCCTTCCTTGTGCTATAGGTTTAAATTATTTCAACCAAGTTACAAACATATTCTTATATATTGCAGCAGGTACCTGAATAACATGGAGTTATGCAAGGACACATACAGATAAGCTAGGCTTTTGGTATTATTCTGAGGGTACAGAAATTCCAAATATAAAAATTATTGACTTCGTGATAAACCATATTAAATAAGGGGATAAAACTACAATCAATTTGTCTCTGTTAGAGTTTAAAAATAATAATTACTTTATCAAATAATCATTACATCTATTTGTGGTAAGTATTAATATTGAAAATATATTTTAGTCTTTGAAATTATTAAAGATTTCTGCTCTATGACTATATCATATACAATTTTAATAAAAGAAAAGCCAGTTGACAACATAGGCAGAGGTGTAGTGAGAAACTTGTAAGTGCATCAAATAAGTTGTTAATTTATATTAGTAATATAATTAAAACAAAAATTGAAAAAATATTTATGTACTTAATTACAATAATAATTTATTTGCATAAACACATACATCCCACATGCATCATACTGTCAAATGCAATTACTCAATGATCTCTAGGAGGGTGGGCACACTGCAGAGGCAAATCCACTGGAGACCAGCGTGCATGGCTCATATCACAGTGTTACTGTAATTTGAATTATCTGAAACAAGAAAATTCTTACTGTATATAAAATTATATATAGACAAGATTAGCCAGTGCTGAGAACATTGAAGACTCAAGAAGGAAAATCCTACATTATAATGAAGAAAAAATATCTCAGCTGGAACTTCCTTCCATATACTCATTGTATGTGGAAAAAATAGCAACAATATCTATTAAAATAATCATAAATAGCCGATGTTCATACACATGTAGAAACTTAAGTATTTAATAATAAAAATTCAGTTTACAATTAACAGAGTGGGATATTTGTTACTTACCTAATTTTAAATGATACTGTTTTACAAATCAGATCTACCCATATACTTGGGCTTTAATTCTTCTATTCTTTTAATGAAATCGGTTTTTTCGATGCAGCCATCGCAAACCTCATCCCAGTCATTCAGAATTTTTTTCAAGTCACGAACTTTTAGTTTTTTTAAATCAACATTGTTTAAGTCGATTTGCTTGTCGAATCGTAAGTCACAGATCTGGGCGTCTTTTTTCCTGAGTTTCTCGCAAATTTTGTCAGCTGGCATCGACCAACTGAGGGGTTTTGAGAGCTCTCCAAGAATGCCGGTAGCAGACTCTTCTAAGCCTCCCAAATAGTAACAAAATCTGTTCTCTTTGTTCTTCGTGCCTTTACAGAACTTCTTGAACTCTACTTCAATTTTCTTTGGGTCTTTCTTTACATCTTCTGATAACGTGGTTGCGAATTTCTCTACAGTTTTCACGCAAACTTCACAATCGCCGTCTTTCAAAGCAATCGCGAGTTGCACGATCGCCGCCAATAATAATAAATGAAAGACTTCGAATTTATACATTTTGAATTAGAATTTGTTTCGGTAAAAGTTCTAAATTTAACTACAGCCACAAAGAACTGGAATACTTGTACCAAATCAATTAGAAATAGAAGAAATCTGAAACTACAAGAATCTCGTCTATTCATGGAAATGAAGACGTTGACAGTTTTACTTGGCGAACTGTGATTGGTGCACGTTAACTAGAGTAGTTCCATTATACGTAGTCATTGTTGATTTAGTCGATTACAATATTCATATTGAGATGATATTCTTGTTTTAGTAACTAGAGCTTATGCGTGGTACACGATGAGTCATTCAAGGGGATATGATTTGTATTTGTAATAAAAGGCATAGCTGCAGTGAGAGGAGCTTGGAGACTCAAGAGGCATCTTGCTCTGTGTTACCAGATGCAATGCAGGTGCACATTGTGCAGCGGACTGATCATGTACAACAGTGAATGGACCCTTTAATGTGTACGCGACTTCAGAAGTATATAGATCACATAACACAGTCCAAAGAAGTCTGGAAAAAAACAGATGTCAAATTTGTCAGGAGTTATATACTCTATATACTCTTTGGTCAGGAGGTTTTGGCGGGAACTTGAAGGGACGTTGTGCTGTGCAGTTTAATTTTCAAAAAATGTGTGATATTACTCTAAAATGAACAATAACGGTTGTATATTGATAATTTTTAAGTACTAATTACGTGTTTTTGTGAGAAATGTGAACTGTATAGTCAGAATACATCAGAATTGGCTGTATAGACTAAAGATTCCTTTGCCCTGCTTTCTGGCGAATTCTAATCGATTTGTCAACTGTGTTGTTATTGTCAAACTTCACGCACCTTCATTGTAAAAATGGAAATGGACAGAGAGTACAATATATTATAATAGAAGAAATATGGAAAAATAACATTTGACATGGCTTAGGCCTTTTATAATAATGACGACTTCTTTAAAATGATCATACAACTGACAAAGCTGTATGGACTAAGTCCTTTGCCTGCCTTGGTGGCAAATTTGAAAAACAACATCACGCACCTTCAGGTCGTCATGGAGACAAGATTTTGTTTATTACTATCGCAAACGCAATTCATTGGGTATTTTGCTTTATCAATAGAACACTGTATTTGTATTTTAAAAGGTGTTGTAATTATATGCGAGTATGGCTGAAGCAAAACCGAAGCTTCAAGATAATCCTCGAGGTGCATTAGAACAATATATAACAACTTTGCAAAGCGATTCGAAGATGGCACGAAAACTGGCACTTCAAAAAATAAACCAGGAAATCTTCGACACTCCTTCTAATGCAGACTGCGATCTCGTTATAGTGTTCCCAGAAGTTTATGCATACATATTGAAAAGTTTCTCAGACCCATCAGAAGCTTGCAGAGAAGTGGCTGTGGTTATTATTTCTAATTTCATAGAGAAACTGCCTCTTAATGATTATTACTTGACTTACATATTGCCAGTCTTAGTGCGCCGTATCGGATGCCCAGAAATAGTCGAAGAGTCTGAAGAAATACGTTTAGTTTTGATACAATTACTTTATAAAATATTACAAAAGTATAAAGTTACTCATCTCTTAAGTCCTTTCATAAATGATTTTACAAGTATGTTGACGAAAACTGTTACCGACCCTTATCCTAAAGTCAAACTGGAAGCTTGTGAATGTATTATATTACTATCTAAAGTCTTGCAAAGAGACTTTCATTTTCAATCAGAAAGTTATGTTAAGCCTATTTTGTCGAACTTTGCACATCAACATTTTCGAGTTAGAGTTGCAGCTATTCGAGCTATAGGTAAGCTAAAATGATTCAATCTAACTATTCAAAGTCATTATCTATATTTCCTCAGTAACAATTAGTTTGAAGATTTAGAACTATATGTAGCCTAACAGAAATATTGTTGAAGACAAAATACATGAAATCGGTCATATTATTTAAGGATGCAATGAGAATGTAACACCAGAATAAATAACAAGCAAATGATAAAAGCAAAAGTTGTGGGAACTCTTTTCTGTGTGCAATAATTGTATACTTGGTCTATTTTGGAGGTGTTGGATGCACCTATTAAATTATCATATCGAGCCTCTATTGCCATTTCATTGTAAGCAACATTTGGGCCTAAGTATATTTTTCCTTGTACAGGTGTTTAAAACTATATATCTATATATATATATATATATATATATATATATATATATATATATATATATATATATATATATATATATATATTATATATATATATATATATATATATATATATATAATATATATATAATAAAATAATAGTTTGAAACACCTGTACAAGCAAAAATATACTTAGGTCCAAATGTTGCTTACAATAAAATGGTGGTAAAGGGTCAATATATTAAATCATAAATCTTATATATAAAAATCAATTGCTGTTTGTTAGTCTCCCTAAAACTCGAGAATGGCTGGGCTGATTTGTCTAATTTCGTTTTTGAATTATTTGTGTGAGTCTGGAGAAGGTTTTAAAGGTGAGTAAACATGAAAAACATTAATTCTGAGGTGCTACGAAGAGAAGATTACCGGGTCAGATAGTCAGCAATAAATCTACAAAAGAATAGTTTACTTTTCAAAATTAGTTAATTTATTGCCACAAATTTATGTTTTTACAGGTGCAATAGTATTAGCAGGAGATGCGAAATGCTTTGAGCTTTCAATAACACCAATGGCGGAGAAGCTGTTTGATGAGAATACTCAAGTGAGACTCCAAGTTACAAATGAAGTTGGCAACTGGATGCTTACTTACAAGGATAGATATTCCTTTTGGCATAGAATGATACCATTACTGCTTACTAGGTAATTTAATATGTAACAATAATTCAATTATCAATCGTTATATTTGATTATTATTCTAATTTTCATAATAATTGTTAAGTTGTAACCACCAACGAATTCTCGCTGAACTAGGACAATATTCATAACTTCTAAACCCTGGAACACATTCAAATAAAACATGTACAACACATGAGATAAAATCCACTTTTAATGCCTAAAATTTTTATTAAACTCCATTGAATTTCTGCTAACCCTATTCACAACAAACTTTAAGACATAAAAACCATTCTTTAAGATTAGGCATTGTGTATATAGGAGTTTTTATTTATTG
Organism: Dendrolimus pini; assembly: GCA_949752895.1. NCBI lineage: Eukaryota > Metazoa > Arthropoda > Insecta > Lepidoptera > Lasiocampidae > Dendrolimus > Dendrolimus pini. Next base: position 18,176,495 of record OX457136.1, read on the forward strand.
GTAAGTATACAAAAGTTATATTGATTGACTATGATGGTTTTATAAGATTCTGTGTTTAAAACAAAATTTGTGTTTGCTATCTAGTGAAAGTATTTCACAAAGATAATCAGGATTGTAATGACACATTTTAAAATCCTGATTGAACAAAGAAATATATTGCAGTGTTTTGCATAATAGGCAAGTGTTTTATAGAGTAAATGAGGGAATTAGTCATCATCATCCGAGTGTTAAATCCCTGTTGCGTTTCTTGGTCCTGCCCCTTCGACCGGGACGTGGCGGAGGGGACATTTGTTCCCCACATAATTATTAGAAATTAGTATTAATACCGTAAAGGTATATGGTTCAACTGAATTGAATTAATTTGGTTGAAGCACTAAAAGGATACAATGTTGGTCAATTATGTGATACTTTATGTTTACATGGAACTCTTTGGTTCATCCACATTGAAAGATATAAATGAACTAAGTAGGTACTATATCTTTCAGCTTGAGTGATGTAATGGCAGACATAAGAGCCACAGCCACGAAGCTCTGGCACGACATAGGCTTGCAATACATGGACGAGAATGAAGAGGATTTAAAAAAGAAGACAGACTTTTTGAAAGATGTCCCCACACATTATCCTGATGTGAAAAGGCCTAATCTCGGTTGTCGATGTTTAGTGCAGAGCAATATTGGCAAGATTGTTCCTGCTATTTCTAGGGGTATGAATATTTAACATTTTATTTTTGTCCGTCGCGTACTGCAGATTATTACTTCATTGTAAATGCAGGAGTTAAAGAGGGAAAATGTGACTTGTTGCATGTTATAATCTATATATGTGAAACAAAAACTTTGTTAATTTTTTTTGTTTAAAAATTCGGCAGGCAAACACACATATTGTATATCTCCAAATTAAGTGTTCTGGGTAATATACAACGGACTACTTTGGGGCCGATCCCAGACACCCAGACCATAGTAAATAACGGAGAAAATACATTTCCGAAATTTACTATACCAGGAATCGAACCCGGAGCCTCTGCGTTGCAGTGAGGTAGGCCGGCAATGTCTTAGCCCGCTCAACTACAGAGGCCGTTTGTACCCTTTTTACGAGAATTGCGCGGAAGGACGAGTATGAATTTTCGCACACTTATAGTTTATATAGATAAGAAGTGATGAATGCTAAAATTTAAAAAAAAACATGCATAAAAAATACATCAAATCAATAAAAAAACATTACACACACTACCATGTATTTGACACACACACACACTCATATATACCCTCCTTGGTGTATTGTTCAAGTCAAATTAACAGTGTAGCCTTGGCGAAATCTGCGATTAGAGAAGTATAGTTTTTGACATTAATTATTATGGTCGAATTTCGACCACGGGCGACCACTAGTATTAAATAATCGTCAGACAAAAACACATTTCCTATCCCCAAGCTGAGCAAGGTATGCTTGTTGTTCGTTATTTATGACCGACCATGTCGAGGCTTATTCCAGACACCCAGACCATAGTAAATACCGGAAAGTTTGTTTATGAAATTGCCATCCCAGGAATCAAAGCCGGCCTCTGCGTTGTATTGAGGTTGGCCGGCAACTGCTTGACCAGCTCAGCTATAGAGACAACAAAGAGCAGAAATAGCAGATTCAAAAGCCAGTTTCATGGCTCTTATATAAGTAAATCAAAACACTGTCTGCATTTGCAGGGACCTATTTGGGTACATCAGGATGGGCATTTTTTTCCAGATATAACACTCACAATAGCTCGAGTTATTTTAAATTGTATTATTTTTTATCGACATTTTTTAAACGATTAAAGAAGATGGGCGTTGCAATTACCTTCAAAACTTTCTGATTATGAATATCAATGACGCAAGTATTACTTATGCCGGATTTTTGTATCTTACTTTGCACCCTTTTGTCTTACCTACTTGTGGTAGAAACTTCATACAACTCTCAAACGAAGAAATAGGTAGACGGAGTTCCGAGCTCACAAGGGAAAGCCAACGAAAGGAAGTCATTTTTTCTGGGAATTCTTTAATGGCCAGACAAAAAAAGCAAATTCCAATGTGATTTTTTCACTAATCAATAGGAAATTTTATGTAATAAAATGTGTGATATTTTTTTATCTCGGGAACCCCCCGGAGTTTTCCCGTGTGCATAAAAATTTGCTTATTCCGGTACAGTTTTCACTAAAACGATAGCTTACACTCTTTTTGGAATGCTGCAGTACTTTATGTCCCGGTTATCCCGCGTTAATTTTAATTGAAGCGTGGACGCGGTCGCAGGCATATCCTAGTAAATAATAAAATAGTGTATTTATTTTATTTATATGATAAAGTAAAATAATCTATAGTAAAACATAGAATACCGGGGTTAGAAAAGCACGTTGAATATTATCAGAGATGGAAGGTTGGCAAGCCGACGCCCGGCTCCGCGTGGCTCAGCTCCTCTGCTGGTTGGTGCTCTGCGCCGAGGAGGGGTCCACGCAACACGCCAACGCCATTGTGAGGGCGATGCTGCGAGGCGCCGCTGACGAGGACCAAAGGGTCGTACTCGAGGTACATGAGATCACATTGCAGTCTGTTAGGAAGTGTACCTGTGTGGTACCACGCTCTCGTAGAATATCCGAGTGGAATAGTTAGACTTGTGCCAGACGTGTTCATGCGATAAGTGAGAGTTCCGGATACCACGTTCCTGCACGGATACGTTTCCTCCGTGCAGGAACGGACAAAGAATACAATTTCCTGCGGCCGGGCGGCCTGTCGTAAGAGGCGACAAAACAACCCACAGCCAGGTGGTAGGGCATTTGCCCGACTGGATGGCGACCACCCCTGGTCTAGAGTATGCTGCCATAACAACCTTGTGTTGTGTTCCGGCATTAGTGACCAGGTTCCAGGCTCCTTTAAGAGAACAGCAGCGCATTTGTAGCACCTTTGGTGTTGCAGGTGTTCATAGGCGATGGTAACCGCTTTCCATCAAGTGAGCCGTCTGCCTGTCTGCTGAACTCCTGCAATAAAAAAAAACCAATTTCAACCATGCCTATCCTATTTTCTCTATCCTCTATCTCCCTATTCCATTATCACATCACATTCCTCTTGCCTGATCCTTCTTTCTCATCCCTCTAGCTTTCTTCTTTTCCCATCTTAAAAGCTGGCAAAAGGATGTGATAGAGATAAAATGGGATAAGGGGATAAGATAGAGGGATCAAACAAGAGGATTTGGATAGAAAGGATGTGATGGGATTTGAATAGGGGGAGGAAGAAGTGAGTCATCAGAACTCTCACACAATGCACGGATTACAATTAGCAGAAGGCTAACCGTTTCATGCCGATATTCTATGACAGCGTGGCATCACACCGATCAAACCGGCCCTAAGATAATGATTCCAACATGACTTGACAACATACAAAACTCATCTCCATTTCGTTGTTCTTTAGGTTAAACGTGCAGCTGAGCTGTTTGGTTATTTCATACCGCCAAACACTTGGTGGCCTTTATTGGAAGCGGAGATGGATTCTTGGGGGGCACTCTTAGTTGTGGCCAACATCATCAAAGGATCGCAAAGAGAATTGATCACGGAGAAGGTTCTCAAAGAGTTATGCAGGGAGTTGGCCGATCCTGATAGGTGTAGGATGAGGAAGGTAAATACGTCGCTCATTACCTTGTTTAATTTCATATCCTTTCGTCACTTGGTTGTTTAGTTTCGAAAAAGTTTGGCGGTACTTTTCATCCAAAGGGTTCTATAATCGAGGCGTTGGAGCTAGTACCAATAAGAATAGAATAGCTTTAAACATTCATTATGTGCTAGGAACTTGGGAACCTAATTTTTAGGTTGCTCATATTATTATGCTGGAGTGTTGCTTATTTCGTTGATATAAATGTATCAATATCAATTATTTATCGAGGTTTAAATTTATGTTTAACCATACATACATAGTTTTTCTTGTAAATCGATTCTCACTTCATAGTGATGAGGGTAGAATGGAGTAGAAAGTATATCATCGCAGCCCACATGAGTTGCTTTATTAATAACAGTCTCTTTCAGACCATTGGATTGATAAGGTAATTTAGATTAATGGAAGCACAACACACACAAGTATCAATATATATAACACTGTACATACAATTTTTTTGCAGTAACTAAAAATCTATAGTCGACGCATTTTAAACTGAGTCGTCGGGCGATAAATGTCACTGACAGTAGGAATATGCACGTAATGCAACCCGTTATCGATACTTAGCTACCTCTGCACGCGGGGTCGATGCGTCATCGTGACCTTCATTAGCACTCTGACTCCTGATTGGTCGTTACGATTAAGGGTTGTTGTTTTTCTATAAAGATATGGGAAGATACTTGAAGAACTATGAAATATCCCTAGAAAAGATAAAAACGGCCCTTTTCAGGGCCACATTACAATCACAGTTTCTCTATGATTACGTCGAAATAAACATTTTATCTTACAAATTAAAAACTTATATTTTCGCGAAAAATTATTCCTATTAATACTTAACATAATTTAGCATATCGATCGTACATATCCCGTTATCGATATGCACCTCTACAATTCTTAGGCACATCACTACACCTCTCCATAAGACCTGTAAGTGCGAGCGAGACAGACAGATAAATATGATTTATGACCCGAAGTCTCAGTTCATAATGCGCGACTATAATAGGTATTCAAGAGTCAGGCTTGGCCTAGTTCAAATGTTAGTGCTCAAACATTCTCATGTTTTATGTTAGCGAAGTTTGCGTGTTAATAAAAAATATATAGGATTTACAAATACAGTTTTTTTTATTTAAAAAAAACAGATTCTTATAAACTTTATATTATACTCTTTGCTAAGTCTATGACCATTACCATTACCACATTAGAATTATGTTTTTGCAGCCGAAGTACCAAACTAACCTGTTGCATGTAACCGAAGCACTGATGGTTTTATGTGATGAAGATTGCACTGCAGTGGCGGAGGATTTATTCACAATAAATTTCACTGTATACGCTATGCCTGTTGACGAACATATACAGTTCATGGCTTTATGTAAGAATGTTTTTAAACATTACTTTCAATTACCTTCTGATTTGATTATATATGTTTTTTTAACCTATTCTGTTTTTAATCTTCTAAAGTTCTTCGAGCAAATGGAACCCTTATAGAATCATCTCTTCATCCGTGCTAAAACGGAGAAAAAATACATTTTCCTACGGCCGGGCGGCCTGTCGTAAGAGGCGACAAAACAACCCACAGCCAGGTGGTAGGGTATTTGCCCGACTGGATGGCTACCACCCCTGGTCTAGAATATGCCGCCATAACAACCTTGAGTTGTGGTTCGGCGTTAGTGACCTGGTTCCAGTTTCCGTTAAGAGAGCAGCAGCGCATTTGTAGCACCTTTAGTGTTGCAAATGTCCATAGGCGATGGTAACCGCTTTCCATCAAGTGCGCCGTCTGCCTGTCTACTGAACTCCTGCAATAAAAAAAAAATCTTTCTTTCTTCGTACGTCATTTTTTCAAAAACAACTGGATATTTGGTAGAAAGATGTGTTTTTTGGTCGCTTAGTAATAAAGCAGTGAAATAGCAAAACAAAATAAAATTATGGATAACCCGCGCCGTACATCACTTAACTGATAGGTTAAAATGTACCTCCTCAGTATACACAGTATTAATCAATCAATCAGACAATTAAATTATTCAAAAACGAGTAGGATAAAGTATCATTAGTCGGAACTTAAAAAAACCATAATATTTCTTCATATTTTTTTCTTGTAATTAATGATCGGTGGTGTATGTATATATATGTTTATACGTAACTATACTATGATATCTTGCATTTCACAGCCAATTTAGACAAACTTCGTTATATAGAGAGATGTGGACGATCATTAACAAGTTTATATGAGAACCATATCAAGAGTATTTTGGCTGGAATCACTAGCGATGCACTCGGTTGGACTTTGCTTTCGCCCGACAGATGTTTGTTGGAGTGTGTTCTGTTACATGCCGGTAAATTTCATTGGAATTAAGATTAATGTTTATTACAAAAAATCCAGTGTAGCCTAATATACAAAGTCAACAATTAATGCATAAAGTCTAGATTTAATTTTAATACGTGAACGCCACCTGGCGGTAAAACGTCATCCTCCCTCAATCCTAGCTCACCCCCCCGCGCGCATACGACGCTTGCCACGCTCGCTGGCACCTATGAGTGTAAAATCGATCCCTCAACGAACGCACGCGTGTGAGAAGTGATAGTTGTTGCAAAATTAAGGGTGATCAGACCACAGCCGGCCGGCCAGGAAGCCTACAGCAGCTGTCGAGTCCAGGTAACCTAGACTTTCATTTCCTAAAGACGTTTGCCGCCCAGTTACAGTCCATTGCCGCCGCACCATATTTTGGTCTCTTCTAACCGGGTCTCCGGACCGTTTTCTATTTGAAAGACTCTTTAGTTAATTCCCGCATAATTTTCTATATTTAATTTGGTCATTTACCAATTAAATCACATCACATTTGGTTACGTTAGGATACCTAACCTACGTAGCTAATAATCATTCCGCCATTTTCTATACGCTAGCTATTCCCTTATTACATTAATATTACATGATTGAGTTGGCATTGCAAGGAATAAGAGTCGTATTTTACATCGCAAATACATATTTCGCTTCTAAACATTTCTAAACTTATTTATTAATTACATCTTGAATATATTCGTCTTATAATCGCGTCGTTCAACCATTTTCATATTCGCTGTCTCGCTTATCGCAATACGTATCACGTACCTCATTGGTCTTCGTTGATATTGCTTATTCTGTCATAATCCATCGGTTTACATACTCATTATCTCTGCCTCGCTCGTGCACGCTGCACGGAGTGGCAACGCTTCGCATCGCGCTATCCGCAACCCGCAACTATCGCTTTACTTTAAACTACCTTTTTGTTTAAATTGATATTAAGTACTTGTTTTCAATACATTTCGCCCGCTATACAGCTATATTCACATTGTTCATTTTTATTCGTATTTAACTGTCGCTTCATAGTATAATAAAATGTCAAAGAAAGAATCAGAAGTTTCATATGAAAGCATCGATCATGATTTAGCTTTAAATAGTCGAAATACGCTTTATGCTCGCCTACAAACCTTATTTAACTTGTCTAAACAATGGCAAGAAGACGACGAAGCTAAAGATTATTTTCTTTCTTCTTGTATTAACTTAGAGAATATTCGTCAAGAGTTTCAAATCGCTAATAATACTTTCAATAAATGTAGATTAAAATTAAATCCTAAAGCAAAATTAGATGACCAAACTTGGGCTTCTTTTGAGGATCTATATTGCCGAGTTAAGTACATTTATGATAAAGTTTCATCGCTTGAACAACATAACAATTTAATTTCGCATACTGAAAAACAATATCCAAAATTACCGCGTATTGAACTAATGTCGTTTGATGGCAATTTACATAATTGGCCAACCTTTTATTCGAGTTTTAAGAATATTGTTCATGACAATGCTTCGCTTACCGATACGGATAAACTATATTATCTTTTAGGAAAACTTACACCTAAGGCTCAGTCCACATTTGCTGGCATTACACCATCAGGTGAAAATTATTCGCTTATTTTACAAACGCTTCTTGACAAATTTCAAAATAAACGCATACTAGGATCTTCCTATTTAAATCAAATTTTAGAATTTAAACCTATTTCTATCGCTTCCGCACAAGGTTTCGAACAATTTTCTGACACACAGCCGCTAACGCTTTGAAAAACCTTAAAATTGATAATCTTGCTGATTTTATGTTATTACATTTATCACTTAAAAAACTCGACACTGAAACCATTCGTTCGTTTGAAATGTTTTCGAGGCATAATAAAATTCCAACTTTTAATAGTCTTGCGGATTTTATTAGGGATCAATCGCGCATATTTGAAAGCACAGAAATAAAGTCATCTTCGTCGCAAAATAATATTCCCACTAAAGGACCCGCGTCTCGTTCCAGAAATGAGAAAACCTTTAAACCACCGCAACCGCACTCATACCTCGCTATTGGTAATACATCTAAATGTCTCTGTGACAACATTGTTCACGAGCATTTATTTAAATGTCCCGCCTTTTCAAACCTAACTTCAAATGCTCGCTTTATATCCGCAAGGATCACAACGCTTGTATTAATTGTTTAAGCTTAAAACATCAAACTTCAGAATGTCAATCGAGCTGCCGCTGTAGGGCTTGCAACAATAAACACCATACATTGTTGCACTTTGAGCAACCACAATACGCCAACCAATTTACAGTTGCGAACCCGGTGCTATCTAACGTCAGCGCAACATCATGCCCGCAACCCGTTGCAGTCAACTCTGCGCGCGGAGTGAGCGGTAATACACCGTGTTCCGCCGCAAACAACTACTCGCTGTGTACTATGTCCATCGCTGGCTCGCAGTCGACAAGTAGCACTCACGCACCCTCGCAAGTCGCGCAATGCAATACGAGCACGACAGTATTACTGGCTACGGCTGTTGTCATCGTGCGCTCGCGCAACAAAGAACATCATCTTCGCTGCCTACTAGATTCAGGTTCTCAGAGTAACTTCATTACTTCTGAATACGTTGAAAAATTAAATTTAGAAAATGTCACTAATAGTTCTGATATGACGATTAGGGGCATAGGAGGCATTGAGAAGCCGGTTAAGGGTTCCGTGAACTTTCAATTCTTCTCGCGCTTTAATCCACAGGTTGGCTACAACATATCGTCCCTTATTGTAGACAACATTACAGATAATTTGCCCACAACTTTCGTAGATACCGCCGCGTTACCTTTTATTCAAGGCATCCCGCTTGCCGATGAGTCATTCGGTCGTCCGGGGCCGATAGATATGTTAATCGGTGCACCGCTTTTCGCTCAATTATTGTTACCACAAGTTAGACAAGAAGATTGTTTCGTACTACCTATGGTTAATACCGTCTTAGGATACGTTATAATGGGATCAGTTCCCACAATGCAGAAATCGCATGCTAATAAAGTATTATCTCGCTGCTGTTTGACACGGCGCAATACCTCTGTCAAAACACCTAACTTAAAACCTTATGTCACTCGGTCCGCTGATGATAGTAAGCTTGTGCAGCTTCATCGTAAAAACACTGCTCGTGATAAGGGCAGCAGTAGCAATAACTCCGCCGCTTTACCGCTTCAAAGCAACGCTTTGTCTTCAAATATTTCATACGATAGTAACAATTTATACACGCGCCTTTTTCCTTTTAAAAATAAATTCATAAATCGCGCCTGTTCAAATCAGGTTTGTAATAATTAATTAATAATTTAATAATTAAAAACATTTCTTAAATCTAAATTACGTAATTCATTTACTCATATTTATTTCATTCGCGTTCTTTTAAAATAGTACATATCGTAATTTTCTGTTTTTTATTTACAATATTGAATTCGTTCGCAAATAACAGCCGCAAATTTCTTATAGTGTAATATTATAATGTCGCATATTTTATATCATGTATCTTATAATAAGCAGTTTGCACGTAATTTACGCTCGAGTATTTTATTTCGATTATCTGCACAATTAAGATTGTAATGAAAACTAATTGGCATCACTTTATAATTTTAATTCATTTACAAAATGAATTACAACAATTTGACGATCGCTTCATTTATTTAAAATCTCATATGTAAAATATATTCGTGCCGCGTTTAATATTATTTTGCATAAAGTCCTAAAATTAGAATTAAATAATTGATGTATTGCTTTTATTTCACGTGTTTATTGACGACACTAATCTTTCGTTTTGAAATACATCGCTATTTGTTTACGTCATTAAGTATTATTTGTTTATTGTATTTTCCGCATCTTTTTTTATATTACCGCTAAAATACAATATTTTGATTTATCGTTTTATCAACTTTAATTTAGAATATCACACCGTTTAATGTGTATTCTGTTGTCAATTTAATCGCGCCATAGAAATGACAGCTAAGTCTTATTTTCGCCGTTTTCATCAAGTAGTTGACACTCCGTTGCGTTGTGCTATATATTTTGGTTGATAGAACGGATTGTATCGCATTTATTTATGTATTCAATCTTATTTAGTCTTTGATGTAGTAAACCAGATTCACTCATTTAAAGACTGTACATACTGCGCTGTATCACATAAAGATGTTACAGCTATTGTCTGGTGAAACTCTTTGCATTGTTAACTCAATGGGTGCTTCTATACGTTACTTCTTGCGCTCTTATATTCATAATAAAGTATATTTTTTATACCCAACTTGTTAACATATAATACCATCTTACTTTTATCCCTAGTTAAAGTATATATTAATTTACACATATATAATTAGCTAGCGTATAATGTATCCGTGACTTATAACTTCTTTAACTTCGCATCCGCTTCGCAACTTAGCATTTCTCTCTATTTTTCTCGCATTCGCGATTCCACTCTTCCTTTTTTTAAAGGTACCCTTTAAGGCCGGGGAAATGGTAACGCCACCTGGCGGTAAAACGTCATCCTCCCTCAATCCTAGCTCACCCCCCCGCGCGCATACGACGCTTGCCACGCTCGCTGGCACCTATGAGTGTAAAATCGATCCCTCAACGAACGCACGCGTGTGAGAAGTGATAGTTGTTGCAAAATTAAGGGTGATCAGACCACAGCCGGCCGGCCAGGAAGCCTACAGCAGCTGTCGAGTCCAGGTAACCTAGACTTTCATTTCCTAAAGACGTTTGCCGCCCAGTTACAGTACAGGTATTGTAAAATACGTGACAAATAGTACTTCGGTTAGTGTTAGTGTTGTTATTCGTGCTTCCGCTTTTGATTAAATCAAGATTAATTAGTAGTGATTAATACAAATAGTTATTTATTTCCGAATCAAATTGCGGGTACCTTTGGCGTGCTAACATAAAATATCAGTCTTTCTACGACATCCAGTGTTAATTAGCTGTAGTTTTCGAAATGGCTAAGTGCTCTGCGTGCGGAAAGTTTCTCTCGGCACCAGGGGCCGCCACTTGTACCAATTGTCCCTGCATGTACCATAAAGTGTGTGTCGCTATATCAGATAGTGGCACCGTGCCAAAGAATTGGGTTTGCCCCGAATGTAAGAAAAAAATACGGAAAGGTGACAATTCCAATACACCAGTAAAATGCACAGCGGAGGATAGCTCTCTCCTGGCTTTGACGGTGGCACCACCTGAAAGTATGTACCACCCAGAAGGCACATCTTTTGCTTCGCTTGTTCCTGAAGATAGTGAAGACAACGACTACCGAGCAATGCGCCGTGAACTGGCGGAATGTATGTCGGAAATACGGGCCTTCCGCAAGGAAATGCTCGAGTTCCGCACGTGCCTGGGGGGCTTAAACCAGCGTCTAGATGTCCTCGAACAGAGAATTGACGGACTCGAACAGAGGAACATATCTTCTGAAATTAAGGGGGTATCTGAACTTGAAGAAACCATAACACAACTGAAGCTTGAACTGAATGACCGCGATCAGGAGGCACTTTTGTCGGACTTGGATATCGGATGTCTTCCAGAGGAAAAGGGGGAAAACATAGTTCATACAATGATTGTTTTGGGTACCAAGCTAGGCGTCAAGATAGAGGAGCGAGACATTGTATTTGCAGAACGTGTTGGTGCCTTGAAACCTGTGCCTGGCGATGGCACGTCAGCAAAAGGCGCGCGCCGCGTTGTCGTGCGCTTGGCTCGTCGTCATATCCGGGATGAAATGATCCGTGCAGCGCGCGTGCGTCGTAATCTCACATCTACAGACATGGGAATAGCTGGAACATCGCAGCGTGTTTATATCAATGAAAGACTGACCCGTACTAATCGCTTGCTATTTCATCATGCGCGTGAGGAATGTCGCAAGCGGAACTGGAGGTATTCCTGGACCAAAAGAGGACGTGTATACATTCGAGAGGCTGACGGAAAGCGATCATACAGCGTTCGTTCAGAAGCAGATATTCTACGTGTTTTTGGGCCAAATACTGTTTGAACATCACATTTCCAATTATTTTTTTTTCGAATAACCACGGCTTCAGTATCTTATTTAGCTTAGCTTATATCGTACTCTTATATAATTATATTAGTCATAATTTTGACTTACTCCATGTCCTTTTTAGAATAAAAAAAATGATGAGATTTCAAATAACATATATTTTAGTATCATTAGATTATATTGCATTTTCTTTTGTTTTTAATTTTGAGCATTGTGTTATTTTTTATTTTTACTTCTTGTTTATAATGTATACTGCACTTTATTCCACTCTACTGTTTTCATTGTATTATTTTTTGGTTTGTGTGTCTTGTTTATTTTCATTGTTATATGTGATATTTTTGGTCATCTCTAATGGTTAATAAACGCTTGAAAATCGGTTTGCTGAATGCAGGTTCCTTAGGTACGAATCACGATAACTTTGTAGCATGTGTCACACGGCATAACTTTGATGTTTTAGCTATAAACGAAACTTGGCTTAAAGCTGGGGAAGACGGTCGTGCACCTGTTGTTACAGGATATCGCTTGCGTCACATTCCTAGACCACGAGAAGTTCGGTCGCGGGGTGGAGGTGTCGGTTTTTATATCAAACGTGACATTCAAGTACGCACTTGGTCTCATCCAGTAGAACCTTCGCGTGTGTCTGTAGAACAAATGTGGATCACAATGAACCTCAACGGAATACGGTTACTTATTGGCACTGCATATCGCCCTCCTTGGCTAGACATTGATTTATTTTTCGACGCGATCACTGACTCAATTAATTTACATAATAGCCATGATCATTTAATTTTGTTAGGAGACTTTAATATTAATTTTAATTTTAATGACGTAGATAATCCAAAAACTGAAAAATTTAATACATTTTTGACTTGTCTTAATATATCTCAAATAGTTTCTTCTCCGACACACTTTACAGAAACATCGGAAACCCTGATCGATGTTATATGCACAGATTTAATTGCTAAGAACATAGAGACAGATCAAGTCGGATCATTATATGGTCATTGCATGGTAATTTGTGAATTTAATATTAAACAAAGTCAAATTATGCGGCAGACTATAGTATATCGTCCCATAAAGAATATTAATCTACACAACTTTAGCAGCGATCTTCATTTCATTCCGTGGGACTTTATCGCTACACTCGGTAGTGTTAACGAGATGGTTAACGCTTTTAACCAGAGTGTCCTATTATTATTTGACTATCATGCTCCTGTCAAATGTTTTCATACTAAGAATTATTCTCCGCCTTGGTTGACTGATAACATTAGATTAATGATGAATTTACGAGACAAAGCTGCAGCAGACTATCATAAAAATAAATCGATCAGTAAAAAAGATTATTATAAGAGTCTGAAATCACTAGTAAACCAAGCACTCTTTTTTGAAAAGTCAGCATATTTCAAACATAATATTATCAACAAAATACGTGAACCGAAAGCTCTCTGGACAAATTTGAAAAATATTATTTTGCCTAAAAATAATGTAGATCTTCCTCCACACTTTAACAATGCTGATATAATTAATAATCATTTTTTAAACATACCAGGCACAGATGAGGTTAGTTTCTCTTCTTTAACTTATTATGTATTTCATAGTTTTAGTGATGCAGTGTTTGATTTAGAACCAATAGATTTAAAAACTCTACAAAAAACATTTAAAAGTCTAAAATCGAACGCAGTTGGTAGCGATGACATAAGTTTGAACATGCTTTTAATGACGTTTCCTCACAGTATAAATGTAATACTATCTATTATAAATAACTCTATCTGCACGTCTACATTTCCGGATATGTGGAAGCGTGCTATTGTTCGCCCTCTACCTAAAATTTCGAACCCATGTGAGCTTAAAGATTTAAGACCAATTAGTATTTTACCATGCTTGTCTAAAATTATGGAGAAAATAGTAAGTTTTCAGGTAACTAAGTTCCTTGAAGAAAATCGCATTCTCCCTGAAGCCCAGTCGGGATTTAGGAAAGGGCGCAGTACGTCAACTGCACTATTAGATGTAATTGATAATATACTCGTCGCGCAGGATAATGGGTTTTGTACGTTATTAGTTTTATTAGACTTTTCAAGGGCTTTCGACTCGATCAATATTAATCTGTTACTTTCTAAGCTGAGTTACTACGGATTCAAAGCAAAAACTGTTAAATGGTTTCAAAGTTTTCTTACCAGTCGATACCAGCAAGTTAAGCTCAATAATATTGATGGTAGCTCACAGCTCTCTGAAAATTTGCCAATCAAGAGAGGCGTTCCGCAAGGATCAATATTAGGGCCAATTCTCTTTATCCTGTATACCGCAGACTTAGCAACACAAATCAGACATTGTAAAGTGCATTTTTACGCCGATGACACACAGATATATATTTCATTTAAACCATCTGACATAAATGATGCGATAAACAAAATAAACGAAGATCTCTATAGAATAACTCAATGGTCTGAATCTAATTCCTTACTTCTTAACCCTGTTAAAACTAAATATCTTCTGTTTGGTTCCAAACATCAACTCAATACTCTTCACCCATCAGCAAAAGTAATGCTCATGGGTAAACCAGTAGAACGAGTTTACGTAGCTCGAAACTTAGGGTTGTATGTAGATTGCGATTTAAAGTTTGAGAAACACATTGCTAAGTCAGTTAGAACTTGCTTCTATAAGTTAAAAATTTTATACAGTATAAGACCTTTTATAAATGAAGCATTACGCATTCAACTAGTGGAATCTCTTGTTTTATCGCATCTAAATTACGCAGATGTAATTTTTGGTCCTCGGCTTCTTGCTAAAACTAAGCGTCTCATTCAAAGAGTACAGAATGCTTGTGTACGGTTTTGTTTCAAAGTTCCCCTAAGAGGTCACGTTACACCATTCCTAAACAAGCATTCTATTTTAAAAATGAGACATCGTCAAAAGTTACATTTAGCTTGCTTGCTTTTTGGTGTTATAAATAATAAGACACCTTTATATCTTTACGAAAAGCTTTCGTGGATGTCAACAAGAAGGTCACTCGGTTATAGGCAAGGCTCGGTGCAGCTCGCTACTCAGCGGCATTGTTCGGCTGCCTTCAGGGGGAGTTTTCGTTACGCTGCATCGAAGTGCTGGAATAACATACCGCCGCCGATAAGAAACCTGCAGTCTGTCTTTGGGTTCCGAACCAACTTAAAAAAATTCTTATTTGACCATCAATTTCGCCAGAGAGACCTTAAATACGACACAAGTATTTTATAGTATTATAAAGTATTATAATACTATAAAATACGAGGAAGTTTACTCGTATGTTAATTAGTACGCTATATCAAACCATTACCAATTTTTCATTCCTGTCTTGTTCGTCACTGCTGTCCGTAGTTTTTATTTTTTTATTTTTTTGTTTGTTTTCTTTTATTTGTTAGTACAATTTATATTTTGCATAATTCAATAACGAATGTTTATAGTTTTAATTTGCTTTGTGGAGCTAAGCCGTGGCATCACTGGGAGGTACTTGCGGAAGATCAGCGCTAGTTGTAAAACTAGCATTATGCTGAGCAAGAGCCTTTTTAGGACATCACAATTAATTGTAATATATATTATCATGTAAGACTTTCTGTATCTTGTCCTAAATAAATACTTTTTTCTTTTCTTTCTTCATTGCCGCCGCACCATGAAGCAAAAACTTTGTACCTCTACGTAAATTGCGCGGACGCAGGAGTATGAAATTTCGCACACTTATAGTTTATATAGGGTAGGAAGTGCAGAATGCTAAATTAAAAAAAAATGCATAAAATACATTAAATCAATAATAAACCAACCAACCAACACTACCATGTATTTGACACACACACGCATATATACTCTTTTGTGTATTGTTCAAGTCAAATTAACAGTGTAGCCTTGGCGAAATCTGTGATTATAGAAGTATAGTAGTATTTGACAACAGAACCTTAATAATGTTCAGATGTATAATTATTCGATTTAATTATATTTCGATCGCTGGGCGACAACTAGTTTAATTAAAAGCATCAATTGTTGACGTTGTATATTTCGAATATTTTGCAGTTTAAAGCCCAAATAGTATTCCGATATCTTGCAGGGTTCCGAATATAATATGTATGGAAATATAAAATATAATGGCTGGTTCCTGTTTTATTAACTGTTCCTTTGCCTTACTACTAGTTAAATTTTGACATAAGCTCCATAAAAGTAATGCCTGTATTGGATTGGTTGATAAAGGTAGACCAAAAAAGAGATTGATTGATTGTGTGAAGCTTGGCATAATTGTATGGAACGAAAATACATTTATGCCGATCACAAATACTTGGGAGAAAATGAATGAAAAAGAAGTAATAATGAATGATGAATGAATAAATAGTCACATTAAGGAACGGGCCATAAGTCCCCTGCGAATGAAGCAGCATGTACTACTAGTAAATTAATAGAGTTGGCAGATTAACTTCCTATTTGATTTTTTAATAGAGGCTAATTGTCTAAAGAGAATTTAATCGAATATGTGTTATTATTGGTCTAAGGTAGGATAAGAGTGACTTATAATTTTTAGATCAGTATTTGTACCATATATAAAACGTGTATGAGTAAATTGATGAATAGGTATGATACAGGATCGGCGTTGGGCGGTCAACTACACCTAATAGCGCCTCTCCTAAAGGAATGTTTGGCAACCCCCAAAGTAGACCCCGAAGTTAAGCTTAAAATATTCACAACACTATCGACCGTGCTCCTGAAGAGACAAGAGAACTTTAATAAGTGTGAAACTGAGAAGCTCGAAGCGTTTCTGAAGATTGTTATTGAGGGTATGTATGGTATCTAAAATTTTAATAGAACCAGAAGTATCCTTTTTTAAAGATAAACACGAATACAATATACATTTGCAACCATTACTGTCATCTAGTGGGAATAAGATGTAAATTTCATTTAAGAACATATTGCTGTTCTCAAAGAAAATTTATGCTACGTTGAAAAAATCCCCATATTTTAAACAAAACTTCTTCCAAAATCATCAATCAGTCAATCAATTTTCATAAATGATACATATAAAAAATGATGCTGAAATCAATATTAAAATATGCTTAGTGCGAGTTTTTGTGTGTCTTGGTCTTCATAGGCCTTTAGTAATGATACTCCTCAGAGCGAAAGGTGTGCCAGAGAAGAACTTAACATTGATAGAAAGCATATGCAACTGTTAGTAACACTAGTCCGCTCAGCAGTGGGAACCACAAACAAGTTCTCTGTGAAGGTAGGTTTACACCAGGGATCCCCTCTAAGTCCTTACCCGTTTATACTGTTCATAGATGCGTTGACCGCAGAGGTACAGGTGAGGCCCCCTGGTGCATGCTCTTTGCAGATGATATTGTTCTGGTAGGTGAAGATGGAGTGGCACTTCAAAAAGAACTAAATAGGTGGCGGCAGGCGCTAAACAATGTTGGGTTGAAAATCAGCAGAACCAAAGCCAAATACCTGATTTGTCATTTTGGCGAAACCTCTAGTGCTGTGCCTCTTAAACTATAGTCAGCCACAGTATCGTGTAACCCCGATTACAGATACCTTGGCTCACTATTGCAGAGTCATTGTGATATAGAGAAGAATAAATGTAGCATGGCTAAAGTGAAGACAGGTAACCGGTTTGACACGTGACAAACTAATGCCACTGAAACTAAAAGGTCAGATATGTAAATCTGTCTTATGACCGGTCATGTTATACGGGTCAGAATGTGGGGCAACAAAAGTGATAGAACACAAACGACTCCACTCAGCTGAAATGAAAATGTTGAGATGGATGTGTCGTGTAACAAGAATGGAAAACGAGTACATAAGGAGATTTTGAAAGTTAATTCCCCGATTCCCGAAAAATTGAGAGGAAGAAGATTGAGGTAGTATGGGCATGTAATCGGGAGAGACGAAAGTCACGTGATAAAAATAATGTTAAAATGCACGATTGATGTGTACAAAGGTAAAGGTAGGCCAAAAAAAGGATCGATGGATTGTGTGAAGGATGATATCATGATTTGTGGTGTGACAGAGGTTGTATGCCAGAATAGAGAAGTGCGGAAGGAAAGGACACATTGTGCCGACCCCAAATGATTGGGAATAAAAGTTTAGTAGTTAGTAGTAACAAGTTAATTGTTATTGTCACATTAAAGGACTATAAATCTAGGAATTATGTTATAATAAGTAATTTTTAACTTGAACTTACAAAAGCGGTACTTTGATCTAACCATTAAAGTAATGCAATGGTCATTCTTAATACTTAGATATAATAATTTTAGATATAATAATGCCTAATTTGGTTTGGTCGGCTGGTCGTACCGCGGAGGCGATTCGCACTGCAGCCGTTGCCTGTCTCTGCTCGGCAATGCAGGACAATCCGCAGAAGGCCCAGACACTAGATGGGGGGACGGGCGGCGATGGAGATAAAGCTGACGAGGTCAATAAATAATTTAACATTATTTTTTATTCAGGTGAATAAAAGGTCGTTGTCATTGAGCATGTAGGTAATTGAATGAAAATATATTTGAAGGTCTAAGAAATCCTATTAATATCATAATGGATTATTATGCGAGACTTTGTTGTTGTTTGTTGGAGCCAGAGGTCTTACTCTCTTTTCAAACGTTTTATATTTAATTACATTTTACAATGTATGTTCAATTTATTTTTGTGTTACTGTTATACTATAATTATTGTAGTTTTAAAGAAATCTTTGTTCTATTTTCTTCTGTCTAAAATTTAATCCAGTATTTCGGGCTGATCGAAGGAAAACGATCGCCGAAAGGCGTTTGAGAGTAAGACAGGCACAGCGAGCCTGAACCAGGAATACATATGCTGGCCGTTCAATTAGATAGAAATAATCATAGTATTTCTTGAAATGGTTTTTTTAAAACATTTTTTTAATGGTTATTATATTATACTGATCTATCGTTATTAGATAGAAATAATCTGAGATATTATATCTCGTAATGGTTTTTTAAAAACGAATTTTAAAAATGGTGAGTACTAAAGTTATTCTTTTATTATGTTATAGGAAGTAAAACTTTTCCCAACAAGAGAGTCTTTGGAGCCAATTTTGGAAGAAATAGTACCATTATTAGCTGGGCTAGTGGACGATAACTCTACATTGACAAGGCAACATGCTTTGAGGGCGATATGCTGTTTTAGCTCCTTAGCTAAACAAAGAGGATGTTTTACAGCTGAAATACTTCATAAACTGTACTTTGGTATGGTATTCATTTATTTCACCAAACTTCCACTAGTACTTAACATCGTTGTCTATTGCAATCCTTTTCATTTTCAAGATCAAATAGCATGCGCACTCTCTTTCTTTAAATGGACGAACTTCAAATAGCTGCTATGCTGTGTCCTCTTCTATCGCATGGGATATGGTTGGTTGGGACCTCTCAGTCGCACATATTCACTCGCAGCAATATTTCACTTTTCAAAATTCGACAACCGGAATTCGGGACTGATTTTTCGCAGGCAACCCTATACCGCCGTGTTTATAATTAATTAATCTTTATTTCCATTTAATTTTAATTCAATAATCAGACCGGTGCAAAAAGCTAGTATTGATTTACCTGTTTATACCTGGCTACCCGAGAGTTGTGACCGGAAAAGAATAGGCAACCTAACATTTGCATATTCTATGGGCTTCATATTTTCGATTGGTTTAGAATTTGTTTAATAAACAAACCGGTGAAATGTTTGATTTTTTTTTTAATTATCAATTAATCATATCTTGGACTGAAATTTGTTAGGCAACCCATGTGCAATATATTTATTGACACATTAAATTAAATATAATATACGTTTCATCAAATAAACATCTCGGTGAAGGTTGTTGTATAGTGGGATCTTAGACTATATATATAGCTGCAATTATTGTCATGAGGATTAAATATTTTTGTTACCACAGCGGTCCTGAAACGTCTTGATGACAGTAGTGATAAAGTGCGCTCAAGTGCTGTCGAAACTTTGGTCACACTGTTCAAGAACAGGCCTGAACAATACGATAATGTGGTCTTTGGGGCCCATATCGATGCACTTTACAGCGCGATGCTCATTCACCTTGATGATACCGAAGAAACATTTAGGAAGGAAATGCTGGGTGAGATATTTTAAAATTAATTTATGGCATGATTACATTGACTTTAGGCTATGATATGCGATTGAATAGTTAAATGCATATGTATATTAACCAGAATATTGGGTTTGAATGACTAACTTGTGATTTTTGGAACGGGAATTTATTACTTGGTAATATTTTGGAGTGCAATTTTAGACATGAATTCTGTCGTTTGGCATCGGATAAAAACGACAACTTGTCGAAGGTAGGTGTTAAGAAATGAATTTAGGTCCATGTTCCTTAGCCAGAAATTCCTGACAATGCACTAAGTTAATCTAAATCACAAAGGGACCATATGGGATAATAAGGATCATTTTAGTACCATTCGGAAAATCTTGTTGCTGTTTAATTGTCTGTACTATTTTTTTGTGTGTACTGCTCTAATCTCTATTATTACCACTCGACTGGCTGCTGCATACAAGCAGGCATATTTTTGTATCAATTTCAAACTCCGCTGGCGACAGTTTGTGGGATTAATACCAGTAATAAGTTAATAACTTAAGACATTCGCACTCGGTGCCATGACTATTAGCAGCAAAATGGCGCTAAATAAACTGGCACAAAAATATAGGGACAGCAAACTGTGAAGTGGTAATAAGGAAGTTCATCATTCAGTCTTTATTTGCAAAAACAGGTACATGAATAGGTGTGAGAATGAATGACTAAACAGATATACAATGCAAAAGTGGATGGATGCAGAAGTCGCGGAAGGCCACGACACACCTTCCATGATCAAATTGTTCGTGTATTAGCAGAAGGTGATGTCAGGAGCCTTAAGAACAGACGAGCGTGCATGACAAGAGCTATGAATGTCAAAGAAGCAAGTGAGGTGTGTAAGAATAGGCCTAAATGGCACTCTATTGTTCGTGCCTACCCCGCAAGAGACCTGGCGTGAAGTTATGTATGTATGAATAGGTGTTACATAATATATTATTATTGGACTTTACTTTATTTTGTTGGCCTGAAGACCTCACAACTTCACCGGGGTATTCGGGGCGAGCGCCTTCGCCTCGGGGGGCAACTTGCTCGAGGGAGCTCCCTAGGGGGCTTTATCTCGGCTAAACTGTTGCCATGAGAGGGGGTTGAATCTAACGATGCCGACTAAAGGGCGACACAATGTACTAATTAAGAACGCACCACGGCTAATATAAAGCCCGAGGGGAAAACTGAATACGCATGTGTATACGTGCAAGTACATAAACTCTGATTTTTAATTACCTGGATTTAAATGACATCTACGATTGACCTATACGTCTCAAGCGTGGAGCATTGTGGTATAGTAGGTATTGCTCACTCATAAGTGAGTTAAACGAGTAGTTGTTCCAACTTGAAGTGGTTGTTTCGTTGAATTCATTTCGAAGAAAATGTCGATCGCAGCTGTCATTTTAGTCCAGGTAATTAAAAATCAGTACACACGAGTTTCCATGCAATGAATTTTATATGAGGTGAAGTGTTTTAATTTAAATTTTCAGATGCGCTTATGAAACTCTCTGATATAGACCCAAGACTGCTCATGAAGAAAGTGAAAGCGAATATTCACATCTATAGAAATAAGGCGGCTTACGAAAGATTATCTAGGCATCTTGAAAATATATTGTAGCCTGCTTCTATAAGAATTTGAAATAAGAATTGACCTATTTATTATATTTTAATCTTATTTTATATTTCATTCTAATGATGGACATTGTTATAACTTGAGGGTTTTTATTAGTTTTAAACACAATTTTGTTTATTGCAATCGCATAATGGCACACGCTAATTTTTGTTTCATGTGAAAATATACAAATTACTGGGGTCACCGAAGTTTGACTTTTATTTTCCCATTAAATATACAGGATGAATTTGAAGTAGGCCTTCAATGCCAAATCCTGGAGTATACTAAATAGCGAGAAACACTAAAAGGAGCCGCAAGGCCGATTTTGATAAAAATAAAGTAGGAAATCTAAATTTTGAAAAAATACAGTCTGTATTATTATATCAGATCGTAGTGTAGCTTGTAAGGATCAATTTCTGTGAAGGAATGTCAAACGGCAAATTTAGGGAACGGGTTGTTTTAAAAAAAAAACACATTTTCCACGGATTAATTGTGGACAATTACTCATAAAATATGGTCTCAAAGGACTGGT
Source organism: Dendrolimus pini (assembly GCA_949752895.1). Taxonomy (NCBI): domain Eukaryota; kingdom Metazoa; phylum Arthropoda; class Insecta; order Lepidoptera; family Lasiocampidae; genus Dendrolimus; species Dendrolimus pini. The sequence goes on from OX457136.1 coordinate 18,198,715, forward strand.
TAGTTCAGTGCGAATTTGGTTAAATATATATATTGTGCGAAGATATATATATAAAAATGACAATTTCGAACTGACACTACTCTGACAAGACAGTAACAATTACATTGTGCAATGAAAAATTAAAACTTTGTTTTTTAGGGCCTATTTTTCTTCAATAGATTGTATGGAAATTCGTGTAAACTATAATCAAATGATATGATTATATATATGATTTAATTAAAATATATCTATAATATTGAACTGCAGTAATGGAGGTGGGCCGTAAAAGTGAGTACATCATCATAACATGGTATATAATATTTCGCGGCAATAGATGCTAATTTTTATTTTTGTTGTTTTTAGATTTCAAAGAAGTCTTGCCTTTGGTGACTGCTTCTATTGATAAAGCTGACTTTTTGGCGATAGATACAGAATTAACAGGCTTAATGAACGGCAAGGTTGGGACTATATTTGACACCCCCGAGGAGTATTATTTAGCTTTGTCGCAGGGTTGTTCTGAATTCTTGTTGATCCAGTTCGGGCTGTGTGCTTTTTTATGGGATGAGAAGAAACAAGCGTACACGAATGAGGCGTATAATTTTTATTTGTTCCCACGTGGGAAGCCAGGTCCGGAGAAGTTGTTTTTATGTCAAAGTTCAAGCTTGGACTTCCTTAGTGCACAAGGATTTGACTTTAATAAGTTAATTAAAGAAGGTAATTATCTCTTGCACAGGCAACTTCACTGTATATTTGTAATATTTTGACTATTTCTATGTGGCAAAGAGGTTAATATAAGTATTTATTAAGAGAAAGGTATCCAAAGGCTGTTACTTAAATCCACATCTGTTACTTAAATAAACTATGCCATTTAAAATACCTTATTAACAAAATATTATTTTCCCTAATTGAAATAATTTATAGAAATGTTTTGTAAAATAATAATTAATAATAAGGGAATTATATATTATATTATGTTTTCCTTATTTTTGGTTTTCAAAACAAAAACAACACTTTTTATATGTAAGTCTAGTGGTCCCAGCAGACATTGTTCTGCTCTGAAAAAATAAAAATCTAGGACCTGGTCCCAGTACCACCTACAGTTTCCAATTGTGGATTTAAACCATCCGGGGACCCACTCAAACCCACAAAATCAAAATCACCAAAATCGGTCCTGGTGATTAAGAGGATTCTAGAACCCGATCTCAGCACCACCTACCGGTTCCAATGGGATAAAGAGTATCCTATGTCTGTCTCCTGGTTCTAAGCTACCTCCCCACCAATTTTCAGCCAAATCGGTACAGCCGTTCTTGAGTTATAAATTGTGTAACCAACACGACTTTCTTTTATATATATAGATTTGAGTCATATTTATATTAAAAAAACTACAAAGAACTGGGAGTTGCAAAACCCCTGAAGTTGTAACTTCAGGGGTTTTGCAACTCCCAGTTAATACTAATCATTAGTAAATTATGTGAAAATGTTATCTTTCAAACATAAATAACTTCTTCTTTCATTATAGAATGTTTAAGGTAGTAAATGAAAGTCGACAGACTTTATATTATAACACTTATGAAAACCTGGTATTATGAGTATTAAGCCTGAAGTAAATTACACCACATAACTACTATGTTAATTTTTATAACTACATTCAAAAATCAACTAAGAGTTGATTAGTTTACATAGATGTTTTACTTTAAGTAGCTTTTTGTATATAGTTGTGTAACATATGGTTGGTTCCTGTATTTTACCAACCATTCATTTGCTTTACTTGGTTTAATTTTGATGTTAGCTCCATTCAAGCAATGTTATTAACCAATGGTAGAGCAAATAATTGAATAGCACGATATAGGAGCTGGCCTTAAGCATAGCTTACAAATATTGTGCCATAGTATTCATGAACACAGGTGGTAAGGAGTGCCCTTATTTTCGCCATTTGCTCTCATTTTGTCCATATTGTTATATCAGACAACAACAATCCAATTATTACATTGTTTTCCAAAACACAAGATTTTCTTTCTCAGGTATATCATATATGACAGAACCAACTGAAACTAAGTTGCGGGAGAACTTAATAGAGAGACAAAAGTTATACACAAAAGAAAAAGACGCTATAGAGATCCCTGATGATTGTAAATCATTTATTGAAAAAACATGGTAAATTGGACTTAATTTATAGTATTGACCTATATATTTATATTTAAAAAATCAGTCTCCATATAGTGGCCACAAAACTCGATAGTAGTCAATGGTTTGAATTTGTGGCAGCGAGAGGTAATGTCACTTCAGATGGCAGAGAATGATATTCACAGTCCACTTCTGATGTGGACTAATGTATTTTGGAAATGGTAACCTTAAGTACAAATATTAACAAGTATTACAGCTGGTACAATATATAGCACAGTGTGTGAGCAGAATGAATGATGTGCGAGCCAGATAGAGCGCTCGCATGTTGCGTTAGCCAATACTTCGTTGTGCATTTCACACTATACACATACATACATACATAACTTCACGCCAGGTCCCTTGCGGGGTAGGCACGAACAACAGAGCGCCATTTAGGCTTATTCTTACACACCTCACTTGCTTCTTTGACATTCATAGTTCTTGTCATGCACACTCGTCTGTTCTTAAGGCTCCTGACATCACCTTCTGCTAGTACATGATCAATTTGATCATGGAAGGTGTGTCGTGGCCTTCCGCGACTTCTGCATCCATCCACTTTTGCATTGTATATCTGTTTAGTCATTCTTTCATCATACATTCTTTCCACATGCCCGAACCACCGGAGCATTCCTTTCCTTACCTTCACCCCGACACTCTCTTTCAGACCAACTCTCTTTCTTACTTCGGTATTACGAACGCGGTCCGCGAGCGTCACTCCGCAGATTTTGCGCAGTGCTCGCATCTCGACCGCGTTTACTCTACTTTCGTGCTCTCTATTCCATACCCCACTCTCGCTTCCATACGTGAGCGTAGGTACCAGCACCGCGTTGTGTATGGCAAGCTGGGCCTTCTGGCTGAGGTTTTTAGCGCCTAGAAGTTTACCTAACGCTCCATTCACACTATTCCCCAAAATTAAATACCAACCAATACCAAATACCATGATTTCATACTATAATTATAGTATTTGTACTACAATTTCATGCTTCATACTATATACTATCCATATCTAACGATAGTACAAAAAAAAGCTATAATTTCAATACCTTGCCTATATGACTAATATAAGTAGTATTTAAATACCATTCGGTGCTAACCCAAAATTTAAAAAAAAGTTCATTGGGAAGTAATCACATTGTCTAAGTTGTCTAATCTGTAGTCCAAGAATACAGATTATAAATCGTCATCCATGGACTATTTTAACGGGAGTTCCCGTGAATTATACTTTTTCTTCTGACATTCTGATTGTTCGAGCTGTAAGTTTGCATATTGCTGAAGAACTGATAAACTTAATGCTTAGGTATTTTTAATTCAAAATAATAAAGTGTACTATAATTTTTTACAAATACTATCTTTATAATTTTTTATGCCATCGTTTTCAGCTTACCCAAATCCAAACCTGGCTGCACTGACTGAAATATATGCAGCTCCCATAAATTTTATTTTGAAGTTTCCCTGGGAACTAGAAATCGCAAGCATTTTCCTAGGTTTTGAAAAAGGAAAAACTGAGCCACAGTAAAGCATGACAAGCTTAAGCCAGTAACAAATAAAATTCGTGTGATAGCAATTAGCACTGAATTTGGTTCAGATCAGATCATTAATGATTAAAAAAATCTATTTTGTTCTTGATTACTGGAGGCAGTAACTAGGTTCAAGTGGTCTTTTTAGCATCAACACATGGGAACTTCAACATATTATTTTGGCTTAAAAAATAGTTTTACCAGATGATTTTGAACATAAGCTAGTTATTTTGAGTTTCAGTACAATACATTTGTTTATTTACTTTTGTTAAGTTTATTTACTTACTATTTTTTATTTACTTTAGTAAGAAAATAATCTGTTTTTGTACTCTTTATATTTTAAACTGAATAACTGATTTCTTTCCAGTGAAAGTGTTCGAGAATTTATACATGAGAATAAGGAAGACGAGATTGAGTTTGACAAGTGTAATGCATTTATCCGCTTGCTTCTTATCCAGGAAATAAAAGCTAGATTCAAAGAAGAAGTATTAGTTGAAACCAAAGTGCTGGAAAACAAGAATAGGTGAGAGTTACCATAAGTGTATGCATGTGAATATGTGTATCATATGCTTAATTATTTATAATTGTAGTTATATGTACTAATATAACTTTATGCATTATTACTACGGAAATGTTTTCCTGAAATAAAAATATAAATAAAAAAAATAAATTTACAAATACAATATTTAACTATTGTAATGTATGTTAATGCTTGTCACATATAAAGAAAATGTGATGCATTGTGGGTCCCGGGATTGGAAGGAAACATCGAACTAAAGTGCTTTAATTTAATAAAAAAATATACCATTTCTAATTATGCACACACTTCACTTTTTTAGAATTTACTCACATTTCAAATTCAATAGTTTATATTCGAAATGAATTACACTGGAGAATACTCTTTGAAGGTCATACATTAAAAACAAAATTTAAACATACTTTATTCTATGTATTTAAAGTCAGGAGCAAGCAGCTATAAATGCAGTTTTATTGCATTTGAATATTTTCAGTAGTATAGTATCCCTTTTTAAGCAAGGTACTTTTTAATTTAGCTTTAAATTTAATGAAGGGCAGATCTCTTACTTCATTCGGAATTTTATTGTAGAAGCATATACAAACCCCCAAGAAAGAAGGTAGTACTTTTTGTAATCTGACAGGTGGTAGGGCATTTGCCCGACTGGATGTCTACCACCCCTGGTCTAAAGTATGTCGCCATAACAACCTTGAGTTGTGTTCCGGCATTAGTGACCAGGTTCCAGTCTCCCTTAAGAGAGCAGCAGTGCATTAGTAGCGTTGTATTGTGCAATGGTGGTGGTTATTATAGCAATAGGGAGAAGAGGACCGGGAGTATGTTTTGTACGAGTATAATGTTTTTATCTTGCCGTACTTGTAAGGAATATATGGAGATATGTTGCAAAAAAAAAAAAAAACGTTACGTCTTTATATTTATAACTATAATTATTTTCTATCCTTTTATTGCGCTTTTGTCTTATTGAATATGCACTGTTTGCTACAACTCCATTAATTCTTCAAAAGTTATTCTGTAACATAATTCTGTATAAAATCTTTTTAAAAAAAGTACTTAAATATAAAAAATAGAACAACAAATATAAAGAAAAAATTTTTTTAGCTAGACGTGTTGCTGGGGAGTTTCTTGCCGCTTCTTCTCCTTAACAGCAATAACACGTTGCGAAGCGGTGTACATAGACTAGGAAGTAAAATTAAATTTTAACCTATATGTATGACCTTCAAAAAGTGTTCTCCAGTGGAACTTATTTTGAATAAAAACTTTTGAATTTGAATTTGTATATAACATTGGATGTACCTAGTTTGGGCTCCTGTCTTTCCCACTTGTGTGTCAAGTGTCTCTGACTTTTGTACTTTATTTATTTTGTTGTTTTTTTGTGAGCAGTAAAAATTGGTATCGTTGTTTTAATTGGGTCTAATTATTCCAGGGTATTAAAAGTGAAAAGGGTGAAATCTCAAGATGATCTTAAGAATCATAACTTAGCTAGGATAGAGAAGGAATGGGTGGAGTTTGAAGACGCCGTCGGCTTCTCGAAGGTTGCGCGCATCATCGGCCAATCTGTAAGGTTTTTAAGCTTGTCTTATTTTCAATTTTTGAGAATTGATTACAGAATATCAATTTTGTCTCTCAAATGTAATATTTAGTGTTTCTTTAAAAAAGTGAGAATGGAATTATAATACAATGCTAGATTCTAATATATTTAACTAAATTTTAATAAATAGTGTTTGTGCATATGGCATATGATACGCACTAGTATATATAGCTTTCCAAGCATTGTGCTGAAAACACTATCGTTGATTAAAACCATAGAAATTCTGTAGCAATGGAGCGAATTAGTTCTGTAGCATGGCAATATACCATTGTGTATTCACTGTAACAGCATGTCCTTGTTGATCTTGATGGAGTATGTATGGAGTTTGAGAAAAATATGTTGGTAAAGCTGGTGAACTTCTCCAGCCTTTTGTTAGCAAACTGGAGCCTGCGACCATGATCTTGAGGCTTTAATTCCTGTAGCATTTGAATTTTGTATGGATGTAAATGTAAATATAGAAGAAGAAGAATACAGGCGAGAATGGAGAATACAATCTGAATATGTTCGGGACACATTTGAGATGCTTTTGAGTATAGCAGTTTCATGAAAACAGATGCTCTTACACGCTCTACGTTTTCTTCTGCACCTATTTTTGAATCAATGGAGCTTCATTTTATGCCGTAGGTTGTAATGAGTGCAATCGTCTTTTCGATAGTACTCGTGTACGCAGAATGCACGTTGTGTGTCGCTGAATGACGCCATGGTACTAAATTCCCATTGGCTGCTCTCGCATTGCATAATCCCTCCGCCCCACCCCGCCGTTGCTGCTCGACGCAGTTACCGATTCAAAAGATAACGGACTTTGGTCCATCCTGTTCTATAGAAATGTATAAACTATTTTAGGGCAAACTGGTTGTCGGGCACAACATGCTGTTAGATGTGTTGCACACGTTGAATAGCTTCTTTCAACCACTTCCTGACAACTATCAATCTTTCAAAGAGTTCACTCATTGTATGTTTCCTAGGTAAGTAGAACGTTAATGTCAATTATTGTCTTCAAAATTATATACCAGTATACATAATAATATAAATATTTATTAAGATAATTTAATATATATGTATATATATTAGTATTCTATAAATGTGCCCGGATTTATGTATGTATTAAATTTATAAGGGTAGCATAGATGTAGATAGAACACACGGGGTGGCGATGCATTTTTTTACTATTTTATTTAAGTAATGGAAGTTAAGAAATACTCGTGAAAATTGGTTGTGCTAAATACAGAATAATTATTAAAAAAATAATTCATGTTACAGGTTATTAGACACGAAGTACATGTCAAGTGTACCTCCGTTTAAGGATAAGGTGATTTCAAGTGTCCTTCAGCATTTATTGATGACACTAACCAAGGCACCGTTCTCTTTACCAGAAGTCGGTGAGTTTTGCTCTTTTTAAAGTAGAAAAAATATGTTATTAAACAAGTGTAATTATCGAAATTACAAAGGTATTTTTTTACATATCAATGAGAAAATCTGTTTGAAGTTTGGAATACAATTGGTGCAAGCTATTGACATTAAATCCTGGAGATGTTCATCGGTAAGTCGAGATCGAAATTTGTTTTTAATGAAGTTCCTCCTTATCTCACTTTATTAAATTACTAGCGGCCCCGGCAGACATTGTTGTGCTCTGAAAAAATAAAACCTAGGACTCGATACCAGCGCCACCTGCCGGTTCCAATTGTGGATTTAAACCACCCGGGGACCTGCTCAAACACACAAAATCATCAAAATCGGCCCAGATGATTAGGAGAATTCTAGAACACGAGCTCAGCGTCACCTACCAGTTCTAATTGTGAATCTAGATCTAGACCATCCAGGAACCCACTCAAACACACAAAAACAAAACCACCAAAATCGGCCCAAGTGATTAGGAGGATTCTAGAACCCGATCTCAACGCCACCTACCGGTCCCAACGGGATGAAAAGTATCCTATGTCCGTCTCCTGGTTCTAAGCTACTTCCCCACCAATTTTCAGCCAAATCGGTACAGCCGTTCTTAAGTTGTAAATAGTGTAACCTAACACGACTTTCTTTTATATATATAGATGTACTCTGTAGTGCAAGTTGCGGTCCGCCGCTTGGCGACCCCTGCTCTAGGTTTTGACCTGCAGCTGCTAAATTCACAATTAAGAGGTCGCAAGACTATATATATAAGACATAAAAATCTTTAAGAAACAATGCACTCAAGCTTTCATGATCCATTTTCTCATACAGCTGCAGAAGAAGGCCGAGGTTATTCCCACTCTGACGACAAACAACACGAGGCGGGGTATGACGCGTTCATAACCGGCCTCTGCTTCCTGGCGATGTTCAAGTACGTCGATAAGGAGAACTGCGTCTCCAAGTCTGAGAAACTTGAGCCGTTCGTCAACAAACTGTACTTGGCTAAAACGGCTCATGAGGACTCGCCTTATATCAATCTGGCAGGAGACGATGGTAAGAACTAAATAAAAGTGAATATAGGGGAAATTGTACTGCTAACACCTTGCCAAATTTAATATTATTTTTGTCCACAAGCTGCGAGCTGCCATCAAAATTGCCAAAACCAAAAGAATTATATCGTCTCTTTTATTCTAATCCAATTCTATGTAGTTAAAGGGAGAAAGCATCATTATCTGTATTTGACCACAAATTTGTGTTGCTTCCCAATTAGGCATTATGACAGTAAAAAGGTTGAACCGGGTTTTAAATAACGCTGCTGACGTATAATTAGTATACGTAGCCGCTAGCGTAAGATTTTTTGATTATACACTAAGCCCTAGAATAGCTGCATATAGTTATTTACGTGTAATAATTTAATTAAATATTAAATGTGTGAGACATCCAAAAGACCCAAAAAAGAAATTAGACCCTCTTTCCTAAACCAAGAAAGAGGAGAGGTTAGTCAGATGTTCGGAGAGGCAGATATGCGCAAAATCTCATCCTGTGATTCCATTACACGGGTCCATCAGCATTTGGGGATGCAGTGGAACAAACATCTTTCGGCGAAGTGGGTCACTGCTTCCTGGGGTGACTCAGGCCTTGATGTGCGGATGAAGATGGGTTTAACTACGTTCGAAAACTCATTTTCTTCCTACTCAAGTGCGGACACATGGGACAGGTTCAGGTTTAGTGGTGTATTATCCCCGCAAATTGCTATTGCGCCTGGCCGCCATTTTGGTGACGTAACCGTAGCCGAACACTCAGTACTGTTAGCATCACTGGCCGGCGAGTAGGCGTACATATAGAATTCATGATGACGTCACGTGAATGTTAATTTGACAAGGTTCCATCCAGCGCATTAGCAATTTCCGGGGATAATACTCGAGAACGCTTGTATCAGAGTCCCATACACACAAGCCGTGCGGATGCTTGATCTCACTGAGTAAGGTCTAAGTCGGTCAAGTCGGATTTGCGGGTTCGACACATCGGTTATTTCGATGTGCAGGTTTCATCCCGATATTTTCTTTTACCGTTAGCACGTAGTACATAACAATATATACATGAGGTTCCAAAACTGCTTAACTGGTGCATTCTTTCCGGCTCAGGTTCGAAACCACGTTCTTTGAGTTTGGGACACGTGCTTTAACCACTAAGCTATCACGGTTTTTTTGAGACTTAACATGATAATGATGAATAATAATCTGTAATAATATAAATGTTATATTTTAGCTACGCCATCCAGGGACCATGTTTTCCATTTGACCTTCCCAAGAGATTGGGTGAGAAACGACATCAATCAACTGTTTAGTCCATATGGTAAGTTAATCCGCTCGATAAAATCTAAATGCACTGGAACATCAAAACAAATTATGAGCGACCTTTTAAAATTCATGTTTTTGGCGATTTTCAGTCTTAAAAAAATTGGAACGACCTTTTAATTTTTTTTTGAGCTGTAAGCACAGCTCGAATAGAAATTTAAAACGTTAATAGATTGAGGGAGTTCTCAAAACATCGAAAACTAACATTTTTTCATTCGAGACTCGAAAAAAAATAGACGGTGTGCGTCATGGGACTACCGACAAAAGTAATGACTTAAACTAATCTAACATGAGGGAAAGGGAATCCAGACAGGCTGGCGCCATAACGCGTTACGTAACGAAGCGGCTTACCCTCCCATAAGATGTTATCTAGTCAAAAATAGTCTGGTTTTTTGCGTCACCCTAACAGTTACGAAGAAATGAGTTTACGAGTTTTAATGTTACGGGTTGTCTGGAAGAGATCGCTTCTTAGCGATAAGACCGCCCGTTGTGCACATATAGAATACTAGCTGACCCGGCGAACTTCGTACCGCCAAATTTTTTGAAATCCTAAAAGACTTTGTTTCATGACACAAATACAAAATCACCATAATCGGTACAGGTGATTAGGAGGATTCTAGAACCCGATGTCAACGCCACCTACCGGTTCTAATTGCGAATCTAAACCATTCGGGAACCTACTCAAACACACAAAAACAAAATCACCAAAATCGCTCCCAGTGATTAGGAGGATTCTAGAACCCGATGTCAACGCCACCTACCGGTTCTAATTGCGAACCTAAACCATTCGGGAACCTACTCAAACACACAAAAACAAAATCACCAAAATCGCTCCCAGTGATTAGGAGGATTCTAGAACCAGATGTCAATGCCACCTACCGGTTCTAATTGTGAACTTAAACCATTCGGGAACCTACTCAATCACACAAAAACAAAATCACCATAATCGGTACAGGTGATTAGGAGGATTCTAGAACCCGATGTCAACGCCACCTACCGGTTCTAATTGCGAATCTAAACCATTCGGGAACCTACTCAAACACACAAAAACAAAATCACCAAAATCGCTCCCAGTGATTAGGAGGATTCTAGAACCCGATGTCAACGCCACCTACCGGTTCTAATTGCGAACCTAAACCATTCGGGAACCTACTCAAACACACAAAAACAAAATCACCAAAATCGCTCCCAGTGATTAGGAGGATTCTAGAACCAGATGTCAATGCCACCTACCGGTTCTAATTGTGAACTTAAACCATTCGGGAACCTACTCAATCACACAAAAACAAAATCACCAAAATCGCTCCCAGTGATTAGGAGGATTCTAGAACCAGATGTCAATGCCACCTACCGGTTCTAATTGTGAACTTAAACCATTCGGGAACCTACTCAATCACACAAAAACAAAATCACCAAAATCGCTCCCAGTGATTAGGAGGATTCTAGAACCCGATGTCAACGCCACCTACCGGTTCTAATTGCGAACCTAAACCATCCGGGAACCCACTCAAACACACAAAAACAAAATCGCTCCCGGTGATTAGGAGGATTGTAGAACCCGATCTCAGCGCCACCTACCGGTTCCAACGGTATAAAAAGTATCCTATCTTTTAAGTTGGATCAAACTGCACACGGTGTGCAAATTTGATTAAAATCGGTTCAGTAGTTTTGGAGTTTATCGGCAACATCATGGTGACACAAGATTTTTATATATATAAGATTTTTAGGCTATAAGTTCATCTGTGTTTTCTGTAATGGTGTACAATAAAGTGTTATCTATCTATATGTCATGTTAAGTGTTATCTATCTATGTGTCAGGTCAAGTGACAGTTCAGTTCTTGAGTGACACGACGGCGCTGGTGGGGCTGAGTCGGGCCGAGCAGTCGCGGACGGTGGCGCGTGCCCTGGCGCGGAACAAGCACATCGCCCTCGTGCCCTACGACGTGTACAAGGGTGGCAAACACAGCAAGAAGGTTCGAAATCACGATAATCAAATTCAAAAGTTTTTATTCAAAATAAGTTCCACTGGAGAACACTTTTTGAAGGTCATACATATAGGTTAAAATTTTATTTTATTTCCTAGTCTATGTACATGATAATAAGTCAAACCCCTGCCCGTCACAACAGAAGATGAAAATCAACCATTTATTAGCTACTGAGCTTTTATTACGGGAACCTATTCTACCTCGGAGATTTTCATATTTTCGTATAAAAAAAAACAACTACGAGCCTAAGACATATCAAATATGCATATACGGAAAGATTAGTTATTCAACTATATATATCGAGGGCTTCATAACACATGGGCGTACAGACAAAAGTGCAGTTTTACACAAGCGACAAAATTGTGAATAAAACGAAACTAGTTGATTGTATAAGGCAGAAATTTGAAATACCCTTCCTTTTAGGTACACTTGAATACTGGTAAGACATTCTAAATTGTAACATGCAGTTTTTAGTAAACAACAAATATATATGTTATGAAGCCATCGATATCTATACATATAATAAAACTGTAGAGGTCGAATTTCTGTACATTGAAAAAAAAAAACTTGAGAGGTGTCAAGGGACACCCGGATGGAACTTCGTTCCATCCGGGTGTCTCTACTTACCTAACTCCATCAGCAACAGCAATATCCGGAACTTGTGCAGAAACACTGTCAGGATTCATTATTATTATTATTTTTTATTATTTACAAAAAACCTGTATACACTCAACAAAATAGTAAATGAGTAAGTTTGAATCCTATTTACTTCAATATAAGAAACAATTTAAATTTAAAAATTTAAAAATCGAATCACATCCTGCAATTCGACTCTTGAAACAAATTTAACTTTAAACCAGATTCGCGATATTGCTCCTTATTGTAATGACATTAAGACTCTATATGTCCGCAAATGCTATATGTACGTCAGCAACCCATGACATTTAAATAATAATGTACTCCAAATTAAACTCTAACTGCGTGGGCATAAAGGGTTATGCAACTGCATTTTATCTTGGCAAGTTCAAAAAGTGTCGTGACAACTTTTTTCGTAAGAATTTTTTCCGTCTAGCCTCCATTCGTACCGCGCGATAAGGAACTACGTTCCAAAAAATGCTAAAAACCAAGTCAGGGGGTTGTAAGAAGTGAAATAGAACTAATTTAGATTTTTTTTAATTTTTTTGTTTCTCTGTAGGAGCTAATCTCCGAAACGACGGGGCCGATTTAAATGAAATTTTGTATGGGGGCTTATATCCCTGGTCAACATATAGGATACTTTTGATCCCGAAAAATTAAAGAGTTCCCGTGGGATAGTTAAACAAACTTTAATTACGCGGACTAATTCGCGGGCATCAGCTAGTATATACATATATTTTTAACTTATTGTCCTATATGCTTAAATTCAACATTATATTAATACGCGAATGAAAAACTTTGTACCGCTTTTTACGAAAATCCCTATTAATATTATAAATGCGAAAGTAACTCTGTATGTCTGTCTGTCTGTTCCGTTTTCACGTAAAAACTACTGGACCGATTTGGCTGAAACTCAGTATATATATGTTTTCGATGCCGAGAATGAACATAGGATACTTTTTATCCCGAAAAATGGGATAGTTTCCGGGATAAAAATATATTTGTCTTTCTGTTTGTTATGCTTTTACGGAAGAACTAATGGGCCGATTTGGCTGAAATTCGGTACGTATGTAAATTAAATACCGAGGGTGGACAAGGGATACTTTTCATTTTGGCCTTTTCGGTAATATTGGTATTTTTGGTCATTTTGGCTATTTTAGCCTTTTTACTCATTTTGGCCATGTCGGTCACTTTGGCCTTTCCGGTCATTTTGGCCATGTTGGTTATTTTGTCCTTTTTGGTCATTTTGACCATGTCGGTCACTGTGGCCTTTTTGGTCATTTTGGCCATGTCGGCCATTTTGGCCTTTTTGGTCATTTTGATCATTTTGGCCTTTTTGATCATTTTGGCCTTTTTGGTCGTTTTTGTCTATTCCGTCATTTTGGCCATGTTGGTCACTGGCTTTTTTGGTCATTTTGGCCATGTCGGTCATTTTGACCATTTTGATCATTTTGGCCTTTTTGGTCATTTTGTCCTTTTTGGTCGTTTTTGCCTATTCCGTCATTTTGGCCATGTCGGTCACTGTGGTCTTTTTGGTCATTTTGGCCATGTCGGTCATATTGGCCTTTTTGGTCATTTTGGCCATTTTGATCATTTTGGCCTTTTTGTCATTTTGGCCATTTTAGCCTTTTTGGTAATTTTGGCCAATTCGGTCATTTTGACCATTTTGGTCATACTTTTTATCGCAAAAATAAAACTAAAATAGATGAAAGTTTGAGTGAGAGACTAATCGTTTCTCAAGTTTATAGATATAAAAATTCATAATCTATAGAAAAAAGTGCGATAGTAACTCGATCTGTCTGTCTGAATACCGAAAATGGACATAGATGGACTTTTCATCCCGGGAGATGGGATAGTTTGCGATATAAATAAATTAAAAAAAAGTAAATCTTATGAGGGCAATTAGCACCAATACAAAAATATAAAACAATTTAACCTGTTTTAACGCCGGCTGTTTAAACAAGAGGTACGCACTAGAGTTTGAGCGGCAGGGCCGCGGGGTAAACTCTACTCTACTTATATATACTCCTATATTATTATATACTCCTATATTATTATATACTCCTCCGTCCGCGCAATTTTCGTAAAAATGGGTATAAATTTTTTGCTGTGTTTTTGCTTCACGTATTACTGTATACAATCCCGCTAAAAATTCTCACTGCGTAACGTATATATAGTATTGTATGTTAAAATGTTTTTTTTCTTTTTGCAGGTTTCATCCCCGACTTCGTCGAAAGCACTCGTAAAGGAGTTCCCGTGCGTATCTATTGTTAACCTGTTCATTGTATTTGTAATTATGTTTGTATGTCTCTTTGTTTTGAACAAGACTGACCTGGGAAAAATGTTTTTGATTACGTTTGGTATGTGCTAAGAAAATGCTTAATGACTATCTCACATGTTTGCATTTAGAGTTTTAGATTTTAAAGAATTGTTTTTTTGACTTCTCGATGTCTTTATTAGAGATTAAACATAATATCCGATAAATGGATATTACTTTCTTAGAACAATAAGTGTCGTTATTTTCAGGTTAAAGAGTACACTAATTTTAATGATTCCTTTTATTAGACTATAAGTTTCAATTTTGTAACCCATTTACGCTTTTTCTAATTTTTTAATCTGTGTAACAGTAAAGGGTTTTCTTTTGTTTATTGATTTTTGAATTTAGTCGGTGGATAAATACCACTTGCGATAAATACATGCTGTTACCGTTGCGAGTCCTTTAATTCATGCGGCTACCGTTATTCAAGCTGTAGTTTATGCGGTTACCGCCACGTGCCCTATAGTTCATGCGGTTACCGCCACGTGCCCTATAGTTCATGCGGTTACCGCCACGTGCCCTATATTTCATGCGGTTACCGCCACGTGCCCTATAGTTCATGCGGTTACCGCCACGTGCCCTATAGTTCATGCGGTTACCGCCACGTGCCCTATAGTTCATGCGGTTACCGCCACGTGCCCTATATTTCATGCGGTTACCGCCACGTGCCCTATAGTTCATGCGGTTACCGCCACGTGCCCTATAGTTCATGCGGTTACCGCCACGTGCCCTATAGTTCATGCGGTTAGCGCCATGAGACCATCGTTCACACGCTCTCCAAATATTGATTACATTGTGGATAATATGAACGCAACCGTGTTAAATGCAATGGTTATAGCTCATCAAGCTTTGTGACCGTATATATTTAGCTACAGGGCGCTGCGCAGTAGACTTTTTTCAGAATCTTACTCATTTACATGGGCTTTAACTTTGGTCGATAATGTTACTGACACATTGATGTCGCGATTACCTGTTGTATTTTGTAGTTTATTCTGTAGAATGTTATAAATTGCTAGGTAGCGATACAATTCAAATTCTTAGTGTTCGTAAAATAGCGTAAAACGCTAAACTATTAGAAACGCTTATAATGCACAAGCCCCTAGGAAGTAATTTGCTTGAATCAAATTATAATTCGCGCCAAACATTATGGCCGCTCTAATTTACGTAGACGGCTGCGTCGCGTTTTCATATGACATAAATTATGGCGCTGGTGGCTGCAGTTAATCTGGAGTCTATAAAGTTTGATGCTAAATTTACTTCAAGCTGTGTTCTACAATTAGGTTTATAAGTCGTGCTTTTATTATTTCTATATCGTAAAAATTATGAAGCATTTGTATGTATTCCAAAAGACTGTTATAAGACTTGACCAATGATATGGCTTTTGAAAACATGGTTTAAAGAGGCCTACTTTATATCAATTTACTTGCTTGATAAGGTGGACTTGGATCTCTATTATTTTTCTTATAGAATTTAAGATTTGCTATGATAATGTTAAGCTTGATATCTATTATGAACTATGAGCTTGTTTTACTCGAGCGAGCGTTTGTTAAATGTCCTATGGGGTTCCTTGCGTCATGGAAGAAGGACGGTAATAACAATGCTCCAGTATAAACAATGTCACTCGAACACACGATTCAATCACAGTGACGCCACTAGGCCTTTCTTGCTTTTATGAAATAATCCCAATTTAAACCTTGAATCAACGTTTTATTATTTAAAACACATTTTTAAAGTGTAATAAGTCATAAATATAAAATCTCAATTATTCTTTTAATTTTTTTAAATTCATAATGAAAGGGCTTTGTCGCTTAAGCGACCATGTGGCCCTGGTGAGTAACAAAACATACCTAATCACTGATTTCTTATATCTACCAGGTTATATAGAATTCTGGCGTCATTCGAACATTTTTCACAAAATTTATAAATTAGCTGGCCGAAGTTCTAGTTTCAAAGTTTAGAAATAATATATACTTATTTTATTATTTAACATTATATTTATTTATTTGACGTTTTATATATTAAATATAAAATGTTAAAATGGGAGAGAAAGGCATCATGTGGCGCCATCTAGTTACGTGGGATTTGGGGTTTTCATTTGTTATTGGGCTCTTGATATTTATAGTATTGTTCTCTCATACTAGAGAGTACAAAAATCACCCACAGTCTTATTCACATTGAGTTAAAGTAAGTTTGTAGACTTCTTTATGGTTTTTTAAGTAGCCTACAAATTTACTCTAACTTAATGTGAATAAAACCGCTAATGCTTATTGTCTTAAAACCAGTTAATAATAATACTCCTAAAATAATATATACAGTAGTATAAAACGTATGTGCTCCAGAAGGGAGTATGGAAAAAATGGTAAAAAGTAGCTATTCTTTGATAAATCAGCGCGGAGCCCTGATTTATTTTGGAGTGGGTACTATCATTTTTTCCATTTTAATATTGTTAGTTAAGAATGGCCCTTTAATTTTATATAATTATTTTCGATTTATCATTAATTTTAACAATCGTCATTTTCAATTTAGAGACATAGGGACTGGTCTGGGCTTTGATGCGAACCCTAATTTGCGAAAGCCCAATTACGGCACTACTATATATTATGTATACATCATTTGCAATAAGGCTTTTGGTACACGCTGTATATACATTTTGACCCTTCGAGCATGATTAATCAACTGTATAGCAAGCGGGATTAATTTATCATGTCCACATTCGGTATTCGCCTTCATTCGGTATATCATGCTTTATCCTCCTAAAACTATATTTTTATATATTAAAGTTTAATCAACACTGCTTTGAGCAATGTGACTCTAATAGGTTATTTGATAAGCGAATTCCACTGTTTTTAGTTATATGTTTTAAGTAATAAAGTTTTTATATCTCGAATAAATTTATATTCATCAAATTGTATGGTTTTGTTTCATTCAGAGATCTGTTGGAGTCACATTGTGATTATATTTGTTTTTAATTATCTTTTCCTATCTCTGAAAATGCTAAAAATTCGCATACTTTAGCATAAGTTACAATTCACATGCCTTCTTGTTCATAATTATTTTGTTTCTCCAACAAGTCTGTGTTTTATCCTGTTCCTTTATCTGTATTGTTATTAGGGTTCATTGACGAACGGGACTCTTTATAATTTTGTTACGTGTTTTCATCTGTATGTCAGTATTTTTTTAACTTTTGGGTAGATGAAATTTAGCAAGACAAATTATTTTACCTATGTATGTATGTCTTAGCATAATGGTATATCGTGAAATAACGAAAATATATAAATAGCGGCCACCAGATAATACGTAACAGTGTTTATGAGCAAAAGTTATGTGCATCCTTGAAGTTCGTACAATCTGTCATTACGCATAATACAGTTAAAATGTTTAAAGGCGATACGCATGAATATGAGGGGGTACTATTGTGCTCGTTCTCTCGGCTGCTATTCAGACTCGTATACCATCTCTTTCACACTGCAACTTTGTCAGGTGGACTAAACATTAACACTTGATTAGATCTGCGCAAACTTCAGAGCAAACCTTTCAAAAACGCAATCAAATTTTACGCGTTTAGTCACTGAGGGATGAAAAAACCACTGTATACAGGCATGTCTGACATCGTTTAAATATTTCATGATTTTTTTATCTATAATTTTTTAATGACTTGTTAAAGTCAATTGGCCTTTGTGCGCCAATGAGCAGAGCTGGCCTTCTCAAAGTTTCTGGAAGTGGGTGCATAATTTTGGTGCTAGATGTTTGGTATTCATACGAATGTTTTATGTAATAGTAGTTGTTTATTGTTACTAAAGCATCCGTGTTTAATTTTTATGACGTGGCATCTAATCTTAGTAGGTAGATTTCCTATTTATATACGTTCAGTAGTTTCCAAAAAAGATGCGATCGCAGCGCCATCTTGTTTGCTATTTTCGTCTATCTCTCAGAAACGCCCCAATTGTCTAGATAAAAAAGTATTCTAAGTTACGACCCGGGTTAGTTAGTAGAGTTACCAAAAATCATAAGAGACCTTTTTTGTAGAGCGTTAAATTTTCTACAAGAATTATTGTTTGTCGACATGATTTGTTCATGACGTAAAAAATTCCAAAGTAATAACAGATTTTTTCCCATGTTATTTCCATGTAAAAGTTTGGTAATCGGGGGGGCCGGGTTAAAATTAAAATTAACAGCTAAAACTTGGCATGATTTTTTTATATATATTTAGAACCGATTTAGGACTATCGTGAAAAAAATTTCGGACAAACCCTAAATAAGGACCACCGTACTATACATATATTTATATATAGCAGTGGTCGCCCGTGGTCAAAATTCGACCATAATAATTAATTTTAATTATAAATTTGAACATTATTAAGGTTCTGTTGTCAAAGGCTATACTTCTATAATCACAGATTTCGCCAAGGCTACACTGTTTGTTTGATTTTAACAATAAACAAAAAAGTATATATGCGCGTGTGTGTCTATTACAAGTTCATTTTAGTTTTAATTCATTTGGCTATTTCTGGCTGTACGCTAAATAATTCAGCTTTATAGCGGAATATGTTGTTTCTGGGAGCTCGGTGCACTAGCTCCATTGTGTACAGCGATTTAGCGGATCGTGAGAGGATAGCTGTATGGTAGCCATGCGTTGAATTATTACCGGACAATCCATGTAAGTTAATTTCATTTCTAGAAATAGTATGATATAGAAGTCTGCTACGTTCATGTTTTAATAAAGACTCGCGCATTCCGTACATTTACCCCCTCCTTCATAATAGTTATACGAGGTTTATAGACTCATTAAAAGGGTTTTTATTTTAAATTAATATTCCTTTCTCCGGATGAACGAGATTGTCCGGGCTTCGTGCTTTTTTACATTAAAAGGGTTAAAACAGGTTACTTAATCGCATAGGGCCTTACTTATAATAATCTCGTTAAGAAAGGATTAGCCATCTCTTAAATAAGAGACTCTTAAGCCCCTAATCAGTGACTGTTTCAAATAAAACTTGCCATCTTGCCTCTTAGTAGTCACTTATACTACCTCACGATATTGGTTATTTTTGACAGTTATTTATGAGTTACTTTACCACCACCTCTTATCCTTAAGAGGAGTTTATGGGTAACATTTTCGTTAATCAGTTGCTGAGCAGTTTCTTAAAATTTAACAAACAATAATAAGTAAGGCCATCTATGATTAGCGACAGACACTTAAAAAAAAGTGATTCGACTGCCTTTACGGTTTTGTAGTTTGAGTGTTATACCTGTTTTGGTCACTTGAATGCAGTTATCTCAGTTAAATTTTACTTTACCTTATTTACTCTAGTCTGGGTGTTTGGCATGGGCTCGGAGTTATTCGAATTATTAAAAAGGACGGTTCTCCATGTATCAAAAGTGTAATTTGTTAGCTTGTGAACCTTATACTAATATATAGCTAAAGAGTTTGTTTGATTGAACGCGCTAATCTCAGGAACTATTGGTCTTACTTAAAAAAAATCTTTCAGTGTTAGATAGCCCATTTATTGAGGAAGGCTATGGGCTATATATCATCACGCTAAGGCCAATAGGAGCGGAGCACCAATGAAATTTTTTTCAAAATCGGGGGTGTTGAATACAAATTCCACGGGGACGACGTTGCGGACACAACTAGTCTAAAATATGTGTAATACCTATCGATTTATTAGTTTATTTATTATATTGGCATAGTATCTTGTAATTAATAGTATGATTTCGTCTTTTGAAAGTTTTTAAAGGAATACTGAAAACATTTTCTGAAATTAAATGGAAACTTGAATGGTATTTCCTTAATTGGTAGTCTTCGATTCACACATTAAATTACTAACCCACTTTCTGTACTAAAAAGCACAGTTAGGTTAATAATGTACTGTTATTGTTATTGCTCCCATACGAGTATCAAAGATTTTACTTCTCAATAAATCGGCGGCGTTTATGCAGATTAAATAAATATTTATTGGCAATAATTTTATAATGGATCCTGAAAATTACCTCTTACTAAAATTAATCTTTCCAGAAGCTCATAAATGTCTTTTGGTGGAAATGACAAGTTGTAATCATGGTTATATCTTGTAAATTTAAGAGTTCAGCTCGTTTAAATTAGGTTCGTATCAACCTAAAACGTAAAAAATGCAGTTTTGAAACTGACAGGTATATGGTATATCTTTGTAGTGATGAGAACTAGTCGTACGATACGATTTCTAAACCTAGCAGTAGCAGCGGATTTTTTAAATGATTATTTGAATATTGATTGTCATGCTAGATACGTGTATTCGCCAAAGTATTGTTCTTGCCAAACATGGTATCGCTCCCGATAAACTATAATAATTTTGAAAGGGCACGGTCTAAGCAATCTTTACATAATTTTCTTTGTCGCTGTAAAGGTTCTTGCAAACTATCTTTGGTTTCATACAGTCGACTTGACAAAATGCTTTCAAGGTAGCGTTTGCATCTATAACTATAATATACTAGCTTCTGCCCGCGACTTCGTCCGCGTAGAATAGTAAAAAAAAGTAAGTCAAAAAACCCCGATTTTGAAACAGTCTTCATTGATGCTCCGCTCATCTCACCTTTAGTGTGATGATATATAGCCTATAGCCTTCCTCGATAAATGGGCTATCTAACACTGAAAGATTTTTTAAAATCAGACCAGTAGTTCCTGAGATTACGCGTTCAAGCACACAAGCAAACTCTTCAGCTTTATATATTAGTATAAAATTATTTCATCGGAATAATATTATATTGAATGCAAAGTTTCTATACCTGTTGATTTTACTACACATCTCCTGAGGCCGAAATCTGTTATTTCAATATCTTGGTTTTTCGAAGATATTCAAAGTACGATTGTGTAAAAAAATCGAAATATACTAAATCCACAATCTCTTCTCGATAAAGTCGCGGCAGAATAATAGTAGAAAAAAATTGTTATACCTTTATCAGAAATGGCGTTACCGAAAATTAATTTTGAAAAGCTACCAAATTTTTTAACATTTTAGTGAGTTTTCGCTTATACGTATTTATAAAGATGCCCGTTTAGTCAAATGAACTGAGACTTTAATCATTTTAAATAACATCGCAGCGTCCTAGAATTTTAATGGGCGTACAAAGTTATGATGTTATAACTGTAACTAATTAAATAGCGTATTAATTACTGTTGAAACGGTAAATAAAACTTACTTATTTATATATATTTACAAAATTAATAAAAAAGTATAGACAATTATTTTGAGTTGCGCCGGCTGCCAAGTGTGGCGTGCAAGTTATCCGCGGTTAGGGCTCAAATTCAATACAATTCAGTATACCAGCGCTTATACTCTTTAGATTCTATTCTTTTAACCAACCTGCAAATGAAGTCATAACGTTTACTAATGAATAAACTTTTTGTTTTATAGATTAGATTTAGTTTCTGTATTGTTGAAAAGTGTGGTGTCAATACTCGGTAGCCGGGACAATGGCGCGTGGCGATACCGCGACCCGCCGACCTCGCGTGCGCGCTTCCGCCATCTTGCATTTTAATGCGCTTGCGCATTTGCATCACCCGCGCACACACGTGCGATCTCTATTTATCTGCTTATACATAATAAAATGATGGGACCTAAATAACTAACTGTTTTAAAGGAAACTTCTATTTGGAAATTTAAAGAAAACTCATGACGTTAGTCTGTTAGTTAAATACAGCAGGAGCATTCAAATTACACATATGTTTTTAATAGAACTTTGAAAATGAAATTTTCTTTTCAAGATATAATTCAGTAGTGGCAACAAAAAAGCTACTGTTTTTTCATTTGGCTATGGAACCTTTTTCTTTGAAAATATTTTAAGCTGTACCGCCTTGAGTTTTCTCAGAAATTGTTATTTCATAGTTCAGAAGTGAAGGGCCGGGGGCATCGCTTATGATTTTAAGGATTTGCTTAACAATACCTGTATAACTATGTTAATAAAAAAACCTACCCACATGTGTGTTGGTCACATCAAAACTATTTTATTTCCCTTTGTACAGCAATGTTTAACGGTATATAGGTTACCTAGGTGTTAGGTGTTCCTACTGAATTCTACACATATAGGTCCAGTATTTGAAAGTTGCACCCGTGACTGAGAAATTGAGCGGAAAAAGACTGAAGTGATATGGGTATCTATGTAATGAAGAGGGATGAAAGTCACGTGAAAAAGGAATGTTAAAGAGGAAGATTAGTGGGTACAAATGTAAAGGTAGAAAAAAAATAAGAGATTATGTGAAAGGTGATATAATGATTTATGATATTTTTTTTTTATTGCATGAGTTCAGCAGACAGCCAGACGGCCTACTTGATGGAAAGCGGTTACCAATGCCTATGGACATTTGCAACACCAAAGGTGCTACAAATGGGCTGCTGCTCTCTTAAGGGAGACTGGAACCTGGACACTGATGCTGGAACACAACTCAAGGTTGTATTTAACTGAGGACATAAGCCACATTAGAGTAGTATAGAAGGGAAAGACATACTGTACGGATCCCAAATTATTGGGAGAAAGTGAAAGAAAAGAGAAAGAGTTCCAATCTATGCTAGGTAATACGAAGAAGTACATGATACTAGGGTTCCGTTTTATCCAAAATTGCTACGGAACCCTATGAGCAGATGTTTGACATCGGAAACTTACGCAAAACCGGCACAATAAACTCGTGCGTTTACGTTCACCTCGTAAACAATCGCGTTTCATCGCTCGTGTCGATGGTATCTGCGCGTGGTTGACTAACGTCCGCACTGCGCAGATTAAGTGCGACGTTGGCTCGGAACGGTGCTTCGGATATCTGCACGGTTCATCTGCTTAATGCTGAAGAGGCGTATAAGGTGTATCTGAATGCTTGTTCAAATATTATGAATACTGTTTGCGGGCGCGATGCAATGGCCGGGAGAAGGCAAAGGGACGTAGAAGAAGAAGCAAGGGAAGAATAATTTACCTACCTTTACCAATCCACAGTCATACCTTCACATTCACTAGGATTTGGCTAAGCCAAGTTATTTATTAAATTACTTTATGGGTTTCTTTAGTTCGTATTCCAACCATGATGACAGCATTGTCACGTTGTGTGGGGAGGGAGAGCGTAAAAGGAAATATTCTACGGCGCACCAAGTAATCTTTGGTCTTTTGTTGAATTAAGGTTTTCAGGCAAGACGACGTACCACAATATGGCAATGCTAAATGTCACCCATTTGCTATATCGGTGTATCTTATGTTGATAGTTTTTACAGTTTGAGCAAAATTTGAATGCGTCTCGAAAGAACTTACCTACATAAGTTTGCGCTGAGCGAGACTGCCATCTTCAGTTCATGTTCATGTCTTCAGTTCTGTTGAATGGAGTTGGTTGAGTTATCGAGTTGATTCATTTTTCCAGTTTTGATATGCATGGCAACCCAGTTGATGGTGCTCTATATATGCTCTATAGTGAGTCACGTTGGCCGAGCTGCGGCTTCCGTTGGCCACCGCGGGCGTCAAGTAGGCAGCATCAGCGCCTTGATTGGCGAGTTTGTTGCGCCCTATGGCTTTCTTATCTTGGCCTATAGTTGGCTATCGGTGTCTTCTGTTGGCCACTTTGCTGGTCCCAAACCAGCAAAGTACGTATGCGATCTCTGCATCGGTCTCCTCTGACCGTATGTGACCACGCGGGCTGGAGTGAGGGCGCAACACCAGCCTTAGTTTTTATGTACCACCTTTTGAACCTTATTGTATTCTCGGTGATTACATGTACGAACTTCAAGAACGCATATTAGTTTTGTAGCCCGAGTGAGGACGCAACACCAGTCTTAATTTGCATGTACGTACCACCTATTGAACCTTATTCTATTATCGGTGATTACATTTACGAACTTCAAGACCGCCGATAAGTTGTGTTTATACGATATGAAAGAAGCGATTTGCGTTCACTTTCATGTGCACCGCAAATATTAGAATTCTTTTGGAAGTTTTTTTTATCTTGCGTGTACAGGTACCTATCTTATAGACGAGCACTTTTTAAACTACTTCACGCGAAATTGTAGTTACCGCCTTATATATACCTAAAGTTGCGGACACATTCTTAGCTTTCAATGGCATAACAGCAGCTATTAAATCGAACGCTGATATGTAAAATATATAAAATAATAAACGATTAAATTAATGTTTCTATTTGAATCTGATTAAGATAACTGCAAATTACACCTTTAATTACACGGTAGTAATAGAAACGAGCTGGTTTAACTATGTGTAATCTGTCAAAACCAACGGTCCAAATATGTATAACTCTACGATTACATAATGCCTACTTCCTAGGGAGCAAGCAGAAAATGGGGGAGGGAAATGGGAAGCGCTAGTTTGTTCCGGATAATCCGTAGGACCGGGATGTAGCGCTAGTATATAAACAATATATGTTGAGCATATTATAGAGCTCGCATTGTCCAAATCTCTGCTTGCTGTCGTGGATTCGGACATAACTTAAATAATACATTATAGAAGATAAAACATCTTTGGTGATAAAATTAAATACTCGTATAACCCGCGTCCTAATTAAAAAATTGAGCTTTACTCTAGTTACTTCAATAATAGAATCTTAATCCGATATTAAACGGTGCATTTTTTCCTTTAATTCGGTTGAATCAACGAAAGCGACACATATAAATACAAAATTGAGTCATTCAATGTTATTGAATACTCTTATTCCCTTTTAGTTCTCTAGTTTTCGATCAAATTGATTCAATTTGGTTGGTTTAATATCAGCATTAGTCTTGCTAGTGGCACCCTCTGTGTCACACAGAAACAGTTACTCTTTGACGCGACCTGCGCACGCGCCGCAAACTGGGTCGGAGCGGAGGTATCTCGCTGACGGCAGCCGCACATTTGCTGTGATTTACCAGCTCGTGATGTTCACCTCACGGTAATGTTGGTGAAAATGCACGGTGGCGATACATTGTTGGCTTTATTTTAATTCGTTTGCTCTCAATGCGGAGAGAAACTGTTTTTATCTAACATTGGATTAGAAAGCTATGCGATCTTGGTTATGGTTTCCTGAAATAATTAATTATAATAAACGTTATTTCCAATAAAAACCGAAACTAAGAAAAATCTTGCATCTTCAGCCTTAGCAAGGTGCTGAGGCTGAAGATACAAATTAGATGATTATATAAAGTAAGCTAAGGATGATGATATATAAGGCATATAAGGTTGAAGATACAGATTAGATAAGAGACAAAGCTACCCTTTGCAATTACACTAATATGCATAAATTACCGGCAGCCGTTTAAGTAGTTTTATACAAAGATAAAAAAGAGAACACATCCTCTCTCAAATTCCCCTATCAAATATCGTAATAGTTAGTTATATTCCGAATAAGTCCGATGCAAATTTTCACTTACCTGTCTGTATTAAAAAGGTCATATTATATACTATTTATACCTGTTATTAAAAATGTTGGTCGGAAAGTTCAGTTATGAAGTCTATCATACCAGGAATCAAATTTGAAATTACTTTCCACTAATTCGTTGCAGTGAGCTAGGCGTGCGAAGGTTTAGACCACTCAACCATAAAGGCCGTAAGACGGCAGAGGTTGTGTTTGAGTTATATTCTTTCGGGTCATCACTTCACTGCTTGATGTAAACTTCCCAAGTCTGCGCCTCATATCCCGGTCCCCCGCCTTCGTCTGCCAGCCCCTGCTAGTGACCTTATGCAGGTCATGGGTCCATCGGGCTGGAGGGCGCTATATTTTTACCGAGACGAGATCTCTAATTCGGGACATGTTTGCTTCGTCGGTCGATGGATCTACGACAGACATGACCGGCCCATTGTCAATTCAACTCGCTCATTTTGCGAGCTATATCGTTTACCTTGATTCTCTTACGGATATACTCATTTCTGATCCTGTCCGTAAGAGAAACAGCCAACACAGCTCACTCCATAGTCCGCTGAACTTGAGTTGTTTACATCCAAAAATTCACAAAAAGCGTCGCAATGCATGCCGGACATTGGTTAGTAGATTTAATAAGTCTATTCAAGTAGAAAAACACAGTTGTTGGTACAAAAGCTCAATTTTCTGAATGTAAAAACGTATTAACATTTCCACCATCTTCGCAGTACGCGGCAATGCGACTGCTAATCTTAACGTCTCGCTTGCCCCGCGGTGTATGCTATTCACAAGCGTAATGGCCCTACAGTAGGCCCTTTAGATAACCCTATGCGTAATCAAGTGTATGACAAATACGTGCTATTACGCCCCAACGACCTGCCGTGTCGGATTAACACTGGAGCTGCGATAACATTCAAAACGACATGTAATGTCTATAAAGTGCGCAACGCAGATACGCGAAAGTATGTTTGGTTTTCATCTGTATTTTATATGCTACTTTGTGGCTTACAACTGCCTGTTTTAAAAGGCAACAAAATCAGGCAAGGACGTGGCTGTATATTAACAATGTAGGGTTCCGTAGAGGTGTGGAAGACGAACACTATTTAAAGAAAGAATCCCCCAGTAAAGAAAGCAAGTCGTAATTTACGTTCCAGTGTGATGTCCGTCAAATTTATATGCAAGAGGCTGATTGTTAGAGATCAGCTTGTCAATATAAGATTTCAAAGTCTAGACCATCGCCGCTGACGATAACGACGACGAGGTTGCCAGTAAGCGGTTCTTTATAGGATCAGTTTAGAGAGTGTATGGTTGAACTGTTCGACCTGATTCCCCCGACACCATTCCATCGTCGGAAGATAAAGCACTCTGGGGCCTAATTCTGCTATTATAATATCTTTACGTTGGAAAGACATTTAAAGTTCTATTCCACTACCTTAGTGTCAAAAATGTGTATTCTACTAAATCAACAATATTTTCTAGATATCGTCGCGGAATAATAATAGTAGAAAAAACCTGGTGTCTAGCAGAAATGGCGTTAGCTGAAATGAATATTAAAAAGCTACCAACATTTTAAACATTTATTTCGCGAGTTTACGCTTATAATAATTTTGGCGTACCTGTGGCAGAGAATTAACAGAATACGGAAATCGTTTTTTTTTTAGATTTTTTGTCTGTTTGTTCGGGATTTATGTTAAAATACTGGGCCGATTTCAATACAATTTTCGCTGATTGACAGATAATTATAAGACTTAAAATCTGCGCTACCAAACCAGGGAATCCCGCCGGGATTTTTTCTGGAAATGATTTAAAATGGCGAGTTTATCGAATTCCAATGTGATTTCTTTATTGACCGATAGCAAATTTTATGTAATAAGACGCGTGATTCTTGTCCCGGGAATTCTGTGGCAATTTTTCCAAAACTGGTTTTTAGTTGTTCAGGTAAACCTAAATAAAAATTTCGATACAGTTTTCACTAAAAAGATGGCTTACATTTATTCATTATTACGGTTCTTTGTGTCCCGGAATTCTCGCGGGAAGTTCAAGTCAAGCGCGGCGAAGTTGATTATAGGAGATTATGAACAACTTAACCCTAAATTCAAGTCACACCTCGTGTCAGTTGATAACACTATGAAAATAAAAACTTATAAATAACCCCTCAAACACTAACTAACACTTTATGAAGTCGGGTCGTGTAACAAAACATTTTGCAGCATTCCGAACTTATGTGTACGTTTGAATAATTCGCTATTTGAATCTCGCACAAATGGTGGCGTTTTGTCTCTGGAACGGTGCGCCCGCGCACGTGCGAAGCTACAAAAGGCTTAACGATAAAATAAACGGGCGTGGCTCGTTTATACCGTGTTACTAATCGCGCCACCCGACGATCTTCGTGCATTTATTGTTAACGTGAAAAACCGTATCTGTTTTCTAGGCTATGTTCTCTAAAGTTAGTGCACCTAGTTGTAGGTGCCGCACGCGCTGGATTTGTAATTCATTGTATGTAATTGAAAGTGCCATGTACCTTAATTTGATAAGATCAGCGTATGCTGCTTTTGTGGCACATATATTATGTATATGTGCCACAAAAGCCTCCTAATACTAGAATTATGAAGCATTTATGGATTTGTGTAGTTTTCAGTCTTGTGTTCATTTTAAATTAGAAGTCTCGGAAGAGACGTTGGCGCTCTGAGCGCGTTCTACCGTCTCTACAATGGGGAGTGTTCTGAGGAACTGTTTGGTTTGGTACCTGCGCCACCATTTTACCACCGCACTGCTCGCCGGCGACGGGGAGTTCATCCACACTTCCTTTACACCTGGAAGTTACCAAACTGAACGTGACGCTCGCTCCTTTTTCCCTATATGAGCAAGCTGTGGAATGTGCTCCCGCGGTTTTCCCAGAGCGCTAGAATAAGGGGCTCTTCAAAAAGGGCGTAAACAGATATTTAAAGTCTTAACGAGGTAGGCAACGCATCGGCTCTCCCTTAGTATTGCAGATATTCATGGGCGACGGTAGCTACTTACCATGAAGTGTACCCGTCTGCCAGTTTGCCTATAAGCAATATATATATATATATATATGTTTAGTAGTCGATGGCACCCGCGGGTCACTTCAGCGAGTAAAGCGTAAAGTGTATACTATAGTTTCCTGGTCAGTCATAGCTAGTTTTTCTGTCCTAATGTGAATATTTTTATACCTATCTATAATTGTCATGGTTTAAATTTAATATCTTCAAGGAATTTTTATTGATTTTGATGTATGACACCGTCAGAAATCGACGCGATATGTCGTAGGCGTCGCTGCAGAATCCTGAAATTACATTTTTATTGGTGAAATTATTTATTTTCGTCAAAATTGTTCCAAAATTGTTCCCAATCATTAAGTTCATTTTAATCATCAATTCAATTCAATTTAATCCATCATGAAACGCACTTTCTGTAGGTATAACTTTGATGGTTGTAAGTCTTATACATACTTTTTGAAAAAATCGATTCGGAGTTCCAGGGTAGCGCGTGGCCCGGCTAATTTGCTGATCAGTGTATTATGTAACAATTTTAACGAAAGAACTACCCCCAACGACCAAAAAATGTTAAACTTAAATAAACAAGTCAAATTTTTTAATCCGCAGCTACATGTACCGCGGTCATCTCTAATTTTTAATTTATAGACCACACCTTTTTGTCAAGTGTTCCATATCATCCAGTTACTAGTTTCTAAAAATAAATCTGACATTCAAAGACGGACGGATAAATAGAAATTTCGAAAATATTTAGGTTTATAAAAATAAAAAAAGGATATTGCCTGAAGCAAGCAAACTCTCGCCTGTGGACGTTTGCAACACTAGTGGTATTGCTAATGCGCTGCCGAGCTCTAAGCAATTTTATAACGCCCTTTAAAAAAATGACATGACGATCACAGCCCAAAAAGAAAATCGCGGCGGGAAGTTCCCTCCAGATTATTGTTGTACGGGGGATAAATGTTCTAGAGAACCGTTGCGTAGTTGAGCATAGGAGCTCAATAGAACGGGGGTGAACATCCCATCGCTGGCGAGCGATGCGGTTCTTAAAGTGAGGCCTTGTCACTAGATCAAATAATTCCTCAGAACGCTCCCCTTAGTACAGGCGGTAAAATACGCCGTCTCTCCGAATGCTGAGGGAATCTTGACCGCCTGTTAGTATGGGATCGGCGACGACACGAACGGAGCGACGCTGAATGGAGTCGAGGAGGTCAGTCTGATAATTGGGTGCCCCGGCTCACAAATGTGAATAGTACTCCATATGCGGTCTGATTTGCGCTTTGTCATTTTTACCAAAAAGGCTACGTAACCTTAAAAAAATTGTTTCTAATATAGCCTTGAGTATAGTAGAGATGGAAGAAACATTGATGGCGTCGCGTGCTTCGGTAGATCACAGCAACAGGTTTTCACGATGCATTGTTAGTGCGCGGGCGCATTAGCACGCCTCAGCGTAACTCTGAATAAATCAGCCATTTTTGCTGTGTTCAACACGAAAGCCGTCGTGATCGCATGTTCCTGTTTATTCAAACTTATTGGGATGGCCGCTGCTCTATTAATTTGATAAGATTTGATCGTAAAGCCCTGTTCATACTAAGGTAAATCCTGCGCGGGTTGCGGGACGCGATATAAAGCGATTCGTTCTCCTGCCCTTATACATAGATTAGGCTGATTTAAGAATTCTGATCAATGGATGGGTGTTACCTACTTAAAAATTCTTACTGTTTTTAATCGACTTCCAAAATGAGGAGGTTCTCAATTTGACTGTATGTTTTTTACGCGACTCCTCTGTCAATTGTGAACAGATTTAATTTTTTTTCTTTATTCTAACTCCTGGGGTGGTCTCATAGTCACCAAGTCAGAAGCTGATAAGTGGATCCCAGACAAATCCAGAGTAATCCTTGTTGAAGAGCGCTGAGCGTCTACTCCTTTTTTTAACAAAAATAATACCGACTTTAAACTAAAAACCATTAAATCAATATTTCCTACAACATTGTGAAGTCGGTGCCAAGTAAAACATAAACAACATATACGCGGTTCCTTTTTTGGCAATTTTGTTGATGTTTTACATGGCACCGACGATGTTGTAGTAAATATTTATTTGAATTTTAATCTAATCTATCGTATTATTTTAAAGAAACGTCCGAATATAATTTTGGTGCAATAACTGCTTATGTTTTTCAAAACTAAAGCGATTTTTGGCCTATGATTATTTCTGGTTGGATAAAGAAAAATCTCTTTTGATTTCAATAAAAAAGTTTTATTGGTCTCAGCAGTATGGAAATTTATTTCTTTTCGTTCTACAAATAGCTGTTCCATATTGGACGAAATATGAGATAAATCCTGTGTCGTACCGCTGAAGTTTCGAGATTCACTTGGGACTATTCCTATTGGAATTTGGAGAGTAATCATAAAAATTAGTGCGAGCGACTCACGTCATTTGTTATCACGCGGGCTTTGCTTCAATTTGCTCAGGGCCTTACTCTTAAAATATTTATCAAATTCAGGTACTGCATTATTCAACAGTATATTTTGATATAATGGCACGAACACGATCAGTTCACCACAGCGACATGTCAGCAGTCAAGTTTCACATACAGTCGAGCTTTACAAAGACAGTGACATGACCACCACACTTAAATATTCAGCCGCCGCAATAATTAGAGTCGACGATCAAACACTAAACACCGACAGTTTTCACTGACACATGGGTGTGGTTGATGGCAGCACAGTTGAGCAATTCCAAAACCAAGGAATTGAAATTTAATTTTTTTTTATCGTAAGGTCTTGTTGTGAAAGTATTTGTCGATGTATGTATTATATTTAGACGAAGATGTAAAAATTGTACCAAAACATGCTAAAACTCCCAATAAGCTAATATTGAGCTTTCCAATCTACGGTTTATGCGTAATTTTGGGCCGCGAGAACCAACAGTCCAACGACCAATCCTTTATTTTGATAAATGGAAACAAACATCGTAATCATACAAAATAATAAACTGATGTTTTATATACCGTTTAAAATTAAAGAAATAATTAAAATATCTCATGAATATCAGCTGGACTGTCTTTGGGACTTGTAAATAATCTATTTGGTAATTAGGCTAAAAAGTTTGGATACCTTTGAGCTAAAACAATTGTTTTAAAATGGTATATCGTTGAAGCTCGCAACATATTTTTACGCTGCTCTAAAATTTCTTGCGAACCTCTTGCTAAGTTTTGATTTTTACAAGCCGAGCAGGTAGGTCAACCGAACAATTTGCCCCGGACACGTCACTCCAGTGTAATTGGCTCGCCATTAACTAATGAGATAGGCCGATATGCATCTAAGTCGGCATCCGGGCAAAGCGAATATCGATTTAACACGGCCCGTTAGGTGCCTACCGATGACAGCGCGCAGGCGACAAGACGAAAAGGGCCTAACCCGATGTCTAGAGCTCAAGACACTAGATCCGAGATAGCGGATGTGCGAAACGATCGAGATAGGTTTCGGATTGACGTATGGAACCAGTTATATGCGTCGGTAGTCACACTGAAAGTTCAGGTTAGGGCCATATTTGGCCGAGACGGACAACCTGCTTCCCCTTTAAACGTTTTATTAAAGCAGAAGTCGAATTTAAAACGGACACGTTCTGTTTGTTGTAAGTTTGCATGAAAACGAACTAATGTTATGAAATAATGCTGTTCGAAAACCATAGAAAAGAAAGCTTACATAGTTAATAGGCCCATACAAACTATAATGTAGATGTTAAAAACTTCTTTAAATATTAATTTGTTGTAAACTGTAATTATCTTTTTCTTCTTATATATAAAAACGAATGTTTGTCTGTACGTCCTTTATAGAATCGTAAACTATACATTTGATCATGTGATGATCTTTAGCAAAGTTGTTCTGCATGAGCCAGAGATGGTTTCTAAGTTGGTTCACAATTGGACCCGGTAGGTGGCACTGCTGTCGGCATGTCGATTGAAGCTTTTCTGGGCAGGACGACGCCTGCCGGGACAGCTAGTTTTAATTATGAAAGAAACTGCACGTCGTGATATAATGACGATTTTTAATCATAATAAAATAAACAGATAAAAAACAAAAGAACATCTATGTTCCAAAATTAAACATTTAGTATGTTTGGTGCCCAGTACCACGGCACACAGAATTAATAAAAACTTTTCGTCGGAGATTCCAACAGTAGATGTATTGTAATTATATAGCAAACCTGTTTATACTATTACGGAAAAAAATAAAGTAATCTATTACAATTACTATTAGTGAAATCGGTTAGGAAACGCATCGTCTAATAGGTCTTGTTAAGAATCCTTTGTTACTTCAAAACATTAATCAACAAAAGTGTATGCTCGTATTTGTATTATACTAACAGATATAATAAATTCTTGGACAGTGTATCCGTCACTGACGACCCAGTTATGGTTAGTTCTAAAATTGGTAGGCACCATGTAAGTTTTGCATGTATTGTCGCTATGGGTTGGCTCGGTTACTTTATTGTAGGGACTAGTGCACACTGAATCGTGTGGTATATGAATTATATAGTACCTAATTTGGCTTAACAGCGTACTGCAAATAAATCGTATACACATCAGTGGTTGTTAGGGAATTGCTCACATTAACCCCACTGTAGGGTGAACTAATTCACGAATGAGCTCCCCTACAGCAGAGTTATTTTGGTTGTTTGTAGGTTCTTGTTAACCCGTCGTTTAGTTTGCCCATTTACACAGCATCAAACAGGAAGGTGGCATGAAAAGTAGGCACGCAAAAATCAAATAAGTTGCGTTTACATAATCTCGGTGCCCACTTCTATGGCCACTTTGCTGCTTGCTGCCGTAGAAGAGGGCATAATATAAATGAAGCGTAAGAATATGCCGTGTCAAAATAAAATAGTATCTATGCATTTTTTTGCCTTCTAGTATATCTAAACACAGTTCAAATTAATATACGATTCTCCGAAAGTGGCTAACTCAAGACCACAGTTTTTCGTTTTTAAACCTGACTATATAATGGATATATGTAATACTTAAAGACCATCGATCACCTATGACCGTACTGATTGTAATAATCGTGCAGTTGAACTACATACCTACATATTTTATTATTTTATTCATACAACGCATAATATTTATTCGACTGAGATAAGACTGAAGTTTTTTAATCTTCTATGTTACTTTATGTTATGTACTTGTATGTAAAAAAATTAAACTATATTTCAGTCACGAGGGGTGGAAATTTGGCTAGGGTAAGCCGGTTGAATAACATACCGTATGATGCAAGCGTCGACTACACCGCTGTTGAAAGAAATGTCTAACTCGTGATGTATTTTATTACTACATTTTGTATTTTTGATTTTGCTATAAATTCATGGCGCTTTCGACTTTTTGGTCGCTAGCCACTGGTTTCTTAAAAGTGTTCCGTGCAGGAACGGAGAAAGAATACAATTTCCTGCGTTGGGGCGGCCTGTCGTAAGAGGCGACAAAACAACCCACAGCCAGGTGGTAGGGCATTTTCCCGACTGCATGGCTACCAACCCTGGTCTGAAGTATGTCTCCATAACAACCTTGAGTTGTTTTTCCGACATTATTGACCAGGTTTCAGTCTCCCTTAAGAGAGCAGCAGCGCATTTGTAGCACCTTTGGTGTTGCAAATCTCCATGCGAGGCGATGGTAACCGCTTTTCATCAAGTGGGCCGTCTGCCTGTCTGCTGAACTCCTGCAATAAAAAAAATAAAAAAAGAATAGGTAGGCTATGGGGACACGAGTTTTATATATAGTCCACGCCACTGTTATAGTGTGTTCCTGTTCGAAATCGTGTTCAAAAACGAAGAACATCAATATTCAAATGTTACAATGATTCTAACTTCTTTTTCATTTATGGCTTAATAATTCTTGGTAAACTAAATAAGTGTGTACATACCTTAAGGCCTTGTCTCGTGGTTTTACTGAGACAATAAATACTGGTAGCGATTTACCGAGCCGTCCTCAATGTTTCTCGGACACCCTAACCTGTTAAGTTCAGTGTTAGGTTACAAGCTATTGTCGGTGTGGGCTGTGATTTTTAGTAGTCTAGGAACGCTTCCTTATTATAAATTTAACATTGCAAATAGCTGAGCTTGTAAATTGAACGGGTACATGTCAAACACATCTTTATTTACACACTTCTTTTTAAAAATTTCAATGATGAGTAAATACTTATTATATTATTTTTTTAAACCAAATACCCGTCGAGTTCCACCCCTTTATTTATAGATATATTTCATCAGTTTAAGTTGTACCTTAAAACCTTGTACAATAAGTACCGGTAAACCTTCATAATGGTCGGTAATAATATCTGGCACTATTTTCTCAAGCGAAAAGGTCAGCAGTTCCTTTGACTGAAGTTGGGTTTGGAACATTCATTCCATCTAAAGAATTGTTGGCCAGCTATTTAATACATTTTGCTGTTTATATAAACGATACGATTTCAACAAGATTATGTTGATTTAAATTTCTTTATAATTTTAGATTTTTAAACCTTTGCCTGAACATGTTTTTCAGGTGGGTCTTTTAGGTCAAATCCCAAGCTATAAGGTACATTCATAACATCATGTTTGTTTCCCATGGGGGTAGGCAGAGACTATGGATCTCCACTTGTGACGATCCTGACAAACAACTTTCGCTTCATGTACTTTCATATATGCACGTTTATTTGTGATGCGTTTTACCTGATCTCTCTTTAACACTTCTGATATTTGATCATGATGTGTTCGTCTCGGTCTACCAGTAACTATAAGATACAGGGAAAAATACATTAAGGTGTCTCGGGACCGACTTTGATAAAAACTGAAATGGTTTCATTATATTTTTGAAAAATCAAATACCCTGAATAGGAATTGAATCGCCTGATTTTGAAAATAAAACATGCTCTGTTATTACACCACCTCATAATGTTGCTTGTAAGAATCAATTTCTGTGAAGGACTGTCAAACCTTAAAATATGGAAAAAATAATTTCGGGTCTGGCCATGGCGGCCCACATAAAGAATTCATACTGTATATAAAAAATATATATTTATACGATGACTTGAGAACTTCCTCCTTTTTGTAGTTCAGTTTAAAATATGTGAGCAAAACTTTCCTTAGAACATTACAATAGTTCAGAGAATCGATATGGCGAGTATTTCTCGGTGAATGTGACACTGAACGGTCGCAATCTTCATTAGTATATCTCGTCTTGTTAGAGGTCCTATTCTATGAGATTTCAAGATAAAAAATAATAAAAATGAGCAAGACAAAGACCATAACCAAGACCGAAAACGCAAAAACAAGACCAAATGTGCAAGACTAATCGAAAAAATATAAGTGGATATCCTTCACTTTTCAATTTGGCTTTTTGAAAAACCATTTCGAGGGATAATGTTGCTAATCATTTCTGTCTAGTTAAAATTACAAAAAACGCACTATTGCATAGTATTTTGTAAGAAATACGTTTGACCTTACTAAATCCTATGACGTTGTCAATATTTGGTGAAATTCATATACACATCGTAGCCATTCACTTTTAAAACATAATAATACCGACATTCTCCTTTTATGTCATCTAACATAAACATAAATAAATGCTTTGTTCAACATTTTGTCGTCAATCATTCTCGAAATAAAATTAAATGATGTCATTATTCCTAATATACATCAAGCATTGTAATTAGCCACAGAAAATGCTTTGTACCGATATGCAAAAAATATTCGGCAAAAAGTTCAAAAGGAAGGTCTCAAAAGAGTTTCGACTAATGTTTCGAGAATATCGGTGAACAGAATACAAATATGATCTCAAACTTATGGTCTACAGTCGTAGAAAAGTGCATTATTTAAATTAGCGTCTTCGTAAATTGCGACTAGAAAAATGTTCTGTTAACCAGCAGAACATTCAGGTTTACGCCACAAGTTCGAAGGACCAAGACCAAGATTAGAAGTGTAAGCAAGACCAAGACCAAGATTGTCCTAGTCTTGGTCTTGTTCTTTTTCTTGCTTGCTCTTGGCTATTATCAATTGAATTAATTCCTGGGGTTGTTTGGAATAGATCATTTATATGGAAAAATGTGGCCTTTGTGCTCAATTAGGTATTGTTTTGATTTGTGAGTTTATTTTTGTATTATTGTAGAATGAAGACTTATCTATGTGTCCATAAGGATTGTCTCTTAGGCAGATTTGATTCGAAATTAATTG
This sequence comes from Dendrolimus pini, assembly GCA_949752895.1. Lineage (NCBI taxonomy): Eukaryota > Metazoa > Arthropoda > Insecta > Lepidoptera > Lasiocampidae > Dendrolimus > Dendrolimus pini. The sequence continues at coordinate 18,235,742 of OX457136.1, forward strand.
CAGATTTCCAAACAAACTTAGCGATTATCACTTTGAGAGTCAAATTATATTCATATTCTTGCACATTGTAAGCTCCATGCACACCCTGCTGTGTGTTTAATAACTAGCTAATGGGATGACAGGATTCACTTAAATGCATTAACCTGCACACGATTGCATCTCGGCTGTTCAAGTCCTGTAGCGATCGTGATGGTGAAATTCGCTGTTTATTAAAACACCTCGTCATGACAGACATGACTGCGTGAATCTTTATGTAATATACATTCATTCGATTAAGTACTACAAGTTAATGCGTCATTATATTATCCATAAGTATCTGATTGCGTAATTTTAACTGGCAGGTAAACTGTGGAACTTGGTCCTATTATTATTAACTTTAACTTTTTGGGTTTCCTTGATTAGCGTCTTACATAACTGAAAATCATTTGTGTAAGTCAAATTACGAAAGTATAAAATATAGCGGTGGCTGAATATCATTAGACAGATTTCGAAAAATCATAACTTTTATTGTATGGGGTCAAATATTATGAAAAGTCATATCAACAGTGGTTTTTTGCTAATGAGGGAACTAACAAAGTTACTCACACACTTAGATCATAGAAACATCTAGATAACGCATCAATTGCACAAAAACGGCCCAAAAAATGCACCAAATTTGGTGCACTCGCTCCCCAGTCCCCACGCCTGTTACTTGTTAGTGTCGTTTCGACTACTTTACTGATCGGAGCTCTCGCAAGAAAAACATTATGCCGTCCTACGCTATTAAAATATGTCGGAACTATTTTAAAAGAAGAAAGGATAAGGATAAGATGTCATTTCATCGGAAAACTTAACACTTTTGTCATGATTTCTTTATAAAAACATGAAATTTAATTTCGATATTTCATAGGTGTATTGTATACCTATACAATACACCTAATACCTATTGTATAGGTGTATAGGTATTGATCGTTGTCAGGTGAGAAGTGGAACATATTTCCAAAATTCGGGGAGTTTGTTACCATTTTTTTTTATATTATAAAATATGAATAATTGTTATTTTAGAGAGTGAATATACCAACGCTTCGCATTTTTGATGCCGTTTTTGGCGGTGTTGTTTGGTGGCAATGCTCTCTCTAGACATGTTATAACTCAATGCTTACATAACACATTTTGAAAAATAAACTTTTTAAAAATGATTAAATGGAATATTGGATAAAGTTTATTGGGATATCCTGTCTTCTGTTGTACAGAATTGACACCTAAGTTTCCGTTTCAACGTGGCCACTAGTAAATCGCATTCCACTAAATACATTAATCAGAGATGGCGTTAATGTTGCCGAGGACGGCGCTTCGGCGCTTGTGCGATACGGCCTCCTAGTAGGGTTGACAATAAGTACAATAAATACTTACTCCTAGTAATGAATTAAGAAGAGATCTTAAAGAATATAACTTCTACGACAATCTATAACATGACAAGTTTTTTAAAGGGTCAAATTTGTAGAATGAATTTAATTTTATAATTTAAATATGATAAAAATATTCATATTCATAAGTTTTTATTCAAAATAAGTTCCACTGGAGAACAATTTTTACTTCCTAGTCTACGTACACCGCTTAGCAACGTGTAATTGCTGTTAAGAAGAAGAAGCGGCAAGAAACTTCCAGCAACACGTCTAGACAGGGCTTGAAAACGTTATCAATTACATATCGTCGATAAGACATAGGAACCGGCCATAAATGAAACTAGGGACAGGCCTAGCTTATAAGGGATATAAGGGCTTAGATCTGGTGTTAGCTTTTTTTATTGGAGTATAGGCTTGCGTTTGACCACGATCTCGCCCTATGTGGAGCGAACATGTGGTCTACGATGGAGCACGCTTACCTAGAAGGTACCTATTCACATTGGACTTGAAGACCCAGGTTATAAGTATCAGGAAAGACAGACTCTGGCAATGAGTTTCACTCCTTTGCGGTTACAATTATAGGGAAAATATTTTATTTAATTTTTTGAAAGTGGACATCCTTGATTAGTTACAAGGTGTCTCGTGCGCTTATTTGCGCACTTAAAATATTTCCACTTAGCCATTTAACTGGTTGGTACTAGCGACGTATCTAAAGACGTTTTGCTTTGCAGTACTTTATACGATATCGTCTATACCGACTTTGATGTAAACATGGGTTAGTATATGTGTTCTAACAAATCAATACAGAGATATAGTTTTGTTTGTGAATTTATTTATTTGAGAATCACAAACAGTTTTCACCACAAGTAGGCTTCAACTAAGAATTAATAGTGCAATGTAAAACTAATTAAAGACGAACACTGTACTAGTCTAATCTTAATTTTCATTAATAAACAATTTACGAATTAACAAAGTACTGAAATTTAGAAAAAGTTAGGAAAGAAAAGAATGAGGGGGCACCTATAAAGCCGCGTATTTATCTGTGAGCCGTAACTTAGGGACTTTTGCCATTTTTTTACATTTAAGTACATTTTAAATTGTATACTTCGTTTATTTTTGTATTATACAGACTTTATTATTGTAGTTTTAAAGAAATCTTTTAAAGACAAATGTTCACAGTTTTATATAAAAAATAGCTGACCCAGCAAACTTCGTACCGCCTCAGAATCAATAATTAAAAAAGCCGAATGGTAATTGCAGAATGTTTCAACTTTAGTAAAAAATGTGGTCAAAACTTAACCAGAACGAACATCAAACGTTCGACATTACAACTTTTTTTTTTTTTAAAGTTCACTTTTAAATTGAATTTGATTTCTGAACGACTTTTAAATTTAATTGATTTCTAAGCGACAGGACGAACATCAAATGTTTGACAGGTAGGAAAAGTTTCTAAGGGAAAGCGAAATTGTTGTTTTTATTATATTCCTAGCATTTTTTTCATATTTGTTCACCTTTTAAACCTTCCGTGGACTTCCACAGATAATTCAAAACCAAAATTAGCCAAATCAGTCCAGCCGTTCTCGAGTTTTAGTAAGACTAACGAACAGCAATTGATTTTTATATATATAAACTGACGGACTCATAAACTGCATCAAAGTTCAGGATTACTTTGAAATGATTTTTTTAAATAAGTATGCAAACTTTTTAGATTAAATTATATAAATATGGAGAGACTGGCTCTTAATCTCAAAAAAAGGAAAATTTAAAAATAGAACTGCAGTAAAACAAATGAATATAGCCGGGAAAAGAAAATTTACTCGTAGTATCAGATTTGCGTGTTATTTATAGCAAAGTTTTAAATTGATTCTCATTGATTTTTTATTCTTTTGTCAATTGAATTATTGTTACCAGCAGAATTGTTGGGTTAGTTTTTTAACTCATCTAGAGTTTTTGAACCATAATATGGATACTTCGTCCGAACAAGCGGCTCAAATTGTAGCATTGGTGCGGGAGGGCTTGGATCAACGAACGATTGGTAGAAATTTAAATTTAAACCAGTCTACGGTTTGTAGAATATACAGAAGGTTTGTGGAGACAGGTTCTTACAGAAGGAGACGTGGTACAGGCAGGACTCGAGCAACCACCGGTCGTGATGACCGATTTATTGTTACAACTTCCCTGCGAAGTCGTTTCCTCACGTCTGTTAACATCAAAACAGAGCTTAATGAAGTGCGTGGAGTAAACGTGAGTGCACGAACAATAAGAAGAAGGTTAAAAGAAGCGGATATCACCCCTTTTAGACCAGCAAATGGTCCAAAGTTGTCTGTAGCTCACAGACAAGCTCGCTTAAGATTTGCGCGTGATCACCTGAATTGGACAGAAGAGCAATGGACCTCCGTATTGTTCACGGACGATTGTAGGACATGTTTATATGGTGCAGATGGTCGCAGAAGAGTCTATCGTCGACGTGGGGAGCGATATGCTCAAAGTTGCATTGAGGAGCGTGTTCCTTTTGGAGGCGGTTCGTGTATGGTCTGGGGTGGCATATCGATGAACGGGCGAACAGAACTTGTGTTCATAGACATGGTCCGTCAAAACGGTAATAGAGGGGGTATGACTGCACATCGCTACATAACAGAGATCTTAGAAGATCACGTGGTGCCTTACATGGGATTCATAGGCCAAAATTTTACTTTAATGCAGGATAATGCCCGGCCGCACGCTGCTGCACAAGTTCGACAATATTGCGAAGAGGTTGGGATACGTACAATGAATTGGCCAGCACGCAGCCCGGATCTTAATCCCATTGAGCATGTTTGGGACAATTTATAAAGAGCTGTATATGCGAGAAACCCTTTGCCCACGACAGTGGCAGCACTAAGAACAGCACTTTCAGAAGAATGGGACAATATTCCGCAAGATCTTTTAATAACCCTAATAAAATCTATGCGGAACCGATTAGAATCCGTAATAAGGGCACGTGGAGGTAATACACCTTATTAAAACATAAATAAACCCTTGCATAAAGTTTGTGTCTATTGTTAAAACCAATTTTTTAATTAAACCAATTTTACTTAAATTTCTGTTTTTTCTTCAAAAAAAGTTTTAAGGTCTTTTCCAGTACACAAACTTAAACTTAAGGATATGACCCTACGCTGTTTTAAAGTTCACGAACCAATCTAGAGGTTTCAATTTAAATCTGTATAGAAAGTTTGCATACTTGGTTAAAATATTTATTTCAAAGTCGTCTATTACTTTGATGCAGTTTATGAGTCCGTCAGTGTAGATGTTCAACAGGACTGTATATACGTAAGTAAAGCAAACCTAAATAAAGGCATATAAGTCAGTCGAGTCACCTCAAATACGCTAGTCAAATTTGGAATCCATATTACGAAATACATTCCACAAGACTAGAAAGTATTCAAAAAAAATTCACAAGCTTTATTAATTTTAAATTTAAATTACCACAGAAGTGCTACGTTGAACGCTGTGCTTTATTTCACCTTTTACCTCTTAAAACTAGAAGAAAGATTGCTGATTTACGTTTCTTAGTTAAAATTGCGCAATCCAAAATTGATTGTGCAAATCTCATTGAGAAACTACATTTGTATGTAGTCCTCCTACTGATGTTCGCCCTAGGAAATTATTACACACACCATTGACGCGCACAGCTTACCGACGTAATTCGTTCTGTATCAGACAAACGAATTTAATAAGTTATTATAAGTAAGTTGGAAGATATAGACTTAGACTTATTTACTAATAGTGTAGCATTGTTTAGCGCAAAGTTGGTCGAATTCTATTCAAACTCGGATTTATCAGTTTAAGTACCTTATATTTATGCACATTTTTGTTATTGTTTCTTTGTATAATTTTCTTTTTTTCTCTTTTTAGTTTTACTGTGGAGGCTTATTAATAGCTTCTCTAAATCTATCTTATTTTTAGTTATTTTTAATAAAATAATAGACACACAACTGTTGTATAGACTGTATAAAATCACAAATCAAATATTAAATTACATCTTCACATAGCAGACACGTGAGTATGTCATTCACCATATATAGCTTGAAGTTGACTGTTATAAGTCGTCCGGTATATTGTTATCGCTCATCAGGAAACAAAGTGAGAAGCGGCAACCTATCGGATGGACCGAGTCAAGTATGTGACAGCGACTGAGCGCAAGCGCATCCGCCGCTGTAATTGCTCGTTCAGTTATTTTGGCCTTATTTTGAATTTAAAAATAGATTGAAAATGAATGATTTAGAATATAGTTTTTTTTACATGACATTGTCTTATTATAAAAACTGAGATTTAAAGGTTTGAATCGCGATTTTAGTTTGCCGTTTCATGTTTAGTGTATCTATTTTTGCTTCTATAATATCAAACTATAAACTTACATAGGTAGTTATATAATCTCATCGAGATTGTTTTCCTTCTCTGACGGAGAATTGCGATAATTAAAGAATAAACATTAAGTTATAAAAAGTAAAGCTGATAAGAAGCTTTAAATTAGTAAAATAATGATTCAAGAACTAAAGCGTAATAATGCGAGAGAAAAATAAGTTGTAGTGCTTTCTAGGGTAGTAGGATTTATTTAGCAGTCGTTTAGTTAGATCTTTCAAATAATTAATATTTATTATACTTTTTAATTTACTGGGCTCTCGTAGTATTCTTCATACCATTATTAAAAAAATGCGAAGTCATTAATACTACTATAATAATTTTTATAAAATTACCGTTACAAATTCACTATGTTGTAAAGTCATTTTTTAATTTTTTTTTATTCTGTTTTTTTTGGGGGGTTTTTATCCACACGGATACGTCAACCCCTTTTTTTATTTTTTTGGCCAGGGAAATCCGTTTGAGGACTAAGCCGCGACAGACACAGAAGCCTGGGGGATGCTCGCGACCTTGTTGAGACAGTGTGGGATTCGCCAGATCGGGGGTGGCACTAGCGCGCCCGGTCAGAACCGGAGCCACGCTATTGCCACTCCCCAGTTAGGGATACCCACTAAAACCCCTGGGTGTTCCGTCCTGCGCCTTATGCCAGGGCTACGGGAATAGGCTACCCGGCTCCGCATTCCCTGGCAGGCGTGGGCCCCGCTCACTGGGCCTCTTCAAATGCCGGGGGAGCTACTCCCCCGGCGACTTCTCGGTCTTTTCCGGGCGTGGGGCGGTCTGTAACGCGCCCCACGGAAAGAGAGATGAGCGCGCGCGGAACACTCGCGCTCTCATCTCGACGGCATGTGCGGGTGAGTGAGAACCTCTATACCCCTAGAGGCCCCACCCGCGCCGCCCGCTTACGGTGGCCGAAGGTCTAAATCAGACCTCCGGCGTCGGCGCGTCCTCCTTTGTCGGGAGCGGAGCAAAGACGTGCGCTCACGCTCCCGTTCCGCCTCCTCCTTCGCAAACATGACGTGCTCGCAGAAGGAGGAGACGGCGTCCCAGGGATACGTCAACCCCATCGTAACCTAATCTAACTTACTCTAAATACATTACATTATAAAAACAAAGGCCACTGATGAAGGACTCCAATTAAACCACCCAGCCGTTGAGATAATTTTGATGTGGGATCAGACAAAATTGTTTGAATGACACCAACATCCATAGGATTTAGATTGAAGTCTCTCATCAGTGTCTGTCTTTTCTTTTTGTTTCTGACACAGTAAAGTCATTGTAGTACGGCATTCTCTAAAGTAAAGAATAACGTTAATACTATCTAGTGCCTGGTTAATTCTGTTTTTCAGTGTTATAGTTCATCGTAGACGACGTTTTGCATCTCTGTCTCACAACGGTCACTAGGCAAAAGAGCAGCCTCGTTGCTCTGCCGGATTCGGGCTAGCTCCAACCACATGCCGAAAGGCCTGGCTTGACAGATTCGATGTGCCAGCATTCAATTGTTGTGCTAGCAACAATTGTAACCAGACATTAGAATAGGTACTACTAATCCTAGATTTTATAAGGATTTTATGTAGTTTCATTATCAACTATGAACTATAATGATTCGAATTAAATGATTATGATTATTATTATAAAAGCCGGACCAAAATCTTATACTAATATATATATATATATATATATATATATATATATATATATATATATATATACGGCGAACAGTTTGTTTGATTGAAAAATTATTTCTGTGTTAGATAGCCCATTTATCGACAAAACTTTTTTTTTACTATTCCACGCGGACTAAGTCGCGGTCAGAAGCTAGTCAGTAATAAATTGAGAAGAAACTTATTAAGATTAATTTTATATGATTTGGTTTAATTTAAAAAAAATAATACTTCAAAATGTAGAGTAAACTGTAAGTAAACTATAAAGCTGATTTTGAAGGAGTAGCATCAGAAGTACGCAGTCTGCGCTACACCATAGGCATTCTCAATTATTGTCCACAGCAGTCAGTTGTTGGTTAGCAATAATGGCGGGAATATAGCTTATTAGTGGCGGCAGCTGCAAAAACTGCGGTAACAAGTCAATCAAACGTTGTATGTTTGTGCGTCTGCGTCGTTCGCCATACGCGGAGGCTGCGTTTTGATAAACGACCCGATGGCAGACGTCGTGAATTTGAAATAAGAACATCTTATTTATTGGTTCGCGATCTAATCAGATACTGTGAACAGCCTTATATCGATAATTAACGGCGATTGTTATACAAAGAACTTGTAACCTATTAAATAAAAATCATCTAATTGCAAGAGTAAAAATGTTCGTAAAATGAAAACTACTGGGCCAAACTATGTCAAATTTTTAGGGGACCACATGGCAGCTATTCCGCGTCGAACAAAAAAAGAATCACGTAAATCGAATCATAAATCTCAGAGTAATCGGTGTACATATGGAACGGAGTGAAAATTATTTTCATGAAAAATGTTCATAAAATGAAAACTACTGGGCCAAACTATGTAAAATTTTTAGGGGACCAATTGGAAGCTATTCCGCGTCGAACAAAAAAAGAATCACGTAAATCGGATCATAAATGACGGAGTAATCGGCGAACATACATAAAATAAAAGCAACAAAAAAAAAAAAGATCCCGACGAATTGAGAACCTCCTCCTTTTTTCGAAGACGGTTAAAAAAGAGCAAAACGCTTTACATAGTAAACCATAAATAGCCACCTATTATTGTCTTGCTATTGCTGTCTGGGGTATGTATAGATATTGACATCCCAGTCACGTATTTTCGCGTACAACCGAACGCGGCTTAATTTCGGCTAGTGTCAAGTCACTTACAAAATAGCGCCGGTGTGATATTTATGTGAAAGAAAAATGTGACTTTACGAGTTGCCACAGTATAATCAAATTTTAATAAACAGTTGAAAATGTATGCATGAAACACTTCTTTAACGAATTTTGAAAAACTATTTTAATGTCTCGACCCTAGTTTGGACAGTAAATTGTTTTTTTGTGCTTTTATCTATATATTAATACGTGAAGCGAAAACTTTGTACCTCTTTTACGAAAATTGCGCAGATGGAAGAGTATGAATTTTGACACATTTATACTTTGTACGGAGAAGAAGCGACAATGCTAATAATAAAAAAAATTATGCATAAAAATACATTAATAAAATCATTACACACTCTACCATGTACTTGACACACACAAGCATATATACTCTTTTGTTTATTGTTCAAGTCAAATTAATAGTGTAGCCTTGCCGAAATCTGTGATTATAGAAGTATAGACTTTGACAATAAATTATTATGGTTGAATTTCGACCACTGGCGACCACTTAGTGTTTTTGTATCCCTGCAGAAAAGGAGAAAGAATATTATTTTCTGCCTTCAGGCGGCCTCTCGTAAGAGGTGACAAAACAATCGAACCTACAGTTAGGTGATAAGGCATTTACCCTTCCGGATAACCACGACCAGTGGTCTGGAGTATGCCGCCATAACATTTAACTTTGTTCCAGCAATAGCCAGATTCCAGTCCCACCCTTTATCTCTACAAACACATTCTCATTTACCGGATAAATTTATTTGATACATTTGACATATATACAAGGTTCTTATATACTAATATATTGTAACGACCGAGGTGCCGACAAAGGCAAATTCACACCTGCGTCTGTAGAAACACATTTTATGACTTTTTCGGCATTTGGACTTCTTTTATTTACTGTGTTTAAAATTTGTAATTAGAAAAACATCCCATTGTGTATTGTAATCTTTTATGGTAGTCATTAGCCATGTGTGATACTAAGAAATTCAAGCGGCCAAGAGACATATTGTATTTTTGCAGTATAAAGCAATGCCTCAATGGAGGGATCGGCAGTCAAGCGAGGCAAGACGTGTGTACATTCGGTAATCTATATAGTGACGGACTTTGCGCGTGTTATTGAATCGTGCATTACGTTTATACTGGTTGTGCTCGGTTATATTTGTACCTGTGTTATACGTGTTAGTATAGTTCTAATAAATTATATAGTAATTCCAACGGAATTTTAATTCGAATACTGAAACTCGGAACAATATTAATGTACTTTCAGTAATGATATGACGGGTTTAAAGTGGGAATTCCTAGGGTTCAACATAATTTTCTTGTTCTATACGTAAACGACAATATTCTTGCCGAAATATATTTTTTAGAACAGTGTTAACTAAGTGAAGTGACAATAAGTGTAGTGTTCTGCCTCTGACCATACTCTTGTCAGATATACCAGTTTTGACTTATAAAAAAAGATTTTCACCCTTTGAGGACAGTGGCACATTCGTAGCACTTTTGGTGTTGCAACTGTCCGTAGGCGACATGACCACTTTCCAGCAAGTGGGCTGTCCGTCAGCTTGTCTTTTGTATTCGAGCAATAAAAAAGGAAATATTAGATAGATCAAACTTTTCAATAAACATACTTAAATGACGAAAATTGCTTCTTCGAATCGGCAAAATCATTAATCACCTTCAACAATTTTCCAGCACTTCGAAAGCGCTAAAATTGCGCTTATCTCATGAATGATGTTCTCGGAACAGATTAGAAGGCCTTAGCGGTGCAATTTCCTGTGAATTTATCTGTTGAAAAATACATCTTAGAATCGTGACCGCGTTGAAGTAATTTGGCTCGGTGCGAGCGTGTTTCGAAGTTGGCCGACAGGTGAATACGACCCGGTGGCGCTAGTGTCGCGATACTTCACCTACAATTAGCGGATACGTTCCGATACCAATTAAATCGAACGACACGTCCCTAGTTGCCGGAGTCAGAAAAAACATAGCAATTTCACGCTCTTCCGCGTTCACAGAGTTTTTGACGAGATGTTTTGCTGTGCCGTGTGGTTTTTTTAAAATATGTATGCAATAATAATGGCTGAAAATGAAGAATATGATGTGTAGGATATTTTATTAACGCAAGACTCGTGTGTTCTCTTTGCAGAACTTAACTGTTTAGTGATTGGTAATGTAGTAGTACGGATCAACTAAAATCAATCAATTTAATTGAAAGGCACTGAACTGAAAGAACACAATGATGGTCAATGACATTGAATGGATTTTTTTTAGATTTCTTGTCTGTTTTCTGTTTAACATAATATTTTATTAAGTTTTCGCGACTTGTATACGTAATAAATAATATTATGTTTTCTGTTTTTTCGGGATTCACGCAAAAATTAATGGGTCGATGTCGTTGCGGTTTTTATTGATTGACAGCAAATTTTTAGACTCACAATCTGCGCTACTTTTTATCCTGGAAATCCCGCGGTATTTGTTTGGGATATACGACGAGGTCGCGGGCATATCCTAGTATAATACAATTAAAATTTGGTTTTTCATTGTTTCAGAATCACACCGGAGTCCATATATCGAAAAGGTATACAACAAACATTTTTAAAGGCATTTAATTAGATTATACACTCTTTTTAGAAGCTGAATTAGATTAATGGTTCACGCATGCGTTCCAAACTCAAGGGGCGCGGGTTTGAAACCTGTCCGGAAAGCTTGTACCGCTTAGGCGGTTTAGATAGATAGATAACACTTTATTGTACACCATTACAGAAAACTTACGAACTAGTATTGTATATAGTATAGTACTGGTTTACTGAACTAATGTGCATATTGTTAAATTACCACGTTTCCAACGATGAGGTAAAACACTGTGATGAACCCTGCACATGGAAATAACCGATGTGTCAGACCTACCAAGCCGCCTTGGACGAGCGTGGCGGTTATACTGTCTGTCGGACGCCCGAACCCAGCTGTGGGACGATTATTGGCTGTTATTATTATTTATTTTTATAGGTAATGCATTCAATTCACGGTTGCCCATTGTAGTGCACCTCTATATCTAACTTCCAATCTTTTGGCGTTAACTGCATAGGTTATCTTTGTTCTAATTTCCATATTGTTAAAAAAGGGTAGTTGACAGTTAAATAAACTGTGATACGTTTTATCATTTAACAAAACACCGTGTAGCAGCGAGAGGTAGAGGTTAAATGATACTTTAGGTGGCAGAGGGTAGTATTCACTGTCGAGTGCTGATGTGAACTGATGTATTTTTGAAACGGTAACCTTAAGTACAAATATTAATAAGCCGTACAGCTAGCACAATATATAGCACAGTATTCGAGCGGGACGGATAATGCGCGAGCGAGATAGAGCTACTATTAATATGCACGCTCCCGCGTTGCGATAGCCAGTAGTTGTCCGCTGCGATGATTGTATGATGATGTATGTAGCTCCCATAACCGTAACCGCCTAGATTTTGTAACAAGTTATGACGTCATTTCTTTAACGCATCAAATGGCGTACAAATCGCTAGTTTGTCGAGATTCTATAGGATACACTTCGGGGAGTGAGCCTCGGAATTACATGAACTGGTTCCTCCCTCACCATTCTACCACCGGACAAGCAGACGTACGCACTTACGCCACCGATATATGGTGGAAATACCGACGAAGCGGACGAAACGCTATGCTTCTACATTCATCACACGCACCGCTGTAGAATGGAACTCTTTACCGTCGTCTGTTTTTCTAGGTGTCTTTAAGTTTCGCGTGAACAGGTATCTTCCAGGTAAGCGTGCTCCACCTTAGACGGCATTTCCGCCTGAAATAAGGCGCAATGTCGGTCAAACGCGAACCTATTCATTATAAAAAAAATGTTTGAACATTAATTAAAATCACTTCTATTATGATATTTTAAAAATATGATACACATGAGCTATTTTAATTTTTAACGCCGTGTTATTCATACAATCTTTTTTTAGAATTTATTATGATATGCATCAAGAACTCAATTAGGGCGTGTTGATGTTAAAGAAAAACTTTTCGAGAAAACCTGCACTTGAAGATTACCGATGTGCGAGACCACCAATCTGAGTTAGATAAGTCGCTGTCTCTGTCATGATAGCCCTGAAACCAGTTGTGAGGCTTTACGGATGATTAATTTCTTGTTGCTGTTGTCAGTAACACCAACATCAGTGATCAACACGCCGCGCCCCGCGCCGCGGCAGTCGCCTGAGAAGGTGCCTCGTGTTCGCTCCGACAGCGCCACGACTCCGCCCGAGCAAACCTATCGCAAGAGGTCTTCTTCGGGCGTCTTCCAGGTAACCAGTTCCCTAAAAACAGAAAAATATGTCATGTTTTATCAGAACAGGGTTTCTCAAACTTATAGCTTTATTTCCTACTAGCTGCGCCCCGCAGTTTCAGTGTGGTGATGGAAAATCTTTATATTTTGAATAATTCGCACTATATATGTATAAATTATAGCTTATGTGTTATTTTGATGTGTAAGCTATATTATTGTAAAGTTTCATCAAAATCCATTGGATAGTTTTTGCGTGAAGGAAGTAACAAACATACATTTTTACAAACTTTCGCATTTATAATATTAATAGGATTCCCTTTTCGATACTACTGGGACTCCCATAATAATAAAATGTATGAGTACAATTTTTGAAGAATTTTGAAGGTTGAATTCAAAAAGTGCTACGGAATGTCGTCATGACTTTCAAGAAGATACCCCAAACGATGTACAGTCGCGGTATGAAACGGTTCGCCAATTGTCAAATTGATTCATTTAATATTTCGCGAGCACACGTTAACTTTTCAAACAAAGTTACAGAACAGCCTATTCCACAAAAACTTGTTGTTTAATGTTTAATTTTGTATGTTGTCTAAAAAATATTGTTTAGAGATGCAAAACATTTTTATTGCTCGCACAGTCATTTATATCATCTTGGTTTCTAAAGACTAAAGCTTGTTAATCTCAGTGTCTGTCAATATCAATATTGCAAAAAAAAATCACTTTTCTATATTTTATAAACGTAACAAAATGTAATATACTGTTTAGCGGTACTCTTCCTTGTACTCGTGCGAGCAAATGTCGACTTTAATGTGACGAACATTTTCATACGCAACTGTACATTGGAAACACTTTTTCATACTTCAGTTAAATGTATAGCGGCCATCTCTAACTTTTAGTCGTTTCACGGGTTCAATTACGACGTATAGATTACCTACACCTTCCTACTAAATATTCATATCGAGGGCTTCATAACAAATAGGGTTACAGACAAAAGTGCAGTTACACAAGGAACAAAATTGTGAATAAAACAAAACTAGTTGATTGTATAAGGCTGAAATTTGGATTACCCTTATATTTAGGTATACTTGCATACTGGAAGACTTTCTAAATTGTAACATGCATAGATTTTAGTAAACAACAAAAAGCTCGAACTTTTGCGTATACGCCCATTTGTTATGAAACCCTCGATATGTAATACCTGTACTGTACACACCTGACTGTGACACACGAAGAAGAACGGATGTTAATAAAGAAAAAGGAGAAAAAAAAGAAATATCAAAATAAATTACCTTTTTATTCCATAGGTTGAGGAATCTGAGCCGCCGGCGAAGAAAGCTGAACTCGGTAGATCTAATTCGGACAGTGGTAAGAAACGATCGGAAATAGCGAACGGACGGAAGAGCGTCGAAAAAGATCCCAAAGCTGATGTACCAGGAACAGTGAAGGAATTAAAAATAGTTGATAAGTTTGATATTGTAGCCACGTCTAAATGTGCGGCTGCGTTCAAAGAAAGCGATAGTTGGGACTAATAAAATTTATATGTGTTTTATACATTGGTGTTTATTTGAATTTCCTATACAAAAAACATTTCAATAGAAAGAAAGAAAGAAAATATTTATTTCCAATTGCGACTCACACAATACAAACTGATAAAATAACAACTCAAAAAGCACTCAGTTATTAGCTGTGCCGAAACATGTTCCGACACAACACTGGTTTTCAGTCCCCACCTCCAAAATCTCATATGTCCTCAGACTCAGACCGTACGTGGGGGTAACTTTGAACTATTACATTAATAAAACATATATATAAGAATTATACAATAATATACCAACAAGTCAACAGTGTATTAAAAATAAAATAAAATACCTATAACACATATTATCCCCGCAAATTGGTAATGCGCTGGAAGTTTGTCAAATTAACATTCATGTGACGTCATCCGCAACTCGATATTTACGCGTACTCACCGGCCAGTGATGCTAACGGTACTGAGTGTTCGGCTACCGTTACGTCACCAAAATGGCGGACAGGCGCAATAGCAATTTGCGGGGATAATACAGTTATGTAAATTAATTCGGGAACTGTAAACAACAACAACAACTAGTGGAGGCGTTCGTAATATGAGAAAAATCGATACATTTTACGTCCCTGCCCCATCTGCGTTGATGTTAGAAGGAAAGAAATAAAATAGGTTACATTTTAGGATATATACAAGTGAAAGAAACACATTTGAAGTAATAAATAAAGCAAAATAAAAAAAGAGAAAACAACTACAAAGTATCAAAAGATATACAGATTATAATAAAAATTGGATCAAGCTCAGCAAAAATATAGATGTCAGATCAACGCTGATCTTCCGCTTGAACCTAGAGCGACGTGACGGCAAACTATACATTATACTATTAATGTTATTGTGTTTATAAAGACAAATAGTTCAACATGGTGGCTTGTATATATTTTACTTCAAAAAAACGTGGCGTCTAATGGATACCAGGTACTGAAAATTCTATGGTACTGGTCCTTGCAACTTCGCAACGCTTAATGTTAAAGAAAGGTAGGTATCCAAAACACAAAAATAATAAAAGTTTATATATATTATAATCTGATTAAAATGGTAATAAGGTGAGATGATGTACCTATCTCTATACTTATGATTGTACTGTCAGCATATTGAGTATAATATTTCGCAATTTTGTTCTTAATTTAAATTAATTCTTAATATGCGTATTCTCGCGAATCATAATTTCAAACAATATTCTTACGTAAATTAGACGCATAAGCTGATAATTTATTACGCCTCATTCATTCAAAATTAATTTTGAATTGAAGAGGCCACAAAGAACTATGTGATATTTTAAGTTTACCGCCTAAAATACTGTTTTATGTATAAATACAGTCATTAATATATTTGATCTGTTGTTCCGATTCATATCGATGTAAATTGTACATTATTTGACATCTTGTAAGTATTTTAATCAGATTTTACATATCTGTTTACAATTAAAAACTACAAATATTATCCCACAGAATCGATAATTGATTTGTCGGTTTTCAAAAAAATACACCTAATGCTGGGGCTTCATCTGCGTTAATGTTAAAGATTTAGGCTGTGTCCGAATGTCTCTTACGAGTATTTAGAGCGTTAAAAATAACGCCGTTAACGTATAGCCACATTATAGTGTATATACATACATTATTTGTCAATATTTAACTTTATTAACAATTTTGCATCTCAAGTATCGGCCTAACGGTCTTATTCATAGAGAGTAAGAGTAAGTTTGAACGCTTCTTTATGGTTCTTAAAGCGTTCAAACTTATTCTATGGACAAGACCGTAAATATTAAACATTATCACACATGAAGCCCCTTCTTAACAGTTTTCAAGCTTTATGCTTTTGTTGTCAAAGGATAGATTAATGTGCCAGAATTTTAATAGTTAATAAAGTCATCAACTGGTCAAATTCTGGCACATTTATCTTACAATGATATGTGCATATATACAACGGTGTGTGTTAGTTATTCTAAGAAAATATTCTTCGATGGCTTAGATTCTTCACTTCTTGAAAGATGACGGGCGTTGAGGTGCCATCGCCAGCACGTTTGGGATTTCCAAGGGCATTGCATGAAGGAAGGCACATGCCGCTAAGAAACCCCAGCTCTACGGCGACATTGTCTAACTTGCGAAACTTTTGTACTTAATATTTCACATTAGTCACTACCACAAGTACCTTCCTGGCACTGATACTGCATAGCCAACCGTTTACGGCGAGTTTTAAATACAATGGAATATTTGAAACAATAGGATCCTTGCAAGAATCTTAACTTCTTTTACCTATAATGAGTAATTTCTCCCTTATAATCTACTTGTTTCCCATCTGCTGTGCTTTAGTCCTTAAAACATAATTTTATTTATTTTTCACAAATATTTGTTACGTCTATTTTCGATCTCTCAGAAGATTTTTTTTATTTGGCATTAGATTGTAATATCTTTTAAGTATTAAGATCTTTCATACAATCCTAGTGCCATCTTGTTCATGCATTTTTATTTTTGGTTCTTAGGTCTTTTGGATTTTATTAGTGAAATGAAAAATGATATGTGTCACACGACCAAAAAATATTTCTTGTACTTTGTAAAACTTTGTGGTCCGCATTCGAATTTAGCACTCGAAACAAAACTAATTATGTAATACTAATTAATCGCTTATGTACCTACACGTTGGGATATCAGTCACAAGTTCGAAAATTGACAGCGAATACTTGATGACAAAATAAAATGTTTCTGCAGACCTTACTAATTTAAAGCGCAGTCAGACAGTCATCTAGACATAAGAATACACAGAAATGGCCACCATACAGGGGTTATTACGTCATTTATATGTCGTGAACTCGTGATCTACAAAACAATGGCGGTTAGCGCACGCGCCCGTTCACGGGCGACATCAAACATGGCCGCGGTCAATCAGCTGATCGGCTTTAATTAAGTCCTGAGCTGACATTGTATGGAACAATTAGCCCTATCTTCGATTATCATAGGCTGTGCAAGCTTAATTGTATTGTTTATGCGCGACTGTTCCATTTCTGGCTATTTTATTTTACCTGTATTAACCTAATAAGAACATGACTAGTCATAGCATTATCTGGTACAGAAATGTTAGCAGCTACTAGTTATAAATATCGTACATGTATCCAGCTATTTTGTGTTTATTTTTTTTATAGCTGGAGTACAGCAAACAGGCTGACGGCCCACCTGGTGGAAAGCGGTTAACGTCGCCTATGGACGTTTGCAACATCAGAGATGTCGCCAACGCGCTGCCGGCCTCGGAGAAATTTTATGACACCCTTTTTGAAAAACTCCGTATTGTAGCGTTGTGGGAAAACCTTGGCCGGGAGCTCATTCCAAATCCCCTCGGTACGCAAGAGAAACGTTTTACATAAACGTTTTATACAAGAGCGAAGCGGCTCGAGGAAGTGGGGGTGAACTCCCAACCGATGGCGAACGGTGCGATGATAGAAAGAGGACACAGGCACCATTTTGAACAGTTCTTCGGAACACTCCCCGTTATACAGTCGGTAGAATACGCAGAGAGAATCAAAGTCTTTCCTAAGGCCAAGCGTATCTAAACCGTCTGTGTATGGGATCATCAACAACGCGAACGGTTCGACGATGAATAGTGTCCAGGGGATTAAGTTAGTAGGCAGGTGCTCCAGCCCAAAGGTGTGAGCAATACTCCATATGCGGCCTCACCTGGGCTTTATAAAGCACAAGGCGTTGCCGCGGTGAGAAGTACTGCTTGGACCGGTTTAGCAATCCCAGCTTCTGGGAGGCAAGTTATGCCTTGCCTTCAAGATGGCCCCTGACCTGTACATCGTTCGCGATGTTAACATCAAGGATCCCAATACTCTTGGAGGTGGTAAGAGGAGTTTAACATATCCCAATTAACATTATACAGGTAGGTATATATTATTTTTATGTCTGATATTTACTAAGTACAATAACATAAATAATAATTTTATTTGGCTGTTTCTGTATGCTTCCTCAATGGTGGATTTTTACATTTGCCTCCAGCAGGCTATACAAATTTTGCCGCCCCTACGAATCTATATACTTCGACATTCAACTTCACAATCATATTATTTTCAATTAGTGTCAATGGAATAGTATCTTTATGATTTGTGTAGTGTACCTACTATTATCTTAATTACCCCATCTGTTTCCCGTAATTAATACGATTAGGATCGTGTTACGTTACAACATAACACGATCCCCTAGTTGTTGTACTAACTAGTACTACTAGTATTAGTTTCTAGATAATTTTAAAACCAAATAATATAGTTACGAGTGCACAAGTTATAATTTTTTTATTTGACATGTACCCAAATATTTGTATGACCATGTTTAGGTCAAATACAGTGAGCCAATCGACTTTGTTTATCATTTTTCGTACAACTATTACCTGTATTTCTACAAATAAAGATTCATTCGTTAATTCACTCAAGAAATAAATTGTCTTTGGGTATTTCTAAGTTAATAATAGCTCAATCGTATACTACTAATAAGACGGTAGGGTTTAGGTGTTAAGGAGTACAATTTTGGCTCAAAATCTGCCGCCCTGGGCTTCAGCCTACTTAGCTTGCTGGTTAAGCCATTGCTTATAGTAGAATCTAGGCAATATTATCTGATGCTACTTATTATATTATATATTAATCTATCAATTAAGGTAGATTTAAAATTACTGTGAACAATATCAATAACAGACACAAAGCTTATACAATCAGTAGAAAATAATTTCCAGTATCTTGAACTCGCAGTATGTACCCACTGTGGCTTGGGACTTAGCAGGCCAGTAAGGAATTGTACACTGACCAGACCGCCAAGACCCTAGCTTTCAATGAGCTCGTCGATGTTCAATTTTTCCAGACCTCTAGTAGATACTTCAAGCTGTTGAATAAAAATGATTAACTTAATATCAACAAAGTTATTATATTACACTTAATATGATAACTTTGTGGAAGAATACCTATATTATTCCACGTTACGACATCTGGTATGAAACATGTTTGTTGTCTTCTTTCTTTATGTTAACCATCTGCAACAAAATTAAAAACAAATGTGTTACTAAAACAATACGGTACATGACAGTATGAAAAATATAGGCTGATTTTAATATATATCGTAGATTACGATCTAAATATGACAAAAATAAATTGTTTTTACTAAAATATTAAATATTAGTTGATATTTTTGAGAAATAAAATTAATATATTGCAGCCATTAGCCACGTTACAATAAACGCCGATCAGAGCGCGTGACGTCATAGGGTGCAAAACACATGTGGCCTTACTTATAATCTTTTGTTAAATCTTAAGAAACTGCTCAGCAACTGATTAGTGAATATCTTACCCATAAACTCCTCTTAAGGACAAGAGTTAGTAAAGTAACGGCAAAAGGCATTAAATTGGTGGCGCTACCGTAGCTAAAGTGCTAATTTTTAAAGGAAATGCTATAAGTTTTATAAAATCAAACATTATATAATCACTAGAGTATTATTAAATTACTTACTTAAGAGATGGCTAATCCTTTCTCAACGAGATTATTATAAGTAAGGCCCTAAATGTTATCAATGACTTCTCAGATAACACTTCAATGAAACAAATGTTTGTTTTGCACGCTGTGACGTCATGCGAGACGCCATGACAGCTTGACGCGTTTTTGTGACGAAATATCAAAATATTTATAAAATTGCTAAATTAAATATGTTAATGTTGTTTTTTTGCTGAAATATTAATATTTTGGCTAAAATAGACCATAAGGCTCAAAATAAACTTGTTTCTCAAAAATTGTCAACTACCGTATTGTAATTTTGATACATCTTGCTAATACTTAGTTTTATCCAAATTTGCATGGTATGTCAACTGTGTTTTTTAATGAGCTGCAGATTTCTGGAAAGGGTTTCAGCGAAAATATAGGGTCTTATTATCTAAAGTTGAATCACCATCATCCGAGTGTTAAATTCCGGTTGCGTCCGGAACGTTCGCTCCGACGCGCAGGGTCTGCTTTCCTACTTCTTCTTCTCCACTCCGCACGGTCTTCGGCATCCCACATTTAAGACTATTGGTACGCATCTCTTGGGTCTTCCCAAGCAATTCTGATTTTCACGTTATGGTTTATGTATAGAAAACATTTTTGTCAAAGTTACGTATGGCGTCTATATATAATTTTTAATCGTTTCTCGATTTCACTATATTATTCTGTAGCGTCATATATAATACACATTTCTTGCATTTTTTCAATAGGTATCCAGTTGTTTCTGAGATGAGTTCCATACAAAGGTAGATATATAACTGGACTTGAAATAGTATGAAGGTTCTATTTTTGTCAAAAATCTAGTTCAAACGGATGGACATGATAACTATATATTGTTTTTTTATTACATGAGTTCAGCATACAGACAGACGGCTCATCTGATCGAAATCGAAAGCAGATACAGAAAGCATCGCCTATAGACATTTGCAACACCAAAGGTGTTGCTACAAATTAACTGCTGTTCTCTAAACTTTTTTAAAGTAAATCCGCGTGCGCCCCTTAGGCTTTTGTGCCCGGTTGCGACATACCCTTGCATCCCCAGGTAACGATGATAAAGACTTAACTCGTCAGTTTTGCAAAGTAGGGGAAAAGGGGTAATGGCTCTCACTGGGTAATGCCGCTTACAACTATAACTTGACAAACTCAGTCCGTCGGATGACGGGACGGGACACGGGTAAAAGCTCTCGCATCATACCCATCATGGGTATGATGCGAGAGCAAACAGTAACTAGTTTTACAAATCCACTAGCAGTAAGAGAAAGAGAAGTACGTCTATTTGTTTTCGGTCACGCTAACAAAATTGTTGGTTGAACGTTTTTACTCGTAACTTCAATATTTGATTATATTTTTTATTGTTACTACTTTTACTTTAGATAACTATTAGTTGTATTTTGTAGTATATATTTATTACGTTTTTATCGTAAATGTCACTTTTGGTGATTACCACCAAAAGTGACATGCATGACAGGCGCCCAAAAATGCCTTGCTTTTGTTTTTGGTTAGTTACGGAAAATTCCATACGTTTCGTGTCAAAGTAGTGATTACTGAATAAATGTACAATTGTATTTTTTTTCAACTTTTAACTTTTTTATAAAAAAAATTCCTAAGTGAACAGCATTCCCTCTACTTCCTCTAATTCTCTTCTAACTACTGCAAATATAAATCAGGCTATTATACTCCAAGAGCTATGTTAATTATGTACTCTCACTACTTCCTACTAAATTAAGTAGTGGGGTTGCCCGCTTTGGGTAAATAGAGGCATTTAATTATCCATTGGCTATAGTATTTACTGCACAATCGGCGGTGGGGCATGAAACCAATTAAATTGCCCGTTGTTGGGATAGTTAATGATAAACGGGATGATAGATGCCTATATCGGTATCTTGTATATATCGGTGTAATTTCGTAGTGGGATATTTATACGTGGGAGCACTTAATCAGTGCACTTATGCCCATATAGTTGAAGCTTTAGTTTATGTTCGTGATTATTGATATCTATGAATTAAAAAGACGATAGCTTGATGCCAAAAATCATTATACGTTAAAAATAACTTATCCCGCCAAAATGTCCAATATTTAAGTTAGTATCTTAGACCAAAAAATGAAGTAAACGGACTCCCAAACTTAAATCGATCGCCTCGCAGTGCGTTACGAGAACGCAAATGTTGTTCTTCCGGCAATATTTACTGAGTAGGTTTTAAGGTAAAGAATATTTTATCAATTATTCTTAGTCCCTAAAACATAATAAATTGATATTTGTAATTTAACGAGGGTTGCCATCTCTATAATTTAGCAACCAAGACAAAACGCGTGAAAACCCCGGATTTTGCAGCCCAGAACCCAAACATGTCGTCAGGTTTTTTTGAGCTTAGTACAATAAAATCCAGTCAAAAATGTCATAAATAAACCTTTTATTTTGCGACTCACCTCGCCAGTGTCATTGAGGCGAAGTTGAAGTGAGCTTCGTGGCAACTGCGACTTATATTACGGTAAATTTAGCGAGTTGTTTCGTCGGTTGATCGCGGAGCGGCGCGAGTTGCGTTGTCGTCGCGTCGCCTGGCCGCGGCCCACGACTTGCAATTTTTAAACCTGGACTACAAATGACACCCCGCCCGGACGCTTCCTGGGCACCCTCTAAACTAGAACAAATCCGGGGCAACCTGGACGGACGGCATCACTAAATTTAATGGTACACATCAAAGCAGGCTGTGTCTTCATATAAAAGAACTCATTCTATAATATTATTTCACAAAATTTTCTAAATTAATATTTTATTGAATATTTTTGAAGACCGTAAGTAAAGAAAAAATGGAATAGTTTCTAATGGGAACATTTTTATTATCCACAGACATAAGCCCTGTTACTTCATTTCATTAAAAGCTTTTTTTCTTTAGGCTTCGTCTATATTTTTATTCGTCTAAGGTTAGTAAGGTTTTTATATGTGAGACCTATTATATCCCACTCGCTAGTCTTGTAGCTGAGTGAAGTGAATGCGTAATATTCTTAAGCCCTTAGGCTAGTAGGTATCTAGGAACGATTAATCAACACCGCATCGTAGCAGGTGAGGAATGGGCCTCGTGCTAGCCCCAGGGCACCCCGGATTGCACCCAAACCACAAGCACTTGGTAGGGGTATGGTTTAGTATGGGTACGGAATTAGGCTAGAATAGACAATGCTATGTTTCAACTTTGTAGTCATCTATAATATTATTATTATAAAAGTCTAAAAATGCCGGGTCTGTACATTGAAGCTATTTAAAAAGGACAACTGGCGAAGAACGCTTTTTTAAAGATTTCTTGTTTGTTTGTTCGGGATTTACGTAAAATCTGCTGGGCCAATTTTAATTTAGCGCGCTGTCTCTTAATTGTAAATGTATATATGCCTATAGACTCTGCGGAGAATCTTGCAGAATACACCGAGTGTCTCGGAGAAATCTCTGCAATTGTTGAGGAATGTAAGATAGACACTGTGTTTATGTTAGGGGATTTTAACGCACAACCTGGGAGTAGATTTGGCGAAGAATTAAAAGATTTTTGCCTAGAACAGAACTGGAAATGTGCGGACATTGACATTTTGGGACGCTATTCTGACTCTTTTACATATATAAGCGATGTACACCACACTAAAAGTTGGTTAGACCATTGTGTTGTTTCTGAGGCAGGATGGAAAACAGTGTTGGACGCCAGAATACGTTACGACGTTTTTTGGTCAGACCATTTTCCATTAGAAATTAAATGTAATTTTGATTTAATTCGACCTGAAAATATAGTTAGCAGTAGGAAAGAATTTAACAATGTGCTATGGGGGGATAGGAATCAAGAACAAATAAAATTATACCATGACTTATGTGATAGTAAACTAAATGATTTAAACTGTGACTTCTGCGATAATTGCGATAATTCTTGTAATAATTTAGAACATATGACATTAATTAATGAAATGTATTTGAATATTGTTAGTATTTTAAGAAACGCGTCTATTAAAAGCTATAAATGTAAGGTTTTTAAAAAACACAGGCATGTCGTTGGGTGGAACAGGTATGTGAGGCAAGCGCATACGGAGGCTCGACTGGGCTTTCAGAATTGGGTATTATATGGGCGACCTAGATTAGGCCTGGTATATAATACTATGTTGAATACAAGAAAAGCTTTTAAGACTAAATTAAAATGGTGTCAAGACAACGCTGAACGAATAAAGTTAGATATTATTGCATCATATCATACCCAAAAAGATTTTGGTAGATTCTGGAAACAAACCAGTAAACTGAGCCCAAGGTCGAGTTTGCCGGTTAGTGTTGAGGGCGTTAGTGAGCCCGCCCAAATAGCTCAACTATTTAAGGACCATTTTAAAATTGATCCGCCTTTGGGAACTGCGGATGAGTCATCATTTTCTAGGAAGAGTGGTATAGATGCGCAGACGACCTTCAGTGCAAATGATGTTTTAGCGGCAATAAAAAGTATGACACGGGGTAAATCGCCGGGACACGACTCACTTAGCTTAGAACATTTGCAGTATGCAGGATACCATCTGCCTGTAGTCCTTTTTTTTTTTTTTTTTTGTCAACACTGGGGGAATGCGTTTGTACATATCCTTAGGCCCCGGGGGATGTCACTAAGGGGTATGTGGGACTCCCGGCTGTTGGTGCATGCACCGACTGCCAGACTACCCACTAAACCTTCCAGCGTCCCTCCGCATCATAATGAGGTGCCACGGGACCGTAACCATGGGTATGACTGCCGTGACACCTCGATGCAAGCCGACAAGGAGGGGTGTCCCTGAGACTTGGACACCCCACGGCACTGGGTGTGGCTCGTCGGGAGGGTCCCCTGACCCCCCCGTCCCACTATGTTATGGGGAGGAGATGAGCAAAGCGCCGCCTGTGAGCCCCTGTTCGCCGTCTGCGACGGGGGTCCGCCTGCTCGTCCTCCTCCCTTGTTCTTTCGGCAGCCTCCTTCTGGGACATAACGTCCTCGCAGAAGGAGGTCACCGCTAGCCATTTCCTCTCGCTGTGTAGCATCTGGTCGACCACGCTGGACAGCGAGAGATCCCTACCGATGATTGACATCAGGTCATGCCGTTGGGGTCCCCAAGCGGCACATTCCTCTAGCGTATGGCGCGCCGTGTCGACTGGCGCGCTGCATTCGTGACAGTCCGGGGTCGGCTCCCGCCTCGCAATCTGGTACAGGTACTTACCAAAGCAGCCATGCCCGGTAAGTATCTGCACCATTCTGAAACTTAGGGTTCCGTGCTTTCTGCGGACCCAGCGGGATAGATGGGGGCGAACTGCTTCAACTGTTTCCCGGCCTGCCACCGGGGATTCCAGTTCCTCCGACCAGTGGCGGATTAGGGTCTCATCTGCGCGTTCTCTGGTCCGTTTTATTTCTTCGGGACTAGGCCTCCCGCCCCTATCCCGGACGCTTCTCCGGAACTGGTACATCTCAGCAAGCACATCTGCCTGGAGCTCCCAAGGAGGATCACCCGCCAAGAGTGTAGCCGCCGTCCAGGATACCGTACGGTAGCTCCGTATGGCCCTAATCGCCAGAACCCTTTGACAACGATGCAGCCGGGCTTTGTTTGTGCGGTTCAGGGCCTCGGCCCAGATAGGAGCACCGTACAGCGCCATGCTTCGGAGAATGCCGGCATAGAGTCGCCGACATGTTGAGCCCGGTCCCCCCACGTTGGGCAACAGTCTAGCTAGGGCGGCAGCGGCCCCTACCAGTTTCGGGGTCAGCTGGGTGAAATGGGCCCCGAAGTTCCAACGGCCGTCGAGTGTGAGGCCCAGGTACTTCATATGGGCCTTCACCGTCACCGATACGCCTTGCACGACAATGTGCGCGTTCCGAGGTGGTCCCCTGCGAGGGCCATGGAAGAAGAGGGCCTCCGTCTTCTCCGCGGAGACCCTCAGACCGAGCTGCCTAATTCGGTCCACTACCAGCGACGTGCTAACAGTGGCCAGTTGGGCAGCCTCCTGGTAGGAACTGCCTCTGGCCATGACGAGAGTGTCATCCGCGTAGCAGAGAACTCTTGTCCCTGTCGGGATGGGCTCCCGTAAGAGCCAGTCGTAGCTGATGTTCCACAGGATCGGCCCCAATACCGAACCCTGTGGAACTCCGCACGTCACTCGACGTCGTCCAGCTATTTGGCCGTTTTTGCCCTCCCAAAAGATGAACCTGTCCTGGAGGTATGCCTCCAACAGCCTTCTCAAGTACGGGGGCACTCGCATGAAGCACAGTGCCTCCCGTATAGTTTCAAATGGGAGACTGTTGAAGGCGTTCGCGATGTCGAGCGAAACTGCCAGCACAGACTTCTGAATCCCTCCAGACTCTCTCTCTCTGGTCCAGTCTCTTAGGGCACTCAGAGCGTCCAACGTGGAGCGCCCTGCCCGAAAGCCGTACTGCGCTTCAGAGAGGCCTGGTTCCATCGTGTCGAGGTGCCGGACGAGGCGGGTCGCGAGGAGCTTCTCAAAAACTTTGGCCGTCTCGTTCAGTAGTACGATGGGTCTATACGCCGAGGGATCGTCGGGAGAGCGACCCGCCTTAGGAATCAAACATAGCCGCCCCTCTTTCCAGGGCTTCGGGAACTGCCCTGTGCTAATACACGCGTCGAACAGCTCCCGCAGCTGGCCCCGAAGATGTTTCGCGGCTAGGAAGAGGGCGCGACCGGGGACCCCATCAGGTCCTGGTGTCGTCTTGCGACACCGGAGGCGCTCCAACGCAGCATCCAGTTCATCATCGGAGACCAGGGGGGGATCGGTCTCCAGTTCCGGCTGCTGAGGAGAACACATTGCTGGAGGGGCGTGTGCCCCCAGGTTCGGGAAAAGTCTATCAACTACATTGTTCAACACATCTGGTGACAAGGACTCCGTGACCGGGGCGCATGCACCGCGGAGTTTTTTGCGTGCCATATGGTATGGGCGCCCCCACGGGTCTCTGTCTAATCCAGCCATGAGCTCTTCCCGGGCCCGAGTTTTCGATTGGCAGATTGCCGTTCTGAGGGCCTTCTTGGCAGCGCTGTACGTCTCCCGCAACTGTTCTTCCTCGGTTTCATCCGAACTTCGTCGGCGCCGGCAGCGCTGGAAAGCTCTGCGGGCCTGTAGTGACGCCTCGCGTAGAACCGCGATCTCCGTCGTCCACCAGTACACTTCACGGCGCTGCTGGCGGCGTCGAGCCCTAGGCATGGCCGCGTCGCACACTCTGCGTAGAGCTGTGTGCATACGGCCGACCAAGGTCTCGACGTTGCCCGTCCATGGCATGGCCCAGCGCTGAACCATGGCCGCTTCTTCTGCCAGCTCATTGTTAAGCCGACGCAGGGCCCAGCGAGGAAGCTGATCTTGGCTGCGTGGGAGCTCCACTGCGGTTGGGGGAGAGGAGACCTCAAACCTGATATAGAGATGGTCAGATAGGGTCTCCACGTCCTCTTCCACTCTCCAGCCGCCCACCTTGCGTGCTAGCGCAGGCGTGGCAAATGAGAGGTCTATCACGGATCCTCCTTGTGCCCGCACACAGGTGTGAGCTGTCCCTCTATTTAGGAGGGACAGGCCGCAGTGGAGCATCCATGCTTCTACTGTTCTCCCTCTCGCGTTTGTGGTAGTGCCACCCCAGGTATGGGATTTCGCATTAAAGTCGCCGAGAATGAGCGTCTGCCTCGGCGATTGTCTGCACGCGGCGGCCCTGACAGAATCTAGGAACGTCTCAAACTCTGCTAGGGGACGGTTGGGGGAAAAGTACACTCCGATAATTGCATACTCACCCCATCTCACCACCACGTATCCACGTCCCCTCTCGACGGGCGTCAGGACGGGGCTTGTACCTGCCCTGATCAACGCCGCCACTGAATTGTCCAGGTCTCCCGCCCAGTTGTCTTGGGGAGGGACGTAGTAGGGTTCTCCTGCCACCGCCAGGCCAATTCCCCACTCCGCCATGGACTGCAGGAGAAGATCCTGAGCCCCTGCGCAGTGGTTTAGATTTACTTGGAGGAAGTTACAATGTCTGCTATCCATTAATCGGGCACAGCAGCTGTTTCCTCCATTGCCGTGAGACGGCTAGTATTCTCCCCGCTGGCTGCGCACGTCGACGGTAGGTCCTTGCCTTTAACAGTTGGGGGGCGGCATCTCCTCCCCGACATTGCGTGATCCGCCTTTAGCCCCACCGCTGCGCAAACTGCGCAGTGAGGAGGGGCATCACAGTCTTTCGACCTGTGCCCTTCCTTGCCGCACCGGAAGCAAAGTCCATCGCGGCTTATGGGGGATGGGCATCTCGATCGCGTGTGGCCAATTGCTAGGCATCTGTAGCAGCGCATGGGACGCTGCTCAAGGGCTGTAACTTTTGCAGAGCCCCATCCAATCGGTACTCTGCCGGCCGCCTGTAGCTTATTGACCACCGTGACCGGGCAGCTGACAAGCACCGTTCCCATCCTCCCGGGACCCGGGCGGATTTCGGTGGCCCGGATTTGCTCCCGGGGGCAACCGCCGAGGCTGGCTACAGCGTCCTCCACTCTTTCTTTGGTGACCCAGTCACTCAGCTCCGTTAGGCGCACGTCCGCGCATTTAACCGGTCGCGTGATGTGAGCTACCCCATCTAAGACCACCCGGAGGCGCTCGGCCAGCTTATCGGCTTTTTCAGCCCCTTGAGGGCCGGCCAGCTCAAGCATCCTGGCTCCTGTAGCCGTTCGTCGGCATTTCAGACCAGCCTCGATTCCGAGCTCTCTTAGGTTAATGCTAGCCTCTGCTTTCTCGAACACCTTCTGGAAGGTGATCCCGTTGGCTTCCGCTGACGGCTGCAGCGTTAGCGTCACGGCTGCAGTGCGGGGAGTCTCAAGGAACACCTTTTTCTTTCCGGCAGGGGTCAGAGCCTTCTCGCGGGTTCGTGAGCCGGTGGTAGCAGTAGTCGAGGTAGCAGCCTTCTTCGCTTTTTTTCCCTTGCGGGCCACCATCACCCAGTCGTCATTGCCTCCTTGATCGGGTGCCGTAGGGGCGGTATGCGGCAGTGGCGGAGAAAGATTTGGCTCAGCCACTAGAGGGGGGCGGATCCTGGGCGCTGAAAATAGACGATCTTCTATGCCAGCAATGCGGGCGTCGATCAATGCGCCCATCGACGTTACTATGGAGCGCTTTAGCTCCTCGAAGTCGGTGGCTTCCTTGTTTGATGACTCGTTGTCACCGGACTGGGTTGGGGCAAGGGCTAGGCTATTGCATCTGTCCCTACTCGCTCCGGCCATTTCCCTTCTCATTTCTTCGAACTCCCTGCGGTAGGCCTTCAGCTCATTCCGCAGAGAGTCCCCTTCTGCTTTGAGTCGGACATTCTCGATGCGGAGGCGTCTGGTTTCTGAGGCCTCCGTCCGTCTAGAAAGGACTTCAATGACATCGGTAAGGGAAGTGGCCGAATGCTTAAGTCGCTTCACAAATTCTCCTTTGAGATTCCCCGACTTCTTGGCAACTTCAAGGATGTCAGCAACCTCCCTACCAGCAAGCTCCTTTAATTGCTTAGAGTCGAGATTGTCGTGCACATCTTGGCCAGGCACATCCTGGTGCGATATTGCCGCGCCGTAAATTGCCTCCCCTGTTTCTAGGGCAGGGGGATCCCCCTTACGGAACGACCTTCGTGTGTCTTCCTGGGAGAACTCCGATTTCTCCTTTTCGCCGACATCAGGTTCGGAAGGCGGTCTAGTCGTTGAGGTGCCACGCCCGCTACGACCTCTGCGGGCGATTGCCACCTTCGGTGGCATAGCCTCCTCCTCCGAGCCAGAACCCGTCATGTCCGCCTTCGAGGATCTGGCGTCACGTCGGCGTCGGGTACTACTTCTTAAGACTCGCTCACCTTCATCAGTGTCGGACCCTACTAACATACCTGTTTACCTAAACTGCCTACTTAATCTAACCTACCTATTTAACCTACCTACTTACCTACCTGCTTACCTAACCTGCCTACTTAATCTAACGTACCTACTTAACCTACCTACTTACCTACCTGCTTACCTAACCTGCCTACTTAATCTAACCTACCTACTTAACCTACCTACTTACCTACCTGCTTACCTAACCTGCCTACTTAATCTAACCTATCTACTTACCTAACCTGCCTACTTAATTTAACCTACCTACTTACCTACCTGCTTACCTAACCTGCCTACTTGATCTAACCTACCTACTTAACCTACCTACTTAACCTAAGCTACTTAACAGTATTATAATAACTTCTACTAAATCTTTATATAACATTGTATCAAATTTGCTGCTAATTACTTAATTAATCATTTTATCATTATATTTATCATTTTACCGTATTCATTGTGTCGCATGTATTAACTAATATTACAGTCCATAATCTACATAATTATAGTTAACCTATTATATAGCACTTTATGTTCACTTGTTGACGCGAGCCTTCATCCAGTGTCTTGTGAGTATTGCGTGGCTCAGTCCAACGGGCGGTGTGGCAAGGTCCAGCACAAGACCTGCGTGGCCCGCGGTGTTCGCTGGGCGTCCTCCACTTTGGATGGGTTGATTTTATTCTATTTTATTTTATTTTATGAATATTTATATTAACTGAACTAGGGTTAGGTGTACAACCCTATGTGATTTCCCGTTAGTATCACAAAACAGAGAGGGAAAAAAAAAAGGGTCGGCCGATGCACGGTCACTTTTTGCGCATGCCATGCACATGTGCGTTGATTCCTGAGGCGGGGCGACAGGGCTGACGCCGGGGCCACTTGTGCCCGCTACTCTACACTGCACTTGTTAGTCCATTATTTTAGTTTTTTCTCACTACACTGAAAATTATGTTGCGTATGGTATCCACAATGGGTAAGCAAGCGGTACACGTGCGCTGCTCTTGACGGTTGCGACTCGAGTCGCTGCCTGTAGTCCTGGCTAAACTCTTTAACTACTGTCTGAAGCACTCTTACCTTCCTGAGGATATGATGATGACTCTGGTTGTTCCCATAGTAAAGAACCGTGGAGATGCATCCGCGATGAAAAATTATAGACCCATATCACTTGCCACTGTCATTGCTAAAGTACTGGACAGTGTTCTTGACAAACAGTTGGATCAGCATCTGGCATTTAACGACGCCCAATTTGGCTTCAGATCTGGTCTTTCGACAGAATCAGCAGTTTTATGCCTCAAGCACACTGTCCGGTACTACACTGACAGAAAAACACCCGTCTATGCGTGTTTTCTTGACCTTTCAAAGGCATTTGATATGGTCTCGTATGATAAACTTTGGAAGAAACTTTATATGGACACAACACTACCTGTTGAGTCCATAGAACTACTTAGATTTTGGTATGGGCACCAGACAAATGCTGTTAAATGGGCGGGCTCGTTATCTGAGCGGTACAGGCTCGAGTGTGGGGTGAGGCAGGGGGGGATAACCTCACCTAAGCTCTTCAGCCTGTATATTAATCGGCTGCTTGAGGAGCTCAGTAGCACCATGGTTGGTTGTTCTATTGATGGCACATTTGTAAACAATATAAGTTACGCCGATGACATGGTGCTGTTGAGTCCCTCAATCAGTGCCCTTCGGCAAATGCTTGCAATTTGCGAGAGGTATGCGGACTCCCATGGTCTCAGGTACAATGCGGACAAAAGCGAGCTGCTTGTATTTAGGGCTGGTGCAAAGCACTACTCTGAGGTACCACCAGTCACAATACGTGGGACGCCGCTGAAGATAGTGTCAGAATTTAAATACCTGGGACACTGGGTTACTGCAGACCAGACCGATGACATGGACGTGGAGAGGGAGCGTAGGGCGCTGGCTATTCGGAGTAACATGCTGATCCGCAGGTTTGGAAGGTGTACAAAGGGCGTCAAAAGAACCTTGTTTGGTGCATACTGCCAGACTTTTTACACTTGCAGCTTGTGGGTTAGCTGTACTCAGAGGGCATACAGCGTTCTGCGCGTCCAATATAATAACGCGTTTAGGATGTTGATGGGGCTGCCGCGCTACTGTAGTGCCTCAGGGATGTTTGCGGAAGAACGCATAGATGATTTTTATGCTATAATGCGTAAGCGGGTCGCATCCCTGTGGCGGCGGGTGCGCGCCAGCTCCAACAGCATACTCCGGACTGTGGCGGAGCGGGTTGACGGCCCTTACTGCAAACACAGGGTTAAATTGCATGTGCTGCCGTCAAACCGAGCCGCCAAATAAGTGTGTTTGTTACTTTTACTTGTTTTTTATTTTACTAACAATTAGTTTTTTAAGTCTCTTGTGTAACTAACAGAAATTTTGGACGCAAGTCTGACAAATAAATTATTATTATTATTATTATTATTAATGCGGTTTTCGTTAACCGACAGTAAAATCTTAGATTTAAAATCTGCGCTACATTCTGGGAATCCCACGGGATTTTTTCTGGGATTTATTTTGATTAAAAAAGTCGTTTTTTTTTTAAATTAGCTTATTTTCACATTGTTTTCATTAAAACGATAGCTTACAATCTTTTTTAATTGCTACAATACTTCCCATCCATCCATTAGTCCCTAGAATCCCGCGGAAATTTCAAGTGAAGCGCGGACAAAGTCGCGGGCATATGCCAAATTTTGTTTTAAGATGGCAGTAACGCATTCGGGTTCCAAAAGATCTCAGTTCGAATATTGGTAGTAAAACATGCAACGCTTAGAAAGTTTTTCAAGCCACGTACGGTCTATAGAAGATACAAGATACAAATAAGGAATACCATCTTATATGGAGGAGAAGTTAAAAACGCGTCCAACAGCATGCTGAAAATAGTATTTCAAATACTTATCACAATAGCGCTAGCGAATTGCCGTAAAATGACTAAAATGCCAGTATAGAAAACATCAACTATTTACATACTCTAAAATAATTTAGCAAAAAAGATGCTCTGAGAAAACCTGCAGAGTGATTGAATTATTGTGAATTTGTAATAAAAAAAACAAAGCGAAAATCCTTCGGTACTTGTTTATTTTTGTATCTCATCCTAATTACTATCGCAGCGCCACCCATGTTATACCTAGTATATTCATGGAGGATAGAGGTAAGGAGAACCATCTCAGTATATTAAAAAGTGTCCACTGAAGGGCAGCAAATTAAGATGGCGCCATAATAGCAAGTGGAAAGTATTTAAAAATAAAGCTACAAATAATTATAATAATAATAATATAATAATAATATTTATTGACACCAAAATTAAATTTACATGTTGTCTTAAAATTTAAAACTGTTTGGGTACTAACACCTAAACTAGGCCAAGCCTGTCTCTTAGGTGTTAGAAGTAGAGAGAGTAATTAGAGTAAGATACTAGATTAAAGAAGGAAAGAAAGACTTCCTCTTTGTCACCGCGCATGCGTTTTTCAACGCAGCACACTTCACTTCGTTTATAACTGCTAAATTCATATCATTTCCTTTTCCTACAC
Source organism: Dendrolimus pini (assembly GCA_949752895.1). NCBI lineage: Eukaryota > Metazoa > Arthropoda > Insecta > Lepidoptera > Lasiocampidae > Dendrolimus > Dendrolimus pini. The sequence goes on from OX457136.1 coordinate 18,269,110, forward strand.
TAGCGTTATTTTGACGAGTTTTCGAACCATAATTTGCTGCTTACAGGTGGACACTTTTTCAACTGATCCCCCATACTAGATGGTCTTACTTATACCTCTAGCCTCCATAAGTATATTATTTACGTTTTGACTTTTAGACGTGGACACTTTTTCAACAAAGAGATGTATGTACTACTTACCTCTACCCGAGTCTACCCTCCATAGTATGGTCAAATTTAGAATGATGATTCTGACAGCTCACAATAGGGATGAGGTAATGTGTAATCGATAATGAACCTGTTCCATCATCGATTATTGTTCTCATAGAATTTGGGATCGATAGTGGCATGGTTACGCTGTATGGTCAGACAATTTTTGAACTAAAACTTCTTTAGGCGCGACTAGGAGGTAACTGGACGACAATGCAACGGAAGTCCGTTACGGCAATATTGCGTCGCAATATGGCGTCGCAATATGGCGTCACGTTTCTGTACCATCCGGTTTTCAAATATTTTTTTGTCAATAGATAGTTTATAAACAAATCGATCAAAAAATTTTGAACAATAAAAATAATTAGTAAAAAAGTTTTACTTCAATCGCGTGTGAACGCGCACTCTTTTTTTTACATGTTTACGAAAAATAATAAAGTTACCTGATTGTTAATTTGTATATACTTGATTTATTTTATTTCAAAACTGATTTTCGGTAGTAAGTAGGTTTCGGTTCGTTGTTAAATTTTAAGAAATGTAAGTAATAAAAGGTGTATTGTATTTTCAGTAATAAATCCTTAACCTTAACCATTAATGAAACTCTCATATGTCTATTTTTCTTTGAATTGCAACTTAAATAATATATATATTACGATGACAGCAAATCGATTCTCGTGAAATAATCGTATCAGTCGTATTTCATATCGCGGATTGTAATGATTCAACTATAGATAGGTTTGTTATTACATCGGTCGTTGACGGGGAATTGAGTGCTGAATCGATTATTCGCGTATGCCACTGGCTTCGGGCTAAAGTAAATAGACCGAGAGTTTGTTGCTCACAATCGATAATCGTTTACTGTATTCTATTAAGTACAACTTTAATATATTGCAGACTCTCGATGCTGAGTAAACTGTTAACCGTTGTTCTTGGGAAAAGCGTTGGTTAATTTTAAATAATTATTACTTACTATAAGAATATGTTTAACTAGAGTCTTAGTTATACCATCCCTGTATTTTTTTAAATGTATAAGTTTAACCGGTAGACGGCCTGCTTGATGGAAAGCGGTTACGATCGCCTATGGACATTTGCAACACCAAAGGTGCTACCAATGTGCTGGTCTCTAAAGAGAGACTAGAATCTGGGCACTAATACCGGAACACAACTCAAGGATATTACGGCGGCATACTGTAGACCAGGGGTGATAGCCAACCAGACGGGCAAATACCCTACCACCTGGCTAGGGATTGTTCTGTCACCTCTTACGACTAGCCGCCCGCCCGCAAGAAATTGTATTCTGTATTCCATTCTCCTATCACATCCCCGTAACCCTCTTCCTCCTGTGACAGATGGGATAGACGGTTCAGCCGTCTATCGCATCTGTCATCCTAAAAGCTGACTACGCGTTAGCATCGCCCCTGGTGTTACCAACGACTATAGGCAATGATAAACACTTTCTATTAGTTAGGCCGTGTGGCTGCTTGACACCTTTGCAATAAAAAAGTTATAATTTGTGCAGTAGTAGAGTTTGGGTCTCAATGCGAGGCAATCTTACAGAGCTCAGAATATATAAAGTGCAAATCTAGAATAATTCGGCAAACACATATGGTTTATAAGAAAGAAATTTACATTTCTGCAACTTGAAATATTTTAAGCAACAAGGAAAATCATGATAAAGCAATCGCAAAAATCAATCGGATACAATCGAACACTGAACTCCTTTAAATCTTCTTCAATGATCCTATAAACCTCATAGAAATATGAAAAAGAGGGTTAGAGAGAGAGAAAGAGAGAGAGAAAGAGAGAGAGAGAAAGAGAGAGAGAGAAAGAGAGAGAGATAACCCTTTATTGCGCACTAAAATATACAATTACAAAACCAGACCATATTTACAATATTTTATAGACAATACAATAGGTGGCCTTATCGTTCAAAGCGATCTCTTCCAGGCAACCTTAATCAAAGAAATTTGAATCAGGCCAACTAAAATTCCATTTTACGCAAAAAGTAACTAGAATTAAAGCTAATTTGCAAAAAATGGATCGCACTTGCAGCTGTTTTACCGACGGCATAAATGCACTGCTAACTAACATTGGAGACCATCTGAAATACTTTTTGTGTAAAACGTATCTAGGCAGTTTAATATGACTTAGTAAATTGTATTTAAAGGCGATCGCTACTCGCTCTAAATGTATTATGTTATTAGTATTATGTATGTTAAAGTTTATATTCAAAACCTAAACTTAATCAACGCCACACTAGTATGTAAAACAAGACTTTCATATAAGATTGATAATAATATGCATTTCATGTAAAGTAGATGGAAAACACCTGTTCCCTGCAGGCCGGATGCAGGGTGTAGAGTTCACTCCACGCTTGCTCTGAACGCCTTGAGCTAAAAGATTAATATAACAATAGGATCTCTATGGAGTCAAAATTTTAAGTTATAAACTTATTAAAGTGGATGAAAATGTCTGGTCTTGATTATAGGTGACTATGAAAGTTACTTTGAACCGGGGCTGTTTGTTTATATAAGTATTACAAATATTATAGATATCAAAATAAAGTGGGGCTATATGCTGTGTTTTACAATTACCAGTATATCTGAAAACGTGTCAATTTTTTTTTACAACAACTCTACGGACTCTGGTTTCGTACCTTTTTTCTACTTTCTACTTTTTTGTTATTGTGTGTGACATTTAATGAATGTATGTTTGTGTTGTGATGTACCTTAAGAATAACTTTATATTAATTTATTCTAAATTTAATACTAGACTTATACTAATGTAGAGTGTATCTGTTACATGTTGGTGTTGTGAGGAAGTGCATGTGCAGTGTGTGCCTTATACCTACATATATTAAACACACGTACGTGTCAATTACACTAAGCGATTCTGTAAAAGGGCCACTCACTTTAGATCCCCAGATGTTGTTAGTTCGTTATACACCTACTGATTTGGGAATGAACCGATTATCATGAAAGGTATACTTACTAGTGCCAGATGTATTACTACTAGGTAAATAACAGTATGATAGCAGCTTATAATACTCATAAACTTCTCATTATTAGGCTGGTGCTCCTCTGTATTAGGAGAACGCATTGTATAGTTGTTACGCTTGTTCAAGACAAATTTTCATGTTTTACACACCAGTAGAACGTTTATTGAATACTTATATACTTTTAATATTTTCAGGAAATTCGAATTTACGAATGAAAAATATCCTGGCATATCTTTGGATCTACTAAACTGATTTTGAAAATTCTTTCACCAGCGAAAAGCTACATTATTCCTGAGTCACATAGGATATATTTGATTTTTTTTCTGATGCTCAGCGAAGTGGGCACGGGTCAGCTAGTGTTCTTATATATGAGGCCAGGATACGGTATAACGTAGTTAAGTTCTACATCAAAAGAAGATTATTCGTAACTAATGGCCGGTTCCTATGTCTTATTATTCATTCACTTGCCGTACCATCAGTTGATTTTTGACGTTACATGTATGGGAGCTTAGGTAAAATTTTAACCGATAGTAAGGCAAATGAACGGTCGGTATTATATAGGAACCGGCTATAAACAGTTAAACATTCCTTCAAAATGCAGATAAACAAATCATCATAGACATAGATAGATAGATAGATAACATTTTATTGCTCACCAATACAAACCAATATAAAACAAAATGCATAATTTTACAATACTTCTTGGCAAAACAACAGGCTGCATTATTGCTAAAAGCGATCGCTTCCAGGCAACCCAGCTTTATATATTACAATAGATAAATAAGTATAGTATTTTATATATTACAATAGATAAATAAGTAAATGTTTAATATATTAGACATATTTATTTAAAAATAGATAGTATTTTCTAAGGGAGTTCCGAAATATAGGTAATGTTTTGGCCTCTCTGACATTAAGAGGCAACGCATTCCATAGTTTGACAGCCTGCACTGTAAAAGTGAATATTCTATGACGCCTCAGTTCGTGATTTAAAAAGTGTTACGTCACTATATCAACGTGTCACGCCATTCATTCATTGGTAATGACGTGCGCTCGTTAGCCCCGCCCACGTGCGCATGCACACGCGACGACAGTCTGTCTCCGCGCGCCGCGACGTCGGACCATTTGAATACGTGATAGATCACTGGACATCGTAACGTACTTGATTGAAAGTTATGTGCAACTTGTTATGGTTGGCATTTTGAATCACGTCTGAGCTGTTTGGTTAATCAATAATTTATTAGATTGTAAAGATTATTATTTATTTAGGTTTATGGCTTGGCAGCTAGGCCTTTAAGCCAGATCTTAGAATACAATATACTTTCTTCATTTTCTTAAGCCTATGTATAGCTCAGCTGAACTGTTATCAACTAAAGCCATTCAACGGAGTTCTTGTGAGGACTCGAAAGGCCACATTTGACTTCAAGTTCATATTTTTCACAAAAATACATAATTACTACTCAAAAACTATCAATATCCTACAACTATAGTTCATTTTAGAGTAATTTTACACATTTTTAGAACATAAAACTACACAGCACAACATCTTTCAGTTCCCGCCAAAAATTCCTAGATTGTAAAGATTTAAAGCTCAGACGAAGAAACTAGGTAGACTGAACCCCAAGGTTTCAAGTGAAGCCGATTCTGGAATAGGGCGTAATGCGTTACGAGAATTTAGTATTAAATAATCGAATTAGAACAAGTTTAAAAAAAGTGCTTTACTTCAATTGACGCCTTTGTTCACGTAGGCTGTACATACATATTTTGATTGCGTTTGAAAATTAAAGTTTGTCTTGTACGTGTGTTCGCAAAGTCAATGGATTTCACAGACTAGAGATAGAAGTGTGCGCAGTAACATTTTTTTATGATAAAGAACTGCGACACTAACTAATAAATAATATAAAGCTTATCGGGGACTTCATATTATAAATTTTTGAAATTTCGGTGTTTGAAAAATCATTTCGAGAAATATTGTTGCTGAGCATTTTTACCTAGTTAAAAATCACGAAATAATAATTATTTTCTTATTTTGGAAGACATAAGGCTTTCAGTGACATCATCACAGATTTAAATGTTTTGTAGCAACGTGGCATGAAGATCGCTTTTGTTATTTTGAAAACCAATATTTGTGTTGACGTTAGTGATCTTTTATTCGAGTTTAAAAGCGAAAAAATAAAAATATTTAAGAGATTATATTCTATATTATTTTTTGAAGGCTTATCTATAAATAAATAATCAGCAGACAAACACACATATTGTATATCCGAAAATTAAGCAAGTTACGCTTGTGTTATGGGTAATATACAACGGACTACTCTGGGGCCGATCCCAGACACCCAGACAACTACATAGTAAATAACGGAGAAAATACGTTTCCAAAATTTACTATACCAGGAATCGAACCCGGAGCTCTGCGTTGCAGTGAGGTAGGCCATGTAGGCCATGGTAGATGAGGTAACCACAGAGGCCGTCTATAAATAGGCTTTTATAGGCTTATCTATAAATCCCGTAATTAAAGCTACGTTCTAACGGTTTAAAGCGCGGCATTTTATAACATTTTTATTTCGCCGTTTCGGCCACTTTTAGTAGTCGTGAATTGTCTTCCGCGACAAAGATGTGAAGTGTCAATGAGTAAAGTAAAAGTGATTGTATAAAACTTAAGAAAATACGAAAAATCTGTACATATTATCATCATGGCATGAGAGACTAGCTACACTAATGAATATCGCTATTTTATTCATGAAAATTAAGAAAGCGGAAACTGAATGATTTTAATTGGAAATTATTAGAGCGTGTATTTAATCAATGAACTAACTCGATCGATCCACAATTCAAGCGTAACAAACTGACAGAAGTTAGTTTTCGATATTATCTGTCATTGTCTTATGAAAAATTCAAAGGATTTTCTCAGGTGAAGTACAGTCAACAACGTTATGAGATAGTGTGCGTTAATCGATGTTGTGGTTAATTAGAGAGGTGTCGCGTGGGCTCGGCCACCGCCCCCGCCACCACCGCTTAGTCCGCCTTCTTGTACCGACACCAAAGAAATACATTAATTTATTTTGATAAAATGCATCATTTCTACAAAACATATAACCGGAGATTCCTGGCCGAGGCGTGGTTGATTAATATTAAGGGCAAGTGAGGCTCTATACCAGTATTGTTTCGACTGCTAGTACATTTTTTGCAGTAGCAGATATAAGGACAAATAAAATAAATTATAAATTGATTTTAATTTTAAAATAGCAATTAATTAATTTAAATAAAATTAATTTATAGCTTTTCCTTAAGTTTTCGCGACTAATACTCGCAATTAACACTTTTTTAACGGTTTTAAAATTGAGTAATTAAAATGAATAAGTCAGGGGAAAGCTAAATAAATAATAACTTAAACATTACTCATATCTGATATCTTTGTCTTCCGTGATCACGGCTACTGAAAACTGGCCGAAACGTCAAACTAAAATGTTTTAAACAATTACATCCATCTATACGAAATTCTTATCAGTATAAGCTATGGGCGAATAATGTTAAGAATGACAGCACCAGAGTTTAATAATATGTTCCCTTGATAGTTAGTTCACTGTTTACAAGATGTTACTAGTAATAATTTATTTATGGTACATAGTATAATAAAAAAATAGTATTAAGTTTAAAATAAAATTAATTTTGTAATTAACATTAAATTTAAAACAAAGTAATTAAAATTCTGAAACTTTGCCAAATATGGTTAAAAATTCTTTAAATAATAAAGCATCAGTTGAAAGCATAAATAAAGTTTTTTTATTTAAAAAAATAAGAAAAATCTAACTGATGGCGCCCTCTGTTTAACAAAGAATACGCAGATAGGCTGAAGGCCCATCTGATGGAAAGTGGTTACCATTGTCTATGGATATCTGCAACACCAAGAGTGCTATCAATATGCTGCCGACCCTGAATGGGGGCTGAAAACAGCCTGTCTGGCCGTAGGAATTAGTGTTTTTCTCAGTTCCTGCATGGATAGGATAGTTGTTCTGCTGACTGTACTTTGTTTGAAATTTTAGCTTAATTTCAGCGGTATGTCAGCAAGCGGTTGTCGGTAAGCGCGTGCTGTTTATGAAATACAGGCTGCATTGTGCCCGAGTAATCGACCACACGAATAGCCTTATCCTAGACAATAGCGGGTATTGTACACTGACGATTCATCTATTTATGCTACATATAGCAATATTTTTTTTTCACTGTATCTTCCCTTAAAAAGTAGTAACATTTTACGAATTGGTATGCATATATTAGATTTTTTTATTTTTTTATTGCAGGAGTTCAGCAGACAGGCAGATAGCCCACTTGTTGGAAAGTTACCGTCGCCTATGGACATTTGCAACACCAAAGGTGCTACAAATGCGCTGCTGCTCTCTTAAGGGAGACTGGAACCTGGTCACTAATGCCGGAACACAAATCAAGGTTATTATGGCGGCATACGGCCATCCAGTGGGGCAAATACCACCTGGCTGTGCGTTGTTTTGACATTTATTCTGCGTTTTATTAATTTAATTTTTTTTAAACACTTATTTGGTTTCACTGACGTAATTGGTGCCGTATTCACGCATCGGGTTGACAACAAAACTCTAAAAACGGTGCTCGCTTTGCTGTAATTCGATTGATTTTGCTGTGATCGAGGTCATTCTTATTTATAATTATTATAAGAATTACCTCTTAGTCAAAAGTCAACATAGAATGCATGCAAAAATTTCCAACAGCAAATATAGCTTTAGATGATGATTTTTCATCACCAATAAATGACGAGTCACTAACCTATATTTACATAGTAAGATAGATAAGGTTAAGTTAAGAAACAATTATTTTTAATGATGTCTATGTGTCTTGTTGTCTAGTTGTGTATGTTATATGTGTTTAAGTCGTGGTAGCGTAATGGCTAGCGCACGCATCCCATACTCAAAGGGCGCGGGTTTGATCTTGGCCGGAACACATGCACCACTTAGGCAGTTTTCTGACCTAATGTGCATATTAACTGATAAGGGCGGGCCCATTGCAAAATCATCATTTGAAGCAGAAGAGGAAGAAACAAACTATTCAATTTTATCCCTAAAGTAAAGGCTGAAAATGATTTTTCTTTATTGCAGGAGTTCAGCAGACAGGCAGACGACCTACTTGATGGAAAGCGGTTGCCATCACCTATGGAAATTTGCAACACCAAAGGTGCTACAATGCGCTGCTGCTCTCTTAATGGAGACTGGAACCTGGTCACTAATGCCCAAACACAAGTCAAGGTTATTATGGCGACGTACTTTAGACCAGGGGTGGTAGTCATCCAGGCGGGCAAATGCCCTACCACCTGGCTGTGGGTTGTTTTGTCGCCTCTTACGACAGGCCGCCCGGCCGCAGGAAATTGTATTCTTTCTCCGTTCCTGCACGGATAGAAATATATTAGATGTTTTAGACTATTGTGCTCGCCACGTTGCTTGCAAGGCTTTTGGGTTTTGTAGAAATCATTATACAGTAAAAAAAATCCTGTTTCAATCCTGAAAATTATAATTGTCCTGTCCTAAAAAAATAACGTTGAAGCCAATTCCAGTGCCACCTACCGAATCTAACCTGCCAAGCCGCCTTGGACAAGCGTGGGGGGTATACCTACTGTCTGTTTCCCTATAGGGGGAGGCCCGAGCCCAGCAGTGGGACGTTTATGGCTTGCTATCTACCGAATCTAATTAATCTAAACCACTCCGGGACCCACTCGGGTCCACTTTGGGTTATATTTATGAAACACACATAAAATTTCATCAAAATCTTTAGAGCCCGATTCCAGCGCCAAGTGTTTTGTTCAGATTGATGGGTTTGAATTTATTGAATTATTAGTAAGGATCTCTATTTTATCTATAGCCTATATTAATCAGGAATAATGTAGCATTTGAATGATGAACGTATTTTTGAAAGTGGTCCAGTAGTTTTTGAGTTTATTCGTTACATACATACAAAAATACAAATCTTTCCTCTTTATAATATTAGTATAGATATCCATCCAGTCGTTTCTATTTAATATTTATTTGTACCTACCAGTATATTAAGGACCTAAAGCGGCCACTAGTAGAGAATCACTATTATAAGTGAAATTGATACGTATTTAGATATACTGTTTAATTAAGATGTAGTATAGTTCCAGTTTATGTATTTCCAATAACGGCCGCATTCGCCAGAAATGACCCGAGATTCCAAATACGCGCGAACGTGCTGTCTAAAAATTGTGTTTACTTTTAAATACAATAACAGTTATTATAAAAGCATCTTTATAGGACGACACGGACATTGGTCCAATTGAATAGCCGGCAATCGAGCGGTTGTCGTGTGCGGGCTACGTTTGGGATTTATTGGCGGGGGTCTCATCGCCCGGCCTGGGCACCAGGTGGACCGGTCACGACACGCACCGGAATGCAACTTAATGCAACATTGATTGTATTAATTTATTGTTTAAATTTTATGATCGGTATCGTCGTATCGTTCTATAGAAATTATGAACGTCAACTGTTTAATGTCTGTCCTTTGTTTATGGAATTATTAAATCGATTGGATAAGTGCTTGACAGTTTTGTATGACAACCGTCAAATTATTTCGTATTAAATAATGCGTATTTAATCAGTAACCATAATTATATAAGAAAAGTACAGAACGGATATTGTACAATAGTACTATATCCGTATAATTTTTACACGAGAGGTGAATATGAACCATTTAGGCATGAGATAGTTTGGTGCATGAGCATAGCGAGGGCGCTAATAATTTGAGTGCCTAAATAAGCCTTTTACCCCAGATGCAAGCTGTGTTTACTCAGCTTTTAATGAGTAATAAATAAAATCTGATTAGACAAACAAAAATATTTTTCTTATGTAAATAAATCGTGAATATTATTAGTAAAAATAAATAACTATTTCCAACTCTCGTAGCAACTATTTATGTGATTGCCATACTGAATAAATTACCTTCGACAATTTGAAATTGCTAACAATAGGGCTCAAGAGCAACATGTTACAATTCCTTAGCAAATGTAGGAAGCCTAGATTTTGCATTAGAAGATTATCCAACTCCCGTTATTATCGAAGCACATAAATAATTCATCAGATGGCAACACCGACCTAATGATAACACGCTTACCGATGCTTTTGTTAACTCATATTATTTAAAGGGCGTTTTAAACTTATAGCTTCGTTGATAAGGAAGCGAATAAACTATAGTTTAAAAATAAGAATTGCTTTTATTGAATCTAAATTGATGAATATACTAGTTTACAAAGTTCCGTAGCTAGTTATGGAATAAAATGGAACTTTTATAAACATTGTCTGTTCGTCCGCATGCATACATATGAACTTATAAACGGTTTAGACCCTTTAAGTCTAAGAAGAGACGTTGGCGCTCTAAGCGTGTTTTACCGTCTGTACAATGGGCAGTGTTCTGAGGAGCTGTTTGGTTTGGTACCTACGTCGCCGTTGTGCCATCGCACTGCTCGTCGGCGACTGGGAGTTCATCCACACTTCCTTGACATCTGGAAGTTATCCACTGTACGTGGCGCTCGCTCCTTTATGCCATACGTGAGCAAGCGGTGGAGTGAGATCCCGCGGTTTTCCCAGAGCGCTACAACATGGGGTTCTTCAAAAAGGGCGTAAACAGATATATAAAGTCTTAACCAGGTAGCCAACGCATCGGCTCCCTTAGTGTTGCAGATGTCCATAGGCGACGGTAGCTACTTGCAATCAAGTGGACCCGCCTGCCAGTTTGTTTATAAGCAAACATAAAAAAAAATTACTCACGTTTTTATTTTTTAAAATTAACGAAACTAGGGCTTATGAAAACAATTTTAACGTAAATTGGTTTTAACAATATACATCGAGTAGCATTATTTGTGATATAGGTGATTTTAGATTTAGCGCTTTTTGAGGATTCCTTGGCCAAACCACAAAAACTAAATAATATAAACTAACAATAATATAAACCAAATAATAAAAATAAAAAGCAAAAGTTATTTAAAACATATCCGAATTTGATATAATTCAGAATAATAAATTAGAATCTCCAAATAACATTGCAATGATACAGGTTTTAGTGATTTCAGAAGATTCGTGCATGCAACCGAATAAGTCTGTTTTAACCCTAACTATTTAACAAAGTTCGACACTAATAGGACATCTTCCTATTTATTGTATTTTAAAATGAACACATTATACAAGCCACAATGGGTTATCTACATACAGCGCGGAGCTAGACCACCTGTTCTGAAACCTAAGCAATAGAAAGGTCTACATAAACTGGTTTTAAAACTTGTACCTTTAATAACTCTCAATAAGAATCACTATAAAGTAAACCAATACCTTAAAAATAATACTAATATTTTACGAAAAATAACACTTAAGAATATTTATTTATAGATTGCATTTTACAAAGCGAAAATTATGCCACTTATGTAGTACTTATGACCCGCTTACTAAACCGACCCCAGCGACTCCATGCAGCGTTTGCACTGTTCGTATAGTCGACGATGCCATACTAACAGGCGGCTTAAAATCGCTTAAAATTAGCTTTCGGAGAGAATTTGCGTTTCTCCATATTCTACTTCAGAGATGACTCGACTAAGTGGAGGGCTGGAAGGAACAAGATAGAATGCTCCTCGGTCTCAAACTGAAAGGAAGATCTTCTCGCAAGGCCACTGTTGGTCCTCGCAGCTCGCAGGCCTTACCGAATTGTTGAAAATTTCTATATATTCTTTGTACGTTTCGAGAAACGTTTGCGACCTCAATTTTGCACAGCGCCATCTATTGGCTTGTAAACGTTCCACTACACAACGCCTGAAAAACGGAGAGTGTACCGAAGAATTTTTTGATCTGGTGCCAACACCTCAATTTTACAACACACCGCTCGTCATCGACGAGACGTTTACCTCCATTCCCTTGAGTTTCCTGCGCTCAACTACTGTTCTCTAGAAAGTTTATCCCGCGTACTACAATGATTTGGAGGGCAGTTCCCGCTTAGGTCTTCCCTCTACGCTAATGTCGTAACATGGAGTGGTTTAAGAAGGGCATTATAAAATTACTTAGAGTTTTTGCAAGCGTCCAGCTTTTCCAGTCAAGGGACAATTATCACCTTCCATCCAAGTGGGCCGTCTGCTTGTTTATTTATCTGCTTTAGGATAAAAAACTCGTTTATCACAAATATTCCCAAATGGCGGCGGCTTTGCTGCTTCGGTATTGCACATTCTTGTGCGGAAATAAAAGCCAATCTTTTAGTCTTGTAAATAAATTTGTAAATAATACGTAAAATGTTCAGGTTCTGTGATCTTTTTGACGCTATTATAATCAAGCTTTTAGTCAGTTCCCCATTAAGGACAAGATAAGCGACGAAACATGCTAAATTATTTATATACACACAGGGCCCGACAGAAGCCGCATTAGCCTCCACTTAGAGAGATTAGATATTCGCCTGATTCCTCTCTATATACAGAGAGTTGTGATTAACGAAGTTTCTTGTACTTACTTTGTTTAGTTTTAAGAACTCTTCAGGAGTTTTTAACAGGAACTTGAAGAGTTATGTCCCGTTGTGTTTTTAAAAAATATTATCGGATACAAAGTGTACAATATTTGTAGGTAAGGATGGGATATGGCGGTCAGAGAATAGGAATGGGGTAGAAAAAATGGGAGAAACTTATATACATTTTCATCAGTCTGTTTTTTTTAATTTCTCCCCCTCCCGACTCACAAGTTTGGCAGAGTTTTTTTTATTTTAATTTTATTAGGTGTTTTCATTTCTAAATATTTTCCTTTCTATATCTATCACACTGCTTAACACACTAACTCTTATTTACATGCTTATTATATGTAATGACTATTGTGTATACATGTTTTTATTTATTGACTAGGATATGTTCGCGACTTCGACACGCTTAACTTGAAATTACCGCGGGATTCCCGGGGAAAAAAATCACACATTTAATTACATAAAAAAATCACACTGGAATTCGTTTATTTCAATATGCCTATTTAAAATAATTCCCAGAAAAAAACCGCGGTATTCCCAGGATAAAAAGTAGCGCAGAGTTTAAGAATTATCTTTCGATCAACGAAAACCGCATCGAATTCGGCTCAGTAGTTTTTACGTGAATACTGAACGAACGGACAAACATACAAATTGACAAACTGACAAGAAATCTAAGAAAAATTGCATCGTATTCTCCATCGTTTACGGCATTTTTAGAACTTTATAATATTATAGATACAGATTTTCCTCAAACAATATTTGGCAGCGATCTATTAAAATCTGACATGCACTAATATTCGGCTTGTTATACATATTATCTCTTGCTAAAGACGTGAAAACATTTTCAGGGTTAACTTTGTCTTGTATGTACATCACCTCTATTTTATAGTGTTATTATATGTATTTCTTCTATATTTATTTGATAATTCTTATTTTGATGATTTTTTAATTGATCGAATGAATGAATATGCTTTAGTGTGTTTTGAAAGATAAAGTTAACAGAAATAAAATTTCTTTTTAAAAGATACAGTTAACAGAAATAAATTTTCTTATCGCTATTAGCGATTTCTTCCAGACAACCTTTGGATGGATGCGAAGTTTGATAGGAACAGTGGTATTTGCGTTATTCTAACTTTTCCCAATCAGTATCTGATTTTAATTCATTTCATTATTATGTTTTTTATAATTACAAGAAAAAATTATCTTAAGTAAACCAAATTAATGATCTAATATTAGTTATATTGTATTCTATCTAAACCCTTAAACTTTTGTATACAACACAGAAAAATCCAAACGGGTAGTTATTATATAAAATTAGTATCTACGTTAGAAATAATTGCGGGTATAATGTACAGTGGTTAGGTCCGTTACGTACGTACCCTTAAGCGTGTTTGTGCGTGATTACACCAGCTGGTAACTTCTGGTGAGTACTTGCTGCAAAGACAAGGTGGTCCAATTTATAAGAGATAACAGTTTAAGTTTCGAAATTGGAAGTTATTTAACGTTTTGCTAGTCATTCGACCTACCCAAATGAGGTATAATGCAAAGATGTGAAAAACTGACAGTGGGACTGGTTCACAAATTAAAAGACGCTTAACGAAATATGGAGCGTGCTATGTTGGGTGTCTTTTATAACTAAAACTAGAAACAACAGACATAGTTCGCAAAATTAGTAAATTGAAATAATTAATACAATTAAACAATAAATTATAACACCACGCAAAGTCACAAACACACAACTAACAACAAAACTTACACACATACCCACACCAATGCGCACTACCTACGCATTGGATTACACGCACATTTCAGAAACAAACCAAAACACACAAAGAGCCTAAAAATTAATAACACAGACACAGAAAGGAAAAAAGAACACACATGACACTAGATAGGATAATATATATAGGTATAGACATAAGGTACACACTGCACATGCACTTCCTCACAACACCAGCATGTAACAGATACACTCTACATTAGTATAAGTTTAGTATTAAAATTAGAATAAATTAATATAATAAGTTATTCGTAAGGTAACACCACAACACAAAAATAACTAAATTAATATCAAACACAAGAACCAAAATAATCAATAAGTGTGTTTATACCTACACAGAAATTAAATCTAGAAATTAAGTTGTAAAAAAGGGCACGGATCTCGAGTCCGTAGAGTTGTTAAGAAAAAAACTGAAATAATTTGTCGTAGGTCCTGTGGTAGATACCTTCTGTGCGGTATCCTCATATAGACCTCACTGCTAAAACCTTCTGGCTTTTATGAGGATACTGTACAGTATCGGTTCTACGACTTGGCCTATGGCTGATGGAGTAGATCAGTCTACTAGGTGAAACGACACTTAGGCCAATTTGCCGGTGGAAGCTGGATGACCAGAGCGGAGGCGTGGATTAAATGGCGCATTTTTATGGGGGTGGTAGACGTGCGAGTACCGGAACTCCTTTACCTGTCTATCACTGTAAGTACGTAAACGTTCAGAACGAAGAAATTCTTCGAGCCATAAACACGCATACTTGCGAGCAGGTCTATCACAAGTTTTAAATAGCTTTCAAGTGTATATCAAGAAATTACTTGCATATTATGATAGCCTAAAGGCTAACCGCACCTGTATGCCAGTCTGATGGTGTGAACTCGAATCTTGGCCAGAAAACATGTATCGCTGAGGTAGTTCTCCTAAAAGAATGTGCATATTGTATAATCATCATGTAATTATGATGAAGGAGAAAATCGTAAGGAAAAAGTTCGGTGGTCAAACAAAAACAGGTGCATCAACTCTACGGAATTTTTCACTGAATGCGGACCGACACTAACTTATCCAATTGATATTTTATACTTTGTCCCATACGATAATAAGCGGGCCGTGTGCGTCTGTCAATCAGCAAGAGTATCGCAACACATGTGAATTAACTACAAACAAATATTTGCTCTTGTACGCATAAAGTACATACATTTAAATATATTTAAATTACAGTTATTCATCGGTCAGTTGTAGGCAGTACCTTTAAAGGAAATACATAATTAAAATGATTACATAATATAAATGTTAAATGTTGTATAAGCTTAGTGTTTCCTCTGACCTCAACTATCGTCAGGTGGGTTCAATGTGATCTTCTTCCCTGCGGTAGAAGAATACTATACTAGACTCTTATCACTCGATTTAAAATAATTTCGATCTACCTTTAAAAAAATTTTACTTTCTAACTCTTTGTTTTCGATTACTAAAATTGTTACACACTCACGTCGTAGTTCAAGTCACTAGAAGGGCTAACCTAAGAGACAGGCTTGGCCTAGTTTAAGTGTTAAACCCAAACAGTCTTAAATTTTAAGACAACACGTAAATTTAATTTTGGTGTCAATACATATTATTATTATTATATAGACAAGCCAGTTACTACACTTTTCGCCAAGGACGAGACATACGGGCTGCCGCATGCCAGGGTTTTCCCTTTATGCTATGACATGAGGTTTTTTAAGAACGGCGTTATAACATTTCTTACACGTCGACAATACGTTGGCGTCACCCCTCGTGTTGCAAACGTCCATAGGCGACGGTAATCACTTTCCGCAAGCTTGGCTGTCTGCCTGGATGTCTGTTTCAGGCAATAAATAAATTAAAACAAAAAGGGTTCGCGGTGTTGTACATGCGGTTATCCCGCGATCTTGGCAATAGACGACGGAAGAAAATATACTGAGGTGTGTTAGCGTGGATTCTGTGAGCCCCACACTCCCCTATCGAAGTCTCCCGGCGAAGGGTCCGCAAATGAATTCCCCTTGTAAAAAATAGGGATGAACATATTATGTTCTTATATCAAAACATTTCAAAAAGCATAGATACGATTCTATTCACGCCACAGACTAGGCACGTTCTGAAACGAGCATCGTATAAAGGCTACTTTACAGTGTCAGTGCAAACATATGTACCGAATGACGTTATCGAATGCGCATCGGCGTTTTATCGCCAATCGAATCTCAGACGCGGAGATATCGATACTTCAGATTCGATTCGTGTGTTACAAACGTGAATAAATTGTGATACAGTGAAGGGCAAAAATATGTGTAAACGTATTTTTGGCAAATATGAATAGTACATAAATAAAATTGTCCTCTTGGATTAACTTATTAAAATATTTTTTTATTGCATGAATTCAGCAGACAGGCAGACGGCCTACCTGATGGAAGGGGTTACCATCTACATTTGTAATACTAAAGGTGTAAACAATGTGCTGCCGCTCTTTAAACGCTAATGCTTAAACAGTAATATGTACTATTATGAGACCAGCGTTAAAGCGAATAAGAACTGGATTTTAAGGTCTTCATAATGATTAATTATTATCATATTCTAAACAATATAAAGATGACATAAACCTTTTTTTATATGTATATTATGACCTTGTCTAATACTAAATATTTTTACATCACATTGTAGCGTAAAGATGTATATTAATTTATATTTATATAACGTGATAATTGTTAAAAAAAATATAAAAGGCAGTATCAAAAACTAACCTCCATATCTTGAATAAGCAGATGTGGTACAAATGAAATAGTCAAAAATTATTAGTATTGTTTTACACAAGTATATATAAAACTCATTAGAATTTATTGGCTGATTATTTACTTTCTTAAACTTAAATTGGATCAAATGTTTGTATATACTTGATTTTAACTATGGATACATATATACCAGTCAGTATGTTTTAATTATCTAAGATGTGTGTTCCAGTTTTAGGATTACGTTGAAAATGACATTGAATAAACTCTACGGTGTATAAATAGTTTTGCTCTTGACTGTACATTCATTCTTTATGTTGATAGATACGATTATCTAATTTGTGTACGGCGTCATTGGATATCGGAGGATTGATAGCGAATACACAGCTTCCAACAGTTGATTCATTGAACTTACATAAAAATATATTTTATACAAGTTATCAAATATCCTATAGATTAAAAGATTGGAGCCATTCTTCAGTTTAGACTTTTTGAATTTTTTTAAATAGAATGTCTTCTTTTTATAATCCTTATTGGGATATCTAGTATATTAATTAGTTATTTATCTCAAACTTATTAGTACAGTAATTTAGTATAGGGTTGAGAATTTCAAAATTTATGTTTACTTTAGCCTTTATTTTGTATTCCGCTGTAACCGAAAGTTGCCTAAGTCAACTGTAATTTACAGGTTGAATCCTAGTTCGGGACTTTGATAGCTGACGGACTGCTCAAGATTATTATTTTATTTTTTTCATTGTTATCTAAAGTGGCTATGAATAAATGAATTTTATTCTATTTTTATTTATTTTTATTAATATTTAAAGATTTCTTTATTGTTGAGATCTCTTTGCTGTTAACGCACTTATATTTTTTTAGTTCATAACTATGTAATGTTAGAATCATGTTGACATATACCCGGCTCACCCGCCACGCTTCACTAAGGTGGTTTGGCGAGTTTCACACATCGTTACGATAATACTGAAATACCTAAATTCTGTCGCTTACGATGTGTTTTCATAACAGGCTCGATATTCGAAATAAGACGCAGATTTTTATCCACAATTTTTGGACGAATGAACGTTCTAAATTAATTTTGAGTTTATTACATTTAAATTAATTAACCAAATTATACTGATATTGCTTTATCTCATAGATTTTAATTAATTCCGGTTAGAGCGCGCTTGTATCTACAAGATCTGATTATCGCATTTGAATCTACAATGCAAGTCTTATCTTTTACAACGATAATGTGTATTCAAGTTAGTATAGGCTATATTACATTAGAGGTTGTGTATAATTATACGAATGTTTCTTATGAGCCCGAGGAAAGCCACGTCACAGCGTCAATTTTTTTTTGGATTGAATGTACTGGATTATGACTTCACATTTTTAACGTTAAATAACTTTTTGATATTTACAACTGGTAAAAAAATTACGAGTATATTAGAAATATAGAATGTGCAGATCATCCAACATTGGTCAAATATATTGAAATAAATAAGCTTTTTAAAAAGGTTTTTAAATACAAGCTTTTGAGATCCTGGATATCATGTAGCGGCAGAGTGCTAGCCAAGACAAGTAAAACGACCCAAACATGATGGGTCTATCTTTTTTAGTACACGAGTTCCTATGGCTACCTTCCGACTCCATCATCAGATCAGCTCCATGGTACCATATTATTGCATTGCAATGCGTGCAAAATTTCAGCTCAATCGAAAACCGGGAAGTTGATCAAATTTAACTTGCAAGACAAGTATGTCTTTGCTAGCACTCTGCTGATAAATGACCAGGATCTCAAAAGCTTGTATTTAAAACCTTTTTAAAAAGCTTATTTTCATTATAATTATTTATCTATCTCAGACCCTGTTTTTTTAAATTTTTTATATCTTTTTTTATGTTTGCTTGTAAGCAAACTGGCAAACGTATCACTTGGTGGTGGGTGGCTATCGTAGCCCATCGACATCTGCAATACTAAGGGACCTCGTTGAGACTTTAGGTATCTGTTAACGCCCCATATCGTAGCGCTCTGGGAAACCGCGGAAGAGACTTCATTCCATAACTTGCACACATATGGTATGAAAGAGCGTGCGTCACGTGCAGTGGAGGACTTCCAAGTGTCTAGGAAGTGTGAATGAAGTCCCAATCGCCGGCGAGTGGTGCGATGATAAAATGGCGACGTAGGCACCAAATCAAATAGCTCATCAGAGCCCTCCCTGTTGTACACACAATAGAAGACGCTTAGAGCGCCGACGTCCCTTCTAAGGCCGGGAGACTCTTAACCGTCTGTAATTTCGGGATCGTCGACAATCTGGACCGCTCGGCGCTGCAAGGAGTCAAGTGGGAGCAGCGGATACTGAGGTGTACCAACCCAAAGATAGGAGCAGTACTCCACATGGAGACGGACTTGAGCTTTATATAATAAAAGTCTATATCCCGATGTGAAGTACCGCTTAAGCCTGTTCAGTGTCGTAAATAGGGCGGTGCTACCAGCACAGGGCGTAGACTCTGGGGGGCGCAAGAATGGCCAAACCAGGCAGGACTGGCCATTCTTTTTTCGGTTTGCTCTTGATAAGTTCCCGCTGCGCCCCTAGTGATTCTAACACATACATACCTACATGCCAGTATCATCAAAAATGTCTGTTAAATTAGAAAAAACATCGCGCTCATTTTTTTGGCAGCGTACGAGCGTATTTGTGTTCTGGTTCTTTAAAAAAATAGATTTTTCTTCCAAAATATTAGATAATTGGTCCACCAACACCAAGGTCCTTGTGCGTTATTCTATCACGCTGAATGAAATTAAGTAGGCCAATATATAGCATTGCTTTAGCTAGGGTACCTATATCTAAAAAAAACAAGGGTGCAGTTATAGAAGCTCGCATTAGGCACATAAAAAGCTATTTACGGCACTGACCCTGTTGAGCACCCCAAGCTTAAGTCTACTGGATTTGTAGCCTATTTCTCAACTGAGTTTACACTTAGCATTGTGACATTAACGCCCTTGTTATATGTTTTATATTATACCCGTAAACCAGTGCTAATATATCGCGAACACTTTTATTAGCTATGAAATTACAGTTAATACCTTACCCATTACAATTGGTAGTCGTAAACAAATAAAATCGTTCGGCTTCTGCCAATATGCAAATGAAATGTGGTGATTAGCTACGGAGCAATTATTTTAATTTATTAAGCAAATGTGAAATTGAAATCACTGCGGGATACTCGCCTTCTGTTCATTTCTATTGATTTATCTATGACACATGAGTAGCATCGAAATTTCCCAATAGAAAATGATAGTTAAATAAGAATACCAGCAATTACATCTTCTTAGTAAAAATATAACACTAACCAAGCCCCTAAATTCTACATAGATAATAATTTTATATATTATAATATGTTGCAGCAAAACAAATTTAAAAAATGTAGCACGTCATGTGTTTATTATAACTATAGTAATATTTTTCTTTACTTTTATTGTGTCTATGCCTTATTGAACATGCACTGTTTGCTACAACTCCATTAATTCTTCAAAAGTCATTCTGTAACATACTTCTCTATAAAACTTATAAAAAAAGAACATGAGATATAAATAGAATAAGAGAAATATAAAGAAAAACAATTTTTAGCTAGATGTGTTGCTGGGGAGATTCTTGCCGCTTATTCTCCTCCGGGGAAGTCAAGCGACGATTACGATACTAGCAAGACGTGTGTAGTACATTCGATAAGCGATATAGTGACGGACTGTGCGCGTGTTATTGGATCGTGCAGTGTGTACTGGTTGCATCCAGTTATATTTGTACCTGTTTTATACGTGTTTGTACAATTTTAATAAATTCTATAGTAATTCTAACGGCATTTTAATTCGAGTCCTGCGTAACTAGTAACAATAATAAAAAAGAACAGATGACTAAACAGATTTAAATGAAACACCACGCACAGATCTAGGTTATATCCCAGGTCAAAATTTAGGATACTTTTTATCCCGATAAATGACGTCGTCTCCATGGGATAGACGAATATATCTACCTCCGTTACAATTTACTAATGATCTTATACATATTGGTACGAATTTGTGGGATGTGAATTCAAATCCCGTTGGAATTATTTAACATTACTTATTAGAAGTACACGAACGTAATTCACAGTTCGTACAAGTACAATAAAATGCTATAAGCTAGAGCTAGAGCAAAAAATCGTTATGCCATAAATACACTCTAGATTAGTATAAGTTAAGTATTAAAATTAGAAAATAATAATAATTATATAAGTTATTCTTAAGATATTATATATATATATATATATATATATATATATATATATATATATATATATATATATATATATATATATATATATATTTGTGTTGTGTTGTGTACCTTAAGGTAATAATCATAAAATTAATGTCACACATAATAACACATAAACAATAAGCGTGTATAAATTCAAAAAACTCTATTATTATAAATAATTAAGTTGTAAAAAGGGTACGGAACTAGAGTCCGTAGATTAATTAATTAAAAAAAAAAAGCCATAAATCGCGCTAAGTCCGTCGTTACAAGTTACTCGTCGTAACGTTTCGATCGGAGTCAAATCGAATCTTTCCCGATGGACTGACTGATATGTAAATCATACATGGCCTCCTAGCAATATGCCTACTGTTCCTTTGAATTTTTAACTTGTAAACTTAATAGCTTCTAAGCATGTACACGAAATAAAAACATAAGACCAGAAGGATTTATGACGACTTACAAAGGGATTAGCGCGAACAATAGATTACTCAAAATCAAAGGGGCAATAAAACACCTATAAAGGATTCATTTCGGTTTCGCAGCAATATGTTACTATCGTACTGCAATAAACTAACAAATAAGTCGTTGTGATGAAGGGAAGTTTCGCTGGCGCATACTATAGTACATGTTAAAGATATTTGTATGGTATATCTCTTTTATCTGAGATTAAAACCGAGGACTTCGCATTGTAAAGATGAGTATAAGTCGTGCGCAAAAGGTTTGCCGATGACAACCCCTCCCGCCTCTCACAACCGCGACCCGCGGTCGTCTACTTCTTAGTATTACTTAGACAAGCACCGGTCTCAGTCGTAGGAAGCGGGAGGGGCGCCCATCGGCAAACCTTCTGCGTACGACTTATATTGTGTGTCTTACACATCACTGCATTATAGGAGATTAATGTCCTATTAAAAAGTAATTGTGAATTGATAGATAGACAGCTACCTACGTGTTTGAAACGGTTTGTTGTGTTTAGGAGACCTTGAGACTACCGTGTATTCTAATAACTTTATTTATTTAATTTAAATTATTTCAAGATTTCTTAATAGCTTGAAAAAAAATATATTCGTAATAAAATAAGTTTTATATTTTGATACGTCACTTGATGATATATCTTTCATTGGGGCACACTTTTCGATATTTAAAGAACGACTCGCAAATTTTCTATTACGCACAAGAAATGTCTTGTGTGTGATGGACGTAGGCGACGGTAATCACATTTCATCTGGTGAGTTCTTAGCTTGCTGCCGTAGATCATACAAAAAAGGCAAACAGACGCAGGGTGAGATTGAGAGTTCTTTTTCTATCTATTTTTTTACTCTTTTTAGTATTTAAGTCAAAGGTAATAAATAGTACAATGGGTGGCTTTATTGCTTAAACCTGCCTTAGGCATCGGTACTCTTAAAACAGCACAAAATCGTTGAGAAAAGATTCAATACCTTTTTAGAGAAAATAAATAATTTATTTCTAAATGACAGTCTAGAATACATTTACAGAACTAAAATAAGCTAGGCATGTTTGCTGAAGGAGTTTCTTGCGCCGCTTCTCTTCAAACCACATATTGTAAAGCAGTGACCACTATTAGATTAGGCTCCCATAGAGTAAATAATAAACAAAATTTAAAATAAATAAATAAAAGGAACAAGTTGGCGATAGGCTAATAAAAACATTAACAATACTTATTGAAGTTGTCATCTTTGTCTTCCCGATTACGGCTACTGGAAAGTGACTGAAATGTCGGTATAATTCAAATCAAATAAATTACCGCGCTTAAAATCGTTAAGAGGTAGTTTTATTATGTAAACTGGTTGCGAAAACTTAGAAAATATTATAAAATAAATAAATCAGTAGAAAAGTCACACATTGTGTATCCCCAAACCAAGTAAGTTACGCTTGCGTTATGAGTAATATACAACGGACCACTCTGGGGTTGATCCCAGACACCCAGACCACAGTAAATAACAGAAAGTTGGTTTTCGAAAACTACCAAGCCAGGCATTGAATTCGGAGCCTCTGCGGTCCAGTGAGTTCGGTTTAGCCCGCTCAATCACAGAGGCCGTCAAACTATTTTTTTATATTCTATATAAATATATTCGATATACCTATAAAAAGATATATTTTTAAAATTATATGCCGCAATTAATTTATGAGGTCGGTACTCAGTATTTTGGTGTGCCGAAATGAAATACCGAAATTTATTTAATACCAAAACAACACTGATTTTCATGTAGTACCAAAACAACACTTGATTTTATGTCGTACAAAAACAATACTAAATTTTAAGTGGTTGTTGAGGCGGCGCTAGATTTAGCGGACTGCTTCAAAGTAAGGAAATAGGAGATGGGACAATTTTGAATGGGAATCGGAGCACGCACTCACCTCATAAATGGACATGAAACACAGGCGCTCGTCTTCTCATTACACTTCACTGGTCACTATTACGTGCGTTGCGGGCGCGATATATTTTATACCTATAATATATTATTACTAAATATTTAAAATGCGGAGCGATTTAATTTAATTTATTTTATTTGATGTCATGAGATGAATGATTGACGTGACGTGCGAAAAGGGTACGCGCCGTCAGATTTAAAGGATGGATTTAAATTAGTAGAAGAAAAGTTTATATATGCCGAAAGAAGGTTACTTGGCGATACCAGTAGTACTAAAACAACACTGAATTTTATGTAGTACCAAAACAACACTGATTTTCATTGTTCGCCTTCTAAATCACAAAGAAAGGTGGGTAAAATCTGACCAATAATATACACCACCAACTTTGTATCTTCTGTCCACATCAATATTGGTTGCTGGTGGCCACTACATGTGCCATAAAGTGTTACAATACTTTAACAATAAGTAAGGTAGAAGTCTAAATGATATATACTAACGAGGCTTGGTTAAACAAAGCCTTGCCCAAGGCATCTCATTGCAGGTTGACTACCATAATAATATAGTTCTTCGGAATGCCTCTAACAAATACTGTGCTTTATGTGCAAATGTTCGAAATCTATTGCAATGTTTAAACAGAGGATATATTACAATTAAATATGTATGTGTGATATTTTTACTTCTTTTTATATTTTCACTACAGCGTCAGCAATCAGGAAAATGGTGTGGAGCGGGAACGCAAGTATTTCTTTCTTAATGCTATATTACAAGGTACTATGCGATTCAAATGAGAATAGGATCGACTTTGCGCCATAATGTGACGTCATAGCTGTCAATTATGACTTTAAATAATTAAATATTATATTAAGACAATTTACTACTAATTTAACCTTTTTATTTAAATCTCATGTAAGACTATTATTATTGATATGCAAATAAGTTTTTTGCAAACCATACTTTTCAAGTGACATTTGACGGATAGGGGTTATTGACATTCCTATTCATTATACCTGTTACAATATGTTTTTATAGTTAATGTTTTCTATTATTAAAAATTCATAATAATTATAAGCTAGAATGTCAAACTAAAACTAACTATACAAAATGTAATGATATACTAAAAATTAACTGACAAGGTACCTAAATAAGATATTTTTTTTTAATTTTTCTGGTTATAATCTTAAACCACTCATAGAAAGACAGAATCTCGAATTCACAGTATGTAGCAGGCTAAAGCCGGATGTCGATCGCACGGCAGTGAACTCGAGTTATAAATTGAAGGATAAATAAAGGTGAAATGGTTTCGCTTCAAACCACGTGTATATTTGGTACATAAGTAATTTACCTATGCACTCCGTGGCTCCGTCTATATTTTTCTTTCGTCTGAGGTTGTAATAAATAAGGTCAAGAAAAGACTGTTTCGCCCTTTATCTCTGACGTTTCGCCATTTGTTTTAATATGGCTTCGCACGAAGTGTGAATCTAATCAGCCCTAAGGCTGACACTTGAATTTGTGTATAAGAATTCAAGAATATTTAAGTTTTGAAATAATCATCTAGTTACCAACAAGTGAGAGCAGGACCCCATAAAAATAATATCTAACGTCCGGAAAGTCTTATAGTTGAATCCTATAAATATTATACTTACTTTAATATTTCTAATGCTAAAGTTTGTTAACTCAGATACTTTCATAAACTTGTAAGTTTATAAAGAATGTCGCAACGTCATTGATTTTTTAAGAGCGTACCTACTTACAACGTCATAAATAGGTACAAGTAAAAGGAGTCAAATTTCTCATTGCTTAATAAAAAAGAACTTAATTATGTGTGCTACGAGACTAAAGTCAGAATTGGGAGTCAATGAGTAAATAATCGAGAAAAAAAAACCAGATCTCGATTCTCGATTACTTTCTAATTGAACCCCAATTCCCCAATTATGACTTCAAATTCGTATTTAGCGGGAAAAAATACGCCAGAAAATGTTAGTCTGACCCCAGCACACACAAACTTTTTTATGGACCTATGTTATTGTTTGGAAAATATATAAAAACTATAATATTTATTTTTTTGACTTGATATTTAAAAAAGAATTGATAAGATGTTGTTTTAACGCTGGCTCTTTTATATGTAAACAGTAGAATTTATTGTAACATGTGTTGGCATCCTATTGTGAATGTAATGCTTCGTTTTTTATTGGACGATGGTTACGCTTCACTACAGTACGCGCAAAAGTTATATATGCTTGAAGAGAAATTAGTTCCGTGGGTTTGTAAATGTTTATTTATACCTGTGTAGTGCAAAAGAGATGGCATGCGAGTTTAGATAAAGCCTGGCGAGATCCCACACTCTTCTCTCTCAGCTCTAGTACGTAGCACCTCGCGGACCTTATAATTATATTCTGCGTAAGGATGCGCACGAACTTCAAAGACGCAATATAATTTTGCTCGTACTACATTCTCGATATAGAAATTATGACCGAAACCTGACATTTTGATAAAAATACACTTTTTGAGCGTGGTGACCGATAAGAAAACAAATCACCTATGTATACATATATACCTACATGTATACTTACGGGGCGCACATGCGGTGAGTGTGGCATTATAAAGATATGATAGATACCTACCGATATACCTATATACTTTCTCACAAACAGCCGCTTACGTATTCGTCCGATTTCGGAGCAACTCGTCTCGGTCCGTGCGAGCTTCGTACAGTCGTACCATATACATACACGTTAAGCGAACGCTCGGCCGAGCTACATGGTAGGCGGAGTGTGTGGTGGTGTTAGGTTTTATTTTCGTTACAGAATTTCTTGATTCGGTCGCCGCGCTCAAAGCCCGCGATAAAAGCTATGCAATAGCTTATAAATTACTCGATAACTTGACAATTGTTGGTAAAGTAAAAATTATACCGAATAATTTATTATTATTTATTTTATTAAGCGGCGCGTATAACTTTACTTAGAATACCTATTTAAACTAAGATCTTTATTTATACAAATAATATGTTATGCAGGTTTTAAGCTGCCTTAGGATACGAGTATGTCATGCGAAATTATCCAGTACTAAGCGCCTTAACTCAGACATTAACGGAAGGGACATGTCATTATTGAAGTTAAATACAACTTAATGAACCATAAATCTACAGTTAATGGTCATGAAAACCTTACAAATTTAAATTGGAATCTTAATCTCTACATGTTCTAGAGTCTAGGCGATTGTGCTAGTAATAAATTATTTCTAGTTTTATTAGACTTTCATAATTAAAGCGTATGAAAAGGCGTACAATAATAGCTCTATTCCCGATTAACACAACTTGACATACAGGGTTACCACCTTCCAAAAATTAACATTACTTATGTAGTTAATATACGTCGGGCGCAGAAGGTTTGCCGATGTTCGCCCCTCCCGCTTCCTACGACAGGGACCGGGGCTTGTCTAATTAGTATTAGTACTAGCTAGACGACTGTGAATCCCGGTTTTCATCGGCAAACCTTCTGCGCACGTCTTACAGATTATAAATAAAGAGAAGAAAACAAGAAATAAATCGTGATAACGTAATGGCCAGCGCACGAGTCCGAAACTCAAAGGTAGCGGGTTCGAATACTGGCCTAAACACACCTCTTAAGCAGTTTTGTGCATATACAATAACCAGCTGCTAACAACGATGAAGGAAAGTATCGTGATAAAACCGGTACATCATATAACCTATATCAAGCTGTTAAGTCGCCTTGGAAAAGCCTGTCGGGTATACCGTCCGTTACCCTATAGTGGGAGGCCCGAGCCCAGCAGTGGCTTTATGGGCTGTTATTATTATAAATTAAGAATATTATAATAAAAATAAGAAATTAACAGAAAACCGAACTCAACCAAACCTACGATTGAGACGATAGTATCCGGCGATTTACCTAAATCAGGCATTTATAAAAAGGTACTTATAAATTCTGCAGATCTAAATTCCCTTTTAGCCATACCTAAATGCAGACAATTGGAAATATTCGCTAGTGTTCTGAATGGTAAATCGCTGCGCTCACGCAACAATAGGTAGGTAATGAAACAATTTGGCGACAGTACACGCCGATCGCGCTTGTAATGGTGACCTATCACCAACTAGTTAAGACGGTGCAAGAGAAATGGTTAAAGCGGTATTCAGGATAAATAACTAATAAGTAATTGGTGTCAATAATCAGAATTTATATATTATTGCTACAGCTACTTTTTTTATGGGTGTGTAATCCGATTCCGATGGACTTACCACCGTGTGGGAGGCGTGATGGTGGCGTGTGGGATGCTCCACTTTGGGGTAGTAATAGCAACACCGAGGAAATGCTATGGCAACCTGAGTCGAGGATATTCACTAAAACCTCTTGATGTTCCTTCCTTTGCCTTATGCCAGGGTTATGGGAAAGTGAAAGCAATACCATATAGGCGTGCTTTAGCACCTTAGACCCACCACCACAGTAGTAGGGATATGCGGAGCAGCTTTTTTAAATGATAAATAAATATTGTTACGTACGAGCGGGGGTACGCACTTATGGATTGGAAGAAAACACCAGTTTTTAATTTAAAAGCTTTTATTGACTTACACAGCCGCACGTAGTACCTCTCTGCAGGGTTGCCCCTATTCGCACGACCAACGATGCACAGTCCCGACGATAAGTTGTCACACCCTCAATACCGTCGCCGATATTGCGCGGACCACCTCCAATATTATCGCGTGTAACTCGCCTCTGGTTCCTCTCTCGAACTACGCTACACACTTCCTTCACGTATCTGTCCACCAAACTTGTCACTAAATTCACCACTTGATTCGTCTCTGTCCTCTATTAATCTTCTCTAACAACTCTTTAGTATCGCACTTGTTGCTTCACCGTCTTGGACTGAACTCAACTTTAAACTCCCCTTACGCTGTTTATATACCCGGAAGAATTTTCTAGAACCCATCTATCTATCTCCGTCTCTTCCTTCCCGAACCTTCTGTTCGGGAACTTTCGTTTATACATCTATCCCTTTCTGACATCTATCTATCTCTGTCTTTTCTTTCCCGAACCTTCTGTTCGGGAACTTTCGTTTATACATCTATCCCTTTCTAACATCTATCTATCTCTTTCTCTCTCTCTTCCTTTCGTCGTCTATCTCTTTCTAAATATATTCGTCCTTGTCTTTTCGTTCTAGATTGTTCTGGATATTTCCAAAAGTTCTAAAACTAACTAGATGGTTCCACCATCATTCGCCACAATATATTCACGTTTGATCACGATCCCGTCTAATGTCGATTCTAAATCACACGAGACTTGAAGTACTTGATTGTACTTTTCGAGAAACACGGACTCTGGCAGTGCATTCCACAACTCTGATGTACGCAGAAGGAATGTGGAGACGAAATGTTCCGTTCGCACTGGTGGCATATCCACTGTGAAATAATGGCGTAGACCAGAGTGCCTTATCGTCCAAAGATAGAATGGTGTGGGGAAAATCAGGTCAAACAGTTCAACCGCACACCCTCCGAAATCTAGAAGCATTTAAAAAATTCTTTCACCATTAGAATGTTACATTTTACATAGACTCTATTTAAATTAAATAATCTGGTTCTAAATTGTTTTTTAAAGCAGGACAACGGCTGTCGGGACCGCTATTATAATATATTACAAGTTCTTAATAAATAATAATTTAATTAATAAAGAACTTTATATCATAAATTACTTTTTATATCACACTAAATTAAGTATTATACAGAAAGCACATGAAACGAGCAGCTTTATCGTTAAGACATTCTCCAACGGTTTAATATATAAAATCACATCCCAATTATCGCTATACGCTCACAGCCAGTAACTTACTAGTACCACTGATTGCAATATCTACACGTGATTCACTGTTTTCTAAAGATATAGTCCGAAGCAAAACAAGAATGCTTTAGCTCGTCTAAATAGGGAACGAAAGGAAATATTGTAAAATACTATAGCAATGGCGACTTGTTTTTATTCGAAATATTTGACTTAATGTTATAAACCCATTGATTTTCTTTTCTTTTTAACATTGAATGCCCATTCATTGGATGATTTAATTAAGTTAGAATTTTAAATAAGGATGCAGTTAGACTTTTTTGTGATATGTTTGTGTTGACAAGACAAAGTGGTGATTAGTACCTTATTTTCCGTCTAGATTCAGGTTTCAAATAGAATGTTGTGTAAATTTAATTGAATGTAAAGTTTTTGTTCTTTTTGAAAGTATAAGTGGGATTATTAATACTTATGAAGAAATAATATATATTTTTGTTTTAAATTTTAATGAATAAACTAAAATACCCGATGAGCTTTTCTTACAATAACCACGTGCTAACAATGGTGAAGGAAAACATCGTGATGCAACCTGCACATCGAGATTCCGATGTGTCAAACCTGCCAAGCCGTCTTGGACAAGCGTGGTGGGCATACTGTCCGTCCCCCTATGGGGTAGGCACAAGCCCCTGCAGTGGGACATATATTCGCTGATATTGTTGTTTGTTGTCCGCTGAGCTTCTAATTCATCACCATGAATAATGACATGACAGAATAAATGTAAAAATTGTATTTTCGGAATCTCCTAGTCCGAATTATCTGCCTTGATTTTTTATACATTTTATTTATTATAATAGACACTTTAATTTTATTTACATGTAATAAAAGAGTAAAATTACTGTTTGGAGTAATATTTCATACAATTAACCGATTGTAAGTTGTCACATTACGTTCCGTTTCACGTAGCCTGCTCTCCTATACTTGTCCCATTAGCATTGTACTTTCATGAGTCGAACAACGCTCCGAGCGTGATATGGAACGCCTTTTCGGTCCCATCTTAGTGGGATTATTACAAAGTTCTATTTACTATTCATAAAATATACGATCATTCTAATTTCGACCCTCAATATATGCAATACGGTTTCAAAGTATTAGAACAATAGCAAATCTATATTGGTTTCGGGAATAAACTGTCATGTTTTGCTATAATGGATAAACATTTGATTGTTTCGAGCGACTTTTTGAATGCAATTGAATTTAAATTAATTTTATGGAAGACGATAGACTCAGAATAATGCATTCATTGAATTTATTTGGTCGTAGTACTTACTTGAAGCTTAATAGGTATTTCATTGGTTAGCTAATTTAACTTTTGTATCCGATTTGAAAAATAGGAGGTTTTCAACTTGTCGTGTATTTTTTATATATGTTCCACCATAACTTTTTTTGAACCGCTTTTGCTGATTCTTGTTGCGTTGAATTCAGTATAGCCTGAAAGTGTCAAAAATTAAAAAATAAAAGTTTTGTAGCAAAACAGAAACCAACTTCGAGAGTAATTAAAAAACATAAAAAAACGTGTGCGTCTCGGGTCACCAGAAGTGACAACTTAAACTAATCTAAGTTGAACTATTTAATATTGAAATTGTTTGATTTGAGAAGCCAGACAGACTGGTGCCGTAACGCGTTATGTAACGAAGCGGTTTACCCTCCCATAAGAAGTTATCACTTTAATAAATATCATCTACAACATTATGAAGTAAGTGTAACGTAAAACATAAAAGATAACAATAAATTTTCAAATTACAATTTTGGAGACGAGGGTACACCATTTTGGAGGTGAAGATGCATCTCCTGTTATTATATTATATAGTTAGAATCTATATCATTATACTTACCTGGGGGCAGGAGTAAATGTGATTTGTAATTAGTTATTATATCCATTATTTGTATGTTCATTGTTCAAGTAATACTTAAGATATCTTGTAGTTGTTTACAGTTTGTAGAATAAATACACTAATATTTAGTCATAAGTATTTTTTATTATTATTTCGTTGTTTTGTTACGGTTAATTCTTATATATATATATATATATATATATATATATATATATATATATATATATATATATATATATATATATATTTTATTATTCTTTTTAGTTGCTCTTGAAGTCGGTTTCTTTTTGCTAGAAAACTATCATTATGTAATTCAAAAGTTGTGGTGGTTTATTTGGAAAGACATACCCGTAATAATTATTGTTTTATTACCACTTGCTGATGATAAACGAAATTAGCCACTCCGTTTTGAAATACATTTTATTATTTGTTATTGTTTTGTTTGTTTTTTGATCAAAGGATCAAATTAAAGTCAAGATTCTAACTATTTAATGGGAAACAATACTTATAATGCGCCAAAATTTCTTCAAAAAATCTCCAAAAACACGAATAAACTATCACAAAAATATTTGAAAGTTACAAATTTTTGTTTGTTTGAACAATACTGGAACGGACTGTCAAATCAACTGAGATACTTTTTGGACGTGTACTTTTAGTATCTCACAATGGCCAAAATGCTCCGTCTGTCGTTCCACAAGTCGACCGCAGTCCGCGCGAAACCGGATCCGTCTGCACGTAAGGGTCGGAGATGAGGGAAGCGCCGATCCAAGGACCCCTTCTGACCTGGAGGTGAGACCCGAGGTAGCTGAAGATCCAGATCTCCGGCTAGAAAATGGTGGGGTCAGTCCGTAAAGGGGTCGGCCATCTTCCCGAGGTCGGTCATCTGGAGCTCCGTCGTCCAGAGATGAATGCGCGAGCAAACCCACAGCCCGGACAAGGGACGTTCGAGGATCGGAGAGGGGTTTTAGTGGGCATCCCTAATTACGGCGTGGCAATGGCACTCTTACGTGAGGTGCTAACGCCACTCCAACCTGATCCCAATCACGTGCCGGGACATTTGCTCCTCGCGCGGTATATGGTCCTCAAACAGATTTCCCCTATATAAAAAAAAACCCCAAGCAAAAACGGGAGTAAAGACCGGTAATAATGATCCAGTGAACATTACAACAACAACGTAAGTTAGACATGCGACTAACTTGATGGGTGGTCAAACATAGTAGTTGTCTTTAATTCATTCTTGAAGACGTTTGAGATTTCTCTCATTAGATAAAATATACGGTTTTTTATGGCGCTTATATCTGTCGTTCATCAGATGACAGAATTGTTAAGTGCTACTTTTGATATAGATAGGTTGGTTCCGATGATTATTATCAAAGAACTTAAGACAATGTTTACATTGTAACGATACTCTTTTGGTAAGGCATTGGTTTCAATATAGAAAGAAAGAAAGAAAAATATTTATTCAGAACTACATACACACTAAGACGTACTTATAAATAAGAAAATACAATTGAAATGAAGTTCTGAATCGGTCCTAACTCAGAATGATGCTCCTTTTTTTTTTTTTTTTTTTTTTTTGTTTGAGGCGAGGAAATATGCTGACCGATTTACGCACTCTCAGGGCCGTCACTAGGAAACGGCGCGCATCCATCGGGGGCGATAACGCTAGCAATAGTATGCTTTTTTGCGCTTCGTCCGCGATGGCTTGACACTGAGGAGTGTGGAAGACTCAGAGCGATGCCGCACGGGCGAGCAACCTCAATACCCACTAAAAAACCTCTCCTCCCGTCGACCCTGCGCTTTGTTGTGAAGGAAAGACTGAGATATAGAACATAGTTACGCAACAGTCGATCCAGCGCAATAAAGTGCCTGGAGTGTGCCCTGGGAGAACACACCCCACTTCGAAACGGGGGCTGAATCCCTTGCGCTGCCTAGTAGCAAGGGGCCCCTCGTACCGGAACCTAACTCAGGGAGGGAAGTAATGCGCGTACCTGCCTCTCCGGGTGCTAGCTGAAGGCCGGCGACCTCGGGTGGAGACATTAGCACGCGCTGCAGGACTTCGCTCCCTATCCCTTTCTGCGGCCTCTTTTAGAGACATTACCGCCTCACAGAAAGAGACCGCAGACTCCCAGCGGTCGTCGCTGTGCAACATGGCCGTTACCAAGTCGCCAAGCGATCGGACGGCTCCTACGTGTGTCTCGAGCTCGAAACGCTGAGGCGTCCATGCAGCGCACTCAACAAGCGTGTGTAACGCCGTATCGGGTGCGCCGCATTGGCGGCAGTCCGGGGAAGGCAAGCAGCCCACAATGCGAAACAGATACTGGTCGAAACAACCGTGTCCGGTCAGTATCTGAGTCGTCCTGAAGGTCAGGGTTCCGCTGGTGCGGGTCACCCATCTCTCCAGCTGCGGCCTGATTGCATCCACCGTATAGCCGCCGGCCACAGGGTGTTCGAGGTCACGAGACCAGGCGACGAGGCAGGAGGCGGTTTCCCGCTTCCTGACCGTCTCTAATTCGACTTGACAGAAGGTCAGTCCTCTAGCTAGGGCATCCTGCTGGGTGCGACGAACTCTGGACAGGACGTCTGCCTGGAGAGGCCAGGGCAGCTCGCCTGCCAAGAGAGTCGCCGCCGACCACGACACTGTGCGGTACCCCCGTATGGTCCTCACGGCCAGAACCCGCTGCGCGCGGTGCAGCAGGGTTCGGTTGTGGCGGTGAAGCGCATCGGACCAGACGGGCGCACCGTAGAGTGCCATACTCCTCAGGATGCCGGAATAAAGCTTCCGCGTCGCACCCCCCGGCCCCCCCACGTTAGGAAGAAGCCTGGAGAGTGCGCCCGCGGAATTCAGAAGTTTGGAAACTAGCTGCTCAAAGTGCGCTTTGAACAGCCATTTCCCGTCTAGGACTAGCCCAAGATATTTCATCGTGGGCCCTACTCTAATCGCCACCCCCTGAACTGTAACGGACAAGTCCGGGGGAGGATTCCGGAATTTCCTATGGAACATGACGGCCTCCGTTTTCGCGGGGGAGACCTTCAAGCCCAGCCTAGCTATTCGATCTACGACGATCGCCAGCCCGTCGTTGGCGACGTCCACGGATTCCGCAAAAGACGCGGCGCGTGCCGTGAGTAGGGTGTCGTCCGCAAAGCAGATCAGCCCTACTCCGGGCCGGACCGTCACCCGAAGGATCCAGTCATAGCCTACGTTCCAAAGGATAGGCCCGAGGACCGATCCCTGTGGAACGCCGCACGCGACACGTCGCCGACCTAGCACGTGGTTGGCGGACTCACCACCCTCCCAAAGGATGTGCCGATCTCGCAGGTACTCGCCCAACAGCCTCGTGAGGTCGGGGGGACTCCGTGCGCGCGGAGCCCTTCCCTGATCGTCTCATGAGGGAGGCTGTTAAAGGCGTTCGCTATGTCTAGCGACACTGCAAGAACGACGTCCTTTGCTTGGACGGCTTCGTCCGTCAATGTTCGCAGCGTCTCGAAGGCGTCCATCGTGGAGCGCCTCCGCCGAAACCCGAACTGCGTATCTGATAGCCCCGGCTCCACAGTGTCTAGATGCTTCACAAGCCGCTCCGCCAAGATCTTCTCGAAGACCTTGGCGACCTCGTTCAGCAGCACTATGGGCTTGTAGGCGGACGGATCGTTGGGAGGCCGACCTCCCTTGGGAAGTAGGCACAAACGCCCCTCTTTCCATTGCGACGGGAACCTACCTGCGCGAATACAGGCTTCGAAGAGGTCCCGCAGCTGGCTGCGTAGGTGTTTTGCAGCCAGGAAGAGGAGTCGACCTGGAACCCCGTCGGGTCCCGGTGCCGTCTTCCTGCCCCGGAGCCGGTCCAGGGCGACGTCTAGCTCCCCCTCGGAGATGGAGTGAGGCTCCTCGTCCGTGGGGGTGTCGGGAATGGGTGGACCCATACTGGGGGGAGTGAAGTTCCCCGGATCCGGGAAGAGCCCATCGATAACCGACCGGAGCACCTCGGGTTCGAGCGTTTCCGTGACCGTGGATGTGCAAGGCCGCAACTTGTTGCGGGCCCCACGGTACGGGCGCCCCCAAGGGTCCCGATCGAGCGTCTCGAGGAGCTCGGCCCGAGCCCGGGCTTTCGATCGCAATATTGCAATCGAAAGGGCCTTTCTGGCCTCTCTAAACTCGCCCACGAGTCCATTTTCCGCGACGAAGTCCGGAGGACGGCGCGCCCTGCAGCGTTTGAGCCTGTGGCTGATGATGCGAACTGCCTTTCGCATCTCGCCCAGCTCCTCGGTCCACCAGTGGACCGATTGCTTGCACGGAGGCTGCCGCTTGGAGACGCGTGGCATCGCAGCGTCGCAAACCCTCGTCAGGGTCTTGCGCATGTGCTCTGCCTGCGTATCCAGATTCGCGAAGTCGGCTGGGTAGGCCCAGCTTTCCGAGAGTGCCCGCTCCTCGGCCTGCTCCGGATCGAGCTTGGTAAGGGCCCAACGCGGGAGGAGAGGGGGGCGACGGTGAACAGGGCTCGGACCGGAGGAGGGGGTCGTGAGCTCAAATCTGATGTACCGATGATCAGAGAGCGACTCCACCTCCTCCAGCACCCTCCATCCGGTCACTCTGCGGGCGGCCGCATGAGTGACGAATGACAGGTCGATGATCGATCCACCCCGCGCGCGCACGCAGGTCTGGACCGACCCCTGGTTCAGTATGGTCAGGCCGGCTTGAAGAGCCCAATCCTCGACCGCCCGACCCCTAGCGTCCGTGAGTACGTTTCCCCAGGAGAGGTGCTTTGCATTAAAGTCGCCCATCACGAAGATCGTTTTGGGCGACAGTCTGCGTACGGCAGCCCCGACGGCGTCCAAGTGAAGCTCGAACTCCGCCAGGGGGCGGTTGCGCGAAAAGTAAACGCCTATGACGACGATACTCCCGCTCTCCGCCACAGCATAGCCCTTTCCTCTTTCGAGACATGTAAGCGGTGTGCCGGACCCGGCTCTGGCCACCACCGCTACCATGTCATCGAGATCGCCCACCCAGTTCCCAGAAGGAGGGACGTAATAAGGTTCACTTATTACGGCTAAATTCGCTTGCCACTCCGCCATCGCCTGCAGGCACAAGTCCTGAGCGGTGGGGGAGTGGTTTACGTTAGCTTGGAAGAACGTTGTTACGGGCGTACTAGGCATTGGATGTGTCCATTGTCTGTACTCCCGATTTGCCGGTACGTGGTCTCGCCCGCGAGTGGACGAATTGGCCCCTCACGTAGGGAGGTTGGCAGAACCTCGCCAACGTGGGGTGGGCCGCGTTCAGTCCCCCCGCCGCGCACGCCGCGCAGTGGGGTTTCCGTGCCGTGCAGTCCGGCATCTTGTGTCCGCTTTTACCGCAGCGGAGGCACAAGTTAGTCCGGTCCGGGCACGTGTCCGGACAAGTTTGGGTGCCATGACCGACGTTGAAACATCTGTAACAACGTATCGGTCTGGCTTCCAGTGCCTCGACCCTCGCCGAGGTGAAGCCAACCAGAAGGTAGCCCAACCCGACGATGGTCTTGGCAGCAGCGACGGGGCACAGCACGTATGATGCGCCCAATCCGCCCGGTCCTGCACCGATGTGCTTCGTGAGCACGTCGTCGCGCCGGCAGTTGCCTGCGCGCGCGATCGCGTCACGAAGCCCATCGACCGTGACTGAGTCGTCCAGCCCTGAGACGTAAAGCTCCCCACGCTTTACGGGGCGGACGACCTCAGCCATCCCTTCTAGGGCCCCGCGCAGGGCTTCGGCGACGCGGTCCGCCTTGGCCGCGCTCTCGGGTCCCGGCTGGAACTCGAGGAGACGCGCGTCCCTGGCGGTCCGCACCACCTTCAGCCCCTCGCGGAGGCCCATGGCGGTGATGTCGACCACCGTCGAGGCCTTTGCGAAGACCTCGCGATAGCCGATACCCTTCGCGGCCGCTGCCGGCAGCAGTCTAATGATGACTGCGGCCGACTTCGGTTCACGGAGAACGACGGCAGGCCTCGCGGCCTGCTTCCGCGGTTGCTGCCTCCACCCCGTCGGTGGGGCAGCAGCTTGCGCCTGGGGGGGGGAGTGGGCTCGTTTGCCCTCGCCCCCTTACCCTTTTTCCGCCCTACGACCGTGGACCACGCCCCCCCCTCGTGAACGGGGGCGGGGGCGGGGGCCACGGGCGCCGGCGGCGGCGCGACGTACGGGGCGACGTGACGGGCGCGCGCCACGGGCGTCGGCGACGGTGCCACACACGGGGTGGCACGACGGGCGCGCGGGACGGGCGCCACTGATGGCGCGGACGCGGGGGCCATTTGTCGCCCAGAGGCCGAAACTATTGGGGCGGGCGCCGAAGCGAAGGCCGCCGAGGCAGCGGCGGCGGCGCGGGCCGCCTTTCTCCGCTTTCGGAGCGTTCGCTTCACGCCCCCCCTGTGTTTTTTCCTCGCGGGGGGGGTCGGTGGCAGTGGGGAGTCTGCCACCCCGGCGGCCGGGGCCGCCAACACTTCCATCGGGACCGGGGTACTTGCTTCCCCCAGACCCCGACGGACTGCAGCGGCAGCCGAGGCCGGTTTAGGCCCCCCGGTGGCCTTCGGCAAGGACGCACGAGGAGTCGGTCTGGGTGCCGGCACCTTAGAATGATGCTCCTTAGCTCAACCAGCGCTGGTCTTCCATTAGGGCCGTTCAAGTGACTTACGGATAGACAAAACGAAACAAACACAAAACAAAAAAAAAACAAAAAAAAATGACGAGTACTATTATAAACAAATATAAAAATAATATCAGCGACTTACGGTTAATAGGTTATTTTTATTTTATGAAATTTTATGAAATTATAGGTATGAAAAATTGTAAGCTTTTAATTTTGACATTTTTTTATTAAACGTCCGCTGTAGGTGATCCTTCACTTTTACTTTTGTATCCCTCGATTTTTCAGTTAACTAACATTCTTTTTGTCAAGTGAATTTCATCCTTCCTCATTATAAACTTATTTATTCGTAGCTATGCTATACGTCAGTATTATATTATTAAGAATTTTACAATTATTATAGTGCATGAACCTGAGGCCACACTGGTCCCCAAGGATTCCTAATTTCATACAAACCTTAACGATCTCATCCAACTTACCGCAGGTGGTTTAAAACAGAACATATCTATTCGCTTTTTGCTTTGCAATTTATATGTACATCTAAACATCGGAATGCTGTAATTAGTCGACCATTAGGAATCGAACGGATGAAAAAATGTTCATTAAAAATTAAATTGATGTCAGCTTATTATAATGTATTCAACTAAGTGCATGAAATGTATGAGAGTACCACACGTTCTTGTTAGTAGTGCTGTTTGTATATGTATTGATCTATCTAGTTTTAATATTTTTTTACTTAATCTGCTCTTAACACTTTATTTTTTTCATTTATTATAAACTTCTGTAAGTATAATATAATGTAAATTTACATCTACATTAAAAATAAAGAACTTATCAATAATATCTACATACAGCTTGATTAAAAAAAAACAAAAGACTTCTATTAGGTCTTTTTACGCTTAATTAACAGATCTTTGTTAAATTGAAATATGTAGATAGGCAAAACTATATTAACTTTGGTTTTTTGAGATTTACTTTTTGTCATAATTACTTGTTACAATTTCATAACTAAGGCCGGCCGTATACCTGTTAGTTTTGTTAGTGTAAAGTCTGTAAGGCTAAGCCCGCTTACTTATGCAAGCAATACTTAAAATATTAGTTTTATTACTTAAAAAATTAAAATAATTAGAGTCAATCTACAAAAAAAAAAGTAAACCCGTGGTTTTGATGTTACCTACGATCCGTGATAACTGACAAAGAAGTATTTATTGTCAAAAAGTTTTGAAAAAAGTTCTAAATATACATATTAGAAAATTATAGCAGGAGACTTTCTATTCTATTTTCAAAACGTCAAGGGTCTGTGTTCGCATCACTGCGATCGTTACCGATGCTATACGAGCTGAATATCAAGCGCAGATTTGACTGATGTAGTCACGATTGGGACACGCGCTTCCACGTTTTTCATATGCATTTCACAAACATACGACTGCTTTACATACTCACATGGCCAGCCCAAAGCCCGATTAGCATTAATTAATTCCAAAACGGGCTCTGCCGATACAGATTTTGAATGACAAAGTCCAATGGAGTTTTACATTCAGTATTTGATTATCTAAGCCTATTGCTAGCTTGACTGGTCTGATATGAAGCTTACACATGAGATGGACATAAAATACTTCAAATGATCTTCTATTTTAATTATTTGTGTAATATTATTATGTATTGTTACTTTGTTTGACTTTATATTTAATTCGACATATAAAAAATATTAAATTTTCTCTCTACTAGAATTAAGTATAATATATATTGCACCGCGATCAATAAAATATTAATGTACCTACGAAACGGATAATTGTAACATCTTCATAACTTACCTATATTCTCAATAAATTTTATTAGTTTTATATAATACAAAAATAAATTACAGTATGAAAAATAAACCTAAAATTAAAAACTAGAACTAAATAATAAAAGGGCATAATTATAGATAAAATATTGGTCTCAAACCATTGTCACTTACTTATTAAATGATTTGAATTTTAAGAATTTTTCGTGTTGATTAAGATAATTTGGAGAATAACAAGAACATTTATCAAATACATAGTTTGTGGCAATTTAAATATGCCATTTAACTGCTCACTTTTTATATTTATAATAATATTATTATAAAATTACATATAATCGAATACAATCTATATATATATAATGAAAATGGTGTTCGTTTGAGGCTCAATCACGCTTAAACCACTGATCGTATCGACATGAAACTACCACCATTCGATGCGAATTTTTTCCTAGATGGTTTATGGCTATTTATCTATATATATATATATATATATATATATATATTTCCCATGTTTTCTCAATTTGTTTGTTTATTAATTTATTTGAATAAGGCGGTACGAAGTTCGCCGAGTCAGCTAGTAATAATATAATAAGAAAACTTAGCTTGTTTGTAATGTATTCTACCATAGTCCCTCAAGACTATAAGTAAAATACTGAGCCTAGATCATTGTCTTCTATGGGTAAGGTGCCAAGAAGGCTGGCACCGTTTCTTTGCTGGATCGCCATACTGATCCGTTGGCCGAAGTCAGCACCAGCCTTCTGATCACCTGAAGAGTCAATGAGTTGTTTCGACAAATATTGGTAGAGGCTCATAGCCTCAGGACCCCACGGCCCAAGCGTATCGACAGTAAACGGCACAAACATATAACTCTCACTGAAGGTTGCATATTTGCGCCACTTGAGTGATTCAGCTGTTTGCGCCGCCGAACCGGCTGATCTAGAATATAAAATTGATATATAAAACATAAATATATGTTATTTTAAAAAATTGAGGAAAAGATGTGGAGTATCCTCGTTTCGAAGACCAGGACTCATTTTGGACCATTGAGCCGCAACAGTTAGGATAGTTCTAATTATTCATAATATACCAATGTGATCTTGTGCGAAATAGAACATTCGTCTTTCATAAAAAGAAACAATCAAACATGGCGGCGTATTTACTGCTGTATTTAACCGCTAAATGCACACAAGTCATTCCGATTTCGAATAGATAACTGTGATTGGTTCTTGTGGCTTGTGAGGCAGGTGCCAATATAAGCGCCAATATTTAATATTAAAGAGAATACTGCGTTAACTAGCAATGCGTTCTTATTTCAAATATGATCGGAGTCTAAGACAAAAAAAGCTGTGTGCACATGCGTGAGCGCATGTTTTACTTAACTCATGTTTATACATAGCAGAAGTGGAAACTGTGTATAAATAAAAAAAGGATAGTTTCGAATTTAATCTATATCATAGCCGTGACTACAAATGTCAAAAAACTAGAGCAAATCATTGACTATGGCAAGTAGCTGATATTA
This sequence comes from Dendrolimus pini, assembly GCA_949752895.1. Taxonomy (NCBI): domain Eukaryota; kingdom Metazoa; phylum Arthropoda; class Insecta; order Lepidoptera; family Lasiocampidae; genus Dendrolimus; species Dendrolimus pini. The sequence continues at coordinate 18,310,578 of OX457136.1, forward strand.
TGTTGTCGACCATAGATAACTATAATCGGAAAGGAATTAATACTTTATGTTTCAGACACCTTACTGACTTTTGATGCAATTAAGGATCTTGAATTTAATTTTTTGATCTTTACGCAAGGTAGGATGAAAGGGATTGGTCGGGTTTGGTCATCAGCGAATTGCAATTCACAACTGGCTGTAGGTTTCCTAAGGCACTACATATCTCAGCCTGGTTTCCTAATTCAGCCTCTCCCAGTGACTTTGCAAAGGGCAAAAGTTCACCAAAATGCGCTCTCCAGTCTAGGACTTAACTGTTCGTTCCATTAAACAGCACTACTGCCACAAATGCATGATGACCATGGTAAGACCAATACGAAATAAGACGAATACCCTTTCGACAAATTAATTTAAAAATCGCAGTTATCCCGGTATATATAACCAAGAATTAGGCCCAATCATTGTTGGACAAATGAAAGAAAAGGCAAGAAAAACTTATCATTATTACTTCCCGAATTCTACAGTACTTATGTTGTACCCATCGCACTGGGATGGAGATCTCTATCATGAATTGCACTTCGACAAAAAAGCCAAGTCGTAATTACGTATTAGTAAACCAATAAAATAACACATAAGCCAACATGACTTTATTCCATGTCTTTTCAAGCCGGATGGGTCTAATCTAATCCAAACGCGGCATAATTACAAGTTACTTTAGTTCTGGTGGTGTAAGAAATAACACGGATTGGCATCGCGACGTGAGTAACGACTACCTTGAGGTATGCGGGGATCAAACACGGTGATTTGTAGTCTAGTAAGTTTTGATTAGCGTGGCATGCTTCTAATAATTATATGTGAGTGCTTTAAGCAGCAATGGTAGTGCGAAATTGCGTATGTATAAAGGACTATTCACATTATACGTAAGTCATCAAATCCAACTGTGTCTGCGGTGTGTAATTTATCCTCAAAGTTCGGCTAAATAGGACAACATATGACATTTGAGAGTAGGGCCTCGTGTGTCGGTCTGTTTCCAGTAAGATAATACCGAGGCCGAGCTTTAAGTCTGGTTCTATATAAATCCTTCAAATCTCGTTATCTTGGGTGTTTCTCTCATAAACTAAAACCGAAATGAGGATATCCATAAGGGACCATTCACAAATGACGCCACACGAATTTCATGATATTTTAACCCCTCCGCCGTCCTTCATAGCTGGCCGCATCTACGAGACTCCTACCTCCCTAGTGGCATCACACACTTTGGAGTTTTAAATCAATAAATTATGTAATTAAAACAACAGTTCCATAATCTATATATTCATACGTGAAGCAAAAACTTTGTACTTTTTACGAAAAATGCGCGGACGGAGGAGTATGAAATTTCGCACACTTCATTTATATAGAGAAGAAGCGACGAATGCTAATATTAAAAAAAAATGAATGAATAATACATTTCAATCAATAAAAAAAACATTACACACACTACTATGTATTTGACACGCACACGCATGGCACTGTTTTGTTTATTGTGAAAGTCAAACTAACAATGTAGCCTGGGCAAAATCTGTGATTATAGAAGTTATAGTCTTTGACAACAGAACCTTAAATATATTCAAACTTACAATTTCATTTTAAGTTAATTATTCTTGTCGAATTTCAACCACGGGCGACCACTAGTATTTATAAAAATAAGATCTGCGACTCGGATGTACGACTAATTCGAGGGCTTGTTGAGGCGACGCGCGGACGCCGCTCGTTAGCCGCTTACGCATGCGATTTATACGCGTTACTGTCGCGCTATGATACAGGGCTGCTTCTTAGCGCATTCGGAGCTAAATTCAGCACTTCTTATCCCCCTGCTCCACCTGCGTTAGTGTTAGTGACTGCAACCAAGTGCGATTTACTTATAGCGTTAAAAATAACAAGATAACGATTAGCTGCATTAGTGTATATATTACATGAGTTATTTCTCAATGTTTAATAACATTAATAATGTCGCATCTTAGATATCGCATTAAAGACATGGATATACCTGAGTGACAGTTAGTATCACTAAATTATCTCAGGTGCAGCAGAGGCATTATAGTATCTCCTACTTTATTAAACAGTGGAATTTTGGTTTGATCGTCTAACGCAGTGTTTTTCAACCTTTTTCATGACACGACCCCTTTAGTATGAAGAAATATTTCGCGACCCCCTACCCGCTGCTTTTTTTCATGTATTTTATTTTGTGTCAAATATTCAATCCAACATATTTATTCATTTTCATAATAAGGGTTTGACTAAATACATAATTAAGTACGTAAAACACATTTTTTTACATGGAATGCGTGGCCAATTATTGATAACGCAATTTACGCGCATACGTACGACCACGTCCAATGCCGGCCGCCCCACCCGCGGCCCGCATAAATGAGAAAGCGTTGCTATCGAGTAGCTCTTTGTGTATCTAAAGCAGAAAATCCTAATACTATTGCCGTCTTGCCGAAAGTTTGATTTTAACAGCGGCTTTAGATATCACGGAGATTATGTTTGGAAAACAAGAGGTCGAAAAACTCAAAAGTATACTTCTATCTGACAGTACCATTCAACGCAGGATAAGCGATATGTCGACTGATGTTCGTGATAAAGTTATAGAAAAAATAAAAGAAAGTAATTTTGTGTCCTAGAATTAGATTCATCAAATTGTATTTGATGAATCTATGGATATTGCAGAATTTACTGCAGTAGCTTTCACAATCTTTTGTAACTCCCACTATTGAAGCTTCGCGACCCCTAAGGGGTCGCGACCCACACGTTGAAAAACACTGGTGTAACGGAACTTACCGCTTTCTTACAGCTAATACAGCACTCAACACTCGTCAAATGAGGCAGCCCTAATACGCTAGTAATTTATTATTTCACACCACCACTGAACATTGGACTGATTTACACGCGACAAGAAAAGCGCGAATTTGTTAGGAATGAAAATGACATAGAGCAATTCATGTTCTATGTCACGGTGATAATCGACACAGATTCTCTAAGATATATATTTTAAGCATGTAAGATTTATTGCGTCATAGTAGAGTGTACTACATACGTTTTAGAGCTTTTGTCATTTTAGAAAAGAAGTTTTTTGGTAGAAGCTGTGCTGTGCAGTTTTATTATCTAAAAATGTGGAAATTTACTCTAAATTGAATAATAGTTGTAGGATATTAATAGTTCTTGTAATTATGTGTTTTGTGAGGAAATGTGAACTATATATTTCAAAGATGGTCTTTCGAGTTTTTACAAGAGCTCCGTTGAGTGGAGTCAGTCGAAGACTTATATCAGAATTGGTTGTATGGGGTAAGATTGTTTTGCCTGCCTTTGTCGCGAATTCTGCTACTGCTATTACACATTTGATCAAATCTACAGAATCATAAAAATGTTAAAAATGCAGTGTGATTTTTTTTTGTTCAAGTACAGACAAGCTCACCGCTCACTTGGTGGAAAGTAGTTAACTTCGCCTATGATTTATAACTATTTTTTAATTTGGGACTCACAACGACCACCTTCACGACCGCGATTTATCCCGTTCGACTTGGTTGCCGGCATTACAATCGTAAACCCAAGTGGAACGGCTATTTGACCCGCCTCTTGACATGGGTCGTTGTGAGCGTAGTGTGGTCGAAAATGATGATGTCATTAGTGATGTTTTCGACGACTGCGATCGCCTTGTGGAGGAACAGCTAAAGGACCATTTTGGGCGTTGTGAGCTACTGGAATGGAAATATGGACATGGAATAATGGAACGCCCTGCCTTTAGTTTCTAATAGAATGACAGATTTGAAGTTTCCGTGTTTGTTAAACGGCCACGAAACCCTAAGAAACAAGCAAACGTAATTAACTTGTTTGGAAATAGGTGTAATTTCTTTAAGATCAAACTGATTTAAATTGATCAATTCAAGTTAAACATAGTACTTAGGCAGTTTATTCGATTAACCTATACCGACTATTTGTAATTGCGTTAGTGGCTAAAGTAAATAGGTAATTTATAAAGTCCTATTTGTTAATTTTTTCATGAAATGGATTCAAATATATCTTGTGGACTCATATTTCATGCGTTGTTGAAAGTGCATCACATTAATAGGACTAAAGTCAGTTTGACAATGATACATTCTTAATGACGTTAAATACTGACAGAAAACGTATGTATGTATATACACTAATGCTAAATAAATTAATTAAAAAATAAAAAGTAAATAATTTGGAAATGATTTGGTGATTTTTTTCTTAACTTAAAATAACTAATAAAATTGTAATAAAGCCACGTTATGTCTCATTACATACCTTCGTTATATTCGCAAACGCAGTGCTGTTTTTCAAATTACATAAAAAGACCTTTTTTTTCACGAACTTCTTAGTCACCACTCACGTGAGATATTAATATGTCAAGGAAAAACACAGAAATAACTTTGTACCCGTTTTACGAAAATTGCGCGGACGGAGGAGTATGAAATTTTACACACTTTCAGTTTATATAGAGAAGGTGTGCATAATGCTAACAAACACTACCATGTATTCGGCACACACATATAAGAGTATACTCTCTGTTTATTGTTAAAGTCAAATTAACAGTGTTGCCTTGGCGAAATCTGTGATCATAGAACTATAGTCTTTGACAACAAAACCTTTATAATGTCCAAACTTATAATTTAAATTAATTATGGTCGAATTTCGACCACTGGGCGACCACTAATCAGCTAGTTCATTAAAATAAATAATAAACTCGCATAATAGTCGCGTGTATGTTTGCGATTAGAATTCAAGTATATTATTAAATATTAGCATAATTGCTAACAAAACGCTGTGCATGTCATTCCATACATATTAGCTGTTTTATTGTTTTTCTAGCGCGGATCGTGTCAGATAATAAGGTGTTTACAAAGCTGGGAATTTTTATTATTTCCTTTGACATGTTTACATTTAAGGTATTCTCAGGTATTAATATCCATATTCTGTACATAATTATTATAACTTAATTAGCTTCTTTTTATGTATGGAAAATATTTGTTTGAATGCTTTTCTTATTTTTGCATATGTCGGTCTATAAAGAAGAATAATGAATAATAACAATTAACCAATAGAATATTGTAACACTGCAATCGTCAAAATCTGTAATATTATAAAATTCTAGACATGCTGCGTCTACATTAAAGCTACTGAAAAATAAATTGGAAAAAACAAAGAGAGAACATGATGCATTTTTTTTCTTGTCTGTTTGCTCCGGATTCACGTAAAAACTACTAGGCCAATTTCGATGCGGTTTTCGCGGGTCGCCAGCTTATTCTTAGACTTAAGCTCTGCGCTACTTTTTATTCTGAGAATGTCAAATGAATGAAATGAGTACCCATCCAAACGGGCAAGGGTCCTGCCTGGCTAGGTGGCTGGTAGTTTCCAGTGGATACATTACTATTACACACTCAGACGCACGCTACGAGTATATTAGTTTACGCACACAAGTTTAAAAATAATAGTTTAAAAAAAAACTAAAAAATACGCTTTTATAGAAAATCCAACTAAAAAATAGAATATTTTTTTTAATAAATTCGAATTAAAAATAGTGTGAGAAAAAATGATTTTATTGTAAAAAGAGCGTGGGGTGCATGGTATCAATAGTTATAAATATTCTATGAACAGATATGAGTAGAAGGGTTATTTTGATAATATCCTGAAAAGCACCCCACGCTTTTTTTACAATAAAATAATTTTTCCTTACACTATTTTAAATTCAAATTAACTAAAATTTATTTTCTATTTTTTAGTTGCATTTTCTATAAAAGCGTATTTTTTTTTGATTTTTAACTATTATTTATTTTTCATTTTTTAGTTTTTTAAATTAAATACAAGCTTTTGAGATCCTGCATTTCATGTAGCAGCAGAGTGCTAGCCAAGACAAGTAAAACGAGCCCAAACACGATGGGTCTATCATGTTTAGTACAGGAGTTCCTATGGCCACCTTCCGACTCCATCATCAGATCAGCTCCATGGTACCATATTATTGCATTGTCACGCGATATACACATACGTGCAAAATTTCAGCTCAATCGGAAACTGGGAACTCGATCAAATTTAACTTGAAAGATTCCGTTACACACTAACATACATACATACATACGTATGAAGCTAACAAAAGCGTATTAAAAATGCTTCAACTCAAGTGACGTTTTTCATCAATAGACTCCGTCTATTATTTTATTTCGTCTGAGGTGTGATGTACCACAATTATTTTCTAAGAAAAAAAGTATAGGTGTTACCACAAGTTAAACCTCACTCGCGCTTAGAAGTTTTATTATTAATTAAAATCACATTTATTCAGATCAAAGCAGGCAAAGATTTAAATTAATTTTCCTTCCAATCTTTTATTGAATTGATTTAAAAAGGTTATAAATCATATAACATGAAAATGTTTTATAAGCCCGTACTTCAACACAAACGCCATGTCATTAATATTGCCTCGCGGGCAAAGTTTCTAACATAAACTATTCTAATAAAATACACAGATAAGAAATATGCTTGTTATCGTAAATATATTCTTGTTACCCTCTTTTTTCAAATACAAGTTTTATTCATAAACCGCAATAACACTACTTAAACTTGAAGCCCACTTAACAAGCACGTCGGAACTTTTTCTAACTTAGGTAACCTTTATTTTGTTCGCGGTTCTGCCTGTGAATTAATGTTACATTATTTTGTTACCATTAATATCGAATTAATACCCATATTATTACATAATATTATGTATTTGTATTAAACATGATAGCAGTATACGCCAAGTTATATTATGGACGATTTCTGTGTCTTACCGACCGTTCATTTGCCTTACTATCGGTTACAATTTGATATAAGCTCCATACAAATAAGGTCAAAATTCAACTGATGGTAGGGCAAGTGAAAGAGTAGTAATATATGGGAACCGGCCATTAGCCGGCCTTTAAAAAGTAATACATACATTGTTTTTCCTTAGAAGATGTACAGGTTTAGTTCCTTTGCCTCCGATTGGAATGAATGTAATTCAAATATGACACCTTATTGAAATAAAAATTGTGCAATGCTCAACATTCAAAACGAATAAAATTTAACTTAATTTTTAGAGATTAAATTTAATAATAATTTAATTGTTTTTTTTTATTGAATAATAGTTAATTTTTTGTAACAATTTATTTTACAGAATTAAATTACACAACATTTTAGGACATAGAAACGATGAGAGAGGATAAGCAAAGAATTTATTATTCTAGATATTCGAAATTTAAATAAGCGAGGTCATGGGAAACATGATTTATGTATTTAAAAAAAAATACGTACAGATGGAACGTCGTTGATATTATGTTAGTATACAAAACAAGTGCAACAATATCACAGAGGTTTGAATAAAAAGCGGTCGGCCCAGCCTACCGCATTAATGGCTCATATCTACAATTGCTATCGTGACAATCTTCGGATCGTATCTCTTGAATATATCAACTAAGGCGGTATTTAGACGTTTGTGGATTGCGGTCAATTTTATGTCGACTATAAAAAACCTAGAACATGCAAACATTTTTTGTTTCGTCGTCAGCCAACCATTGCCTTTGTTACGCCTTTCCAACTGCACCACATATTCCGGTTCTTCGATTAACTCATCTACCCTCTGTTGAAAATCATTTGCAGGTAGTCCGTACACTAGGCTGGAGGGGTGTAGGAACACTACGTTTGACGAGAAACAGTCTTCAGATTAGGACACGGTGATCGGCACATTATATTGTTCAATGACATCCAGATAAACCTGTTGTACTCGAAGCTTAGTGGTAAAAGCATTCGACTTTTATGACGTGTTTCACTGACCTCTATTAACTACTGGACAGGCTGCTGTCACTTTATTTTAGTGCTTATTTGATTGGCGCCATTTTGGCGCTGGTAGTTAAGGCGGTGAGTGCTCGAATTTCATTAACTAAAAAGTTTCTAGTATTAGTCCTAATATTAGTTCCAGAGATTACCACAAGTGGCGCTTCAAATTAACAAAAAATATGACTGTTAATTGCATGCAACAGTAAAGTCCATTTCACGAAAGAAGTCTCGCAGACGCAGCGCTGTAGTCGCGCGACATAATGTTGCCAGGGTTAAATACGGGGAATTCAGGGAATAATTTATCGTTCATTTACTTGTCATTTTATTAACTACTACGACTCGAATATTTAAGTTAAAAAAAATTGTTTTAAACTCAATGTATTCTTAACATAGGTACTTATTTGATGTCCATACTGCTAAGGTCAGTTTAGTGAAAAATAAATCTTCCTGTAATTTCTAAAATATAATAAGGAGATGTTCGACCAACTTTAAAATAGAAAAATAAAATAACAATTAAAAGTTTTATTGAATAATTATGATCGGTCATCCTATGATCACTGTCAGAAGAGTGAATAGAAACAGAATCAGATTCTGTTTCACTATCACTAGCCGTGGATATAATAAATCGATCCATTTCTTCGTCCATAAGAACATCATTTTTTTTAATATTCTTCCTCCAAATGCTGTACATGTTTACATTGAGCAGCCCAATCTTCCGCTGTAACAGTCTCAAAAGCCTCTTCTGTTAGGCGTACAATTTCTTTTGGATCTTGGCTCACGTTTTTATCCGCTACCCGTCTCTTTACAAAGCTCCACATTTTTTCGATCGGATTGAGATCGCAGTGGTATGGAGGCAATTTTAGCAATTCATGATTGTGAGATTTTAATAATAATAATACTTGAAACCGATACTTTGCATTATGCGGTGCATTATTGTGATGCTTCCTTGATTTATGTCTTCTCTCAAAGCTGCACGTAATTTAGGCAATGTTGGTAATTCCTTCCTCACAACATAAAAACTGTGAATTTTTTGCTGTATAGCGCACAAATCAAACCCATCCAAGTCGAACTTTTTGACATGCGGGCGACTCTTCCCTGGAGTGGCGATAACTTTAGAAGTACTCGCCGCTGTTGCGCCTTCTTTTGTAAGTCTCGTTACAGTTTTCTCTGACACACCTGCAATAAAATTTACAAGTTTGAAGTATTGTTTTCGTATTTAATTACATTAATGTTGAATATAACTTTACAATTTTTTCGTTGTGTTGTGTTAATTCCTTTTAAAATGTTCCTTAATAAAAACCATGCATTAAAAAACTTAATTCCAATCTGTAAGAAATCAATCGGCGGGAAAAAATCTGTATATGGCAGCCCCAAAATTTACCTGTCATGGCGGCGACTCTCTAGCGAACATTGTTTATTGATTTTAAAACACCGTGATTCTTGTGTTCCGCTTCACAGAATCCTTCACCTTTAATATCATTGCTCGAACTGCACTTTTTACAACTTTTGGCATCGTAACTAAACCTTATAACGCACTAATCAAATAATAAACTCACAAAATATCTACCACAACAAACGCATCTTGATAACATCGACAAACGACAACATGGCCGATCTCCCCATCTGTCAAATTTAGTTCCACAATTGTCCGCGGGACTTCTTTCATGAAATGGACTTTACTGTGGTAATCATGATTCGAGGAAAACATGTCCCATAGTCAAACAGTAATATTAGAATAGTTACAATAATAAATAGTTAGATAGACGATATACATACCTACACACATACTCACATACATACATGTGCATTGGAGCTTTTCTATCCAATCCCGCCGTCTCCCTTCCATCATCCGACAACCAGACGCACTGGCATGTGGCATCGCTGTATGGTGGACATACCACCTATACGAACGAAGCGCTTTGAGTCCACCTTCATTATGCGCACCGCAAAGAAGTGAAACTCACTGCCGCAGTCTGTTTTACCCAAAACCTACAACATGGGTGTATTCAAATTGCGTGTGAATAGGTACCTTCTTGATAAGTGTGTTCGAACTTAGACCAAATCTCCGTTCAAATCGAGCGAGATAATGGTCAAACGCGAACGTATACGTGATAAAAAAAACAAACATATGTAAGTATATACACCATAACTTCAAATGGTATTATGCATTGCGCAGCAGTTCCTAATGTAGGTACAGTTCACCCTATCAGCAATCATGGCCAGGATGGCGTTGGCATTGGCGAGCATCCGGCGCACCAAGGACGCGCACCGCATCATCATGGTGGTCTGAAAGCATTCGGTGCGCGTCAGGGCAAACATGTCTGAGACGCTCCTATAGCACTAGTTATAATAGACATCAGTGCGGGGTTAGCATACCAGGCTCTGTACACAGGAATAAAGGTATAAAAGATAATTTGCTTTTAATAATACCTAAGTCCTTACTATCAGTAACATCGATGTATAGGCAATGTAAAGTGGTACTCGTACAGAATATATTCTGTGTTAATGTATTCGTATGTTTGTTAACGCGTTTGTAGTTGAATAATTGCCCGCCCTCTTTGCTAGGGACTTCCGCGCCTTGTTTACCTATAAATACCTGTATTGTTTGCGATCTATTGTAAGATCGCTTCTGAAACTTTCTCTACTCGGAATCCAGAGTACCGAAGGTTTTAGAAGCAAACAGTATTCTACTTTTGGATGATATTTGTGGTTGAGCGGGTTAAACATTAGCTGGCCGAGTTTGATGGACTGCAGAGGCTTCGGGTTCGATTCCTGGCGTGTTAAATTTGGTAAACGAAGTCTCTGCTATTTTCTGTGATCTGTGTATCTGAGATTGGCTCCAGAGCGGTCAGTATTTTTGATCGCATAAGTTCAGCAGACAGGCAGACGACCTACCTTATGGAAAGCGGCTACTATTGCCTATGGACATTTGTCCATTTAGAGAGCAGCAGCGCATTTGAAGCAATTTTGATGTTGCAATAGGCGATGGTAACCGCTTTCTCTGTCTGCTGTACTCATGCAATATAAAAATAAATAAAAAATCTATCCTAGTGGCTGGCAATGGTTTGTCATCGCGCCTCGTTTTGCAAACGTCTGTAAGAGATGGTATCCACTTGTCATCAGGTGAGCTATGTCTATCGTCTTCAGGCAATAATTGTCTGCTTCCTCAGTGGGAAAGTTACGTTGTTTACTAAATAACATGACGGTCTCGTAAACAGGCAACATTAAAATGTTAAATTAAAATTAAGACATTAATTATCATGCTGATATGTAAGCAGTTAAAAAGATCGATAAAAACATATTTTGCAATTCAAATATGTATAAACGATTTGAGTTTCCAATCATAATTAATTACTAAAACAAGTTATAACTTATTTAATTCGATATCTCATTTTGATCAGCTACCGTCAAACAGTTACCGCGTGTCAAGACAAGTGAAACTATGAGGCGCGTCACATAATTTCGATGTTCCGTTTATCTACGGATTATCTATGAATGCCTTTGAGTCATTCCATAAGTTTGGCTGGTTTTTATTGTTAGGGTTTCGTAGTCATTTTAGTGGAAACGTCTTTGGTCAAATTTCAAAAATCCGTATAAATATAAGCTTTTATTAAACTTACAATGGATGTATGTATGTAAGTTAGTTCGGGTGGAATCTTGCAAGTTAAATTTGATTAACTTCCCGATTTCCGATTGAGCTGAAATTTTGCATGCATATGTATATCGCGTGACAATGCAATAATATGGTACCATGGAGCTGATCTGATGATGGAGTCGGAAGGTGGCCCTAGGAACTCCTGTACTAAACAAGATAGACTCGTCGTATATGGGCTCGTTTAACTTGTCTTGGCTAGCACTCTGCTACATGATATCCAGGATCTTAAAAGCTTGTATTTAAAAACTTTTGTAAAAAGCTTATTTTTTATTTGATGTTAAAAATGTTAACCATAATAAAGGGACTTTTGTTAGGGTGGAGGTATTTGATTCCAAAGTCGTAAAATTGCGATCACTTAATTTGTGAATTACGCGGTGGAAAATTCGAATACAACCGATGGTGGCAGGGCTTCAAAATTAATGGTGTCTAAGTTAAAATAAATCCATTGAGTAATTTTTGAGAATATCGAATGTTTTCGATTAATTGCTTTTTAGGGCTTCGTAATTAAACAACAAAACAATGTGCGATCATCACCTATACGGAACTCTTTACAAAAACTTAAACACGCTTACCCGTTTTTTACCTCAATTTTTATAGTCGTTTTTTTTGAAGTTGATCAGAGATTGTAAAGTAATCAATTAAGTTTATTATATGTTTATCAACTTGTTATAATTGTAGAGGCAAGGAAATAGCAAGTCACTTGCTTACTGAATATTATACTTGTGTTGAAAATAATTGGGTAATTTGACACATATTACAATAAATTCTATAATGTATTGATTTATATAAATAACTAGCTGTCGAAAAGCTTCAATCGATATGCCGACAGCAGCGCCACCTACCGGGTCCAATAGTGAACCAACTCAGAAACCTTCTCTGGCTCATGCACAATAATTTTGCTAAAGATTATCACATGATCAAATGTAAATATAGTTTACGATTATATAAAGGACATACAGACAAACATTCATTTTTATATATAAGAGATAAACTCTGTTGAAATTAACTGCTCTATAAAAATGGTACCCTTTTTTTCAAGAGGAAATCAATTTGCGGATACCCTGCCACGTGGAGACGACGGCGGGTCAGTGTGGGACTCACCGGCCAGATGGGCTGCCGGAATACCCACTAAAACCACGTGGTGTCCTTCTGTCGCCATATGTCAGGGCCCCGGGACGTGCGCGAGCTTTTTGCCGCGACCCCGACTAACGTGGGCCCACCCCTGCGGGCAAGCCTCTACTGCATTAGTCCGTGATTGAGAAGAGCGTTGGCGGAACAACGACGCGCCCACTACTCAGTAGCTTCAACGCAGGTGACGGCCTACTATCTCCACGAGTTGTCACCCGCTGCCGCACTTTTACGGCGGCTGAACGTCATGAGTCGTCCGGCGCCGAGTCCTATTGTTGCGGCGGGAGATGACCGCAGCTGTTCGCTCCCTCTCCCGCTCCGCCGCCTCCTTGGCCGCCATAACAGCCTCGCAGAAGGAGGCAACTGGCGTCCCAGCCAGGTTGGCCCCCGAGCATAGCTTGAACTACGGCCGAGACCGACAAATCTAATCCAATGGATGCTACAAGAGCACGGCGCTCCTCGTCCCAAGCTGAGCATACTTGGAGAGTGTGCAGTGCCGTGTCTTCGAAGCTATCACTGCAGTGGTGGCATTCTAACGATGGCTCACGCCCTATGCGGCACAGGGACTTCCCAAAGCAGCCGTGTCCGGTGAGTGACCAGGTTCCAGTCTCCCTTAAGAGATTAACAGCGCATTTGTAACACCTTGGTGTTGCAAATGTCTATAGGCGATGGTAACCGCTTCCGATCAAGAGGACCGTCTGCCTGTCTGCTGAACTCCTGCAATATAAAAAGACCCGTGTCAGGCGGAACGTCAGGGTATAAAAATGGTACTCTATGTTTTGGCGATTAAATTAAGCGTCCAAAAGATATCCATCATCAAACTTTCATGTGTACTATTGTGTAATAAAGGGTTTAATTTAAAAAAATGCAAAAAAGAAATCGACTTCGAGAGTACCTAACTAAAAAGCATAAGATAAATATTTTTTACATCTTGAACTCGGAACTGGGCGTAAGACCAAAACGACCCAAATTTGTTAGATAAATAATAATAAGTGTATATTTACACGATGAATTGAGAAACTCCTCCTTATTTTAAAGTCGGTTTAAAAAGCCAGTAAAGATTGAATTAAATCTGGTATTCGACGCCAGTCCTTTTTTTATCAGTGTTATGTTGACTTTTCTGCACCTGTACGGATGTGTTGCCAGTCGCCACGAGGCACATCCATCAAACAATGATCGATGGACGGTTTCTTTACACCTATTCGACGTTGAAAGCTATTTTCGTTCTTCTATAGGAAGCTATAATAAAATATAAAATTCATGAGCAATATAGATACGTTGTAAAAGGAAATTATGACGTGATGGAATGAGATCGGTTGTGACGCGATGTTTTTGCGCGGACATTTTTTATTACTGGCAATACTATTTGTTTTTTGAAGCGTGTTTTCGGATCAAACATTTTAAAACGTAATGTTCCAAACATTATGTTTTAAAATGTATGTTTAAGTGCATTTGAAATTGATTATAGATTGTATTGCATTCTCACCTCATTGTCTACAGTTTTTTTTTTCAAAAATATAATTATATTTTCAACACACTTGCTCATAAAGTGGCTCTATGGTCACCGCAATTAGGCACAGAATGACACCCATAATCAAATTGTGACTAAAAAAAAATATAACTCACTAGTGAGTTATAGATTTTTTTCAAATTTTATTGGTTGAGTTGCTTTGTTCTTAAAAAAGTTTTTATTCAAAAAAGATCGTGTTCTATAGAACAAATAAATTAATGTTCCTATTGCTTGCTCATTTCATGCAACTTCTTGTTTAAATAGATAATTTTAACTCGTACGTGTTTAATAAATAAAACTTTCACTCATATATAACTTTTTTTTTCTCTGTAACAAAAGAAATTAAATTAAATTCCCCATTTTGTACGTGGCAGAATAGGCGCAAACCCTATGCGCGGAAAATAAAAAAAAAACCTCATCCCTTTAGTCTGTGGCCGATCGCAATGCGCGCGCATAGGAAAACTCTTATCTACTAAATAAAATGAGTTTTTGTTGTTATTTTATTCACAAGTGTGTTGAAAAACGTCGTATGATACACGTGTGTATTGATGATTACCGTCCTCGGCTCTCTTAAGACCCTCGCCTACGGCTCGAGTCTCAATGGCGCCTCGGCGGTAATCACCAATGTTACACACAAGTACCATAATGTACTATTATATTTGAGGGTTTCGTTACCAGAAATATATCTGGCAGTTTGTCCACCTAATGATAAAAGTAGGATGTACACATACATATAGTAAAAATTACAGCCCATAAATGTCGCACTGCTGGGCTCGGGCCTCAATATAGGGGAACGGACAGTATACTCGCCACGCTTGTCTAAGGCGGCTTGGCAGTTTGACATATCGGTTAAATCGATGTGCAGGTTGCATCACAATGTTTTCCTTCACCGTTGTTAGCACGTGGTAATTGTAATAACAATATGCACATTAGGTTAGAAAACTGCCTAAGTGGTGCATGTGTTCCGGCCAAGATCAAACCCGCGCCCTTTGAGTATGGGATGCGTGCGCTAGCCATTATGCTACCACGACTTAAACACATATAACATACACAACTAGACAACAAGACACATAGACATCATAAAAAATAATTATTTCTTAACTTAACTTTATCTATCTTACTATGTAAATATAGGTTAGTGACTCGTCATTTATTGGTGATGAAAAATCATCATCTAAAGCTATATTTGCTGTTGGAAATTTTTGCATGCATTCTATGTTGACTTTTGACTAAGAGGTAATTCTTATAATAATTATAAATAAGAATGACCTCGATCACAGCAAAATCAATCGAATTACAGCAAAGCGGGCACCGTTTTTAGAGTTTTGTTGTCAACCCGATGCGTGAATATGGCGTCACCAATTACGTCAGTAAAACCAAATAAGTGTTAAAAAAAAAAAAAAACGCAGAATAAATGTCAAAACAACGCACAGCCAGGTGGTATTTGCCCCACTGGATGGCCGTATGCCGCCATAACAACCTTGATTTGTGTTCCGGCATTAGTGACCAGGTTCCAGTCTCCCTTAAGAGAGAAGCAGCGCATTTGTAGCACTTTTGGTGTTGCAAATGTTCATAGGCGATGGCAACCACTTTCCATCAAGTGTGCCGTCTGCCTGTCTGCTGAACTCATGCAATAAAAAAAAGAATACATTGTTAATTGTGGGAAAATCTGGATGAAAATCCCGGTGTATGAAACCGGCGTCACCGAGGGTATAAGTAAATTTGACGTAACAAATGGCGGGTTAAGGTACCTAAGTAAGCATGTAACGTAACGACGATCGGATCGACCAAACGATACAGGTATAAACCCAAGCTTACTACTAACAAACTGCTTCATTACGTGTCGTATCTATCAATGGAAATGACAGTTCGATGTACCATTAAATACCGTACGAGATGTTACGTCACAGCGAACACACGCACGGTCGTCAGTCACGACTTGTATATTAATATCCTAGGATCGTTAGCGAATTCTTATCTCCAACTTGACGAGTCAGCCGGTTTCTGTCTGTTAGAAAGATTTAATGTTTGTTAGTAATATGTACGAGTTTCAACTGTGATAGTTCAAAGCTGTCTTTAGGTTGAAGATGGATCTTTCTACTCAATTAAACGGTTAGGAGGAAAAAAGACGGCAAATTACATTATCCTTGGCTTTTTAAAATTTTTGATTCGCAAGGAGTACTGTATTATTTATTGCTACATAATTAGCAATGTTAAAATTGAGTACTCTATACACGTGCCAATATCTGACGACTGATGATTAAGAAAAAATTACCCTTTATGCCGCGGTCATACATTGGTTATATTTCACTAATGTAGAGTATTGCGGCCAATATTCCAATGTGTGGATGAGTCTATGGATATAATGTGAACATTGCGTCCAATCATTGCCCAATGTTCAATACGCGCATCGAAACTTTATTTTAAATAAGCTCAAATGCGAGGGGAACGAAAAGGATAAAGGGAAAAGTGCGTGCGCACTTATTTGTCTGTAATTCGTCACGAAGTGTGGTTACTGTTAATCACCTACCACTGCCTTTTTTTTCGTTGTTTTCTTGTACGCTGCAAATAATAAACATGTGTGCCTAAACAATATAAGTCGCTAGTGCAAATGAGTTATCGTCCCTAGTCTTTCTAGTATTTGGGTAAAAATTTGGGATTAAAGCCAATGTGTGGTGCAGTAGTTTGGTTCAATATTGGCCATTTTAAATTGGAGCCAAGCTTGGACGCAAAGTTGGAGGTCGTGCTTTAATATTGTAGAACGTTTGCACTCTCAGAGGCATTCATCAAGCGTTTACAACCATAGACACGACGGCGATTCGCGATAAATATTTACAAGCGACGACTGGTGGAAACATTCGGAAAATGTAATTCATTCGGCCCGAGTAAGAAACGACTCTGTAAGGCTTGTCAGGTAGCCTTCGCCCACGGATGCCGCCAACAAATTTTATTGTATTGATAGGAAGCCGAAGGAATTTGTTTCGAACATTCCTGAGGTTGCTTTTTGCATTGCTGTATTTCCTGTATGAGGTTATTATGAGTTTGGAACAAAAAGAATGGCAAGGATAAAGTTGATATAGGTACATGACGTTTGCTTTATTTTTTAATATTCCATGGTTAATATCCGGAAGAAAAAGCAATTTCAATTAAGTGTACCACGAACAAATTACGGGAAAAAAACATTATGTATGAACATGTTTGAAGGTGTGCAGTTATTTAATAAATTGCCTGACGACCTACAAAAATATAATATAATAATATATATAATACTAACACTACCAACATTATTTTATAAGATAATTGTAACTAACACACTAATTAAATATGGACCCCGGTCCGAAATAAAGTTTATATTATTATTATTATCTTTCGGAAAGGTAATCTTTTCTTATCACTTTGGCTAGTTTGAACCACATCCATGGGCCTAAACCAAGTGAATGCAGTGTGTAGTGAGGAATATCGTTTTCGTCTATCTGCAAGAATTTTCTGACTATTCTACATGTATTCAAGATTGCGGCTTTTTGGAGAGTTATGTAGAGGGTTTCTCTAATAATCATCTAAATAATAAACCGCAACATATATCGAAGATTGCATAGGACCACATTAATGTTTAGAATTATATTGTATTACTTACTAACTATTTTTAATTTCATTGTAATTGAACTACAAGTTCATATGGGAAATTAAGTTCTTTAAACTTAAACCTAATTGATGCATCATATTAATTAAATAAAGATACTACCGACTTTAGAGTGTAGCAAACGGGCAATGTGATAAATCCAGTTCATGGAGGCTAGAGGTATAACCATCTTAGTATATTAAAAAGTGTCCACTGAAGGGCAGCAAATTAAGATGGAGCCATAATAGCAAGTAGAGAGTATTTAAAAATAGCGCCACAAATAATTAGAGTAGGATACTAGATTAAAGATGGAAAGAAAGACTTCCTCTTTATCACCGCGCATGCGTTTTTCAACCCAAGTCACTTCACTTCGTTTATAACTGCTAAATTCATATCAGTTCTTTTTCTACACTAGCGCTATTTTAACGGGTTTTCGAAACATAGTTTGCTGTTTACAGGTGGACAATTTTTCAACTGATCCCCCATACTATATAGTCCTCCTTATACCTCTAGCCTCCATGATCCGGTTAGTATGAATAATGACAACCTTTTCTTGGGCAATATAATAAAATACAGATAAACTGTAGTTTTTTGTTTATTAAATGAGGTTAGGGTATAGTTATAGGGAACTTTTATTTGTTATTTGAGATATAAAGTGAATATTGGATGGTTATAATAAAAATAATCACGATTTTTTAAATATTTATTATATTTTATTATGATTATGTACATATTATTTATTATTATAATAAACTAACTTATATTAAAAAAATCATATCTGTTCATAATAAATAAAAGTTACACATACTTCACCCTTATGTAAAATCAAATTTACATAATTCTTATTTCGTTTTGATGTAGGTATTATTGTAGAAATTCCGACAGAGCCAGCCTCAAAGGAGGCTGGTTTGTTAGCCTGTTCATTATTTAACATTTAATATATAGTAAGTTATTGTATGTTTAGGAGATGGTGGGGCTGACATGCCTATGAGGCAGGTCCCAAATAAATAAAGATAGAAAAAAAAAACTTATGGAAACATAACCGAATTTCTCACATAGTCCACATGAATACTTGCATACTTCTAATGCAAGTATTCATATATATTACGTTGTTTAGATTTTGTATCGTATCAGTACAAATGGATTTTGTACGGGACAAACGTACCTGCTCGTACGTGTTCGACGCAACTCTAGTGCCTCTATTGAAGTGAAATGAAATGAAATGTAACTTTATTTATTTTCTCACACAACAATTTACAAGTGATATAGGACCTGTTGTGTGACACTAGTGCCCATTGTAGATCTGTGCAGATCTGTATTACACCACCAGTACTCCACTCCATGGCGAAGTAAAAATATTATGGAATGATTATTTTTATCTAGATATACAAAAATAATTAAAAATTACACATCATTTATAATACTAAAATACACCTCATAACTAATCGCAGCAACAATTATTCATTACAGAAGTCGATCCTTATTTTTGTAGGTATTGCATACTTGCAACACCGCATACCTATTCTAGGGTTGTCTCGTCTATTTGATTATGAATTATGAACACTCTCTATTTTTTTAAAGTTGTGTATCTAATAAATGTCAAGTGTTTATACGTTTGGATCAACTTTCGCCCCCCTTATTAGCTCGAATAAATCGAATAGTTTCAAAAAAAGCGGAATTCTGACTTATGGGGACAGGACTTGTTTATGAAAACGGTCACTGCTACGAAAATTACTTTTAATATCAAATATTGGAGAGTTTGTTGGGATATTTTCGGGTTCCGCAACCATTTCATAAAATAGAAACCTTATGCTTTCATTATTTCTTCCCTCACTTTTTTACCACCAGAGAAGCAGACGTACGAGCTTACGGCATCGATATAGGGAGTGGACGAAACGCTGTGCTTCAACTTTTATCATACGGACCGCTGAACAGTGGAATTATTTTCTAGGGTCTGTTTTTTCTGAAATTTACAATTTAGTTGTTTGTATTCAAGCTTGGCATGAACAGGTATTTTCTTAGTAAGCGTGCTGCATTTTAGATCGTATTTACACCTGAGATCAGGTGCAATGTTGGTCCTAACCTATTGAATATATTGTTTTTTATAATTTTTTTATTGCAGGAGTTCATCAGACAGGCAGACGGCCCACTTGATGGAAAGCGGTTACCATCGCCTATGAACATTTGCACAACACACCATAGGTGCTACAAATGCGCTGCTGCTCTCTTAAGGGAGACTGGAAGCTGGTCACTAATACCGGTAAACAACTCAAGGTTGTTATGGCGACATACTTTAGACCAGGGGTGGTAGCCATCTAGTCGGGCAAATGCCCTACTACCTGTCTGTGGGTTGTTTTGTCGCCTCTTACGACAGGCCACCCGGCCGCAGGATATTGTAGTCTTTCTCCGTTCCTGCACGGATAAAATGTTATAATAGGGACATAATTTCTTTGTATGATCTGAACGATATACAATTGAAAACTTGTAAGAAATATTGGAAGACCTACACAAATTTATTAATAATACAATTGTTATCTTGTATATAACACCCTTTAAATCAAATTTGTTTTCTGATATATAACTTGCTTGTAAATTATTATTTATCAGTGCAAAAATAAACAGTAGTAAGATTGGACAACCCTGGAGTCCGTGTAATCGTCTGGATCTAAGCGTTATGCATCGAATATGTAAATATGGCTTGATGTGGGCCAAGATACGCGCATTTGGCCACAAAAGATACACATCGACCCCTGTCCAGATAAGACTGTTCTATTTATTAATTATATCAGAATATCTTATATAATATCTTTTAGTTTGCCTCCCTTTTTTTATTTAAAAATTTATGGATCAATTAAGCTAAGTCTTGTTACATTTATTCATTACTATCATCACCTTAAGCCAGCCTCAGCCACTTTCAATCAAACTATATATACAAAGTTTTAGGTGAGAAATGCAGTTGACCTAATGTGCATATTGTTACAATAACCGTGAAAGAAAACATCCTGAGGCCACCTGCCTAGGAGATAACCGATGTGTCAAACTTGCCAGGCCGCCTTGGACAAGCGTGGCGGGTATACTGCCCGTTCCCATATAGTGGGAGGCCCGAGCCCAGCAGTGGGACATTTATGGGCGGTCATTATATACATATACAAAAGTACAAAAATCAGAAGTACAGAAATCAGAATGGTTAATAAATAATAGTACAGCAGTTTCGACACTTTCGACGTATTCTTATCTAAATTTAATCTACGTTAAATACAATTCACAACTGAAGTAAATACTTCACAAATAGTTACAAATTAACTAATGAAGATATGATAGATTCTGACACTGGATATATAACTATACATATAATGTTGGAAACCAGATTGGGCCTTACGTACAGTATAAAGACTTATTTAAGGCTTCACGTCCTGTTAAGTTCTGTTAACTTTTGGAAGTAAGCTCGTATGTCACATTGAGCGAAATGAGGCTAGTAGGCCGCCGTTTGATAGGGCTCGAGATGTTCATCTCGCCGTCCTGGCACAAGGAACAACGAAGTGTTTTAGTGGGTTTTGGCCTATCTGAATCAGTAAGTTACAGACTTCTTCATAGCGACCCCGCACTGTGGACAGTCTACAAATGGACTTCGATAGAAAGCCGAAGCCGAATAGCCGATATTCAGGGGTTTTATTTATGCCGTTTGGAGTTGAAACATTAGGTACGTGGGGCCCATCGGTAAAGAGTATCGTCGAAGAAATTTGTAAGAAACTCTTTGATCCTACTCGTGATCAGAAGCCTGGGTCATATTTCGACGAATAAGCATCGCCATACATCACGGCAATGCAGCCAAACTTCTGTACACGCACGCATCTGGCAGCGATTTCTTACACAGTCTTTAATTTTAGTTTATTTTTAGTTTATAATTATATTTGTAAGTTACTTTTAGTTTGGTTTGTTGGTTTGTCAATTTGGATGAATTAACTAAATAATACATATAAACATAAACTTAAATCATTCAATGTCAATGAGCCTTTCATTGCTGTGTCTTTCAACTAAATAGGAGAGCAGACAGTCAAATCAACTTAGATACTATTAATATAGTACAGAACGTATC
The DNA here is from genome assembly GCA_949752895.1 of Dendrolimus pini. Lineage (NCBI taxonomy): Eukaryota > Metazoa > Arthropoda > Insecta > Lepidoptera > Lasiocampidae > Dendrolimus > Dendrolimus pini. The sequence goes on from OX457136.1 coordinate 18,332,413, forward strand.
AAACAGCCTCATACATTTTGTACGCGCGAATCTACTTATGACGTCACAAGTAGGAGTCAAATAGCCCATTAATTATAGTTTGAAAATTATTACTATCGTGATATTTTAAAATTTAGATGATACGTTGTTTTTTTAACGCCTAATTGCGCGGACGGAGGAGTATGAAATTTCGCACACATATAGTTTATATAGAGAAGGAGTGCAATATGCTAATATTTTTAAAAAAATATGCATAAATAATACATTAAATCGATTTAAAAAAACATATCTACCATGTATTTGACACACACACGCATATATACTCTTTTGTTTATTGTTCAAGTCAAATTAACAGTGTAGCGTCGGCGAAATCTGTGATTATAGAATTATAATCTTTTTTCGACCACCGGGCGACCACTAGTTTATTGTAATTCATTCATTCAATTTATTTGATGCGTGTAACAAACTCTAATATCAGCATTAGTTGACAGGGAACAAAAAAAATAGCCACTCGTCTGCAAAACACGTCAACTGAACTTGTGTATATAAATGGGGTTTTCATAAAACACGATCAAAATGCACATACTTATATGACTGTAAACTTCGGCTATCATGCAACCAGTCGCAGTAAACCATCCACCTGACAGTGCGGCCAAGTGCCGCCTAACCGTAGGTTGGTCGTGTGAGCGATACATATCGGACTAATGATTGATACCGCCTCCCATTTGCCAAGCCAGTTCTGTTCGAGATATATGGCCAGAGAACCAGCGATTTTTCTATTTTCATTACTATGTAGTAGCTTGAAAATTACCACTTAAAACCTGACAGTGCACAGCGGTCGCTAATCGAAACCAGTTTATAAACATATTATTTGGATATTTTTGCAAAGTTAGCAACATAATAAAAACGTTATAATATTATAGATAAGTTTTGGTATCCTAAACAATCAAACTGGGGTAGGTCCACTGAGTGTAGAGTATAAAACGGAACAGACAAAGAAAATTAGTGAATTATATGATACGTATGTTTTAAGGCACATGTTCCTATTTTTCCAGAAATGTGATTACACCAAGTTTGAAAATATTTATTTTTATAGAGTTATAAAGCATCTCACACATACCGTGAAGCAGATTAAGCGTTCAACTAATTTAGTAATTATCAAAACTAATATGATATTATTAAAATATAACCTATGACCAATCACGATGAGTAAAAGATATTTCTTTTGACCAAATGATTGAAAATGTCGTCATTTTATAGTTTATAATGTATAAATTAGTAATGTAGTTTATATGTTTATTAAATAAAGTAATAATAGTTGGTATTCTACTATAAATGCAACTATTTTGGAATGGTTTGCGTATGTAATGATTGCCAAACCAATTACACAATTTCTTTACAGGTATGCTTTTCATGCCAGACCAAAATCGATTGATATGTATCATATGATAGCATCTATCATCTTTAATCGGTGTTGTAACACTATCGTGAGAGTTCTTATTCTACTTGTATATAAACGCATTATGCTATTTGTTTATAGATTTTTAAGTCTTTGAGTAATTAACTGAATTTTGTCTTAGATGTTTTTAGAGCTTATTAATAATATAAGTTTCATCAGAAATGTTCCAATTTATAACGATGAATGAAGTTATATTAGATGGTTTACTGTATATTATATACATCTGTTTCACCAATTACGCATGTGAATATTTATGACCATTATAATATTTAAAATTAATAATTATCTATTATTTGTTACAGTTTATGACAAATATGTTATTATCTTCTTAATTAATCGTATTTAACCTCTCTTTTTTTCTCTTTTCTTTTATCTTCCCCCAATTATTTGGGGTCGGCACAATACGTCTTTTCCTTCCACACTCCTCTAATCTGACATACATCTTATTATTATCAATAAATTATTCACTTTTATTATACAATATTACAATACAGTCTTTGGGACTATGTGTAGAATACAATACAAATAAGTTAAGTTTTCTTTCATTGTATTCGATTAAATGTAATTTTATAAGTAATTGTTTTGTGAATAAATCGATTATACAATATTCATGTCAATTTAATTTGAATATTCAGTAAAGCGTTAAATAACACGCTGAAGCATTTGGTATGGTATTCCGATATAATAGTGGCCCCATATCTTAGTCGATCGGAGGCAGCGATGCGCACTGCCTGGGACACATCCAGCTCGCATCGTGATTAATGCACCATCCCCTCGATCTTAACTTCACCCGGAACTAAGAAGTGTCTTTTGCATTATTTGCTTTCATCTGCGAATAATTGATTGATTTCCGACTGTTATTTCAAACCTATTTTATTTTTAATCGCGGGACACCAAGTACGTGTGCGACTGATTTAACAATTTTTATCTCTTTTATAAACCGATGTTAACTTGTGTGTGTGTGTGTGTGTGTGTGTGCCCGTGCGTGTGTGTGTGCGTGTGCGCGTGCGCGTGCGCGTGCGTCTGCGTGCGTGCGTGCGTGCGTGCGTGCGTGCGAGTGTGTGTGTGTGTGTGTGTGTGTGTGTGTGTGTGTGTGTGTGTGTGTGTGTGTGTGTGCAAATGATGGATCACAATATTCTCATATACATAATAAAGTTAATTTATATTGTATTATTATACATTATATATAAGTTTTCACTTTTTTGGTAATCAATTTGCATAAGCCACTTTGTGTGATTTTGATTTCATGTCTATTTAAATATACAATTTCACATTTATCATGTACCTTATAATACATACAGTAAAGAACTGATGCCAATGTATAACTTTCACAATTGTGAAAATAAGTAGTTATACTAAAAACTCTAAAAACCTTGTTCCGCGAACATTTGCTATTTAAAGATGGCGCCACTCGATACCGATCGTTTGCGGATATCGGTTGGTTTTAGCACAAAAATATATAAATGGCTATTGATTGTTCGTAACGATTATTCGGTCGCGATCTATGTACCAGTAAAGGTCAAAGTGAAGTGCAAAGTCGATGATTAGAATTGTGTTTAGATGTGGAAAGTGAAATAAAGTGTTGATATTGTGCATTGTATTTTTCTGAAATTCAGCCTCCCAAACAACGTTATTGAATAACGTAGTTTTCTTTCAGTTCTTTGCTTTTATATCTATTTTGAGTCGATATGACGAAGATATTATAATATACGGCAAAGGCAAGACGGTTTGTCTATCTGTATGTCAGATAAAAGAACAATATTTGAATATATATAACTGATTCTCAGTGTACTAGTCCGTGAGAACACTTACTCAATGATCTACTCAAGCAAAACCACATAGCAAGTACTATTATGAAACGTGGTAGGTAAATGTACTAAAGCAAGAAGTTTAATCTTAACATTTTCCATCAGCAATCCATCTATTTCCATATAAAGAACCGAGCAAGCGTAAAAAGTTATTTTCTGACTGCGATAGTCACAAATAGTAACATACAAGCTTATCCCGCAATTCGATCTCTAAGTTTATGCGTCGACGAGTTAAACTGATGTTTAGGACTTGATTCAATCTAGTTACTGTATCTATTAGTGAATTAAACTCACATTTAGATAAGATTAACTTGTTTGTACTAAACGTTTTACCTACATTTTATTTATGATTAGACATTTGTAATATGAGATTGAAATTTTGATTTTACTTACATTAGATTACGTGCAGGAATGGAAATGAATACTAATTCTTGCGGTCAGGCGTCCTGTCGCAAGAGGCAACAAAACAACCCCCAGCCAGGTGGTAGGGCATTTGCCCGACTGAATGAATGGCTACCACCCGTGGTGTAGAGTATGCCGCCATAACAACTTTGAGTTGTGTTCCAGGTACCAGTTTCTTCTCCTTTCAGCCGGGTGCTACCCGCAAACTTTAGCAGCACCTCTGGTATTACAAATGTCCATAGGCGACGGTAATCACTTTCCATCATAATTGGGCAGTCAGCCTTTCTGCTGTACTGAAGCAATAAAAAAAAGATTTTTCCAACTTTTAGACAGGATTAAAATTACTTCGTCAACCATTGATGTAGCAATTAACATCAATGTCGTCAACACATCGGATCGGGCGGTTAAATTAGTACTCGGTGAAAAAGAAATAGATTTCCACCAAGGAGTTTCACATTACAAGAATAAATAAGCTGAATAATCGAACCTCCTTGGAAGCGCTTTTGATTAATACATTTGTCCGTCTTTAATAGTTACTATAGAGAAGAGAGACAAAAGATGTAGTTCTAATTTTCACTAAGCGCATGTGACGCCATCTACAAATGCGCGCCAGTTTCATATTTGAAATGTCAAAGATTTTTGCGACTTTTCGACTGATATTACGCTTGTTTCATTACCTATTGTACTGTTTCTGGCAAATATGTTGAAAACGTTGTATGACACACGTGCGGTTGTTGGTTTTCACTAATTCGGGACTATGGTGAGCCCTTGATTCGTCTACTCGTTTGTAAAAACTAACATACCGCACTAGTATGCGCAATCGCTCAAGATGCGTGCCGGGATTTATACCTAATTGAATAGTAACGGCCTTACTTGTAATAATCTCGTTAAGAAACGATTAGGCATCTATTAAATAACATAATCAGAATCAGACCCTAATCAATGAATATCTTTTTCTTCACTTATAAACGTGTATTACGTTAAACGTGTTTACCTAAGAGAAGCACAGATAAACGAAATCTCAATGATTAACGTAAGTTATATCCAAAACATTCAACTAAAGAGGAGTTTATGGATAAGATTTCCACTAATCTGTTGCTGAGCAGTTTCTTTAAATTTAAGAAACGATTATAAGTAAGGCCCTTAGTGTCTAATAACATTTAAGAACATGGTCAGAAAATTCTATCTGCATTATTAATATGGTAATTTTATAAAATTAATAGATATTATATTGCATATAGTTATATATTTATTATGTTTAAATAGTTGCATTTTATCACCATATCTTGTATATGTATATAATTTATGTGTATATTTGTATATATAGGTAATAATAATAATATCAGCCCATAAATGTCCCACTGCTGGGCTCGGGCCTCCAATTATAGGGGAAACGGACAGTATACCCGCCACGCTTCTCCAAGGCGGCTTGGCAGGTTTGACACATCAGTTATCTCGATGTGCAGGTTGCATATGTTTCCCTTCACCGTTGTTAGCACGTGGTAATTGTAACAATATGCACATTAGATCAGAAAACTGACTAAGCCTGGTGTGCATAGATATTTAACCAATGGTTAAAATAAAATAATCGCTAGAAATATATGGCTAAACAGTGATTATTTTATTGTAACGGTCGGTTAAATGTCTATGCACACCAGCCTAAGAGGTGCATGCGTTCCGGTCAGGATCGAACCCACGCCCTACGATCTAGGGGTGCGTGCGCTAGCCATTACGCTACCACGACTATATATAGTATAGTTATATATTTATTATTAAAATGTAAGTAATCGTACAATAATTATGTATACCACCGTCGCCACTCCTAATCAGCAGTATTCTTGCGTTGCGGTCGGGTGGTTGAGATCGCTTTTTTGCGATAAGACCGCCCTTTATACACAATTAAAATAATACTAGATTGTAAGTTTTTCTGTAATGGTGTACAATAAAGTGTTATCTATCTATCTATTTAACTGCGTAGGCGACACTAAAAAAAATGTTTAGATGCTCAAGAACCTATTTTCTCTCGTATTGACTATGAATATGGTGGCAATTGAGCCGTGTAGGGCGAAGGGAGTTATTGCCGTAAATTAAAGTGCCGTTTGTTGGGCAAATCTAAACTGGGGTTTACATTTCAATGGCCCCGAGTGTATAACTTAGAATTTGCGTCCTGACGCCGTAATGGATGGATCATTTGCATAATGTTTGGATTGTATCAAAATGGAACTAGGTATTGAAGATAAATTTAGATTGCAGGCTTAGGATACGTATTTTACAACAATACTAAAGGCGTAGACGTACTTAAGCGCTTGAGATGTGATCATCGGTAAAATTAAAATCTTGTTTGAGTTTTTGAAGTAGCACGGATTGTCATATCTAAATTAGGTAGATGCTACGTGTTACAAAACATTCTGAAATTATTTACGTATACAATGTACGGTGATGCTGAAAGGTCACTAACGTATAACGTATAACGTCAGACTTTTCAATTATCATCGTAATAAAAACTAATTACTGTATAAATAATAATTAACTGCCTGTTTGACTTAACCATTTTATAGAGTGATAACTTGCTATACTCGTAATGCGCAATAATATGCACACATGCATACATACTCTTTTGTTTATTGTTAAAGTCAAATTAACAGTGTAGTCTTGGTTAAATCTGTCATTATAGAAGTATAGTCTTTGACAACAGAACCTTAATAATGTTCAAACTTATAATTTAAATTAATTATGGTCGAATTTCGACCACTGGGCGAATAATAAACTCGCATGGTGGTTGCGTGTATGTTTGCAATTAGAATTCAAGTATATTATTAAATATTTGCATAATTGCTAACAAAACGCTGTGCATTTCATTCTATCCATATTGGCTATTTTATTGTTTTTCTAGCGCGGATCATGTTAGATAATAAGGTGTTTACAAAGCTAGGAATTTTTATTGTTTCCTTTGACATGTTTACATTAAAGGTGTTCTTAGGTATTAATATGCACTCTGTACGTATTATAAGTTAATTAGCTTCTTTTTATGTATGGAAAATATTTGTTTGAATTCTTTTCTTATTTTTGCATATGCCGGTCTATACAGAAGCATAATGCTAGGAATAACAATTGTTATTGTGTCAAATACATGGTAATGTGTAATTTGTTTTTTATTGACCTGATGTATTTTTATACATAAAAAAAAATTGCATTCTGCAATCCTTCTCTAAATAAACTATAAGTGTGCAAAATTTCATACTTCTCCGTCCGCGCAATTTTCGTAAAAATGGGGTACTAAGTTTTTGCTTCACGTATTAATTAATATAATGATTTAAAAGCGAGATTGACTTGTGTAGATATATTTACTTATTTGATAAAATATATACTTTTTTTCTTAGATTTTGTTATGTAATGATCAAGTTATATAATTATTATATTATTGTTTATCTACACAAGTAATTATCTTGCAACAAGCTTTTATATCATATAAGTTGTGTAATGTAATATATTGATGGGTTTAATTTCATTTAAAGTTTATTTAATTCGTTGTAGAGGTTTGAATATAAGCTTGTTATTAAAATGATTTTTACCAATAATTAATATTTATTTGTCCTCTTCTCAGTAAAAACTTGATACACATATCATGAGAGTACACAAAAAATATCTAGTCCGCCATCTTGGGCCGTCCGCCATATTGGATTTAGAATAACGTCACTTAGCTAATTATGTATCTAAACTAAAAGTGTATGTGTAGTGTAAAATATCATCTCTATCGGTGGAGGATAACTGCTTTAACATTCTGTTGCAAGATTTGACCCGAACATACATACTTACATACATACATACAAACATTGCAAGTTAAATAAGAGCTTGTGCGACGTTTCGCAAGATGATAAAAAAGATTATTATCCAACCAATTCTGTTTGCATAAGTATTGTTTTTGAAGTGTTCAACATCCCACGCTTTATATAATTATTTCATGGTTTATAGACTTACAAAACTATTTCTTTTCACTCTTAATCGACAGAATAACGAATTCATTAATAGCATTTAAACTTAACAGTTTAGTAACAATACCATTTTGTCTGTGCACTAAACATTGTAATAAGGGCATTTCAATGTAGGCGTGTGCGTGCGAAGTTAAATTGTTATGGTACATTTATGGCCGTCTCCGTCATTTGGTGTTAGGGTTGACAGTTTATGTCTTTAATACGCTCGCGCTGGAAGGTACAAAACTATTTTACGGTAGACTTATCAATTTAAGTAACTTTTGGCGGGCAGTAAATAAGAATACTATCACATCGAAAAATGATTTTTTTACAGGCTCACGACCCAAATGTGATGGAAAGTGGTTAACGTTGCCTATATGCATTTGTAACACCAGAGGTGCTGACAATGTGCTGCCAGCCTCGAAGGGGAAATGTAATGATAATAATCGGCAGACCAACACACACATTGTATATCCCCAAATTAAGCAAGTGCTGCTTAATAACAATAATAACAGCCCATAAACGTCCCACTGCTGGGCTCGAGCCTTCCACTATAGATGAACAGACAGTATAGTATAGTATAGTAGACAAGCATGGCACCCGCCATGTTTGTCTAAGTCTAGTCTAAGTTTCATCACCGTTGTTACTACGTGGTAATTGTAACAATATGCATATTACGTCAGAAAGCTGCCTTACGGCGGCTTTCAATATGCAATCTCAATCTTTAATCTCGAATCTAAAATCCTTATTTTCAATCCATTTCTGACTTTTATGATTTCAATATTCGATCCACAGATCGTTTCGTCGATCCGTTTTACGAATCCATCGTTGGGAGGGCAATCCGGCGTTTTTGGATTGCCACTTGTATGAAAGTGACAGCTACACGCTTTCAATATACGATCTCTAATTTTGACAAATCCTTTTTTGACCTCAATCGATCTTTATTTGCGATCCCCCAATATTGAGAGATTCTTGTGTAATAATGGAATTATTTTCAAGTGATAGTGATAGTGATTTTGAAATGTTACTTCAATTATCGGATTTGGATAGAAAAATGTATCGGCGAATAAACTTGTTGTAAAATTTGACTGATGCAGAGTTTATATTTAGATTAAATAAAACACGTTGAAATGGTTTTGAGCGAAATAATGCCATTTGTTAGAGTGAAATCAAGACGGTAAAGTGTTTTTAATAATACTATTTACATTGCTTTATAAATTAGATAACCTAAAATAATATTCAATTCTATTTTTAGAAACAACGGCTGTCCACCAATTGCACCAACTTTTACTAACTACGATTTTATGCATTCGGGGACAATGCTAAATTCCGTGACTGACTTTGCTGGTGTATCCCTATCAACAGCATGTAGGATAGTGGCAGATATTGCTAGATTGTATGGCAAATATATTGTTCTGGGCTCTAGGACTACAAACAAATGTTATAATATCACTCGGTTTCCTAGGGTATATGGTGCCATTGATTGTACACATGTACACAGTCAGTCTCCATGTAAGTATAAACTTACTATTTTGTATAATGAATTATGTTATCAGAGAGTTACTGTTACTACATGTAGATTATTAATGATAAATTAATAAATTATTTTCTATTTCTGGTTCCAGAATAGGTGAGGAATATAGAAATAGGAAAGGATATTTTTCTATCTATGTCCAACCAGTCTGTGATGCAGACCTTAAATTAATAAATGTTGTTGCTCGCTGGCCTGGTTCTATTCATGATTTTACTATTTTTAACTACTCAATATTAAGAGGTTGTTAATATTATACTGACATTGTCACTTCTATTAGTAATATATAATTTTTACTGTTAAGAGTTTCCAATGCAATAATTATTGCAGCTAGGTGTGAAGAGAGTTTACTAGGAAATCAGTGGTTACTTGGAGATAGTGCCTACCCAAATCGGTCTTACTTGCTTGCATCTTTGTCAAATCCATCAAATATGCAAGAAGAAAGATACAATGCGGCCCACATAAAAACTAGAAATATAATTGAATTGTAAAACTAACACTTAAGATTATTAGGTACTCATATTGCTTACCACAGAAACATATTTAAAATGTAAAAATACATGCAAAGAAAGCATAGGTCAAATGGTAACAGTAAAGAAAGTACCCACCTGTTTACTACTAGAAAATTGTATTTTATTTTTAATTTTAAATATATATTTCTTTATACAGGACATTTACAGTTTGAAAACATCGCTTCCCAATTATATCACTGACAATGAAATTGTCTTTAGAAGATATAACAAAGGTTATAATTGCAACAGCAGCTCTTCACAATATTTGTAGAAACTATAGTATTGAGGAAGTTGCCCCTGAAGTAGATTTGCCAAGAGAAAGTGTATTTACTGTGACATCAGAAAATTTGGAAAATAATGTTACTCATAGACAAGAAATAATTTCGAATTATTTTTAATAATGCACATAAATATTAGACCTGCCTCTACTTATATATTTTATCTATCTAATTATATTGAAATAAAAAATTGCCTGTGTTAATTTAGATTATATGCTGTTTTTACTACTACATTTCATTGAAAATTCATTCAAACATTTTGTGTGATTGACAAATAACCACTCACACAAACAAAATTTTACATTTATTTAATATATATTTATGGGATTTGTAAATTGCTTAAAGTTCATGTAAATATATGTGTTGTGATGATGGCTATATTTTACTTAAATTATGCTAGATATAAATGGAACAATGTCCAAGAAATAAAATATACAGATCATACTATAAATTTGTTTAATTTCAACATAAAAGGTACATTACATATTATTAAAAACTTTTATAATGTAGGTAATTCTAATAGCTACATTTAGGTTATTCAAAATTAACATTTACATTCACATTATACACAAAAGCTTAAAATTCAAATATACAAATGTAAAACATCGTAGAACTCATCATTTTTTTTATAAATTAAAAAGTATATGAATTAACATGACTAAAACAAACAACTTTATACATTTTCTCCCTTCAAATTCGTTATCTCTAATTTTAACTTCTCATTCTCTAACTTAATATTTTCAATCTTACTCTCTAATAATTTTTTCTTAACTATATAATATCCTGCTATAGCTATATTTCTGGCTTGATGACCACATTACTTTTTAATATCCTCCGTTTGGCACCTGTGAAAACAAAATGTGATATAATAATCTGCAGTATAATAATGTAATATAATTAAATAAATATTATAATTAAATTCCTTCTAGAATCATATTTTATATGTAGTTTACAGAATCTTAATGTCATTGACATCTGCAATAGTTGTAAAATTTAACCATTGAGGCTACTACATATGTAATAGTTTTGGTTTGGGTTTCCCCTTAAACTATTGGACAATACACATGGGGAATCAGACCTAGGACATCTAAGTTGCGACTCAAATGTAATAAAATTTGTCCACCATATATTCTTCCCAGGATAAACTTACTTGCATCATAAGTAACAATGTTTGTCATATCTATAATTTTTAACAAATAGTAATAAAGCACGCTTGTCGTGTTGATTTTGTAACATTTTAACATTAACTGTGTATATAAACAACATTTATATATTATATTTTTTGTCATTTATGTAGTTTACAGTTAGACGGGCGATGGTATAGATTGTGATATACATATAAAAGTGAATCTTCCAGGGGCAAATACATAGAAATGTAATATAGTGTAACCTGTACCACTTTCTCTTTAAAGCAGAGATAGGTACTAAGGGTTGACCCGCGGTGCAGCCGCAGGGTAACCTCTAGTATTATAATAATAATAATAAAATAACCACCAATAATATACTTAAGTCTTTCTACAAATTTATTAATGATTAGACCAGAAGTAAAGCTACATCTATTAATAATTGGACCAGTTACTATATTACAAGAATAATCAACTTTTTACCTTAATTCGGTCCATTCTTATTGAAGTTCTGCTTCAAATTCTCCCATTTAAGACGTAGTTGTTCAGGTTTACGGCGACAGACACCCACATTGGCATTGAAGGCGTCACAGATGTTGCATGTTTGCTCCACTCCTTTTATTTTGTTACTGTGGCGTTGGTGGTTTCGTTGTTGATTATCTTGCTCCACTCAGTTAAGGAGACCAACCAGCTCGTTTCTTCCTTTGGTAAAGGTTTTTGTTTATTCTACAAAGAATTTTAGCAAGTAAGTAATGGTGCGTACGTAACTGCGTGATAACGCGTCTACACATGATTCAATTTTATAACAGAAAATTGTTAGGTAGTTAGTCATACATATGATGGGTAATTCAATAGATATTTAGTTACATAATGTATACTTACCATTAAATTATCCATTTTCTAGTTTTTTTTGCTACAAAACAAACTTTAAACTACCTAAATATGTAATACTTGCTTACAAAAACATCAAATGTATACAATATTTTAATAATATCAATTATCATACTGACTGACGTGACGTTTCTCTTTTCTTAAGATGGCGTTCCGTTCCTATTCAAAGGTTTAAGTTACAGAACAACAGAACGTGTACTAAAATGTTTAATAAATCCCCTAAGGTTATTTATACAATATATATTTAATAAATATAAAAAATGTTATGTTTATTCATAAAATATACTACTTTGAATATAAAGATTATCATTAAAATCTAAAGAACTCTTAACTAGAGCTGCGTGAAACAAAACGTTCGGGAGGACACAAATTTATGACCAATCCCTTTTTTTTTTGCGAGATTTTAAAACCAGATGTTATATTGAAACGAAGATTTTGGATCGATCGATGGATTGTTTAGAATCCGGATAGATAACCATTTTTGGATTGAGATCGAATATTGAAAGCCGCCGTAATAAGTGGTGCATGCGTTCCGAACAGGATTTGAACTTGCGCCCTTTGAATTTGGGACGCGTGCGCTAGTCATCACGCTACCACGACTTGTTATGTTTGGGTTATGGGTAATATACAATGGACCACTCTAGGGCCAATCCCAATAGTTTATATATAGTAAATAACGGAAAGTTTGTTTACGAAATTTACCATACCAGAAATCGATCCCGGAGTCTCTGCGCTTACTACAGTAAGATCGGCCGGCAAAGGCTTCTTAGCCCACTCAATCACAGAGGCTGTCGATATTAATAATTAAAAAAATATTGTTGAAATATTAAATTCTATTTATATATTATATCATAAAAAAATATCATAACTATAGTTGTAAATAATCAGACCTCATCCTGCTTACAAGCAGGAATAATAAAATAAATAAATTACTGACAACCCTGTTTAAATGTTACCGATCAATCTGCGCGCGCGCCGGGTGGTAAATTAGTGTTGCCAACAAAAACCGATAGCCTCTACGCAATGTCGTAAGGAACAGTACAATGTTGGACTGTTCTTTTTGTTCCATTTAAAATTAATTGCACAGATTGGGGTTTGGGTTAGGATTACATTATCAACATCTAAAGTTGTATTTAAAAAGTACGCCTCATTTTCAGCAAACAGGGTTTGCACTCAGCATATTGCTGTGCCGGAATTATATCCGAGACAACGCTGATTTTCAGTGCACACCTTCCTTTTGGCGTAAGACCAAAAACGACCCAATTTTGCCAAATACAAAATAATAATTAATTAAACTAATTCTACTTATGTAATATTTAATTAGTAAAACAAATAAATAAATTTTAAGAAAACATAAAAAAATACTTCGTTTCTTCAAAAATTAAAATAAATACTCGTGTAATAACTTGTATCGAATCATCTATTCGAATACAATTCGATAGAGTGCTTCCCGAGTATTACCACATTCAGTGCGCCACGTCACTGACATGAGTTCACATGAGGTAACAAATGACATTCTACTGCATTACCTACAAATAAAAAAATATTCAATGTGTTTTTACCATAAAGATATGAAGTGTTTAATATATTTTAGTTCCCCACTCTATATACTGTATAGGCCTCTATATATAGGTACTCTTTATACTATATACTGTTTTTAATCCACAGTTTGATTCGAATATCGTTCTTAATTCAAATTCTTAATTAATTGTTGTTAATTAAGTTTATCAAATTTTTGTACTCTTTAAATTTTGTTTTTCTTTTTATGGGAAGTAAATAAATAAATAATTATTATTAATTATTATTGTATGTTACCAGTAAAAAAATATACGCTTCTAACTTATCTAATAAAAAATGATAATTAATTTAAAATACCAGTTTGTTTTTTTAAATTATTGAAAACATAGGTGCCTTATAAATATGTTCCTTCACACGCGAAATTAGCTATCTGGGATCGGCCCCATCTCTTGTATAATACGTATAACATAAGCGTAATTCGCTTAGTTTAGGCATATACAATGTGTGTATTTGTCTAATTTAAAAAAGATTCAGCATACTAAAACGTTCAATCGCATGTGATTCGTCTATCTAGAACCTTCGTTTGCCATTTAGGAAAACCAATAATACGAATATTATTGTTCCCTATTACCTTATGCGCTTTGCGTTGTCTAGATCGTACAATGGAAATATAAGAAAGCATGACTTGTATGTAGCTTGTACCCTGCCTATGTTGCCATGACGACTGACAATGCGCCCGCGGCGTCTTTGATCCATACGCATAGGCAAGCCACTAAATAACGCCAGTAAGCTAACATTGGCAGATATTGGTCAGCCTTCTACGGGATTTGTAAGGCTGTTCACAACATTCGATTCTCTATGATTTAAATAGTTTTATGACAATAGGTACAAGATACTTTTAATTGCTTAAGCTTCGGAATCACCGCACGTGACACGCTTAACGGCAAAGGTTACTTTAGATGACTCATCCTAGTGAACCAACATATTGCATGTCGCTTAGTGGGACGCTAATATACCTATAGTATTACTGCAATATTATATTCAAATATTTTTTTTGCTAATCGTTTTAAGAAGACTGGCTAATAATGTGGAAAACAAAGGTCTAGCCATGCCGCCTCTGCCAGATCCCGGTGGCTTGACGTTGTGTTGTGAAGGATGATATGTGAACCAATGGTCTCTAAACAGCGGATGCTGAAGACCGCGTGAGTGGAGTAGAAAAAGAAGGAAAGCGGACCCTGGGTATCGTAGTAAACCCTCCGAACGCAATCGGGATTTTACGCTCGGGTGGTGGTGAAGAATATTGTTGCAATATTATATTCAAATATCAGGACAAGAATTTTTTTTTGTTAACCGGCATATTGTTGTTTTAATGCCACATTCAGACAATTTAAATATTCATTAGCTTAATAATACTAGTGGTCGCCCGTAGTCGAAATTCGACCGTAATAATTAATGTCAAAGACTATACTTCTACATATAATCACAGATTTCACCCGCGCTACACTGTTAATTTGACTTGAACAATAAAGAAAATAGTATTATGCGTGTGTGTGTCACGTACATGGGAGTGTGTGTAATGTTTATTAATTTAATGTATTTTTTATGCCCAATTAAAAAAATAATAGCATTCGACGCTTCTTCTCTATATAAATTATAAGTGTGCGAAATTTCATACTCCTTCGTCCGCCCAATATTCGTAAAAAGTGGTACAAAGTTTTTGCTTCACCTATTAATAATATAGAGATACTAGTGATATACTTGGTGCAATGATTCATGATCATGCAACAATGGAGTTGGACTTAAAACATTTCTATAAAAGACAAATGCCCAATATAGGAAAATTATATCGGCTCCTAGAAGCTACTTCGACTCCGAACAATGAGTCCTCTCAAATTTACCTAAATTAGGTGTTCTAAATGTGGACACGCCGTGTTATACATTACATCAGAATTTCGCTCCGGATTTATGAACAGATAACAATCTTCCTACAAATGCATGAATCAGAGATTTGTTTATTAGAGTTTCGTAGATATTTTAGCAAAAATAGAATCCATAAAAGCCACTTTTCTTTGCTTTTTGTAGTGAAAATTCTTCAAAATCGTTGTGATTTGAAACTCGATGAAACGAAAAAGGCGACACTAAAAAAAGATATTTAATAATTTAAACACTATGTTCATAAAGATACAGTTGGAAATATTTTGAAGTTCATAAATCAAATTGAAACTAGAGCCTTTGTTTCCTATTTTAGTTATCATAAGCCTCTCGTGTCATTTGTTCAAAGTAAAAACACGGAATATGAATAATATGTGTTATAATATATCTTAAATATATAAAACATGAAATGTAATGGGTTGCCTGGAAGAAATTGCTTTAAGCAATAAGGCCGCCCATTATACTACTACTATAGCGCGCGACGCTATCCCTTGAGCCTCACGGTGCTCGGGTGCCTGGCACGGATGGTACAGCCCAAAGATGGCGTTAATGGTTGAATTTATTTATCTGTTAATTGGTAATTGATAATTTTTTTACCAATATTTTTATTGGTTAAAAATACCGGTAAATCTTTTCGTTGAATAATTAATTTTGCTAGTGTTAAATCGAATGGTTGAGTTTCTTATATGTATTATTCTTGATTCAATGAACTTTCTTTCATACTTCTACATGGTAATGGTTGAGTTTCTTATATTATTTTTGATTTAATGAACTTTCCTTCATACTTCTACATTTTAAGTTAGATATAAAATTTAAAAATCCACAACAACAAAGTAAACAAAGTCTCAAATACACAAAAAAAGTAAAAACACAAAGTAAAAATCTATTGAAATACAAAAAAACACAACTTTAACAAAATAATAGAAAATATGCACTGACCCGCCGTAATATCAATTACCAAACAATATATTACGTTTAAAAAATTAACCAATCACGTAATCTTCGCGATCGGTAAAAATACCATTTCATTTCAATTTTCTAACAAATAAAAATACCATTAAGTGTAAAAAACACCAAGTTGAATATTGTGCTTTATTTTGAGAGCTATAGAGCATACAATCAAATACTCAAAATTCAATATTCACATGATAAGTTGAAAACATCTGCAAAGCGAAAATAAACCTTGTGTTGAGGACTGTAAAGTTGAAACTTGCATGTATATAATTTCCAATAATTACCTACGCGACTACACGCAGTGTATTTGTTAAATGGTATTTTTAACCGTTTAGCTTAATTTTATTTACCGAATAGAAGGGTAATTTTTTTTTACCGGTAAATTTATTGGTTAATGGTTATATTTGCCACCACTAGTACAGCCACCCTCCCCCTCCGGCGTCCTCGCAGGAATCGCCGGCCGCCTGGCACGGATGGTACGGGTGGTACGGCCACCCGCCCCCTCCCTCATCCTCGCAGGAATCGCCGGCCGCCTGGCACGGATGGTACGGGTGGTACGGCCACCCGCCCCCTCCCTCATCCTCGCAGGAATCGCCGGCCGCCCCGTCGCTCAGTCGTTTAAGTATGTCGGTAAGCAATGCCTGTGTGCACTGCTCTATTTTCCATGTACTCAAATTATGACGAAGTATATTGTTTTCAGTTTATTATCTTTGTTTTCATTTCTTGCACACCACAATGCCCCTCTACACTACCTACTAATTTTAAGATATGTCAATGTGTTACTGTTTAAGTTGGTGTATAACAAAGAGTATTGTTGTTGTTGTTAGAATATTTTGTATTAAAATATAAAATAATTTTTGATCTTGGTAAAAATAGTATAAAAATAATAAACCTTATAATTATCCTAATTATCTTGATACTCTATATCTGTTATTATTATTATATTTATCACATTCTTTCGTAGACTCTTTCTCTGATGATTCATTTCTGCCGTGTGTGAATTGCACACACACTTTTTTAAAATTATTAAAATAATTTTCGAGTATTGTCATTAGCACTGAACAAGCATGCTTTGACCTATACAAACAAACATTACAATTAAATAGAAGCTTGTAAAAAGAGCAACACAATAAAAACAAGCACAGTGACTTTCACACTTTTCTATTAGTATGGATCTAGCTACATCACTATCTTATAATAAGACACATGAATAATTATGTGTCGCCATGTTTGCGTTGACACGTTTTTGTGGTCGTGATAGATGGTGAAAGAATGCCATAATTGCCGGCCAACAAGTGCTAGAATCATTACAATTTCTTAAATAGATTGTGTCTTGTTTTGCCTCCCTTAAGAGACCCGTTACGCAATCAATCTAGAATCAATCAATGATCCACTTTGTATCAAACACTTGTTTATGACTAGTAAATGTTTATTATTTATGACTAGGGCCGTTTTTACCCGAGGGTGCAAGGGCTGCAGAGACCTAGGGGCATAAGTGAACTTCACTAGAAGAGTCTTTCGAGATTTGACTGATGACATTCCAAACGACTATTTAAGGCTTGTATCAATGCCTACGTCCTTAAAGATTTTTCGAGTAATAGCGAGGATTTCTTAAACACGGTTGGTTTTTTACATGCATTATTATTTTATTAACTAGTATTTAAAAGTTCAATAAATCAAAATTATTTATCTTTTTTTATAAATATGTAGATAATTTCTTATACTATTTTGATAAAAATTGAAGGTGCAAAATGGTTTCATGTCAATAATTTGGAGGTGATTTTGGTGAATATATTTTTTTTTGTTAAAATGACTAGAAAAGTTACGAAAAAACAACGTTACGTCTCATATCGTGAAAATTTACGATGTTTTTTTTGGTAAATTATTTATCAAAATAACTTCAACCTTTGGCGGCAACAGAGGCCTTAAGCACATTTTTAACCTTAACCTTTAACTGAGAGCATCCACATAGAGTACATCTTCCTGCCTGTCATCTACATGTATAAACCCAAAAGTTTCTGAGAAAAATGACTGTGACATGTATGTCGGAGTTCCGTTTTTGCCAAAATTGATAGGGAACCTTAAAAAACAGAACACAAAAATGAAATGCTAATTTTTATAGGTGGTAAGGGGGGGGGGAGCTGATTTTCTCTCTCCGGCGCCCAATATTTTTAAGCCAGTCTAGCATATGACAAAAAATCTAAATTAATGAAGTAGTAAGAATAACTACCAAATGTAAACATGACATCATAGTTTAACTAGAGAAACGTAAATAGGAAAGGACAAGGATCGTAATGGTTCGCAATATTTGTTACGAAAATATTTTCTTAATTTATTATAAATACTGTAATACCTTTTTAAAGCAAAGCAAGAGTTGCAATTCATATGTTCTTACGTATTTAATCAAGATATTAGGGTCAAAAACATTTTAAAAGGATTAATCTGTTGTATGTCGTCTTACATATATATTTTCTAAATCAATTTGCTTGACTAACCCTTTAATCGAAAGTCAAAATGTTATAACTCGTATCTTAACGTCTGGGTGAGACCCAGCTCAAGTATTGGCGTCAGAGAAAGTCTGTCTGTATGATTGATCTGTTCAATCTCGCTTTATGTATTCTGCATAAATTTTCTTGACTAACCCTTTAGTCGAATCGCTACCGATGTTTAAAACACCGACCACAAAATATTATCTGTTGTTGGAATTTGATGATATTTAAACATATTATACATTCATCCCTAAACTTTTATATATTTTGTAGATATCTATTTATTTTATTTATTACGTACATACATACAATGTGTGTGTCTGTCTGCTGTTTTTATCTATACATTAATATGTGAAGCAAAAACAAAGCAAAAGCTTTGTGGGGTGTACCTACAAAAATTGTATATAGTATGAAATTTCGCACACTTATAGTTTTTATAGAGGAGTGTAGAAGGCTAATATTTTTAAAAATGATGCTTAAAACATACATTAAAGTTATAAAAAAAGCATACAGACACTATCACGTATTTGGCACACACAGGCATGTGTACTCTTTTGTTTATTTTTAAAGTCAAATTAACAGTGTAGCCTTGGCAAAATCTGTAATTATATAAGTATAGTCTTTGACAACAATACCTTCATAATATTCAAACTCATAATTTAAATTGATTATGGTCGACTTCGACGACCACTAGTCACAAAAAATAGACTACACTATTATTTTTATTTTATTTTTTATAGCTGGAGTACAGCAAACAGGCTGACGGCCCACCTGGTGGAAAGCGGTTACCGTCGCCAAAGGACGTTTGCAACATCAGAGATGTCACCAACGCGCTGCCGGCCTCGAAGAAATTTTATGACACCCTTTTTGAAAAACTCCATATCGTAGCGCTGTGGGAAAACCTCGGCCGGGAGCTCATTCCAGATTCCTACGGTACGCAAGAGAAACGTTCTACAGAACCGTTGCGTACATGAGCGAAGTGGCTCAAGGAAGTGGGGGTGAACTTCCAACCGATGGCGAGCGGTGCGATGGTAGAAAGAGGACGAAGGCACCATTCTAAACAGTTCTTCGGAACACTCCCCGTTATACAGTCGGTAGAATACGCAGAGAGAAGCAAAGTCTCCCCTAATGCTAAGCGTATCTAAGCCGTTTGTGAGTATAGGATCATCAACAACGCGAACGGCTCGACGTTGAATAGAGTCCAGGGGATTGAGTTGGTAGGCAGGTGCTCCAGCCCAAAGGTATGAGCAGTACTCCATATGCGGCCTCACTTGGGCTTAACTATTAATTTGACTTTAACAATAAACAAAAGAGTATACCTATATGCGTGTGTGTTTCAAATACATGGTGGTGTTTGTAATGTTTTTTTATATAGATTTAATGTATTTTTATTCATAATTTAAAAAAATATTAGCATTCTGCACTCCTTCTCTATAAAAAAGTATAAGTACGAAATTTCATAATCCTCCGTCCACGCAATTTTCCTAAAAAGAGTTACAAAGAGTTGCTTCACGTATTAATATAGTGATTGATCTGTCTAACATTGCTTGATAATTTTACACAACACATTTGAAACTATCCTTTGTGTTATGAGCGTGTAACGTGCCTCCGACATTAACATGGGCATGACTTAATAGGCATGGGAAGGCCAAGAGTAAATAGATGAAGAATGTAATATGAGTAGCCAGTTTATAATAATGCAATTACCTTTTTTCATATATTGTGTAAATTTAATCAGGGTGCTCACTGAATGCTAGCAAGATCTTGCTGTGCAGTCATGCTTGTAATGTTTCTTACATTTTTAACCGACTTCGAAAAAAGGAGGAGGTTCTAAATTCGTCGGGATCTTTTTTTTTTTTTTTTGCTTTTTTTAAAATGTATGTTCGCCGATTACTCCGTCATTTATGATCCGATTTACGTCATTCTTTTTTTGTTCGACGCGGAATAGCTTCCAATTGGTCCCCTAAATTTTTTACATAGTTTGGCCCAGTAGTTTTCATTTTATGGACATTTTTCATGGAAATAATTTTCACTCCGTTCCATATGTTCGCCGATTACTCCGTCATTTATGATCCGATTTACGTGATTCTTTTTTGTTTGACGCAGAATAGCTGCCATGTGGTCCCCTAAAAATTTGACATAGTTTGGCCTAGTAGTTTTCATTTTATGAACATTTTTCATGAAAATAATTTTCACTCCGTTCCATATGTACACCGATTACTCTGAGATTTATGATTCGATTTACGTGATTCTTTTTTTGTTCGACGCGGAATAGCTGCCATGTGGTCCCCTAAAAATTTGACATAGTTTGGCCAAGTAGTTTTCATTTTACGAACATTTTTTTGTTCCCGGTTCTTGGGACCTATATTTTTTAAGAAGCGCGGCACCATTCGTAGGTCCACCCATACATAGCTAGACACTAAAAAGTAACAAATAAAATTTAAAAACTTCGTTTAAAAAAACCGACTTCAAAAACTAAAAAACTAAAATGTATAAAATAACTTATTTCTAAAGCTATACATGTATGTCTTTCAAGACCACGGGCCATAAAAATGGCCCGGACTTTTGGAGGGCTTGCGTGGGGCCATGGGGAGGCCAACACGTAGAGGCCCCTTGACAAATTTTATCTAAATATGTGGCGTGACACTGACCGGCGATTATCCCTGTCTACACCATATAATAATGCACCCAAGGACAAGCCCCGGCCAGTGTAGGACTATTGTGGGAAATCAAGACAAAAAGTACCGGGCTATTGGGGTGAACTATTAGTGGTACTAGCGGTCTGGGAATATGGGGACTATGGCGTCTGCCCGTCGCAATGTTCGGGGAACATGGAAAAATGGGCAGACGGTGACTCGCCACTCCCTGCATGGGCCCCAAAAAATGCCATAAAAGGCAGGGGCAACATGGGTATGAGTGGCTAAGGGGTGTAGAGAGGTGGGCTGCAGGTTCACCGAAGCTACTTCCGACATTAGGCCATTTATCACTTCCACCCCTGGAGCTTGAGTCTTAGCTCTAGCGATCTCCACTCCGTGCCGGCTGGCTAAGGCAAGCACGGAGGCGGGGGCCTTGCCTTGGCCCCCGGAGTCAGGTACGAGGTGTCGCCACTCACCTAAGGCTTCGCCACAAAGCCCCCCTGCGGGATCTAAAGCTATTATTATTAATATATATTATCTAAAACATCTTGAAGTCGGTGCAAAGCAAAACATAAAAATTACTATATTTTGAAAATTACTAAGCACCGACTTTAAGATGTTTTAGATAATATATATTAATAATAATAGCTTTAGAAATAAGTTATTTTATACATTTTAGTTTTTTAGTTTTTGAAGTCGGTTTTTTTAAACGAAGTTTTTAAATTTTATAATAATACAAGTGTGGCAGGTTAAAGGCTAAAGAACCCACATTTAATTCCAACAACCTGTGTTTGAATCTGGGTCGGGAAATGTGCTTGGGCAGTCCTTGTAAGCTAATTTGCATATCATGACAATGGTCTTAGCGGAAAACGCTGGACATTCAATGGTGAACTTTGTTCAATTTTAGAAAATATCATATACCTAGTTGTTAGTTTTATTGCATTTTATTTATCTGTAAGGTAATAATATATATAGGTATAATGTTGTAAATTCTTGTTTGAGGTTGTATCTGGTTGTATTTGATTATTCTTTTTGCGTTGGATTCAGCAATTTTTTTGTTAATACAAGTCGGTGTATCTTGAAATTTTGTTGTTGTGTATTATATTTTACTTGGCACCGACTCACAGATGAAGCACAAAATATTTATTTTATTCCTTTTAGTTAGTACTCTTGAAGTCTGTTTCTTTTTGCTAGGAAACTTTTATTAGTTACTCTTGAAGTCAGTTTCTTTTTTTTGCTACAATAATTTTATAATGTATCAGCTGTTATTACCCTATTAAATGTGCCCGTTAGTTTATAACTCTGTTGCCTGAAGAGACAGACCATAAAGCGTTCACCGATGCTTTATGCAAAATTAATTGATAAACGCTTAGATGTTTCAAATGTATCATTTGCAATAGTCAGCAAGTAATGGTATCAAATCGTAAATTCTCTATAATTAGGTTAATCTATACTCGAGTGCCTAGGGTTAGGTCAGCCCGCTATATTACTCGAATTAACAATTCGTTCATTTTCCCCTGAAAGAACCCCTTACATTACAATTATAATATAAATATTAACAGCCCATAATGTCCCACTACTGGGCTCGCGCTTCCAGGCAAAGAGGGCGGTGGGCGATGTGGGCCATCACCTACCACCTCGCACTCTTAAAGGCCTTGCACCTCGCAGATACATTTTTTTGTCGCGTTTAAAATGTCGAAAAATTTCATTCGTAATAAAACAATGATCCTTACTCATACCATGAAAGAACAAAATTTATTCTTCATTAAATTAGGCTAGCGACGTTCACAGTAACTGTTACGGGGAACCACCTACGGCCAGTGACAGTAGTTAGTACCATTGGGTGGGCGTTCATCCCCACTTCCTAGAGCCGCTTGGCTCCTGTACGCAACGGGTTTCTTGAACGTTTCTCTTGCGCACTGTGGGGATGGAGCTCCCGTGGAGCCGTGGTTTTCCCATAGCGCTACAATATGAGGTTTTTTAAAAAGGGTGTCGTAAAATTTCTACGAGGCAGCGCGTTGGTGACATCTCTGATGTTGCAAACATCCATAGGCGATCGCAAAACGCATGTTGCCTCCATGAAATGTAGGTCTTGTCCAACAGTGGCCTCCGGCTTACCCAAGACGGACTGGTGGGTTTACACATAAATTACCTCTTGGTGCAGGTTTCACCACGATGTTTTTCCTTCATCGTCAGCACGTGGTAAATGTAACAAGATGCACATTAAATTAGAAAACTTCCTAAGTGGTGCACGCATCCCAGTCAGAAATCAGATCTACGTCTCTTTTGAAATGTAAGTTTGAAAGTCGAGAGTGCTACACACTAAGTTACCGCGGCATCCCTACATTTTACACAGAAATCTACTAGTTCAATAATTCATTCCGTCAAACCAATACCAACCACAAATAATATAAGTTATGGATTACCAAAATCGATTTATGTCAATGAATTTCAACAATTAATAATATGACAACTCTTTACACGACACGATTAATGCATTCATAATAACTATACCCAATTGAAAAACAAAAAAAAAACTATTTAAAAAAATATCAATATTGTTACGATCTAGACGCCGACAAAGGCAAATTCACACCTACATACCTGTAGAAACACATTTTATTAGCTTTCGGCATTTTGACTTCTTTTGTTTACATTGTGTTTAAAATTTGTGATAAGAAAACAGCCCACTGTGTATTGTAATCTTTTATGGCAGTCATTAGTCAGGTGTGTCGGATTTAAAGTACAAACTGATTCTGGAAAATTCGGTCCACGCGGCCGGGCAGACATATTGTATCTGTGCAGTATAAAGCAATGCCTCGATTGAGGGACGGGGCAGTCAAGCGATAACCACGATCGAAGCGAGACTTGTGTACATTCGGTAATCTATTTAGTGACGGACTTTGCGCGTGTTACTGAATAACGACCTTTTGCATTACGTTTGGACCTGTTGTGTTCGGTTATATTTGTACCTGTGTTATACGTGTTTATATAGTTCTAATACACTCTATAGTAACTCCAACCGCATTTTAATTCGAGTCCTGCAACTCGTAACAATATGAATAAAGAAATATTACATTCTTCTCAAAAATCTCATCTAAAAAACCTTTTTACAACCTGGACCCAAGAATATATGGAAGCGTATCCATCTGCCGATCTACTTTATTTTGTGTTTGAAACAACTATATTAGCCACAATGTCACAAGTCTTTTTATATAGCCCATTTTTCGTTTATGATATTTTTCTTGATGGCCTCAAGAAGGAAGGTGGTGTTCCTCGGCATAATAGCATTCTAAGAACATAAAGTTATTTAAATGCTGTTACTGTAAGTATGTAGAAGATATTCAATGCAATTTAATTTAATAATAAATGTCTTCATATAAATCAATTCTGAAACAATTACCGTACAATATATTCTATTCCTTGTCTACGTATAAGGGCAGTCTCACACCACGTTTTAGGCATAATGGTGGTCCAAATCAAATGCAAAATAAAGCACAATGGAGCCCCTATTTAGTTAGAGTGCAGGAGTCGTAAACAATTGGTTGGAATCTTATGTAACGAACGTAAAAACACAAATGCATATTAGATTTCATTTTGACTACGAATGTCTAATATTAGGTGGTCACACGTGAACCTATTTATTGTAAAAAAATTACAAATTAGTTAGCTTGCCTGGAAGACATTGTTTTAAGCGATAAGCCGCCTATTGTTTTTACCATGTCTGTACTGTAATTTGTAATGATGTATTTGGTGAGTAATAAACTGTTATCTATTCTATTCAAATCAGGTATTAAAATGAATATATTAAATACTATTTGAGTTCAGTATTTTATTTGTATGAAACATGTTTATAACAGGTCTTAGTCACATAATTATGTACAGTCATGTTTCGCCATGTATTGGTACACACAAATTTTACTTAATACTCAAATTATTCTAACTTGATTAATATGATTGAAGTGCCTGTAGTATTATTTATTCTTCGTTAACACTAGAGTTTGTCAAATGTTAGGAAGAATAACTTATCTAAGGCTTTGGAAAAAAGTGGATATATTATTTAACATGTATCCATAACGTACCTAATATATTTATAACGAATTTATGATATTTTATTAAAGTTTGCGAAACAACTCTAATAGAAAACGATATTGTTACGAGTTGCAGGACTCGAATTAAAATGCCGTTAGAATTATTACAGAATTTATTAGAACTATATAAATACGTATAACACAGGTACAAATATAACTGTACACAACCAGTTCAAACTTAATGCACGATTCAATCACATGCGCAAAGTCCGTCACTAACGTCTTGCTTCGCCTGTAGCTATCGCTAGACTGCCCGCCGCCTTGCATCAGGTCATTGTTTTATACTGTACAAATGGAATATGCCTCCGTATCTAAGTCGGCTTAATTCACTACACCTGGCCACTTGGCCGCAAGCTGCCATAAAAGAGTGCAATAACAATGGGCTGTCTTCTAATCACAAATTTTAAACACAAAGTAAACAAAAGAAGACGATCATAGAAGAGTTTCAATGTTATTCGCTCAAACGCCGACGGGTAATAAATGTGCTTTGTTTCCAGACATGCAGGCGGCCTAAATTATAACAATATAATAACGCGTGTTTTTCTTGTAATAGCAGAATCATCGTATATTCATTGAATTGGAGTAGAAGTAGTAGTAGAGTAGAAGAGTGATATGTTGACCACCCCTGCAACGCCCGGGCATATTTAAACGCATGCCGTGGTGGTCCGACACTATATAAGACCGCCCTTGTTATAAGTTGGAGTAATGCGGCGATTTCAACTTAAATTGAAATGTATTACTACTAGTCAAGAATGCATTGTGGCCATTATAATGTGTACAGACAGGAAAGACAATTTGAATCGAATAATGTGTAACTGTACAGTCAGGAATAACAGTCGGAATTGAATCTATCAATTTCAATAACCAATTATCAATTTTTCTTCCAAAATTGATTAAACTGTAGGCATTTCCTGAAAGTGTTTTTATTTGTTTTTATTTTATTTTTTATTTATTACATTGTAAATATGTCGGTCTGTCTGTAAAACACGTATAACTTTAAATAAATAAAAAAAAACATTAATTATATTTTTCTAATTTGATTAATGGTACAGGCACGAAGGTAAATTATTCCTTTGTAGTACAATGGAATAATTTACCTTCGTTATATGTGCGAGAGATGATCTCGTATGTAATTTTTAGTTTGATTAATTTTTATGTTTATTTCTTACCTGTAATCAACAAGATTATTCGAGATTTTTATTCGTGTAAGAATAGAGAAAAAATATTAACTCCTGCAGCCAGATAGCTTGTAAGAGGCGACAAAACAACCCAGAGCCAGGTGGTAGGGCATTTGTCCGTTTGGATGGCTACCGTTCTTATTTTAGAACAAGCGGGTGTAACACCCTAAGTTCTGTTTCGGCATTAGTAGCCAGGTTCCAGACTCCCCTTTAATGTCGGGAGCCTTTGTACAGTTTTACGCAACTTATAATTTCGATCGGCAGTTTTCGTTTACACAGAAAACTGCAGACCGGTTATAATCTATATTGAACTTTACTCGTAAGCGGAAATGGCAGTGTTGCTTGCTATGCATTTGACGGGTCGTTGAAGAAATAAATACCCGTTCATTTATAAAATATGTAATTTCGTACGTAATATTTACATATCCGAAAGAAGTAACATTAAATATATAATGAGATTTAAAGGGCTTAAAATATCTACATTTCGTAATCACCTTTTCTCTGTGTCTCTCATGTCACATCACAATTGACAATCCTTAACTCTAAAAATATCGCCTGCCAGGCAATGGGCGAAAAGGTTTGTTTCGCCACACATTCTTAGCTCTGTTCCGCTTACACTAGTTTCCCGCGCTACTAAAATTGGTTTACTGCCCAGATAAGGACATCGGAAGGAATTATTAGTTGTGTAAAACTGCAGTACCTTTGGGGTTGCAAATGTCTATAGGTGACCGTAAGAACTTTCCATCAAGTGGATCCTCAGCCGGTACTCCAGCAATAAATGAAGCAAATTTTTTATATTATAATAATTTTAAATCTTGTCATTTTATTTCTACTTTATTTTCCTTATACGTCTAATCCTTAATTAAAAAGAAAGGTGTTCTTTTTAGTTAAGGAAATAAGTAGGAGTTATAGTACTTAACTACGTATTTATGTGAGTTTTAATGTTATGGCTTCTTGTTAATAACTTGGTAATCATAGATGAGTGCGCAATAGACGCCTTTTCATATGAAATCAGGTATTGCTTGCCCATCCATAACCATAGAAGCCATAAAAGTTTGTTAGTTAGCCAATATATCAAATTTAATGAATAATGTATGAAGTTTCAAAGAATTAACCTAACACCTCCAATAGTTTAAAATGTCGTATAGTTCAAAGAACTTTAATAAAAAAGAACATAATAATAATCGTAAGTAACAGAAACGCTTAAGTACTAAAAAGTGCTTCTAGCTTCAAGTTTGTTTTACTTTACTCCCAATAATGGCTTCTTAACGCATTATTTATTCAATAAAAGTGAATATTATAAACATTTTCGTATCTCACAGCTTAAAATATACATTTAACGTCCAAATATGGGATCGTAGACACCTTCATACAAATGACATAATCAAGAGTGCTTGGCACTTAGAGAAACTATATTGACTTCTGTTAAGTGAGTTACATGTCGTTTGATACATTTATATAAACGTTTTACGAGATTGAACGTATCTGTATGCATACTACCTAATACAGTTTGAATGTGAGGTTGCTTAACTTTTAAGTTGTTGTATGTTTATTTATTGCTTCTTGAGCACTATATACGAGTCTGCTATTGTGGCAACCGAGGATAGAACTTTCCGGCAGCGTAAATCAGTCGCAAGACTTTTGGAAAAAGGTAGAAGATTCTGGAAGGAAAGACAAGAACGGATTTATTTTAGAAAGGGATAGACGATGAACGAAAGACAGAGATAGATAGATAGATGTTAGAAAGGGATAGACGTATAAACGAAAGTTCCCGAACAGAAGATTCGGGAAGGAAGAGACAGAGATAGATAGAGGGTTCCAGAAAATTCTTCCGGGTATATAAACAGCGTAAGGCGCGCCTACCGGGCAGTTTAGAGTTGAGTTCAATTCAAGACGGTGAAGCGACAAGTGCGATACTAAAGAGTTGGTAGAGAAGGTTAATAGAAGACAGTAACGAGTCAAGTGGTGAATTTAGTGTCAAGATTAGTGGACAGTTTAGTGAAGGAGGAGTTTAGCGTAGTTCGAGAGACGAACCAGAAGCGAGCTACACGCGGTAATATCGGAGGTGAGCGCTGCAGTAGTAGGAGCGACGGTTTTGTGAGCTAGACACCTGATCGTCGGGCCTGTGCATCGGTAGTCGTGCGTATAGGGGCAACCCTGCAGAGAGGTATTACGTGCAGTTGTGTAAGTCAATAAAAGCGTTTAGTTAAAAACTGGTGTTTTCTTCCAATCCATAAGAGCATACACCCGCTCGCACGTAACACTATGTTTTACCAAAAGGCATATTGTAATGAATTACTAATGTCTTTTGGGAGATCTCAATAGAATCATGGTGAGCAGCAAGGTAGGTGCTTAAATAAGGAAGTAAAGGAGCTCATACATATCTTTTTTTACTTTGTGCCCGAAGTGCTGAAAGTACCTGAAAGGTGATTAAGATTCAGCTGATTAAAACTCTTGGGAGAAAATAAAATTCATATCATTAATTTTATATATATAATATATATTATTATTTTGCCACGTGGTAGGCTATTTTCCTGACTGGATGGCGACCACCTCTGGTCTAGAGTATGCCGCCATAACAACCTTGTGTTGTGTTCCGGCATTAGTGACCAGGTTCCAGTCTCCCTTAAGAGAGCAGCAGCGCATTTGTAGCACCTTTGGTGTTGCAAATGTCCATAGGCGATGGTAGCCGCTTTCCATTAAGTGGGCCGTCTGCTTATCTGCTAAACTCCTGCAATAAATAAAAAATGCTACAAATGCGCTGCTGCTCTCTTAAGAGAGATGGACTGGCCACTAATGCCGGAACACAACTCAAGGTTGTTATGGCGGTATACTATAGATAAATATAAAGCAAATACCCTACCACCTGGCTATGAGTTGTTTTGTCGCCTCTTACGACAGGCCGCCCGGCCGCAGGAAATTGTATTCTTTCTCCGTTCCTGCACGGATAAATGAAAATTATCCCTTTTAACAATAAAGCATGAAACATACTAGTAACACTGGTTGAACAATTTTCTTGTTTTAAGATTCGCGTAAAAACTGTAGTGATCTGAACCGATTAATTTAACAAAGTTGTCAAATGGTCGATTGTACGTTTTTCCCGAGTTTCTTTGTAGATAAAGTTGTTCACTTATTCTATAGGTGATAAATCGTTGATTACGACCACAAAAAGTAATAATTTATTCATATACAGAGAATTGTTCTTGGGCGGTTTTTCTGCTTTTATAATGATTCCGGCTTGATGGAGCGATGGCCTGGTTATAACGTGTTATTTATATTAACAGACTATGTGGTTGAATGGTCCAAGTTCCCGCTTAGTTCACTAAAATGTTTTGGTCCTGAGTTCGATTCTTGGTATAGTTTTAACCGAATTCAAAAAAGAATAGGAGGAGATAGACAATTTGTCATGTTTATAGGCATATAAAATATACAGAGCTATAGATTTTTACATACCGACAAAGAAATGCGCATCTGGTTTATTACCCATTACCCTTCCCGCACTTGGACTTATTTTGTTTACTTTGTGTTTAAAATTTGCAATTAGACAATAGCCTGTTGTTATCGTTCGCGTTTATGGCCGTTCGCAGGAATAATTAACACGCGAGAATAACGTTACGAGCAAGACGTACATTCGATGAGCGATATAGTGACGGACTTTGCGCGTGTTATTGAATTGTGTAGTTTGTACGAGTAGTGTCTAATTATATTTGTACCTATGTTTTACGTGTTGGTATATTCTAATAAGCTATGACTTTTTGTTTCTGAATCGATTTCGATCCTTCTTTTTGCGTTGGATTCAGTATTGATTATATAAATTTAATTGTTATTGGATACTATATGTATTCATATATATATATATATATATATATATATATATATATATTAATATTAAGCTTAGCGAATTACACGAAGTCACAATATCCCTTTAATAATATATTTCTATTTTAACATATGGACAGCGTTGTGGTCTGCATTATTACTTAATATTTTAAGTTATAGCTCTGTATTCAATTTTTATAATGTAGCTTTTTCTTGTTCCTTGTTGTTTTTTTTTATTCGGCACTGACTTCAAGATGTAGAAAGTATTTATGTTTTGCGTTTCAGTTTGAATCCGGTTTTGTTTCTGTTATCATCAGGTGGGTCGTCAACCTTCCTGTTTTACTGTACAAAAAACGTGAATCCTAAAACCATCCCGCTACATTCATAAAAAGACATACCGGACTGGTCCGGCAAGGCCGCGCGTGCTTTGCGTGGGCGCAATTTAACGTACAATAAATTACGGACATATATCGGCCATTGCCGATAACCTACGAGCCCCATAAGATCGGTTAGTCTAATAGGCATTAGCTTTAGTGGGAAATTGTGCTGTTATATTACAATATCTAGTGTTTGCATAAATACAGCTAAACACGGTTTAGATGATCTGTACATATAGAACACTCTACTTGCTGTATTGTCATTAAAGAAGAACAGTAGGACTGACAATCCCTCAGTATTCTTTTCCATGCACTCATTGCCCTCAGTAAAAAACCTAATTTTGCTAAACTCCTATACTTGTAAGAGACAAGATGGCGTCACAGCTGACTGGCGTCTTGATTTTTGCCTTTTTATTTAATCCAAACTAGTCAACAATTAAAAGATTATTTAATATTTAAATATAGTCAGAATTAAGTTAATCAATCTCCACAGATGTAACATACCTAAATCTTGCGATGGATGTGTGGTGTCACTATAAAGACAAGAAAGAAAGACTTCGTCAGGAACTTCCGCATCCGCCGCAGTCTGCATGTCCGTGACATAGCAGATAAATAGCAAGAGAGTCGCTTACGCTGGTACGGCCACCTCTTACGGAGACCCGCTAATTATGTGGGGAACAAATTTCTAGCCATGGCGCCTCCGTCAGGCCCTGGTCGAAGGGGAAGGCTCAATAAATGCTGATTTGACGTTGTGAAGGCTGATGGTACGTACGTACGTACTAATGGTCTCAAAACGGGGGATGCTGACGGCTGCGTGAAGTGGAGTAGAAAAAGTGGCTATGCAAACCCTGCGCGTTGGTGGGAACGCTCCGAACACAACCGGGATTTAACGCCAGGATGATAATGATGATACTTAGCATTTGTCATTACTTAAAGACAGCACCATCGTCAGTACAAAAAATCTATCTATCTCTGCCAAAGGTTGCTTGAAAGTGATCGCTTTTTACCATTGTTTGTACTATCTTTTATACTTTTCAACTTCCATTTGTTTATGCCATGGTGTACAAAAGTTATCTATCTATCTATTTAAGATTATGAAGAATCGATACTAGCGCCATCTAGCGAACAAGGCGAAACTACCCATCAAGGCATTACCAAGACTACCTAATATATACCTCTCTAATTTATACGTGTTACGTGCAGTCTCTTATCAGTAAGGATTATAGTCGCACTAGCCAGGACTTAACCGACGTCATTTGCCAAATGAGTTTGAGACGCGAGTGCATTAGCCACTAAGCTACGTGGGTAACAGACAAGATTATAATGTATGCACGTGTCACAAAAAACCCAACAAAGCATGTCCGGTTCAATTACCCGCAAGGAGCACTTAGCTTATAAATAAATCTCTCTTTAATCTCCCCCTAAGGGAACAAGGCGTGAAGTTAAGCATAAATTTCAATAACAAAACGAATCCCACAATTAAAGATCAGAAGCACCGCGCAATGCTAATGTCATTGTTAACAAAGTTTTAATCACAGTGCAAGATTTATGCAAGCCCGGATGGCGTGTGTTAAGGAATTTTTCCACTCCAAAGCAGAGTGAAAGCTAAATTACTAGTTATAAATTTTAATGTTCTATACTTTGGCAAGCATATTTACCGTGATTCGCCGTGTAAGGAATTTAAGCTTGTAATCCTTCAGCGAATTAAATTTCAAATATAAAAACACCAGCAAGTGCGTGATAGTCTGTGAGTTAATCGGCGCTAACCACTTTCCATGAGTTGGGCTCTCTGCCTGTTTGCTAACTTCACAATAAATATATTTATATTCTGCTTTCTTATTTAAAAAAATGAGCCGTAGAGGTTTTTCACCTCAAACTATTGAACAAATTTAAAAACTTTATTACGAGTATAATGGTCATCCCCTACCTTTATTTTCACAATTATTTTTTTTTATTTTCACAATAGCGTTATTTAGCGGCAAATTGATTATATACATTCCTGACAAATTTCATCTACGTAAATCTAGACTTTTCCGAGAAATTAACTGTGCCATTCAAAGACAAAGAGGGTTCTGTTCATCAGGGAACCCAAAAATAATCTCATCAATTCGTTTGTAGTCGGAAAAGCGAGTAGTTAAATATTGGCCTTTGATATATTGGACCTAGTTTACTGATCCCGAGTCAAGACGTGGGTAGTTATTGATCACGGAACACTTAAAGTAAAAGTAATTCGGATATTATGTTCAAATAAGTGGCCGATTTCATTACTTCACTAAAATATTCAGTGCATATTTGATTGATCGTAATATTTTATTATCACGCCAGTATTAAGTTTATTTTTATTAAATTAAATTATAGTTTTAAGATGGTCTGTCTGCATTTACTAGGCACACAGTCTGACTGTGTATTTCGTTATAACTCTTGCATTTTGCGGAATATAATCCCCGTCTTTAAGATAAAGTCTACTGTGTCAAATGTTTATAGCCACGCTTTTGGTGTACAGATAACTTACCTGTATGAGTAAGTACATGCCAGAGGCACTTGTCGCCCCATGATTAAGAGCAGCCGGTTCAGTTCCCGTCTCAAGACATCTGAATAGGCCAAATATGGACATGTGAAGGTTTGTTATATTTTACAGTGTTGTGCAAGTTTATCATAGCAAATTTAGTGCGGGGCGCAGATTCTGTGATTCCGTTACACCACCACCTAGTGGGTTCAATTGTGGATTTAAAACTCCGAGTGACCTCACTCAAATAAACACAAAAAACTACGGAGTCCAATTGTGAATTTAAACCATTCTCAAATCCACTTGAATATACAAAAAATTTCAAAGTTGGTCCAACCGTTTAGGAAAAGTTCAGTGACATACAGACGAACAGATGAATTATAGTCATTATCATCATCATCATCATCCGAGCGTTAAATCCCGGTTGCGTTCGGAGCGATCACTTCGACGCTCAGGGTCCGCTTTCCTACTTTTTTTTTGCCACTTCGTGCGATCTTCGGCATTCCTTGTATTGACACTATTGATACGAATGTCATACTTCACAACATCAAGCCATCATTTCTTGGGCCTAACCCTTCGACAGGGACCTAGGGGAGGCGGCATGGCTAGACATTTGTTCCCCACGTAACTAGTTGGTTTCCGAAAAACGTGGCCGTACCAGCGTAAACGACTCTCCTGCAGTTTGTCTGCTATGTCACGGACGTGAAGACTGCCGTGGATGCGGAAGTTTCTGAAGCGATCCTTCCGCGTGACTGCACATATCCACCCAAACATATTCATTTCCGTAACATGCAGCTCTTGCTTGTGTCACTCGACTCCAGGCCACGCTTCACTGCCACATAAAAGGACTGATCTAATAATGGATTTGTAGACCTTCCTTTTAACTTAACCGGCATTTTGGGGTCGCAAATGACACATGTCACCTGACGCCACTTGGCCCAAGCTGCTGATGTACGGGTCTTGACATCATGGTAGATGTCCCAGAACAAACAGAAGAATTATAGCTGCGTCCGCGGTTTCACACGCGAGGTGATGGAAACTGGGGCCACCGTTCTTCCCCCTTATGACTGCCCGCTGGCCTTGCACATCATAAAAGCGCGCGCAGTACTTCATCATTATTTTGCTGCGATGTTATTTTAAAACTGCGATATCTCCTAAGATAATCACTGAAATCGAATGATGTAAATGGCAATTTCGTTTTAAATTCCATAATTGTGATGAATAATGTATTTGGATAAGGATTAATATCATGTTTATAAAAACACCTTCGCAAATAATGCATTCTTTTAAAACAAATTTGGTTAGCATAAAAAAGGTTATAGTGAGCTAACCTTAAAAGATATACTGTCGCGGACTTTTTATTTTAAAACTTTTTAACGGGAACAATTCTGTCACACATGATTTTTGCGCAACTGACCGTTTACGCAGCGCACGCAGCGGAAGCTCTCAAAAGAAAAGAAAAAAACCCGGTTTTGAAATATTTTTCATTGGTGCTTCGGTCCTATTGGTCTTAGCGATATATAAGCCTTCCTCGATAAATGGGCTATCTAACACTGAAATAATTTTTCAAATCAAACCAGTAGTTCTTGTGATTAGCGCATTCCAGTAAACAAACAAAAAACTCTTCAGCTTTATAACTATATATTATTATATAACTAGTCTGACCATAAATACTGTTACATAAAACTTTAATTTTTTTTCAACTTCTTAATTATTTTGAATTTCAAACACGTATACTATTTTAAAAACTTCTTTCGATTTTGCGCCATTTCACATATTTTTTCGTGTTCATTATCAAATTACAATATGGAATGGGGTGTAAAGAAAATAGAATTGCAGTGATCGCCTTGCACAAAGTGGGTATGGAGCCGTCGGTCATATTCGAGACACTTAAAAAGCTTGGTATCAGCCATATGTTCGTATATCGTACTATCAACAGATACAACAACAATTCGTCTGTCGAAGACTAGAAAAGATCGGGGAGGCCGCGTGCTGTTAGAACTACAAAGGCTGTTAATTCTGTTAAAGCCAGAATTCGTCGAAACTCCATTAGGAAGCAAAAAATGGCGAGAAATAAAGATTCCCGCTAGGACTCTGTCGCGTATTATAAAAAAAGATCTGAAGCTCGGTGCTTATCGTCGATATACAGGACATGCCCTAAATCAATCTTTACAATTAAAGAGAGTGGATCGATCAAAACGCCTTCTGTCGCGATACGCAGGTGAAAGCCACAGAAATATCCTCTTTACCGGTGAAAAAATTTTCACGATTGAAGCACAATGAGCAAAATGATAAAGTGTACGCTCACAGTTCTAAAGTAGCTGCTCAAGTGGTCGGAAAGGTACAACGTGGTCATCATCCTGCGTCAGTGATATTTGGTGGGGCGAGTCTTATCAAGGAGTCACAAAACTACATTTTTGTGAAAAATGAGTGAAAACTTCAGCCAAAGTGTATCAAGATACAGTCTTGGATTATGTTATGAAACCTCTCAGCAATACACTTTTCAAAAATATACCGTGGACCTTCCAGCAGGACTCTGCACCTGGTCACAAAGTACGAACTACCCAAGCCTGGCTTGAAACCAACGTTCCGGACTTTATAAGAGCTGAAGCCTTCAAATTATGGTCATTTTTGGAGGACATGGCCTGCTCTAAACGACACGGCGACATTGAGTCTCTTAAAAATCTCTGGAGCAAGCAGTGGCGAAATTTCCCTTGGTAATAGTACGTAAATCCATAGATTCGTGGCCAAACAGATTAAAGGCATTTATAAAAGCCAAGGTGGCCATTTCGAATAGAATGTATTTTTTTTTGAGACTTTAATAAATATGTAGGTATAAATTTTAATAATATTCCATTACTTTAAAAAAATGCATTTTCATTTGTAACAGAACTTATGGCTGGACTAGGTAGATGTATATAAAGATTAAAAGTTCATCTATATGACTCGCGTTAGCCAGGAAGAAAAAATCACGGATATCAAACTCAATGTATAGACGTTTATTAAAGAAATTTACTCCTTGAGGCTGTGTACTCGATTATTTTATGCGATCAAGACTCAAGAGTCGCAATTAAATAAAGTTGAACCATTTTGTCAACGACTTAGTTAATGATAAATACAAGTTATAACCTCAAATGACAGCGTTTAACCGGTTGACCTGAAAAACATGCAGAAACAAGTTATAAATTAACAGTACTGTCGTCAACACCGCTGATTAATAGACGATTATATAGGTAATTAAAAACATATTAGTGACATTTGTTTATTTAGCAGTCGCTGTCATTTTAATCGTGTAATTTTGATAATTACAGATTACGTACATATAATTACAAACACGTGCAAAGTACGACCAGTATATATTATAATTCGACGATGCGGTTGTTCACGAGTGTCTTTGGATGGGTAACGTAGAAATTCGCAATCTTTATATATAAAACAAAGTCGTGTTAGTTACACTATTTATAACTCAAGAACTGCTAGATCAATTTTAATTTTTGTGTTTTTGGAATTGTCTTCCTCCGTAATAGGATAATAAGTATTAAAATTTGATGTTCTACAATAAAATAAATTATCATTAAAAGACACCAGTCACAACATCAGTCTAGCCATACATTTGTTATGACCTTTCCCGGCCGATTTTGGCAATGGTGACTGCATTTAAACTCATTTTCATTTGTCTGATTGAGGTGAATTATTTTTGTGTATGTTTAAGTGGGTCCCGGGATGGTTTAGATTCACGATTGAACACCTCTTTAACGGTGGGATCGGATTCGATGATTTTTGTGTTGTTTCAAGTATATTCGAGAATGGTTTAGATCAACAATTTGAACCGGTTGATGGCGCAATCGGTGTTTAAATTTTTAGGCTTTAAGATCAAGAAACGTCTGCGAGGTACAGCTAGTAGAAAATAATAAAACGATTTATTGTAAAAAATAAGCAATTTCACTACAAAAAATATATAAACGTACTATGTAATAATTAAAAAGAAAACAGTAACATTTGTGTATACGGCAGATACTGTCATTTGAAATCGTATAATATTGATAGTTACAAATATGGCATACATTGTTTCTATACATCCATTATTTATGGCAGTTTCTTTTTTTTATTTTTATTGCTGGAGATCAGCAGACAGACGGACGGCACACTTGATGGAAAGCGTTTACCATCGCCTATGGACACGTTTATATCCAACTGTTGGGCTCGGGTCTCCCTACTTTTCAAAAGGCATTGGACAGTATATTCGCCACGCTTGTCCAAGGCTAATCCGCGCGTATGACACATCGGTTTTATCACGACGTTTTCTGTCACCAGTAACATGTGGCAAATCTTAAATTTTGCTACAAATCCCAAAAACACGAAAAAGAGCTCCAGTTTCTTACTTTTGTTACCTTCTATTAAATAGCGCAACATGCTGGATACTACCTCTATACTTAAACAGGAGTGATATCAGATGAATACTAGCAATTACCACGGCGACGCCTACCAGTGATCTTCAAAAGTGCACTGTTACCCCCCAGGCATCGCTGTTGAAGCAACGTATTAATTAAACTAGTTCTAATATTAAATTAAACACAGAACTGTAATTCGAAATGAGTTACTTTGTTGCGAATTTCCATAGGGTAGTGCAATTGTTCGACCTACGTGATGATACAATGATAATACCTGGCTGCATAAGAATAATGTATTCAAATATATTATTCTACAGTCTGACATACAGACAGACGTTAGCTTTCTGTTTGCTACCAAGTGAATATCTAAAATAAATTGTCTTGCCTTTACTCTGTTATATTTAATTATAATATCTTACGACATAAAAGGTTATGGGCAAACATGTCTAATCCACAAGGAAATTCATCCGAAACGAGCGTAACAGGGAACCTCGTACAGAACGCTGCTGCGAGAAGTTTAATCCCATCCGGAGTGCCACCAATACCAAAGCTGGAAGGGCGCTCTAACTACGCTTCGTGGAGCTTCGGTATGAAGATGTTTTTAATAGACTGCGGTCTATGGAACTGCATCGAAGCACCTGAGGATCTAGCAAGACAGATTTTAATCGTTTCGACGAACAGGCACGTGCAAAAATATGCCTTAGTGTCTCGCCCCGTATTTACTCTATTGTCAAATCGGGAAGATCTGCCCAAGAAACTTGGAGAAAGCTACAAGTCCAGTATGCTGACAAAGGTTTGGATAGAAGGCTGAGTTTATTGAAGCAACTGTTCAACACTAAACTAATAGGTGACATAGAGACTTATATTAATACCATCAGGGATGTACAGGAGAAGTTACTCGAAATCAATGCACAACTTGAAGACGAATTTATAGGGGTCATAATGCTTGCCGGACTACCCGATGAATACAAGCCCCTTATTATGGCGTTAGAACACTCAGGCGCACGGATCACGTCAGATTCAGTGGCTACAATGCTTTTGAAGGAAGACAGGAGAAATAGCAGTACCACAGTCGGCGAGCCATCTACCAGCGCACTAGTAACACATTCTACAGCCAAAGTTCAATGCAAGTTTTGTAAGAAATTCGGTCATGTTATATCTAATTGTAGGAAACATAAACAACAAAACAAAAAACTAAATGTAATTCAAAATTCAAAAACAAATATTACAACGGATATAACACTTTCATCTTCTTCATCATTTCACAGTCATCCCTCTGGCTCTGAATCTAATAAAGATTCTTGGTTGTTAGACTCTGGAGCAACTTCACATATGTGCAATAACAGAAGTTATTTCCAGGATATGTCTTCGCTCTCGAAACCTGTGTACGTTGCCAATAATGATCGCATTACATGTGAAGGCAAAGGTACAGTTAATCTGCCTCTACCAAATGATCTAAGTACTATTTCCAACGTGCTTTATGTACCAAGCTTAGCATCAAACTTATTATCAGTTAGCAGTCTGATAAGTAATAACTATGTTGTTGTATTTTCACAGCGCGGTGCAACAGTTTTACGTCGTCAAGACTGTAAAGTTTCTGGACACGTCGTGGGTACAGCCTCAAATTATAATAATTTATATAAGCTTGATGTTCCCTGCCAAGCTAATTTAATAAATGACAATAAACAAGAGGCGTTACTATGGCACCTTCGACTTGGTCATTTAAACGTCAAGTCACTGAACATACTAAAAATTAAAAAAGTAGGCATAGAGTTCAATGACAGGTTGAATGAAACCTGCATACCATGTTTAGAAGGGAAATTATCTAGGAGACCTTTCTCAAACTACAAAAGTATGTCTACAGAGCTGCTACAACTAGTTCATTCTGATTTGTGTGGACCTATGAGTACCCATTCATGGGGTGGCTCTCTTTATCTCTTAACGTTTACAGACGACTTTAGTCGTAAAACTTTTGGATATTTTTTAAAATCTAAAGCCGAAGTTTGTACAAAGTTCGTCGAATTTAAAAATTTAGTGGAGAACCAAACGGGTCACAAAATCAAGGTTTTACGCACAGACAATGGTCGCGAGTATGTTAACCGTGACATGACTACCTTCTTGAAGGAAAATGGAATTGTGCATCAGACCACAGTCCCATATACTCCTCAACAGAATGGAGTTTCCGAACGTGCGAATAGGACTATAATAGAGAAAGCGAGATCCATGCTACAAGATGCAAATCTACCTAAAGCTTATTGGGGAGAAGCGGTAAATACGGCTATTTATTTAAAAAACCGTTCGCCTACACAAGCCTTAAAGAATAAAATTCCTGAAGAATTGTGGACTAAAACTAAAGTCAACCTTAGTCATTTAAGGGTATTTGGTTGTGAAGCCCACGTTCTCATTCCTAAAGAAAAAAGGTCAAAATTGGAATCGAAAACGCAATCTTGCATTTTCGTAGGCTACTCTACAGAGAGTAAAGGATCTCATTGATCCCCATAATCCTAGATAAATTATTATTTCTAGAGATGTCGTCTTCATTGAGAATAAAATGTATCAACAACCTGAAATTAATGACGTTCCATCCTCTTTACAGCCCCCAGACACCCTTGTTCCTATTTATCATCCAGTTCAACAAGTTCAACCTACTGCAGAACCTGAAACTTTAGTCTGTGAACAATATAACACAGAACCTGAAGCATCAACTTCTGCTGAGCCTACAGCCAATGATGACATTATAACTTCTCAAAGTAATAGCGATACGGTAGAATCTGAGCCAAGAGAACTTTCATCTGAAAGAAGATATCCTCTTAGAGACAGACGTCCTCCCGAGAGATATCAAGCTAAACTTTATCTTACTTCAGAATCTGAACCCGAAACATATAATGAAGTTTTAGATCATCCGCAAAAAGAACAATGGCTAGAAGCTATGAATGCTGAGTATAATTCTTTAATTAAGAATGGAACTTGCATTCTAGTAGATAGACCTTCTGACAGAAAAACAACTAAATGTAAATGGGTCTATAAAATAAAAAAGGACACAAGCGGACAAATCGTCAAATATAAAGCTAGATTAGTAGCAAAAGGTTTCACTCAAGTAGCTGGAATAGACTACAGCGAAACTTTTTCACCAGTCGCCAGACTATCTACAGTACGGCTACTACTAGCAATTGCTGTACAATATGATCTGCAAGTTGACCACCTCGATGTGGAAACTGCCTTTTTAAATGGAGATCTGGAAGAGGAAATATTTATGGAACAACCAGATGGCTTCTCAACAGACAAAAAGAGTAAGGTTTGTTTATTGAAAAAGTCTCTTTATGGACTCAAACAAGCTTCACGTCAATGGAACTTGAAGGTGTGTGAAGCTATGCATAAACTCTCCCTAACTCAGGCATCTAGCGAACACTGTCTATACTATAAACGTGTTGATAGTGACTTTCTCATAGTAACGGTTTTCGTTGACGATTTTTTCATAATTAGTACAAATGAAGATATGAAAAATCACTTCAAAAGCGAACTTAAAAGACTGTTCACTGTGAAAGATCTTGGTCCTCTCAAAGACTGCCTAGGGATGAGAGTTATACAAAATAGCGGAACCATAACTCTCGATCAGACAAAATACATCGAGAAACTTTTAACCAAATTCAGTATGATGGACGCTTTATCGGCAAATACTCCGTTGGAACCTGGCTTGAAACTTACACCTCCAGAACCTGGAGAAGATAATGCTGAAGTGCCTTAACAAGAACTCATCGGCTCATTAATGTACATTGCCATCGGTACTAGACCTGACATCTCTCACACGGTATCTTACCTATCCCAGTTCAATGCACATTACGGGGGAGTACATTGGAAAGCGGCAAAGCGAGTTCTAAGGTATCTAAAAGCCACTTAAAGACTTTAAACTGCACTATAAACGCAATGGTCCCAATTATCCAACCGGATACGTAGACACTGATTATGGCAATAATTTAGTTGACAGGCGCTCATACACAGGCTTCGTTTTTATGATGAGTGGAGGCCCCATATCATGGGAAGCTCGCAAGCAGCGCACAGTTGCACTTTCAACGACAGAAGCCGAATATATGGCTCTGGCTGAAGTTTGCAAAGAAGCCATATATCTCAAAACCCTCATCGCCGAAGTCTTCGCTGTCACTCATTCCATCACCATTCATACTGACAATCAAAGCTCAATTAAACTGGCACATAACAACACATATCACGCACGCACTAAACATATTGACATTAAACACCATTTTATACGAGACTCTCTTTCACAGCATCATCTCCATGTCATATACATACCAACTCAAGACATGATAGCTGACATTTTTACTAAACCGCTCTTGAAAATAAAGCTCTACCAGTGCACAAAAGCGTTAGGTTTAAGTTAAGTTCAGTTTGTAAATATGTCTTAGTTATATTATTCTACAGTCTGACATACAGACAGACATTAGCTTTCTGTTTGCTACCAAGTGAATATTTAAAATAAATTGTCTTGCCTTTACTCTGTTATATTTAATTATAATATCTTACGACATAAAAGCAATGCATATTATAGACAATACTTTCGATTCCAATATCAAATTGTCTGTCTGTTATTTTTATATATTATTTGGTGTCTATAAATAGTTGGTGTCAATTGGGAAAACATTTTTTAAATAAGCCGTTCAGCTAAAGTAAATATTTTATATTTATTCTATGTATCGCTCTAAAATTTTATCGAGACGTCACCGAACGCTTAGTAAACCTCTCTCGCGTCCTAAACAAAGAGTGGCTTCTATTTTGATCACAGGTTTAGCATTGCTATTCAACGCGGTAACGCCGCCAGCTTTTTGGGAACGTTCCCGGTAAGTGACAGTGGTTTGGGACCAAGAGTTGTTAACGTGTGTGACAGTTTGTTAATGTTGAGGTGTACCTTAAAATTAGTTATAATATAATTTTATTACTAAGTTTTATTCTATACTTATTCCAGTGTGAAGTGTTGCTGTTACAATGAAGTGGTAAGGATAGTTCCTGTGAAGTATATTGCTTAGAACTATGGTATATTTGTTATAACACGTGTACCCAATAAAGATA
The DNA here is from genome assembly GCA_949752895.1 of Dendrolimus pini. Lineage (NCBI taxonomy): Eukaryota > Metazoa > Arthropoda > Insecta > Lepidoptera > Lasiocampidae > Dendrolimus > Dendrolimus pini. The sequence continues at coordinate 18,375,341 of OX457136.1, forward strand.
GAGAACTACAGCACAACATATTTATACTATCTTACTACACCTCAATAACGTTTACACAAACTCAAAATTGAATTAAACTGTTCAAAACTCTCATGTTATAGGAAAATCGGGCCAATTTCCAATATTGAATACTTCAGGTAATTCGCCGGTAGTAAATGTGCTCCAAACAAAAAACCCATATGCGAGAGAAAAATAAAAGATATTTTTTAAACTACATCGTAAATAATGGTCTTATTCATATTGAGTTTGTAGGCCACTTTTAGGTTCTTAAAGAAGCTTACACAGAACTTACTCTAACTATTGAGTAAGTTCTGTGTAGGTTTGTAGGCTAGTTAGGCTTATAGTTTTGTGTAGGCTCAAAAATACGATCTTATTAATATAGATTTTTTTTATGTATATGCCATCTCTATATAATATTACCTCTATGGTATTTATTGACAAGTTTAAGTGCAGTTATAATTTTCGATGAACTCAGTAAAACACAAATTGTAAATTAACAAGGAATTAATTTATGTGTTGCAATATAAATGTGAAACACATTCTGAATTCTAATTATTCATGAAAAAAAGTGAATGCTTAAGTGTTTGCTGATAAAAATGAATGTGTTTTTCGTTTTTGAGCAGTTTATTTATTTTATTAACGTCATGACATTTCGTTTATAGTTAATGGGATTTTTTATTGCCAGCAGTATATTAGTGAAATGGGGCACTGACATGCTATGGAAGAGAAGTACAAAAGGAAAAATGTACAATATACAAGAAAAAGTAAAAGAAAGCAATAAATAGAACCCCAAATTTATTTTCCCAAAAAAAATGATTGAAAGCTTAGAAATCAAAAATGAAAACGAGGGTAATACCCTCTTTTTTCCAGGGGAATCCGTTTGACCCGAAAAACCCTCAAGGACGTTCATTCCATAGACGCCGTCACTTCTCAGATGCATTTTTATTTTATTGTGAATAAAATAAAGTAGTATAGTATTTATACTATAATAATAAAGTACATAGTATATAGTAGAAATAATTAAACCTTATTACTTTCTCTTTTATAAAGATGTAGATAATTTTTGATTTGTTTAAAAAAAAAAATAAGGAGTGAAATGATTTCATGTCAATAATTTAAAGATGATTTGGTGATTCTTTTCTTAACTTAAAGGAACTATAGAAAAACTACAATAAAAAAACAACGCCACGTCTCATATCTTCATGAGTTATGCTATTTTTTTGGTAAATTATTGATGAGTAAATACCAACAAAACGCAACTTACACCCTATTTTGCGCCAACGGGGACCTTAAAGCTGTTTTAGACCTTTAAGCCTCGCCCTTCTTGTGGTGTGGTGTGGTGGTCTTGTGGTCAAGTAACCTGTCAGTGACTGCGCTCTTCGTAACCTCATGGCATTGCCATAGAGTAAAAAATGCTTTATATCTCTTTGCTCTTTCTCTCTTAAGTATTCTAAAAGCCTTTTGAGTTTTAATAATATTTCGTTATAAACTTCAATAGCAATCGTCGCTAACATTATATTTTATTATGTATTTTTCATAAATTAACCTAGAAAGTAGAATTTATGGCTAAAACATGCTCTAGGAATCCAGCTCTACTTTGTATACATTGTTAGGAGTACCTTGATTGCTACTTTGTAAAATAGTAGGCATTTTTATGTACGAACTTATTATACACTATACTTTCAAAATATTTTTATTTTATAATTTAAATATTATAAACTAATACAATCAATGGCTACCCAGATATGGGAAAAGAGAAAGAGAAGACCTAGAAAGAGATGGGAAGATGTTTTCGTAAAAATGTGTAGAATGACATGGAGAAGAACAGCTGGAGATAGAAAAAACTGGAAAGAGTTGGGGGAGGCCCACGCCTCAGAGGCGACTTCCATTATTTAATGTGTACACTATTTTCTTATATATTTTCAAAACTAAACTTAATGGTAGAAATAAAGGCTTTTCTATTTTATTTTAATACAATCAATAAAACTTAACCTTACGTAAATGTCTACGTCTTCTATACGTAAGGTGTCCAGAAGGTTAGATATGTAGGTAAGAATCAACCCTCTTATCACCTAAGGAGTCGATGAGATGTTTTTGGCATAATTCACAACAAAACTTCGCATTCATTTCCAATTAAACTTAAAGTACTCGGGCACAAATACCTACGAGTAAAGCATGTGTTTTTGGTCTATATTCAATAAAGTATATACGAACTGGATGGCTAATAGCTTATACAACTTTAAATCTAAGTAACAACATAAATATAAATCTTATCAAAATATTTTTTTATAAACGAAGAAGAAGAAACAGTGTAAAACACAGTTAAAAAAAACAATTATTTTACGAAAAGTTATAAATGAATAATTTATTTTAAAGTACTTCTTCATATAGTATATGTACTAATATAAACATTAAACATATCCCGACATCGGTCTTAAAAGCTGTAACTCACAATGAATAAATTGATTCTGATAAACATTACAATTAAACAAGATTTTTTTAAAGGTCAGTGAACTTGAAAATATCGTATAATAAATATGAACTGTTCACGTCTCTATTTCCAGATACTGCATGTAACAAACTCATCGGATAGTATAGCAACATTGTTTGTTAGGACTCTTTTCTTTATAGGTGTAAATAGAAATCTATTTTTATGACTATAACGGATGTCTTAAGTGTTTTTACATCTCACTTACGAAGTTTGTTTTAATGTTGCTTGTTTGTACTTGCGTATTAGATATTTTCGTGCGACTTTGCTCGCGTACCTAACCTTTACATTTAGGTTATGGCGTTAAAATATCAATATTTAAATGTTGTCTTGATGACTAGTTCCTATTGTGTGAACATATCTAAACTAACTTACACCGGTATAGTTCATAATTCGACGGAAAAAATATAAACAAAAGTGTGTTAACTTGGGAGAAAAATTGCCAAGTGTTAGTAGATTACATAAATATGTGATAAACAATGTATTTAATATTGTAGCAATATTATGTTCTTGATCTTCTAATAAGATTCACGCTTTATGTATAAAAAAAAATCATACACACATATTGAGAACCTCATCCTTTTTGAAATCGGTTAAAAATATTAAATTAAAGGAGTTGGAATTTTCATTTTTAACTGGTAACATTTCTGGGGTTGACAACTGTTTCGCCATTTTGTTTATTTACGTTTTATTTCTTAGACGCTTCTTTATTTTTGTTACTACAATTGCTTTTTTTCGTTGTTGTCGTTAAGCTTTGTTTTAATTTTGGATCAATGCCGAAATACAACTCAAGGTTGTTATGGCGGTTTGTTCTAGACCAGGTGTGTTAGCCATACAGACGGGCAAGTGCCCTGCCCTGCCCTTTTGGGAGCGTAATATAGGTACTTAATAACATATCATCCTAAAAAGCCAGACCAATTTGATGCAATATTTTCACCTGCCAGATGATCGAGGATGTAATCCATAAGTGTGTGTGAACAGCACTATGATTACCTTGAGGTGATTTGTTCACGGTGGTTTGGTCTATAGGTACTTTTAATACGTCTGAGGTACCAGACGGTAAATAAATTGTATGTTACAACCAATCGCACGTTTTTACAATAAACAGCACATTAAATTCACATTTATAATACAGAAATAATGGTGATAAATACAAAAATCTAGTCATTTATGTTAGTTCGTAGTCATATATTAAATGAGATATAAAACAGCAATTTACGATAATAGCGCAGCATAACTAACTTTAATAGCAATTAGTGTATCGGCTATCTTTAGCAGTTATCTATTCGGTGTACCTCAATCACTTAAGCCATTCGTTCTCAAAGTGGTCTATATTGACCCTCAGGGATCTGGTATCCGATCTGCGTATTCTCTGCAAAGAAAACCCCATGCGCTCCAGTTCCAAGGAATGCCCATAACCACCTCTAAGAATATTGGGATCATTGGTGTCGACATTACAAACGATGTACATATAGTTCAGGGGTCACCTTGAAGACAAGGTAAAACTTGTCTCCGAGACGCTGGGAGTACTAAACCCATCCAAGCAGTACTTACTCCGCGGAAACTCCTTGTGCTTTATAAAGCCTACGTGAGGCCGCATATGGAATACTGCTCACACTTGTGGGCCCGGGCACCCCCTACCAACTAAATCCTCTGGACAGTTTCAACGTCGAGCTGTTTGCATACCGATACAGATAGAATAATGATATTGTTACGAATTTGTAGGATGTAAATTCGAAAATGCTGTTTGAATTAAGAGTATCACAAAGTTTATTAGAAGTACACACACGTAACTCACAGTTCTTACAATTATAGCTGAATACAACAAAACTAAACAGTAGGGCAGAAAATCGTTATCATACTATATCGTGCAAATTTCGTCATTATAAGATACTCGCTTCGAAAGTGCACTAGGTAACGCCTCGTTCGTAGTCAAAATACTACTGGCGTATTACCCGACTGACTGACCCTCATCCATTTGTAAATTAGACATGGCCTCCTAGCAACATGCCGCTCACCGGTTCTTGAAATGGTTTAATGGTCAGCTTAATGGCTTGCAAGAAATCGCCTGAAACACCAACAGAGGAAAGAAGGTTTTACGACGTCTTACGGCGGCGTGAGCAAAGAGACTAGCGCGAATAATAATAATAGATCACTCAAATTCAAAATGGTAATAAGACACCTGCAAAAGATTAGTATCGGCTTGCAACGATTTTATACTGATTCCCAAAGCGGACCATCATGCCCACATGTGCAGACCTGGAACTATAATGAGAACCATATACTAGAATGATGATACCCCTCCGCTTTATTATCAAATCGGAATTAAACACTAGAATGATGATAACCATTACTCGCCTCTGCTCCTATTTATTAAAATAAAAATATTGTGTACACGACTCCCTGCGGCACGAATAAACCTATGAGGTTTCTGTGCCACAGTTCAAATGTGATTGTAATGTATATGAATGTAAGCATATTGGATAAAAAAAATAAAAAAAAAACTATATTTAAGATGTTCTGAACCCACCTCTCAGGAGGTGACTACAGCTTTCAATTCACTGTTTAAATATCTGAAGCAATCAGGCAGGCGGTATACCTATTGAGAAGTAGCTATAGTTGCCTATGGAAATTGCAACACCAGGCGTCAACGAAATTTTTCAACGCTCTTCTTTAACTGATGCAAAATTAAGACACTACCAACAATTTGTGAAGTAAATCTACTTACGTGCCATGTGTTAAATAGCACTAAAACAAATTTATATGTCTTATGATTTTTTTAATATTCAATATTATTTATATAAAAAAGTTTAAATCGATATCTAAGTTCTTCAATGTAAACTTTAAAGAACAAAGTACTTTCCTAATAAGGAAAGGTAATGATTATAGCTGTATGTACAAAAGATTTGATCTTACAATTAGTTTATAGGTGGTGATAAACTCTACTAATGTTTCGAGAACAGTTAATTTGTACCTTAGGGCACATTCAGATTATATCCTCTTTACTGCACAAGTAATTTGGAACAACGCTCAGTGTATCGTAATCGTGTAAGTTTATTTAGTATCTAGTTTCTATTTATTAATCTATATATTTTTATATATAAAACTAGCTGTCTCGGCAGACGTCGTCCTGCCCGGAAAAGCTTCAATCGATATACCGAGAGCAGCGCCCCCTACCGGGTCCAATTGTGAACCAACTCAGAAACCTTCTTTGGCTCATGCACAACAACTTTGTTAAACATCATCACATGATCAAATGTATAGTTTACGATTCTATAAAGGACATCCAGACAAACATTCATTTTTATGTATAAGATTGTTTTGATTGTGGTTACTTTACTGAACTCCTCCTAAAGCCCTGGACAGATTTTTATATATCTTATACTAACATATAAAGCTGAAGAGTTTGTTTGTTTGAACGCGCTAATCTCAGTAACTACTGACCTGATTTGAAAAATTCTTTCAGTGTTAGATAGCCCATTTATCGAAGAAGGTTATAGGGTATATATCATCATGGTAAGATCATTAGGAGCGGAGTACCAATAAAGAATGTTTCAAAATCAGGGGGTTTTTAACATTAAATTTTTTTTTTTTTACAATTTCACGCGGATAAAGTCGCGGGCAGAAGCTAGTTATATATAAAAAAAATCTGTTCTTGGGTATGTCACTGAACTCCTCCTAAAGCCCTGGACCAATTTTGATGAATTTTTTGTTAGTCTAGTCGAGAAGTTTATTTTCTGGGAATAATAGTTAACAGTCTCTTAAAAATATGGTTGATGGCTCATTCGATCCGGAATAGCATCTAGAAAAAGTAGTTTTTTGGATTTTTTCTCCCAATAAATATTACAATTGTTATTAACAAAAAAGTGAAAAAAAATTGCCGTTCAGCTTTTTGGGAAAATCTCAAAAAGTATGAGAGATATCTTAAATATTATGAAAGTTTCTGAAAGAACAGGAAATTTTAGTAAAAAACGTCTCGACTCCCGAAATCGTAGCACCAATATTTATAATTTTTGTCTAACGTTGAAAATCGGGTTCCGCGCGGCAGTTTCGACATGCACGTGCCGCTACTTTAATGAACGCAAGTTTTAAATAAATTTTTTTTGCAATTAAATATTATTTATAAAAATTTGAAAAATTTCAGGTATTACCTTAAAATTTCAAAGAAAATGATCCCGCGAGAGTAAAAGTTTTATCATCATTATTTATAAATTTATTGAATTGTTAATTAACCATTTTTTCGTGGGTCTCTGTTATAAAAGGCAATATAAAAGTTGTCAAAATTTTTCAATAAATTTTTCCTCTCGTGGAGCCCTTCTTATCAACTTACTCGACAAGATTGCGTGAGAATTTTTTTATAAATTTGTTTATTTCATTAATTATTAATTTTTAAATGAACAAAATAATTACAAACTTGAATAACACAAATATTTAATTAAGCCATTTGTTTATAAACAATTTATAAACAAATGGCATGAAAAATTAAAATGAAAATTATATGATGCCTAACATCGAGATGAAAGCAGCAATTGGTTAAAATTTAAAAAAAAACAACAGTGTTATAAAAATTTAACGGTTTAACACTTAGGATACTTTTTATCCCAAAAAATAACATGGGTTCCGTGGGATAGATGAATATATCTAAGGAGGTGGCGCTGCGGTCACATCTTAAGATGTCGTCATCAGTGCCGAATAGAGACTGGCTTCCGCCCTAGGGCCAGTTTGCAATGCGGCTTTTTTTAATTTTCGTAGACATTTTAGCAGAAACTGGACTTTTGTTAATTAATTGCCATGTTCAGCTGTCCGTCTTTATTATGCATTTATAAGACAACTATTTATTAATTCAGGAATGTATGAAATAAAAATGATGCGTTTCTCTGTAAAGACAAAGTTTTATTCATTTTAGTACACTTTTATAATTTAATCAAACTAATGCAAATCAATTTGTGACTTTGAATTGTGCTTAGATTTTTTGTCTTTAATATTGTTACGAGTTGCGAGACTGGAATTAAAACGCCGTTGGAATTATTTTAGAGTTTATTAGAACTATACAAACACGTATAACACAGGTACAAATATAACCGAACACAACAAATCCCAACGTAATGCAGAAGGTCGTAATTCAATAAAACACGCAAAGTCCGTGACTAATAGATTACCGAATGTACGTACACACGTCTCGCCTTGATCATGGTTCTCGCTCGACTGCTCAATCAGCTCATCGTTTTATACTGCACAAATGCAATGGGCCCGTATCGTAGAAAACTTAATCCGCGACACCTGGCTAATGACTCGGCCGCAAACGGCCATAAAAGAGTACAATAAAACAATGGGCTGTTTTCTAGATACGTATGTCACTCAATAAGTAAACAAAAGAAGAAGATCATAAAAGAATTACAATAGTTTCAATGTTATAAGTTGTTAGTTCAAATGTCGACGGGTAATAAATGTGCTTCTACAAATCTGTAAGTGGAACCTGTCTTCGTCGGTGCCTAGGGTGTAACAATATTTTGGTCTCTCGAAAATTTTACCACTCCTAAAATGATCCCGCACTATTCCCCGGCCTCACGGACCTATATGTAGATCCACCTCAGAGGGGCAAAAGAGGTCGTTTTCACAAATTCACATGATAAACATAACAAGTATCAAAATAAAGTCCAACTATACGCTATGTCTTACAACTACCAGTATATCTAGACACGTGTCAATTTCACTAAGCGATTTTCCAAAGGCGATCCGTTGTAGGCTCTCTGGTTGCCGTTGAAATTTACTAACAAACACGTTATCGCCAAGGTAACACGAATGAAATTTGGGTGGCACAAATTAAAAATAGAACCGCAGTCTCTTATATGCAAATAATTTCCTGAAAAACACACCTCAAATTCGTGACTGCCCTTACCAGTTTCCGGCGAATTGAGGTGAATAATAAAGAGTCGGCTATCTATCTGTCAATGTAACAGATAAGCAAAACAATAAAGTTTCGATAACTATCGAATCCTTATCAATTAAGCAAAGTTCTCCGACTAAAATTGCATTAGGTCCCGAAATGTCGAATGACTCAGATATACTCACGCTGGTATTAAATCAAATGAATATGTAAATCCCTTTGAAAATCGAACAGATATTTAGATAAATTAGTCATTGCTTAACTGGTGTCGGGTTGGATTCCAGGTGCTTGTTATCGTTATTAACGCATAAGCCATGCTCCAGTTGGCGGGCGGTTAAACGCCATATTTGTCCGTTTTAAAACGCTGAATTTTATGTCTCTTTTATATACCATAATTTTAACAATGTTTTGGAGAATTCTGTCAATTTTTTATATATGCTTGGAAGGCAATAGTTCCCACCGAAATCACCGTGCTATTTTAATATATACATTTTTATTTACCAATATTATTACTCTGTTAATACCTAAACGTGCCTCAAAAACCAATTTTTGAATTTTCAAAATTTTAGGACCGCCTGGCAGAAAAATACTGCTAATTAATATGGCTTTTGTTTTTCTCAATTTCGCAATTATGAAGCCAAATCAAAACTTCAGAGTGCCTCAAGTAAATTGTGTGTAAAAAAATTCACTACTTTGTAAAATTACCGTACAAAATCAGCTAGAGCCGAAAATACCTACTGGCAGATAGGTACTCGCCATCCATCGGTCCATATTTAGAACCGCTAGATTTCGGAGACACTTTTGTCCCTCCACATTATGAGCTTGTCGATTTTCTATCGGATACACTTTTGAGAGCGTGGAAATGAGATTTTTGATCTGATCCCGCCGTCGCCCGTCCATCATCGGTGGACCCAATGAAGCAGTATGCGGCACCGATATATGGTGGATACACCACCTATACCAGCGACGCGCTTTGAGTCCACCTTTATCGTGAGTACTCTCATTGCCGGAGTCTGTCTTCTAGATACTTACAACCTGGATGTCTTCAAATTTCTTGTGAATGGGTACCCTCGTGCGTAAACGTGCTCCATCTTAGGACATATCTCCGCTCTACATCGGGCGTGATCACGATCAAATACGAAACTAGCTTTATTTATATATGTATATATTTCTTCTGTTCGTGTGTATGTCACTGAATTCCTCCTAAACGGTTAGACTGATTTTGATGACATCTTTTGTGTATGTCCAAATTGGTTCCAGGATTGTAGGTATAGATTTACTATTGGATCCGGTAAGTGGCACTGGATTCGAGTTCTAGGATTATGATGAAATGTTTTGTGTGTATTTAAATGCAACCCATGAGTGTATAAATTCGCAATTGGATCCTGCAGATGAAGGTGAGATCAGGTTCTAGATTTTTATTTTTTCAGTGCAGGATAACATCTGCCGGGCCAGCTAGTACTACTATAAGAAAACGATTGCCACGCGGCTGTATGTCCGGCACTATATGAAAACGCTCGTCTGCGGAGTCACCATGGACTGTATTGCCTTACTTATTGTTCCAATATCTCAATATGCCAACCGCGGAGACTAACGACTCCTGTCTGTACGAAGCAAGTAGGACTTTTCAATTATATTCAAATAGTTCAAACACAATTAAAATCACACTTTGTTGTAGATGGCGTAGATTAATGTAGATTTCAATTTCAAAATCGACTTAATAAAATCTTCTTATATCTATACTAATATTATAAAGCTGAAGAGTTTGTTTGTTTGTTTAAACGCGCTAATCTCAGGAACTGCTGGTCCGATTTGAAAAATTCTTTCCTTGTTGGATAGCACATTTATCGAGGAAGGCTATAGGCTATATTATATTTTCAAAAAATTAGGGATTCTTACTAAAAGTCCAATAATGTAACCCAAGGTGTAAAAAAATGACCAGAAAAAGTCCTTACGTGGTGTGCGCTGCGAAAACTATTGATTATAGAATAAAACAATGTATTACCACTTTGCAGAATATATAAATGTCTACAAAAAATATCCCGTAACCATATGTCTAACTATTGTAGTTATCTCACAATAAGTGTTTTCTTTTCTTTTTTTAAATAATTAAAATGCCGTCGCTTCAAAAACTCTTTATTTTATACCTTGGTATTAATCCTTATCATAATAAATTAGTCCATATTCAAGACGAATTCAATACCTTTCTAGAACTTTTTGAATTATTCAATTTGGACGTTTCATGCAAAAGATATCGCGATATTTAAAATGTAACTATTAGTGTTGTAGCCAAATAAGTATTAAGTATTGCTCGCGCATGTATGATGTGGTAGGCGGTCATGAGAGGCGATACCAGGAGACGGACATAGGATACATTTTATTCCGTTGGAAACGGTAGGTGGCGCTGGGATCAGGTCCTAGATTTTTATTTTTTCATAGCAGGACAACGTTTGCCGGGGCCGCTAGTTCATTTATAATTTTAAGAAGATTATTTCCAATAATAGAACCTACCTATTACTATTTATGGTTCTTAACAAGGAATTATTATTATTTATTTTTTGTTTAGATTTTAATTTCAGGACAACATCAACAGTCATATAGTCACAATACGAAGGTGAATCAGAAAGTTTTTGGAATCATTATTAGAAAATGGAAATTTTTAACAAAAGTATTATATTTTTCTACATAATCTCCTTCCGATGCAATGCATTTAGAATACCGCGTTTCTAACTTCCTTATTCCTTGCGAAAAAAAATGATTTTCTTGACTCTCGAAAAACTCGCCTAAGGCAGCCACAGCCGCGTCAATATCGTGAAATTTAGTTCCACGAATTTTCTCCTTTAATTTTAGGAATATGTGAAAATCAGTTGGAGCTAAGTCGGAGAATATGGTATGGTATGATTGAAGCTAGCACAGAGGATTACGTTGAGCGCAACTTCCGATCGATGAGCGGGACGGAGCGTTATTGTGAAGAAACAACAAGCCCATCGTCAGGTTTCCATGACGTGTTTCTTTAAACGCTTCACGCACTTTCGGAATGAAATTTTCATAATAAGGTCTAGTAATCGTCTGGATTTTTGGAATGCTATCAATAAAAAGGATTCCTTCATTATCCCGGCTATAACTTTGCCAGCAGTGAGAGCATCTTGCCGACACTTTTTTGAACCCGAATCAATTAAAATGCATTAAACGCTATTAAAAGATACCTTTAGGATCTGAGCTGTATGTTTTATAGTTATTCTTCTATTTTCCAAAACCAGATTCTCAACTTTTTTGACATTTTCTTCCGTAACGGAGGTTGAAGGTCGCCCAGAACGCTGGTTAACTTGACAGCTTGATGTACCTCTTTAAATTCAGCCACCCAGTACGCAACTGTAGAATAGGGTACAGCATCATCCCCTAATGTCTGATTAATATCCGAAAAAAATTCTTTCATAGACATTTTTTTTTAAGCTGAGGTATATCACCGTGCTCACTTCTATCCATATTTTTGCGTTTTTGGTAACGTTGCACAAAACAATTTATTACGTGCGAACGACAAAAACAAGTGACAGTTGGCATAAATATTGTGTAATTGACACTCTTTAATTTGAATATTAAACTTCTCCCAAAAAAGTTGTATATATATACACACTTCTACTAACTTTTTCATTCACCTAGATACATACATTATGTATTTATCTTGAAAATATCAACTGTTTAGTGAAATGTGCCTGTTCGAACTTTTTTTTTTTTTTGAGGCGAGGGAAAATGCTTAACTGATTTACGCACAATTTGGGCCGTTGCTAGGGGAACGACACGCGTCGGTCGGGGGCGATAACACTGCAGCAATAGTATGCTCTTGGCAGTGCTCCGTCCGCGATCGACGTCACAGAATAGTGTGGAGACTCCGAGTGATGCTGCACGGGCTAGCAACCTCAATATCCACTAAAAACCCCCTCCTCCCTGTCGACCCTGCGCTTTTGTTTTGTGTTGGAAAGACTGAGATTTAGAACATAGTTACACCCAGTCGATCCAGCGCAATAAAGTGCCTGGAGTGTGCCCTGGGAGAAAACACCCCACTTCGTTGTGCGGGGGGCAGATGAATCCTTTGTTCTCCTAGCAAGCTAAAACAAACTGCGTTTACAAAAAGTAAACGCAGCCCCCCAGTTGTCGCTGCTCTGCAGCATGGCCTTGACCAAGTCGCAGAGCAAGGCGACCGGACCTACATGCGTCTCAAGTTCGAAACGCTGCGGCGCCCATGCGGCGCACTCGACTAGCGTGTGTAATGCCGTGTCGGGCGCGCCGCACTGGTGGCAGTCCGGGGAAGGCAAGCAGCCCACAATGCGATACAGATACTTATCGAAACATCCGTGTCCGGTAAGTATCTGCGTCGTCCTGAAGGTCAGGGTGCCGCTGGTGCGGTTGACCCATTCCGTCAGCTGTGGCCTGATTGCCTCCACCGTGTAGCCGCCATAGGCCGCATCGTTGTCGAGCTCTTGAGGCCAGGCGGCTATCATGGAGACGGTTGCCCGTTTCCTGATCGCTGCCTGTTCGAGCTACCTCAACTCAACTCAACTCAACTTTCTCCTTCAGCGTCAGCCAAAGACCTACAATTTGGCTCTATCTATCTCTTTGTATGTCTATGAATCTCTATCTATTTCTAGCTTCTCAATAAAAAAGTTGATAGACTAATACTTTAGTTTTATTTATTCTTATATGCAATAATAGTTAGCAAAATTCGCTCAATAAAAAATCAGTCTTGATAATACCATTTTAAAAGTCATTTAAAAACGAGTCTTTGAATACCTTTCCATACATTCCCCATCAGCCTATCTCTAGCTACAATACATTACAGCTAATTAACTGTTAGAGCTCAAAGCCAGTCACGACCGAGCTGTTCTCGGGACGCGCACTATTTACGTGGTAGCGGTATGAAGTTAGCACCACTTCAACCCCAGTGGCCCTTTTAACTGTTGTACTTAATCGTAGGGTAACCAAAACATGTGTGAGATATTATCAAAGCATTAATGCGATAATGTATGAATTTTAACGAAACCATACCTCGGCTTGCACTATCTACCCCTTACGCGATTTTTAGAACTCGTCGGTTCCTCTTAAAATGAAACTTCTTTAGAATCGTTGTGATTTGAAACTCGATGAAACGAAAAAGCGACACTAAAGAGAAAATCTACCTCATTTAATTCGAAGTAAAACACATTTCTCTTTGTCCGTTAGTATTAATTTTCAATTTAAATAAAACTTAAAATATTTCAAATATATTTTGGCTCTATTTGTATAAACTTATGGTTTAGGCCTAATTTTTTTATACGTAGATCAAAGGAAATTGTGCGTAACTGTGCATTTAGTATTGAACTTTATGCTAGGATTTAAAGTGTAATTTAGATGGAATTACAAGAATAAGGGGCAAAATACCTAAGAATAAATCCGTATATAATAGAATAGAAATACGAAAATTATTATTCTCTGGAGTTTCGCTTCTATTGCATACACAAATATTATTTATTTGATCATCACAAAACTGTAGATTACTTACTCCCCACATACACATTATTATTTATAGCCCGGCTATACGCGAATTCAACTCACGCAGTTATCGCTCAGTCCTATCCATCACGCAAATTCGAGGTTTTACAGTATACTATATTTTAAAAAGAGAAGAGAAGAAGAACAGAAAAAAATAGTATTTAAATATAATAAGATTTATTTACAGAACCTTCTCATAAGACATGATATTTTTTTCAAAGAACTGTGGATGACAAAGTTAATATACGGAGGACGAAATAATGTTATTCAATTTAAACTTGAGCAGACGAGTCCTGGACTGGAGACCGCGTATCAGTAAACGAAGTGTTGAACGCCCACCAGTCCGATGGACCGACAACCCGCGTATGGTCGCCGGTAGGCGCTGGATGAGGAATCAGAGGACCCTCCTGATGAGTGCCAGGATGAGTGGCGCGGACTTGGGGAGGCCTACGTCCAGCGGTGGACTGCGACTGGCTAACGATAACAACATTTTATACTAAGTTCACATCTAAAACTTATAATAAATTAAATATTTCTGAATATAGTTTTATTTTTAAATTACGTGCAAAAAAGAAATTGTATAGAAAGTAAATTTTGACTTGTCACTAATCTGACAAAGACACCATGGTCACAGTACTCGCGTGCCCGCCGTCCGATGCGCACGCGCACCTGAATAAAATTAATCCACATTTAATCTTCAACAAACGCAGATAAATTCTTAACAGCTGCAATAATTTCAATTTATTCCCGCAGTTCCTTGTTAGCGAATAACTGTTGGGATACAAACATTCGCAACGTGTTTAACATGTTACTGATAGCCTTTTTACCCGATTTATGTTTGACGGGTATTAATAACTAGCAAGCATAGTAGCCAGCAGCAGAGACTATGAATTGGAAGGGAAGCATCTTTATCAACGATTAAGTACAGCTTTGTATGTACTTATCGTTTTTTAGAGACGAAAAAATACTACTACAAAATTCCAAGACCTGTGTCTGTCCTCAAACATCTACAATTTGAGGTGGAAGTCAATGGCAGTGATCACGGCCGACACAGAACCGATGGTCCATGGAGTCAATAGGTCTTGAAACAGGAAACTGTGTCTTCGCTTATGTAGCGTAGGACATCCACCCTGCCTGGTGTACTGATGACCTAAGCAAGAATGTTGGTAGGGGCTGAATTAGGAAAGCGGACCACCGAAATATGCGACGCAAACTTGGAGACGCCTACTTCTAGCATTGTACAGCGAATTGCTGACAAAGTTAATCTTCAAAACCGCCACATAATTTCTATATTCGTCATATCACTATAAAATTATAGTCTGAGGGCGCATGTAGAGGACATTCAAGTGAGTGTCAGCGGTAGAGCGGTGGTATGGTGGAAAGGGAGGGATTTGGAAACCTTTGCATATACATAAAATTGCAGTGCAGAGATCTAGCATCTAAAATGATAAGGCCGCCCATTGTTTCTGCCTTTACACGAAATGACAAATTTACTTTATTTTATGTGTATTTAGTGGACATTAAAGAATCATCTATCATCAGAATCAGAATTATCTATCTTTTTTTTTTATAGCTGGAATACAGCAAACAGGCTGACGGCCCACCTGGTGGAAAGCGGTTACCGTCGCCTTTGGACGTTTACAACTATCTATCTAGCCATTAACTATTCAGGATTATATAGATATACGGAACTGATGGATCTCCATCAGTCATTTAATATTCTCGTCATGTACACGATAAGGTCAAGATTTAATCTAATAATGATAAAATTTCCGAGATTCATTGAAAACTAGGACAGCACTTTAAAAAATTTATGTACATTTGCCGCTTGAGAGAGCTCATTGCGATTCCAAAGCTGCATCGCAGCCTTATTAGATGAATTTATTGCCGATTTTGCATAGCTTACGGGTAAAGAAGAAGGAATCTTTTAGAATGTAATACTCGGAATTATTAAGTGTCCTTCTTTAGGAAAACTATTTACTCCATATTCCGAATGGCGCAGACACTTTAAAATGCTGTCTTGAACGTCTCGTGCAGACTTTACTGGTTTTAATGTTTTTATACAAATGTCAGAAATAAAATATATAAATATCCTCGTAATGTTACAGTTATAGGTCATTGCACGCAGATGTGGGTGTCATGCATTATTAGTGATATTGTTTTTAATTGTTAATGATATTAAATACTGACATATTAGGTTGGGGAAAAAGTTTCTTCGCATTTTATATAAAAATTCAAAAGGTGTTTTTATAAAGTTTATTTACATTTGACTAAAGTATGTATGTAGGTGCCATTATGTTGGATAACTTTTTGGTATCTTGTAGGTAGGGACGTGATCCCATTTTTAAATAACACATCTCTATTAATATAATAAATGCGAAAGTAGCACTGTCTGTCTGTTCCGTTTTCACGGAAAATTACCGGACCGATTTGGCTGAAATTCGGTATATATGTAATTTAATACAGAGGGTGGACAAGGGACACTTTTCATCCCGGATAATGGGATAAGTTTCGGGTTAGATTTATGTAACGATTATCCCAGAAAGTAGGATAGGTTTTTATTTTGTGATTAGGCATTTTCGTCATTTTGGTCGATGTGGTGGATGTGGTTGATATGGTCGATGTGATCGATGCGGTCGATTTGGTCGATTTGGTCATTTTGGTGTGCATATGTAGTTTGAAAATTGGCATAGATACTTTTCATACGGGAGATGGGATAGTTGGTGATATAAAATGAAGTGAATCTTTCGGGGCAAATAGCAGTAACATAATTTAATACAATGTAACCTGTGTTGTAACCTCTTTAAACGAGAGGCTTGCAGCAGCCGTTGTCTTGCAGAAACATAATTTCCGGAATGAAATATATCCTATGCTAATATCAATTATCGTAAGTATCCATAAACTATACTAAATTCATTAGTTAAGAAGAAATAAACTACCAAGAAAAATGACTTTCATATTTCTACAATAATTTGGATCCCTAGAGTTATGATCTAAGCTTGGATCATTGAACGGGTATAATAAATTTAAAGTACATTTAAATCACTTGCTATTTTAAGTATTATATTTTCCCATTCAGATAATAGCATTCTGTCGTTCAGTAAAATGGCAAAATAATAACCATATCAAAGTCAAACCATAAAAGAGACAATACAATAAATTTAATACCAACGTCGCCACGAGAACAGTTTGGTCAATGAATTATTATAAGCTGTTGTACACCCGGCAACTGGTTACCGGCAACTTAGTCCTCAGCAAGAAACCTGACAATCCATAGTTCTTATTATTATATATTATCATCTTAGGAGGATTTTTTTGGAAGATTTCTTACTATTTAGTTATTGAAACTTAACAAATTGCGAAGGAGCAATAAATTAGCATCAAATTCATAGAGTTCCGTTTTTGTGATAGTCAGTGTAGATACTTAGCAGTACGAAACCCTGAAATATTAAAACTCACTCACAATTGGAGTTTTGCTGCTTTAAGTACGATTATCTTTTTTAATATTTAGGAGCTGACAAAATGTCTTATAATACGAACTGATTTTAGATCTTGTTTCATTGAATTAGGGTTTAATATTGTATAATAAAAAACTAATCTAAGTTGAACTATTTACAATTAACTCATTGTTAACAGAAGTCTATTATATTAGTTTTGCACACTAAACACTGAGAAGAGAGAGGGGGAAGCGTCTGTCCGAAAAACGGCTAGTGCTGTGGGTTAGAGTGAGAGAGGAGGACACGCCTACCGCTGCCGTATGCGTGAAAGAAAGGGAAAACAGACAGACTGACGCCGTAACGCGTTACGTAACGAAGCGGTTTACCCTCCCATAAAAAGTTATCACTTGAAAAAAACGCAATGCTTGTATTATTTCCATACTGGGGGCCTTATATGCAAATCGCTTCAAAAGAAGTGTGGGTAGGCAAAAGTAATGCCGAATAGCGAGCAATATAAGCGTCCTAAAGCGATTGAGTTGCCGGCAACCAGTCGCATAATGCGAGTTAGTCCAAGTGAATTTATTAACAAAATTTACGGTTGGCGCGGTCAAGTGATAAATTAGATTTATCTGGTCTAAGACAAATACCTGCTTTGAGATTTAATTCAGCATAAACCGATAGTGTGGCCGTTTACTGAACTTCACTATCTCGGTTCATTTCTATTCGTTCCTGATGCATTCTCGGCTGCCGTTTAATACTATTTATATTCACTTAAATATTTATTAAAATGAGATTTATGTGCTTTTTCACAGGTCTTTTACAATACTTTGTATTATTTTTCACGTACATAATAAAACTGTTTTTTTAAATTTATTGCTGGAGTATAGCAGACAGGCTGACGGCCCAACTGTGATGGAAAGTGCTACCATGTGCTGACGGACTCTTAGATGGGACTGAAACCTGGCCACTAATGCCGGAATACACCTCAAAGTTTATATGGCGGCATACTCTAGACCAGGGATGGTAGCCATCCAGAAGGACAAATGATAGATAGATAGATAGATAGATAACACTTTATTGTACACCATTACAGAAAACTTACGGACTACTAGTAGGTAATAATTTAATTGTGTACAAAGGGCGGTCTTATCGCTAAAAAGCGATCTCTTCCAGACAACCCGTGCCCTACTACTTGGCTGTGGATTGGTTTGTCGCCTCTTATGACAGGCCTGGCCGCAGGGATTTGTATTCTTTCTCCATCCCTGCACGGATAATAAAGTAATGATGATGATATTAAATATTAGAATGTAAATAATTGAGTTCATAGGTTCATGGAGTGAGGTTTAAAAATCAAAACGTTGTTCCTTAACGACTAATATGTATGTAAGTAAGTGTAAGTAATAATTAATAAGCCCATTCTTCAGTTAATTAAGTTTCTGTTTGTATATGATTATTGTTCTTTAATTACTTTTCATTCCAAATTTGTACTTGGTCTATTCAAATACGCTGCCAGTCATGCTTCCATGTACCAATGTTACCCCAACATGGCGAATTCTACACGCTTCCGTCGCGTTTCCCCCGCATCGGTCAGTTCTCAATCGAATTTTCCCTCGTTAAGAAAAGGTCTATTCAAATATGAAGGATGCGTCGGCGCCGGAGGGCGTCAATCATCCTTCAGGCGCCGTGAGCCAGAGATTTCCAGATATGAAAATGCAGCGTCCCTATTAATATTATAAACTCTGTCTCTCTGTTTGGTCAATTTGGACGGTTTGTGCGTTTATGTAGCTTTGGTCGTTTTGGTAGTCTCGGATGTTTTGGTCGTTTCGGTAGTTTCGATAGTTTTGATTTTTATGATAGTTTTGGTAGTTGTGAGTGTTTTGGTTATTTTAGTAGTTTTGGTAGTTGTAGTAATATTAGTAGTTTGGTTTTTTTGGTAATTTTTAGTATATATAAAATTATAACCATAAACAAAATTAAAACTAAATAATTACATAAATTGAACCAGTTGGCGGTAGGCTAAATAAAACTTTAACAATACTCATTGACACTTGTCATCTTAGTCTTCCGTGATCACGCCTACTGAAAAGTGACCGAAACGCCGGAATAACCAAAATCTAGCCGCGCTTAAAACCGTTAAAACGTAGTTTTATTAAATATCAATATCTTCAAATCTTGTAAAAATGGTTCACATGAATCCCTTGTTTCAAATGAACTATACATAAGGCCTGTAAAACTCTAATAAATTAATCTGGTTAATACAGTAATCGTAAATAACACCAAAAATCTGATAAACAACATTAACATTGCTCGATCTAGAATCACTTAATTAAAGGGGCATAAAATCTATCATTTACGCCTCCTCTGCAAGACTTACAGCTTTCGCTTTAACGTTTATCTAGAACCCATTATATCTCTAATAGCGGTTGCTTTATGCACAGAGGGAAATCTTATGATCGCGAAATCAAAGTGTATGTACTTGATTTGATAGTGTTACGAGCTACAGGACTCGAATTAGAATGCCGTTGGAATTACTATAGGATTTATTAGAACTGTACAAACACGTATAAAACAGGTACAAATATAACTGGATACAACCAGTTCAAAGTGCACGATTCAATAACACGCGCAAAGTCTGTCACTATATCGCTTATCGAATGTACGTCTTGCTTTGATCGTGGTTCTCGCTAGACTGTCCTCTTCGGCCATTGGGCCATTGCTTTATAATGTACCGATGCCAGACCTGGCAAGCTTCGACACAATTTCCCAGAAAACTGCGGTACGGCCATAAACGGGTACAATACAATAGGATGTTTTTCCTCAGTTACAAATTTTAAACACAAAGTAAACAAAAGAAGTCCAAATGCGACAAAGGTAATAAACTGCG
This sequence comes from Dendrolimus pini, assembly GCA_949752895.1. NCBI lineage: Eukaryota > Metazoa > Arthropoda > Insecta > Lepidoptera > Lasiocampidae > Dendrolimus > Dendrolimus pini. The sequence continues at coordinate 18,395,563 of OX457136.1, forward strand.
TTTTATGACCGGCAGGTGTGCGTCCACCTTTGTTGCCATGTAACAATAGCTTTAACTTTGTTACTGTCATTTAGGGGCCTATTTCTCAATCACCAGATAAAAGTTTTTTTATTGTAGTATAGGTTCGCGTTTGACCACAATCTCGCCCTATGTGGTGCAAAAATGTGGTCTAGGATGGAGCACTCTTATCTAGAAGGTTAATAGGTAAATGTATCAACCAGATTGACTGATCCGGTTGATAGGCACAGAACTGGCGGGATAGGACGGTATTCAATGACATTGAATGATTCGAGTATATATTATGTGTCACTTTGGTTGAATTATCTAAATTGAAAGGTAGAAATGAACCGTCTAATATTGGCTCAAGAGTGCGTGTTCAAGTATTCATGTGCACTCATGTTTAATTTTAACTTGTTTAAAAACGCAGTTAGATACATTTATTAATAAGCGTAAAGAAATAAATAATTTCTCTTTCTTACGCTTTTATTATATTCACAATATAGAATACGATAATTTATTTATAAGCGGTTAAAGGTCTTGATATATCTGGCCATTGTTGTCCGAGGTGGCATTTTAGCGTGGAGTGTAGCAACTGGCAACCTGCAGGCCATTCCTGGCATTTAAATATTAAATTAATGCACATTAAGGTGCCGTTTTATTATTTTACACAGTTTACATGTTTCGGGTAATCTATTAATGTTTTAATTAAGTAGATAATAATGTTGTTTCTACTTAATGATATATTTTTATTATTAAGTAATTCTAAATACAGTTGGAATGTTCATTGACATTAGACTGCTGAGAGTCCCGTCCCAGACACCCTCGATGCATGCTTCTGCGCCGAATGTGACCCTTCCCCCGAAGGGCCCTAGGATGGTGTCCAAAGAGTTTCCCCTGCGTTATAAAAAAAAGATAAATGTCCACGTGGCCTCAGTATATCTTTTTTAGGCAAAGAGCCAACGATGGCTAACAAAAGGGTTTTGGAGCGAACTTCTATCATGCGGCTTTGCAATACCTAAGGCGTTACAAATGCGCTGCTGCTCCCTAGAGGGAGAATAGAACCTGGCCACTAATGCCGGAACACAATTCAAAATCGTTATGGCAGCATACTCGAGACCAGGGTTGGTAGCCATCCAGACGGGCAAATGCTTTACCACGTGGCTGGCTGTGGGTTGTTTTGTCGCCTCTCACGACAGGCCGTCCTGTCGCAGGAAATTGTATTCTATCTCCGTTCCTGCACTGATTAAATTTATATATACTTAATATACATAATAAATAAATACATATTGGTAGTAATATACATGTTTATAGATGAATATATGTATACGTTTAAATGTCATCATAGTCCAACGGTACGTAATATTTTCTGGTCATTGTTTTAAATATTAGTAGCGATTTAGTTGATTTATTCAAACTATTCAAAATGCTAGGCTTTACTCTCCTTTTAAATGTATAGAATAGGATAGGTAGTTTAAATTTATTTCTGGTATATCAAATTTAATGGATTGAATAATTTATTAAAGTAATTGACAATCTAAGATCGCTCATTATTCACAAATGTAAAATTATTTACAGGTCATTCTGATCGCGTCCGTGGATTATAGACAATTAATTGACAAATTTCATATAAATGTTAAATCGAGTTTCTCTCACAATAGGCAAATATAATAAATTGCCCGAAGCTTATTAGTAATTTGTTATTATATCGCTTGCAAGATAATAATATATCATACAATGAGTTATTGTTTATTTTAGAAAGGATAGATCTATAACTACATATCCCACATGTAATATAAAAAAATGGAATCAAAAGGAGATGGATACGCTTTCATACATTAAGACTTCTTTTTATTATGTAGGTATTTTTTTCATTGTACGGGGTTTAATTATTTTGAATGAATTAATCATGTGGTGTGTTTTCATATTATTAATTGTTAAATTTGATTCGCAGAAATTGATTATCGAAGTCGTGGTAGCGTAATGGCTAGCGCACGCGTCCCGAACCCAAAGGGTGCGGGTTCGATCCTGGCCGGAACGCATGAATCACTGACCTAATGTGTGTGTGTGTTATAATTACCACGTGCTAACAACGGCGAAGGAAAACATCGTGATGCAACCTGCACTGATGTGACAAACCTGCTTGCGGGTATACTGTCCGTTCCCCTTAAAAGGGGAGGGCCGAGCCCAGCAGTGGGACATTTTTGGGCTGTTATTATAATTATATATGTTATTAGAAATCGATTTTTTGTGACCTTATTTTTAAGATTTCTCGTGTTCCAGATAGAATTTAGAGCTTATAGCGGACGAGGAGGAATACACTTAAAACAGTTTACAGGTAAAATTCAATGAAATGAACTCATTTCATCGATCCAATGTTAGTATAGAAAGAAAGAAAAAGAAAGAAAGAAAAAAAACACCACACCGAAAACAACTTATTGTTTTACAATAATAGGATTATTAATAGTATAAACTTTCAACCATAATTTGTCAACGCAGAAATCTGACGCGATCTACGCAAACTCTAATAGACCGGTTACGAGTTGGAACAGTGCAAATATTGTTGTTTAGTGTGAATAGACCATTAATTCAGAGAATAGTGATGTAGATAATCCTATTTAATCTTAATGGTTACTTGGAATAACAAATACATAAACTCAGAGGCGATTAGCGTCTGCTTTCTTCATAAACGTCATCGATGATACCATACTTATTGTAGACGATTGGTTATTGTTTATCTTTCCAGAAACTGCGCTTCTCTATGAACTCTTTGATATGCTTTCAATATGTTATTTCCACCATCGCATCTTTTTCATGAAATGGAATGGATGGACCTTTATCTGGTGCTAACACTTTATTTCCATCCCCACATCGTTTTCAATACACAGGATGTTTTTTCTCTTTATCTTAATCTGATATTATTACTACTTCTACCACTACGTCTTTTCCAACAAATAGGTTGTTCATCGTCATTGCCACACATTCCTAACATGTCGTTTTCACCATCTTTTCCAATAGATGGGATATTAGTCCTCGTTAGCTTGACAACATTCGTCTTGATCAAACGGCCTATGCAGAATAATGAATGTGCCAATAACAAAAGCGACTTTTGTCGTCAGGAAGTTGGCTCAACAATTTAATTTTACAAAGAACTATTCTGTTTGTGGTATATGTATCGTCTAGTGGTCGTGGCAGAGGGATGTGGGTCTTACTCGCTTAGAGCCCGTAATACTGGCTAAAACTTCTCGGTATTTCTTCAATCGTTTATTGCCAGGATCACAGGAAAGGTATGGTTAACATTGCGAACCTTGGAAGGAGACGGTCCGCAAGTTTCTACCATAGAAGGCCGAGAGCCGAGATCCACCGCGGTCCTTAACCACGGCCTCACGCGACATAGCACCCATCCCGCAATAGGTGATAATTAAATTAAATTATAATATGCATACGCAGAACACTGTCACACTCTCATCTCATTTTCGCACACAGGCAATATGCTCATAGCAGCCTTAGTTTACAAACGGACTTCTAGTGCCGTTATTTCTTCTTAGTAGGAGCAAGGCACTTCAGCTTTCACTGCTAATTCGGATAGAGTTTAGGTATAAGAACGCAACTGGCCAGCATTCTCAAAGGGAAGCAGCACCATTGCCTCCCTACCTCGTCATCCACGACATCCAATACCCGTTTTTTGACGGACCTCCTACAAAATGGGGATGCAAATAGCTCGCCGACTTCAATTTGCTCTATTTTGATAAATACTCGTTAAAACACCCCGGTGTTCCCTTCTTCACCTTATGCTAAGGCGGCGAATAGATTACGTGGCCAAGACCGTGGACGCTAGCAAGCGGCTCGCAAGCCTGATCTACTGGCGGTGGAAAGCCAAATCCTAGACTTCTTCATAGTCTTTAACTACATGGTGCTCGTAAGCCTGTTTCATGGCCAATAGGTAGTTTGTCCCAACGTATATAGCGGGCTTTAATCAGTATAAAATTTATTGTAAGAAACCCAGTGTGTCAAATGAGGAGGCAGAGTTAAATCTAAATATACTGGTAGTAGTACTATATTTGGGTCAACCTTTTGAAGATGATTGATTTGTTTAATGAGTTTTACGCGTGTTTATCCGAAGTTTCTATCCTAAACATGTAAATCATATACAGGATGCTGACCTTTAATTTCAATCGTTAATTTTGTACTAATTGTATAAATTAGTACGGATATTTGACTTAATGAAGGATATATACAATGACGCCAGTTAATTTATTGATGTTATTGTAATTATTATGCGTAGTGTGTAGGTAATAATCTGGAAAGCTTTATTCTTAATCAGTTTAAAAAAGGTAGCTGCTGTCTCACTTAAAACAAGTGGACGTATGGAAGTCTGATTCATATCTTTCCATTACGATAGATAAATACAAAAAAATAATTACTCTTTATTATATACAGATTAAGTTTTCCCGTACTGGTGTTTCAGAGAAATTTAATCTGTGTACAGAAGGCCGTCCTATCGCTAAAAAGCGACCTCTTCTAGATAACCCGTGGCAGGAATAAATAAGATTGGAAACGGTGATGGTAGTATAAAATACAATACGAACGAATTAGTAGAATGCTGATGCTTCAGGTATTTTCAATTAGGTATTTTTATAATATTTTCTTAAGTTTTCGCGACTTGTACACATAATAAAACTACGTTTTAACGGTTTTAAGCGCGGTAATTTATTTGGTTTAGGTTTATCCGACGTTTCAGCCGCTTTTCAGTGGCCGTGGTCACGGAAGAAAATTTAAAACTAAATAATTAAAATGAACAAGTTGGCGGTAGGCTGAATAAAAACTTTGACAATACACGTTTGACAAATGTCATCTTTGTCTTCCGTGACCACGGCCACTGAAAAGCGGCCGAAACGTCGGATAAACCTAAATCAAATAAATTACCGCGCTTAAAACCGTTAAAACGTAGTTTTGTTATAGGTATTTTTATTCAAAAAAGATATTTTAATAGATTGATGATGTGAGTACTTTAATGCGAGTCGCGATGACCTTGCGTGAACTGAATTAGCTTTATACAGGGTGCTGAATGCGCGTTCTGTACGGTTGCACTGTACATGTGCTCGTATAACGATATGAGTTAATCTACATACAAAATGGTAAAACAATAATAATTATACGTGTGAGATGCCGAACTTCAGAAAAATACATGCACCATATTAACAATTTTATTTCACTTTTCACTTCTAAAAACAATTTAAATCCTTAACTTTACATTTCACTTTAACCTTTACAGGTACACAAATCACGGTCGAATAACCCACTTGCAACAAATACGAACAGTTTTTATTTTTTTGTGATAAAACTATAAACACCCACTTCACACCACAAACACGACTTCTGTAACTATTCGGTATCTCAAGAGGCGCTATCTTTAAACAGCGAATTTTCGAAGAAACAAGATTTTATAACAATACAACTACTTATTTTCACAACTATGAAAGTTATACATCGTATACAATTCCTTTGATAGTTTTATATATTCTAATAAATGATGGTATTATTTTACGAGTAACTACAACAACTATACTTTCATGACATCCTTATAAATCGATATTAGCCGCCATATATTTTAGGATACCAACTCTATATATTATTATACTAGAAGTACGTACATACAATCGGACAAGTTCAAAACGATGCTTAACTAAAATCGGCGGAGTGTTAATCGATTCACTAGACGCTTATTACACTGATTGCCTGCTGAGTCAACTTTTTCACTATCATTCACATTTATGTTATATTTACACTGCTGCTTGCAGATGGAGGACGGGCGCGCAGACGGTGCGTAGCACCCTAGACGCACCCTAGGCCTACTACTGCTGCCAGCACTGCCGCTGTTCAAGTAGTAAATAGCGTCATATTGGACGTCATGATATGACACGGCACCCTGGAACCCCCCGATTTTGACCGATTCTGATTATATGTTCTCGATTCGTTTCGCAATATTCGATGATTGATTTAAGTCTTCCACTACCTCTGACTATGTTTGGTATGAAGATATTGAAAAAGTTGTTGACGGGAGCGATTTTCGGCGTAAGGATCTCCGCCTCAATATTAATTTGGTTACAAAAAAACTTGTGTGATTCTAAAATTGTCAGCTCTTGATGACGCATTCATTACACAAAGTGATGATGTTAAATCCAGTTACCTGTTCCCCAGTAACTTGGTTGTCAATCGAGGAGGCATTGTCCGCAACAGCCGGTTACAAAAATGTGTTTGTTTTGATCGGTATCCATGTCGTCTCACATTTGCTACGTGGAATTTTACACACGTGTGTAAGGCAAATGTAATATTTGGCATAAAAATACTTTGTATTGATTCTCCAGCATTTATGTTACTATTAAATGTATATAATGTCAATATACATAATCATTTTAACCATATACGTGTACACATATTATGTTCCATTGTTAACCGTATACACTGTCCGTTCCCCAGCAAATGAGAGTCCAAGCTCAGTAGCGAAGATTTGATTAAGACAAACATACAAGACTACTTATTGTACATGTGCCAAATTTACCTATAGTCGTAGTAGTTTCTGTGATAATAACCTGTACATAGGTACCTTTTTGCATTAGGTATTGTATAATATATAATAATAACAGCTCATAAATGTCCCACTGCCGGGCTCGGGCCTTCCATTAGAGGGGAACGGACATTATACCCGCCACGCTTGTCCAAGGCGGGTTGGCCGGTTTGACACATCGATTATCTGGATGTATGCATCACGACGTTTTCCTTCACCGTTGTTAGCACGTGGTAATTGTAACAATATGCACATTAGATCAGAAAACTGCCTAAGTGGTGGATACGTTCCGGTATTAGGCATTAGGTATTGTGATTTAAAAGAAAATAAGGCTATTACGGAATGAAACGATTTTAAGGAACCCTACCAATAGGACAACCGGTTACAAATGTTATTATTTCCTTATCAAACATCTTCATACCATTACATCACGCTATCAAACAGTACAATGTTCGACGCTTAGGCTAATTGCTGTAACTTGCTGGCGTTCCCCGATTTAGCTTATGATAAACGGATTGCAGACGAGTTCAGAGTCTTAATGCATTAAATACAAAATAAATTAATAAAATAATTTTATCCGTGCAGAAACGGAGAAAGCAGCGACTAGCAGAAAGTCTACTGAACTCCTGATATAAAAAAAAACAATTGCTGAATAAGGTCCAAATCAGACAAACTTTTATGCGCCCTATACGAGCATCTATAACTGCTGCCCCTTGTTTTTTTAAATATATTATAGGTAGCCTACCTAGAGCAATGCTACTTTATTTCATTCAGAGTAGTAGAATAACGCAGAAAGACCTTGGTGTTGGTGGACCAATTATCCAATATTTTTTTAAAGAACCAGAACACTTACGCTCGTGCGCTGCCAAAAAAATGAGCGCGATGTTTTTTTTCTAATCTAACAGACGTTTTTGATGATACTGGCATATAGGTACGATGTGTTGATGAATCGACTACTAGGGGCGCAGCGGGAACTTATCAAGAGCAAACCGAAAAAATAATAGTCCTGCCTGGTTTGGCCATTCTTGCGCCCCCCAGAGTCTACGGCTTGTGCCTGGGCAACGGTGGCACCGGCCTCTTTACAGCACTGGCTGTAAGCTGCTTGATACACATAATTCTCTATCATATTTATTGCAGACTAGGTCACAAGGAGAGAGGCTCTTGAAAATAAGAGCACTAAGCTTAGAAGCTTAGCTCACAGAGATACTTGTTATTTGTAAACCAAACTTGTCATCAGTCTCCACTTCTCAAGCTAACCAATTTTATATTTGACAATGGATCTTAGACCGGTACTGTTTCTTCAATTCAGCATTAAGTGAAAGATTTAAATAATTTCTATTATCAATTTTAAATAAAGCTATTCGTTCCTATTCAAATACTTTTAAATACCATAGGCCTACTTCTGAACAATTAACAAAGTCATTTAACGCAACTGGTTGTTATGCAACAAACGCTTTTAAATACTTCAAAGAAAGAACTGAATCATTTGTAAAGGGCATCGAACAAAAGGCATTATGGACTGCGCAAGCGTTGTCCGACAATTTGTTGTCCAATCATACTGTGATCTCTATATCGCGGCGATGGCGCGCCGCAAACTTAAATTGAACTAACTGTACAATACGGTAAAGCAATGGTAGTCAATATTTGAAAGGTGTAATTTATAAGGCTGTTTAATATAAAGTGCACTTCATAAATGTTGGAAAGGGTTCTTTTTTTAAATTTGAATGAATGAAATGAACGAATGAATACTCTATATCATGAATTGTGTTCCGCCATTAGTGGGCAGGTTCCAGTTTCCTTTTAGAGAGCGACAGTACATTGGAAGCACCTTTGGTGTTACAAATGTTCATAGGCGATAGTAACCGATTTCCATCAGGTCTGCCTGCGGCGACTGCCTGTCTGCTGAACGCAAGCAATAAAAAAATAAATATTATCATGACATTGACGTAGTAGAGACATAGGGGAATCACTATCTTGATTACAGCTCGTTGGGCTGGCTCGATCGTGATACCACGCTCTCACAGAAAACTGATGTGAAATGGTTAGCTTTGAGTCAATCGTGTTTCGTGCTATGAGAGTTCCGATAGACCACTTTAGCCAGTGAAATCCGATTGCGGGTCATACGTGGGCCGCGACAAGGGCAGAACTTTGGCCACGATAATTCAAATCAAATCAAATAATTTATTGCATAAAAACACGTTAATTTCGATCGCAAAATTATAAAATATTCTAAAAAAATGTAGCCTACACCCGTTTACATATTATAATTCAAAAAATTCAATTTCAATTACACTTTAATCACTAAAATAAAGTCCAAATTTCAATGCACTGTTACGCACAATTTCCTTTGATCCACGTATAAAAAATATATGCCTTAAGTATGTACTCATAGAGGTAGAATTAATTTAAAACAGTTTTATTTGAATTGAAAATTAATACTGTTAATAATTAATTGTTGTTAAAGAGAAAAATGTATTTTATTTGTAATTAAATAAGGTGGAATTTTATGTGTTTATCTCTTTCTAGCGTCACTTTTCGTTTCATTGATTTTCAAATCACAACGATTCTAAAGAACTTTCACTTAAAAAAAAACAAAGTAAGAATATTGCCATTAGTAATCTAATTTAACAATAATTATCAAAGTATTTTCATCTTGAAATGGGTACAATCATAAATTCGGGTAAGGCCTTCGTGACAATCCTCCATTCGCGTTAACGAGGAACATAGCACCACCATGTAAAATAGGTGGTTGGTCACCGTTATCTCTAATACGGTGTTAAACTGCTACAATGTTTTTCTAAATTGCGCGGATTGCAATTTCTCTTGGACTTTTTTTAAAATGAGACAATTTTATTTTGTAAAAAAATAAAATGGATGTTTTAAAAGTACGTTTTAACGGTTTAAGCGCGGCATTTAATTTATTTCATATGTATCTCGACGCATCGGCCACATTTTAGTGGCTGTGAAGAACGAAGAAGCTGCTAAAAGGCTAGGCTAGGCTAGGAAGGTGACTGAAAAGTGGTTGAAACGTCCAAGTAAATATCAAATTGAGTGTGTGCAGTTCATACGTAGTAAAATTGAAACTTCAGAGAATATACTCACAGATAATTCGTCTCTAACTTTGTTTAATTTATATATTAATGTGTGAAGCAAAAATACAATAAAAACTTTGTACCCCTTTTTATTTTCAGCAAACAAGGTTTGCTTTCAACTTGTTGCTGTGCCGGCATAATATCCAACACAACGTTGATTTTCAGTTCAAACCTTTCTTTTGGCCTAACACTAAAATGTCTCGAATATTTTGTGAATTTAATTTAAAAACTATTTCATTTGTAAATAATATATCATTACTTACAAATGAAATAGTTTTTATTTGACCTGCATAGAATAAACAGTATATGTATTTTGTTGACTTTATGATTTAAATCTTATATTATACTAATACTCGTATATAAAGCTGAAGAGTTTGTTTGTTTGTTTGTTTGCTTGAGCGCGCTAATCTCAGGAACTACTGGTCTAATTTGAAAAAATCAGTGTTAGATAGCCCATTTATCGAGGAAGGCTATAGATTAGGCTATCTATCATCACGCTAAGACCCATAAATACGGAGCACCAATGAGAAATGTTTCAAAATTGGTTTTTTTTTAACTTACTTTTGTTTTAACTATTCCACGCGGACGAAGTTGCGGGCAGAAGTAGAAGTAGAAAAGAAGCTAGTAAAAAATATAACTCATGCTTGTCTATATTGTAACATGCTTGTATATGTATTGCGCATAACAACGTGTTGCGGTCTTGCGAACCACCACTTTCCATCAGGTGGCCCGTCTGCCTGTTTGCGAACCTCGCTATCAAAATGTACTTAAAAAAGGTATTAAAGAATAGTCGCACGACCTAGCACATAAGGTCGGCGAGAATCTCATTACTTCCAAGTGCAACTTGTCATCATTTTAGCGTTATGTCCCGGTTGCGCTGAGAGCGACTGCTTAGAAACTTGGGCTCCGTGTATTCTTCTCCACATCATGTAGGCTTCACCACCTCTCATTCTCGTAGCTAGTATATCGGTACGAATATCATCTCGGAACTAAGCCAGCTTTACTTGAGTCTACTCCTAACACCGATACTTGACTGAGGTGGCATGGCAAGTACGCAATATGTTATGAATAATAATCCTTAAAGTGCTAAATTACACTGTATTATCTTTTAAGCTACTGTTCAACAAACTCAAAACAATCATTACTCAAGAGTTGATTCAAAGTAGCTTTATTTATCGACAGCTATTCAGTTAGGTAATGGCCTTATTAATTTTGAAAATGGTTACGATTAATTATGACGGTACTAGGTACTACATAGCCTGGAGGAAGACTGTAAGTACGTCTTATGATGCCAATACTTAGTCGCTAGTGAGTGTAATACAAAAATAACATCTTAAATTCTGTTACGGAAAACAAATTAAACACCTAACCAATATTAGAAAGACTGAATCTCGAACTCTCATGATAACCATAGTATAGACATTAAAATTCGGGGTACTTGGTAGTGAATGTTTATCAACAAGTTTTTCGTAATTAGTTAAAAAGTAAAATATGCCAATAATAATAAGTCTTTGCAGAGACTTTGGAGGCACTTGCCGAAATGCTGGGCAGCTTAAATGAATCTTCCCGATGAATCAGTCTCGGAATGAATTTAAACAAGACGAAAGTCATGTGCAATGAACACGTCATGCCGAGACCAGTAAACGTCGATGGCATCCCTCTGGAAGTTGTGCAGGAATATGTCTACCTTGGACAGAAAATACAGGTCGGTAGGCAGAACTTCAAGGGGGAAGCCAATAGGAGGATTCAGTTGGGCTAGGCAGCATTCGGTAAGCTTCGTCAAGTCTTCTCGTCGACCATTCCGCAATGCTTGAAGACAAAAGTCTTCGAGCAGTGCGTCCTTCCCGTCCTGACCTACGGGGCCGAGACATGGACACTGGCGGCAGGATTGGTCCACAAGTTCCAAATCGCGCAACGGGCTATGAAACGAGCTATGTTGGGGGTTTCTCTTATGGATAAAATTAGAAATGAAGATATCCGTAAGACAAACAAGGTAACCAACATAGCTCGCAAAATTAGCAAGTTGAAGTGGCAGTGGGCCGGTCACGTCTGCCACAAGACCGATGACCGATGGAGCAAACGAGTCCTGGAGTGGCGACCGCGTCTCGGTACACGTGTTGTCGGGCGCCCTCCAGCCCGATGGACCGACGATGTATGCAAGGTCGCCGGTAGGCGCTGGATGAGGAAATGGAAGGACAGGGATGAGTGGCCCGTCTTAGGCAAGCCTACGTCCAGCAGTGGACTGCAAACGGCTGACAACGACGATTAGTTTCACAACTTTGAAGAAATTTGCACGATCTTTAAACAGATTGAGTAAAATAATAGTCAGTCACTAGGTTTTCCGTATGACATTCTTTCAAAGACATTTATCCTTACAAGCTACAGTATGATTTGGTGTAATAACACATTATGTAGATTTATTTTTCAAAATTTCAAAATGCCGTTTCGATTTCTGACAAGGGTAATTGATTTTTCAAAAATCTAATAATACCACTTTAGTTTTCGTCAAAATCGGCGTAGAGACTCCTTATGTTTTTCGGAATTTCGTAAAGTTTAGGATTTGGCCCTGCAGGCTCACTCGAAAAATTCACCTGTCTATTCCGCGATAATTCAACTTCCAAATATTTGATAAATGTATCTTTTATATTAATGCATAATACTTGGAGGTGATGGTATATTAAATTTCGAACCACAAGAATCTGTCGATTCGATAATCATCGTCGGAACTAGAAGCACGGATCTGCAGACTACCGGGCTCGGCGTGATGTGCCACGCCTCTTGGACTATTGACCTCTTCGCGCCTTTAATGCCCTAGTACTACATTATCTGATCTACTAGTTCAAATTGTTGTTCTAGCCGTGTTTTTAGTCCTATAATGTAAATGTAAGGTGCTATTGTTAGGATTACGTAACCATTTCCCGACCCGTCTCTTTCAAATTTCAAATTCAAAAGGTTTCATTCAAAGAAGTTTCATTGGAGCACATTTTTTGAAGGTTACATATAAATTTAAAATTAAGTCTACTTTCCTGTTCAATGTACACCGCTTCGCAACGTGTTATCCATATTCAAGGAAAAGAATCGACAAGGAACTTCCCAGCATCATAATAATAATGCGAAAAATATCTTAATATTTATGTATGTCACAAACATTTTTTTAAGAAACTATAGGGTCTAGACACATTCACTTAGTATGTGGCTAGATTTTTCTTGCATTTGTTAGCGCATATACTTATAAATTACCAGTACCGTACCTTGAGTTTCCAAACGATATATTTCATTTAACAGAATACTATCAAACGTCATCGTGTAGATTTACCGACAAGAATTTCAATGATGGATAGGTACACTATTTTATGTTTATACCTTCCTAGTAACTAATATTTCATCAACATAGTAATATTAACAAAAGTTCACACATGTTTTATTCATGTATACTCAAACTAAACAATAAATAGTTGAAGTATGTACTTGCCTTTAAATGTATCCTACTTGATTGATAACACAGTTGTAGCTGAATTTAGTTCCAAATTGTATCCAAAATGATGTTTAAATTGTGCAAGTACCTGAAAAGAATACAAAAAATTATTTAAATGATAACTCACAAATCTTAAACCTACATTATTAATTTGAAGTTGTTTTTGCATTGCATACATTTTTAATTGCAATAAAAATTATTAGAGTGGACACAGTGTTATCAATTGACATCTATACATATAAATAAAATTGGAGTGTCTGTTTGTAATATTGAAATTACCGCTTTTTACTACATGCATATGAATATATATACGTTACATACACCAAACTAACATTTTTTAAATTTTTGTCTGTCTGTCTGTTTGTTCCGGCTAATCTCTGAAATGGCTGGACCGATTTTGACGGAACCTTTATTGACAGGTAGCTGATGTAATAAGGAGCAACTTGGCTACTTTTATTTTAGAAAAATTCTTTTATTTTGGAATTATGACGATTTTCAATCACCACACGGGAGAGACCGCGGGCACAGCTAGTAATTTATATAATGGATATGCCCGCTACTTCGTCTACGCTTGACTTGAAATTCTCGCGGGATGTCCGGGACACAATATACTGTAGCATTTGGAAAAGAATGTAAGCTATCGCTTTAATGAAAATCATGCCGGAATAAGCTGATTTTTATGCGCCCGAACAACTAAAAACCGCTCCCGGGAAAAATCCCGCGGGATTCCGGGGATAAAAATACAATTTACATACAATTTTCTCTCGATCAGTAAAAAAGCACATTGGAATTCTATTCCTTTTTATCTGGCCATTTTAAATCACTCCTAAAATAATTTACGCGGGGTACCCAGGATCAAAAGTAGTGCAGAGCTAAGTCTAAGAATTAGCTGTCCATCAGTGAAAACCGTATCGAAATCGGCCTAGTAGTTTTTATGTGAATCTCGAACAAACACACATATCGACAGAAATGACCTTTCTTCAAAATATCTTCAATATAACGTCTCGGTCTACCGGCACCGACTCTACCAGTCACATTGCTGTCATGTACTTGTTTTGTGATTCTACTTTCTCTCTACTGCCCAAACCACCATAGCATTCCTTTTTCAACTCTTGTCACTACATTCTCTTTTAATACACAATGTTCCCTTATCAGACTGTTTCTTATCATATCACTTACCTCACTTATACTCACCTTATATATACTTCTCAAAGCTCTCATTTCAACTGCGTTCATCCTACTTTCATGCTTTTTCTACCATACCCAACTTTCACTGCCTTACATTAGCTTTGGTACTGATTCCCCTTGATTCATAAAAGAGTTCAGCGCTTCATTCATCTTGTTACCTGCCATTACTCTCCTTTCAGTATCACTTTCATGCTTTCTGTCTCTCGTAAATATGCACCCTAGGTAAACAAACTCTTTAACATGAAAAAAATTCGCATTCTGCATCTTTTCTCTATATAAACTATAAGTGTGCGAAATTTCATACTCTTCAGTCCGCGCAATTTTCGTTCAAAGGGGTACAAAGTTTTTGCTTCACGTATTAATATAATAATATTCGGGGTGGTCAAGATCCATTACATCCGATGTACTAACACAATTCACAATTACTGTTAAGACTTTTTAAATTAATAACTGTACCATTTGTTCAATGTAATGAGGTAACATTCAATATGGTGCTTAATCTTGTAATCGGAGCGTTGTTTGCTTTGGTATGTAATTATTACTAAAAACTCCAACGGTTTTTGTGATTGTAATCAAAGATTGATTGGTTCACTCGTGGCGTAGCTCAACGTGGTCGTGTATTGTTCCTTTTGTTATATCTAACTAAGCAGGTTGGTTATACAAATAATGAATGAATTATTTTTTCAGCTACACGTGTTGCTAAGAAGTTTCTTGCCGGTTATACTCATTTAAACAGCCATAACAAGCAGTGTACATACAATAGGAAGTAGATTTAAGCTTTGATTTACATGTATGACCTAAGTCTAGATGTTCTCTAGTGGAAATTACCTATACATATTGATACATACCGACAAAGAAATGCCAGGTGCGCATTTTATTTATTTGGTGCGCGTTTATTATACTTCCCGCATTTCGAATTCTTTTGTTTACTTTGTATTTAAAAAATGCAATTAGATAATAGCCTATTGTTATTATTTTCGACTTTGTTGGCCGTTCGCAGGAATAATTAACCAGGTGTGCAAATTACGTTTTCTTGGAAAAACTCAGTACACGCAGTCGATTGTGGTATTATACAGTTTACTATAAAACAATGCCCGAACGGAGGGGCGGGGCAGTCTAGCAACGATCACGATACTAGCAAGACGTGTGTAGTACATTCGATAAGCGATATAGTGACGGACTTTGCGCGTGTTATTGGATCGTGCAGTTTGAGCTGGTTGTATTTAGTTATATATGTACCTGTTTTATACGTGTTTGTACAGTTCTAATAAATTCTATAGTAATTTAAACGGAATTTTAATTTGAGTCCTGCTTAACTCGTAACAATATAATAAAACTGTAGAGGTCGAATTTCTGTACAATGAAAAAAATGCTAAAACCGAGTCAGGGGGATGTAAGTAGTGAAATAGAACTAATTTAGATTTTTTGCAAATTTTTTGTTTCTCTTTTGTCGGTTTGTCTGTCTGTTTGTACGGGCTAGTCTCCGAAACGACTGGACCGATTGAAATATAATTTTGTATGGTGGTAGCTTATATCCCTGGTTAACATATAGGATACTTTTGATCCTGAAAAATTAAAGAGTTTCCGTGGGATAGATAAAAAACTTTAGTTATTTAAACAACTTATAACACACTGAAAGAAACTTCTGTGCACCGTAACATAATAGAAGCGCAGATTTTGACAGGGTGTGGTGTTGTTGAGAGAGTTTTATCTTATGTTATATTAATATTATAAATCTAAGAGTTTGTTTGTTTGAACGCGCTAATCTCAGGAACTACTGGTCTGATTTTAAAAATTCTTTCAGTGTTAGATAGCCCATTTAGCGAGGAAGGCTATAGGTTATATATCATCGCGCTAAGACTAATAGGATCGGAGCATTAATGAAGAATGCTTCAAAACCGTGGGGTTTTTTAACTTACTTTTCTTAAACTATTCCACGCGAACGAAGTCACGGGTAGAAGCTAGTTTTAAATAAAAACTTTATTTGTAATTTAAAAATAGAAAATTAGTCCCTGTGTTTTCACTTTATATTTTTACCATGAACGTGTAATAATATTAAAAATAAATTTATATAAATTCCAAGAAAACAGGTTCTATTTTGTATCTGGCAAACTTTAAAAGAACAGCTCAGTATATAACTTTAGATTTAGCCAAAGGCTTAAAAACGTGCAAATCCATTATCCAGTACAATAATGATATTCAATTCACAATTCCAAGAAGAGCTACTTAATTTATCAGTTGAAATGCTGAACATTGCACAGCGTGATGTCATTGAACTTGCGTTTCGTGAAAAGATCTTAGCCGACCAAATTTCAATCACGCCACGATCGATCTGACGGACCGATGATAGGCTTTTTGCCTCAGGACACGAAAAACATAAATACCGTTTTTGCTTGAGGGAAATGAGACAGGTATGGAGTATTATTTATTTATTTATTTACTAGCTGACCCGGCAAACTTTGTACCGTGTCAGAATCAATAAATGAAAAACGTTGATTTCTAAACGAAGGGACGAACATCAAAAATTTGACATTCAAAACCAAAAAATGAAAAATATATTTCACTCTTAAATTTAATTTGATTTCTGAACGACTTTTAAATTTAATTGAATTCTAAACGACGGGACGAACATCAAATGTTTGG
Organism: Dendrolimus pini; assembly: GCA_949752895.1. NCBI lineage: Eukaryota > Metazoa > Arthropoda > Insecta > Lepidoptera > Lasiocampidae > Dendrolimus > Dendrolimus pini. The sequence goes on from OX457136.1 coordinate 18,412,526, forward strand.
CAGGTAGGAATAGTTTTAAGGAAAAGCGAAATTGTTGTTTTTTTATATATTTCAAGTAAATTTTTTTTCATATTTACTCATCTTTTAAACCTTCCCTGGACTTTCACAAATAATTCAAAATCAAAATTAGCCAAATCACTCCAGCCGTACTCGAGTTATAGCGAGATTATCGAACAGCAATTGATTTTTATGTATATTGATTAATTTGCGTTTCCGGCAAACGTTGTCCTACCCTAAATTTTTTTATCTAGAACCCGATCCCAGCGCCACCTACCGGTTCTAATTGTGAATCGAAATCATCCCCGGACTACTAAAACACTATTTATTGCCACCTTATGTTACATTATTGAAGTTTTAGTAGGGATCCTTAATTTTTCTAGTAATAAATATATCCTATATGATTCAGGGATAATGTAGCATTTTAATAGTGAAAGAATTTTTGAAATCGGTCCAGTAGTTTTTGAGTTTATTCGTTACAAACACACAAACATACAAATCTTTCATCTTTATAATATGAGTATAGAAAAGCATCTTTCAGTACACTCCATACATTTATAACTTTAAATATAGTAAAATTATTATCTAGTCTATGAGATCACTGTGACATTTCTGGTATGGAAATAACAAAAATGAAAACCTAAATAAAACTAAATATAAATGAACCTTATTAATAAAATAAGTCCACAAAAAAAATTGTTCACTGTATATCAGACAATCATTTCCTAGCGTATTTTTTTCCACTGATTACGGATCTGAAGTCAAAATTGGAGATTATTTTGACTTCGCATTCTTATAGGCATAAGTTTATGATAATTTTATACTACAAATTAGACAATCACCACGAAGTACAGATAGGATTTCTATACATTCCACTCATAAAGAAAAATCTGATATCCAAATATTTATTTAAAGACAAACCGTCTCAATAGTTTTTTATATTCCGGGGACGTATATTTCTTTTTCTCTGGTTGAGATGCTACGCGTTGCATTAAATCTTGTAATTAAACTTGGAGGCGTATTACGCTGCGCTGGTTTGTCGTTTCTTGTCTAGTATTCAATTATACTTAAGCTGAACAAAACTTAAAAATTGTAACAATGTCTTATGTCTTGTATTAATGTCTTAGTTACTTATTTATTTCGGTCAATAAGTGACGATGTTATTTGTTTCGCAAGTTTTGAAAAACGAGCCTCTTAATAAAGCTTAATATACACATTTAATAAAAAATTGTTATAACAAGAACTGTGGAGTAGTTTTATAGATATATAATATTTTGGACTACATTCTTTCTTTTGGATACAATCGCCGAATGAATCCTAAATTGTGGTTGGACTGAACCGAATTTGGCCAATTTCATTTATACTATATTTTTCCAGGGCTTCTTCTTTTCTAGTCATTCATTTTTCACGACTCGATGACGAATTAAGAACGTCTTCCTTTTTTAAAGTCGGATAAAAACTAGCTGTGCCCACTATTTCGTCCGCGTGGAATTTCTTTTTCGCGTAACCTTTAAAAAAAATAAAAGTAAAAGTTACTCCTTGTAACACCAGCTATCTGGCTGTGAAAGTCGCGTCAAAATCGGTCTCGCCGTTTCAAAGATTACCCGGAACATCAAAGTAGAAAGATAGACAAAAAATTAAAAATTATTTTAAGGCTGGTGTGCACCGACTTTTAACCGATGGTTAAAATAAGATAATCTCCAAAAATGTATGGAAAATGTGATTATTTTTGGTTAACCGTCGGTTAGATTTCGGTGCACACGAGCCTAAGTATAAGTACCGTATATACTTATTTTTTACTCGCTTCTAACCGTGATTTCGCCTCGTGAAATATTAAAAAAAAGTTTGGTCTTAGCGTGATGATATAGCCTATATAGCCTTCCTCGATAAATGGGCTATCTAACACTAAAAGTTTTTTTCAAATCAAACCAATAGTTTCTGAGATTAACGCGTTCAAGCAAATTAACAAACAAAGTCTTCAGCTTTATATATTAGTATAAGACAGGCATTAAAAAAAAACAGACACTTCAATCTATTTATATGTATAGATAGATAATACATACATACATACATAACTTCACGCCAGGTCCCTTGCGGGGTAGGCACGTACAACAGAGCGCCATACAGGCTTATTCATGCACACCTCACTTGCTTCTTTTACATTCATAGCTCTTGTCATGCACGCTCGTCTGTTCTTAAGGCTAATTAATAATACATAAATACTAAGATATTTAATTTGACATGTTTAAAAATATGTAAAGCTAGTTGAAGTAGCAATTAGTCTTCATTAAAAAGATGTTTATCTTCGATAGAAGTCGTGTGTCAGTTAAATTACAAAGTTAATTGGCATTTAATTACTTCAATTTACAGTTTAACTGAAACAAAACTTACTGCAATTAATCATGGCGGAATTTAACGCGTTTTATCTTATCTATACATTTTTCTATCTTAATTTAAGATGTTGCAACTTTGTTTCAAGTAAAATGTCCTGCAGCGAGAAATTAATTTACTGGTAAGAAACTTATTTAGCTTGTGGAAAACATTGTGTGAGTTTATCTGTCGGTTTTTTATATTAACACTAGCTGCACCCGGCAGACGTTAATCTGCCTTTAAAAAAATAAAAATCTAGAACCCGATTCCAGCGTCATCTACCGGGACCAAATGTTAATCAAAACGCGAATCATCTTGAACAAACAGAGTAGAAAATTATTAAAGTAATTATATCGCTATTAAAATATAGGGGTTGCTGGTAGAAGGATGAAAATTTTGGGTATGTATTTTTCAATAAATCATAGTAAAATACAATAAGAAATTTTGTCAAAAAAATTAAAATAAATATTTTGGGGTGGGTCATCCTTATCATTTAGGGGTGTGAAAAATAGATGTTGGCAGATTCTCAGACCTACCCGATATGCACACATAATTTCATAAAAATCTTTTCAGCCGTTTCGAAGGAGTTTGGTAACAAACACTGCGACACGAGAATTTTATATAAGATAATAATATAATTTAAGCTTTAAATCACGAAATTTGAAGCATTAACCAAAAGATTCCAAACCTTTCCGACTCTATCTGTATGAGTATAGTGTTTTAAATTATTGAATGAATATTATTATATATATATTGAATTCTATCTCATTCTCTAGCAGGCTTAGGGCCACTTGCATAACGATCGCCTTTAAATAAAATTAGTTAATCCTAATAAACTGCCTAAATACGTTACGTTACACAAAACGTATCGACAGTTCTTTTAACATATTTAGCAGCAAATTTTGCGTTGTGCAAGACGCTAATTGTATTTAAGGGTGTTAAATGCGTTTAGTGTTTCTTAAATAAATTTAAGCAACCTTATGCAAGCGGCCCTTAGTCCTATAGATTTATGCCTCTATCTCTTTTTAGTTCCATTGAATTTTCAAGTTGCAACGATTCTAAAGAAGTTTCACTTCAAAAATAATATTATAGATTTAAAAATATGCAATTCTGTCATTTGCGTTACGTTCCCGTTATTACTAAAACCATCATGAACCACTAAACCAGTTGCAATAATTGGTTATTCATGAGCAAATACCGTGTTGATACCACTCAGTTTATCCGTCGCAATTAAAATCCCCTTGGTTAATGTTAATTTGCGATTTCATACACATATTGCAAATGTTAATTTGCTGATATTCATGAATTTATTAATTAGTATTTAAAATTATTCAACATTTCGAATTAAAGCTTCTTGTATGCGTTTCATTTTGTTTTCATTGCTAATTAAAATTAAATATAACAGCAACTATGTTAATATCAACTCATAGGAGTTTTGCAATAACTTATTAACAAGATGATCGCCTGCCTTTTCCAAATAGTACATCTTATACTAATATATAAAGCTGACGAGTTTGTTTGTTTCTTTGCTTGAACGCGCTGATTTCAGGAACTGATGGTCTGATGTGAAAAAAAATTTCAGTGCTAGATAGCCCATTTATCGAGGAAGGCTATATATCATCACGCTAAAACCAATAGGAGTGGAACACCAATGAAGAATGTTTCAAAGTCGGGGGGATTTTTTTAACTTACTTTACTCTTTTTTACTATTCCACGCGGACGAAGTCGAGATTGCTTAGTGGCACATGTCTCTTCCAAAGAGTAACATTGTATATATAAAGATTCTCTTCCTCTTCATTTTAGGCATATCTAGGCAAAGTTACGTCAAGCCAAGGGTCAATTTTCTAAATAATCGTCAATCAGAAACCTTAGTTAAAGTAAAGTAAATCTTTGACCAAAGAAATCGCGTTAATGACGTCAATTAATCTGTCAAACATATCGGTCCAATCTTAGGGAGTGCACGGGAAAACCGACGTGCGCTTGGATGTTTCCCGAGTGATCATTGGTGTAACATCAATCGAACTTCCAAAGCGACGTCCAACGTTGATCGATGCTAAACGCTGCTTTATGCATCTGTGACGAACCGCTACTTAACAATCATTATTAAAGGAGATCGAAAATCTAGTAAGGTCAGAAATGAACCTTTATTACTAGACAGATCAACCAAATTAAATCAATTTGTTTGAAAGGCGTAGAACTGAAAGGACACGCAGTATTCACTGACACTGAATAATTCATAGCTGTTATGTTTATATGGATTACTTTGGCTCATTCATCCAAATTTTAAGGGTTCGTTCAAGCTAGGGCAGAGTCGAAGAGTCAATCTAAAAGTTGATATTGCAAATTCACTCTTATCTTCATAACATAATGCACATATTTGTATAGAGATAAAAAAATTGCGCGCATTCTACGGAATACGCTCGTCTGTGAGCGGTCAACGCTGATTGGTGTGCGCGCGATCGTTCGTTCGTCGGATGACCTGCGTCTGGTTGATCACTGCTGATGTACAAGTACCATATTATTATGGCTACAAATGAGAAATTAATTGACTTGGTCTAAAGGTATAAATGTCTATTTGCCTATATGCCGAATAACCGCGAATTATCGAAAATACGCCTGCATTCGTGCAACTTCGTTTTAATTTTGAAGAATGTGACGCTTCGATGTGCTTCGACTCTGCGCTAGCTTGAACGGACCCTAAAATAGAAGTTATCGGTTGAACTTACTTAAGCCGGTTATCTAATTTCATTTGTCACGGTGCTCCCACTGTGTAAGGTGGATCGCATCGGAAATTGCATCTTGCAGATAAACGGACAGCGTTACTCAGGCGTGTTCGCATTATGGTTGTGGTACAAGTAACAACATCTAGAGATTTGATGACTTATAGTTGAGGTAGTAAGGTAGTAGACGTATTACTGCCAGAGTACGCGGAGTTTCTAGAGCTTCCGCTTTTTCCGATGCACTTTTTTTATAACAGCAGGGAGCTTTTCCACATTCTCTCGGATCTCAGGGGGTATATAAGACACCCGACGACCGGTTCTGCACATACCTTCCCTGAGGAAAGAGTTCTGAGATTCCGGCCGACGTACTAGCCACTAAATTTATCACTATTCCGCTGCGTGTTCGTGAGGCGCCATGAGTCACGAGTACACCGTAGTCACTATGCTGTGACACCTCGTTGTATACGCTCAACAGGGTGTAGGGGTGTCCTAGAACCAGGGCATCCGACGTCTTGAGTGTGGGTTACCAGGGACAAGGCAAAAGCATAAGGCGAAGGAAGGAACATCAAGGAGTTTTAGTGGGTTTCCCCAGCTCGGGTGTCATTAGCATTTCTTCGAGGGTGCTAGTGCCACCCCAACTTGATGAAACCCACACGCCCCCATCTCGCTTCCCCCACGGTGATTTGTCCTAATTGAATTCGGTTTAAACAATTATCGCCGTATGTTAAATTGACATTATACAGTAGTATAATCCCTGGCATGATTCTGGAGCGATGATATTAGCCAAGTTAAATTTCAGATTTTTTTAGATGTTTTTGTCCCTTTCGAGTAGAGACAGAATACTAATATCATCGATATGTTGTTGAATAGCACTACATTTACTACGCACATTACGTAAACCGATCTCTACTCTTCCACCGACCACTCAAGTACCGTGCCGGGAACTATTCAAGTTTGTATATAGAATAGTAACAGCCCATAACTGCTAGGCTCGGGCCTCCCATTGTAGGGGAATGGACAGTATACCCGCCACCCTTGTCCAAGGCGGCTTGGCAGGTTTTACACATCGGTTATCTCGATGTGCAGGTTGCATCACGATGTTTTCCTTCACCGTTGTTAGCACGTGGTAATTTTAACAATATGCATATTAGGTCAGAAAACAGCCTAAGTGATGCATGCGTTCCGGCCAGGATCGAACCCGCGCCCTTTGAGTTTAGGACGCATGCGCTAGCCATTATGCTATCACGACTTCAACTCAAGTTTGTAGATATCTAAAACTAATATTACAATTGATTCAATTTGGTTAGCAGTTGATCACCAGTGTTACAAAAGTCGCTGTCGTGCATAACTTGTACCACACAAAATTTTAATAAATTTCCACGCACTCCCCCACCATTTAGACTGATTGGAGCCACCTCCTACTTATTAATATCCCCGTAATTCCGCTTAACTTGGGAGGCGTTGCATCTTATGTAATCAGTAGTGCACCTGCTATCAACGGCATCACACGTGTCTTGCGTGGAAAATTTATTATGAACCTAAAACAGATGATTAGAAATTAAAATAACTAATTATTTTTATACCGAATTTGAAACGTTAAAACAAACCTACATTATTAATTTATCGCATTTAAAACAAACTTGTACTTAGACGTACTGGTGATTACGGTACGATTTAATATCTAAGTTATATAAGCTAGTATTATTATCATATTAATATATTATTATATTATATGTTAACAATGAGAAAGGAAAAAAACATCGTGATGCAACCTGCACATCGAGATGACCGATGTGTCAGATATGCCAAGCCGCATTGGACAAGCGTGACCGGTATACTGTCCGTTCCCTTATTTTGGAAGGACCAGTCAGTGGCACGTTTATTTGCTGTAATTATTATTTTATTTTTATAAGAGATAGGAACTAAACTTAATACCTAAAAAAATATATAATTGAAATTGCATAGAAAAGTCAGCCAATCAATTGAACGCTTAAGAAGGCTTCCTGCTGACAGTGATCTGTTACATAATCTATAACTTATAATTTATTTCTAATTAGGTTATATAAGTATTTATTTTTTTACTTTTATACATAACTAGCTGACCCGTGCCCACTTCGCTGGGCACTAGAAAAAAAATAAAAATACTTATTATTAATCATAATCAAATATATCCTATGTCACTCAGGAATAATCTAGCTATCCATTGGTGAATGAATTTTCAAAATCGGTTTAGTAGTTCCAGAGATTACCCCCTACAACATCACAAACTCCACACTCACAAACTTTTCCTCTTTATAATATTAAGTTAAGTATAGATTTTTCCTTCCACCCATTTTAATAGTATTATATAAAAAAATTAGAACTAGGCATGTTTGCTGAAGAGTTTCTTGCGCCGCTTCTTCTCTTCAAGCCACAACATGTTGTGAAGTGGTGGTAAATTAGATTAGGCTTCCATAGAGTAAATAATAACCATAAACACAAAATTAAAACTAAATAATTAAAATGAACAAGTTGGCGGTAGGCTAACTAAAACTTTAACAATACTTGTTGGACAAATATCATCTTTGTCGTCCGTGACCACGGCCACTGAAAAGCGGCCGAAACGTCGGACTAACCACAATCAAATAAATTACTGCGCTTAAAACCGTTAAAACGTAGTTTTATTATAAAGTGTAGATTTTAAATATACAAAGCCTAGCCTTTCAAAGGCTAACTGTAGTAGCCGGGGAGGTTTTGACTTTGAACATTGAAAGAGTATGAAAATAACTTTATATGTTTTACGGAAACTTTCATAGTTCGTGGACTTGCCAGATTAATTTGAAAATAAAACTAGGCAGCAAAACATTTTGAAGTGTCCATCAAAAATTTCATAAAATAACATCTGTACGAATAATAACAGTCCATAAATGTCCCACTGCTAGACTCAGGCCTCCCCTTAGAAGGGGAACGGACAGTATACCCGCCACGCTTGTGCAAGGCGACTTGGCAGGTTTGACGCATCAGTTATCTCAATGTGCAGGTTGCATCACGATGTTTACCTTCACCGTTGTTAGCACGTGGTAATTGTAGCAATATGCACATTAGGTCAGAAAACTGCCCAAGTGGTGCATGCGTTCCGACCAGGATCGAACCTGCGCCCTTTGGGTTTGGGCCGCGTGCGCTAGCCATTACGCTACTAAGACTTCATCTGTATTGCAAGTTGTAAAATAACACCAACGCACAAGAAAAATGGTCTGTACTTTTGAACAGATCCATCTATTCTCGCGTATTTCGATGCGCTGAATCCGAATATGGGGTCAGTTTGGTCCATAAATTCTCAAATATTTGAGGGTGTATGGAGCAACGCTTTTGGTCCATATATAACGTGACCATACGTCCCGATTTGGGCGGGACAGTCCCGCTTTCAGGCAGTCTGTCCCGCTGTCCCCAGCGAGGCCGCCATAGTCCCGCTGTCCCCAGCGAGGCCGATATAGTCTCGGTTTTGCAAACAGACCAAATGATAAATTTATTTCAAATTCCACTTATTTTTAGCTGCTTAACAAACTTGAAACAATAGTTTTTAAAACGAGCATAATAACTGTTTCTACTCTGGGTGAGGCGTTTCAAGTTTAGTAAACAGCATAATAAAAATTGGTGAAATTTAAGCCTGCATTTTTCTCCGTGCACTATTTTGTGTTTAGTGCGCTGATTATTTTGTGTTATTCTATCTTATATAATAAAATACTTATAAGACACTTAAACTTTTTTTTATTATATAATGCCGCAGATGTCCCGCTTTGACAAAAATTATAAATGGTCACGTTATCCATATACCCTCAAAATTGTTACGAGTGTATGGACCAAACTGACCCCGGTGACTCATTTGGCGCATCGAAATATATAAAAATAGATGGATCTGGTCAAAACTTGCTTGGTCTGGTCGACACAATCAAAAACTATGTGTCACGGAGTTGAATATGCTGCGATGGATTTGTGGAGTGACGCGATAAAATCGGGTCAAGAACTCCCGTATCCGCGGCAGTCTTCATGTCTGTGACATAGAAGACAAACTGCAAGAGTGTCGCTTATGCTGGTACGGCCACGTTTTACGGAGACCGACTAATTATGTGGGGAACAAATATCTAGCCGTGCCGCCTCCGCCAGGTCTCGGTCGAAGGGGAAGGCCCAAGAAATGGCTTGACGTTGTAAAGGATGACATGTGGACCAATGGTCTCAAAACGGGGGATGCTGAAGATCGCGCGAATCGGAGTAGAAAAGTAGGAAAGCAGACTCTGGGCTTCGGAGTGAACGCTCCGAACTCAACCGGGATGTAACGCTCGGATGGTGATGATGATGAGATGGATCTGGTCAAAAATACAATCCACTTTTTTTTGTAGGCCAGCATCATTTTACAAAACATACATACAGTCCTACAGTGCAGCGGTTTTGTAAAACTATGTCCTTACCATATTGTACTTACCATTAAGAGCTTATTTTATGAGTTTATTCATGAAGAAGTCAAATAAATTAATTCTATTAGTAATAATCGTAATATGCAGGGATTACCAGCATAATGTGTAATTCGTATGCATCTTACAACTCCTATATATTCATTAACACCTTGCTGGTGTAATTTTTAGCCTTACAATGTATATAAATATTTATGTATTTCGTTTGCAGTTACTACCCCATAACGTTGTAGGAGACAATTTAAAAACGCAATACTAAGATTAGTGTGTAACCTATTACAACAAAAGAAGCTTAGAAAGAGAAACACACAAAAGAGTAAAAAAATAAGGATAACCAAAGGGGTTGGGTAAATTTGTTCGTAGGTTGGCTTGATTTTTTTTATGAGCGGCCACTTTTTTAGCTATTGCTATTTAGTAGTTCTATACTTGAGAAACAAGACTATTAAAAAAACTTGGTCCTAAGTTACATCGGAGCCGAGCTATTTAAGATCAAAGTCGTGCTGTGTGAACTGAAAATACTGTAAAACGGGGTTAATAGAATTCACGGGGTGATTAGACACATTAGGGTTTGGTTAAAACTGGCTTGATTTGTTAAGTTTGCGGCCAGCGATTACATTTATACAGTAGATAGTATACAGTAATAAGTTTGGTAATCAAAATCGCTTAAGTGAATATGTGTTAGAAAATAATCTAAACAGAAGACGGGCTCATTTTCAGTCTATAAATGCCGCTGATCTTAGCGGAGATGAGTTTCCAGTTTTAAGTAATGATGACCCCATTATTTATGCCCTGGGCACATTTCAAGTAGAGCAAGCACGTAGCTATTATGGTGGACACAGAAAAAACGGAACCTATTTAATTGAAATATTTAAAGAACCTAACCTGGATTTCACAAAAGTTAAGTTAGATTGTAACGACCCATGGCTTATGAGAGGAAGAATCCAATCCAGGCATGTTTCGAGCCGAATTTACTATGTCTATATTTTGTGAGAACAAGGGCTTCAGGGTCGGGATGCTATTTTACGTCATTATTGCTCTTGCATTGTTGGAAAACGTACATTAGGTTGTTGTTCCCATGTCATGTCAATCGTGTGGTATTTGGGATGGGGTAAGCACCAAACCATTTGTCTTCTCCTGCTCAGTTCCTAGATACAATAATCAAGCATGATGTAGAGAACGAAGCGTATGAAGAACCCGATATCGAAAACTAAATAAAGTGAACATTTAATGTCATTATAGTGAGTGTTTTATTTAGTTTTTTTTTTCGCGTGTGATTATAGATATATAAGACCTAATTAGTGGATTAATAAATATAATTGTAAAAAGGTTTTGTGTATTAAATGTAATTATAAGAACAACTACTTTTTATAATGTATATAAGTACCTATGTTCTAATAACAGACATGTTCAATTAGAGTAATAGTTCACTTTAATTAGATATGTTATATTATTTCAAAAGCCATGCACAATAACATGAATCTTGCAACAAATAAATAACCTTGCATAGAACTGATACCTTAAGTTCACGCAGCACGATTTTGATCTTAAATAGCTCGGCTCCGATGTAACTCAGGACCGAGTTTTAATAGGCTTGTATCTCAAGTATAGAACTATTAAATAGCAATTGTATTATTGTTAATAAAAGATAAATTCCAGTCTTCAATGGTTTTATTTTCTTGTTCCACAAATACAGGTATCTTACTTATATAGTTTTTAAAAGATGTCTTAATGGTATCTCTCGTATTAAAAAACCTCCGTCCGAGCGCGGGGAGGCGCGGGGGGTCAAGCTCCCGTACGTCACGGTTGACGCGCCTGTCAAATGACATTGACAGACGCGTTACGTTTCTATTACATCTTCCCCCTTTTTAAAAAAAAAGAAAATAAATCACTAATAATTATACAGTTTACTATACTACTTTTTCTACATTTACTTAGTTTATATAATTTTACACTTAACAGCTTTTTTACACTTAGCATATAATTAACATCTTTTCTCCCTCTCCCAATAAAGAGTTACAAAAGAGAAAAAATAATTATAATAATAACAAAAGAGAACAATTATAATAATAAAAAAAAATGCATTTTACTATTTAAGTAACCTTGTGATTTGCTCGAACAACCTGTAGCGGTGAATTGATAACCCTGGTGTGCCACAGAGCCCTACGCCATCCTTATGTGAAAAGAGGTTCTTGTATATGTAACATTATCTCTGTCCATTACTGTATAAGATCTAAATCCATTATATTTAACAATTGTACCTTCTAACCAAACATTTTTATTGGGGTCTTTTTTAAACCAGATCTGTTGTCCTACAGAAAAATATTTCTTTGTCCGTGCTCTGCTGTTATAGTGTTTTATATTTCTATTTAACAATTTACTAAATTGCTCTTCAACATTAATATTAAGTTGTGGTTGTAAATATCCTAAATTTACAATACATTTAGTTTTCAAATTTCTGTTCATCATTAATTGACTAGGAGACAAGTCTGTACCACAGACAGGTGAAGCCCTATATTGTAAAAGTGCTACTCTATAATCTGTTTTGTCTTCAAAACATTTATTTAACATTTTCTTTGCTATTTGTACACCTCTTTCAGACATTCCATTTGATTGTGGATATCTTGGACTAGTATAAGTGAATTTAAAACCCCATTCTTGAGCAAATTGTTTACATTCTTTAGAATCAAATGGTATGTGATCAGAAATAATTTCATTAGGAATGCCAAATATACAGAATATGTCAATTAAATTATTAATTATGCATTTGGCACTTTTATTATGTATTAGTTTAATATCTAGCCATCTAGAGAAATAATCATAAATTACTAAATAGCTTTTTCTTCTCCATTCCATTATGTCAATGCCTATTTTAAGAAATGGCAGTTTTGGTACTTCATGAGAGAGCAAGGGTTGTTTTATATTATTATTTTGATAAGTTTGACAAATGTAGCATTTTTTTATAAATGTTTCTAAGTGTTCATCAATTTTAGGCCAGTAGTACATTTTCCTGGCCAATTGTTTCATTTTAGTTGTGCCTAAGTGTCCTTCATGTAATATTTTCATGAATTTAGAACGCAGTGAAAGTGGAATTATTAGTCTGTGGTTTAGAAACAACAAATTTTCATCAGTAATTATTTCGGTTCTAAATTTAAAATAGTATTGTAAATGGTCGGGTACATGTTTTTTGTCTGGCCACCCATTTTTAGTATATTCAATTAATTTAGATAATTCTATGTCTTTACAAGTTTCTAAAATCAACTCTTGTTTTTGTTCATTTGTGCATTGCAAGTGACTTGCCAACCCTATACAATGAATCATATCATCTAAATAAGGTTCATCTTTAATATTAATATTTAAAGGTGTACGTGATAGTAAATCAGCAATGTACAGGGTGCGCCAGAGAAACTTACTTATTTGAAAAAATTCCCGCGCGGTGAGTTGGGCGGGTAGAGGGGCAAGAGGGGGCGCATCTGGAGGGGGAAGTTCCCAAGTTTGTTTCTCCCTCCAGTCAGTTGCCATCATGCTCTGGTCTAGAGAGCAGCGGGCCTTCGCAGTTGAGAGCTTCTTTTCTAACGGTCGCTCACTTGTTGCTACGCAACGTGCCTTCCGCGCTCGCTTTGAAATTCCTCCTCACAGACTCGTTCCTGGCCGTAATTCGATTCTGTCGTGGGTTAACTCATTTCGGGAGTGTGGAAGTGTCGCTAAACCCAGAAATGGACTTCAACGGACCATCAGAACTCCGGAAAATATCGAAAGAGTGAGGCAGTCAGTTGTGCGTTCTCCCCGGCGTTCGGCTCGCAAACACGCAGCTGCTATGGGAATTTCTGATACCACTGTTCGACGAATTCTCCATGAAGACCTTCAATTTCATCCCTATAAATTGGCTGTTGTGCAAGAATTAACTGAACGCGATTTTGTTGCCCGTCAAAATGCATGTGAAATGCTGATTGACAACCTGCCTGAAGACGCCGTCGTTTTTTTCAGTGACGAGGCTCACTTCCACATTTCCGGCTGCGTCAACAAGCAAAACATGCGTTATTGGTGTGATGTAAATCCGCGTGAGCTTCACCAGAAGCCACTTAATTGTGAGCGAGTTACTGTCTGGTGTGCGGTGTCGGTAATGTGAATAATTGGTCCTTATTTTTTTGAAGAAAACGAACGTGCAGTTACCGTGAATGGAGCTCGTTACAGGAACATGATCGAGGAATTTTTTCTTCCAAGACTCGAAGAAATGAACGTTAGGAACGTGTGGTTTCAGCAAGATGGAGCCACAGCACACACAGCACGAGACTCAATGAATTTGTTGCGACAACATTTCCCCGACCGCCTCATCTCTCTCAGAGGCGATCTCCAATGGCCGGCACGCTCTCCAGATTTGACTCCATGCGATTTCTTTTTATGGGGTTATTTGAAATCCCTGGTTTATGTCGATCAACCACGGACCATAGCACACTTCAAGAACAACATTCGCGACGCCATTGCCAACATACCGATTGATATGCTGCGAAGAGTGGATACGAATTTCAAAAATCGACTTCATCAGTGTATGCGCAATGGGGGTCGCCATTTATCCGATGTCATTTTTAAGACTGCATAAAAAAAAAATTGGGATATTGTATTCTCAAATAAAAAAATTTTTAAAACAATAACTGAAGTACTTATTTTTTTATTGACCTTTCAAATAAGTAAGTTTCTCTGGCGCACCCGTTACATAAACTTGCCTTTTAGATATTTGAATTCTATTTCATATTTTAATAGTTTTAATTTCAATCTTTGTAACCTAGGTGATGGAATCTCATGAATGTGTTTTTTTAAGAGTGACTCTAATGGCTTATGATCATTAATAATAGTACATTTTTGGCCATAAATATAATAATGGTACTTCTGTGTGGCCTACACAACACTAAGTAATTCTTTTTCAATTTGTGAATAATTTTGTTCCGCTGGGGTTAAAGTTCTTGATGCAAAACTAACTGGTTTTCCATTTTGTAATAAACAACAGCCTAATCCATCTTTTGAGGCGTCACATTGTATCACAATAGGTAGTTTAGGATCAAAATTTTGTAAAGTTGGAGCAGTACTTATTATTTTCTTAATACTGTTAAAAACATTTTCATGAGTTTCTGTCCATAGCCAAGACACATCTTTTTTTTAGTAACAGTTGTAATGGTGATGCAATATTAGCCATGTTAGAAATAAATTTTCTCAAGTAATTGACCATTCCCAGGAAAATTTGAAGCTCTTTTTTGTTACTTGGACTTTTAATATTAGTAATAGCTGTTATTCTATCCGGGTCTATAGTCATGCCTTTTTCATTAAAGATGTGCCCAAAATATTTCACTTCTTTTAATTTATACTGAAATTTGTTCATATTAAAACATACATTATGTTCTTTAGCACGTTCAAAAACTTTATCTAATATTGCATCATGCTCTTTTTCGGTGTCACCACATATTAATAAATCATCACAGTAAACAATGACACCTGGTATGTCACCAAATGCTCTTTCACTATATTTGTGAAATACTTCAGGAGCAACTGATATGCCAAACGGACAGCGAAGAAATTTATAGCAGCCAAAGGGGCTATTAAAAGTACATAAATCGCTGGATTTATCTGTTAATTTTATATTATTAAATCCATCTGACAGATCTAGTACTGAGAAGTACTTTTTATTTGATAATTTTACAACAATTTCATCTAAAGTAGGGATTAAGTGGTGTTCTCTTATTAATACTTTATTAAGATCCTTTGGATCAAGACAGATTCTAAGTGAACCATCTTTTTTCTCTATTATAACAAGGTTGCTTACAAAACTTTTAGGATGCTCAACTTTGGCTATGACTTTGCGTTCCACCAGGGTTTTCAACTTCTCCGCTAGGCGCTCCATTACTGCATGAGGGACTCGCCGCGGTGGCCGTACCACTGCCACCACTCCTGGTTGTACGCGCAACTCCAAAGGTTCTTTAAATTCCCCAACTCCCTGGAATAGTTTAGAATTCATATTAATAATAAAATCTTTACTTGAGTTATTGGTTCTGTTTGTCACCGTATTAATATTAGTTTTATTTAATAAGTTAAGGTTAATTAAAGAGTTTAATCCTAATATAGGTCTTACATTTTCTCGTACAATAATAAATTCAGTTTCATAGATACTTTCTTCATTTTTTAAATAAATATTCAAAGTGATTTTACCAAGAGGCAATAGCTTGCCACCACCGAAGACTTCAATCATGCTATTTGTCTCAGACAATTTTAGTGTTTTGTCATCATTGACAATTTTCTTAAGATCTTTTAATGAAAGCACATTTATTTGTGCACCTGTATCACACTTGAACCGCACGTTTGTTTTTTCCACTTTTAGTATGTGGGTCCACTCATTTTTAGAAAAATCAATTGAATAAATTAGTCATAAATTGTTTAGCTGATCCTCAGAGGTAATATTCATTTCATGTAATTGTCTATTTGCAAATGTGCAGCCTATTTGAAAATGATTATATTTTTTACATTTATTACAAAGTTTACCATAGGCTGGGCAATTTCTTGGACCGTGTTCAGTATTACATTTTTTACATAAGTAATAATTAGTATTATACTTGTTATTACTTTTGTTAATTTGAAATTTGTTTTTGTTATTATTAAAATACTTAGCTTTTGTATTTGTTGAGTATGTTGGCTGTTGTTCAAAGCTCCTCGTCTGTACTGCATGCACCTCGTTCTTATTTAGTACCACCATGTGTTTGTTGGACACCTCCGCTGCACGGCATGCTTCCACAGCTTTGTCTAATGTTAAATCTTTTATTTCTAGTAGTCTCTTTTGCAATTGTGGGTCATTAATACCAATTACAATTCGATCACGAAGCATTCTTTCTTTTTCTTTGAAATTGCAGTTTGCTGCTAGTTTTGAAATTGCAGCATAGAACATATCAAACGTTTCATCTTCTTGACTACGTTGATGGAACCTGAAGCTGTTTATGACGTCGTTTTGTTTGGGAGAAAAATACTCGTCAAAAATGTTGATTACCTCTTCCAATTTATTTTTATCGTCTTTATGTAAAATGTTAAAATATAACTCCTGTGCCTGCTGTCCTACACAATTCAATAATATTGCAGCTTTTCTCGTTTCCGACAGTCGGTCAAAACCTGCCGCCAGTATAAAAACTTTAAATGATTGCTTGAACTTTTGCCATTGCGGCCAGCAATTTTCGATATCGTTTAAATTGAGGCCATGAGGCATTTTATATTCAATTGCACACATGTTGTCTTCCGTACTCATGGTTATTCGTAACTTTGTTCGAATATGGCCGCGTGATACTTTTGCCTTTTATTGAAATCTTGTTGAATCTTGCGTATACTGTTCGATCGATGACTGCGCCATGTATTATTGTTAATAAAAGATAAATTCCAGTCTTCAATGGTTTTATTTTCTTGTTCCACAAATACAGGTATCTTACTTATATAGTTTTTAAAAGATGTCTTAATGGTATCTCTCGTATTAAAAAACCTCCGTCCGAGCGCGGGGAGGCGCGGGGGGTCAAGCTCCCGTACGTCACGGTTGACGCGCCTGTCAAATGACATTGACAGACGCGTTACGTTTCTATTACAGCAATAGCTAAAAAAGTGGCCGCTCTTAATAAAATCATGCCAACCTCCGAAAAAACCCCTGTATATTTTGTCAATTTATTTCTAAATGCATGACTAAAAGCAATGAAATTATTATAAAATGATAAAAATAACAATAAGACTCATTGGAAAATAATGTAAGCGTTTATTCAGACATAAAAATTATTAAAGATAATCGAAACCAAAATTACGAAACGTGCCTATCGACTCCGTTTTACGGTATCAGTTTTGTGCAAGGTTATTTGTTGCAAGAGTCATGTTTTTGTGTATGGCTTTTGAAACAATATAACATATCTAATTAAAGTGAACTATTACCCTAATACTACTAACGAATAAACTGCAGATTAAAAAGTTTTGTGCATGAAAACCCAAAATCTAATAAAAAATAATGTATGTTTTAATTGGTTCAATTTTTTCACATATTTCGGCTCCGATGTATGTTAGACAAAAACGTTAAAACAAAAGATTATATTATTTGATCCCTGTATATTTATAAATCTCTAAACAGATATAAATTTAGTGTTGAAGGTTATCCAATATAATAAATTTGTTACTTTATTTAACTATAAATAAATATTAACTAAAATAGATCTATAAATAAAAAATTGACTCCATATCGCTGTCGGCGGGGAGCGTGCCCAAAATGCTGGCCGCATTTCCACGTTGGATGGCAACGCTTATTCGTTGCCCTAGGTACAAGCCAGCCTTTTGGTCACGCGAGACCTCAATAAGACGCCTTGAGAGGTCTCGATAGAGGTGATGAGCTCCAGGCCCCCACGGCCCCAGGGTCTCGACCCCGAAAGCCACAAATACGTACCCACTACCAATGGATACATATTTGCGACATTTCAGGGCCTCCTGGTGTGCAGCAGCAGCCCCGGCTGTCACGGCTGTGTCTGAAAGGTGGGACGCCGCCAAAGTATCGACACAAGTTGCGTCCCATACTAGAGGGCGTCCCATCTTCCATGGCACCAACGACATCCCGTCTGGTCTCCTACCATCGTCGCGGCACAGTAAAAAGTATAAACAAAAGTGTTATTATTACTGTATACTATCTACTGTATAAATGTAATCGCTGGCCGCAAACTTAAAAAATCAAGCCACTTTTACTCAAACCCCTTTGAATACATCACTATTTCTAAATTATTATCAAGTATGCTTTGAAAATTTATATAATAGATCAAAAACTAAAATGGGACGCCGCCAAAGTATCGACACAAGTTGCGTCCCATACTAGGGGGCGTCCCATCTTCCCTGGCACCAACGACATTCCGTTCACAAATATAATGTACAAATCACAATATCAAATAAGTGAAACAATAACGAAATATCAAGTGTTTATTTATCACAGTCGCACTTAACTGTCGCGATTTTGACATGCAATAATTTATCGATATCATGTAATATTATAACTCATTGTTACACAACCCTAAATCTGTGGATTGTCCTAATAAATAATGGATATATGAAGAAACAAGTGATAATACGCGTGTTTACCGAAACGCACCATAGATTACTTGTAGCTAGGAATCCTCGCGACTTCGCTCACATAGAGTTTAATCCTTTGAAAATATTTGTATTTTTAGGATAAAAAAGGAATACTTACCTACGTTTTTTTTACCTACGTTCTTAAGAATAATATGAGACCTGGGGGCTTCTGACTCTACATCAATAAAATCGAAATGACCTGACACATATATAAATAATAGTAATATTAAAGTGTTAGATATCTTCAACAATAATATTGTATTTGATATTTATTCTTTTTTTTATTGCAGGAGTTCAGCCGACAGACGGCCCACTTTATGCAAAGCGGTTACCATCGCCTATGGACATTTGCAACAGCAAAGGTGCTACAACGCAGCAAATACGCTGCTGCTCTCTTATAAAAGAGACTGGAACCTGGTCACTAATGACGAACAACACAAGGTTGTTATGGCGGCATACTATAGAATAGGGGCGATCCAGTCGAGCAAATACCATATCAGCTGGCTGTGGGTTATTTTGTCGCCTCTTACGACAGGCCGCCCGGCCGCAGGAAATTGTATTCTTTCTCCGTTCCTGCACGGATACAATAATAATATTGAAGTGTTTGTTATCTAGAATATCTGTCTGTTGCAGTAGTATCCCATCACAACAGAGGCCGGTGTTAGTAAAACGCAGTGCGCGCTTAGCCTTAGAAGCTTACGCAAGCAAAACTTCCCGATCTCTAACCGGGCTTAGTTAAATATTTTCATTTACTCTAAATCCATGGACAAGTATCGTAGGCAATCTCAGTAACACCCAGATTAGCGTGCATAAAAGAAATTTCATTTATCTACGGACAATGTTTAAGATAAGTTTAGAACAATTTTCAAATCCTTTAC
Organism: Dendrolimus pini; assembly: GCA_949752895.1. Taxonomy (NCBI): domain Eukaryota; kingdom Metazoa; phylum Arthropoda; class Insecta; order Lepidoptera; family Lasiocampidae; genus Dendrolimus; species Dendrolimus pini. The sequence continues at coordinate 18,432,050 of OX457136.1, forward strand.
ACTATTGTCATGATAAATTATATATGTTCAAGTGATAATATGCGGGATTTACTGACATTGTTATTATGCAATAGGGCTGGGCTCTTATCGATCGTGAAATTTAAATTAAATATTCTATATTAAAAATTGTAGTTATTGTTTTTTATCAATTAGTATTTAATACTATAAGATTAGTTAACTTTTAAAAGCATTAACTGTACTGCTTTAATTAATTACTCCATAAAATAGAACGTTAAAGATTACCGAAGCCGAGAAAAATTGATACAAATTTATTTACCTTGTGTATATGAAACAGCGTTCATTAGCGACGCTTATCAGACGATGTTGTAAGATTTTTTCGTTTCTTACTCGATTTTTTAATATTAATGATATTCATCAAATTTTCGCAACAACACGACTAACATAGATAATGACTAGATAGATTCAGAAAAAACTATATATAGTGCATTTTTCTACTTTAAATGAAATTAGAAACAGAAATATAAAGAAGTTCAACAATGACACGCGATTGCTCATTGATTTCCTTCACCATTTTTTATTAAATATATGAAACAATTGCGATTTCATTCGATACATTTCAATTATAGTCTTTGTCGGTCTTCAATCCATAGAGACGGATTATGATCTTGGACATTACAATAAAAAAGAGCTAACGTGTAACAGTAACAAGTATAACCCATAAATTTCTCTTGCAGATTAAGGTCTCTCAGTTTTAGCGGAATAAAATGTACGCCGGCCTCGTTTCTCCTAGGTTGATTGGCAGTTTCTTCACGATGTTCATCATGCGCACGTGGTAATTATAATAACAATACCTTTAATTTTTAAATACTTAAGTCAGAATACAGCTTAACTTTAGGTTCGAAACTTATTAGAGCTCGTTGATGAGTTCATGTACTTAAACTTTTATATTTTTAACAGATTTTAAAACATTACTTATCCGTGATGGAACGGAGAAAAAACACAATTTCGTGCGGCCTGGCGGCCTGTCGTAAGAGGCGACAAAACAACACACAGCCAGGTGGTAGGGTATTACCCTGGTCTAGAGTATGCCGCCATAATAATCTTGATTTGTGTTCCGGCATCAATGACCAGGTTCCCTTAAGAGAGCAGCAGCGCCTTTGTAGTACCTTTGCTGTTGCAAATGTCCATAGGTGATCGTAACCGCTTACCATCAAATGGCCTGTCTGCTGAACTCCTCCAGTAAATTTTTTTTTTAAACATTACCACATTTCTACGAGAAAGCTCTTGTGAAACCTCAAAACATGTTTGTAAGGATTTAAATAAAGGAAGGTCTTATGTAGATTAGAACATTTAAACTCTTTGTATTAATTAGCAATAAATAAATAAATTTTACTTATAGTATTTTCAACTAACATGGAATACATTATATGTAAAAAGTTATCACCTTTGCTAAATTTACAACCACAAAGCTTAATCATCATACAATTAATATTCTCCAATTCAAGTTGTACTTTAATATCAACAAGAAACAAGACAATAGAGCTCAGCTATATCTTACAACTTACAAGTCATCAATAATTAATAACAACCGCAACGGGACCAATCGATATTATTTTATCGATAAATTATGCTCCATCACTATCGACCAGTGACGCGTGGCACGCTGTTTACGATGCAATAATTCATCAGTGCTGCAAGACTGACAGTTACAACCCCAGCGAAGTCATTAATGTGTAACTGACAAACGTAAAGATGATGAAGCCTTTCGTTTGTTAGTAATATCTTTGTTCATTGCAACATGTTAGGTTCATTGATGATGAATTGTAATATGTTATACTTTATCGAAGTAGTTCAAACTTAGGAAAGAGCCAAAATTAAAAGACAAGGCCTCTGTAGGAAAGATAAAATCTCACCGCCTCCGTTGGCTCGGTCACGTGGAACGGGATCGAAGAGAGAAGAGGGTCTATTTGGGACGATCGGATGGGCGACGCGCGTTCGGTCGCTCGAAGTACCGGTGGAGGGACAGAGTGGAGGCTGACCTGTGTGAGCTTCAAGCCCTTAATGGGCAAGAAATCGCTCAGGGCAGGAACAGGTGGAATGTTCTCGTTTCGGAGGCCAAGACACATTTTAGGTCGCTGAGCCAACGGAGTTAGTTAATATAAAGTATGTAACAAATCACTTCCAGAAGGAAGCGTGCCCAGAAGGCTGACTGCATTGCCAAATTTCTTTGAAGAAACCCTTTGCCGTTGGACCCCACGGACCTCGAAGTTGTTTAGATTCAGTAGCATAGAAAATATTGACTATATTTTTTTTATTTCACTATTACCGTAAAATCATATTTCTATTTTTGTATAGTTCTCGGCACGGCTTTTGAGCGGTCGGCGGAGTAGTAGAAATCGTTTTACGTAATGAGCGTAGCCTATGTTACGGGATTTGTTGACATATCGCTAATATTATATTTTTATCCCTGTACTTGTAAGGCGATAACTTCATACTATTAAAAAAGTTTTTTTTTATTGCATGAGTTCAGCAGACAGGCAGACGACCCACTTGATGAAAAGCGGTTACCATCGTCTATGGATATTTGCAACAACAAAGGTGCTACAAAAGCGCTGCTGCTCTCTTAAGGGAGACTGGAACCTGCTCACTAACGCCGGAACACAAATCAAAGTTGTTACTGTGGCATACTCTAGACCAGGGGTGGTAGCCATCCAGTCGGGAAAATATCCTACCACCTGGCTGTGGATTGTTTTGCCGCCTCTTACGTCAGACCACCCGGCCGCAGGAAATTGTATTCTTTCTCCGTTCCTGCACGGATTCACGGATACAATAGAGACGATATATACGGATACAATACAATAAAGAACAGAAATATCACTATGCGTAGGCCAACGTGTGTGGCGTTCCACAAATTATATCGAGTTCTGAAGAAGTACCAATTAGTGGCCAAGTGTCAGCGTCCCTTTAGAGAGCAGCAACGCATTTGTAGCTCCTTTGCTGTTGCAAATTTCCATAGGCGATAGTAGCCCCTATCCACCAGTGGTCTGTCGGCCTAACTGATGAACTCATGCAATTTTTTTTTACAAAATGCATAGGGAACCCTATAAAGAATGAAAAGTATGAAAACCTAATAAACTGCAAAATCTATATATTAATACGTGAAGCAAAAACTTTATACCCCTTTTTTTACGAAAATTGCGCAGATGAAAGAGTATAAAATTTCGCAGAAGCAACGAATGCTTTTTTTTAAATTATGCATAAAAATACATTTACCGGTAAATACGTTTACGGAACTGTCAAAGTTAATCATCCAAAAATGGGTATTTAACTGCCTTACAAGCCGCCCTATTAAAAAAAAATTACACACACTACCATGTATTTGACACACACACGCATATATTACACATATTTCTTTTGTTTATTGTTTAAGTCAAATTAAAAGTGTAGCCTTGGCGAAATCTGTAATTATAGAAGTATATATAATAATTATTACTCTTACACTCTTGCAAGTTTATTAAAATTAACTAAGCTAAATCTGACAAGGCGTAAAAACTACAAGCTCATTTCTAGTGAAATCGGAATGTCCTGTCAATTCTGACCTCGTTGCATGTAATTGCAATATCTATTTGTTGATCACAAAATCAGAAAGCTATGAATATTGGTACTGATATTTTAATAAAACGACATTCAATCAGTCTGTTTCAAATAGGATGGTAGGGGAGATTTTACGTAAATAGAGAAATAAACATCGTGATTCTGAGTATAAGATTTTTTGAACGAGGTTTCTTATTGCACGTTACTCGGTGGCGAAAAGAAAAATGCTTACCACTGTATACTATTATACAATTTCAAACTTTAATGCAATGAAATAAGATCTATAATAATATCCATCAGTGTAATATACGTTGTCTTGAAAATAGAAAGTCTTGTAATTGTCCTTATTCTATACAATTTCCTTGGTGGTCTCCGCTAGCTTTCGATGGTCTTCGATGGCCTTCGATGGCCTTCGATTTACTTCGGGGATCTTCAAAACTTCGTTCCAACCAGGAGTCCCAAAGACACCTGTTTAGTTTTTTTATTGAATAGAAAAATCCAATATATTTTCATATATTTAAAATTAATATTTATTTCAGAAGAAAGTTTACACTAACGCTACAAATTACGTGTATGGATGTGTCAAGAAATCGTCCAATTTGAAATAGACTTTAAAACATCCCACTTGGCTGTTATGGACTTACAACCTTTGCCTAGTATTGTGGCACATTGACCAACAGTATATCAAATTGAAGTATAAACAGGTTCAAAATAGAAGTGGAGTAAAAGCTCTTTTATTAATTTAAAGATTATAAATTAAGTAAATGACTTTAAAGCAGGACAATGTCTTGCATGGAACTACTGACAAATTTTAGTTATAATCTAACCTATTTTACTTACTCTAATGCTTGGGCCACAACTGCGATAATGTTACAGTTATAAGGCCTTACACAGAGATGTGGCAGTGAGTTAATACGTTATTGTTTTAAACTGTTAATCATGTAATATATTGACAGATACCGCATCTATGTATATGCACTAAAGTGGATATTAACTTCATTATATTTAACTCTATAAATAAGGTGCATTTGGCCACAGTCAATATCGTTATCATAATGGCAGGTGCGGCCCCAGCAGAAGATTTTATTAAAACATAACCTTAAAGCTTAAATGAAGAGGCTACATCTGAGCCTTTAAATCACAATTATTTCGGTTGACACAGAATAGTGTTGTAACCAAATTAGCAAATTGTATATACTTATATAATAATAACAGTACATAAAAGTCCCACTGCTGGGCGTGGGCCTCCCATTATAGGGAAACGGACAGTATACCCGTCAGCTTGTTTGACACACCGTTTGTCTCGATGATCATGTTGCATCCCGATCTTTTCCTTCACCGTGGTTAGCACGTGGTAATTGTAACAATATACACATTAGGTAAGAATGTGGTGCTTGCGTTCCGGCCAGGATCGCAGCCGCACTCTTTGAGTTCGAGACGCGTGCGCTAGCCATTACGCCACCACGACTTGCAAAATCAAAGTAGGACGTAGGCAAATTCTAATTTTCGTTCACTATGACAGAAATTACCAAGTCTATACTCATTATGGTTAATAATTTTCGCGTCATTTCGAAAAGTTGTCTGTGAGCCTCGAGCTATTATTTCGTTACGTCTGGATAGGCGATAGAAGATATTTTAACATGATTTGATATGACGTAAGATAATCCGTACCTACTAAGCTAAAGAAAGATTTGTGTTTGTCCCTTTTTCATAGTTTTGAGGCTAAACTGATTACTATTATAAAGTATATACGAAATTTCAGCAAAGATGGCCGACTAGTTTTCTGTGAAAGCGTAACAGACATAAAGATTGTTATCCTAGAAACTATCCCATTTTCCGGAATAAAAAGTACTATGTCCGTTCTAGATATTGAAACTACCGGAATTCAGCCAAATTGGTCCAGTAATTTTTCCGTGAAAGTAAGGCAAAGTAACTTTCTCATTTATAATATTAATAGGGATTTGACACATATGTACAACATATTATGCTTATCATGACTGTTCTCATTGGGGTAGACAAATACAACGAATCTTCATTTGTTATGATCGTGGCACAAATTTCACTTCATCTACTGTCAACCTCTTGGGAGTATTCGACTTAAACTTGAAGTGTTTTCCTGTTCAGGTTTATTTTGTGAAAAATGAATGTAGATATATCACCATTATGAATGTAATAGATAGATCAATCTAATTGAATCAATTTACTTGAAAAGCACAGAAATAATAGGACCCAATGGTATTCTGACACTGAATAATTCAAGTTTATTTACATGGAACCTTTTGCTCGATCGATCCAAATGAAGAGACAGAAATTAATTATGTAATATTGCGTCACGTTTCATCCACCAATTTATTGATGTATAATTTAGCACAGTTAAAGACTATGGTTAATACATTTGAACGTGATGCTATGTAAATACAGATAGATGATATCGCTATTAGAACAGCCGGTAAGATTGGGCATTTGTCTAAATCATCAAAAATTTCCAATCTCATAAACGTGTAAATTTAATACTTAATATTGATTAGAATACTGGTGTGCACATCATGTAAACAATAAGGTTTCGGTATATTACAGTCTAAGTTAAGTTGGGAACAATTAAGAAATTAATATACTGCAAGAATACAACTCATGTTATTTTGTACTCCCTTCTCGCTCGCTTAATGGTGCTTCACTAACATACAACAAGGGTCATCCACCGCCGAAGCACTACACTACTTAAACCCCCACATATAACATCGGCTTGAGTTTTTGGCGGGAACTGAAGGGGCGTTGTGCTGTCCAGTTCTATTTTCTAAAAATATGTAAATTTAGTTTAAAATGATCAATATTTGTAGGATATTGTTTTTTTTTATTGCAGGAGTGCAGCAGACAGGCAGACGGCTCACATGATGGAAAGCAGTTACCATCGCCTATGGACATTGGAAACACCAAACAAATGCGTTGCTGCACTCTTAAGGGAGACTGGAACCTGGTTACTAATTTATAGTTATTGAGTAATAATTGTGTGTTTTCTGAGAAATGTGAACTGTATAGCCAAATGTGGCCTTTCGAGTTTTCACAAGAACTCCGTTGAACGGCGTCGATTGTAGCCTGCAATACAACTGCGCCTGGCTTAAAGTTCTATTTGCCAAGCCATAAATTAAAAAAATAACTTCGACTTCGTGGGATGATTCAACGTTATTTTTTTTACTTTCTTAATGAGCCTAAACTATCAAGAATGAGGGGTAAATGTTAAAGATCCAGTTAAGACCTAACCCACTTAAGAGCCCATACAAGTGACCTACAATCCTTCTCTATGCAACTATGTATTGTATAAAGCAGATAACTATCACCATTGTAGGCTATCGTAACTCATCTCACGGCTTATTTATGACGGTATTATCACGTCCGACTCATGTTTACGGTCGATTTTACTTCGATTTCGAAAACATCAAGTGTTTCAAGTCAATTTGTGCTTACAAATGCATGTTAGGCGTGTTGATACGATAAAAATATTAGCTCAGGTGGGATGCCAACATCAGCTAGCGCCCTCAAAACCTTTCCAGGATCAAAAATAAAATAATAGATTCGAGACACGAGAGGTGAAAGTGACATATTCAAGCACGGGATAGACCGGCGCACGAGCGTAGCGAGGGCGCTAATAATTCCAATGTCTAAATAGGCCTTTCAACCGAGGTTAACACTCTGACTTTCAATTCAAATATGAGGAAAGTAAATAAAAACGAATTCGTTAAACAAACAACTACTTCTCTAATAAAATCAGGCTGTAAATCCATATCTAAATCTGACGAAACGTCATCAGGTTGCGTCACATATGAAATGTCAAGTTTTTTTTTCTGTGGCATTCTACCAGCCAGTTTTTTTTTGAGACTGATGATAGTAAATATTCAATACAAATTTATGTAAATTACATAATAACTTAGTGAAAAGTAATTCATAAGTATAAAATGATTTTACAAACTTGTTGATATTTTTTTATTAAAATTAATGCCGCGATTTAACAAAGGCTGCAAAAAAGTTGGGACATGGGTCCCTACTTATTAATTAATAATTAATTAATTATTAATGAGTATTATCTATGGTTCGCATAGTTTTGTCATCTTTTTGCACAAAAATAAAGTGAACTGAAATTAATTTAATTAAGGCCTGGCTTAAAGGCCTAGTTGGCAAGCCATAAATATTTAAAAAAAAATGTCAACTTTTTGCCAGCAGGGAGAAACGCTTCCCAAGGACGAAAGTGCCGTTTTCATCCCTATAATAAAGCAACTCAAGCGTACTTTCAAAATATGAGAAATGAAAAATAATATAGTCGGTAACTTTCAATGGTGATTAATTATTTCGTCCAGTTATCGAGTTGTGATAATTTAATTTTTTTAAACTAGTAAATTACGCATGCTTGGTAAGTATGAGTAAGTCGTCGGCTTGCGCCCCCTAGGGTTCTGCGCCCGGTTGCGACACACCTGGATAAAGACGGCCCTGTCTAAGCTCATGAATTGGATTAGGATTGATATTAAACTCAAGAACATACGGGAATTGATGGCCAAAAACATTTCGAAGATTTTATTAAGTACTAGAAGTCCCGGCAGACGTTGTCCTGCTATGAAAATATAGAAATCTAGTACCCGATCCCAGCGCCACCTATCGGTTCCAATTGTGAATGTAAACCATCCGGGGTCATTGATATTTTTGTGTGTGTCAGACACACAAAAATATCATCATCCCTCCAGGAGATTAAGAAGGTCCTAGAACCCGATCACGGTACCACCTACCGGTTTCAATTGTGATTCTAAATAATTCCGGAACCCAGTCAAACACATAAAAAAATCATGAAAATGGTAAAGTCGTTCTCAAGTTATGCGCATACATACGTTTCTATGGTTACTTTTTATACTTTTTAAACCTTCCATGGACTTGTACAAATATATCAAAACGAAAATCAGGCATATCGGTTTAGCCGTTTTCGAGTTTTTGTGATACTAACAAACACCAATTCGTTTTTATATATATAGATTTTTGAAATAGTTAAAGTAGTCGTAGATAACACGTTGCGAAGTGGTGTAAAAAGTGTTCTCCAATTGAACTTATTTTGAATTAAAAAAAATCAGTTTCAATTTCGATTTGATAGACGAAATAAAGTATTTTATCCCCGAAAATGGAATAGTTTACGCGAGACATGTATTCAAATTTGACTCGAGCCAATCCAAATGAAATGCTATAGTCGTTCAATAAACAAGAAACCGATTGACTGCAACATTGTTGTATAAACACCATTTCAAACAGCATAGATATAAACAGACAAATACAATATAATTATGAAATAATTACACTGCCTTTAAAGTACAACAAATGTAATATAAGAAATTGTTCAAACCACTTTTGGATAGACTCGCGCACGTTCCGAGGCACATTATAAAGTACAGGAAGGCTGCGTGCCTTCATTCTTAGATGTTTCAATTAAATTGGTAGCCCCTGCACTATTATTATTTACCCTGGTTTAGTTAGAATAGCGCCCGGAGTATATTAACCTTCAAACAGGCGCGTGGTCATTTGTAACAGCAGCGACCGCGCGTAACCTAAAAGCTCTGTTAGAGATTTATAGGATTTAAAACATGAATTGTTAAATAAAGAGAGAGAGATAACACTTTATTGCACACCAATATACAATTACAAAAACAGACCATATTTACAATATTTTCTAGGCAATAAAATAGGAGTCCTTATCGCTTAAAGCGATCTCTTCTAGGCAACCTAAATGAAAGAAATTTGAATCAGGCGATATATGTGGTGCAGGAAATAGGCAATAAATATATAAATGCTCATACTAATTTAATAAATAAATTTACAAATACATACATACATAGTCATATTAATACAATAATACATTTCGAAATGTATACGTTAATTGTTAAAACATCATTTATTTTTTTAAATTAGAACAATAAAGATTATTGTTTTAAATATAAAGTTGTAAAAAAGTATTTAAATCCAAATTATTGTAATTAAACTTTTCGACGCCTAAGCCGCGGCTAAAACAAAGGCTAATTGTGCAACAAAGGATATACAGATTAAGAGGCATTTAGTGTTTTTTTGTTAGTAGTGAACTTAAAAAAGGGTACTTAACACAATGAATAATTGTGATGGAAATAGAAATTACTAGTGGTCACCCGTGGTCGCAATTCGATCATGATAATTAATGTCAAAGACTCTTCACAGATTTCGCCAAGGCTACACTGTTAATTTTACTTTAACCGTAAACGAAAGAGTATATGCGTGTGTGTGTCAAATGCATAGTAGTGTGTGTAATGTTTTTTTTTATTGATTTAATGCATTTTTTGCATAATTAAAAAAAAAGATTAGCACCCTGCACGCTTTCTCTATATAAACTATAAGTGTGTGATATTTCACACACTTCCGTCCGCGCAATTTTCGTAAAAAGGGGTATGTACAAAGTTTTTGCTGTTTTACTTCACGTATTAATATATAGATAAACAAAAACGTATCAAGCGCGGTTGATGCGACGCAGCGGGACCGTTTGAAGGTTAAAGCGGTTATACACAAGACACGAGCAGTTAATCGTTGAACGCACACGAACTGCTCGAGCCGTCGTTCTGAAGTGCTCGAGCAGTTATGTTTAATAGCTTGTATAATAATAATAGAACAGCTAAAACAGTTGCTGGTAATTGTTGCGAACAAGGGATAAGAACACAAGGAAGTCTAGGAATGACAATCCTTTTTTTAAGTGAAATACTATTTACGGATAGCTCACGCTATGGGGCCACGGTGGGGGAGTGTGGGACTCGCTCAGCTGGGTTACCATGCCCATTCCAACCAAGAATAATTAATGAATAACATAAGATTAATTAAATTAATAAACCAATACAATAAATAAAAAGTTAGTTATATTGTATACTATCTATAAACCATCAAGAGTATAAGTAGAATATTGAGCCCAGATCTTCTATGTATAACGTGCCCATAAGGCTGGCCAGGTTTCCTCCTTGTATCGCCATACTCATAAGTTGTCCAAGATAGGCATCAGCGCTCTGATCACCTGAAGAGTCAATGAGTCGTTTTGGTATGTCTTTGTAGAAGCTCATGGCCTCAGAGCCACGGTCCAAGCGTTCCAAAAATAATAAAGAAAAAAGAATTAAATACTTACCTATGAGAAAGAACTGAGAAAAAAAAACAAATATCCACTAATACTACCCATTGTTCCTTATATCGTATTATACTAGGGACATAGGTGTTGTATAGAAACATAAAATAGAACAAAATATAAGTTATTTTACAATAAAACTAATTGTAGCTGGTTCGTGCTTTTGGGTAATGTTTGGAGTCTCTACAAAGCGAAATGGTGATTTTGTGCCAGAAATAAAACGACGCCATCAAATGTTAAAAACGGAAGAGGATTTTTTTTTTAAATATTTGACTTGACCTTAATTTATACTAGTAAGGTAACTGATACTAGTAAGATAACTGATACACTTTCGGATAATTAAAGACAGCGCCAGATATTCGCGTCGGTAACACTAATGAAACGATGCACAAAGCAGCTTCTTGGTTATTTTTCTATATGAACCAGCTTTATTCAATTTCAGAACTTTCGATTTTAACATATTATTCATGACAAATGTCACCAACAATTGTGTATATTATCAGCGCGTTCCAACAACAGCTCACAACGTTCAAAATACTGCGTTAGCCGTTCCACAAGGCGACCGCGGTCGTTGTAATCGTGTCGAAAACGTCACCAATGACATCATCATTTTCGATCACACAACGCTCACAGCGACCCATGTCAAGAGATGAGTCGAATAACCGTTCCACTTGGGCTTACGATTGTAACGCCGGCAAGCAAGTGGAATGGAAAAAATCGCGGTTGTGTACGTGGTCGTTGTGAGTCTCTAATGGAATTTAGCCTATAACGGTTTTGAATATATCTATTGATAGGATATTGTAGTTCTCTATTCGATCGCTTCATGGTACAGCTGGGTAACTCAGCTAATTTGCTTGCGATAAATCAGTTAGAGTTAATCCCGAATTGGGCTAAAACGCAGCAAAATAGTGTTGTGTCGAGTATAGATCACAAAGTAGCCGCCACCCATAGCCTGCGCCCGTCAGTTTTAGCGCAATATTGCAAGGAACACAGTAGCACAGGTAATCTTTGGCGTTAACTAACAACATTTTAGGTTAAGCTGCTTTGACATCGAAGTGAGTCTGCCCTGCTTCCCGGGGCATTCTCAAGCACTGATGAGCAGGATCAGCGTGGGCGTAACTACGTTGTAAGTCTCACTCTCTTTCTCGTAAGCGCGGGGCACATGGGACGGTGGTTTTAGTGGGCTGTTAGCACGTAGGTATCCTCTCCACATAGAGAGTGGTTCCTTACTGCCGGCAATTGACTCTGTTATCTACGCTAACTTCTGTTGATAACTCTCATTATAATATATAATATCACATAAATGTCCCACTGCTGGGATCGGGCCTCCCATTTAGCGGGTAACGTACAGTATACCCGCCACACTTGTCCAATGTGGCTTGGCAGGTTCGACACATCGGTTATCCCGATGTGCAGGTTGCATCACGATGATTCCTTCACTGTTGTTAGCACGTGGTAATTGTAATAACATGCACATTAGATTAGAAAACTGACTAAGTGGTGCATGCGTTCCGGTCAGGATAGAACCCCCGCGCCCTTTGATACGGGGCGCGAGCGCTAGCCATTACGCTACCACGTATAACTCTCATTGCTTTGGTCTAATCCCAGTAGAGGACCCGGTAGTGTACGAAATCTATTTACCCTGCCTCAAAAAAATAAATTATGCACCAACATAATTGAAAGTAGGGGTGTTAAAAAACCGGCGCAATGTACTGAGTTAGCGCAATTGCGCGGCGCAACTCATTGTAACCCAGATAGCTTAGAGCGCTCACTTAAGAGTATTCCGAGCTGTCCGTGTAATAGCGCCCTTGCAGGCAGTAATAATAGCTCGCCAGCAGCCGGGCGTCGTCGCCTCCAATCAGGATAAACGTTATTGAACATTAATTGAGGATGTAATACATATGGATAGGCCTGTTGATGCATCACGAGCCTTAATATCATATTTTTTTTAATGTGTAAGGACAACACAGATATATTACGTAGGTATGTAGTCATTTAAGGTCGGTACACACTATGTTATTTTACAGTGTAACAAGTGCTATTTTGAAAAAAATGAGATAGTTATTATGAGATGAACTATGTAGATATGGAATTCATAAAATATAATCATGCTTCATTATAATAGGTGTCACAATGCAATGAATTTTTGACGGGAATTTGAAGGATGAAATGTGTTTTTGCTTGAGATAAAAATAAACAATAGTCTTAGGATTATTTTCAAGCAAGAACTGTGCGTTTATAAAGACAATTTCAAGTGTTTAACTGATTGGTGACATGTTTCGGGTCACAACAACGGTGAGTTATTGAACTCACTCTGTTTGGAATCTGTCAGTCCTACAATTTGGCTGATGTTCGGTTGGGTAGGGGTGGTGTTTATAGAGAATAAGGTCTTACAAAATCATAAGAACTCCTCCTATATCCTCCTTCATATTGAACTATGGGGTGAAATTCTGTAATTTTTTTTCAAATATTTGCAGTAAAACCTAATTTGAGTATGACGTTTTACACTTTATTATTATTATACATGTATGTCTTTCAAGACCACGGGCCATAAAAATAGCCCGGATATTTGGAGGGCTTGCGTGGGGTCACATAGAGGCCCCTTGACAAATTTAATGTAAATATGTGGCGTGACACTGACCGGCGATTATCCCTATCCCTATTTATCAACACCATATAATAATGCACCCAAGGACAAGCCCCGGCCGGTGTAGGACTATTGTGGGAAATGAAAACAAACGGTACCGGGCTATTGGGGTGTACTGCTAGTGGTACTAGGGGTTTGGGAATATGGGGACTATGGCGTCTGCCCGTCGCAATGTTCAAGGAACTTTGGAACACTTGCACCCCTGGAGCTCGAGTCTTAGCTCTAGCGATTTCGACTCCGTGTCGACTGGCTAAGGCAAGCACGGAGTCAGGTACGAGGTGTCGCTACTCACCTAAGGCTTCACCACAAAGCTTCCCTGCGGGTTTATTGGTATTATTGTTAACCATTGTAAAGTGTCACTTTTTTAGAAATAGATATTTTTTCTTTCTTTCTTTCCTTCTTTCTTTCTTCTAAGAAAAGCCGTGGTATGTTAGTGATTAACGCATTTTTATGACTTAATATGTAGGCACATTGTAACAATTACCATATTCTGGACAGTAAATGAAAACATTGTAATGAAACCTGCACATCAAGATAACCGATGTCACAAACCTGTCAAGCTGCTTTAGTCAAGCGTAGCTGGTAAGCTGTCCGTTTCTCTAAATAAACTGAGAAGCCCAAGTGCAGCAGTGGGACATTTATGGGCTGTTTTCAAATATGTATAAAGTTAATCTTTTTTTTAAATTCCACAACCAAGGAATAAAAACAGACGTTCATAGCCAGTTTAACGTTTTTTTTTCCAACTTATATAGCTGCTATAAATTTTTCGAAAACACTCTGGTTTTATCTCTTAAGTTGTTCCCTCATACCTAAAGACACTAAGATTTGATTGCGGTGAATAATTAATAGCTGTCTTCCACCGAGATCGGTTTTGAGAATTGTGGAAGGCCGAATATATTGATATGTTCAGCTGGTCAGTAACCTAGTCCATCTCCCTATTTGGCGACCTACTTCGAGGTCTCTTGCTTTCAACTTTCCAAATGACCACAAGTCTCTCTATACCGTCTTGGTTCTTTTTGGCTATGCGGCCAAAGTAGGTACTTCAGTTATTATAACCTTGTGAAATAATTGTATGTGTTAGGTCCGATGCACAACTTTAGTACTATTTTGAAACATTAAAAACATGTGCACGTGCGCGGAGACAGTGACGGAATACGGCCGAATAGAAAATCAATTGCCGTTCAATAGTCTCACTAAAACTCAAAAAGATTGAATGTTTTTTGTTTTGTACGCTTTAATACAGGGGTGGTTTAAAAAAGAAAAACTGTCAGCCGTAGAACACTGTACCGACGCATGACGATCACGTGAGTTTAGTACTTTCCCCATTCCAAAAGTGTCCAACGTAACGCTTTTGAGTTAGATAGATAGATAAATAGATAACTCTTTATTGTACACCAATACAAACATGAACTTAAGACTAAAATTATATCTAGTTATGTACAAAGGGCGGTCTTACCGCTAAAAAGCGATCTCTTCCAGACAACCCCAGTTAACACTTATATTACATACTTTGAAGCAAAGTAAATTTTTTCAAGGTGTTGGATCGATGAGGAAATTTTTAGTTTTCATTTATAATAGTGTTTTGAATTGTATGGAAGTATTTCTTTCGCTGCTTATCTTTTATTGATGTTAACTTCGACTAGGGCTAAGGGACTGATAGTGGTTAAGGTTACAGTATCATAACTAAGTGTTAGATCATCACATTAACCATGACATGAACAATCCTATCAATTTTCAGCTGGGTGCGAATTTTTGTAACTTCACTCCTATTTTTATAAATAAATAATGGGTTGATGATAAATGGCTAATAATGGCTATCTAACACTGAGAGGTTTGACCGATTCTCATGAAACTTTGTGAGCATATTGGGTAGGTTTGAGAATCGGACAACATCTATTTTTTATCCCCCTAAATGTTAAGGGTAGTCCACCCCTAATTTTTTTTTTATGATACAGCATTAAAAAATACATACAACCCTAAATTTTCAACCCTCTACGATCAACCCCTATTTTTTACCGGCAGGACGACGTCTGCTGGGACAACTAGTATTAGTATAAGATTTCACTCCTCATAAAATTCCGGGAGCCTTGTATGAAAATATATTCATAAGGAGTAAACTCCCAAAAATTCCCGTAAATCCACACATTGTCTGCACCTGGCTTAGTATTAACTGCATCAAAGGAAGTGTTAATTCTTGCGCAACTTTTTCTTAAGCTACGTGTGATATCTGAGTGGATTTTTATTAATAACAAAGTAAATGATAGCTGTCGGCGTGTTTCAACGCCATTTAAAATTGTTTTATGATGATTCGATTGTTGTAGCGACATTTTTTGAGGTACAACGTTTCTTTACGAAAGCAGGTGCCGTATATCCTGCAGTTAATGTGAAAAGTGCCGGAATGATATATAGGGTTGGATCACGAATGTTACTAATGCTTTTATGAGATTCTTGTGTTTCGTTGATAAGAGGTTAAAAACAATACAATGATATTGTTATTGTAATGGTAGGGTCGCACCTGCAATAATATTAAAGAACGTCTTTAAAGACCACGGGCCATAAAAATGCCCCGGACTTTTGGACATGGAAAAATGAGCAGACGGTGACTTGCCACTCCCTGCATGAGCCCGAAAAATGCCATAGAAGAAAGAGGCAACATGGGTATGAGCGGATAAGGGGTGTAGAGAGGTGGGCTGCAGGTTCACCGAAGCTACTTCTGACGTGATGCCATTTATCACTTCCATCCCTGGAGCTCTAGCGATCTCCGCTCCGTGCCGGCTGGCTAAGGCAAGCACGGATGTGAGGTCCTTGACTATTAAAGTTATTATTTTCTGTGGCCGAAGCCTATTCCGATACAGTGTCCACTAAAACAATAGCTTGCATTCTTTTTTAAATACTGCGATACTTTGTGTCCTGGGGTTCCAATTTCAAGTCAAGCACGGCTAAGTCGGACGACGAAGTCGCGGGTATATTCTAGTTTTAAAACTATTTAATTAGTAAATGATAATACATACTTAAATAAAGAGAATAATATTTTGTGATTTTATAATTAATATTTCCAAGTAATATGTCATATAGAAAGTTTTAATATAACATTTTAGAGCCGCTTGCATAAAGTTACTTAAATTTATTTAAGAAATGCAAAACGTATTTAACACCCTTAAATTCAATTGGCGTTTTGCACAACGCAAAATTTGCCGCTAAATATGTTTAAAGAATTGTCAATAGGTTTTGTGTAAAACGTATTTAGGCAATTTAATATGATTAACTAATTTTATTTAAAGGTGAAAATATATATGATTACTAGGAGAAATAAACGGATGTATAATATGTATGTATTGCATTGAAATGTCAGTACTTGTAGGTATTTTAATTTCACTTTATTAGTTTTTAATTAAACATCGATATATGTGTATAAGATTCATTACTTAATTGCTATCAGTTCAAAGTTATTAAAGAATTTGCGCTAATTGTAAGCATTTATCAGCCTTGCTGGTGTAAGGCAACTCCGTTACAACATTACTAAGCGTCTATACTTGGAAAGTACTGTTTTTTGGTCCTCCTCTCCTTCTTACTGTTTGTCGGAACTTTTGTATATTTTGTATTTGTTTTTTTAAGTCTATTTCTGGGGTTTATTAAGATAGATATAAGGATCTATTACATATTATTATTACTCTTATATATTATAACTATTATATTTTTATCAACCTCTTTTTGAATTTATTAACATATTTTTCATCCTTCTACTAAAACTACGTTTTAACGGTTTTAAGCGCGGTAATTTATTTGAATTTGATTATTCCGACGTTTGGTGTTTGTTTGTAACTGTGCTAAATTATACATCAATAAATTGATGGACGAAACGTGACACAACATCGTGTACACTTTCTAATCAGAAGTAGGTATATCAAAAATCTTTTTTTTGTTGCTTTGAAAATGACGGATTTTCATACAAACTTTTATTTCTTTGCTCATACCCCCTTGCGGTTGAATGTTAAAAAATCCTTTTTTAGTGCACACCTACAGTGTAGACAGAACGCACATGCACATTTTCACGGTCATAGCCTTAGTAGTTTGGACTTTGCATTCTATATGTCAGTGAGGTTCTTTTAAAATAGCGAGAGTTCAGCAGACAGGCAGACGGCTCACCTGATTGAAATCGGTTACCATCGCCTATAGACATTTGTAACACCAAAGGACCAATGTGCAGCTACTCTCTAAGGGAGACTGGAACCTGGCCTCTAATGCCGGAACACCACTCAAGGTTGTTATGGCGGCATACTCTATCACTCTCTTAATTTCCGTGACATAGCAGACAAACTTCAAGAGTGTCGCTTACAATGGTACGGCCACGTTTTACGCAAACGGGCTAATTAAGTGGGAAACAAATGTCTAGCCATGCCGCCTCCGCCAGGTCTCGGTCGAAGGGGAAGGCCCAAGAAACGTATGCTTGACGTCGTAAAGAATGACATGCGTGCCAATGGTCTTAAAACGGGGGATGCTGAAGACCGCGCGAAGTGGAGTAGAAAAAGTAGGAAAGCGGACCCTGGGCGTCGGAGTCAATACTCCGAACGCAACCGGGATTTAACGCTCGGATGATGATATTGACTTTAGACCAGGGTGGTAGCCATTTAGATGGGCAATTGCTCTACCTCCTGGCAATGGGTAGTTATCGCACGTTTTATGACAAGCCGCCCGGTCTCAATCATTATTACTCTTTCTCCGTTCCTGCACCGATAAAAAAAGTTCTTCAATATTTGTCCAGCCCCTAAACAAGATGGCTTCTACCTTTCTAAAGAAAATTATATCCACCATCTTTGATTTCTGTATTTTTCCCCGACCATAAACAGCAACTGTCACTCTCTTTCACAAAGAGACTGATAAAGATCGAGCTATTTTCAGAAATAACATATAATAACTACCTAGTCTTCATTTAAAAGAAATGTTACGATCGGCCGAATCCAAGGCATTTACGCCCGTCATCTCCTGGAACTATTGTAAAATATATAGCAGGCATTAAGCGATCAGTGGAAACGTTGTTAACATAATAATAAAACGGTTTTTTTTTATTTGCAACATTCTTGTTTATGCGCAATTAAGGCCACTGTTGCCGCATAAGGTCAAAAATGGGGTGCAAATGAAACAACTTTTCATTGCTAATTACTGATCAATAACTTAACAAAAATATTATGATAAATCTTCACGATATGAGACTTAACATGGTTTTGCGTAATTTTTCTGTATTTATTTTAAGTTAAGGTTTTTTTATCAAATCACCTCCAAATTATTGATATTTTAATCTTTAATTTTTTATCAAAACAGGATAAATGAACTATCGACATCTTTATAAAAGAGACATAAATTAATTCGTTTTTTTTAATTTAACTGTGGTTGGCAACTCAAAAAATATACGGCAGTTAATATGTATTCAAAGGACATCTCATAGAATTATAGTTGTCGTAATTACATAATACATTGCATTATACGCACACTTCACAAACAAACCAAGACACACAAAGAGCCTAAAAATATAACCCAGACTCCAAAACGAAAAATTTACACACATGGCACTAGTTTGGTTAATATATATAGGTATAGACATAAGGCACACACTGCACATGCACTTCCTCACAACACCAGCATGTTTCATACATACATGGATATACTCTACATTAGTATAATTTTAGTATTAAAATTAGAATAAATTAATATATATAAACAGCTTCTAACCTTATAATAGGAGTATAATGACATGTAAATATTATCTGTTAATCTGTGAATATCAAACCGAAGTGGGCAATTACATGCTTTTCTATATGGGGTGGCGTAACAACACGCTTGAGTAAATAAAGGCGAGTAGATTAAGGCTAGAACTGACCAAAGGGCGGTAGTCAGTGCCACGTTCGCGCAAAAGGGCGTAAAGCATTTAACAAGATATTTTCACAGAAATTACATCGATGCTTGAATGGTTTCGAATCGAAAAGGAATACGGTCTATGATAGCCATAAATAATCTTGACATTTACTTTGTACATAATATACAGTCACAAGACATGACAGGGTACATTGTATTCGTCAAGGAAATTAAAGCTGACACCAAGGCTTTAATTATAAACCCTTAATTAATAGTAGTTTAATAGTAGTGCATTGATGTCAGTTTAAATACATGCATTAGTACTCTTTGATGTTTACATTTTCAATGGTAAACATCTTAAAGTTTTAAGGGCCAACTTATACTGCTATTTTCCAATAGAACGAGGTGTCATCACGTTCCCACTGCTCGAGGATAGCAGTAAGGGAAGACAGGGAGAAATGGCGTGTTCTCGTTTCGTAGGCCAAGACACACTGTGGGTCGCTTATCCAACGGAATAACTAAGCATTTTTTTGTATTTTTTTTAATATTTGCAGGCCTTGTACACTTATGATGTCCGTATCCAAGATAATTGGCATAGCTCGCAAAATTAGCAAGTTGAAGTGCAAGTAGGCCGGTCACCTTTTTCGTGACTAGAAACCCGTCTCAGTAAACGTAGTGTCAGACGCCCTCCAGCCCTATGGACCGACCACCTGCGTAAGGTCACCGATAGGCGTCGGATGAGAAAGGCAGGGACTGTAATGAATAACGCGGACTTTGGGAGGCCTATGTCCAACAGTGGGCGGTAATTAACTGACGAAGTACCCTTATGTCATCTTGTATTTATGTACCCTGTTTTAAACCTTAATAAATCAAGTGTAAATCAGTTTTGATCTTATAAGCGGTACAGCCGATTACGCAAATTGAGTTTCGGAAACAATAGCACCCCGCTGGAATTTACAGTAAGAACTTACGTGGTCCTTTGTATTTGATTTGGAGTAGTTGCAGGGCTTATTTAAAGTTTTTCGGTATCTTCTACACTATGTATACAGATAAATACAAATATATTCACAAAAAAGGTTTTTAAATACAAGCTTTTGAGATCCTGGATATCATGTAACAGCAGTGTTAGACAAGACAAGTAAAACGAGCCCAAACATGACGGGTCTATCTTGTTCCTATGGCTACCTTCCGACTCCATCATCAGATGAGCTCCATGGTACCATATTATTGCATTGTCACGCGGTATACATATGCGTGCAAAATTTCAGATCAATCGGAAACCGGGAAGTAGGTCAAATATAACTTGCAAGATTCCACCCCAACTTACTTAACATATATCCATTGCAAGTTAAATAAGAGCTTGTGATATTACAAATATCTTTAAGAAAAACGAAGTAAAAAATTGAAAGAATGAAACACATTTTAGAGGCTAAAAACACTATACAAGATGAAGTTGTCTCTGACTCTCAAACGTATAATATACCTGTAATATGAGTCAATCAGAGGTTCCTAAAAATTGAGATCTCCATGTAGTGTGTATGTGGTCATGTTCATGTACATATATATTAGGATATGTGTGTGCGTGTGTGTGTCTGTAGAGGAGATAAGAAGGAAGAAAGTAGGATAAAAGTTTTAAGTTTATTAAGTTACTTAACAAGCACTTCACTAGCATCACAGTTAAGCGAGAGTAAAAATGTATACACCTTGTTCTTTACTTTATAATTTTGTGAGTGGATAAGTTACTAAATCTTTATTGATTTTATTATACAAGCGACTCGTTCTAAATAATGTTGTGAATAGTTTGATACTGGAATCAAAACGCAAATATGTTTCTAGACGGAAATAGAATATGTGATATGATATTTAGTTATTCTGGAATATTAACAAAGTTTCGTTACAATATTTCAAAATCCATCATTTATTAGCATAAAACGGTACCGCGATGCATATCTGGGCTATCACAGCTGCATTTAGGTGTACCAAGTGGTTTCGCATAACGAAGGCACCCACGGCGGTATGCAGATTTCACAGCGTTGATTTACATTCACCCTTGTTACTGAGTTATGCTCCAAGTGTATTGAAAAAGTTCACCATATATCTTTTGTTAGAAATAATAATATTTATTTATTTCTACTTGTAATAGACATGATAGAGCCATGCTAGAGTCATTGATTTCAGCTTAGAGGCGGCTCGACGGTTGTGATACGCAAAAAAAAATCTTATTGCATTTTTTTGCTTTACCTTATTAATTTTGACAACATTATTCATTCATTAACTTTTTACTATATTTGTACTTGGCATATGCATAATATTGACATTAATTAATTAAATTACAAGAAATTGACAGTCGAATTGTAAATGCTGTGCACTCCTTTAATGGGTCCACACCAGTGGCGGATTTGCCCTAAGGCCCAGGAGGCCCGGGCCTAGGGCGGCCAGATATCAGGGGCGGCCAATAGTGGCAAAAAATTCACTGATGATAACAAGAAATAACTCAAAGTACGTAAAAATTCTAAAGACTCGCGCACATCATGATGGGCCGCACTGCACTGCATCGTATAATAATAATCGTCCTAAATCACTTTTGTATTTATTTATTTAGGTTTATGGCTTGGCAGCTAAGCCTTTTAGCCAGATCTTAGTTTATAATATACATTTAGTTTCTTCATTTTCTTAAGCCTATGTGTAGCACAGCTGAACTGTAGGTAATCAGCTAGTGCCATTCAACGGAGTTCTTGTGACAACTCAAAAGGCCACATTTGACTATACAGTTCACATTTCTCACAAAACAGATAATCACTACTCAAAAACTATCAATATCCTACAACTATTGTTCATTTTAGAGTAATTTTACACATTTTTAGAAAATAAAACTGCACAGCACAACATCTCCTTTCAGTTCCCGCCAAAAACTCACTTTTGTATTTTTTATAAATAAAATATAGATAATGTAATGTGAAGTAATTATTTCGTTCAAGTAAATGCATTATGTACTCAATATGATGGGTGCTGAGAAAGGGGTGGCTGGTACTTACTATATGGGCTGGGTCCTAGGGCGGCCAAGACTGCAAATCCGCCACTGGTCCATACATCAGAACTTTTATATTAAATGATTTGTAATGTAACAACAATGTGTGTGCTGTTGGTGTGCCTTAAATAAATAAAACGATTTTCGATCAACACGCGAGTGAAACCGCGGGGCGAAGCTAGTATACAATAAAAATATTAAACATCACCATGTTGCAGGTAGTGTTTTTTGATCATGTTCTTAAATATTGTCATTGACTTAGCTTGTCTCACAGGCAGCGAGGAGTCGAATAACCCTAACAATGATATAGTCTACCCTAGTTGCATAACTCATCATATTTATATTAAAAAAATCAATTGTGCATTTTAACTGGGATGCAGGTGAAATATACTGTCAGAGGAATAAAGTTATTTAAGATACTATATTAAACGAGTTATGCCGTAACAGCTGAACTAATTTTAAACATGTTACATAGGCATTCATCCATACAAATAACATCAGTATCCATTTGCAAATATTTTTCATTTATAAGCAAAAGAACAATAAATCATTCATTTACAAAAAAAAAATCATACTGACTAAATTTTAATTTAAAAATTAACAAAAAAACCGATTGAAAGAGTAACAGCTCCATAGGCGATGGTAACCGCTTTCCATCAAGTGCCATCTTCCTGTCTGTTGAACTCAAGCAATAAAAAAAAGCAAAAACCAACATTTTCTACAACATCGCGAAGTCGGTGCGAAGTTAAACAACGTTTTATTTTTAACAAAATTATTTAAACTAAATATTTTCTACATCTTGAAGTCGGTGCGAAGTAAAATTTTGGAAGTCGATTAAAATTAATTAATAAATAAATATCAAAAATAATTATCGCTTTCATTTGATAAAATATAAAAAGATTTACAGTAAGTTTGTCTATGCTCGAAAAATTATTTGTCATTTAAAAACAACGTAAGTACAAAAAGGCGTTTATGCCGAGATTTTGAATTTGTCAGTTATTGAATTTTGCATTGACGGGGACGATATGCAAACACAAGAATTACAAGAACATCGTTCACCTTGTCGTCTGCGCTTCTTATCGCATACAACGCATAGCTGCTAATTCTATTACAATTTTAACGCACAAGGTGATACGATCTGAGAAGTGTGATTTTTTAATGTCCGTAACGACCTTTCATCCGTTCAGATATTCAAATAAAAAAAGGCATGACAAATTACTCTCTGGTAAGCGACATTTAAAGGCGCTGAAAATAACCCATATGCCATCAATTCATTAGCAGTAGCGATAGCATAAAAATTGCTAGTTAATAAAAAATAAATAATAGTTAATATGACATAAATTTCACGGTAATTCACTAGAACTGGTCAGAATGCGTCGCAAGAATTTCTAATCTAATTTTTGCCATATTTCCAATAGTGGTATACTGAGAAATAATTATTTTACATTCAACTTCATGTTATTCTCTTTAGTATTATTGTTAAGACATGACATATTCCTTTTTTGGTAGGCGGCATTAAAAGGCGTTGAAAATAACGCATATTCTATCAATTCATTAATGGTAGCGATAGCATGAAAATTCCTAGCCAGTAAAAAAGAAATATGTAATTATGATGAAATAAATTTAACGGTTGTACACTAGAACTTGTCAGAATGCGTCACAAAAATGTCGTTCTAATTTTTATATTTCTGTATACTAATTATGGTCATATTGTTGTAAGTACTTAGAAGTATTTATTCGATATCATTCGACTCAATGTTGTTCTCTTTAGTGGTACTACTAAGGTATGGCATTTTTTTTGGTTCGCGGCATTTAAAAGTGTTGAAAATAACGCATATTCTATCAATTGATTAATGGTAGCGATAGCAGAAAAATTCCTAGGCAATAAAAAATAAGTACATAATTACGCTGATATAAATTTAACGGTTGTTTACTAGAACTGGTTAGAATGCGTCTCAAGAATTTTTAATTTTGATTTATACATTTTCAATGGTGGTAATATTACTGTAATTAGAAATATTCTTTTTACATCGTTCAACGTAATATTATTGTCTTTGGTATTATTATCATGGCATGACATATCCTTCTTTTTGGTAGAGGCTATTTAAAGGCACTAAAAATAAAGCATATTCCTTCAATTAATTAGTAGCTCTCGATAGTAGAAAAATTCCTAGTCAATAAAAATTGATTAATAGAATTACTAAAAAAACTGGTATTTACCAGCATCGGTCAAAGAATATGGCGCAAGAATCTTGACTTTTATTTTTTCTGTATTTCATATACTTAGTGCTATTGTTATATTTAGATACATATTCGTTTTCTATCAACGTAAATTTATTCTCTTTATGTAGTATTATTACATAGAAAAATAGCAAATAATTTATTTCTACATTTTTTATTAAAAAGGCAATAGAAAACTTGAGTTAAAATGATATCTTGTAAACTTAATAAGTAAGATTTCACACGAAATATAATAATAAAATTATTATATGTACATATACTTAATGGATTTTATTATTAAAACTATAAAATATAACGGTTCACACGTCCGAATCGTTTGTTATAATTTAAATCAACAGTTTTATGTCGTACTAAAATTATTATGTAATACAAGAAATCTTTTTGGTTTATATATTCAGATATAATCAGATCTTTAAACTAAATTGGATATAATTCATGATGAAAGGAGATGCCTTTAAAAATAAGTAATTTAAAAACTCTTATTTTTTTATAATATGAAAATTCCTTTTTCATGAGAACAGTTAGTATACTCGCCATACTTGTATAAAATCAATGTGTATGTTTTATCACGAAGATTTCCATTCAAGCATGTAGTTATATGTACATAAGGCGAGAAAATCTGCCTAAATGGCTTATAAATCTGCCTGCCCATCTGCCCAAAATTCTTAGTGACTGAGCCACTAAAAGGAAAACTTTTTTGTTTGCTTGTAAGCAAGCGGACAGTCGGTACAAGTGATAGTAAGTGGTTGCCAACCATAGACAGTGAGTAGTGAGTGATAGAATTCGTCATAAAGTCAGCTAAAAGAATCTTAGGCAATACTGCCAATTCTGGTGTATAGGTCTTCGTATAGATAGTGCATTTGAATTGTAAACATGAAAGGCCACATTCGATTATACAGTTCACATTTCTCACAAAAATCATTTAATTATTACTCAAAAACTATCAATATCCCACAACTATTGTTATTTATGGAGTAATTAAAAAAAAAAAAATATAACTGCACAGCACAAAGTCACCTTTCAGTTCCCGCCAAAAGCTCTCACCCATAGACATTTCAGAGATGCCTATTACGAGACTGTTCTTTATGACTATTTACAACCACTTCTATATCTTAGCGCCCTTGGAAAAAAAGGCAAAGGAGCTAATTTCACTATTAGCATAAGTATGATATGAAGCCTCATACAGGAATGTGTGATGCATACAATGAACGAATGTGAAGTGTCGAGGAAGTTTGGATGAACCTTCAATCGCTGGCGAGTAGTACGGCAGTAGATTAAGGACGTAAGCAGTAAATCAAAATACTCATTATTAGACACACCCGTTGTGTAGATAGTAGGATACACTTATGATAATGCCATGATGATGTCGATATGATACAATATAAAATGAAATATGAATAAAATATATATATTGTATAAATTTTATTATATATATGTCGGAGGGAAGTTATAGTTGGATGGATTATTATTTGGATGTATAACGCACAATATCATTTGTTTACATTTTAATTACTTCTAAAATTCTTAATGTAATTTAATTAGATTTGTTAAATGTTTCTGTTATAGAAATGTTAAGTTATTTAAAGATCGTTCTAACCTAATAAAAGTTACGAATATTGTAATTTAATAAACGACCAATGAGAGCAGAGCATGTCTTGAGGGGGGTCAGCGCCCTCTATACATTGAGTAATATCTACTTGGGTAGACTGAGGAGTTTTTGTGGCACATTTGGTTGGTGGCTACAGGTCGAGTTGGACCATGGAGTATTTTAAAGAAAGTATTGAAGCTGAAAGTATGAGCGGGTGCCCTGAACCCGCTGCTCGGTCTAAACTATGTCATAATGTTGATCAAATCTAAATTAAAAGTGTATAAACCGTGGCTATTGTGTTTTATGCTCGCATTTTATCCTGATGACGCCCACTAAACCTGCAATAACTAAAGATGTCGTGAGAACGAGGCCGTTCTGCGACATATATATTTTATTTTCATTGCTGTTTAGTCATATAATTTTACGATTATTTTATTTTAACCATCGGTAACACCAGACATACTTTTACAGTGTCAATAAATGCACTTTTATACTTAATATACCTATGAAATCAAATGCTTTAAATCAAATCAATCATATTTATTTTCTTATTAATTAGCAATTATTAAAAAAAAAGGTTATCTAGTTTTGAATTCTCTTTTAACATTTGAACGTTTCTTGTAACTAGTTTATTTAACTTACTATTCATTCATCTGCCATACTATTAGTAGAAATTGTATATCGCTTGTGTGGAGCGTGGAGCATGTGTCAAATTTAAGCACTCGAACGTATAGTAAAATACAGGAATCAGCTATTGGTCAAGACGATACTATCTTCATGTGTATAAAGACATAAACAACATTCATTTGTATCTCGAATCAATTTAACAACTTAAATACCGTTTAATTAATTTTAAAAGAGTTTATAGTTAAAATTTATTTGGAAATTGATTGAATAAATTTAATTTTGAAAGAATATTAAACATGTGGTGCTTAGTATTTTCTTTTTTTTATGTTTAAATACATGTGTTGCTTTTGTTTAGCATGCACAATGTATTAACAATTTTATAATACAATTTAATAATTAGGCTATACGTTGGTAGGCCATCGCCCCGCTTTTGAACTAAGATCTCTCTATTTCAGAGTAACAAACTAATTTGTCACGGTTCCTAAGACACATTGGCAGTTTTCACAAATGTATATTCATGATTTGAAAGATTCCTCACAATTTTTCCTTCATTGTTCAGCTTTATAACTGCATCAATGTGCATATTGGATCAGACAAATTGCTTCAACTAAGTGTTGCTCTAAAAACGGGCATTTATGATTAGGTACGTATAGTATAACATTTAAAATTTTGGCTTTTATTTTGAAACAGAGAGACCTTTCAATATTAATAAAATCATACCACAATTTTTATTTTGCTTACGCTACAATAATATTCGTAATATGAACCTGGATACACCTGTGAGTAAAAATTACCAATTATATTTACCAAGTTTCTTTTAATTATTAAGTTGTGATAACGAACGCATCTGCGATTCAATACAATGACGTTGGTATATAAAATTTACACAGTTCTCCAATGCCGATATTATTATACGTCTCCCACTAAAATTACATAAGTTATTTCATAAAGTGTCTAATTAAATAGTCTAACTAAGTAACGTGTTTATTGTTTGTTTCGCGTGTCTATGTATAATAATTATGTTGTCTTACTATTAGCAACTATTTCAACTGCCCGCCAACGCTATTTTTGCAATTAGATCTTGTCCATTCAAAGGTTGCCTGGAACAGATTGGTTCAAGCAATAAAGCCCCCCCTTTTACTACCTTTTAGTATTTATTTCGTATTTTTCACTGTATATTTCGTTTTCTATATTTAAATGTAGAAAACGTTCAACTTCCAGTGGTCCACAAGATTCGAATTTCTTGATTTCAAAAACATATATTTTCAAATATAAACTTCTAGGTTTTCCCCATAAATGTGAAGCCTATCTCTAGACTTATTATATATATTATACATTAGACGGATCAATCAAATTGAATCAATTTGATTGAAAGGAAAAGTAATCAAAGGTCCCGACAGTATTCAATGACATTGAATGATTCGAGATTATTTTTATATACATCAGTTTGGTTGAGTCATCCAAAATGAAAGACAGAAATAATCCGCTTAATGACGGCTTAGCATACTAATGCTGATGGGTCAAACAAACTGAATCAATTTGGAAGCCTCACTGAAATGACACGACGGTATTAAATGTTTCAAGTTTATGTTTATATTAATCACTTTGGTTTATTCATCCAAATTAAAAGACAGAAATAATCCGCCTAATGACGGCTTAACATACTAATGCTGATGGGTCAAACAAACTGAATCAATTTGGAAGCCTCACTGAAACGACACGACGGTATTAAATGCTTCAAGTTTATGTTTATATTAATCACTTTGGTTTATTTATCCAAATTGAAAGACAAAAATGAACCGTTGAAGATCGGCTAAGATATTGACCTAAGTGCGGAATACGAACTAACCCATTGATCTGAAAATATTGTCAGCGTATCGCTTAAACCGTATACGCAGGCAAGGATTATTACGGTAGGGATGTGCATAATCTATAAATGCCGATTTATTTTTTTTAATTCTTGTATTTATTGAAGTATTTTAAACTGAGTGAACTACACTACATAAAAAAATCTGGTTGTGTGCTGACAGTTATTTGATAAATAATCTATAACTAAAATTGAATTTACATTATGGCCAACTTTATTTTTATACTTATATTTTAAATATGGCTTCGTATAATTTGTTGAACAAACCACTGATAAGTAATCATAAATTAATTGATTATTCCATAGTTTTTAAATGAGTGTACATCAAATATATTGTTTTTCAATCGAGTTAGTAATCTGTTGTTTTTTTTATTAAAGTGTCCAGCTTTGTAGCGCTTAAAAATATAATTCCAAAGACTATGCACACACCACGGGCTTTAAATAGGCGGAAGGGCTTGTGATACGAATTACTAGTGAATTTCTTAAAAATCTTTATGTGGTCGATTTCTTAGAAGTAGATGAGATCTTCACAATTTTTTTAGATATTAATGTTCAGTTCCAAAAATATAAAAGGATTCACTTTTATTTCTGTAGAAAATATTTTATTTAATATTAAGTTAACATAATAATTGTAATAAAAAAATAAAAACGTAATAATTCTTCCAGGGTTGTGAGATATGAACTTCAATTATATCATTTCGTATTCGTACTTGCAATTTTACGTATGTAATAGAAATTACCAATAATATAAGTACGCTTCTTGAATTTACATTTCGAATATATCGATGTTTACAAGCTAGAGATGTTCCACCCACTAGGAAATTCGAATAAAAGCTACTTTCGGTACAAAGCTATACGATTATCAATAAAATATATCACAGTAATGTTGTTTCATTAATTTAAATAGCACTGTTGAATAAATATCTCACATTATACCGGTATATATTAAATTGCAACGTTGCTATCCTTATATAGCTGTGCAAGTCTTTTTTTATATCATCATTCAAAATCGAATGTATTTACATTTAAAAGGCAAATGATAGATCTTCATTTTGGTATCAACGTGCCAATATCTTCTACAGCAAAAAGTAAAAATAGGTTTTACATATAATTCAATGTTTCTTGCATAGTGTTTTTTATTCAAATTAGATAAATATTGGGTTTTCTGCGTTTATAATTAAATTATATAATAATTGGATTCACACGATGTTTTACATTTTATATGATTTTTATTGATGTTCTTGAAGAAGTTAACTACAACATTGATCATGATAGTCATCAAACTTGTCAACTTTGTTTGTAGTAGATATGTATCTTATTCTTTTATTTTACCGCAAAAGTCTAAGTTTCCAAGAATAAAGATTATCCAACTGACCTGAACGACAAACTTCACGTTATAAATAATTCATTATCAGAAAAGGACGCAAGCTAGTTTCATTACTTGGATATAATTGGACACAATTCAACTACTTATAGACCAGTTCGTACTTTAAAGTTCGCTACAAAGTTCTAAAGTCGGTTACTTTAATTAATAGCATAATCGATTCTAGCGAGCATGAAAAAAACATCTTTTTACATCATTTTCACACACACGCACCACATACTGCCAAGGCATGTACTTATAAGATAACAAAATGTTTAATACCAAATGACATTTTGGCCTGTCTGGTATTATCAACTATAAGTTTAACAGTCATTATATTTATTTTCTTGAACAACTGCCCTGACACTACGAAAGGTTAATTATCAACACTATAAAAAATATCCACCTGTCATTTAGATTCCAATATAGATGGCATGTGTGTAACATACAGAGAAAGTGGGTCGTTGTTCTTTATAACGTTTAAAATAGCACATTTAAAGCTAATTCATAACGTTTTTCAATGTTATATTAATTACATCTTTCATTTTATTCCACTCAGCTTTATTTCATACATGATAAAAGTACATAAAAAGTACTCTTAAAAACATTTCATTTATAGTTCTAGTTATATCCCAAAATTCCTGAAAACCTACAAGAATACTATAATAGAATAATAATCCCAAATATATTACACAAATAAAATTTGACAATTTCTGTATTTTATATTGCTTGTTATAAGTTTTACACGTAGAATAATAATGAACCAGAAGCTTCATGTTACTAAAGAAACAACTTGAGAACTTAATTTTGTATGTCTACGACTAAAACGTTTGTGTTTAGAATGTATTAAAGTTCCTTTTGAGTTAAATATCAGTCAGTTTTATAAAATAATAATATTTTGAACATAATTTTAAACCATCTAACAATTTTCTGTAACCGTGTCAAGAATAACAAAAACTATAACTAGCCTGTAAGAAACATACGAATTAAATTAGGTAGTTAAAAGGTGTAACACGCATATCATAAAACATTGACATTATTTCACTGTCAGCTTTTTGTTGCATAGAAAAATTATTACAATATAAGCAGCAGTCACTATAATTATTATGGCACTGTTGTAATAGTAGTTCAAACTTCATTAAAATACATCAACTAATTATAGTTAAACATATTATATAATATTGATTTGCTATTGAATGTAAGCTATTACTGAATATATTTGAACTCTTTATTTTATAGCTTAGTTAATTTTATATTACCAACAAAAAAATAAATTAGTAAACACTTATGTGGTGTTTGTTTGTATTTGTATTCGTGCATTAGCACTGAAATGCTTTTTTCGAGACTCGAGATTAATAAGAACATTAATTTAAAAAATATTTGTTTTCTATTTCATTGTATTAGTCATATAATGCGGCAAAAATAAATAACTTGATTTAAATTTATAAATTACAATTTCATAAAGTACGTAGTCGTTGAATTTTCACTTTTAGATTCATATAAATAACACTATACAAATCAACGGTCTTAAGTGCAAAACATATTATTAACATTAATATCGGCTAGGAATAATATTTAACAACGAATATAGCCGACGTAAAATAACGAAGCCCTTCGGAATTCGATATGGTACGACATGCAGTAATCGGAAATTCGTCCAACAGCGGGTATTCAATAGGAAACGAGTTGACTTCACTATAAAATGAGAGAGTGAGAAGGTAGTATTATAAGAAGCGGACAGCTATACAAGCTGTGTGGGAGTATTTATTACTTTGCACCTCTTGCCTACGTAGTGTTAGGGTTCTTTTTGCAAAGAAAAACCAACTGTATTTAGTCAACAATGTTTAAGATATTTACGTTAACCTATCACTCGCTCCGATGAACGTTTAAAGCTGACATTTAAAATTATATAAAGGAAAAATAACATGACATAAAAACAATTGTGTGTATATTGTTTAAAAAAAAATAAACAGGCGGAACCATGAAGTTACAGTCGAGATCTATCTACTTCATGGAGTTTTTTTTATGATCTGGACAGGCTTTATATCGTATGGACATTCAAACAGTACCTTATGTAAAATATGATGATGACTTTATTTTACTTTATTTTATATTTACTCATAATCCAACGTCATACGGACGTTGGATTATGAGTAAAAACTTATTTTACTAAAGTAAAAACACAACATGTTTGTGTTCTATCTTATTTTCTACTCCACCCACACCACTAGATTAGTGAGGTATTTCTTTCGCCAGGTTGACTGGAAGAGGTCGCTTTTACCCTATAAGGCCGCCTGTTGTTTCGCCAATAAGTATTTAACGTGTTATCTATCCATCAGCATTTGCATCTTTGAATTCAAATAAATATCGAATAATTTAAAGTGCTGCGTCTTTATCATTATTTTCAGCTACATCCAAAACATTTGTTTTGCAGTTTGAAATCCGCTTTCTTGCTGTCCTATTAAACAAAATCTTCGTTATGGTGTATTGTTTTATACGTTATCGCTAAAAGTTGCATTTGTCTCTACGTCTGGACTTGAATTTCCGGTTTAATCATTTGAGTAAATCATCATACACTGTTTTAATGTATGTTCCCAAATTAAGTATCATTTCTGTTATTGATAAAAAATACAACGGACAACCCTGATCTCGAACCCAGACACAGAGATCATATAAATAACTTAAACTTCCTTTCCAAAATTTATTATGCCCGGAATTGAACTTGGAACCTCTGTGTTATAATGAATTAGGTAGGTCAACACTTAGACCACTACATCACAAATAAAGAGAGTAAGATTCATGAAAATAGAAGTAAGTTTTTATAAAAATTAAGAATAAAAAAGAAAAAAGAGCAAGAAGTATATAAAAAGAAATATATTTTATATATAATAAAAAACCTAAAGATAAAGAAAGCCGGATAACCTTGTCAGTCCGATGGAAGGGATTTATAAGAAAAATAATAGTTTAAAAAAACTAAAAAAAACACGCTTTTATAAAAAATCCAACTAAAAAAACAAAAAATAAAATTTAATATAATATAAAAAAGCGTGGGGTGTATTCAAAGCGCTTTTTAAGATATTATATTATTAATTGAATACACCCCACGCTTTTTTATATTATATTAAATTTTATTTTTTGTTTTTTTAGTTGGATTTTTTATAAAAGCGTGTTTTTTTTAGTTTTTTTAAACTATTATTTATTTTTCATTTTTTAGTTGATTTTTGTTTAAATGTTTTTAAATACAAGCTTTTGAGATCCTGCATATCATGTAGCAGCAGAGTGCTAGCCAAGACAAGTAAAACGAGCCCAAACACGACGGGTCTATCTTGTTTAGTACAGGAGTTCCTATGGCCACCTTCCGACTCCATCACCAGATCAGCTCCATGGTACCATATTATTGCATTGTCACGCGATATAAACATACGAGCCCAAACACGAAGGGTCTATCTTGTTTAGTACAGGAGTTCCTATGGCCACCTTCCGACTCCATCATCAGATCAGCTCCATTGTACCATATTATTGCATTTTGACGCGATATAAACATACGAGCCCAAACACGACGGGTCTATCTTGTTTAGTACAGGAGTTCCTATGGCCACCTTCCGACTCCATCATCAGATCAGGTCCATGGTACCATATTATTGCATTGTCACGCGATATAAACATACGGGCCCAAACACGAAGGGTCTATCTTGTTTAGTACAGGAGTTCCTATGGCCACCTTCCGTCTCCATCATGAGATCAGCTCCATGGTACCATATTATTGCATTGTCACGCGATATAAACATACGGGCCCAAACACGAAGGGTCTATCTTGTTTAGTACAGGAGTTCCTATGGCCACCTTCCGTCTCCATCATCAGATCAGCTCCATGATACTATATTATTGCATTGTCATCGACCTTTGACAGGTGTGCAAAGTATGAATTAAATCTGATCGTTCAAAGTAGGACAAAATCGAGCTCAAGTTACAGACATACTGACTGACATACAAGTGAAGCTAATATAAAGCGTGTAAAAAACACCACACTTAAGTAAATAGAAAGTTCCTTTACAAAATTTGACATACCAGGAATCGAACCCGGAGCCTGTATTCCAATGAAGTCGGCAAAAGCTTAGCCCTACAGTGATGGTAAAATCATTCCCTACTAAGACACATACCCTACGATACAAACAAATAACTTAACACGACTATTTATGACTAAAATTACAACATTTTTAAAACTCGTTATGTAGTGAATTTTCTTAAGCACAGATACTTAATAACCGCTATTTAATTGTTTCCATATTCGACAACACGCTACGACAAACTGCAAATAAAAGACTACCATATTTAAAAAACAAAAAATATTCAAATAATATTTTTTAATCTAATCAGTAAATTCCAGCTTTACCAGGCTATATTATGTTACTCTATTTCGATCCCAAAGAGCTAGTACTTCTTCTTCCCTATTTACCGTGTAATAATAATCATAATATAATTTATTAAATAATAATATTTGTTAATCCATTGACTATCTAGGAACAGGTGTTCCTGTAAGTAATAACAAAAGCCCTGAAATCGGTGTTACATAGACAACCAGATAAAGGACTGGTATCTGCAGTGTATGATATCAAAGCAAGATACATTAATTCATTTTGCCGAGAAGTTAAGATTTTACACTACATCTTACGTTGTCCATGATTTTGTCGCCCAATGAGGATAAACGCAAAATTGCTATCTGTGACCGCGGCTATACAGCAAGGTGGTCTGATGTGAGTATAAGGGCGTCAGCTAGGAGCCTCTTAGCAGCAGCTGGTGGCCATATCATTGTATATCTACCATTCGTACCTGGCAACGAGTCCATCGGACTTTGACGAACGAACAAGAGAGTGGGTTTGTATCAGTGCAACGGCTTACTGAATTATATACCTATTCACGCGCAGATGAACCTTGGGATGAACTCTTGTTAATGTACATTTTTAACAAATAATCTTTGCAATACAATGATATTTAACTTTGATTAATTATGTTATATATTGCGTAGTTATATGTTAATTATTAAATATAATTAATCATACAATAATTATATATACCACAACCGCCACTCCTATTTAGCGATATTCCTGTCACGGGTGGTCTGGAAGAAATCGCTTTTTAGCGATAACACCGCCTTTTTTACACAATTACAATAGTACTAGTACGTAAGTTTTCTGTAATGGTGTATAAAGCGTTATCTATTTATCTAACTATTTTGTAGACAAGTAGGACCGGTCACTGGGGGGGAGGGAGATCCCCTTGGAAATATCAAACTTGTGTTCTAAATCAAAATGCCCGTAACGCCATCTAGCGGACATAGGACTAACAATAAGAGTATCTCTATAAAAGTCCGTTGTCAATATCATTGCCATGACGATGCATATGTTAGTGAACTTCAAAGGTGGCACCAATGTAACGCGATTGAAGCATCATCTTTATGGCTATACTTGTTTATCCCTTGGGAACAATACTCTTTTTCTTCCTATTCCAAAATGTATTTCCTCTAGCTGGCTTTACTTTAAGAGTCCGAGACTTTGTCTTTCTATTAATTGTATAATGGCTAGGGGTAAGATTGATTGTCCAGATATGATCTCAAAAGTATCATTACGGACTAATCAACTTGGCCTTACGCAGAGAGGATTACTCCACACACCTATCGTAAATAGCAACTACAGACAAAACGCGTTTATCATACGATGCTCAAATTCTTTTAATGAAATAGTAGTAGACTCAAAACTCGACTTGTATTGCACGCCCATAAATTCTATTAAGCGCAATTTGGCTCAAAATTTCTTCGATACAATAAATAGCTAAAAATTTTATTACATTAATATCCCTTAATATCGTGTATGCACATGTTGTCTTTTGTTTTTTTTTATGTTTTTACGTCTTTTTTTATATGTTTTTTTTTCTTTACCAATAGGCGGAGGCTTATTGCCAGCATTTTTTTTAATATTATTGTTTCTATATTTTGTATATATTAGTTAGACTGTAAGCCTTCTTAAAATAAAATAAAATAAGAGTTTTTTATGGTTTCTATTAAAGAAGGGAAATTTTCTCCATGCAGGAACGGAGAAAGAATACAATTTTCTGCGGCCAGGCGGCTTGTCGTAAGAGGTCGACAAGACAACCCACAGCTAGGTGGTAGAACAGTTACCCGACTGCATGTCTACCACCCCTGGTCTAGAGTGTGCCGCTATAACAACCTTGAGATGTGTTCCGGCGTTAGTGGCCAGGTTCCAGTCTCCCTTAAGAGAACAGCACGCATTTGTAGCACCTTTGTTTTGCAAATGTCCATAGGCAACAGTAACCGCTTTCCTCCAGGTAGGCCGTCTGCCTGTCTGCTAAACTCATGCAATAAAAAAAGGAAGTCTCTTTAAACTCTAAAATCTTAGACACCCTACTTATAAAATGGTATCAGCCTAGTATATCTTTGGCAAGTGAACAACGGTACAGATGTTTCGACACCACCGAACAACCCACAATGGGTAGCAGCCACTAATTCACGTGCGGAACTAAACTATTGCTGGTTTATTGCAAATTTGGCAACGTCCAGCAGGTGTTGTTGTTATTCAATTTATGACAAAAGCCGATGGAACAATATATACTCCATTGAAATCTTACAATTTCAGGGCCGAGTATTGCATTTCTTAGAGGACACAATTTTATTTTTGGGACATGTGTGGGGGGTCAATAGAAGCTTAACCTCAAGTTTGTGGGGTCGCCACCCTTGTCCCCCGGCCACCATCTTGGAAAAAGCGGTGAAAACACTTTTTTCGCGATATCTCGGAAACTATGCGTCTTCCAAAAAATTTGTAAATTAAAAATTAAAGAAGTTATAAGCAAAAAAGTTAGATTTTTTTTATTCATTCCTAACTCTTTTCTTTACCATAGAACTTACCAAATTTAACTTATCGAATGTTAAGCAGGTAGAAAAGGTCCCCCGTTTTCCCCGCCACCTATGAGGTAGAGTCCGTAGGCGCGTTTTGATTACGTGGTATCCCCAGTAGGCCTACTCCACGGACATGTTGCTTATATGCGAAAGCATATTTGATCCTGGGACTTGTTTGTTCGTTTTTTACTAAACTGTTTATTATTAACTCTTATTTACTAAACTGACTACACCAGTCTAAAAAGTCTGTAACCACACACTCACTCGTTTCACTTGTACACACATCACACACAGACACACCACATACACATACACACCACAAACATACATCTATGCATTTCCACATTATATATATTACAAATAGAATAGAATATACTTTATTGTACAATAAAATTTATGAAATAATACACAAAAACAGCTTAGAATTAAGTACAAACGGCGGTCTTATCGCTGACAGCGATCTCTTCCAGACAACCTTCAAGACAAATATTAACACGAAAATTTCAAATGTATAAACTTTAAAATAATTTTCTTTTAATTGTATAACAAACGAGTTGTCTGGAAGTGGGCGCTAACAACTGCAACATAGTATTATATATACTAAAGCAGTTTTTTCGAACACCAAATTGTTTCTGTATACTATGTTATTGGTTTCGAATAAATTCTTTGATTAAAGTTCTTTAGTCAGTGTGAGATAAAAGGGTACGCATCTTGCACAATTTGTCGTGTCCTTGGATAGCTTAAATGATGGGCACCAGTATAACTCACTCTCACATCTTCTAATTTGAATATATTAAAGTGGTACACACGTCGTGGCGAGGGTGGTTCAATTTTGAGCTCTTATTTTAAATATTTTGAGTAAAAACCTTTATTTCGCGTATGTGCGTAGCGAGCGAGTTTTGCAACGACTCTTTTTTGGACGGTAACCGGGGAGAGGGGGGATATTTGTGTACGGAACAGGAAGGAGCGAATGAATTGAATGAATGGCACGTACTGTCAGCGTAGCGTCTTTCCATTCTGTACAAGGCCAGAACGCAAGGGTATGAAACTAATCACGTATAGATTGGAAATAAGTTTTTTACGAAGTTCTTCCAATCCATACAAGAGCAGTACACAAATACTCGCGTATACTTTGTAGTAACATAGAAGTAGATCTTTTTCCATAATGTACAGCGCCAATACGCATAGGGACTAATCATGTATGTTTCGGAAAATTATTTTTGGGTGGTTATAAAAAAAATAATCACGAAGGGTAAGGGGGATGCGAAGCGAAGCGGAGCACCCGCCTTAACCTTCTAACCTATATTAAAAAAGTCCCGTTTTGTTCATAATAAATAAATGTGCCGTGTATCTATACCCCACTCTCATTTTAGAAGGACATCCATCGTCATCAAATTGAAAAGCCATTCATATTTTCAATAATTCTTTAAAACATGTCACTATAGACCTGTTGGTCTACAGTGTAACAGACTTAAAATTTTATTTTCAACAATTTTAAAAATGGACTGTTCCGCAAGATACTTGTACAGCCGACATCTGTATCAAGGCGACCACGAAGAACAACGAAACGAGAAATAGGATACAAGCAGGCGGACCTTAGCACCCACCGCAAACAAAAAATTGAAAAAGGAAACACGACCTAGCATTTAACGTCTCGCATAATATTAATAATGCTTGTTAAAAAGTATTTTTTTAATAAAAAACATTATGATTAAAAGTTATTGTTATGTATTTAATCCTACCTAAAAAAGTTCAAATATAATTCCATATTTTACTGAATCAAAAATCTACTAAGACTTTTAACACTCTTGTCAAGCGTAAGTAATTCAGTATAGTTAGGAACGAAGACGCGAGCAGTTTCCTATGGCTGCGTTCTGGCGTTGTATAGAATGTAAAGACGCGTCAGCGTACATCGATAAATCAATGCATCAGTCCATTTTTCTTGAAGTCGATATTTCGTATTTAAAAATATTATTAATTGCTATCAAATATAGCCTATGTCACTTATGAATAATGTAGCTTTCTACTGGTGTAAGAATTTTTTAAATCAGTTCAATAGTTCAAGAGTTTACTTCCTACAAACAAACTCACAAACTTTACCTTCTTATAATTTTATGTTATTTCGTAATCTCGTAGTGTTCAGAAAAATAATGGAATCCGACACCCATTCTCCTATAATCCTTTACAATTGACAACCGATTATTAGACTACCGAATAGGGTAGGTAACACAGACGTGTTCATTGACTACCAATTTACAAGCGACGATTGATTTATCGTAAGCAATTACAACCGGTAGCAATAACAACTTAATATTGAGTGGATCTTTAAGTTACCTATACACTTGTATAATTAAATCATTAACTACTGGATTACGATTTGTTATTGCTGTGATTGAACGTTTTATTAATAAGTGGTATTGGTTTTAATTACAATTTAATAGACTAATGTAATCAAATAATTTTAAAATTAAAGGATAATTTCACTACGCTTTGCTTAATGTTATTATTATTAATAATTCTTTAATTTACTTTATTTATAATTTCGTAGACGTTTTGGTTATAATGGAAATTTGAATTTCGGAAATTTTCAACAAAAAATTAGACTGGTACGCTTTCGTACATTCTTTGGCCCAGGTTGTAATTGATTTTAAGATTTCTTTTAATATGTTGATATTTATTTTAATTTTAAAATTAATCACGTGGTGTAAGTGCTTTCATATTATTATTATTTTGAAATCCATTCACATAAATCGATTGTGGTATCGATAATTTAGCTTATTTGAGACCTTATTTTTAAGATTTACAGTAATTCTCAATTATTAATCATTAATGTTGTTACGCGTTGCGGGACTCAAATTAAAATGCCGTTGGAACTACTATAGAATTTATTAAAACTATACAAACACGTATAACATAGGTACAAATATAACTGAACACAACCAGTACAAACGTAATGCACGGTTCAATAACACGCGCAAAGTCCGTCACTATATAGATTATCGAATGTACTCACGTCTTGCCTCGCTTGTGGTTACCGCTTGACTGCCGATCTCTCCATTGGGGCATTGCTTTATACTGTACAAATACAATATGTCTCTCGGTGGCGTGGACTGAATTTTTAAGAATCACACCTGGCTCATTATCCCACTATGTACTGAAATATTTTATGGTAGTCATTACTACCATAAAATATTACAAAACACAATGGGCTGTTATTCAAATTACAATTTTTAAACACAAAGCAAACAAAAGAAGTCCAAATGCCGAAAAAGGTAATAAAATGTGTTTCTACAGACAGAGGTGTCAATTTGTCTTTTGTCGGCATTCGGTCGTAACAATATCAATTTGTAAGTGTATAGGCTTCTTATGAATGACAGAAGCGTTGACCCATGAATGGCCGGCTCTCGTTGTAATTGAATTGTCGCAGCGCACTCCCTTTAAAGTTAATTATTTCATTTCATGATGACTTAATTGTTCTTTACACGTAATTATTGTCTAATAGAGAACTGTAAACTTGTAAAAATCAGGCAAGTGTGTGAATGTACCCGCAGTGAACGGTTCCGTTGAGGTGGCAAATGTCTATTATTTTATTAATTTGGTTTCAGAACAATAAAAAAGCATCGAATACAATATATAGGAAAGAAAAAACACTTTATATCGAGAAATAGCGACGTAACAATACTTACTTGAATGGGGCTCAGGATGATTTAGATTCACAATTGGACCCGATATATGGCGCTGCAATCGGGTTAGTTATATAGTTAGTTACTAATAAAACAATAGTATAATTAATCTTAAGGTACACACTTCAACACCCAAATTTAATAACACCCAATAAAATGTCACAATAAAACAAATAATTATAGCGTGTAAATTTCGATACTTTTAAAATTATAATTTCTAAAAAGGTACGGAACATAGAGCCCGTAGAATTTGTTTTCTTTAAAAACAACTATGCTTTTTCTGTGCTTTCGATAGCAACATCTTTTTTCGAAAAAGGGCATTTTCCACGGGAATTAAAAACGGAGTTTTCACTAAGCGAAACCGCACAGAAATCTCTCGTATTACATTTAATTAAACGACTCAAGTAATTTCAATTCATAGCACCAGCTAAATAAACGGTCAAAGGAAATTTTAAATCTGCTTTGAAATTGACTCATAAATACAAGTTAATGGGATTCCTTGCGTTCTATTCCAAGATCCCAGAGCGACCAGACATAACTT
Source organism: Dendrolimus pini (assembly GCA_949752895.1). Lineage (NCBI taxonomy): Eukaryota > Metazoa > Arthropoda > Insecta > Lepidoptera > Lasiocampidae > Dendrolimus > Dendrolimus pini. Next base: position 18,473,109 of record OX457136.1, read on the forward strand.
ATTTTCACATAGATGAAACCTTAGGTTCTCAGTAGCGTCTCATGCTCTTTGAATACCTACGTGCATGTGGAGTTCGCCTTGTGACACCTGGGCAGGTACAGGTGATAAAATGTTGTTATGATCAACGATACGAATGACAATGTATGTGCGTAGGGCATGTTTGGTCACTACAATTTGTCTGACTAATGAATAATATAACTTTTTAATAGTTATCTTAATGTTTTTTATTTTTTGTGGAGCTTTAAAGCATCTGACAAAAGTTTTGGTCCATGGAAAGTGTCTGACACTTATGATACTATTTTAGAATAATGTTCTACAAAAAATATATAAAAATCAGCCTTATAAATTTAAGTGACTCTTATTTTTAGTTACCTTTCTTTCCTTGTACCTGCCCAGGAGTCACAAAGCGAGTTTCACAAGAATGCAGGTTCAAAGAACATTAGACGCTACTGAGAACCTAAGGTTTCATCTATGTGAAAATAAGTTATGTTTGATCGTTCTGGGATCTTACTCTATTCAACTCGAATACTAATATAAAATAATGCAATATGATAAACTTTATTAAGACGGTGGAGTGGTACAAACGCGCCGCAGGCTGTGACGCTGTATGCGACCGATGAATTTTATCTCACTCAAACGTCTGATGCGGCGCCCATACGTCGTACGCCGCGTACGCAATTATTCTTGACTATTCCAGAGTAAACACGTCGTGTTTTCGAATCACATTCATTTGATATATATTAATCTCTCAAACAAATCGTTCAAATTATGCAGAGTGCACAGAAAAAACTGCTTATACATTTCCAGAGAAACAGTTGGTATGTCCTGAATGCCTGTTTTTATCTAAGTTTAAAAAAGGTGTTTTAAATAATAAAATGTAATCATTAAATCAAAAGTTATATGTTTTGAATCTGTATATTTTGTATTAAACATATAATTATCTTATATATAAAAATCAATTGCTATTACTTTGTCTCGCAAAAACTCGACAACGGCTGGACTGATTTGGCTAATTTTGGTTTTGAATTATTTGTCGAAGACCAGGGAAGGTTTAAAAGGTGAGTAAATATGAAAAAAATGATTCTGAGGCGCTACGAAGTTTGCCGAGTCAGCTAGTAATAAATAATAAAACATTGATTGTAAGTTTATATTTAGATTTTCTACAAAAATATATGTGAGATTTGACGCGAGACTGTTGTTTGAAGTCTAAGCCGTGACAAAATTGTATGAGGAGTAACCTCATACAATTTTGTCACGGCTTAGACTGTCCAACTTTGGCATACATTGCCTGTTGCTATCAAACAAGCAAAATCTCTATTAATTTTCAAAAACATGATAATCTGCAATAATATAATATATAATTTTATGTCATTGTATTGTATTGTTACAACTTAGATTCCGACAAAAACAAATTCCACCCGCATGTCTGTAAAAACATATTTTTATTACCTGCCGGCATTTGAACTAGTTGTAATTCTTTTATAATCGTCTTCTTTTGTTTACTTATTTATTGGCATACATTTCTAGGGAACCGCCTATTCTTCTATTGTAATCGTTTACGGCCGCTTGCGACCGAATCATTAGCCAGGTGTTGCGGATTACATCGACTATGATTGTGAGGTATAAAACGAAGGCCTGGTGGAGAGAGGGGGCAGTTCAGCGACAGCCACGATCACGGCGTGACGTGTGTACAATCGGGAATCTAATAGTGACGGTATAATAATTCTAACGGCATTTTAATTCTAGTTCCGCACACTCGTAACAGTATTATGTAATGTTTATAAAATGCGTGCCTTATACTACTCCCCTTTATTTAAGTCAAGGAACACATAAACACACATTAATTCAATGTTTCTCGGATCATAAAGATACGTTCGACACGCACTAAACCTTTACTAAAGAATTTTCGCCATATATTTAGGTTAATTGTAAGTAAATAACATAAAGTAATTGATTAGTTCGCGTTCCTGCTCGCTATACATTGTTGCTGAAAATATTACCTTAAAACAAGTTTTATTAGGAAATGTCTTCTGAGTTTTAAAGGAAATTTTTAGCTATTTACTTAGACTATTAATAGCCAGACGGGGTCTCGAACTCTGAAAGTGAAGCCGGCTAAAGAATGCAGATCTTAGAATAGGATGCCGATCTCGCCGCAGTTCGTTTCGAGAATTCAGTATAAAATCGAATTAATACGTACAAAGGTGGAATGGTTCCCAGTGGATAGGTACATTTTGATTAACTACACGAACGCAAAACGTATATATGACACTAGCATCTTCCCGCGACTTTGTTTGCGTGGAGTAGTTAAAAAGAAGTATCCCTCGATAAAGCTGATATCTAACACTGAAAGAATTTTTAAAATCAGACCAGTAGTTCCTGAGATTACTGCGTTCAAGCAAACAAACAAACAAACCCTTCAGCTTTATATATTAGTATAAGATTTTACCTATACGCACATTTAAAAAATGCTTCTCCTATTTAATGCTTATGTTCACATAGGTCCGTCTAAGGCTATTTAGTACAACATGGCACTTTGTAGTACATCCACAAAGTGGATGGAAGGAAAGAGACGGAAAGAGAAAGAAGTTAAGGTAAGACATGCCTACTTACTTTAATTCCTGAAATACATCGAACAGGTAGATAGCCCACCTGATGGAAGGCGGTTGCAGTCGCCTATGAATATACGCTACGCCAAAGGTAATAGCCAATGTTGAAAGGGGGATTGGAACCTATTCACTAATGTCGGAACACACCTCAAGATTGCGGCCTACTCTAGACTAGAGATGGTGGTCATGGAGACGAACAAATGCCTAACCACCTGGCTGGGAGTTAATCCCCTATTACGGCAGGCTACCAGGCTACAAGGATTTGTGTTCATAACTATGTGAAATGCTTCCACTATATGAAATGTTTTGCTGAGTTCCGACAAGAGGAGCAAAATGTAATTAGTAGCAACAAGAACAACCAAGTCTCGAAGAAAGCCCAAAATGTTGTAGGCGACGCTGCCTATTGAAGATAGTGGCTAATCTAGTTGTTTGCCATTACAAAACTGCCGTTGAAAGTATTTTTAAATTCTGTTCTCAAACAACGAGAAAAAGATATATTTACCGTTACAGGTCTTATTGAGATTTCAAACACGATTTTTTTTAAATTTATGCATGAAAATTGTAACGCGCCCGCCAGATTCTCACGAGAACATCAACAGTTCTTGTTTGTTAGGCCTTGTCGTGTTCTTGCGATGACCTCGCGGGAATGTGGAGGGTTCTTAACAGTTACCAACTGTCTGACCGTGCTTTCCGTATTTGGCAAGACACATTTCCCGTGAGAAAATCATAAGCATTTATTGCTGTGACACTGTATTATATCCCGTGACGTACTTCGCGTTCTTTCATATCTTTTGCTTATATGGAATAGGTGATGTTGCCAGGGTAAAACACTTCGTACAAATATTAAGGGAATAAAAAATATCTACTGAGAAAACCGCTGACAAAAAAACTTTTGTTTTGTTTTTCTTTTTGTCAATCTAAATATATGATTATAATGGCGATGGTGGTATATATAGTACATAGTACAATCTCTTACATTCTAGTAATAAATATATAAATGCAGTATATACAAATGTTCTATATATTAAATAGATATATACTTAATACACATAATGTACAAATACATATTCTACAAAAATATTTAAATGTTTATAGACAAATATATATGTACATACATTAAAATATCATCTTATTCCAAGGACATAAATTTGCCAGGTGGTAGGGCATTTTCCCGACTGGATGGCTACCACCCCTGGTCTAAAGTATGTCGCCATAACAACCTTGAGTTGTGTTCCGGCATTAGTGACCAGGTTCCAGTCTCCCTTGACAGAGCAGCAGTGCATTTGTAGCACCTTCGGTGTTGCAAATGTCCATAGGCGATGGTATCTGCTTTCCATCAAGTTGGCCGTCTGCCTGTCTGCTGAACTCCTGCAATAAAAATGTCAGTAGCGATTTTGCTTGTCTGATAGCAACTGGCAGCGCGTTCCAAAGCTTTATAGCCTTGACGGTAAAAGAATTGTTGTAGAAAGTTGAACTATAGCATCTTTAGTTCTGGCTAGAGGGGCTAGTGTCACCCTGACCTGGGGAATCCCACACAGCGGTGGCGATTTCCCCAGTTCACGCAGCTGATGGCCCTCAATCGAGTTTACCCTCGTAAAAAACTGGTATATACTATTGTATATACCAGTTTCTACTTATCGAAATTTAATAAGGTAGAGCAACAAAACGCAATTCAATTTAACCAAAACAAATTGATTTTGTCGTAAATTTCTCATTGACGTTGCCTAATACTATATTAAACCTCCAATTTAAATTGTAAACGCTTGCTTTTGTTGGTATATTTTCTTTTAAATGTCGTTACAACCTAATTATCGTACAATAAAAAATAGAGCTAAATGTCAGCCAAGTGCTTATCAATCCACGCATTGCAACGGATTCATAAGGGAGATTCCAACAACATAAAACTGCAATAAATATAAAGTTTAAAATAAACTACAAACTATACTATTGATACGAGTGCGGGACTCGAATTAAAATGCCGTTGGCATTACTATAGAATTTATTAGAACTATACAAATACGTATAACATAGGTACAAATATAACTGGAGACAACTAGTACAAACTGCATAATTCAATAACACGCGCAAAGTCCGTTACTATATAGCTTATCGAAGGTAAGTCTTTCTCGTGTCGTAATCCTCGCTTGACTGCCTCACCCCTCCATTCGGGCATTCCTTTTATCCTGTACAAATACAATATGTCTCGACGCATAACAATAATTTCTAAGAATTAGTTCGACACACCTGTCTAATGACTGCCATAAAAGATTACAATACACAATAGACTGTTTTTCTTAATTACATATTTTAAACACAAAGTAAACAAAAGTATTCTAAATGCGGGAAGGTAATAAACTCTTCTTTATGGCAGGCAGGTGTGCATGCAGGCAGGTACCACGTTGTATAGCAACGCTTAATATTTCTTCTGATCGCATGTGACGTCTACTAAAAGTTTGTCGACGTCGCGGTAGACCTTTAGAGCGTTAGGACCCCACGGTCCCAGTGTTTCCACCCCAGTTGTCGCAAATAATGTAACCATATCCAATGGCGGCATATTTGATGCGGCGCTTGGGACTATAATCAATTATAGTCGCATTGCCACAACAACAAAATATTTATTTATTTATTTAATTTGTTTGGGAAACATACAATAATTTATATTCTTAAATATAAAACACAAAATGAATACATATATCAATCAAGTTTCCACTATAAAATAATTTATATAATAAAAATAAAAATTGGCTCAAACAGTTAATTACAAAAAATAAATACGAAATTATACGAAAATTACATATAAAAATATGTATATTGAATTTATTTTTTATATTATATTTATTTTATATTGAATTGATTTTATATTGAAAAATATGGTAAAGAACTTTTATGTCTTCGCACTATGCGAACTAAAACATAAAAGTGTCTGCAAAAACTGTAAAACGCTGTGGATTTTTTTCTTTTTAGTAACTACAACTACTACTATACTTTTTAGTTAGATTTGTTTTCCGTTTTGCTATAAATGTTTTCTTTTTCACCTTTAAGTTATGTATATGCTATCCAATAATAATGAACTTTACACAAAAATCCTATGCAAAAATAATCATCAAAATCGGTTAAGAAACACTAAAACCTGCTATTTTCAAAATCAGTTATAAAGTAAGATAATTAGTTGGTTGGTCGGAGCGAGAGTTTATCATACCAGATAGCACCTTGTACATATTCAGACCACAGTTCTAGTTAAATCCATGTGTAGGGAGCACTGAATCCCCTGTTGATATGATTCGCCCCACGTTGGGCGCCAGTTTAGTAGTTTAAATATTCTAAGCTACCACAAGATATTGTTATTGATGTAAGATAAATTTGGATTTATTTACACAGCCAGGTGGTAGGATTTTGCCCGACTGGATGGCTACCACGCCTGATCTAGAGTATGCAGCGATAACAGTCTTGAGTTGTGATCCAGCATTAGTGACCAGGTTCCAGTCTCCGTTAAGAGAGCAGCAGCGCATCTGTAGCGCCTTTGGTGTTGCAAATGTCCAGAGGCGATGGTAACCGTTTTCTAACAAGTGGGTCGTCTGCCTGTCTGCTGAACTCTTGCAATAATTTTTTTTTAAATTGTTAACAAGTTGGCGCTGATAAATGAAACGTCAGTGTTTCAGTTGTTATTGTAACTTATGTTCCTTTATGTAATCATGTAAATATCTCTAGAATATGATGCAACGTGTTTGTCTGTATCTATTTGATGACTTAATTATTTCCCAGAAGCAAGAAAAGTCACAGTTAAAACTAGCTAACGCGACAAAATGTCAAGTCATCGAAGAATTTGGACCAATCACCGAGCGAAGCTTTTTTATCAACACGATTCGTAAAGAGATTCCAAGAAGACAGCTTATTATAGAATAGATTGGAATCAAATTAAACGCTCTATAGTTATTATTGCTTCTTTATGTGTATGCACTTCTAAGTCATAGTTTTATCTATAATAACTTTTAAAGCAAATCCAGGAGTGAAAATAAATTAATTTCAAACGATATTTTGAAATAAGTTCGAATTTGCAAATTATATTATAAAAAATATTCTTAAATAATGTTTTCCCGTGTTATTGATAGTAGCGAATGCGTTGTGTGTGGGAGAGCGTCCGAGTGTGTATGTATATATACACATAAGTGTTTACACCTGATCAGTTAAATGTTTTTTTTTTGTATACACCTGTTTTGGACTGCAATCCAGATTTGTTTAATTACTAATTTAATCTTTTAATTTCTATAGTTGTAATTTGTTTTTTGCATCAATAGATTTAAAAAAAGATACCAACGATAACACATATATAGGAATCATGTACCATATTTGACAAAGAAGAATAATTTGTAGACTTCAATTGCATGAAAGAAAAATATTTATACCTAATAGCGACACACAACACAAAGTAGTAACATAACACAGTATAAATATAATTATACAGAAATTATACGCCGCAATTTGTAAATGAGGTTAGCACTCTACTTTTCCTGTACAAAAACGTAGTCCGACGCAGCGTTGATTTTCAGTGCCCACCTCCTAAATCACATATAACGTGCGCCCCGTTCTAAACTCAAAAGATAAATAATTCTAAACAATAATTAAAATCAGGTTCTTTATAATAATATTTCGTTGAGACATTAACGTTAAGTCTATTACAAAATATTGTTTAAAATATCCTTCGAAATGAACTACAAATTAGTCTCTCTTAGGTTAATTATAAATTCGGCAGTCAAAGGTAAAAAAACGTAATTTATATGGACTAAGAGTTGCGGCTGCGGTTGTAGAACCGGAGCATTGAATTTTGGCGCGCGAACTATGACTAAATAACCGCAAGTATTTCCATTTGTATCACAGCCTTCGTAGGGGAAGGTCGCCAGCATGGACTACGAAACCAGGCTCCAAATTTGCATTTTATTGATATTGCCAAGAAAACGGAAACAGAAGCAGTATTGGGTTTATCCACTAACGGCAACCGGACAAATGAAGGGTTTTTTCGTTATGAGATACAATGATTTGCGAATGTTTCCAAATTTTTTTTAGATTACTACAGAATGAACATCAAAACCTTTGACAATTTGATAAGAATTGTTATATCGGCGACCGCTTGGTCCGCCGCGTCGTAGTCGGACGGAGCGCCCGGCGACAACATTCTCCCTTGGTGGCTCGAGCGCTACTGAGTGCCGCGCGATGCGGTTGTTCCGCCGCAGTGCGCGAAGCTAGGTACAAGTACTAAGGTTTCAAAATAGCCGTGCGGCGCGCAACCGCAAAAATTCTGTACCAAGTGACAGATTTTTCTGCCGCATGCGGCTAATCAACCGTGGTGCGCGCGCCTCTACTGTAGTTCATACATCACAAATGATTGCGGGAGCCAACCGCACCGATTGCCGCCGCAGTGCGCGCTAGCCCTAACATAATATGTCCACCCGCGCCTACACTTCTTTGCATCCTCTCTATCAAATGGAAATTAAAAAGTTTTTTCTTAAACTAACTTCCACTGAACCACTATTTTTAAAAGTCACATATAGATTAAAAATCAAGCATACTTCCTACACAACGCAACAAAATATTTGAGGCCTCGCGAGTTGTAAAATTTTGAAAAGTACCTCGATTAATTTGACTGCTTCTACCCTATTAGCAAATACACCTGGGCTGTACTGACTTCCATATAAACAAATAATTATTTGCAATAAAAATATCAAATAATACACATAAATAACAAACCGTCTCGTTAAAGAAGAATAAATATTTATCAATTAAGATACAATATGGAGAAACTATGTAGCCAACAGTTGCTTATGCGACGTACAACTTACGTAGAATATCATGGCGACGCGAGTATGTTGACAGTTTTGAATTGACTTTTGTGAAACATTCACGTAGCCTTAAGCTCGAACGAATTGCATATAATCTGTCTACATATAATTAAATTTACGCACCTAATAAATACGGCAGATTTAACTTTTAAAATAAATAATTTTAAAAGGCAGACACTCATAAACAATTCAATTAAAGTTAGATAGATGTGTTCATAGGCAGTTCCTTTCTAAATATTGTTACGAGCTGCAGGACTCGAATTAAAACAAATGCCGTTAGAATTACTATAGAGTTTATTAGAACTGTACAAACACGTATAAAACAGATGCAAATAAAACTGGTTACAACCAGTTCACACTGTATAAACTGCACGATTTAATTACACACGAAAAGTCCGTCACTATATCGCTAATCGAAAGTACTGCACACGTCTTGCTAGTATCGTAATCGTCGCTTGACTGCCCCACCCCTCCGTTCAGGCATTGCTTTATACTAAACTGTATAATGCCGACAAAGGGGCCGCGTTCACTGAGTTAATCCGCACATCTGGCAATCTTCGACGCAAAGCAATGAAAACAAGGATTAACTCGACACTAAAGACCCCCATAAAACAAGAACGATAACAATAGGATGTTTTCCTTCATTGCAAATTTTACACACGAAGTAAACAAAAGATTTCGAATGCAGGAAAGGTAATAAACTGCGTTTTACGACAGCCACCTAGCTGTAAGAAGAAATGCGCACACGTGCGCATTTTTTTGTCAGTATGTAACAATATATTTAAAAAAGTGATGATACATTGCGGGTTAGCGTACACATAGATTAGGAAGTAAACAATTTTATTTATTTATATCTTTCAAATAATATTGTGCTATGACTGGCTTGTCACCCTAACAAACAACCCTGAAAAAGCGCAGGACTGCCACAAACTAACTTAAAGTCTAGATTTCTTCACAATTAGTTCATTCACTGTCAGGGACGTAGTAGGTGTATAATACTTACGTTAGATAATGTATAATAATCTTAGTCAACGTGCTTTTTGGGTAAAATTCGAACCTACATCATTTAGACGAATCGTTTAATTAAATAATCTCAACAAGTGACAATATTTTGGTACCATTTTCTTATCTATAGTTTTACTTATTCAAATTGTTTTTGTCGTCGTTATTTGAATATTAAATAAATATTTTATATTAAAAAATTAAACTTGAGTAAACTAGCTACTTAGATTCAAGAGAGATAAATTGGTCGGATTATACCTAATCTTATAATATACGATACCTTAAAACAAGTTTCCTTTGAATTCGTCCCAGTGGCAAAATGCTGATGATTATAAAAATCAAATGATGTATCTATCATACCTTTCCATGTTGCAATTATTAATAGCTGATTAACATTAAACAAAGGTAACCCGCTCTTTAAGAACTACGCTGTAACTGCAATAATACGGTTGAAAACACCAAGCAATTAGCGCAGTAGGCCAATTAAATAACGCAATTTCCCTAACGTGTATTTTTACACTCTGTATTTCAACAGAAATTATTTAGCTAGTTATAGTTAATAGTGATACATCAATATATATATGGCAATATATGTAATAAAAGTAAAAACAGTACACATAACCGATACATATAAGAAACTGTATAAACAGTTAATAAAACGAAGCTTGTAACGCGTTGTAACGTTTTGAAAAGAATTAAAGAGAAAATGCAAAAGCGATAGGTTCGTCCGGGGAGAGATAAAAAAAGGGTGCGTCTCGGGACGCCCGACAGAGTGATAACTTAGCTTGCCTACCGCTGCCATATGCGTGAGAGAAGTCTACGTCCAATGGTTCTAGCTCCACACAAGCCGGTCGATTACTGTTTGGATTGCCCTTAGTGGAATGCCTCCATAATTGACGATGGTCTAATCCCTTGCAAAGGACCCGGTATGTGCGTAAATAGCATTTCCCAAAAATGCGTGAGAGAAAGGAAAACCAGACAAACTAGCGCCGTAACGCGTTACGTAACAAGGCGGTTTACCCTCCATAAGAAGTTGTCACTTAAAAAAGGGATACATCGAACGCTTGTTTCAAAATATCAAAGAATATGTCAGACGAGTAATATAATGAAAAAGGAGTTTGATACATAAGTAATTTACTGCTATTAAACAATATTGACCTTTAAAGTACTTTTTTAGCGGAGGCTCCATCTGTGATAATTTTATAGTTATGTCTGTGGCCAAATGCATGTTATTTATAGCGTTAAAAATAACATCGTTAATGATTTGCTATTTTAGTGAATATAACTGTAGATACATCAGTTAGCTGTCAATGTTTAACACCAGTACCAACACCCATCGCTACATCTGCGTAGAATGGTCACTATCTACAATATTATCCCAAATGGAGCAGAAACATTTGGGAAACGTTCGTTATAATATAAATTCACATTCGCCGCAAGTCAATCATCATAGCCATCTGACCGGAATTTCGAAAATGCAAAACGGGCAACGAGCTGCCCTTTTGGGTTTTTGAAACTCGTTTTCGGGGTACCCGTTCAACGTATTATATTCTCCATGTACTTTAATAACACAACTTTAAACGACTGTATTAATAATATCTAATTAAATTATTGATAAAAGGTGTGAAAAAGTGAACAATTTGTATAAATTTAAAGCTCATGTAATATCTCATTTTTTAGAGTGTAAAGGGACTCCTCTATATATTTGTTCATTTGTCAAAGAATTCGTTTATCTAGGGTGCATGTTTACTAAAGACGGAAAGCATGAAAGTGACATTGAAACAATAGTAATTGAAGGTAATAAGGTGAATGGAGCGCTAAACTCCTTTATGATAAAATTTAAAAACTTCGTTTAAAAAAACCGACTTCAAAAACGAAAAAACTAAAATGTATAAAATAACTTATTTCATAAGCTATTATTATTAATATATATTATCTAAAACATCTTAAAAATAAGTTATTTTATACATTTTAGTTTTTTCGTTTTTGAAGTCGGTTTTTTTAAACGAAGTTTTTAAATTTTATTTTTTACTTTTTAGTGTCTAGCTATCTATGTATGGGTGGACCTACGAATGGTGCCGCGCTTCTTAAAAAATATAGGTCCCAAGAACCGGGAACAAAAAAATGTTCGTAAAATGAAAACTACTGGGCCAAACTATGTCAAATTTTTAGGGGACCATATGGCAGCTATTCCGCGTCGAACAAAAAAAGAATCACGTAAATCGAATCATAAATCTCAGAGTAATCGGTGTACATATGGAACGGAGTGAAAATTATTTCCATGAAAAATGTTCATAAAATGAGAACTACGGGGCCAAACTATGTAAAATTTTTAGGGGACCAATTGGAAGCTATTCCGCGTCGAACAAAAAAAAGAATCACGTAAATCGGATCATAAATCACGGAGTTATTGGCGAACATACATAAAAAAAGCAACAAAAAAAAAGATCCCGACGAATTGAGAACCTCCTCCTTTTTTCGAAGTCGGTTAAAAAGGCAAAAAGTGTCTGTAAAGGCACGCTTGGCTGTCCATCAAGGGGTGTTGGTGCCAACACTAAAGTACGGCAGTGAAAGTTGAATATGGTAGAAGAAGCATGGAAGTAAAATAAATGCAGTTGAAATGAGACCTTTGAGAAGTATATGTAAGGTTAATGTAAGCGATATGATAAGAAACAGTGTGATAAGGAAGCGTTGTGGATTGAAAGAAGATATAATAACAAGTGTAGAAAAAGGAATGTTAAGGTGGTTTGGGCATGTAGAGAGGATGGATGAAAATAGAAAATAAAAAAAACAATTGTATTGTGAATGGTAGAATTGGTACCGGTAGACCACGACGTACACACCATGATCAAATAACATAAGTGTTATAACGACGTCAGGTAAAAATCATATCAAATAAACATGCATATATGAAGAGGTTAATGAAAGCAGATGAAGCAAAAGTTGTTTGTCAGGACCGTCGCAAGTGGAGATCTATAGTCTCTGCCTACCCGCATAGGAAACAGGCGTGATAATATGTATGCATGTTGTCCATTTCTTAACTTTTAAGTTCTATTTGATACTCTGCACCATCTACGTCACCAGATTGGTTTAGAATATTCTTTAAGTTCGGTTGCCTGAAAGAGATTACTTTTAGCGATAAGGCCGCCTAATGATTATACCAAGACAATTTTGTAATCATGCATTTTTTTAATTATTTATTTGGCGAGCAATAAAGTATTGTTTATTTTATTTAAAATAAGTGAAGAATTTTCTGAATTCAGAATTTTCTGTAAGTCCATATAAAAAAACTAAAATATTTTTACATTAACGAGTTGACTCAACGATCGGAAAGATATGTAGAGATATAAACGGGATACTTAATTAAAGTTCAACTTAATTCATAATTAAAATAGCATCGAACGTCTATTATTGCGATAATTCGAACATGAAAATGTTGGTATGCAATACGGAGGGCTTTATTATAATTGACTAGCTAACCCGGCAAATATTGTTCTGCAATAAAAATAAAAAAAAAACACCACAGGAGGGTGAAAAGTACTTTAGGACCTATTCTCATACCTGCTAAATATACATAAGAAATCATTAAAATCGATTAAACCATTTCGGATAACACCGTGACACGAGATTTTTAAATATATATTTTTTATTGCATGAGTTCAGCAGACAGGCAGACGGCCCACTTGATGGAAAGCGGTTACCATCGCCTATGGACATTTGCAACACCAAAGGTGGTACAAATGCGCTGCTGCTCTCTTAAGTGAGACTGGAACCTGGTCACTAATGCCGGAATACAACACAAGGTTGTTATGGCGACATAGTTTGACCAGGGGTGGTAGCCATCCAGTAGAGTAAATGGCCTACCACCTGGCTGTGGGTTGTTTTGTCGCCTCTTACGACAGGCCGCAGAAAATTATATTCTTTCGCCGTTCCTGCACGGATAACACACCCACACACACACACACACACACACACACACACACATATACACACACACACACACACACATATATATATATATATATATATATATATATATATATATTATTTATTAGAAGATATAATGTACCGATAAGTACGCCCTTTCTGTTACCTTATAATGTTAAAAAATGTAATGTATATGTTATAGGACGCGCGCAGAAGGTATGCCGATGACTACTTACTATTGTTATATATACCTAGTCCAACCATAAGTTCTGTTACAAATGAAAATTATTTGTTTTAGTGAACTAATGTAATATTATTAAAATTTATAACAACATATTCATTAAAGTCTCAATCGCAAAAAATAAAAAATATTCTATTCGAAATGGCCACCCTTGGCTTTCATATAGGCCTTTAATCTGTTTGGCCACGAATCTATGAATTTACGCATTGTTTCCAAGGGAAATTTCGTCACTGCTTGCTCCAAAGATTTTTTAAGAGACTCAATGTCGCCGTGTCGTTTAGAGTAGGCCATGTCCTCTAAAATTGACCATAATCTGAAGTCTAAAGGGTTGAGGTCTGGGCTAGATAAGGGCAAGTCTTCAGCTCTTATAAAGTCCGGAAAGTTGGTATCAAGCCAGGCTTGGGTAGTTCGTGCCTTCTGAGCAGGTGCAGAGACCTGCTGGACAGTCCACGGTATATTTTTAAAAAGTGTATTGCTGAGAGGTTTCACAACATGATCCAAGACTGTATCTTTGACTGTATCTATATCTATACACTTTGGCTGAGGTTTTCCATCCTTTTTCACAAAAATGTAGTTTTGTGACTCCTTGATAAGAGTCCCACCAAACCATCACTGACGCAGGATGATGACCACGTTGTACCTTTTCGACCACTTGAGCAGCTTCTTTAGAACTGTGAGCGTACACTTTATCATTTTGCTTATTGTAGTGTTCTATAATTGTGAAAAAAATTTCATCGGTAAAGAGGATATTTCTGTGCCGTAAAGGCGTTTTGATCGATCCACTCTCTTTGATCGTAAAGATTGATTTAGGGCATGTCCTGTATATCGACGATAAGCGCCGAGCTTCAGGTCTTGTTTTATAATACGCGACAGAGTCCTAGCTGGAATTTTCATTTCTCGCGATAAGATTTTTTGCTTCCTAATGGGGTTTCGACGAATTCTGGCTTTAACAGCATTAACAGCCTTTGTAGTTCTAACAGCACGCGGCCGCCTCCATCTTTTCTGGTCTTCGACAGACGAAGTGTTGTTGTATCTGTTGATGGTACGATATACGAACATACGGCTGATACCAAGCTTTTTAAGTGTCTGGAATATGACCGACGGCTCCACCCACTTTGTGCAAAGCGATCACTACAATCCTATTTTCTTTAACACCCCATTCCATATTGCAGTTTAATAATGAACACGAAAAAATATATGAAATGCGCAAAATCGAAAGAAGTTTTTAAAATAATATACGTGTTCCAAATTCAAACTAATTAAAAAGTTTAAAAAAAAAGAAAAGTTTTTATGTAACAGTATTTATGGCCAGACTAGTTACTTATGCAAAGTACATCCAGTTATTGCCACATCATCCTCCTAGCTCTTTTCTCAACTCATTCGTATATGTCAAACTAATAGTTGAGTCATTCTAAGGATGACAGTTGTAGTCCATGCAAAACCGTACTTGTGCTTGGTAAAGAATTAGGAACTGAAATGGTGTGAAGAACAATCACCTTTTATTATTTTATAATATTTCTTAGTGTACAATTCGACTTTGGAAGCTTCACCTTAATACTGTAATCAGTATACTACCTATATCGTAAAATATTTTAAGAGAAACATAGTAAGTCAACTTAACCATCTATAAAGTATGTATCTTGTTTTTCTGTTTGTTCAAAACTAATCCAGTAATAAAAACTTATGAATCGATTTGGATAAAGTTATTGATAATCAACGCCTCGTTAAATGGCTATAAGCGTGAATTTTTTGTCTGACGCTGCGATATTCTGCCATAAGTGTATTTTTATGTTTTCGTTTTATTTCGGTTGAACCATAAATTTTATTGCTCCATTTATTTTATTTAACAATTAAAAAGCTAAAGTTTTTACGTTTAAAAATGTTGAATATCTTAAAACCTTGTGATGTTATCTCAATGAATACAAGAAATGTTATTTCACTAAAAAAATTCAATTAAGAAACAGAGGTACCTAATTAACGAAAGCATATTGATTTTAAATATATATCCATTAATAAGATGAAATTTTAAATGATAACTAATTATTTAAATTATATACTATACTAGCGGCTCCGGCAGACGTTGTCCTGCTCTGAAAAAATAATAATCTAGGACCCGATCCCAGCGCCACCTACCGGTTCCAATTGTGGATTTAAACCATCCGGGGACCCACTCAAACACAGAAAAACAAAATCACTCCAGGTGATTAGGAGGATTCTAGAAGCTGATCTCAGTATCCAATGTTTGTCTCCTGGTTCTAAGCTACCTCCTCACCAATTTTCAGCCAAATTGGTACAGCCAATTGGTATATATATATATATATATATATATATATATATATATATATATATATATATATATATAATAGATTTCGCCGAAATATTGTAAATAACCGTAAATTTAGATATTTTACGATCCGACCACAATGTAACGGCCATTTATCTCATTACTTAAATTATAACTTATTGCTTTTAAAACATTGGCGTGAAACCATTAGCATAAGTGAGAGTTGAGATACCCCACTTCCGTGTCCCATATTTCTACTCCATCCCCCTATTCAATTTCCGTATCCCTTCTCATTCATCCCTCCTCTCCTATCTCATCATTTTGGGGATGGTGGCTGGCAAGAGAAACAACACTTTACGAGGTTACGATGTGCAGCGATGCGCGCTTTTAATATTAACACCGTAGAATATCTATATATATAAAAACAATTGCTGTTCGTTAGTCTCGCTAAAAATCGAGAACGGCTGGACTGATTTGGCTAATTTTGGTTTTGAAGGTTTAAAAGGTCAGTAAATATGAAAAAATCGAAATGTGTGCTGGGACACATATTAGAAGTGAAACTTCAACAGACAAGTTGAAAAACGAATCGCAACGTACAAGTGGAAAACTTCAACTGACAAGTGACAAAATGAATCGCAACAAAATTTTAACTTGAAGTTTTACGGGCAGGTTTTCAAATTGAACAAGTACATTAACAATGTACCCGTTCACCTTTAATTAACTTTTTGAATTATTCAATTTGGACATTCCATTCGAAAGATATCACGAGTTTAAAAATACAAGAATTAGACCACGTGACCGTGACGCTTTTTCGTGAGCGAAAAATCGTAAGACCCCCTCTATATAGAAGTTTCACTTCAAAAAATGCTTGGAATATAGTAAAAACAACCATTTCTCTTTCCCTTAGAAACTATTCTTACCTGTCAAACATTTGATGTTCGTCCCGTCGTTTAGAAATCAATTAAATTTCAAAGTCGTTCAGAAATTTAATTAAATTTAAAAGTGAAGATTTTTCATTTTCTTTGTTTTGAATGTCAACCGTTTGAGGTTCGTCCCGTCGTTCAGAAATCAAATTAAATTTAAAAGAATACTCTTGAGGCGGTACGAAGATTGGTCAGCTAGTTTAAAATAAAAATCTCACAGCGTCTTTATGCTGCGTCGTGCGTATGTCGTCCATTCGTCGTCTCGTAACGGCGTCGCAAGGCTTGTCACCTTTGTGCCGTTCAATCCCGGACGAGCCCCCAAACTGTGGGGGTTGTGGCGGGCAAGAGAAACAATACGTTACGATTTTACGATTTGCAGCGATAGGTGTGCGTTTATTTTAGTAATATTTAGTATTAACACCGTACAATATTTGAAATAAAAAACTCAGAGCGTCTTTATGCTGCGTCGTGCGTACGTCGTCCATTCGTCGCGTCTTCGCCTCTTTCACTCGTCATCTCTTTCACACTACAGGCTCGTTCAGAATTATCGCCTTACATTCATCACATCCTGCGTTCAAGATAAGTCATTCCTATTCCCACATCACTCTATCCTATGCCCGCTATCCTATCCCCTCTATCTAAACCTAAATGCAGCGCATTGGTTTCGCCCTTGATGTTGCAAACGACTGTAGTTGATAGTAACCATTTTTTATTCGGTGGGACTGTCTTTCTGTTTCTTGATGTCGTAATTAAAAAAATAGAAAATGTGTTCTCCCATCAACTTGATCTCATCCTAAATGCTGACAACGCGTAGGTTTCATTGTGTTGCAACCGACTATAGGCGACAATAAGCAATTTCTATTAGGTGAGCCGTCTGCCTATTTGCCAACTTCACAATTTGAATAAGATAAAAAAATGTGTGTGTGTGTGTGTGTGTGTGTGCGCAGCTCACACTTAGTAGAAGCGAAACAAATTGTGACAAGAGGTGGGAGGGATTCTAAATTTCGTGACGTCACATTTCATATATTATGTATCCTTATAATATATTTAAGCTTTATAACACGAAATTAGAAGTATTAATAAAAAACTTCAAAACATTTCCAACTTTGTCTGTATGAGCATTTAATATAATGTATTCTATCTCATTCTCTCGCAGGTTTAGTCCTATAGATTTATAATGTTTATCTCTTTCTAGTGTCGCTTTTTCATTTCATCGTCTCGTAAATGACCTAAGTTGAACTAAATAAAACAGTTTAATTAATACACTGGTTTGTAGAACTGAATAATCAGTAGAATACAAAAAGGTTAACTTAAAATATGTAGTAAACAACAGCAAGTGTAATTATTGGGCGGCGCCGTCTAGTTCCACTTATATTTAACTAGTGCCATCTGCAAAACATCGAATTTCAAATTACAACGATTCTAAAGGTGTTTCACTTCAAAAAGTTCAGTTTTGGTCAAAATGAACACGTAGATATCTAAAATTAAGGCATGTACGACTTTAAATCTTTGCAAACTTATGTTGTGATAAAAACAATTCATTCGCCAATAAAGTCCCGAGTCTGAAGTAGTCCTAATGCATCCAAACAACTTTTTTCCGATTCCTTTCATACATGCCATAGAAACACATAAGTTGTCGCGACTTTTAATCGCTCCGTTTAATCTGAGCCGAATATGGTCGCGATCGCTACGTTTCAAGTAGGCATTCAGTTCTATACTCGGTGTAATTAACACGTAGTTGTATGATTAGCGAGGGTCATGAATAATTAATCGTTTCTAATAAAATGCACGCTAAAATGGCGCTGGGCGGAGGTCTCTGATTGCCGCGATCCGGTTTCGAAAATCCACCGCTTTTGCCAATTAAAAAATATTACTCAGGTATAATGCATAATCTGGAATGCCGGCGACACTACTATCCGTATCGTGAAATTTTTAGCTACCCTCATGTTCCGTGCCCACCAGGGCTTGAAAACGATTACCTTTAAAAATACAGCGAAACTTGGTTAAGTGAAACATCAAGGGACCTGCAATGTGGTTTCACTTATACAGGTATTCCACTTACCCAGTGTCTCAGATATACAGGTACAAATAAATCTCTGTCTCATTCAGTCATTCAGTTAGAATAAGAATTACTAAGTAAACAAATAAATATAATAGTCTATACATATAAAATTCACTCGCTGTCTCAGTTATAGAGGTAACTATGATGATAAATGGAAATAACGAATCCCAGACATAGAGGTTTGCTTCGTCCCACTAATAGGGGTAATTTAGTGCCAAAGTGTTGGGACCTCAGCATGAGTTCCAGTTACGGAGGTTTCTCACTTATCCAGGTCCCACTTAACCAAGTTTCACTGTATAAGGCAATTACCAGTATTTTCGAAAAAGATACTGCCATACCGATATATTTTTATATTTATTGTGTTTAAATAGTTGCATTTTATCACCATATATTGTATATGTATATAACTTATGTGTATATTTGTATATATAGTATAGTTATATATTTATTATTAAAATGTAAGTAATCGTACAATAATTATGTATACCGCCGTCGCCACTCCTAATCAGCAATATTCTTACCACGGGTTGTCTGGAAGAGATCGCTTTTTAGCGATAAGACCGCCCTTTGTACACAATTAGAATAACACTAGTTCGTAAGTTTCTGTAAACTTTTTAGATATTAACGTTATAATATAACGTTAAAAATCGTAACTATAACGTTATACGTATCGGTAATTTTTACGTTATTTCAAGCAACGTTGCCAATTTTAAGAATTGGCTTAAATTAAGACTTCACGTTACCGAAACAATCGACAAATAACTCTAAATATTACCCGCGCTCTTAGCACAGTGCTGTTTGACAATCTTTGCGAATGAAAAAGAGCGACGATAACAAAACATAGTTAAAACGATAACATTACCGATAGATGTAGTATAAACGTTATATTTTTTACCAGTAAGATGGCTAGTAATAACGGTAAGTTTTATAACGATATTATTTTTTTACCGTTATCTGAAATTATCATAAATAACAATACCACATTTTCAAGCCCTGTCGCCATCTATTGGCCAATGGTGAAATTCCGAATTTGCCACTACTTACGTTTCCTGTAAAATATAATTCCGCATCTCAGGGATTAAACTGATTGTAAAGTGGACTAAATGTTATGTTTGGGATTTGGATAACATTATATTTATTTTTTCTTGTTTTTATGTTTATCTGACTTCCCATTTATAAATATACATTCTGTTTTACTTTTATATTTTAGTCACATTGCAAAACCTACACGTATCACAAACATTTATTATTATCCACCCTAAGGTTGACTGGAAGAAATTGGTTTTAGTGATAAGAACGCCTATTGTACTTATGTCTCTTGAACTGTATTGTAATGTTGTGCAGTAACTAACTCCGTTGGCTCAGCGACCCAAACTGAGTCTTGCCTTCTAAAACGAGAGCTCGCCTCTTCCTTCTGTCCTGCGCAGTGTCTTGCCAATTGCGGGCTTGTAGTGCGGTCAGGTCAGCTTCCACTCTATCCTTCTAGCGATAATTGAGACGACCAACCGGACGCTCATGGCCGTCATTTTTCCCGTTCCTCTTGCTTGCTAAAAACTCAAACGGAACGGAATATGGAGCATTGATGTCATTAACGACGAAATGCACAAATGCCATGGTTGACTTGAAAATCGTGCCTTTGTCAACGTATCGATAGAGAAAATTATTGTAATTCTCTGTGGTCAACGCCCACCTCTTGGCAAGGGTCGTTGTGAGCGCTGCGTGACCGAAAATTATGACTTCATTATTAAAGTTTTCGTCACGACCATAACGACCGCGGTCGATATGTGGAGCCGAACGAGCATTGTGAGTCACAAGTGGAACGTAGCCAGAGTAGTATTCGTCTATAATAACAAGAATGAACCGCGAAAGTTGACCTGTGGTAAATCCGACCTCACGATCTTCTTCTACAAGCCGTTTTTAAGCGATATCGATTCATAGTTTATTTAACGGTAAATTACATTTTTTTTTACTACCGATCCATTTTTTGTTTAAAACCTATTAACTTCTTCTGATTACAATCTAATACTAATATATAAAGCTGAAGAGTTTGTTTGCTTGAACGCGCTAATCTCAGGAACTACTGGTCTGATTTGAAAAATTCTTTCAGTGTTAGATAGCCCATTTATCGAGATAGGCTATATATCATCACGCTAAGACCAAACTGTTTTTTAACTATTCAACGCGGACGAAGTCGCGGGCAGAAGCTATTGATGAGTAATGACTATACCTAACATTTTTATAGTTTCTTCACGCTTGTTCGTATAGTTGAAATCATGTATATGTAGAATATGTATATATAGTGATTATATATATTTATGAGTAGTATGTAGTATGTATATACAGTGAGTGACAAATCAAAGATTCCCATATGTTTAACCGACTTCGAAAAAAGGAGGAGGTTCTCAATTCGTCGGGATCTTTTTTTTTTTTTGCTTTTTTTTATGTATGTTCGCCGATTACTCCGCGATTTATGATCCGATTTACGTGATTCTTTTTTTGTTAGACGCGGAATAGCTGCCATGTGGTCCCCTAAAAATTTGCTAGACACTAAAAAGTAACAAATAAAATTTAAAAACTTCGTTTAAAAAAACCGACTTCAAAACTAAAAAACTAAAATGTATAAAATAACTTATTTCTAAAGCTATTATTATTAATATATATTATCTAAAACATCTTGAAGTCGGTGCAAAGCAAAACATAAAAATTACTATATTTTGAAAATTACTAAGCACCGACTTTAAGATGTTTTAGATAATATATATTAATAATAATAGCTTTAGAAATAAGTTATTATATACATTTTAGTTTTTTAGTTTTGAAGTCGGTTTTGCTTTACTACAAAGTTCGAAGTGTTTGTCTGTGCTTTCAAAATTTGAATGAAAATTACTATTAATAAGGTACGTAATCAAAATAGCCGTTTTCATAAATTTTTGTCCGAAAAATTGTCTTAAATAAACTTGAAACAGCTTATAATAATAACATAATAATATCAGTCCATAAATGTCCCACTACTGGGCTCGGGCCTCCCATTATAGGGAAAACAGCTTAACGCATTTTAATCAAATAAGAGGCCGTCCTAAGAGTTCCTAAATTTCGTGACGTCACCCGAAAAGGGGATATCCACTCAAACCCGTCGGTGTTCACGTAGCCACCGTAGGAAAACTCGAAGAATGCCGCCCCCACCGAAGCTTCAGAAAACTTCGTTAATTAGAAAAATAATACAGATAACTAAAATTAAAGTGTCTGTTTGTAATGGACAAAATAAAAATGTTGAAAAATCATAGGGATAATTCGGACCAGGAGACTCGAAAATGCAATTTTTCGAATTTTGTGTTTGTTTCTTTTATTGTAAAACAAAGTTTCTCATTATTATTATTTTAGTATTTGTTTGTTGGTTTTCGCAGACATTTTTGCCATCCGTAAATTATGCCACACTAGGCAGTTGCATACCGTGCCTACTGTCGCGAGCCACCCCTGCGCTGTTCCTTTCTCTACCTTTTACCAGGACCACGGGAAGAGCATAAGCTGTACCAACTCCGCATGCTCTAGCAGGCGAAAGACCCAAGGGCTACAAACTCTGCTGGAGGGGAGATAGTCCCCGGCATACACGAAACAAGTAAATAATTAAATTGCGGCCAGTTGTCAATAAAACTTTGACCCTGTAGATATTTTGAATATTTAAAATGGTATGAATCAGCTCGTCTGGTCGATGTCTTTGACATCATTCGAGATTTGATGCCGAGAGGAACGCGCACTCGTGCGTGACAACACGGCATCGATGTTTTTTGCTATTAATCTAACGTCCATTACACACTAACCAATCTGGTCAGCCGAATATTGTCAAATTTAATATTGTTTATTTGACAATGTAGTGAAACGCTAATATTTAGAATAATATATGGCCGCGTTGCCATTCAATAGATAGATATTACTTTCAGATTTTTGGAAACATTTCAGACAGTCTGGGGGTTAACTTTCCTACTTTAATATTAATTTACCCTCTGTGGTTGAGCTGAATGCAAATGTGACATAACTCCACTGTTTAATTCCTGAAATTCTATTTATTTGTTTTTACCCTATGAACAACTTTTATCGAGTAATTAAAAAATCGGCCCTTATATAATATTTTATTTCTGATTTAATCCAACGGCTACATTCTAGTAATTCTAAAAAACAGTAACATAATATATATTCTAACTATGTTGGTGTACTATTCAAATATTATTGTATTGTACAGTAGCATAATTTAAAACGGGTACATAAGAAATTTAACAAGTTTACTTAAATAAAAAAAATAGACATATTTAAAGAAAATATCAAATAAGCTTCTCGATATCACATTCAACACACAAGTTGATTGTTTGATTTAATATAATTCTTTTTAATACAGTTTAAACGACATCGACGAGTTGGGAAGATGATCTTCGCCTGGCCTTGGGACCATATTGGACAAGAGTCCCGGTAGACAGAGAGCAATAGAAGCAGTTGGGGGAGGTCTATGTCAAGCGTGGCTGGGGTGCCACAGGTAGGATCCGGCGACTCGGTCTGGAGGTGGTACTGCAGAAGACCGAGGCCGTGATTTTTCACGGCCCTCGCAAACGACCACCTCCGGACACTAATATCGTCGTAGGAGGCGTCCGCATCGGCATCGGGGAAACCATGAAGTACCTGGGATTGGTCCTCGATAGCCGATGGGACTTTTCGGCACACTTCAGGCAACTGGCCCCCAAACTCAAGAGGGCGGCGGGAGCGCTTTCGCGCCTGTTGCCTAACATTGGAGGGCCCGAAGCCGCTTACCGAAAACTCTTCGAGGGCATCGTGCGGTCTATGGCTCTATACGGGGCTCCCATATGGGCAAACCGCTTGACGGCCAGAAAGGTAGCCTTGCTGCGGCAAGCGCAGCGGGTACTGGTCGTCAGGGCGATAAGGGGATACCGTACGGTGTCCTTCGAAGCGGCCTCGCTACTCGCCGGATCCCCACCATGGGACCTCGAAGCCAGGGTCCTCGCGTCGCTATATCAGTGGCGCAAAGAGGCCCTGGCGAGGGGCATGAGACCGGCGCCTCAGGAGACGGAGGCTTGCCGGTCAGAGCTTCGCGACGTCGACGACCACCATGGGTGGTGTGGGAAGAACGCCTCAGACACCCCAGCGCGGGCCTCACCACCATCGAAGCGGTGAGGCCTGTCCTGCAGGACTGGATCGGACGCAGACACGGCACCCTGACGTTCCGGCTGACATAGGTCCTCTCGGGGCATGGTTGCTTCGGGAGGTACCTGTGTCGCCTTGGCCGTGAGCCGACGTCAGGGTGCCATCATTGTGACACCGGCGACGAGGATACGGCGCTGCACACACTTCAGGAGTGTCCTGCCTGGACAGAGCAGCGCCGAGACCTCGTCGCCATTTCCGAATATGACCTCTCGCTCCCGGCCTAGGTACGCACCATGGTTGGGAGCCCAACAGGATGGGACGCCGTCTCCTCCTTCTGCGAGCGCGTTATGCTTGCGAAGGAGGAGGCGGAACGGGAACGTGAGCGCACATCCCTGCTCCGTTCCCGCCAAAGGAGGACGCGTCGGCGCCGGAGGGCCAGCCAGGACCTTCGACCACCGTAAGCGGGCGGCGCAGGTGGGGCCTCTTGGGGTATAGAAGTTCTAACTCACCTGCACATGCCGTCGAGATGAGGGCGCGAAGTGTTCCGCGCGTGCTCACCTCTCCTCCCGTGGGGCGAGTTACAGACCGCCCCACGTCTAGAGAGATGGAAGATGCCGGGGGATACAAGTAGTCCCCCAGCAGTGGAAGAGGCCCTGCGAGGCCCATGCCTGCCAGGGCTACGGAGAGGCTAGGTCATATACCCGTAGCCCTGGCATAAGGCGAAGGACGGAACACCCAGGGGTTTTAGTGGGTATCCCTAACCGGGGAGTGGCAATAGCATGGCACCAGTTCTTACTGGGCATGCTAGTGCCACCCCCGATCTGGCGAATCCCACACTAGGTCGCGAATTATACCCCCAAGGTTCTGCCCTTGTCGCGGCTTTGTCCTCAATCGGATTTCCCCTGGTAAAAAAAAAGGTCTATGTCAAGCGACACACTGAGCTAGGAGACATTTTATAAAGCATGAGACTAAACAAAGGGGAAGTAGCTCAGAACAAAAGGCTGCATCAAACGACGTCTGATCGTATTAGGTTGGGCTGCAATATCTTACCGTGTAGAAGCCCTCTTACTCCACCAAAGCTTTTTACATCAACCATTGCTGTTTGCTTCTATGAATCGATACTAAAGATATCTTATATTGATAATAAAATTCTTTGTCGCGTGTCCGGCACCTGGATATTTTTTATTCGTTTTTTTTTATCTTTATAACCATGCAATTTATTACGAATATAGTCATAAAAAGATTCAGAAATCAATTTATTTGAATATTGTTAATTCATATAGGTACTTATGAATTAGTGCAATATTTCTTTGTACTTGCTTGATGTATTTTTAGGTGACACACTGAGGCCACAAAAGGTTGCGCAGACGCAATGGCTTTTTTTTCAAATTATAGTTCTAAAGTATCAAAGACATATTCAAATATTCCTTCAAATATTCAGTTACTGTAACAACACTCTTATCCGTGCAGGAACGGAGTTATAATACAATTTCCTGCGGCCGGGCGGCCTGTCGTAAGAGGCCACAAAACAACCCACAGCCAGGTGGTAGGGCATTTTCCCGACTGGATGGCTACCACCCCTGGTCCAGAGTATTGAAATAACAACAAGAAAACTTTGTCAACGGTTCAGTTTTTAAAATTCATAACAAAAGTGAACGACAACGAACGACAAAAGTGTTGACGTAAAAAATTGGCCAGTGCGTGTGTAGCTTATTACACCATTAAAATGTATAGTAACTAACCTAACCAAATCATAATTTGCAGTAAACCTGCGAAAAATCGAAATGTGTGCTGGGACACATATTAGAAGTCAAACTTTAACGGACAAGTGGAAAAACGAATCGCAACGGACAAGTGGAAAAACGAATGGCAACGGATAAGTGGAAAAATAAATCGGAAAGGACAAGTGGAAAATCTTCAACTGACAAGTGACAAAATGAATCGCAACAAAATTTTTACTTGAAGTTTTACGGGCAGGTTTTCAAACTGGACAAGTACATTAACAATCTGCGCCACATATCCCGGTCTCCCGTCTCCCTCAACCAGCCCCTGCTGGCGACCTTGCGCACGTCATCAGTCCACTGAGCTGGCGGGCGTCCTACGCTACGTTTACCGAGACGTGGACTCCACTCCAGAATTCGTTTGCTCCATCGGCCATCGGTCCTGGGAGAGGCGTAACCGGCCCACTGCCACTTCAACTTGCTAATTTTGCGAGCTATGTCCGTTACCTTTGTTCTGATTTCTGATTTTGTCCATAAGAGAATATATATAATTTCAAATACTCCACAAATATATGTCCATTAGTACTGGGTATTTGTGGCTTTTGGGGTTCAGACCTTGCGTGACCAAAAGGCTGGCTTGCACCTAGTGCAACGCATCAGCGTTGCCATCCGACGTGGATTACCTCCAGCGTTTTGAGTCTAAAGTATGGCGCCATAACAACCTTGTGTTGTTTTCCGGCATTAGTGACCAGGTTCCACTCTCCCTTAAGAGAGCAACAGCGCATTTGTAGCACCTTTGGTGTTGCAAATGTCCATAGGCGATGGTAACCGCTTTCCATCAAGTGAGCCGTCTCGTCTGCCTGTTTACTAAACTCCTGTAATAAAAATATTCACATGGAAAAAGAATACTATTCCATGATATTCATCTAAAACCGGTATACCACCGACCGACGCTCCCCGCCGAAAGCGACTTTAAGTCAGTTTTTTACTTCTAGGTTTATGTTACGTTGTAAGTATAGCTTAATTTATAATAAGGTTTCAATTAAGTTGGTTATAGCTTTCTAAATATCTCAAAATATTCTTGAAAAATTGAAAAGCGGTATTAAAACCCTTAACTTGAGTGATCTCTTCCTTTGCAAAAACCATTAAAAACTCATTCCGTTACACGAAACTACGCTGGAGTCATGCATCACGCGAACAAACTGACGGCTGGTATTAATTTGCTTTTATATATAATTGTTGCTTAACAGCCTTATCATTACATCCTTATTTCAGATTTATATGTTTTTGATGATATATGTAGTTTCATACCCAAAATATTGTGTTAATTATTATTAGAAGAAAAATTCATAAGAGATGTTTCTATAATCCTAAAATTACGACTTTTCTCACTTTTTACGTCTGCACTAATTAAACACTAAAACCATAATTAAATATTTTTCCAAAAATATTAGATATTAAGGTATCTTACAGGCGGTAGGGCATTTGTCCGACAGGATGGCTATCACCCCTGGTCTAAAGTATGTCGCCATAACAACCTTGAGTTGTGTTCCGGCATTAGTGACCAGGTTCCAGTCTCTCTTAAGAGAGCAGCAGCGCATTTGTAGCAACTTTGGTGTTTGCAAAGGTTCATAGGCGATGGTAACCGTTTTCCATCAGGTGGGTCATCTCCCTGTCTGCTAAACTCATACGATAAAAAAACTAAAATATGTGTGTGCAGTTCACACGAAGTAGAAGTGAAACTTCAGAGAATAAACTCACTGACAATTCTTCTCTAACCTTTATTAAGTATAAATATAATTCCTTTAGCCTACATCCGTCAACATATTGTAATTCAAAAAAAACTTCTTAAGTATCACTTTCAATTTTTTACTATTTTAGTCTAAAAAATTATATTATATGTTTTTCAAGACCACCGGCCATTTCTATGGCCCGCGGACTTTTGGAGGGCTTGCGTGGGTCCATAGAAAGGCCAACACGTAGAGGACCTTTGACAAATTTAATGTATATGTGGCGTGACACTGACCGGTGATTATCCCTGTCTACACCATATAATAATGCACCAAAGGACAAGCCGCGGCCAGTGTAGGACTATTGTGGAAAATGAGGACAAAAAGTACCGGGCTATTAGGGTGAATATGGTAGACTGGGAATATGGGGGTAGTCTAAAAAATATTATTGTTATTTCAGTCCAAATTGGACCTTCGTTAAATCACTGGTGTTATTGACTCTCTAATCACTAATCTGTGCTGCGCAATGTAAAATCGTATCTCGATCTCTCGTAGGCTTAGTTCTATAGATTTATATGGTTATTTATTTTTCATTTCATCAAGTTACAAATCATGATTCGAAAGAAGTTTCACTTTAATATTTTCTTAAGTTTGAGTTAAGACTTGTATACATAATAAACCCTTGGAACGTAGTTAAGGGTTTTAAGCGCGTTAATTTATTTGATTTTTGTTATTGCAACGTTTCGGCCACTTTTCAATGGCCGTGTCAACGAGTATTGTTAAAAGTTTCACTTTAATACAAAAAAAAACTTACCCATGTACAGCTGTAGACACGAACAACACAACACAAAACAAATCACATATCACACACTTAAAACACTATTTCAGAAAGCCATTCTCAGTCAGCTGATTTCAAGGACGGGTTGGATTAAAAAGAAGATAAAGACAACGTATGATATAAGAGGTTGTTGGCCCCAAATCGAGTTGTTCAAGCGTGAATGGACTGGTATTATTTTATTTTTTAAACTTTTGTTTTTTTAGGTTGCACGACTCTGTGCACGTTTAGCCAGTATTGCCTTTAAGTTAGGTTAAAAAAGATAAGCTGGAATGAATCCCTTCGTTTTTGGTTGCAACTTGCAATTATATTCTGCTGTTTAGTTATTATCTAAATTACTTCTTTCAAAAATGAATAGGTAGTATATATATATGTGTGTGTTTATATATATATATATATATATATATATATATAATGTAGATATGTATGCAATTGTGTTATATATGTTCAAACGCAATTAGATGTGGATTCTTATGTTACCATAAAAACTCCGTTGCCTGGTACCTACGAGTATTTGCTAACGAGGTAGGCAACGCGTCTGCTCCCTAGTTGTTGCAGATATACATGGACGACGGTAACCACTTGCCATCAAGTGCAAAACGTTTGCCAGTTTGCCTACAAGCAAACAAATATTATTTACTTGGTATTTTCCTGATACTTATTTGGAAACGATGGGTTTAAAACTTGACTATTTATGGATACACTGACCAAATACATAAACCATGCGTAACCATATCTAAAATAGATAATAATAAAAAATATACACAGATCAACAGCAACTGTGTATAATACGGCTAAGTTGAGTAAGTCAAAAAGTAATTGAGATGTATGGAAACTGGCAAACCGAATAAACAGAGCAATTGGAAATCAAATCAAATGAAATAATTTTCATCATCTTACAAAACGCCGTAGCCTGCTAGATTTTACATGATTATAGCAATTTATTGCGTGAAATGTAATTCATCAATGTATATACATTATCTATTGTTTTAACGGTGATTAAAATCATGTTATTTTAAAAGTGAGTTAACAGCAAGATATTTTGACGCCCGCTTTTAATACAAACGTTGTTTTTGAATATCTTTTAAAACATACCACCTAGTAATAGTTTAACGCAACGGAGATGCAACCACCGTCCGTTACGTCCCACTAAAAGAGTTAGGCTTAATAAACTAGTATGAGCTATATGAATTTTCTGTTATGCTTAATATTTCTGCTATATGTATTTAATTATGCTTATGAACCAGAGGTGCTGCGAATCTATTGTAAGGAAATTTATTAACACCTTTAAAAAACCCATATTGTAGTTGTTAGAAAAACCTCAACGGGGAGTTCATTCTAATTCCTTAATTAATTTGCGCAAGACAAACCTTCTTGAAAACGGTTGCGCAACGAGCGTGATTTAAGAAACTAAGGGCGAAATAGGTAAATGATGATGTATGCGTATAACTCAACGTTCTACAATAATTCTTTTACCGTTAAGCCTATATATACAGCCTTAGAACGCGCCGAATGTTACTATTAGACAAACGAAATCTCTACTGATATTTAAAACTCACCAAAAAATATTTATTACCTGTCGTTGGAATATGATATTTAAATTCATCATAAACGTTTATAGATATGTATAGTTATATTAAGTATTTAATATATAAAATGTATGTATTTATCATTAAATAGTATGTAGATCGTACTGTCATACGACCAGTGATGCTATATGGGTCGGAATGTTGGGCCACTAAAGTGATAAGCCACAAACGCCTCCACTCAGCTGAGATGAGAATATTGAGATGGATGTGTGTTGTTACAAGAATGGATAAGGTGAGAAATAAGTACATAAGGGGATCTTTGAAAGTTGCATCCATGACTGGAAAATTGAGAGGAAGAAGATTAAGTTGGTATGGGCATAAAATGAGGAGGGATGAAAGTCACGTGACAAAAATAATGTTAAACTACAAGATTAGATGGGTACAAATGTAGAGGTAGACCAAAATAAAAGTTGGATGGATTGTGTGAAGGATGATATGACGATATGTGGTGTGACAGAAGTTGTATGCCAGATTAGAGGAGTGTGGAACGAAAAGACATTGTGCCGACTCCAAATAATTGGGATATGGTGAAAGAAAAGAGAGTGTATGTAGTTCGTACTATATGTTCCACATAACACCATCGCCATTATCATCTTGATTCCTTCTTAGGATTGTTTGCAAGAGATCGCTTTTTAGCAATAAGACCGTTTGTGCAAAATTAGATACAGTTTTAGTCCGCAAGTTCATTTTTATATAGGTGTATAATAAAGTGTTATTTATATATGTATAATTGTGGGAATAAAAGATGTATTCAAATATACCTTTTAATCACTTTAAACAATTAATTGCAATATTATAATTGGGAGTACATGTTATCAAGCGCGGATGAACGAATGGAAGGGGCGATGACGTGTGAAACAAAACGGAGGCAAAGATTTCGTGTCTAAGGGAGGATGATGGAATTATAGACACGAAATCTTTGCCTCCATTTTGTTTCACACGTCATCGCCCCTTCCATTCTTTCATCCGCGCTTAATAACATGTACTCCCAATATATATAATATTGTAATTAATTGTTAAAAGGTATATTTGAATAAATCTTTTTATTCCCACAATAATGTATATCTTTTTATAAATAAATGAATGAATCATTTATTGCTAAAATGTATGTACACAAGATGTTACAATATGTCATTTACTGTATAATAAACCTTTTCCAACAAAATATTTTAAAAGGACTTTTTAAAGAAATGTAAAGTCTGCACTCGTAACATTTCTGGCAGTTTATTAAATATGATAGGATAAATCTGAAACTATTAACTTTGCGTATTTTGTTTTAATAAACTATAATAATCTTTATTGCACTGATGTCACGCGATAATAATCAAAAAACTTTTACCGCTTAAAAACATGAGTAATTGAATATGCACTGTTTGCTAGAACTCCATTAATTCTTCAAAAGTCATTCTGTAACACAATTCTGTATAAAACTTAAAAAAAGAACTTAAATATAAATAGAACAACAAATATAAAGAAAAACAATTTTTAGCTAGACGTGTTGCTGGGGAGTTCTTGCCGCTTCTTCTCCTTAACAGCAATAACACGTTGCGAAGCGGTGTACATAGACTAGGAAGTGAAATTAAATTTTAACCTATATGACCTTCAAAAAGTGTTCTCCAGCGGAACTTATTTTAAATATAAACAATTGAATTTGAATTTGAATACTAATATAATTATTTGTCGTAAATTTCGCCGTGGTAACTTGCTGGACCATGTTCTCGAATCTCCAACTCGCGTTTCAAAAGAGACATGGGTTCGAATCCTAACCGGGAAGCATGCACCACTAAGGCAGTTTCCTAATCTAATGTTAATATTGTTATCATTACTATGTACCGACGCTGAAGACAAGAAGCATCGTTATGAAACCTGTACATCGTGATAACCAATGTGTCAAACCCGTCAGCCGTAGACAGGCATGGCGGGTTAAAGATTTGGAAGCTCATGCCCAACAGAAAGATGTTACTTTTCTGTTGGGCTTGAGCTTCCAAATTTTATATATATATATATATATATATATATATATATATATATATAACTTGTGATTCCTGAATCTACAATCACTTACTGATTTATTAGACAGTTTTTAAAGTCTTAATACGCGTTTTGTTAAGGATTACTAATCAACAAAATGTATAATTTAAAAAATTGCGTTATATTTTTATGGTACCGAAAGACGACTAGAAGACATTGATTAATTTTGTCCTCTAAATTTTAACAATAAAAACTAATACATGCTACCGAAAGGCTAATTCCAATTATTACTAATTTCTATTTATATATCCATTTTGGCATGAAATAAGTATTTTTGATATATTTTATGTACTAATGAAAATTGAATTGTATATCGAACCAAACTTCAATAAATATTGTAAAATTTTAAAATAATTCCTTGATTCTTAGTACATTTTCAAAATAGATAATACTAGTTATATCCAAATAAAGATACATAAATATATATAAAAAAAAAACTCGACTAAAACAATCATAATATTTAGTTATAAGTAAGTCATTTTCAGGCTTGTTTTACTATTTTTATGTATGCACTATTTGTGGATTGCAATCCAGTTTTTTGTTTATATTTTAGTCGTAAGGTTTTGTAATTGAGAGTTGATTGTAATTTGTTTTGTGCATCAATAAATTAAAAAAAAAAGAATTGTTTGCAAAAAGGTTCGCCAGAAAATACACGCACAATACATACTATTTTCAAATTAAGAAAACTGCTTCTGGGTATTTATGTTAAGGTTTCTCGACAGTTAATGAATGAATGAATGAATATGCTTTATTTTGTGTTAAAAGATACATTTAACAGAAGTAAAAATTTACAATACAACAGGTGGTGTTATCGCTATTAGCGATTTCTTCCTGACAACCTTTGGACGGACAAGAAGTTCGGTAAGAATAGTGGTATGTTGTATAATTATCACGTTACCGGTTCAATGTCTTATAATTAATAAATGTATACATATAACATACATAAATAATTTAAAATGAAAAAAAAACTCGTACTATAATAAAAGAAAATTTTAAACTTGTGTTATTTATAAAGCTTGCAGTCTAAAATATTTATGTTAAAGCACAGAAATCTATGAATTTGAATTAAGTTACGCTTGTGTTTTCCAGATTGTAAATACTAACACTCAGACTAGTGTAAATAAATAGTTCACGAATATAAACATAGAAAATTAAAAAATGCATCTGGATTATTTGATATAGTACATATAAAAAGTAAATTATAAAAATTAACATCCAGATAAGTACTAAACCTTATTAAGAGATAACACTGTACTACTGAGTTAAAAAATGTTTTGAAGTTTTTACTTTTTAATAAAAGATTTTTAATTATAGCTTTTTTTTGTTTGATATGATTTTAATACATAGTCATAATTGTTCACACTTTATATAGTAAATATTAATTAATTTCTCAGTTTTTATTATTATTTCAAGTTACTCATTGACTACTGAGTTTAATGTGATGGACTATAAAGCTAACGGCACAGCACTTCACAATTGTGAACTTAAAATGATTTTCAAAAAATTGATTTATTTTTCAGATTTTCCGGTTTCATTAGAAGTATTAGATATAAAACTTGTGGGGAGACGCGCGCGCCGGCCGCGTTCTCAACCGCGAATGAGAAGGCTTAGAACTATTCCAAAGATCTTTCGTCTAACCCTAACAGCGCGTGGGCAAGTGCTATTACCTATTGCTGGATCCCCCATCAGCAGTATTAGACGATCGTCTCTATTTCCATGCAAGAAGTGTACAATCGCCCCGGAACAATGTGACTCGTAAATCATACATTAATCACAGTTAGAGCCAATAGCGTGTTCTTATTTTTATAAAATACAAGCTGTCCCGGCAGACGCCGACCTGCCCGCAAAAGCTTCAATCGATTTGCCGACAGTAGCTTCTTTTATTTACAAGAAGAAAAGAAACGAAAAATAAATATTTAAATTAAAGAAAAAAAAGGCAAACCTATTTGGACATACCAAATAGATTTGCTCAATGATAGTCAAATAAAAAAACAGAGGGATTAAAGCTTTTGGAGAATCTGATAATGAAATTATAACGTGTCTAAATATGATGTAAGATGTAACATAAATTTCTAATAGTTTCTTGATACAAATCTGAAAAAGCGGCCGCTTTCAGCTCCTGATATATAAATATATAGGTGCCCAAATGTCAGGCCAATAAAAAGATAGATTGATGTATTATGAGAATTTTTCAGGCGGGAAACGAGTGCATTAAATGAACTTTAAATTTTGCACACGTGGCTAAAAAATTAAGAGGAAAAAAATTAGGTTGATATTATTATAAAAAATAAACAGTAAAACAAACGCACAAAAATTCTAAAATTTATAAATTCGGAATCTGGTTTGAATTATCCCCCTGATTTTTTCCACATTTACATTTTGACATAACAGACATATAACACTTCAATTTTATTAATCTGTGCAGATTATGTAACGCAAACTAGCAAAAATACGGATGGATAGTATTAGTGTATGAAAAATAAAAATAAATGTACCTACTGTGATAAAATTATGTAATATATAACAACATAATATTATGCAAGGAAAAGATTTATTTGCCGTATCCAAATAAAGTAAAAAATACAATCACTCAGTGATAATCATACAATAGAAGTGACATAATTCAATTAACTTATTCATTTGCTAAAAGGCACATTCAGGAACACAGACATTGATTAGTTTCACATGTTTTTACGAGCTTTTATTTAACTTGCATTGGATGAATGTATGTAATTTTGGGTGGAATCTTGCAAGAAAAATTTGACCAACTTCCCGGTTTCAGATTGAGCTGAAATTTTGCACGCATATGTATATCGTGTGACAATGCAATAATATGGTACCGTGGAGCTGATCTGATGATGGAGTCGGAAGGTGGCCATAGGAACTCCTGTACTAAACAAGATAGTCCCGTCGTATTTAGGCTCGTTTTACTTATCTTGGCTAGCACTCTGCTGCTACATGATATTCAGGATCTCAAAAGCTTGTATTTAAAAACCTTTTTAAAAAAGGTTATTCCGCATTTAGTGCAAATATACATAAAAAAAATATTCGAAATTTATGAAAATATCACATTTTTAGTTATAAACATTAAATAATTTAAATTAGCGTTCATAATATTTTACTACACAAAATACAATGTCAACATAAATCTTAAAGCAATTAACTATATATAATATTTCATGTCTTAATAGATGAACATTTCATCATTTCCTTTTGCATGTATTTTTGATTTGTTAGGATATTGATAGTTAAAGTTAGTTAATGACTTAACAGATCACACGTAACCAGTACAGTAGCGTGACAGTAAAATTATACTAGGCAGAGAGTTGGGCGAGCGAGCAGGAGTTCTTACATGTTTTGCTTGTATGGTGAGTTAGTTTAGTTTTGATTTATTACATCTAGAAATGTATCGTAGAAAAAAAGAATATAAACGGTTTCTCAACCGGATTCTACGACAAATAATTGAAGATTTGTGAAAAGTAGCTAGCTCGATTATAAACGCACAGAAATTCGATTATCCTGAATTTCTTAACAAAATCGATCCTCGCCGCTCTTTCCGTCATAGTCCCTATTTTGATTTGAAATCAGTTGACACGAACTATCGCCAGAATAGTTTTCTATGTCGATCGTGTACTACCTATAATAAATTAATTCGCAGCTATGATTTGGATATGACGGGTACCTCAGTGTCTGGTTTTAGGAATAAACTCAATAATCTATATTTTGAATTTTAGTGTGTACTGAGCAGGTTTTCTTAGTATATTAAATTTTTTTTATTGTTTAAATTACTATTTCTTTTCTCTTTGTTTTTAGTTCTCTGATTAAATGTCTTAATTTATTTCTATCTGTGGTGACTTCTTAATAGCTCAATATCACTAATATGTTATTATTATAATGTGAATAGCTGATAGACATGCAAAAATTGTAAAATAAAATAAAATAAAGAAGTAGAAGTGTTTAGACAAGAAAAAAGATTGCAAGGAAACCTGCTATTGATACAATATAAAGTAGTTTTCATGAATTACAGACAGAACATTAAATTCCTTTTAGAATTGTATCTAAATTCCATTTATTATTATTGACCATTTTGAACAAAAATTCAATGTAATAGCAAAAATAAAACTGTTAGAAAACAAAATGCAAAATACTGCTAGCGTGGCGAACGAGTGGCAGGCGAGTACTCGGTCCAGCAAACAAATCGTGGATCTAGTGACTCGCCACACTGCTGGGCCGAGCACTCGACCGAGTACTCGCCGAAGTGTTAATATGCATCGAGTATTCGGCCGAGAGTACTATTTCGCCACTATACTCGTTATGTGTAGTCAAGCCTATAGATAAATAAAAGTGAGAGAAAAACCTTTTGTGGCGCCATCTTGAGTTACATTTATTATTTGGTAATTGTCAATCTTTTAGATGCCAAAACGTAGATTAAATCAATCAAAAATTACCCTAAGTAACCGTAACATAGCATAGCCTCATTTACACAGTCCTGTAATAATAATAAAATACTTTTTATAAGTGTATTACGATTCCAATTTCGCTTCAGATGGTGTGATAACATTGACATAATGGACAGGTGTAGTGGACCAGTTATGCACACAAATAAACATGAAACAAGTGGGCAATGGCTCATGTATTTATAGGAGTTATATTACAAACATTTCACGTTGCGTGACCTGTTATGTCTGCAAGGAAATTTTAAAGTAACTTATTAACTCAACATTTATTTTTTATTTATTTATTTGCTTACAAACGTTGCTATCATTACAGTTGTTACCAATACAATAGCGTGATAATTACACATAATTGAATTGCATATATATATGTATGTATATATATATATATATGTATATATATGTATGTATATATATATGTATATATATACGTATATGCATATATATATATATATATATATATATATATATCACCAATAAGCGAAACTTGCTTAGCTTCTGGATATAACAATGCGTGTGTCTGTTTGAAAGAAAGAAAAATATTTACTTCTAAAAGTCTATTATAATTTAATTAATTTTTATCTTTATTTTATATTGAATTTGTTTCCTTTAAAATTTAATCGACTTTTATTATTTATTACTGAACAATAATTTTATTTTTTGTATAACTAAGGCAAAGCATTCATCACCTTTGCCTCCACTTAAACATTTGTGCACACCGATGGATTAAAACATGCAGTACTTTGTTCATCTCAATGTTATCTACGCTGACACTGTGTTTTAGACAAATAAAGATATTTTAATTTGAATAGCGACACACCACACAAAATATTAGGAACATAACAAAGTATAGATATAATTATACAAAAATTGTATTCCGCAATTTGGAAATGACACAGCGCTGATTTTCAGAGCCCATCTCCTAAATCACATATCTCTGCTGATTATTATATATAAAAAATTGGCAACGCGTAGGCTACCCTGGTGTTGCAAACGTCTATTTCAGCGGTAAATAATTTCAACAAGATGAGCAGTCTGCCTGTTTGCCAACTGCAATAAGAAATATAAGAGAAGCAGACAGTCAAATCAATTGAGATATCTATGTTATTAAAATTAATCGTAGAAATGTATGTACACGTATAACTTGAGAACGGCTTTACCGATTATGATGAAATTTTTTGTGTGTGTTTGAGTGGGTCCCCGAATGGTTTAGATGCATACTTGGAACCAGTAGGTGGCATTAGAATCGGGTCTAAGATTTTTATTTCTTCAGGGCAGGACATAGTCTTGTCTCCTCCATATTCTCCTTTAGTAAAAAATATTATTATTAATAACTAATTATTATTATCTGTCTATCTGCCAGTTTTAAATAAACTTACATAACGTCGCAGCCTAATACATTTTGTTAGAACATACCTCCTACTTATAACGTGATGTCACGAAATTTAGAATCCCTCCCACCACTTGTCACACTCTGTTTCACTTGTATTGCGTGTACTGCATACACGCGATTGTTTATTTTTTAAGAAACTATAAATTTTCATGGATTCAAACATCTTTTGCAATCAAAAAACATCTTCGTTAAATAGATAAGACTGTATAGGGAATAAATAAAATTTTTATATATTATCTGTAATTAATTACATTAATTCAATAAAGATGTCTCATTAAGTCCTTTTACAATTATCTTTATTTTGCAACCGTACTATCAATTAGCAATTAAATATGGCCAAACAGTTCTTAACTTTATACGATGCTGTATTAGTACAAAAGACATCAACGAGCTGGACTAATTTGAAAAAAAAGATTATTGGGAATTATACGTCAAAATAAATCACAGTTACATTTTAAGGTAAGCTTTTGCCTACGCCTTCTCTTAAATCATATTTGTAATATTATAAGTATAGATGATTAGTATTGGCAACACCAAGAATATTTACTTTTGTCACATAAAAACAAAATTCTCACGTGAATGTATTTATTTATTTATTATGGACCATCAACAGAAAATACATCATATTATACACCCGTCATAAATCTAAACAATGCTCATTCTAAATATACTTCCTATTATAGGTATTCACATCATGCCTTATGTCATCTATATATATATAAAAGAAAGTCGTGTTAGTTACACTATTTATAACTCAAGAACGGCCGTACCGATTTGGCTGAAAATTAGTGGGAAGGAGCTTAGAACCAGGAGACGGACATACGATACTTTTTATCCCGTTGGAACCGGTAGGTAGCGCTGAGATAGGGTTCTAGAATCCTCCTAATCACCGGGACCAATTTTGGTGATTTTGTTTTTGTGTGTTTGAGTGGGTCCCCGGATGGTTTAAATCCACAATTGGAAACAGTAGGTGGCGCTGGGATCGGGTCCTAGACTTTTATTTTTTCAGAGCAGGACAACGTCTACCGGGGCCGGTAGTATATTATAAGATGGTAATTGAAAAGTTATATTTGAATGATTCATATATTGTAAATTATTAATTAAACAATAAAATAAAAAATATAATGAATTGTACTAAAATGGTGTAAGTTAAATTAATTAATTAAACATCTCTCATGGTGCAATTTGAACCCTCTCCTTACCAGTTTTTATCCATGCAGGGATGGAGAAATAGTACTAATTCCTGCGTTGGGACGTCCTGTCGTAAGAGGTGACAGAACTACCCACAGCTAGGTGGTAGGACATTTGCCCGGCTGGATGGCTACCACCCCTGCTCTAGAGTTTGCTGCCATAACAACCTTGAGTTGTGTTGTGTGTAACCACTTTCCATCATAATTGGGCCGTCAGCCTGTCTGCTGTACCCTAGCAATAGAAAGAAAGTAAGAAAAATATTTATTTAGAACTACAATAAAAACCACTTAAACTATTTAAATAAAAATAAATAAGTAAATGTAGTCCTAAAGTGGTCATAACTCAACAAAACTGTCGGTTAAGATAACCAGCGCTGATCTTCCGCTAGGGCCATCTGTGACATACACGGACACGGGCAATTGAAAAAAAAAGAGATATGAAGTGAATATACAAAAATTGAGATTGGAATAGAGAGAAAAAAAACCATAAACAATGACTAAATAATAAAATACTAAATACACCTTATTTATATAAATTGACAATGTTACCTATTATTTATAAAATTAGATAGAGCGATAGAGAAGAACTAGACTAATAAATGATACAACATTTAACACACGCTCACATGACTAACACAGTCGGGATAGATCAGGCACACCCTCCACATGCGCACCATCATATTGCACTTGTATCATGAATAAGATCGGTTTAATAAAAAATCAGTTTTGATCAGCCTATGTTCCCAACAGTTAAGTATATTACACTTTTGATAAGCCTCAGTGTTAATCTTTCATATTGTTACGACCTGAATGCCGACAAAAGATAAATTCACACCTGCGTACCTGTAGACATTTTATTACCTTTTCTTTATTTAGACTTCTTTTGTTTACTTTGTGTTTAAAATTTGTAATTAGACAACAGCCCATTGAATGAATGAATAAATGAAAACACTTTATTGTGCACCAAAATTAAAACTACTTTCTTAAAAAGTAGATACAACAAATGTTGAACAAAGGGCGGCCTTATCGCTTAAAGCGATATCTTCCAGGCAACCACTTAAACTAAGGAAAATATTAAAACATGACAGTGGCGGTGTAGACAATAAATAATATAAAATGTTCAAAATATATAATATAAATAAATAAAAACCTTTATTATATACTATATAAACACATTACATATTATACATACAGCACTATTATACCTGAGAGGACCAAAAATAATTAAAAACCATGATTTGCCTATTTACCTTGTAATCTTGCAAGCCCATTGTGTATTGTAATCTTTTATGGTAGTCATTAGCCATGTGTGATACTAAGAAATTCAGTCTACGCGGCCGAGAGACATATTGTATTTGTGCAGTATAAAACAATGCCTCAATGGATAGATCGGTAGTCGAGCGATAAGCATAAGCGAAGCAAGACGTGTGTACTACATTCGGTAATCTATTTAGTGACGGACTTTGCGCAAGTTATTATATTTGTACCTGTGTTATACACATACTACTGTGGTTACGTGTTTGTATAATTTTAATAAATTCTATAGTAATTCTAACGGCATTTTAATTCGAGTCCTGCAACTCGTAACAATATTATACGTACGTTAGGATCATGTTTAAGTAAAAGATGCTATAGCCCTAAGCATTCTACCATGTATTATAAATTACACATTCATTGTCATTCATAATAACAAAGGTTGACATTATTCGAAAATATGCCGAATAATTACGATAAATACCTGTTGCAGCTGTTACATGAAGTCATACGTCTCTGCTCACCCCCAAATGACATAGTGCGGTGTTTGATTATCATATAACGTAACAGGTGGAGACATAATTAAGACATACGATCTTGTTACAGCAATAAATATTATGGAATACAATATTCATATTACATCTAATTAATCTCTGGGTATACTGTCAGGTAGACGTTGTCTGTCCTGAAAAAATAAAAAAATAAAACCCAATTACAGCGCCACCTACCAAGCCCAATTGTGACCAATATATATATATATATATATATATATATATATATATATATATATATATATATATATACTACCCGCGACTTCGCGTGGAATACTTTAAAAAAAAGTAAGTTAAAAAACCCACGATTTTGAAACATTCTTCATTGGTGCTCCGCTCTTATTGCTCTTAGCGTGAAGGTATAGCTTATAACCTTCCTCGATAAAACAAAACGGCTGCCTAACACTGAAAAAAAAATTCAAATCAGACCAGTAGTTCCTGAGATTAGCGCGTTCAAGCAAACAAACAAAGCACAAACGTATCATCTTTATATATTATAAATATAAGATAAAACTCTCTCACCGATACCACACCTTGTGAAAATCTCCGCTTCTATTATATAACGTTGTAGAGAAATTACTTTCATTCTGTTATAAGCTGTTTAAGTAAATAAAGCTTTTTTAACTATACCACGGGAACTCTTTAATTTTTCGGGATCAAAAGTATCCTAGATGTTGACCAGGGATATAAGCTACCACCACACAAAATTTCATTTAAATCGGTCCAGTCGATATGGAGATTAACCCGTATAAACAGAGAAACAAAAAAATTGAAAAAATCTAAATGGGTTCTATTTCACTTCTTACATTCCCCTGACTCGGTTATTAGCATTTTTTTTCATTGTACAGAAATTTGACCTCTACACTTTTATTATATGTATATAGATATATTTATATGCATTAATTTCATACATCTTGCGTGTGTCACTTTTGTACATATCCGTACGTATGTATGTTAGTGAACTCCACCTCAAAGACTAGACCGATTTTGATGACATTTTTGGTGTATTTGACTGGTTACCAAATTGATTTAGTTTCACAATTCTGCAGCCGAGTGGCCTGTCGTAATAGACGAC
Source organism: Dendrolimus pini (assembly GCA_949752895.1). Taxonomy (NCBI): domain Eukaryota; kingdom Metazoa; phylum Arthropoda; class Insecta; order Lepidoptera; family Lasiocampidae; genus Dendrolimus; species Dendrolimus pini. Next base: position 18,514,959 of record OX457136.1, read on the forward strand.
AAAACAACCCACAGCCAGGTAGTAGGTTATTTGGCCCACTGGATGGCTAACACCCTTGGTCTAGAGTACACCTCTATAATAACCTTGAGTTATATTCCGGCATTAGTAGCCAGGTTCGCGTCTCTCTTTAAAGAGTGACAGTACATTTGTAGCACCTGTGGTGTTACATGTTAATGATTTAGCATAGTTTATTAAAATCTATGTCGAGAAGAACGGAGAAAGAGCTTTAGATAAACTTCTAGGCGCTAAGAACCTCAGCCAGAAGGCCCAGCTTGCCATACACAACGCGGTGCTGGTGGCTACGCTCACGTATGGAAGCGAGAGTTGGGTATGGAACAGAGAGCATGAAAGTAGAGCAAATGCGGTTGAGATGCGAGTACTGCGCAAAATCTGCGGAGTGATACTCGCGGACCGCGTTCGTAATACCGAAGTAAGAAAGAGACTTGGTCTGAAAGAGAGTGTCGGGGTGAAAGTAAGGAAAGGAATGCTCCGGTGGTTCAGGCATGAGGAAAGAATGTATGATGAAAGAATTACTAAACAGATATACAATGCAAAAGTGGATGGATGCAGAAGTCGCGGAAGGCCACGACACACCTTCCATGATCAAATTGATCATGTACTAGCAGAAGGTGATGTCAGGAGCCTCAGAACAGACGTGCGTGCATGACAAGAGATATGAATGTCAAAGAAGAAAGTGAGGTGTGTAAGAATAAGCCTGAATGGCGCTGTTGTTCGTGCCTACCCCGCAACGGACTTGGCGTGAAGTTATGTATGTATGTATGTGTACGTTGAGAAGAAATACAATACAATACTCTTTATTGTACACCAACATCTTCAAAAGTTACATGAGCAACCTGTTTTCCTAAAGCAGTCTCTTACACGCAACCTTTTACAAAACAAAATACTTGATACTTATCGTTATATTTTGAACAATTTAAATTTTATTCTTATAAATTATAGTCTTCGTAAAATCCATTCAGTAGTTTTTGCGTGAAACAGGCAGAAAGATCCATCGTTATAAACTTTCTGGTTTATAATAGTAAAAGTATAGGATATAGATATTTTTGTAGCCGAAATACAGCAGATACGCCATCTACCTGATGGAAAGTGGTCATTTGTAAAATTTGCATCACAAGAGGTATCGCCCCCTGTTCTTCTTTTTCAAAAAACCCCATATTGTAATGCTATGAGTACATACACCTTACCTGGGCGCTCATTCTTGAGGAATATCCGTTGCTAAGGATGTATATTTATGCACAAGTAAGTATAGCCATCAATCGTCAGTCGCGTAGCGTGTTTGAGGCGAATAAATCAGTGTTCGCCACCGACACCGATCGCGGGAGCGATCAGACCCATTTGATAAACTTTGCGATACAATCGAATCGTATAAATTAAATTGGTACCACTGTCATTTTATGTTAAAGGACGCTCTAAATAAATATCTGTTTTGGACTAATCAGACACTTTCTTGATAGCTGGAGTAAAGCAGACTCTAACCGTTTAATGGACTCAGGACTTCAGGAACTACTGGTCTGATTTGAAAAATTTATTCTCTGTTTGGTAGCCCATTTATTATAATGTCATCACGCTAAGACCAATAGGAGGGGAGCACCAATGAAGAATGTTTCAAAATCAAGGTTTTTTATTAACTTACATTTTTATAACTATTCCACGCGGACGAAGTCGCGAGCAGAAGCTAGTAATGCATATACTCTTTAGTTTAGTTGGCATAAGTTAATATGATATAAATCAAATATTTTACTTATAGTATTTGCTTTACCAAGTAATTATTGTCTTGTGTAAGTTTGTCTATGTATGTGTCTGTTCTATTTCAAATCTGATTTGTAATCTCGTGAATGCAAGTCGACTAGCGTAACGTCGGATCCAATGTTACAAAAGCGTGAATACTGAATAGCAATTGAACAATTAAATGTATTCCTCGACAGGGCGTCACGCAATACCACGAAACAGACAGAGGAGGTGCTTGGAGGCGATAGGCTCGAGAACCGATAGGTGGTAACGCCACGGTGGGGCTACTTGGTGGGGAAACGCACAAGCCGTGTAAATCCGCGTATTCACACACCTACTTTATTCCGCCGAGGTTTTGCTTGCACGCATTTACTTTACTAGGAAATAGATTGCATTGACTAAAGCAGCGTTCGTAGAATTGGGTACCTATACTACCTTTATAATTATATAAACTTCTAGTGTATATGTCACTGAACTCCTACTAATTTAGAATTTTGATTCACAATTGGACCCGGCAGGTGGCGCTGGAATTGGCTTCCAGGATTTCAATGAAATTTTGCTGTATTTATTTGACTGGGTGCTTCGGTGGTTTAAATCTACAATTTTACCCAGTAGGTGGCACTGCGATCGGGACCTAGATTTTTATTTTTCAGAGCAGGATAACGTCTCTCAGGCCGGCTAGTCTTATGACAAAGGACAAAGTTTGTATGGATGTATGGTAAAAGATATGGATTGACACGCATTTAGCCGAATTTGATTTTCCATGAAAACAGAAAAATACTTTTAATAATTTATATAAATACATTTGTTTTTTAAGTATAGAATAGAATAGAATAGAAAACACTTTATTGTTCACCACATACACATAGTATAAACAATTTACATTAGTATCATTAAACAGTAAAAGTAGGAGCAATGGGCGGCCTTATCGCTTTAGAGCGATCTCTTCCAGACAACCCGGGCTGTGGATTTTATGAACAGGAAATTCGCAAGTGTATGACGGTGGTGTGCTAATTAAATACACATATAACAGGATATATAAATAATCACACAGTACATATACCTAAAATTAAAAAAAAAAGAGAACAATCAATAACACATATTAATATTATATATATACCAATATATACCTCATTAATATGTGTATAGCAATGACAGTAGCTATACAATATTAATAATAGTACTAATACAAAATATATTAATATTATATATACCTACTAATATATGTAATATTAATATACTAATACACTAACAACGTACATGTAATATCATATTAAATATTTATTATAAAGTGAGATAATGTTCCCGTACCAGTTTTTTAAAAATGGCGAGTGACTTTGCCTGTCTCACGTATTCGGGCAATGAATTCCACAGCCGAACAGCCTGCACAGCAAAGGATTTGGTGTAGAAAGTAGAAACGTGTGCAGGTGTTTTTAAGGTAAGATTATGAGAAGAGCGCAAATTAAGTATGTATGTATTTGTTGCTTAAGTATGCCTGAATGTGCTCCTTTTTTGCACCACCTACATCGCGAGATTAGCTAAGAATCTCATTTGATTTGGGTTGCCAAGAAGAAAGTATTGTAAACCTGGATTTCTTTGTAATTGTTTATTTTGGTGTGCAATAAAGTGTTATATATCTATCTATTTACATAAATATTGTCACGTTTGTTTACCGTGCGGTTAAGCAGAGACGGTGGATCTCCACTTGCGACGATCCTGACAAATAACTTTCGCTTCTCTGCTTTCATTAACCTCTTCATACATGCCTTTAAGATTATACCTAACTTCTCTTTAACACTTCTGCTTTTCCCCTTAAATAGTTTAACAACATTTTAATTTTTACTCCAAGTTATATCAATATAATGAAATCATAACGCTGCTAATTAGGCATATTATTTATTATCTTTATAGAAGATAATGCCTCTGCTACACCTGGGATAATTTTAATGTTAGCCACTGCGCCACGCAGGTGTAGCCATAGGTTTGTGTTAATTGAGAAGCAACACTGTTAACATATGTCGCCTCATTGCTTCAATAATGTGTTTAGAAAATTGAAATTATGCAAGAGTTTTAATAAATTTCTAAAAATAATTATATCCAAACGAAAAGCATGGTATCTTTTAAAGTACATTATAGATTGACAGAAAAATAGTAGATTCTTACATGAGACGAGAAAGTGACCTATTTAGGCATGAGATAGTTTGGTGCACGATCGTAACGAGGGCGCTAATAGTTCGCATGCCTAAATAGGCCTTTCATCCGAGGTTAACACTCCACTTTTCATTTTGAATATGCAGAAAGTAAATAAAAACTAATTAGTTAAACAATTACTCCTCTAATAAAATCAGTTGTTCAATCAATATCTAAATCTGATGCAACGTCATCACATACATCATATATGTATAGTTATCCGTGGAGGCTAATAGCTTCTCTAAATCTATCTTATTTTTAGTTATTATTAATGATAGCTGTTAGCCCCCCAAATAAAATAAAATATGAAACACCAAGTTTTTTATCTGTAATATTCTACTAGCCACCATATTTTTTTGTCACTGATGATAGTAAATATTTAGTTCAAATTTATATAAATTAAATAATAATTTTGTGAAAAGTAATTTATAAGTATTATATAATGTTACAATTTTTTTATTAAAATTTATGCCGCAATCTAAAGGTGGCTGTAAAAAAAATTGGGACATAAGTCGCATGGTTCGCATAGTTTTCCAAATTTGTTGACAACAGGGAGAATCGTTTCCCCCAGACGAAAATTGCTGTTTCTATCCCTGTGATTAGGCGACTCCAATCGTACTTTCAGATTATGAGAAAGGAAAAAAAATATATTTATATACAATTCGATTTATATATATTTTTTGAAGGTTAAATAAAGCTCTTTTCTAAAATTTAAATTATCAAGATAAAATTATTAAAGCAAAACGGCGATGTATAATATATACACTAATGTAACTAATCATTAACAACGTTATTTTATAACACTACAAATAATACGTATGTTTACTAACACTAGGTGGAGCAAAGAATGCAAGCAAAGAGAGCAAAATATGTAGAATGAAACATAACCACGGAATCATCATTAAAATTGTAGGTAGTTCATAATAAAACTGACAAATGCTGTGCGTACTTTTTAAGTTAAACTATTACAATTTTATGAAAAAAGTGTTTATTAACTAAATTCTAGTGTTATTCTATTCGAAAATAATGGAGGCATATCTTATGTGGGAGAAAAACGTAAGTTTTACTAATATTTCTAATTAATATCATTGATCAAGTATGTCTATCCTATAGATTAATTAAAGTACATGAAGCGAAAGTTGTTTGTCAGGATAGTCGCAAGTGGTGATCCTTGGTCTCTGCTTACCCCCATGGGAAACAGGCGTGATAATATCTATGTATTTATGTATTGTGTTAACTTACTTAAACTCAATATGAATAACACCGTCAGAGAACAGTTGGCAATACAACATTGTGAAACTTTTCTGGTTTACTATATAGGCTGTATTTATCCGGGGGTGCGAGGAGTGCGTGGCATCTGGGTGCCGACACCCAGAGGGCACAAAAAGATTGTACTTTTTCATACATACAATGTCTAATATCCATTTTTTTTATTGTATGAGTTTAGCAGACCGGTTGAGGGCCCACCAGATGGAAAGCGGTTACAGTCGCCTATGGACATTTGTAACACCAAAGATGCTACTAATGTGCTGCCTCTCTATAAAGGGAGACTGGAACCTGACCACTAATATAACGTAACGTAGCTGCGCCCCGCGGTCTCTCCCGTGTGGTGATTGAAAATCGTCAATTCCAAAATAAAAGAATTTTTCTAAAATAAAAGTAGCCTAAGTTACTCCCAATTACATCAGCTACCTGCCAATAAAAGTCCCGTCAAAATCGGTCCAGCCATTTCAGAGATTAGCCGGAACAAACAGACAGACAGACAAAAATTGTAAAAAATGTTATTTTGGTGTATGTATCGTATATATATTCATATGCATGTAGTAAAAAGCGGTTATTTCAATATTACAAACAGACACTCCAATTTTATTTATATGTATACATTACAAAATTTACTTAACCAATGTTCTGATCTATATATTAATACGTGAAGCAAAAACTTAGTACCCTTTTTAACGAAAATTGCGTGGACGGAAGAGTATGAAATTTAGCACACTTATAGTTTATATAGAGAGGAAGAGACGAATGGTAATATTTTTTAAAAATTATGCATTAAAATACATTATATCAATAAAAAAACATTACACACACTACCATGTATTTGACACACGCATACTGTTTTGTTCATTGTTCATGTCAAATTAGCAGTGTGTAGCCTTGGCGAAATCTGTGATTATAGAAGTACAGTTAATTATTATGGTCGAATTTCGACCACGGGCGACCACTGGTATAAATAAAAATCTCGTGCGACGATGGATATCCGAGATAAACTCCGAAACTAATAAATCGATATTGATAAAATGTTGTAACATATGTATGTAATTTGGTCCAACTTAAAAGATAGGATAGTTTTATTGACCGACTTCGAAAAAAGGAGGAGGTTCTCTATTCGTCGGGATCTTTTTTTTTTTTTTGCTTTTTTTATGTATGCTCGCCGATTACTCCGTCATTTATGATCCGATTTACGTGATTCTTTTTTTGTTCGACGCGGAATAGCTTCCAATTGGTCCCCTAAAAATTTGACATAGTTTGTACATAAAAATTACTATATTTTGAAAATTACTAAGCACCGACTTTAAGATGTTTTAGATAATATATATTAATAATAATAGCTTTAGAAATAAGTTATTTTATACATTTTAGTTTTTGAAGTCGGTTTTTTTAAACGAAGTTTTTTCAATTATTAATTTCAATTATAAAATTCTAATGTTAGTGCGTATGCCACTGAACTCCTAACTTCTGGACCGATCTTAATGATTTTTTTTTGTGTGTTCGAATGGGTCCTCGGATGGTTTAAATTCTCCATCGACTCCAGTAGTTGGCACTGTAATTGGGTTCAACATTTTTCTCAAGGCAGGAGGACAACGTCTGCTGGGTGGGACCTCTATTAAAATATAGGTATATTGGAATAACTTCTCATGCATCTTTTAAACATTCGTCTTGCTTTTAAATCTTATTTCATTAAGACTTAATATAATGTTCTAACAAAAACTTGCGACAAATTGAAAGAAAAACTATTCTTTATTATTTCAATTGGTAAAGTGCAAGTCGATTTTTGCACCCCGGCGCCCAATAAAGTCGGCCTCGGTTACAATGTTTTTTTTTTAGTAATGCAAAATCAAAACGATATTACACACATTCTCTGTTTACTAAGTCATGGAGTTTTTCAATATAATTTCTTCGAGGCCGGCGGCAACACGTTTGCTGCACCCGTGGCGTTGCAATTGCTAGATGGCGCTACGATCGCGTTTTATTGGCGCTGCCGTATCAATTTAGTTCCAAATACATCATCGTGGCTACGCGAATGACAACGTCGTAATTTAATGTATTGCTCCCATGTTTAGTTCCGCCATCTTCGCTAGATGGCGTTACGGGTATTTTGTAGGGTTAAAATCACAATTGAACCTGCTAGGTGGCGCTGCAATCGCGTTCCAGGATTTTGATGAAACCTTTTGTGATTGAGTCGGTCCATAGAAAATTTAGATTTTGACACCCTCTGTCGTTGAGTGGGCTAAGCCTTTGTCGGCCTACCTCATTGCAACATAGGTTCGATAAATAACATGGTAAATTTCGGGAACGAACTTTTCGTTATTTACTATGGTCTGGGTGTCTAGGGTGGGCCCCAAAGTGGTCTGTTGTATATTACCGATAGCACAAGCCTAACTTACTTAGCTTAAGAATATAACAATGTGTGTTATTATATTATATTATGTGCCGATTATTTATTATTTTATTCACAAATATACTCAGTAGGTTACGTTGTAATCGGGTAAAGCATTGTGATGAATTTTTATGTGCTTTTCAGTGGGTATCCGAATGGTTTAAAATAGATTGCCAGGACAATATCAAACATATTGTCCTCAGGGTGACATGGGGTAGATTTCATCCATAAAAAATATAGGTACTGTTTCCGAGCGATAGAAAATAACCTTTTTTTATCCCGGGAAATCCGATTGAGTACCATCAGCCGCGCGAGGGGGAAAATCTGAGCGGTGTGGGGGATCCACCAGATCTGGGTGGCACTAGGGACGCACACCGATCCGCCCGACCCCTCTCACCTCGAGGTGAGCGCGGGGTAGCCGGAGAGACCCAGATCTCCGGCTAACACATGGAGAGGCCAGCCCGCAAAGAGGCTGGCCGTCTCCGTCCGTGCTGGAGGTGAATGCGCGAGCGAGCCCGCAAGCCCGGAAGGACGCTATAGAATCACGCAGGGGTTTTAGTGGGTGTCCCTAACTGCGGTGTCGCAATAGCACTGCACACGTGACGTACTAGTGCCACCCCGACCTGGCGAGTCCCATACGCGGGCCGCGACCTTTCATCCTCGCGCGGCTTATGGTCCTCAAACGGATTTCCCCTATATAAAAAAATAAATTAAAAAAGGTTAGAGTGGCACTAGCACTTCTAACAGTAAAACCCCTGGCCAATCCTCGGACTTCCCTTATCCAGACTGTGGGCTCGCTTGCACATTCACTTCCAGCCCGGACGGGCCCCTCCACTTGTTATCCGGAGAGCTAGGCCTCTTACCTCGAGGTGAGATGAGCGCGCGGATCGGTGCACATCCCGCCTCTCCGGATAGAAATCAAAAACCAGAATGAATTGACAAAGTGTACATAAACGCAAACCAAGCCGCGAGGAAAAGCTATTTAATCATAGTAGGTAACGTACTTTTGATGCAAAAGCTTAAAAAACAGACAGAGTTATTTTTTCCTTCGTAATACATATTAGTGGCTATGGATTATATTAACGAAAGGAAATGTAATTAAACATTTGAAACGAACGTTCGTGAGAATAATTTGTTTCTAAAAAGAATATTAATGCTAAGTGCCATGTTTTGTTACATTTCATGTTTTATTTTTTTAATCGTTTCTTTTTAAAATTGTATACATGATTTATTAGCCTGAACACATAGTACATGATTATTATTGAAGGACCTTAAGAGAAAGATAAGTCAATTTAAAGAATAAAAATATCGTATTTTAAGTAAAATACTTTTGGTGCTTTGACATTTTCAGATTTTTTGCGTTATAGTTAAAAAAAATTACAACTTTGGAAACAAATGTATCCACAGCTATTCTTTATGTTTATTTTTAAATCGCCGATCCCCTCCGTCATTTGCCAAGACAGAGATATTCTTTTTCTCGTCTCTTTTAATATCTCTATCTTTAAAATTACTTTAGAGAAATAAATAGGGGAGTCATTTTTTATTTATTTATTTTTTCTTTTTTGTTTTTCTTTCTTTTTTCAAATACTTATGTACTAATTACACAGCTATTTATTACATCAAATAAACTACACCTTACTTTCAATCGTGTTTCTATGATGAGGGTGAGTGTCAATAGCCCATTCCCATGCTCCCATCTTCTATTTCTCGTCCAGTCTCGTATCCCATTGTTCCTGTCTGATCATATTCTATTTATTCCTTCCTATCTTATCCCCCTATCTCCTGCTAAAGCAGCTAGTAGAGAAGCAACCCGTTGCCTTAATACATGTCACATGTGTACATGTATTTCTAATCAAAAGTGGATATATAAAATGTCGTGGTTCTTCTTGAGAATTACGGATTTTCATACAAACTTTCATTCCTTTTTACAAACTTTTATTTAACTTGCAATGGATGTAAGTTCGGGTGGAATCTTGCAAGTTAAATTTGATCAACTTCCCGGTTTCCGATTGAGCTGATATTTTGGACGCATATGTATATCCGGTGAAAATGCAATAATATAATACGGGTACCATGGAGTAGATCTGATGATGAAGTCGGAAGGTGACCATAGGAACTCCTGTACTTAACAAGATAGACCCGACGTGTTTAGGCTCGTTTTACTTGTCTTGGCTAGCACTCTGCTGCTACATGATATCCAGGATCTCAAAAGCTTGTATTTAAAAACCTTTTTAAAAAACAAGTTGTTCACCCCATTAAGGGTTGACTTTCAAAAATCCTTTTTAAGTGCACACCTTTAGTATAGAAAGAACCCTAGTAGGTTTGAGCTGTGAGGTGACATGTCAGTCAGTGAGGTCAAGTATAAAGTATAAATAATATAATGTTGAACGCACAATTTCGAATATAATAAAGTCTAAACATGCTGTTTCTGTACATTGAATACCACGATGCATATTTTTTTTTATTTCTTGTCTGTTCGGGATTCACGTAAAAACTATTGGGCCGATTTCAATGCGGTTTTCAGAGATCAACAGCAAATTTTCAGACTTAAAACCTGTTTATCCTAGGAATTCAATGGCCAGTTTTAAAAAAAACTTGGAATTCCAATGTGATTATTTCACTGATCGATAGTAAATTGTGTTTGAAAATTTGTGTTTTTTTTTTGTCTCGGCACACTTGTCAGAATTTTCTCGAGGGTGGTTTGAACAGCTTATTCCAACACAGTTTTCTAAAATATATTCTTTTTTTGTTGTTAAAATAAATCTTTTTAAATGATTTACTTTGTGCCCCGGGAACTCGCGAGAAATTTTATGACAAGCGTAGAGAAAGTTGCGGGCATATCCTAGTTTGAAATTAAGAAATAATATATTTTCTTTGTTAATGTTTTCGATAATTCTAAATCCTCTTTGGCATGTCCACATTGATATAACGTTTGAGGCTAATCAATCGGTATAGCTTCCCATCGTTGATTATCACTTCACTGGACAATTTCTGAGAAAGGGGCAGCAGTTCGCCCGTTTACCAGGAATATATCTACCGATCCAAGGAAAGCAGTTTATTGATATTTTATACCATCATTTTCTCAGAATACTGTTGCAAACTACGACGAAAAATTCTCCGCTTTCTAAGTACAAATGGCGTATTGAATAATTTATTACGTTTGACAAAAAATTGATTGTTCCAGTTGAGCACGCAGCGACCTCGTGTTGATAGGTTCATCCCACCCAGGGATTCCTTACCGGGCTTGCAGAGACGGTTGCTATGGTCAGTCAAGGAGGATCGGACGGAGATATGGGTAGATATGTATTTACTAATTAGGTTTTAAATTTTAGAAATCGCAGATAAATCTCATAGATTGCATCTTCTTAAGCTAAATAAATTTGGCTTATATAATTATCCATAAAACCTAAGTCCTAGATTTTTGATAAAACTGCATATTAATAGTTTTAAGTGCGGTAATTTATTTTCAACAAACTCACTTTTGTTGACACTTGACATCTTTGTTCCGTGATCGCGGCCGCTGAGAAGTGGTGAAAACGTCGGAATAACAAAAATCAAATAAATTGCCGCGCTTAACACTATTAAAACGTAGTTTTATTATGTATACAAGTCGCGAAAACTTAAGAAATTCCTAGATTTTTGTTCGTTTCATTGATTGATTGACATTGATTTTTATATATCTGACATTTTGTCTACTGTTCAGTACATACTCGTATATCGCACGTTAAATCCAATACTGTCATTATCCAAAATCCAAATCGACTTTTTAATGCTATCTATCCGTAACATATGGAAATACTGTAGAATTAAAAGTTTCAAAAATATTCTAGGAAAGCATTATAAATAATGCATGTATGTTATACTGATATTCATATATAAAAAATCATTTTTTTGCTCTCCTGTATAGTTCACTTTTTTGGATAGTGTCTGTATTGGATTAAGCGCGCAATACGTATACATACAATATATACATACACATACATATGCATATCAATATAGATCGATATATTTCTTTTTTTTATTGTGTACTTTTTGGTACAACTCTATTAGTCCTTATAAAAAAATTATATAACATATTTGTGTACTTAAAACACCTAAGACAGACAGTTATGTAGTAAAAATATCTTTAGCTAGATAAATTGCGGGAGTTTCTTAACGCTTCTTGTTCTTAAAACAGGAATAACATGCTGCGAAGCGATGGGTGCATAATTAGGTTAGACTCAATTTTTTACTTATATATAAGACTTTCAAACATTGGTTCTTAGGAATTTGAATAAAAAATGTACATTTAAATATACATTTATGTATCACCATGAATCGTAAACACAATTATAGCAAAGACGCATGAGTTCAGCAGACAGCAACACCAAAGGTGCTACAAATGTGCTGCTGCTCTCTTAAGGGAGACTGGAACCTGGTTACTAATGCCGAAACACAACTCAAGGTTATTATAGCGACATAGTTTACACCAGGGGATGTAGACATCCAGACGGGCAAATTCCCTACACCTGGCTGTGGGTTGTTTTGTCGCCTCTTACGGCAGGCCGCCTGAAAATAGAATAGAATAGAAAACACTTTATTGTTCACCATTTACACATAAAATAAACAATTTACAGTAGACACTTTAAACGGTAAAAGTAGGAGCAATGGGCCTTATCGCTTTAGAGCGATATCTTCCATACAACCCGGCGTATGGATTCTATGAAGGGGAATTTCGCAAATGTATGATGGTGGTGTACAAATTAAATACACATATAATAGGATATATAAATATCACACAATACATATACCTAAATGAATAAAAAATAGAGAATAAACAATAACACATATTAATATTATATATATACTAATATATACATCATTAATATGTGTATAGCAAGAGCTGGCAACAATTACAACTGCCAACTATACAATTTTAATAATAGTATTAATACATCATATATTTGTATGTCTTTCAAGACCACGGGCCATAAAAATGGCCCGGACTTTTGGAGGGCTTGCGTGGGGCCACGGGGAGGCCAACACGTAGAGGCCCCTTGACAAATTTAATGTAAATATGTGGCGTGACACTGACCGGCGATTATCCCTGTCTACACCATACAATAATGCACCCAAGGACAAGCCCCGGCCAGTGTAGGACTATTGTGGGAAATGAAGACAAAAAGTACCGGGCTATTGGGGTGAACTGTTGGTGGTACTAGCGGTCTGGAAATATGGGGACTATGGCGTCTGCCCGTCGCAATGTTCGGGGAACATGGATAAATGGGCTGACGGTGACTCGCCACTCCCTGCATGGGCCCCAAAAATGCCATAAAAGACAGGGGCAACATGGGTATGAGTGGCTAAGGGGTGTAGAGAGGTGGGCTGCAGGTTCACCGAAGCTACTTCTGACGTGATGCCATTTATCACTTCCACCCCTGGAGCTTGAGTCTTAGCTCTAGCGATCTCCACTCCGTGCCGGCTGGTTAAGGCAAGCACGGAGGCGGGGGCCTTGTCTTGGCCCCCGGAGTCAGGTACGAGGTGTCGCCACTCACCTAAGGCTTCGCCACAAAGCCCCCCTGCGGGTAATATATTATTATTTTATGTACTAATTAATGTATTCTTTCTCCATTCCTGCACGGATATCCAGGTCTACCGCTCCCCTCACCGGCAACCTTGCGCATATCATCAGTCCATCTAGTCAAATCGCGGCCGCACTAGGTTTATCAATTCGCTGTTTCTACTTTAGAACCCGTCTGCTCTGTCGGTCACCACTCCTGCGATAGACCGATATCGGTGACCGATCCACTGTCAGTACAACTTACGAATAATCTAAAATATTAAACATTCCAGGAGAAAAAACATTTACAGCAGATAAAATATTCAAAATATTTAGAAGATGTCCTCGGTTTGGAACGTAAGAGCCCAAGGGACGAGCATTCCCTTCGAGCTTGGCCCTGTGCTCCTCGCAAGAAAACCTACCTATCGTCTGCTGATAGCGTACTTGACTTGCCGACATACAGCCATGCTGCATGTAAGTATTTGAACACTAATGGTTTTATTTATGTGGAGAATAACAATCTATAATAATATAAAATTCTAAATATGCGCTGTTAGTACATTACAGCTATTTAAAAAAACAACTGGAAGACTGAATACTACATAAACGATGAACAACACCATGCATTTATTTTTAGATTTCTTCTCTGTTTCCCGGTTTGTTCAGGATTCTCGTAAAAACTACTGGGCCGCTTTCGATGTGGTTTTCACTGATCGACAGCGTATTCTCAGACTTAAAATCTGCGCTACTTTTATCCTGGGAATCTTGCGGGAATTTTTCTAGGAATTATTTAAAATGATCGAATTGAGAAAAAAAATGGAATTCCAATGAATTTTTTTACTAATCGATCGATAAGCTTATTCCATGGAAAAACAATAATTTTCTTCTATGATTCCGACACAGTTTTCACTAAAACGTTAGCTTACATTCTTTTTAAAATGCTACGATACTTTTGTCCCGGGAATCCCTCGGGAATTTCAAGTCAAACGGGGACGAGGTGGCGGGCATTGGTATAAAAAAATCTAATCACCCTTTTTTTAAATTACACTCGTGCGAAGCTGGAGCGGGTTGCTAGTTACGTATAACTTCAATAAATTAAAAAAGAATTAAATTAAATTAAGTATCATTTAGTTCCAGAACTTTTGGACTGGAGCAATGACAACCTCCTAGTGGCAGCTCTCGGCAGTAACTACCACACATGGAGCTGGAGATCGCAAAGCTTGATCAGCCAAGGTTTTGCCAACGCCATTATAAATGTCTGTAAATACGACCCCACAGGGGAAATACTGGCTGTAAGTGTAACTTAAATAAACCTGATTAATTTAAATTGATTAAATTGTATTCTACCTATATTCCCTTAAGACCATAAGTTTAATATTGAGCCAAATCCACAGTCATCTCTGGGTAACCTGCCCAAAAGATTGGCTACGTTATCTCTCTGCATCGTCACACTAATCAGTACCTGCCCTCTTATCACTTAAAGAGGTGTAAAGACGTTTAATCAATTGTCTTACTATTATTTTAATCTGGTTAGTTTTGTACAATTATTTTTGCGATGCCGTATTCGGCAACTTGATGAACCTTTGGTTTCGTAAACACGTGTTTTATTATCCTTGGTATTTAAATTATGTGTAACCCTTTTTATGATTGTCTCAATCATTCACTGTCATTAGTTTGCGTTTATTTTCTAAGTTTTGTCAACCGTTAATATCTTTGTCTTTATGGCCGGCCTTTGAATAAGGCATCATGTATCGTTTTTATTGTTGTTTTGGATTAAGCTTATAACTTTTAGAATTCCAATGAATGCATGTTTTTTGGGGGTCCATGTTTATTTTTCGATCGGCCATATCGGTCGGCCCGTTGAGACAGAGTTAGTTTAGTTTCAACCGCGATTGAGGTGTTATTATTAGTGCTTTCGGAACGAGAATCTCATATCGACAGACTGCGCATTAAATATATACTAAATATTATTACGAACTTTTTTCATGGATTTAGACTTGTTGTATTTGATTGTGTTTGTAAAATCTGTGAATTACGTGTGTGTACTTTAAAGTTTATGATAATTGTAAAGGCATTTTAAATCTGTATCCCGCAAATATGTAACAATATCTATAATAGTTTATTGTTGTTTTTTGTTAGTAGTTAATTACGGTTACATTAGTTATATTTTAGTTAAGTACACCGCTAAATATTGTTTAATTTTCTTTAAAAAATCTTATTGTATACCGGGTTGCCTGAAAACGATCGTTATGATAAAGCCGCCCATTATCTAGGCTTTAAGTTAAAATATAAAAAGCTTTCATTCATTCATTCACTCTCAAGGTAATGAGAGATAATATAATAGAACAAACAAACTGTTTTGTAATTATTTATATTTTGATAACTTTGTATTATGCATCAATAACGCATTAAAAACTTAACAAATTGAACTTTCTTGTTTAACAGCTAGGAACAGCAACCAACATGGTGGAACTACACAGTAGTGTGCTTAGTAAGTGTATGGCATACCGTCGCTGTAAGTGTGAAGCAGTAAGTAATCAAATTTGCTCTGTCACCGCGCTGGAGTGGAGCCCAACTGGAAATTCCTTTGTTACGTAAGTATTCTTACAATTACAAGGAGCCAGTACCTTCTCACACTTGTAACTTTCTCCATTATACTGATCCATCTATCCAAGTCTTTCTCCAGTCGTAACGGCCTCCGTTCCACTGGGTCCTGAAGGACAAGGATGAGCATGTGCACCTGGGTCTCGCGCGTACCCTTGTGCACGTTAATATATCCTGCGCATCTGACCGCTTCCGCTGCTAGACTCCAATTACGCAAATGTCCTGTGGCGATGGGTAAAGGTAGAGAGGTGTAGCCCGATGCAAGCTAGGCTTTGTCTGATACCTGCACACAGGCAGTCCCGGGGGCGTGAGTACACGCCGTGGTATTTTCCGTGCTGCAAATTTGGGGCGACAGCGCGGGCTCGGCAACACTCGGGATGACAAAGCAGCCCTATTTAGGGAGGCACTGCTTTCCCCGCTCAGCCGGGGAGGGGGCTAGAAAAAGTGCCCTAAAAAAATTGCTCGTCCTGACACGACAGGTGGTAGTAACCGCGGCTATCATCGCATCATCCAAATCGTGGTCGACGTCGCAAAGAATATAAAAGTACAACTGTTATGACATTCGGCGCGTGGAACGTTAGAACGCTTCTTGATCGAAATGGTAACGCCTGCTCTGAACGTAAGATCGCCATAGTAGCTCGGAAACTTCATCGCTATAACGTGGATGTGGCTGCTCTCAGCGAAACACATCTCCCCGATGAAGGAGAGCTGGTGGAAGTAGGTGGCGGCTACACTGTCTTCTGGAAAGGTACCGTTGCCTCCGAAACACGACGATCAGGTGTGGGATTTGCCATCAAGAACCACTTAGCAAAGCGTTTAGAGGTGTACCCTGTACATATCTCAGATCGCGTTACCACATTGCGCCTTCACCAGGGCAAAGACAAACACCTTAATATCATCAGTGTTTATGCTCCTACGCTAGACAAGTCTGATCACATCAAGGACAAGTTCTATGAAGAACTGACTCTTTGCCTCGATAGCATAAATATAGATAGCATAAAAGTTGGTGAGGATGTGCTGAAGCAGGTAGATAAATTTCGTTATCTGGGGAACACTGTAACATCCAAGTGTGACCTTGATGCTGAGATCAATAGCAGGGTAGGTGCTGCAGCTGCGGCATTCGGCAAGTTATCTCCTAAGGTCTTCTGCTCGCATGACCTTAAGTTGGCCACTAAGATATCAGTGTATATGACAGTCGTGCTGCCAAACCTCTTATACTCCTCTGAGACATGGTGTGCATACCGCCGCCACAACCACACTCTAGACCGCTTCCACCTTAAATGCCTTCGTAGCATCATGAAGATCAGATGGTCCGATAGAGTGTGAAATACCGAAGTTCTTCGGCGGGCCAATGTTGGTGGCATTGAAGCTTATTTAATGCGTCGACAGCTTCGATGGTGCGGTCACGTATCTCGTATGGCGGAGGAAAGAGTGGCCAAGCGCATCTTCTTCTCTGAACTGGAGGAAGGAAAGCGGAATCAAGGCGGTCCCCTCCTCCGGTACAAGGATGTCCAAAAGCGACACATGAAAAGGTGCAATATAGAGCCATCTCGATGGGAAAGTTTGGCAGCACAGCGGCCAGAATGGCGCAGGATGGTGAACAGCCAAGTACGTGAGTTCGAGGTGCAGCGTAAAGCTGACCTTGATACTAAACGCGACTAGTTAAAGGCTCGCCCACCTGCTGCCATTACATATAACTATGACAACGGCGTACTCACGTGCCCTCAGTGTGCACGGAGTTTCGCCGCCAAGATAGGCTATATAAGCCATCTTCGCGCGCACCAGCGCCAATTATCAGACTAGGGGTCAAAGTGGTCGCCATGACCGAAAACGGTCGGAACAATCATCATTCTTACAATTATTTGCAGAGCTGGCAACCTGAAACGCGGCCTATCTAATTGGAAGAAGTTATCTTCGCCGCCTGTCGACATCTGCGACATCAGGGGCGAGCCTTAGGAGAGCAGCAGTACATTTGTAGCGCTATTGGTGTTACAAATGTCCATAGGCAATGGTAACCGCTTTCCATCAAATTGGCCGTCTGCCTGTCTGTTGAACTCATGCTGCTGCTCTCTTAAGAGAGACTGGAACCTGTTCACTAATGCCGGACAACTCAAGGTCGTCATGGCGGCATACTCTAGACTGGAGTGGTAGCTACCCAGTCGGGCAAATGCCCTACTACCTGGCTGTGGGTTGTTTTGTCGCCTCCTACGACAGGCCGCTCGGCCGCAGGAAATTGTGTCCTTTCTCTGTTACTGCACGGCTTAAAAAAACGATATTCTGTGAAACTGTGATATCACAGCGATCGAACTGGTGTTTTTTTTAAAGGGACCCACGGAGACCCATCCTAATGTCCCCGTTCCAACCAGGATAATATTAGTGTTAATGACTCCGTCACGCACATATGGGCAGATGCGACATTGCCAATAACATTATACATTGAAAGATGACGTACGTATATAGCTCATTGTTGTGTCATGTTTCATCCACCAAATATAATATTTAATAATGATTAGAATACTGGTGTATACATCACGTAAACGATGAGGTTTCTGCATATATAGACTAAGTTAGATTATGAATAATTAGTTAGTCATGAATTTTTCAGGGGATGTTCTCGCGGCATTGTGGTGTCCCACAGTCGTGACTTGCACATCATCTCATGGTTACGTGTGACCAGGAATCCCATCTTAGCGGTCCGGATATCACCTGATACGCGCTTCGTAGCTGTATCTACTCTATATAACTTCGAAATCAGGATACTAACGTGGCCAATGTTAGAAACGTACACCACCTTCGACTCTACATTAAAAGTTAAGGTAAGTTATATTTCTGCAGACTCAAAAGAAAATAGTTGCGTTTATCCTCCATACACATAACTATTTTCTTCCGATTCCCTGGTAAACTCCTTGTAGGCTTTAACCAAAGTTTTGCCTTTTTTTATTGAAATCTAACTGATTATAATTTTATGGCACTTTATTTCAATTGTTTGAAGTTTGACGAAGACTACGTTCCATATGAGGCTTATAGTAAACTCAAGTGGAACGGTTTATTCGATTCAACTCTTAGTAATGTATGTCATGTATATAAATTGTGGGTAGTTTGTATTTTATCCAATGACGAATAAATCAGTCTCATTACCGCTTCCATATTGTTTTATTATAGTCATTTCACTCATGACATGGGTCGTTGTAGGCGTTGTGTGAACGAAAATCATGACGTCATTAGTGACGTTTTCGCGGCGACCATAACGTCAATTTGACGGCGTGGTCGCTATGTGGAATGACTAAAGGAGCGTTTTGGGCGTTGTGAATTACAAGAGGAACGCGCCCTAACTAGTTAGTTAAACCGATATTCGATAGTTCATTTCTCTTTAAATTTGGGTGAATCAACCAAGGTGATCCGTATATACATTAAATTGAATCATTCAACATCATTAAATACCACCGTATCCTTTCAGTTCAGCGCTTTTCAACCGAACTAATTCAATTTAGTTGGTCCGTCTAATATTAGCATTAGATTATAAACCACCAAATTGCGAAAAGATTATAAAGTTCATAATCAGATATATACTTACGCTTTCGTTAATTTATAATCTCTCCATGTCAGACTGCTAGATTGTAAGTAAAAGGTACTAGGTATGAAATTTTATATTGTATAAACTCTTTTATAGTCTATGTTCTGGTGAATAGTGTTTAAAATAAATAATCAGGCAAAACTTCTACGTCTAACTCCAGTTCCAGTCCTGTAGAAGTTTTAGCCTAATTATTGGTCTGATCTTCAACTGAAGAACGTCTCGTTATAATGTGGATGAATTCCAAAATATATTGTCCAATCTATCGACATTTTAAAATCTAACTAGATTAAATATGATCAATATTAAATTTCTCTCTAATATCATTGTTCCATAAACTCTATACACGTGAAGGTTATAATTTGTACTCATAGGTACATAATTATTTTGCAAAGAATTCTTGATGAGCAAATCTTCTTCTAGTCCAAGTACCTAGTGATTATAACTCAGAATTTACACCGACTTACAGACTACTATATCCTGGCACCCCTGGCGAAGTGCTTTATTGGGTGTAGGAGCAACCACCGCAGATATACATGCCCATTTAGCCGTCTGGGATATCCCCACAGGAGAGTTAGTAAAGAAAAACCTCAGCCAAAACCATTATATTCTTGATACGATGCTGTTCAGCCGCAGGACCGGCGAGCTCGTAGTCAGCTTGTCGAAACTGGGTAAGCATTTATGTTAAGAAAATAAATTAATCCTCCTAACAGTAAGCTAAGCGGAGATATGCTCTTAGATGACACATACTTAAAAGTTACCCAATCACCCGAACCTTGACTCAATCGACAATCGACTCAGGGTTGCCAGCTTGTCGGTTTTCTATCGGATACATTTTGGAGCATTGGAGCTTTTCAATCTTATCCCGCCGCGTCCCTTCCATCATCGGACAATCAGACGCACTGGCATGCGGCACTGCTATATGATGGACATATCACCTGTACGTACAAAGCGCTTTGAGCCCACCTTCATTAAGCGCACCAAAAAGGAGTGGAACTATGTCCCGGAGTCTGTTTGTCCCGAAACCTACAACCTGGGTATCTTCAAGTCTCGTGTGAATAGGTACCTTCTAGGTAAGCGTGCTTGATCTTAGACCACATCTCCGCTAAAAATCGAGCGAGGTAGTGGTCAAACGTGAACCTATATAGTAATAAAAAATAAAAACCTTGAAGACACCCGGTTGTAGAGATCGGGAAAGACAGACGGGCAATGAGTTCCACTCTTTTGCAGTGCACATGATGAGGAATAACGTAGACTATCTTATGTCTCAATAATCTTGAAGTAATGAAATAGGAAATGAATATTTGTTTAGGTAACCCATAATCCTTTAAAGCTATAGATATTAAAGATTTTAGGTTTATAACAAATAAATATACCTACGCATCTCAACATTGTGCGTTTGGTCAATCACCAGATAGGTCATATACAAATTGTTCGAAATCTTGGTGTTGCAGATGATCATAGGTGTCAATTACCAGAAAACTGTCTGCACGATTGCTTAAGTGTAACAAAGAAATCTCAGATAACTGCTTCAATATACTGAAATTTAATTCAATTTATTGCAGTTTACTCCGAATTGGTGGTTCTGGACGGTCGTTTCTCCGTGGTGGATAATTGGGGTGAAGGTCAGACGGAACTTGATCGGGTGCGAACTATGATTTTCAGTCCGGATGGAACTAAGCTCGGTAAGAACATACCTTTCCTGAACGGGTTATCCTCATTGGTCTGCAAGGCCAACATGCTGAGAATATGTGCTCTCAAATGCTGGGTGGGAAGCATGTATCGGTTAGGTAGTTCTTTTGACCTAACGTACGTTATTCCAAGTAGGGGTGAACATCGCGACGAAGCGTCTCATACGCTGGTCGAGTGCGTAGCATGAGCCCCGCACAGATTTCAACTCGAGACAGTCGTAGATCCGATCGATTCGCTGGGCACTGTAGTGTAAGCCATGCTTCATAGCGACGATCATTGGGTGGGTGCGTACAATTTCTGCGAGACAGTGTTGTCTCAAAAGGAGGCCGCAGAACGAGAAAGGAAAAGAGCATGCGTCGCGCGGGTACCGACGTCAGTCGGGTTCTCGGAGGCGCAGATATGCGCAAGATCTTCCCCCGTAAATACCGCTGCAGGGGACCCTCCAGCATCTAGGGAGCGGAGGAGTCTTCACCCCAGTTGACGAAGTGAGTTTGCACTGCTTCCCGAGGCATTCTCAAGCACTAATGCGCTAGGATCAGCGTGGGCGTAACTACCTTCTAAGTCTCACGCTTTTCCTACTATGAGCGCGGGGCACATGGGAGAAGGGTGGTTTTAGTGGAGTATTGAGTATTCGAGTCTCCACACAAGCGGCGCTCGATTCTGGTAGCTATTTGTAACTCTGCTCTCGTCGCTTTGGTCTAATCCTTAGTAAAAGACCCGGTGTGCGAAATGCATTTACACAGCCTTAAAAATAGAAAAAAAAACATTGCGACGAAACCTGCACTTTGACATAACTAAACATAATTTGTGTATAGTGGAAAAATGAACCTTCGGAGAATATACTCACAGATAATTCATTTCTAACTTTTATTAATATAAAATATAATTAATTCCTTTAACTTACATCTGTCAAGATATTATTATCATTCAATAAATTCAATCTAAATTACATTTAATTTAATCACTAGAATAAAGTTCAAAATTCAATGTACTGTTACGTAGAATTTTCTTTGATTTACGTATAAAATAATATCTGCTTTAAGAGTATACAGATAGAGCTGGAATTTATTTGAAAGACTAACGGGTTAAAAGAAATGTGTTATATTTCTAATTAGTCTTATTAGTGTCACTTTTTCGTTTCATCTATTTTCAAATCACAACGACTCTAACGAAATCTCACTTCAAAATAAAATTCAACATAATTCCGTTTCTTCGGAAAAAGAACTCATTTATTTTATTACTTTTAAATTCCAGCAACGGCCACGACAAGCGAAGATCTAATAATCTGGAACTTCCTACCAGACGACCCAAAGGAGAAGAAAGTGAACAAATCATCAAGGTTCTCAGCAATTCCTCAATACTTAGACCTTTTGGCTAACGGTAGTTCAATGAGATAATGTGTGAATAACTATTTAAAACATAGTCCTAGCATGGAGGTTAATAACTCGGAACACGAACTAGAGCTATAGAAATTGTGCTAAAAAATAAAAGCTGAGTAAAATCTCTTTTATTCATGTAATACAGTATAATATGAGGGTGAGTGAAACAAAAAAGGTTTTAATTAATATTAATTAAAAGCAGTAATATAAAATGTTTTAGAATATTGACAAGTGTTTCTAGTTCATAGTTTGGTTCTAATTACACTATTAAATATAAATTTGAAATACGTGCTGTTCATGATTTTTGTTTTTAAAGCATTGCCGAAAATTAACGGTTCATTTGTTTTTCAATTTTGATTGAAATAGGCATGGTAATTTTAAGAAATAAAGGAACTTAAAAGTTTTTTAACTGCTTATATGCTTATTTGTTATTTAATGGTGTTTCTTAGATTATGGAGTATTTTCAAGGAGAAATTTGTGTAATTATAACTACGTTTCAACGGTTTTAAGCACGTCATTTTATTTGATTTTTATTCCGATATTTAGGCCACTTTTCAGTAGCCGTGATCACGGATGACAAAGGTGTGAATGAGAAATATCAGAGTTATACATTACAACTTGTTCGTTACAAATATTTTTTGTTTACGGTTGTTATTTACCCTATGAGAACCTAATCTAATTTACCGCCGCTTTGCAACATGTTGTTTGCAACATTGTGGCTTGAAGGGAAGATGAGGCGCAAGAAAATCTTCAGCGTAGAAAAGGATGTGGGCAGCGCACGATTTTCGATTTGTAAACCTCAAGTCATTGCCGCAGGATGAAGTATTGCTTGGACCGGTACACATACAAAGCTTTTTTGAAATAATGAAATTGAAATACCTACGGATAATTTTCGGGCTTGATTTATCCATAGCCGCCACCGCGTAGACAAACCTTACTCATATTATTAATATAATTTATTAAAATGTTATGCTTAAAATATATCGCATAATAGTTTTTCCTTTGAATAAATTATTTTTGATATGTAATTTTTTTTTAGTTTCCTGTTTCCGCCATTTCGATACTACCGGAACCAACATAACATCATTTTTGTCCTAGAAAATTTAATAATAATAATTTATTGTGTTCATCTGTTAGTGATCAATATTTCGCGCAAGTGATGCCTCATGTAAAGCTTTATTAATGTTTAAAATAAAATATATCAATGGATTAAACATGTGTAAGTGTTTAAATGCCTGCTCCAATTGTGACAAGGCTATTTCATTGATAGATAAAAGCATGAAAAGTATAATATAATATTCAAGATTTCTAAATTACATAACTATTTCAACACAATGTTAACTGTGCCCAAGTTGTTACACCGTAACATAATGCAGCGCGTGCGTCCGTCTGATTTACTATCCGATTGAATACCTATACGGTGTGAAGGCGGACAAGAACTGCGGTTGACAGAAAGCCGATTTATTGCTTGTGACTCCGTTGTAACATTTCTATCTTGACGCCCCAAACCCATTGGATTGAGCACAACAGCGATGAGGTAAGGATTTCATTTGTGTATGTTATGGATGTTTAAATTAAAACATTTCACAAAGTATGACCGACATAGTAATATACTGTATTATCGCATCTCCTACTTTAATCTAAGTATCAATAAATAAATTAATCATCGCTGAGATAGAAGAAATTCCAACATTGATATTTCTAATATTTTTAGACCAATCTATACTAATATTATGAAGAGGTAATATTTGTATTTTGGTATATTTGTAACGAATGGACTCAAAAAGTACGGGACCGATTTCAAAAATTCTTTCAACATTCGAATGCTACATTATCCTTTATCAATATAGGCTATATAAAAATTAATGCAGTCATAACATTGAGCACGCTTACCTATAAGACACCTGTTCAAGCGAGATTTCAAGAAGCGTTCTATTCGTACCGGAATGGAGAAAGAATACGATTTCCTGCGGCTCGCCGGCCTGTTGTAAGAGGCGACAAAACAACTTACAGCCTGGTCCCAACTACCAGTAACTACTATTTACCCGTCTGGATGGCTACCACCACTGGTCTAGATTATGCCGTCATAAAAACCTTTAGTTGTGTTCCGGTATTGCCAGGCTTCTGTCTCCCTTTAGCAACAGCGCATTTGTAGCACCTTTGGTGTTGCAATTGTCTATAGGTGATAGTAACCACTTTCTATTAGGTTGGCTGTCTGCTTGTCTACTGAACTAAACAAAACTACTGAACAAAAAACATATCACTAAAATAGTAATTCCTATATCACAGACCACCACCCTCTTTCAACCGCCGCCATAGATGTTTGAGCGCCGTGTAAGCTGTGTCTTGAGCATTGAGTCGTCTTATCCCGACAGACGTTGGCTAATTTATTCGCTCATTGTGTCCAGTGCGGCCGACGTCCATTCAAGCAGCGCACGCGCATATATATTTAAATAAATTATTTATCTATCAAATATGTACGCATGCTTTATGAGAAATTTATAGAACGCTCCACATTTAGATACAGTCGTTAATATGAGAATAATATCAGACCATAAATGATCGACAGGTGGACTCGATCTCTGTTTTAGAGGGCCGCACCATAAAAAAAGCTTTTAATCAAAAATATCTCAAAAATACTTAACAAATATTATTCAAACTTTAAATTTTTATTGAAAGTATTTTGCAAGCTCCACAACCTTATTGTTTTCCAATTCTTAGTTATAAAATTAGAGGAGAGGGGGGCATAATTGTTACGTATTTAAAAACTAATATCTTATAGAGTTAAAAAGTAGATTGTAATTTTTAAGATCTACGCGATTAAATTATTTGGTGTACCCAACACCAAACAATTTATGCCATTTTCATCCCTTGGTTACATATATGACGGCCATCTCTAATCTTATTTTTTCTTACATTGTGTATTACATTAATTGTATATAATTACTAAATTTCATCCGTATGGGCCCAGTATAGTCCAAGATCCCAGTCACCCCAAACTTACGTGATTTTAGGAAATATGAAACTTTAGGATCGGTAGTTTAACATAAACTTAGAAAGGAATAGATACTCGCTAAGCTGAAAGTGGGGCTGTTTTATGGGTAGCAGGTATCAAAGGTAGAAAAAACCATGCTAACTTACGTTAAAGTAGCAAGACTAGTTTTTACGTATGTCGTATATGATATTGTTATAAACAAAGATATACAGGTGCCAGACACTTCCTGTGGGCCATAAGTTTTTACAGACACTTTAAAAAAATGTGGGTACTTACGTCATTTTAGGAAGGCTGAATTTTATATAAGCATAATGATATGATACGATATATTTTATATAGGTATAAGATACTGTGGCGAATGATGGTGGAACCATCTAGTTAGTTTTAGAACTTTTGGAAAAATCTAGAAAAATCTAGAACAAAAAGACAAGGACGGATATATTTAGAAAAGGATAGACGATAAATGAAAGAAAGAGATAGATAGATGTTAGACAGAGATAGACGACGAAAGAAGGAAAGAGATAGATAGATGTTAGAAAGGGATAGATGTATAAACGAAAGTTCCCGAACAGAATGTTCGGGAAAGAAAAGACAGAGATAGATAGATGGGTTCTAGAAAATTCTTCCAGGTATATAAAGAGCGTAAGGCGCGCCTACCGGGCAGTTTAAAGTTGAGTTCAGTTCAAGACGGTGAAACGACAAGTGCGATACTAAAGGGTTATCAGAGAAGGTTAATAGAGTACAGAGACGGATTAAGTGGTGAATTTAGTGACAAGTTTGGTGGACAGATACGCGAAGGAGGTGTTTAGCGTAGTTCGAAGAAGGAACCAGAAGCGAGCTACCCGCGATAATATTGGAGGTGGTCCGCGCAATATCGGCGACGGTATCGAGGGTGTGACAACTTATCGTCGGGACTGTGCACCGTTGGTCGTGCGTATAGGGGCAACCCTACAGAGAGGTACTACGTGCGGCTGTGTAAGTCAATAAAAGCTTTTAAATTAAAAACTGGTGTTTTCTTCCAATCCATAAGTGCGTACCCCCGCTCGTACGTAACAATACGATACGAATTTTATATATTAACGATTCTGGGAAGATGTTTGGCCCATCAGGTTTGCCCGGCTCATTGGAAAATATTTTGAAATATTATACTTGATAACAACCTTTATACTAACCTGTTTTACTCAGATATAACCGGTTTAGTCAACTTTCTAGTTTGTAGTATAAGCCTTAAAAGGAGTGTTATATAAACTTGAATTAACCGGTTTATTCTGCGAATAGAGCAAGTATTATTATATCTTCCTTAATATATGTTTGTGTGCGACTGAAATTTTAGTGCCAAAGTACCATATAACTGCGCTTTGGCTGTGTGCGTTCAAAATCGTTTCAAACCGGTTTATACAATAAAATAATATTATTTTGATTCAATTATTTGCTCTCACAACAAAAAAATAACATAAGCAATTGCTAGAAAAGGTTCTTAATGACTAAAAATTGGTGAGAACCTGGTGTCAGTAGAAGGGAAAATCCTGTGAGACTGATCAACACCCTCTCTGTCCCCGAATAAATGTAGGTATATACAACTAGTTAATCGATTACAATCAGAGATACAATATATTCTTATTGAGTGTAAATAGAATAGAATAGAATATACTTTATTGTACACTAAAAATTATGAAATAATATTCAAGAAAATAGATGTGCAATAAAATGAATGATGAATGAAATGTAAAGTTCGGTGTAATTGGCTATAACCGGTTTGACTTTTTTACCGGTTTTAAAGCCTTGGTTTTACTAACCGTCACTAAAAAGATCAATAATTGAAAAGTATGCTTCTTTGTCTAAATTCCTCTTCAAAGCGATACGGCCTTCAAGTTTACGGTCTCAAATTATTGAGTCTGCAATAGGGGGCGGGTTAGCAATCGCTAGATATCGATGCGATTATCCGCCGAGTGGTATATGGTATAAAAAGTAAGCGATGTATGAAAATTAATTATGTTTATTTGTTACAAATATAGTAAAAAAGTGGTCTTAAAATGAATAGGGTAGTTCATCATCAAGTCAATTCACACTTCTTCAACGTCGAAGTTCCTACATTTTTTTATTCGTACAGGAATGGAAAAAGAATACAATTTCCTGCGGCCGGGCGGCCTGTCGTAAGAGGCGACAAAACAACCCACAGCCAGGTGGTAGGGCATTTGCCCGACTGGATGACGACCACCCCTGGTCTATAAAGTATGTCACCATAACAACCTTGGGTTGTGTTCCGGCATTAGTGACCAGGTTCCACTCTCCCTTAAGAGAGCAGCAGTGCATTTGTAGCACCTTTTGGTGTTGCAAATGTCCATAGGCGATGGTAACCGCTTCCCTTCAAGTGGGCCGTCGGCCTGTTTGCTGAACTCCTGCAATAAAATAAAATAAAAGACGCTTTACATTTAAGATGTTAGAAAATCCACTTGATTCGTCGCTATTTCTAAATTTTTGTACCCGGTACCACAATACAAATGCGTTTAGCCGTGATCATTGGTGTTCGTTTATGTCTCATAACAAGTTACCATCAAAGAAAATTGATGTTTAGTTGGTTTTAGACTATTCTAGCAATATATTACCATTACTATTATTTCAATGGGCCGTTCCGTGAAATTGCATCGGATTAAATATTTGAGGCTAACTTGTTGCAATGATTTAATTCGATTGACTGAGCACGATTAGAAATGCGCATCCGTTTTAGCAACGGATTGTTGCATTTATATGTAAAAGATATTCTATTTTGAAGTGTATCTTATTGTACTTATATTATTTTATTGGTTCCGGATCGAATTCAGTTTTTTGTTTGATAAAATAATGTTACATGCCGACAGAGGTAAACGCACACCTGCCTGTCATAAAGCGCAGTTTATTACCTTCCCGCATTTAGGAATTCTTTTGTGTACTGTGTGTTAGAATTTGTAATTAAGAAAAACAACCATTGTTTATTGTATTGCGACGAAGCTTGCCAGGTATGGCATCGGTGCATTATAAAGCAATGGCCCAATGCGGAGAGAGGCAGTCAAGCGAGGTTGCAACACGAGTTAGACGTACATTCGATGAGCGATATAGTGAAGGACTTTGCGCGTGTTATTGAATCGTGCAGTGTGTACTGGTTGTACTGAGTTATATTTGTACCTGTTTTATACGTGTTTGTACTGTTCTAATAAACTCTATAGTAATTCCAACGGCATTTTAATTCGAGTCCTATGTAGCTCGTAACAATAAAATATGTTTAAATAAAAAATACATTCATAAAAATGTACCTAACCTAACCAAATCATAATTTGCAGTAAACCTGCGAAAAATCGAAATGTGCGGTGAGACACGTAGTAGAAGTGAAACTTCAACTTTAATTAAAAAGTTACGAATGACAAGATTTTATTATATTATTGCTTGGAAATTTGATGATATATTTTGTAAGATTTTATATAAAATATTATATTTAAAATTTTACATGTAATAAAATAAATCGAACAAAAAACTATCGCGTCTGCCAACATGAAAAAATAAAATGTAGTGAACACCGTTTATATACAATTGTGAGATTTTGAATTATAATCTAAACAATTACCACATCAAATTAGAGATAAAAGTCGTGGTAGCGTAATGGCTAGCGCACGCGTCCCCAACGCAAAGGGCGCGGGTCCGATCCTGGCCGGAACGCATGCACCACTTTGGCAGTTTTCTGATCCAATGTGCATATTGTTAGAATTACCACGTGCTAACAACGGTGAAGGGAAACATCGTGATGCAACCTGCACATCGAGATAACCGATGTGCCAAACCTGCGAAGCTGCCTTGGACAAGCGTGGTGGGTATACTGTCCGTTCCCCCTATAATGGGAGGCCCGAGCCCAGCAGTGGGCCATTTATGGGCTGCTATTATATAATATTGTTACATAAAATTATGGTAAGTTATAGAGAACTACAACCTACTACTCCATACAAAACAGGCGCTAATCACAGAATAATTAAAAATATAACATTATTATTCAATTAAGGAAATGGTCGATTCTATCGCTTAGAAATAAGTACCCTCCTATTAGTAACAACATTAATTATTAACCTTAAAAAGGAACATCAAAAACAACTATGCAACTAAATAAATGTAACATGAGTGCTTTCACTCATAGCGGAGAGCCTAGGCCATGTTGACCTAACTGAGGATTAAGTGGGTATCCGTGACTGTGGTGTGCCCATAGCACTTCTAGTTCAGTCTAGAGGTTCTAGAGGTGCTAGTACCACTCAGTCCTGACGAATCTTACACACGGGCCGCGAGTTTTCCCCCTTGCGCGGCCTATGGCCCTAAATCGGATTTCCCCTGAATAAAAAAAAGTGCCTTCACTCACTCATGTCTTGACAGTTACCTTTGAATGTGTTACAGTTAATAAAAAATTAAGAGAATGGGCAACGAAGTTTTTTATTGTTATCTCGCCTTCGTGCCTCGCGGCTGTATTCGAGCAAATATTTAATTCATATCCCAATTGAAATCGTTTGATTTTTGAAGATAGAAGTATATACGCGTTATCAAAAGTATTGTAAGTTCGGACGGCTTCGACTTCTTCTTCGGAGAATTTGCCCTGTGATAAATGTAAACATTAACATCTTGCAAATTCAAATACAAAATTCAAAAGTTTTTATTCAAAATAAGTTCCACTGGAGAACACTTTTTGAAGGTCATACATATTAGTTAAATTTTAAGTTTACTTCATATTCTATGTACACAGCTCCGCCACGTTTTATTGCTGTTAAGGAGAAGAAGCGGAAAGAAATTCCCCAGCAACACGTCTAGCTAAAAATTGTTTTTCTTTATATTTCTTATTCTATTTGAATCTCAAGTTTTTTTTATTTATTAGGTTTATACAGAAGTATGTTACAGAATTACTTTTGAAGAATTAATGGAGTCGTAGGAAACAGTGCATACTCAATAGACAAAGACACAATAAAAGGTAAGAAAATATTATTATAGTTACAATAATGACATGACCTACTAAAATTTTATGCTGCAAAAACTTAGATCCAAGGCTACCTAAAGAAATTCCCCAGCAACACGTCTAGCTAAAAATTGTTTTTCTTTATATTTCTTATTCTATTTGAATCTCAAGTTCTTTTTTTTATTAGGTTTATACAGAAGTATGTTACAGAATTACTTTTGAAGAATTAATGGAGTCGTAGCAAACAGTGCATACTCAATAGACAAAGACACAATAAAAGGTAAGAAAAATATTATTATAGTTATAATAATGACATGACCTACTAAAATTTTATGCTGCAAAAACTTAGATCCAAGGCTACCTACCTTACATACTCACCTAGTCTTTATTTGGTTTCAAACCCATACCACACTAAATGTAGTGTTTTCCAGTATATAAAAGTAGTCTGTGTGTAGTGTGTCAATGGATTAATGGATCAATGGATTAAGGTACCTAGGCAGTACATAGGGTGCGTGCAGCCTTGCCGTAGATTTCGACTCTCGTTTTTTAATAAATGCTGGTATAATACTAGCGTAATATAGAGAAAGCCTCCCAAAGTCACCGAAGCAACCGCTTTAGTTTATTAATTCTGTAAAAAATACACTGTGGACACTACGTATGATTTACAGTAGGAAATGCGGCCGCCAGTTCGCCTCATTACCTGCCTTCTGTGTTTCCAGGTACAATGTATCAAAACTCTTGGTTAAAACGGATAAGAACAGAATAACCAATAAGTAAAGTAAAGCATAGTATATATATATTACTATTTATTTTTTTAAATTAATAAACGAAATTATTATTCGAGTGCTGGTTTAGCAACTACCGACTTTTGTTGTCCTTCCTATACTCCATCCAAAGGTTGTCTGGAAGAAATCGCCATCGCAGATAAGACCGCCGATTGTACTTGTATTTAAAGTTCTTGATTTTATGTAGCATTTTTGTACAATAAAGTATATTCTATTCTATTCTGTTCTAAAGCAACAAGTCTTAATTAGCTCTTGAACGCTTCAGTTTTGAGCTTGTGTCTCCCATTTAGGGGAAACACGGGGTATTTAGTGAATAATAACTTTGAAGGTCTTTTTACGACGTTAATTAAAATGTTGTTTTGTTTGAGTTCTGGGTAACACAAAACCTGCTCTGCGCACTTAGTGACAGTTCGTGAGCACACAAGTGGGCGGAGTGACCTTTGACACCGCCATGTTGCCCAGTGTACTTATTAAAGTAATTGATTTATTGGGTGCTAATAGTGCTTGCCTAGGTGAGTAAAACAAGTCATTTAAACTTTATTGCGAGACAATGCAACCTAGTCAAACATATTTTTTTGCTGTCTGGCGTTTATTAATAATACTACTTGAGTTTTCAGGTTTCAATTTATTTTATACTGTTTCCAAAGGTTTATTTTACTTTTGACGTTTGCACGTATATCAAGTTGCATATTTCTTGACAGTAAAATTCACATGAGACAAATGACATAAGTGTAATTTGTCAGGGATCGGTCCTTAGCCCGTTTCTATTCAGCGTGATTTTAGACGAAGTGTCAAATAGCATCAGAGATGCGCATGAGCACCCTCCATGGTTGATCATGTATGCTGGTGATATCGCGCCGGCAGATTCGGACAGAGGGCGCCTGATGCGACGCGTAAATGCGTGGAAGAGGTCGCTAGAGAACGGCAGTCTGAAACTAAATGTGGCGAAGAATGAGTACTTGGCCTGCAACACTACAGATCCGTGCGCATAGGCGAATATACGGTCGAGCGCACGGATCAGTGTAAGTACTTGGGATCTGTCCTTAGTGTGTCCGGGGATATCGATCTCAACGTCAAGGCCAGTATCACAGCAGCTTGGGCCAAGTGGCCTGAGGTGACAGGTGTCATTTGTGACCCCAAAATGCTGGTCAAATTTAAAGGACAAGTCTATAAATCTATCATTAGACCTGTCCTTTTTTATGGCAGTGAAGCGTGGCCTGTACTCGAACGACACAAGCAAGAACTGCGTGTCACGGAGATGAATATGCTGCGTTGGATTTGTGGAGTGACGCGAAAAGACCGTGTCAGGAACTCCCGCATCCGTGGCAGTCTTCATGTCCGTGACATAGCAGACAAACTGCAAGAGTGTCCCTTACGCTGGTACGGCCACGTTTTACGATGACCGGCTAATTATGTGGGGAATAAATGTCTAGCCATGCCCCCTCCGCCAGGTCCCGGTCGAAGGGGAAGGCCCAAGAAAAGTTGGCTTGACGTCGTGAAGGATGACATGCGTGCTAATGGTCTCAAAACAGGGGATGCTGAAGATCGCGCGAAGTGGAGTAGAAAATAGTAGGAAAGCGGACCTTGGGCGTCGGAGTGAACGCTCCGAACGCAACCGGGATTTAACGCTCGGATGATGATGATGACAAATGACATAATTATCGCACTTTATTGTTGTGGGTGACGTAATAGTGATGTTCTGTGAGTCATGTAACGCACTTACTATTAAACCATCGGCACTATGCGGAAATAAATTGAAAGTAATCGATTTGAAAATAGAAAAAATTATACTTAAAAAAAATACTGTAATTATTTTTTTTCATCCATCCTGACGATCTAAATTTGTCAGGGTCTTTTTCATCTTTTTTATGTTTTTATATCTTAATTCTATTAAATTTTTCCTTAGTTTCTATTGTAATTACTGTGCTATTTTATTTTCCTATGTTTACATACGTATTTAATCTTATTGTTTATTACAGTGTTTTGCTATTACAATTCTACTTTACATTCTCCTTCTGTCAGGTCCTTATGTACATTTTTACTTTTTATATTTATTACTTTTGTTACTTCTTAATCTTCTACTTATTCTATATATTATTTTCTATCATTGTTACACAATATTTTGGTTTCTTAATAGTCCATTGAAATTTTACATGAGCTTTGCATTTCTTAGAGGACGCAATTTTATTTTTGGGACATGTGTGGGGGGTCAATAGAAGCTTAACCTCAAGTTTGTGAGGTCGCCACCCTTGTCCCCCGGCCGCCATCTTGGAAAAAGTGGTGAAAACACTTTTTTCGCGATATCTCGGAAACTATGCGTCTTACAAAAAAATTGTAAAGTCATAATTTGTAGAAAATTGTAAAGTCATAATTTGTAGAAAATTGTTTTGCCTACAAATATGTTTATATAACTTTTTGCCCTAAATTAAAAATTAAAGAAGTTATAAGCAAAAAAGTGAGATTTTTTTATTCATTCCTAACTCTTTTCTTTACCATAGAACTTACCAAATTTAACTTATCGAATGTTAAGCAGGTAGAAAAGGTACCTCGTTTTCCCCGCCACCTATGAGGTAGAGTCCGTAGGCCCGTTTTTATGATGTATTATATGCTGTCTTTTGGTCATCAGATACTGCAATTATTATATGTGCATTGAAATGTGGGTATATTTATTACTCGACCTGGTGTTTTTAGCAAAAGTCGACGATACATTAAATTCTTTAAAACTTATTTATAAATGAAGTTAATTTTTATAACAAATCGAGTCGGTAACGCAGTAGGACATTATTTACTAATTCATCCATCAAAGAGGTGTTAAAAGTAAAATAAATACTTGGGGAGGGTAATAATTTTAATTTGATATTATAATTAGTTGATTTTTAGGGACTACGGTCTCTCTTGCCCCCGCAGCGCCGGCAAATGGTCACGCCACGCCGTCTTAAATGATATCTTACGGAGGGCGCTTGCCACCGCTAATGTGCCGGCTTTATTGGAGCCGAACGATATTGTACGTGACGATGGTAGGCGCCCTGACGGAATGACTCGAATTTACATTTTAGTTTTTGAAGTCGGTTTTTTTAAACGAAGTTTTTATTTTTTATTTGTTACTTTTTAGTGTCTAGCTATGTATGGGTGGACCTACGAATGGTGCCGCGCTTCTTAAAAAATATAGGTCCCAAGAAACGGGAACAAAAAAATGTACGTAAAATGAAAACTACTGGGCCAAACTATGTCAAATTTTTAGGGGACTACATGACAGCTATTCCGCGTCGAACAAAAAAGAATCACGTAAATCGAATCATAAATCTCAGAGTAATCGGTGTACATATGGAACGAAAAGGAAATTATTTTCATAAAAAATGTTCATAAAATGAAAACTACTGGGCCAAACTATGTAAATTTTTTAGGGGACCAATTAGAAGCTATTCCGCCTCAAACAAAAAATTAATCACGTAAATCGGATCATAAATCGCGGAGTAATCGGCGAACATACATTAAAAAAAAGCAACAATAAAAAAAGATCCCGACGAATTGAGAACCTCCTCCTTTTTTTGAAGCCGGTTAAAAATGGGTGGAAGGAAAAATAAAAGAAATTATTAGTCAAGTTGGTTTGTGTTCCGTTGCACGCAGAAAGAGCTCACAGTGTCTTGAGGTCTGGCAGTTGGTTTTTGCTGGGTTTGGGACTTAATACTTTTGATGATCGTATCTCAAACAGGTGGTACTTGCCAACCATCTTCTCTATTGATATTTCGGTGTTTTTTTATTTCAATAGCCTCACGCAACCCAGAAATCTTGTTACTGGTTAATGGAAAGTCCAGTGAATATTTTGTAAACAATTAATTAGAATAGCTATGAGTTTGCGTAAAGTACGGAACCTGTAATCGCGTGATCGTATATCATTTGTATCCCTTTGAATGAAAACACGGCAGTTTATAATACTTAACAACTTACATAGATAAGGATATCGAATTATTTGTATAATGAATGAAGCATTTAATAGCTGACTCACTAATTAAAATGTTTTTTAACAGCAATTCATCTTTATATACGTAAAGCCAATATAAGACACAAAGATAATACTATAATAGTAGATATAATAGTTCGGGAAGGAAAAGAAAGAGTTACATAGATGTTAGAAAGGGAAAGATGATAAACGAAAGTTCTGGAATAGAAGGTTCGGGAAGGAAAAGAAAGAGATAGATAGATGTTTAGACAGGGACAGACAGTAAATAAAAGAATAACGAAAAGACGATCGAAATTATGGGTTCTAGAAGATTCTTCTGAGTATATAAGCAGCGTAAGGCGCGCCTACCGGGCAGTTTTAGAGTTGAGTTCAGTTCAAGACTTAGAAACGACAAATGCGATACGGAAGAGTTGGAAGAGAAGTTTAATAGAAGATAGTGACGAGTTAAATGAATTTAGTAACAAGTTTAGTGGACTGTTAAGTGAAGGAGGTGTGTAGCGTAGTTCGAGAGAAGAACCTGAAGCGAGCTACACGCGATAATATCGGAGGTGAGCACTGTAGTAGCGGGAGGTGGTCTATGCAATATCGGCGACGGTATTGTGAGTGAGACACCTTATCGTCGTTAGTTGTGTGTGTAGGGGCAACCCTGCAGAGAGGAATCACGTACGGCTGTGTAAGTCAATAAAAGCGTTTAGTTAAAACTGGTGTTTTCTTCCAATCCTAAGTGATCGCACGTAACAATATGAATATAAGTCACTACGGTTGTCTATTCTATTTTATTTTTGGCTTGAGTGATGCCAACACACAAGCATTGATTATACCAATGACACAGTAGAGTACAAAGTGACAGATATTGGAATATTAAACAAATAAAGGATATTAATTGGTATTCGGTAGCAAACACCTTCCTATCAGTTCTGCGCATTTCAACCAAAATTGTCGCTTGCACTATCCGTACAGAAACGCAGAAAGAATACAATTTCCTGCGGCCGGGCGGCTTATCGTAAGAGGTGACAAAACAACCCATACCCAGTTGGTAGGATATTTGCCCGTCTGGATGGCTACCACCCCTCGTCTAGAGTATGCCGCCATAACACCTGACTTGTGTTCCGGCGTTAGTAGCCAAGTTCCAGTAACCCTTTCGAGAGCAGAAGCGCATTTTTAGCACCTTTGATGTTGGAAGTGTCCATACGCGATGTTAACCACTTTCTATCAGGTGGGCCGTCTGCCTATTTGCTGAACTCGTGCAATAAAAAATAAATATTTTAAAAAGGATAAAACTTAACTTGCAAAGTAAGTTGAAAATGTTAAAAAAAAGTTTGGGAAATTCTAAAAGAATTCAACTAAATTCAGTTTATATAGTATTTAAATGCTTTTTATGGGTTTCGTATACAAATAAATAAAACGGTGAATGTTCTTGGTCTCTGTAAAACTAGAATAGAATAGAATATAATATAACATTAAGATAAAATTCAAGAAGTTTAAGTACAGAGGAAAATAGGCGTCTTATCACTAAAAGCAATTTCTTCCAGACAACCTTATGATAGATTAGAGAAAAATTGTGTGACATGTGGGTTATGCAACATAACTAGAATAAAAAAGTATATATATAAAATTTTGAAATGTCAAGTATAATAGACAGATATATGTATATTTTTGTCTTATTTCTAAAAAAAATATACATATATAGATATACAGAAACTACAATATTTATTTAAAATTCTCGAAACAACATTGGCCTGATTAATAAGTGAATGTATTGTGCAACGCTGTGTAATCATTGTTAAATAAATAAATGATTTCGACTTCCTCTTAGAAGTGTTAGATGCGTTTGAAATTCCAAAGCTGCTCAACGCCCATATTACAAAAACTCATAACAATGTATAAATGGATATTGGATAATTCCATAAATCTCTTTTCGTCGTAGAGCGTGCACCTTACATGCATTCTTGTGAGCGACATAAGCGCTGCTCACGATCTGTCTTTGCAATAACTCTGGTAATTGACGTCAGCCACCCAGCAGGTCTGGCGCTGCACGCCGCTGGGGATAAGTATGCATTTAAAAATTTTCACTCTGGACAACAGGGACTTTGCTCCTGATAGGGTAAGTCAAGCTGGAATAAATACTTTTTTTTCATAAATGTTGTATTTAAAAATACCGCATTAATATTACAATCTAATCTAAAAAGACTAATAAGTAAGTTTAAATATAACCTAAATTAACTACAAGTATTCTAACTAAGAAAGTGTCCATTAGCACTTTTCTTATTGTCTCTATTAAGGGGAAGACAGTTTGTTCATGTGTTCTTTAATAAGTTAGTACAGTACACTACACTGGTTTTGTTTATAGCACTAGTTCAAACGGGTTTGTCCTTTTGAGCCTTTTCATTATATCCGTGTTTTCGAAGATAATTCCGCTGCGACGATATCGAGAAGATATTATGAAGTTAGTAGATTACAAATTTTTGACACTATCTCAATAACATTGCAAAGTATTGTAATATAATAAACAGTGTTCCAGTCTCCTTGCCTGTTAGGATTTGTAATAAATCAGTTACATTTATATAGTTTCATCATTCGGCCATAGATGGCGTTGACCAATATTGTATTGTGCTATGGTTTGATTTATAAGATGAATATTGGATGTTAATATTAAGAGTGAAGTTGACCTAAGAAGTATCTTGTCCCCCAGCCATAGTTAGTTGCGAAACGGCTGTAAAATAGATAGGCGAGGCCAGGGCCGGATCTTCCCTTCGGGCTTTATATTACCCGTCGCCCGTTCTCAATTAGTTAATTGTGTCACCCTATAAGGGGCATCATTAGATTCATCCCCTTCTCATGATAACAATCCAGCTGAGTTAAAACTCCTTAGGGAGCTCCCTCGAGCAGCCTCGAAAAAATGAAGTTGGCAGACTGAACGGACGCCAGAGAGCCTGCGGCCCCGGCCCACTCATTAGACACAAGTGGCCACACAAGACTAGCTTAAGCGTATTACTGGGGAGTTTCTTCCGCCGCTTCTTCTCTACCAGCTATAAAACGTTGCGAAGCGATAGTTAAAGGTAGACTAGAATCAGCTCCGCGGGCGGAGTCGATAAATCATCCCCATTTGCATGGCTTCAGCCTGTTGGCTTAGCTCATCCAGCCTTTTACAGCTTAATCCGATAGAGTCATCTTCCCGCAGCGGTCGAGCTGAGGTCGAACCTCACAGGAGGTGCCTCCTCAAGCGGGCACTCCCACCAAGCCCGGTATCGCTGAAACAAACATCTGCGGCTATTCAGCTGGATCCTGCAAAAAAAAAGAATGGACTTTTAATACTTTTTAACCAACTTCGAAAAAAGGAGGAGGTTCTCAATTCGTCGGGTTTTTTTTTTTTTTGCTTTTTTTTATGTATGTTCGCCGATTACTCCGTCATTTATGATCCGATTTACGTGATTCTTTTTTTGTTCGACGCGGAATAGCTTCCAATTGGTCCCCTAAAAATTTTACATAGTTTGGCCCAGTAGTTTTCATTTTATGGAAATTTTTCATGGAAATAATTTTCACTCCGTTCCATATATTCGCCGATTACTCCGTCATTTATGATCCGATTTACGTGATTTTTTTTTTTGTTCGATGCAGAATAGCTGCCATGTGGTCCCCTAAAAATTTGACATAGTTTGGCCCAGTAGTTTTCATTTTATGAACATTTTTCATGAAAAGAATTTTCACTCCGTTCCATATGTACACCGATTACTCTGAGATTTATGATTCGATTTACGTGATTCTTTTTTGTTCGACGCGGAATAGCTGCCATGTGGTCCCCTAAAAATTTGACATAGTTTGGCCCAGTAGTTTTCATTTTACGAACATTTTTTTGTTCCCGG
This sequence comes from Dendrolimus pini, assembly GCA_949752895.1. NCBI lineage: Eukaryota > Metazoa > Arthropoda > Insecta > Lepidoptera > Lasiocampidae > Dendrolimus > Dendrolimus pini. Next base: position 18,553,908 of record OX457136.1, read on the forward strand.
TTCTTGGGACCTATATTTTTTAAGAAGCGCGGCACCATTCGTAGCTAGACACTAAAAAGTAACAAATAAAACTTAAAAACTTCGTTTAAAAAAACCGACTTCAAAAACTAAAAAACTATAATGTATAAAATAACTTATTTCTAAAGCTATTATTATTAATATATATTATCTAAAACATCTTGAAGTCGGTGCAAAGCAAAACATAAAAATTACTATATTTTGAAAATTACTAAGCACCGACTTTAAGATGTTTTAGATAATATATATTAATAATAATAGCTTTAGAAATAAGTTATTTTATACATTTTAGTTTTTTAGTTTTTGAAGTCGGTTTTTTTAAACGAAGTTTTTAAATTTTTCAAAATGTAACATACCCAGCTTCGTCTTCCAGGCGCACAATTTTGTAACCGTCGCTATAAGCTACAGGTAAGGTGGGTCGCGTGCGGTGACTTCCCTATGATAATTTAATTGTTATGCGTGCACTTAGGCATATATTTATAGATTGGCATAACGTCTCGACGTATCTATACAGCGATATAGACAGAGTTTTGCAAAAATATATTAAATATTTTTATACGATATGTGATAAGTAATATTTGAGGTATAATAATTATACCTCCCATATTAATATTTTCTCCATCTCCTAACGCACACGCTTGTCAGGGTAACTTCTTTTCTTATTTTTTATCGTTTTTCTTTTAAAATATTGCATAGCTTTTATCGCGGGCTTTGAGCGCGGCGACCGAATCAAGAAATTCCGTAACGAAAATAAAACCTAACACGGGGGGTATTATGTTTTATTTTCTCCGCCTACCATGTAGCTCGGCCGAGCGGTAGCATAACGTGTATGTATATGGTACGACTGTACGAAGCTCGCACGGACCGAGACGAGTTGCTCCGAAATCGGACGAATACGTAAGCAGCTGTATGTGCCAAAAATTTTAGGTGTATAGGTATCTATGATATCTTTATAATGCCACACTCACCGCATGTGCGCCCCGTAGGTATACATGTAGGTATATATGTATACATAGGTGTACCTATGTACAACAGTGAAAAGCAGTTGCTGGTGAATAGCTGTACGCGTAAAATTTGTGTATAAAGTGTTTTAAATATGAATAAACATTTATTAATGAAGAAAGTGATGAAAAAATGTGAAAGAAAATGAGTGATAGGTTAAAAATACTGCATAAATAAAAAATAAACAAAAAATTATAATTGCAAAAGTTGATAAAAAATGCTATGCAATAGCTTTACTGTGGCAGTCCCCGAGTGCCACAAGGAGTTTTTTTCTTCCTTGAAACTGTTTTGATTGCCGAAAACTTATTTCTAGTACATTATTTTATTTCTAGTAATTTATTGTTACAAAATTTTTCGCCAAAATATTTCTAATGGCCTTAACAACTTTGAGTTGTGTTTCGGCATCAGTGGCCAGGTTCCAGTTTCTCTTTCAAGGCCGGCAGCTCACTGGCAGCACTTCTGATATTGCTAATGTCCATAGGCGAGGGTTACTACTTTCCATCATAGTTAAGCCGTCAGCCTGGCTGCTGTTACTTCAGCAATAAACAAAATATGTATAGGAGTTATTGCTTTCCGCCTAAATAAATTTATAAAAAAAACCACTTTGGTTCACTCGTACAAATCAAGAGACAGAAAGAAACCGGCCTAAATCGGCTTAGTGCTCTCTCTAAATTACTTCCTAAGTCTATCAAAATATTGAACAAAGCTCGTCCTCCATTCGTTGCACTGTAAGTTAGGGTTGTCATAACAATAAAATTGAATGAGTCGAACAATCAAAAGCATTCATTGTGATCGGATATTACTTACTATTTGTATATAAATATCTATACTGTTACATTACAAGTGTGGTTCAATTATGGATTACACAATACGTACCAAACAAGGATTCAAATAAACCTAAACGAGCTTTTGAACTATAATCTTGCTAAACTTCATGTAGAGAAATATGATTATATCATTTTTTTTTAAACGCAGCCTAATATATCGAGGCTGTTATGGAAAAACATCGTAAGGGATCGATTATAAGTATACATACAGCTAAAATAATTCAGAACTTTATGTCTAATCTGCGATAATTTATTTAAATTATTTATTCATTTGTTAAGAAAACGAACAGCGAATAGAATTTAACTAACTAAAATCACAATAAAAAAGTAAGGCCGATAACATGTTTTCCTATATAAACTACCACTCTAGTAACAATTTTGCAAAGCAAATGTTAATATATATTTTTTTATTTTATTTTTATCGGCAGACTGACACACATATTGTACATATATCCCCAAATTAAGCAAGTTACGCTTGTGTTATGGGTAATATACAACGGACTACTCCGGGACCGATCCCAAACTCCCATATCATAGTAAATAACGGAGAAAATACGTTTCCAAAATTTACTATACCAGAAATCGAACCCGAAGCATCTGCGTTGAAGTGACGTAGGTCGGTAAAGGCTTAGCCCGCTCAACCACAGAGGCCGTCAATTTTGTTAGTGACTACGTCTGAATCCGTTGGAGCTTCCCACATAATAGAAGCCTCTGAATGGCTCTCGTTGGCTTTTGCGGCGTCCGACGACCTTTGCGGGCTTTGCGTTGGCTTCGCCTGCGACTTAGTTATGTTACCATTGCCGCTCTATGGCCATCTTCGAATAGAGTTTTGATTCGCTATCTGTGATTTCTGGTGGCTTATCAGTGGCCTATTTAGACTACTACGCGACTTTCAAACTAGTATGTTAACTACAGAACCTTACAAATAAACAAATACTCGACAACCCTGCAACTCACAGCGGCATTACAAAGCGAAATCATAGATCTTTACAACGATCGTGTTATATACAGTACGTTACTATTTTAGTAATGGAACCAGTACTAAATCGTACTATTCCCAGTACCGAGTACTAAATATTATGGACATGCAGTATTGCAATGTGTTTAATCGACTAATGATATTGGATTGACTTTAATTAGTATTCCTTATAGATACTTATGTGGAACGTTTTAACTTTTTTTTAATGGTTTCTGCAATATATATTACTTTGCTTTTTTTATTCTTAATAAGAGAATGTTCTACTTATGTTTTAATGATTGCGGATAATTTGATTTTTTATATTTAAATGTTAATCTAGTTATATTCGATTTATAAATAAAATAATAATCGGCAAAATAACACACAAATGGTATATTGTAGGGGGAGAGGGGGAAGTTCCTCGGGGACGATTGGGGGGGGGCGTCCTACCCCGTTGTATAATATTTAGTATACATATATATATTATAGACATGTAGACGGATAGCCATTCCCCTAAAAATTGGAGGGGGGGTTAAGCCCAGCTGCGGGGCATTTATAGACTGTTGCTATTTATATATTACCTCACCACGTCCGGACGTCGATAGCATCTCTGTTGTTCATGTGTCCATTCTTACTATTCTTACTTCAATAATCCTTTTCCATCACGCGGATCATTATTTACCTATCAGCTATATTCCAACATGACTCCAACAAAGAAAACTCATATTTAAGTTACCATATATAGAAGTTTAAAGCGAGAACCAGAAGCTAACAATGCAAATCAATATATTTTAATGGTCATTTATTAAGTTGGCTATAGAATATCTGGCCCCACGGGTGGTTTAGATTATCTGTGTCGTGCGCACGCGTCGGCAGATGCGTATCGGGTGAGATCGGCTTTATTCGGCTCAGTTCGGATGAAGCTGGACTGATAGTAGGTTATATTCAAATTCAAAAGTATTTACTCACAATTCATTAAAAAAAACATAGCAAGGATAATGACAACATAACTTTAATATGTTGCTTTCGTGTTTAGTTCCAAATTCGCTAGATAGTGTTACTGGTATTCATCAAGTGTTCCCAAGAGATATGAAAAATCTTGAATGGATTGACAAAACTGTTTTTACGAGGGGGAAATCCGATTGAGGACCATCAGCCGCGCGATAATTCGCGGCGGGTGTGTGGGATTCACCAGATCGGGATGATATTAGCACCCCAAACTATTATATATATTGTATACAGTGCTATTGCCCCACTACGGTCAGGGATCCACTAAAACCCCTCCGTGTTCCGGATTTTACCCTTCGTCCTTATGCCAGGGCCACGAGTACATGGCATAGTCCCTCCGCCCAGACAGGCGGTGGCTCTAAATCTGCATCCATTGCCAGAGGAACTACGCCCTTGGCTTCTTCAATCTCCCATTGCGTGGGACAGCCTGTAACGCGCCCCTCGGGAGGAGAGATGAGTCCGCGTGGAATACTGAACACTCTTTTCTTAGGGAAGCTCACGGTGGCTGAAGGTCTAGGCTTGCCCTCCAACGCCGGCGCGGCCTCCTTCCTATGTATGTAACCATGCGTCCTTTCCCCGCTCCCGTCTCCTTAGACGGGAGCGGGGAAAGGACGTATGGTTACGTCCCCGCTCTGCCTCCTCATTAGGAAGCATGACTCGCTTACAAAAGGAGGAGACGGCGTCCCATCCTATATTGACAAAACCTACATTAACGGGAGCGATCATGGGGAACATAACCTTCCGACTCCGAAAGAACTGCTTATAGAAGTACTAAGAATACATATTAACATCACAAAGAAAAGCGTGCCGCAGGCCATAGCTAGTAAATGATTAAGTGACAGTAAGAAAATACTGTCAGTAATTTATGTATACGACCATAACTATAAAGTATAGTAATGGGTTTTGGACGGTTTTATTGGCCACTGCAATTAAGGGTTGAATAAACATTAGCTTTGTAAATCCTGACTATGCCCTGAGCGTTGCGCGGCTACCTGCAGTTCTTTATTCATATAATATGCTAATAGTTGACTGGCTGAATAGATTTTATACGAGAAAAAAGGTTAGTGAATATTAGATTTATTTCTTGCAGAAGCCTATTATAATCCTGGCTGAATATAAAATCTAATCTAAAGCAATTTTTATGACAGCAATGAAAAAAGAAGAAATGAAAAAATCTATCTTTGAATTTGTATGAATCAATTAAAGTGATCCCTGTAAACATAAAACTGAGTCATTCAATGTTATTGTTTCCTCTCAGCTACGCGTCTTTCAATGAGTCGATTCAATGTTGATCCGTCTAAAAACAGCAAAACAAAACAAATTTTATAAAATTGAAACATCAATGTCCATAATATATTTTTTTTTTTCAAACTTAGAATCAAATAGGATGCAATTTAAAGCATTTTAAAGTTAACGTCAATTGCAAAAACACATTGTCAGTTTTTGTTAAACATTTCCTGTTACAATCGTGTTAGTAGCAACAAGCTTCGAGAAATAATTATTTTTTATTTATTTAATTTCTAATTCCGGCACGAATTAGATTGCAATCATGCCATGACGCTTTAAGAGTAACGGAACGAAATGTCAAGTTGACAGAAAATTCGCGGCCATTTTTTACTCACACACTCACGAATCCCATCCAGTCCTTTTATTTAATATTCTATTATTTTTTGTTCACCTGTCATTTTTTAATTCACTGTAACATTGGCAAAATGCCGAGTGCGTATAATAGAATAGAATACTCACGTGCTTTCTTTGCAAATGTTTACACATACAGGGCGTTCCATTAGTAGCTCACAACGCCCAAAATGCTCCGTTAGCTGTTCCACAAGGTGACCGCGGTTGTTGTGGATGGCCTTATCGCTTATTGCGATCTCTTCCAGGCAACCTGCGGTGTTCTATCCTATGACACTCCCTGCTGCTCGTTGTGATCTAAATAATTTCCGCAGTAGCCGTCTTTTGATTCCCGCACAAAAATCGACAGTGAGGAGAGCGTAAGGCAGCAACAGTAATATAATAAAATAAGAAAGATATATATTATTCAGAACAAAAATAATACAGATAGAATGTTTACATTTTTTGATAGCTTGAGTACAGAATGACCTTTACAAGTATACAGACCCTAATGATGAATAACTGTTTTTTACCGTCGCTTATGGAAGATTGCAACAGAGATGTTACGAACGCGCTACTGATCTCAAAGAAATTTTATAGCACACTTTTTAAAAACCCCATTCCGTAGCGCTATAGGAAAGAAAACAGAAGACCATTCCAAATCCCCACAGTGCAATATTAAGAATATTCGAAATAACATTGTAAAAATTAGAAGCAAAAAATTAAGAAATTAGAAAACCTATTTTAAAAAGATTAAATAAAGTATAAAAAGAATAAGATAAAAAAGAAAAACGAGAGAAAAGGAAAAAATAAAAACATAAAAAAGGTCTCCGCCACCAATAAAATCCACCGCCTCCGTTGGCTCGGTCACGTGGAACGGATGGGAGAGAGAGAGATTTGGGACGATCGGATGGGCGACGCCCGGTCGGTCGCCCCAAGTACCGGTGGAGGGACTAAGTGGAGGTTGACCTGTGTGAGCTTCAAGCCCATAACTGACAAGAAATCGCACAGGGCAGAAACAGCGTGCGTGTTCTCGTCTCGGAGGCCAAGACACGCCTGTTCGGGCGCTGAGCCAACGGAGTTATGTTCGTAAAAAAAGAACACGACCCCTAAAAAGCACAAAGCTCCGACAATCCCGTTCATTCGGAGGGAGGAATTCTTATTAAGAAAAATCCCCACAGTGTGCAAACGAAACGTTCTTACACACTCGCGCTGCCGGTTTTCTTCGTCGTTTTCCTGCCTACTGCGGAAGTAGGCATAATGAAAACGTGAAGAGTTAGTTACTAAATCATTCGCGATTCAAATGTCTAACAGAATCTTGGAAAATAGTATCTTAGCAATACCCAATTCATGGAATAGCCAATTGTTGTAAATAGAAATTGTGTACAGCACAAATGCGCTGGTCGTGCACCCAATGACCGGACCACCGGCTACGCGGTTGATAATGGCATGTTTTACATTTAAATCACCATTTAGATATATTTTATGTGTCCCGATTCTGGCCAAATTCGTTTGCTACCCCTTTTCCTATTCAAAATTTACTGTGCTGCTAGGAACTAAAATCAGGTTTCCTATAATCAAGGTAATTAAAGTATTTGGGAAACTATATTGGCAAGAACGAAACCCTAAAGCTGAAGTCCACTTTTGTATATCAATTTGTAGTCCGGTCAAATTAGACCAAAATATAGGAGTGCAGTTACAAAAAATCGCACCCAGCTGAAAATTGGTAGGAGGTAGGATTGAAATCTAAAAAGTCTTCATCGATCCGATACCTGCAAAAAAAAATTACACAGGGTTTTCGCGATTTTCAACAGAACGGTAAGTTTATCATAAAATTCGTCAAAAATTGCAGATCAGATAATTATCTATAAAAAATGTCTTAATACTTTTTTTTTAAGTCACCGTTTTTGAGATATAACGATTTGCTGAAAATCGCGAAAACCCCGTTTTGTGACCTTTAACCCCTAGTTTAAAAAAATCCAGGTATCGGATCGATGAGAACTTTTTAGATTTCATTTATAACGTTGTCTTGTACAATTCTACCCATTTTCAGCTGGGTGCGAATTTTTGTAACCTCGGATGTCTAAATAGACCGGACTATTGGACAAATCAGCCAAAATGATGACTCATTGACACTTCAGGTGATCAGAGGGCTGATGCCTACCTCATACATCAGATCACTTTGGCGATCCAGCGAGAAAACGTAGCCAGCCTTCTAGGAACCTTTCCCATAGACGATGATTTAAGCTCAGTATAGTCTTGAGGGAGGGACTATGGGCAGTATACAACGTAACTAAGTTAAGTTTTGTTTTATTGTATTCATTAATATAATAAATTATAAAGCCATTGTAATAAATTTGGAAATAGTACAAGTTTGTAACCAAAATGATTAAGTAATTTAATTGATCTTATTATTGTATTTTTCAACTCCTTAAGTATAAAACTTAAACATCATCAAACTTGCAGAGTGGCTTAAGAACAATATAAAAATCACTACTTTGAAAAATTGTAGTCCGATTAAATTACACTACTTGTTGCCAAGAAATTCATACTAGATACTCGTATGCAGTTTATATCAAATTTTAACCAGTATTAAGGCAAATGAAAGGATAGTAAGATTCAGGAACCATAAATGAACTTTAGTTCTCAATGATAGATGAGGCTAGTACCGCCCTATCCCAGCACTTTGTACACTAAGCACAAATTAATTTGCAGATACTTCGTATGATAAATGCATATCAGTTATATGTTTATATTTAATCACAGAATAATAACCAAGTTTACTTAATATACCGCTGTTATTACAATGAAAATATCCTAATAATCAAGCAAGTGTGTATAATGAGCAGCAGATCAAGCGATTAGTACTACTTCTAGTACTACTAGACCACTGTTTTTGTCATTTGAATAACGCTGATATATTCGTATGGCTGATATCACACTGACGCTTTGTGAGCGAGTACAAAGCGAGGCGAGTGTTAGTGGCCCAACTCCTCCGAACGGCTTAACCTATTTTAATAATTTTTTTGTACATTTAGTGGGGTTTTTTTATTATAGTAGAACAACTTTCGCCAGGTCAGCTAGTATTTATATATGTACATATTTCTATGTACATGTCATGTCATTCTTCTTGAATATATTTACCAGTCTCCCCATAATATAATTTTTTATTGTAATATAACATACTTATTATTATTCTCTATTTATCCGTGCAGGAACGGAGAAAGAATACAATTTCCTGCGGCCGGGCGGCCTGTCGTAAGAGGCGACAAAATAACCCACAGCCAGGTGGTAGGGCATTTGCCCGACTGGATGGCTACCACCCCTGGTCTAAAGTATGTCGCCATAGTAACCTTGAGTTGTGTTTCGGCATTAGTGACCAGGTTCCAGTCTCCCTTAAGAGAGCAGCAGCGCATTTGTAACACCTTTAGTGTTGCAAATGTTTATAGGCGATGGTAACCGCTTTCCATCAAGTGGGCCATCTGCCTGTCTGCTGAACTCCTGCAATAACTAAAAAAAAAAAAATATTCAATCTATGTATTATATTTCTATATATTTACGTAATTAATATTATTTTATATATTTAAAGAAATAGTAGTGCGATATCCGTCCGTCTCAGGATGCAGTTGAAAACCAGCATTAGGCACCCCTTGCCTGGCAGTTGCTGAACGGTACCTTTTTGGTACCATTGCGAAACATTATAATATTTTCACTGTGTCTCGTTATGTGTTGTAAAAACCGAGTAAATGTTTTCTTTCTTTGACTTTCTTCTTTTACTGTACAGTAGATGCTTTATGCCTCTTAACTATGTTATAAAAACGTTTGCTATCGGCGCCGACGCAGGCGTAAAGTAACGCCTATCTTATATTAACATAATTACACAGCGAATTGGCGTTGCTGGGATTAATCGCTTAATTAGATCACGACCGCCATTTTCAAGCACGGCTACTTTGTCTAGATGCATCTAAAATTGCTTTGCAAAAACATGTAATAAGGTAAAGTACTTAATAGCGGCTTTTATAATGTCAGCACATTAATTTTCACCAGTTTTTCAACTTCCAGAATAGCCTAGACATACTGTTCAAAAGTGACGTAAAATTACTAATATCAATAAGTTTTTGGTGCTCGTGTACACGATATCGCCGACACACCACCATCACTTCGCTCAACCCAAGTCCCAACCGCCGCTACCCCAACGCTATCGCGCTACTATTCTATGATTTTCTATGCGTATACGAACTTAGTTCGTTTTCATACAGACGCTCAACAGCGTAAGTGCGGTCGCGGCACGGTGGCGATGTAGTGTACACGTACACGCGCTCAGTTTTAGAATCAGTTTGGCAAAAAAGCATATTTTTATATTACCTTGATCTGCGTCCTCCATCTGTCCGCCTGTCTTTGTATGAAACAGTCTTTTTTTGGAAACAAATAGATTTATATAAATTGACATTTGACAAGGTGTAGTCTACCTATCTATATAAGCGGTGCAAAATTACCTTGTCAGATTTTGAACAAGTCAGAGGTAGAACTTACATTAACTAAGCGTTGAAAATGTTTTCAGTATAAATTAGGTGCACATTGTGTGCTATATGGCACGTGTGTTTTACAGTTAAATCTTTATAAATCATTACAATGTCCCTTATTCTGTCGTTGACTTTTTATTGAAGACGAGAAGTCACGAGTTATTTGTGACGTAGCTCTTTCTAACTTTTAAATTGAGATGTAGAAAAATTTGAAAAAGTCTTAAGATTTCAGTCCCTCCCTCGTAGTAGAATTGCGTGGTAAAAAATCCAAGATTCTAGAGCCTAAAAAAACGAAAATCAAATTAAATAAGACCCGTTGTGATTTTTGAGAAGTTCAGCATTTTCAATCATTGGTGTCTTCCATGGGTAAGGTGCCCAGAAGGCTGGCTACGTTTCCTCGCTGGATGGCCATACTGATCCATTGGCCAAGGAGACAACAGCCCTCTGATCACCTGAAGATACAATGAGTCGTTTTGATTTTAAATGACCTCAGACTTAGTTAAAAGTTACTTAATTTTGTAAAGTTGTATTAATTTTTAATGTTTTAAGTCCTGTTATATCGAAGTCCGTGGTCTGCCTATCCGCTGTATAAACAATAATAACCATTCCATTAATCACAGACCTTCAGCGGCTCTCGTCAGTCTTTTCACAATAACCATTGTTCAATGAATTCACATTATTGAATTGCTATAACGCTATAAGAAGTTTCACGAGTGATTGCGAGACTATGAAAATATTTTCCAAACCCTTGGGATTGGGATTATTTCTTAAACACAATCTAATGATTTCGTAATAATAGCCCGAAAAGAATGTTATAAAGAAAAGAAACAAGAAATAATGTTCTTATATATAAAATGAATGTTTGTCTGTATGTCCTTTATAGAATCGTAAACTATACATTTGATCATGTGATGATCTTGAGCAAAGTTGTTGTGCATGAGCCAGAGAAGGTTTCTGAGTTGGTTCACAATTGGACCGGGTAGGTGGCGCTGCTGTCGGCATATCGATTGAAGCTTTTCCGGGGAGGACGACGTCTGCCGGGACAGCTAGTATACCTTATAAATTGCTACAATTAAATACTAAAAATAAACTATATATACAAATGAATATAGAAAATTCAGTGCCGTATGTATACATAATTTACCCATCTGTCCCTGTCATCGTATGTACAGTGTACACGTATACCAAATTTCATTTCACAAAAATATTTTCATCTTCGCTGACGTAAACTCCAAATTAGGTTAATTAGTAACCTCATTTACAGTTTTTAATTAACAGTAAAACCTGAATGTTTTTTGCTACCCTCGTGTTGCGTGCCTACTGTTGGGCAATGTTCAAATGCCGATGTTTGCCACTGGTTACGTTTCCTGTGAAATTAAATGAATAATTCAAGTGAAAAATGTTTTTTAAACCTGTTAATCTAATTTGGAGTTTACGTCAGCGAATATGAATGCACGCAACATCGAAAACATGGTAAGGGCTCTACTAGGCATAAATCTTTGGGAACCTTTGTCTTAGAGGCTTCCACGCGCAAAACAGGTGTATAGCCTTAAGATGTACGGATTTGTGATGAGGACTGCAGTAAATTTTAAACATGTTTCCACTTACCTATATCTCTACAAATGTTTGGTTCGATCTCAACTGGAATATGCTGTACCAATTTGGAATCCCTATTACCATAAATATAGAGAGAGCATTGAGAATGTTCAGAAAAAATTCCTACGTGCTATGCATTACAGGTGTAACAAACGATATCTGACATATACTTTACTACTTGAAAATTATAAAATGCTAACACTTGAAGCTAGACGACGGTATTTAGAAGTTATGACTCTCTATAAGATAGTCAACAACTACTTCGATTGTATGAACCTTGTAAGAAACATATGCTATGCCATACCTAGGACTGTATTAATACGGGAGGTGCGCAAATATCACTTGTTTGCCTTGGGTAATTGTCGTACTAATGCTGGACTACGCGCACCTCTTCGTCGAATGGTAGATTCATACAATAAACACTTTAATGAAATTGATATATTCTCTATGGCTATTGGGAAATTCAAAAACAATGTAAGAAACAAACTTTTAAATACGTCGTCTATACCTTAATGCTATATTTTCTTATATTATATTTTATTGTCTTATATCTTGTTATTTTTGTTACTATATGTAAGTTGCGTGGTTAGCGGTAAAAATTTGTTATTATGTCCTAAAATTAAATGTGAAAAGTGCTGTAGGATACCATATCATTAATTATAATATCACTTTAGTTATAGAATATATATATTGTATCTGTTTGCTTTTCTGATAAATAAATGAAAAATAAATAAAAAAATAGCCGGACTTAGATAAGAAAACAATACAATACATTATTAATAAAATACTCTTTATTGTACACCAATATTATATAGAGAAAAAATACACAAAAAACTTACTTAATAAAAGGTTGTAGGTAGTAAAGGTAGTACAACGGGCGGCCTTATTGCTAAAAGCAATCTCTTCCAGGCAACTTTTGGCTGGACAAGATCTTATTACATAGATAGCGTTGGCGTGCAGTTGAAATAGATATTAATAAATATAATAATAAAATAATTATAATACATAATTATAAAAATATATTCGTACATAGACATACGAAACAAACAATAAACACGTTATACAGTTATAATATGCATAAAATCCTATAAGGTTGGGTGTAAACGGGCCACTGTCCACAGCCACCGGTGGCCAACGAAAAGTGGTTCATACGCTTTTTCATACGTGTTGTAGGACTCGCCGCAGACGTGCGGCTGTCCACCGGTAGCTGTGGTCGGTGGTTCGTTAGCGCGTTACTTAACTCAAAGTGGACTAGCGATCCAGGAGTACCATCCTAGTTAAAGATAAACAAACGAACGATAATTCTATTGAGTTTGGTGTGTACTGACCATTCCCCTTATTAGATCGCAGATAATATTTCTTTACAGCCCATTGGATACAATTAAACAATATTAGAACAATGCGCACACGCCGCCATTCTGTTCACTTTCTTATGATCCTATTATCAAAGCACTCCGTACAATATAATTTTATTATATTTGATATTTTTGCATTCAGTTTTTCTCGAACATTCTAGTAAAAACGAAACTCTTGAGAAATCGTCGTGTCCTTCGTCTGTCCTAATTATATTCCTTGAAAAGTACTAGCTCTACGTGGATGAAATCGATAAGATTTTAAGTAGTGTATGTACATTGTGCATGTGCACAGCGCTAAATAATGATGTTGTGAAACCGTAACACAAATAAAATTAGGAGTGTCCGTATGTGTAACACATTTTTTTTTCTATGTACGTATTGTTACGACCTAGACGCCGACAAAAAAAACAAATTCACACGTGCATACCTATAAAAACACATTTTTATTACCTTTTGGCATTTAGACTTCTTTTGTTTACTTTGTGTTTAAAATTTGCTATTAGAAAACAGCCCATTGTGTATTGTAATCTTTTTGGCAGCCATTAACTAGATGTGTCCGATTTAAAGTACAAACTGATTCTAGGGAATTCGGTCCACGCGGCCGGGCAAACTGTATACCATATTGCATCTGTGCAGGATAAAGCAATACCCCCATTGAGGGACGAGGCAGTCGAGCGAAGCAAGACTTGTGTATATTCGTTAATCTATTTAGTGAAGAATTTTGCGCGTGTTATTGAATTACGACCTTCTGCATTACGTTTTGGACTTGTTGTGTGTGGTTATATTTGTACCTGTGTTATACGTGTCTGTATAGTTCTAATAAACTCTATAATAATTCTAACGGCATTTTAATTTGAGACCTGCAACTCGTAACAGTATGTATATGTGTAGTCTCATATGTGGTCTGCTTAGTCAGACTGAGGAAAATTTTAACAACGTTCTTTAATGTCTTCGATAGGTGGCGGAACATTTGCTTTCAAATTGCTGAAAGCTTTGCTCTTTGAACTTTTGAACCAGATGAAAACAACAATGCTAGAACAAAATTTTTTAAGTAGATACCTATCAGGTATGTGCAATAGAATGTCTCTTAGGATTCTATCTACGTGGCCCGGCACATGCTTAGCTAATTTATAGGGATGGGCAGAAAATTCGTTTTACATTCGGTTTAACCGAATTTCGGCAGCTTGAGCCGAACTTTGGCATTCGGTCCAAATTCGGTTTAAATGCGGAACATTCGGTGCAAGAAAAAATTAAAATACCTACTTGCACTATTTTGACTGAAGTTAATACAAATCTTAAAACAAAAATAAAATAAAACTTATTACTCCTCTAAGAAACATTACTATTTACTAAGAAGTGCAACTGCTTAATTATAATGCGTAACTGGATATTTTTTTTAAACACGTCTAAGGGACATCAGCAATTATAACTTTACTTTTGATTGAAATCACTTTTTAACCGACTTCGAAAAAAGGAGGAGGTTCTCAATTCGTCGGGATCTTTTTTTTTGCTTTTTTATGTATGTTCGCCGATTAATCCGTGATTTATGATCCGATTTACGTGATTCTTTTTTTGTTCGACGCGGAATAGCTGCCATGTGTTCCCCTAAAAATTTGACATAGTTTGGCCCAGCAGTTTTCATTTTATGAACATTTTTTTGTTCCCGGTTCTTGGGACCTATATTTTTTAAGAAGCGCGGCACCATTCGTAGGTCCACCCATACATAGCTAGACACTAAAAAGTAACAAATAAAAAATAAAAACTTCGTTTAAAAAAACCGACTTCAAATACTAAAAAACTAAAATGTATAAAATAACTTATTTCTAAAGCTATTATTATTAATATATATTATCTAAAACATCTTGAAGTCGGTGCAAAGTAAAACATAAAAATTACTATATTTTGAAAATTACTAAGCACCGACTTTAAGATGTTTTATATAATATATATTAATAATAATAGCTTTAGAAATAAGTTATTTTATACATTTTAGATTTTTAGTTTTTGAAGTCGGTTTTTTTAAAACGAAGTTTTTTTTTTTTTAAATAAACATTATGAATTTAGAATGATGAAATGGTGATTTTTTTCAATCAAAAGTCTAAAAATCGATTCTTTTATCCACCTACCATACTTACAATTTACGGCGTTATCAAGTCACGACGTCAACAGGTCACGACGTGACTTAAGAAAGTGTGAAATCAAACCGAAGTTCGGCCGAAGTTCGTATTCGGCTCAAACCACATTCGGCCCATCCCTACTAATTTACTAATTGTAATAGTTTATTACGTGCTATAACCTGATGATAAAGAATATCGTGAAGAAGCCAGCACGGTATTACGGTATTCTGGTACCTATACCAGTACATTAATTCCAAACCAGAATACTAATTCCTACAGCCGGGGGGGTCTGTCATAAGAGGGGAAAAAAACAACCCACAATTGAACTTGGATGATTCAAGTTTATGCTTATACGAATCACTTTGGTTGAATCATCTAAATTGAATGTCAGAAATGAATTGTCTAATATCCGCTTAACATTATTATTACAAGCTTTTATTTTACTTGCAATGGATGTATGTAAGTTCGGGTGGAATATTGCAAGTTAAATTTGACCAACTTCCCGGTTTCCGATTGAGCTGAAATTTTGCAATCATATATATATCGCGTGACAATGCAATAATATGGAACCATGGAGCTGATCTGATTATGGAGTCAGAAGGTGGAAATAGAAACTCCTGTACTAAACAAAATAAACCCGTCGTGTTTGGGCTCGTTTTACTTGTCTTGGCTAGGCACTCTGCTGCTACATGATATCCAGGATCTCAAAGCTTGTATTTAAAAGCTTTAAAAAAAGTTTTTTACAGTGTTCGACGTTATAAAAAAGTAATAAATAATGAGAATATTTCAAATATTTCGTATGGCACGCTAATAGCCCCTTGTGCAACGACAATCGAGCTCATTGTGCTAACGTTATTGGGCATTTCACACAAGTCCCATTTATGGTCAGCTGTAATTGAGTATTCATAGACTAAAGGCAGCTAATTGACAGTATGGGGTGAGACGCGTCGCACTAAACACTTCCGACGAAAGATTGACTTACATTTTGGAACGTTGCCATACTGCGTGAAATGTAGGCAGCGTTTTGGGAACGCTCCCCACCGACAGCAACCTGAAAAACGTTCTTTATTTGTAAATATATTTATATCCGTGCAGGAACGGAGAAATAAAACAATTTCCAGCGGCGGGCAGCCTGTCATAAGAGGTGACAAAAGCAACCCACAGCCAATTGGAAGGGTATTTGCCCGTCTGGACGGCTACCACCCCTGGTCTGGAGTATGCCGCCATAACAACCTTGAGTTGTGTTCCGGCATTAGTGACCGAGCAGCAGCGCATTTGTAGCACCTTTGGTGTTGCAAATGTCCATAGGCGATGGTAACCGCTTTTCAGTGGGTCGTCTGTCTGTCTACTGAACTCCTGCAATAATAAAAAATATGCATAGTAATTTTGATCTCGTATTTTAGTTCCTATTGATATTAAGCTAGGTGTTTTGTTAATAAATACACTTTAATTTAATAAGTTTAGTTTATTTCTTATTAAGACAAAAGAGCGCATACTATATAAAAAGAATATACACAAGTATAGAGTAGTATCATAGATCTCTCGCTGTTGAAACAATTATTTCTTTAAATGCCTTCTAATACTAGTCACATCTATCTAGCGAACTGGTATTCCTTATAAAATAATACTGTTTCGAGTTTGCGAGACTCGAATTAAAATGCCGTTAGAATTATTATAGACTTTATTAGAACTATACAAACACGTATAACACAGGTACAAATATAACCGAATGCAACAAATCCAAACGTAATGCAGAAGGCCGTGATTCAATAAAACGCGCAAAGTCCGTCACTATTAGACTCCCGAATGTACACGCGTCACGCCTAGATCATAGTTGTAGGTCAACTGACCCCCTCTCTCAATCAGGCCATCGTTTTATACTTCATAAATGCAAATGTGCCCGCACGGCAACGTCGACATAATTTCCTAGAATTAGCTTGTACTTATAATCCGCAACACATGACTAATGATGTGGAGGGGCCGTAAACGAGTACAATAGGATAATAGGCGGTTCTCCACACTATGCCTATATAACTAGAAACGTATGCCAATAAATAAGTGAACAAAAGAAGACGATCATAAAGGGATTACAATTACTTCAAATGCCGACAGATAATATAATGTGCTTTTACAGATCTGTACGTGGAATTTGTCTTTGTTGGAGTCTAAGTTGCAACAATATTCAGAAACACTAGCTAACGTAACTTTTAGATCCATGTTGCCACGACATAGACTTTTGGCGCGAAGCCTGGCTATTACCTTGCTGGATCTCCGTAAGTCCGTTGTCAGAGGTAAACACCAGCAAACTGATCACCTAGAGAGTGGATTAGGGTTTTTGACATGTATATTATTAAAAATTAAACAAAATATATTATATTTTCTTAAGTTTTCGCGACTTGTACACATAATAAAACTACTTTTTAACGGTTTTAAGCGCGGTAATTTATTTGATTTTGGTTTATCCGACGTTTCGGCCGCTTTTCAGTGGCCGTGGTCACGAAAGACAAAGATGACATTTGTCAAACGTGTATTGTCAAAGTTTTTATTCAGCCTACCGCCAACTTGTTCATTTTAATTATTTAGTTTTAAATTTTGTTTATGGATATTATTTACTCTATGGGAGCCTAATCTAATTTACCACCGCTTCACAACATGTTGTGGCTTGAAGAGAAGAAGCGGCGCAAGAAACTCTTCAGCAAACATGCCTCGTTCTAATTTTTTTTTATATAATATTAAAATGAGTGGAAGGAAAAAATTTAAGAAATTATCAGTCAAGTTGGTTTGTTTCGTTGCACGCAGAAAGAGCTCACAGTGTCTTGAGGTCTGGCAGTTGGTTTTTGCTGGGTTTGGGTCTTAATAGTTTTGATGATTGGATCCCAAACAGGTGGTACCTGCCAACCATCTTCTCTATTGAAATTTGGGTGTTTTTTTTATTTCAATAGCCTCACGCATCATTCTTGGTATGAAACGATTCTCTTTCGCGAGGATTTGTGGGTTATCGAATCTGATGTAATGGTTGGGTTTATCCAGCGTGTGTTCACTGATCGCAGACTATATTATAAATATATTAGTTTAAAATTGGCAGATTAAAATCCATTGAAAATTAATATGTTTCACCCATATAAGTTGATATGCTTAGAAATGTTATTTAATTAAGAATGTTCGCTTGTTAAGCCCGGATTAAGCACATGCTCAGCCAATTTGTTCAATCCATATATAGTATTGGTACAATTTGTTGCTGGTATTGTCAAATTGTTTTATTTACGATCCCATACAAGTTTTGTGTACCTTTCTAACAAATAGCACTAAATTGGAACTGGGTTAGTCAAATGTTAAGGTCGATAGATTGATTGTATGGTGATATCAGAGAATATATGGGAATAAACAAATACACTATAACAAGTATATAAGCTCGTCGGAGCCGTATAAGCTCATGACGAGCCTATTCATCAGAAGTTATCATGGCATGGCATAATGTATATGGGTATATTCATGGAATTGACATCTTTCGTGATCTTTGCCAATATAGTGTTTCTATTGTTTAAATAACAATCATCTTTTCTAAATCACAATGCACTTTGATAATAGCGATTTGTTGCACACTCGATGCTCTTGCGACCACACAACCTCGTATCCAATATCAAATGTACTCTTTTTGCCAACAATGCCCCAAAACATGCCTCGACACGTCTATCTGTCATTAGTGTGGCCGCCTGCAACCATAGATATGGAACACTCCGCTAAAGTGTCATTGTCAATATATTATCCTTGGCGATGGTTCGCCGACACGGCCAGACTGACAATCGACCGTCCTCGGGCGTTACTGTATTTCTGAAACAAACAAATTCCAATCACCAGGACATCCGCTCGTCCATCCTGCCACTACTGGATGACTCTACTCGAATTAACTTTATAATGTTCAATAATATAAGATATTTTTTTTAACTCTTGCAAGACTCTTTATTTCAAATATGATATCATAATTTAATGATCTATGCATGACAGCTCTAAGTGCCAGAAATTTGACAAATGATGAATACTCAAATTATTATTCTGTACTATAAAAATCATTAGTCAGAACCCAAAGAATAATAAACCAGAACTCTAAATTATTTGCCAGAGCCATGTATCACAGTCCTTTCTTTTCTCTATTAAAACTAATACAATATAACTTTTAGAACTTCTTGATTTTATAATCTCTCAAGGCAGGACCTCTATTGCCACGACCAATCAGCAATTGTAATTGCTCTCACTTGAGTCCAGCTGCTGCTGACTCAATGCTCATACTGTCTGTTTAGACTACGACCCCAAACCAGACCTCTTACAGTTTTATCTCAACGTGGCCAATAAAGTACTTCACTAGAGATCACACCGAAATTTCATCTCATTATCATCATTATTAACATTGACTTCGACTGATACATGACCCACAGGCATTTACAATACCACTCTCTACAATTATATCAGTCTATATGGACCATTTAAATCTAACTTTGCTTTCATAAGCAAGTAACAATAACTACATTTAGTGAGTGCAGCAAGCGTAATCCTGACCCAATCACGAAGACCCCCGGAATAAAGTGGTCAAACTGGGTAAATGATTCTTTCAACCAATCCGCAATGTGTCTGGTCCCCGATAGAACTCCTCTCAGTTGGTCTATCGCACCAACGTCTGAACCGTACGAGTGAATCCTTCCAACCATCCCCCCCGGGGCATGGCGTGGATGTCACTATCCCTTTGGCCAGCCAACCGAATGAGCATATCTGAACTCGACAAGTGAATCCTTCCAACCATACCCTCGGTGTATGGCGTGGATGTCACTTTCCTCTTAACCTGGTAGAGTGTATTCTTCAAACTAACCCTGTTAGGTATAGGGTCCAAATGACACGTGCCTCTTAACGTGGCAGTGTATTTTTCAAACTAACCTTGTTAGGTATAGGGTCCAAATGACACTCCCCACAACGTTCTGGGCTGGACCAGTACACTATCCCCTTAGCCTGGCGGAGTGCATTCATCGTACTAACCCTACTACTGGGTATAGGTTCCGAATGACTCCCCACAACTTTCTGGACTGGACGTGTCATCCATCAAACTAACCCTATTGGGTGTAGCGTCCGAATGACACTCTCCGCGACCAGAACCGACCAGTTCGTTTCCGGATTGTCCAGCGAATGCAATCAGTAACCATGCTTGCTGCTATACAAGTTCCAATATGAACGATTTGTATAAAACGTTAAAACATGCTGATGACATACTTCTGATTGCAGAGTATCTTGTTCATTAATTATAATTACATTACTTTTCATTTGAGTAGTGAATTGAATGTTTCTACCACCTGTACCATTTGGATAAACAAGGTTTGTCGGCACTGTAGCTGCCACTTTGTCAAACTAACTTGCTTTTTTTAGAACAAGATCATCCACAACCAAATAATAAGGAATTTGCTCACCAGATGTCTGCGAGGTACTCCCGGTAGGTCAGCATGTACACTGATGAACATTCTTGACTGCTGCTCTGCCACATCCCTTCTTGCCTGGGCCAGTAGTCGCCCAGTCCCGGAATTGACAACAGGTGTAGCAAGTCATAGTTGCCTTTTCCTCCATAGTGCATGATGGATTTCACTTCAATCATGTGACTTTAATCTTGTCATTTCAGGTTGCGCATGTTGTGCCACTAAAACTCAAGCAAAACAATGTTTCCATGTTATTCACCACTTATGTGCTCCATTCAATCTCCAATCAGAATACCAATGGAATACATCCTATGGGAATTTATGTGTCAAGTACATAAACCAAATTCTAAATACCTAAATCTTTGTAATATCAGAAAGCATTTTTTTTTAAATTAAGTTAAATTTAAGTTTAATTTCAGTATTATTATTTTTTTCAAATACCTATTCTAATAATAATTGACAGACAAACAAACACACCATATATCCCCAAATTAAGCAAGCTATGGGTAATATACCGTGAGCCGCTCCAGGGCCAACTCCAGACATCCAGGCCGCAGCAAATAACGGAAAAGTTGTTTACGAAATTTACCAAACCAGGAATTGAACACGGAGCCCTTGAATCACATAGAGCTCGATCGGTAGAGGCTTAGCCCACTCAACCACAGAGGCCGTCGAAGTAAACCTGATATTCATGTCAAATCTCTTGAAAGATAAACTTGAAAACTAAAATGTATACACATCCATTACATTCACTTACATCGTCTATTACAAACACAAATTTCTGTAAGTTATTAGTGATGGAAAATACAGTCATTCCCATATATCGATGCCGTGAGATTATTGCACATTATTATTGCCATTTCACCAGTGACAAATCACTACCTGATATTTTAGAGGTGAGGAAACCAATATTCTAGAAGTGACAACATGATAGAAACAACACTATGTGTCACAGTGAAACTAACTAGAACTGCGGAGTTTTTGGCGGGAACTGAAAGGAGACGATGTGCTGTGCAGTTTCACCTTCCAAAAATGTGTAAAATTACTCTAATACGAACAATAATTGTAGGATATTGATAGTTTTCGAGTAGCAATTATGTGTTTCGTGAGAAATGTGAACTGTATAGTCAAATGTGGCCCTCTAAGCTGCCACAAGAACTCCATTGAAAGGCACCAGCTGTTAACCTACAGTTCAGCTGTGCTAGACATAGGCTTACGAAAATCAAGAAACTATATTGTAAACTAAGACCTGGCTTAAAGGCCAGTTGCCAAATGGCCAATAAACCTGTATAAATAATAAATAACTAAAACTGCAAGTGATTAGTGGAACTGTGAAATGAAATTATACATTGTACTCTACAACATTACTTCATCGCATTCTAAATAACTCAAGCAAATGAATACTTAGCTTATTAAGGAATAGAGTTTAATTTTTACTGAAATAAATTTGCTCCTTTATTATTTTCACTATCTACTTTAGGTATTTTGTACTATGCTCTGATGAAATTTATGTTATTTCATGCTCTTTCTGATCAGTGAAATGTGCCATCACTACAAGTTACATAACTTTGGAAAATAACATTTAAGAAAAGAATAACAATACTCCACTTGGTAATTATTTTCTAATAAAAACTAAATTATTCACTTCTTTTTGATTTCCTAATATGGATTGTAATGATCTTTGCGAGATATCGTAATTTTTTACACAAAGGTAGATGTTACTCGCCTATGAGGATAGTATGACCTATGGCAACAATAAAGCATAAATTTAACTTGCCAAACAACTATTACGATGCCATCATTTGCAGCCACTATAACTATGCTTGTTTCATATTGGAATCTTGCAATAAATCCGCTTCCATCAAACTGGATCACATTCAAGCCAAGAGCTTACAGGGGGTCGCTACAGGAACAATGAAATCTTCTCCAACTAATAGTCTCCAGGTTGTGTGTATTGATTGGGATATTATTCTCCGCAGCCAGCTATCCGAGGCAACTTCTTCAGTTTTTCACCAATGCATCAAGACTATCTTATAGTGGTCCTGTTGGTTCAGCATTCATGATCCCATAAAAATCGCACTTCCACTCAGTACTAGCATAAGTATGGACCCTTTGTAATCACACCTTGCGCCAATGATCCCGACGGCATTACTACCACGTTCAGGCAAATAGTTGTCGCGCCACAGGCACCGTCAAAACGCCAGCCTCAACAATTCGGCAAGCCGTCATGCTGCCCGGCATACCTCAAGGCACCACCACTACGCCACTGCTAATACCAACTACGGTTACGACAAGCCAACCGTCCTCCATTGTTATCGCTATCGGCAGCATCCGATAATCCATTGGCACGTCTCGATCACATTGGCATACTTTCCATCGTGAGCATAAACTATTATGTTTAGCATGGCTTTCATCGTGGGCATGATGTCACATCCCACTTCTGATATAAGCTCGTCGGAGCCGTATAAGCTCATGACGAGCCTATTCATCAGAAGTTATCATGGCATGGCATAATGTATATGGGTATATTCATGGAATTGACATCTTTCGTGATCTTTGCCAATATAGTGTTTCTATTGTTTAAATAACAATCATCTTTTCTAAATCACAATGCACTTTGATAATAGCGATTTGTTGCACACTCGATGCTCTTGCGACCACACAACCTCGTATCCAATATCAAATGTACTCTTTTTGCCAACAATGCCCCAAAACATGCCTCGACACGTCTATCTGTCATTAGTGTGGCCGCCTGCAACCATAGATATGCAACACTCCGCTAAAGTGTCATTGTCAATATATTATCCTTGGCGATGGTTCGCCGACAAGTATATAGCGGGTATATACAATACACCTTCCTACCATTTTATCTTAACAGAGTCAACACTTTTTGATATTTTTTTTGTGCTAATGACGATTTCGTAAAGGTTGTGCCAAAATGGCCTTTTAATATTGTTGCGAGCTACAGGACTCGAATGAAAATGCCGTTAGAATTACTATAGAATTTATTAGAACTATACAAACACGTATAACACAGGTACAAATATAACCGGACGCAATAAGTCCAAATGAACAATTCAATAACACGCGCAAAGTCCGTCACTAAATGACCACACCTCTTGCCTCACTTGTGTTATCTCTTTGACTGCCGATCTCTTCATTGGGCCATTGCTTTTTAATGCACCGATGCAATATGTATATCTGCCAAGCGTCGACGCAATTTCCCAGAAAACGTAATCCGCACACTGCTTAATTATTCATGCGATCGGCCATAAACGAGTACATTACACAATAGGCTGTTTTTCTATGTAAACAACAGAAGTCCAAATGCGGGAAGGTAATAAACTGCTTTATGGCAGGCAAGTGTGCATTTACTTTTGTCGGCATGTAACAATATTCATACAATGATTTCCACTAGAAATTGAAAGTGACACGAAATACATCATATTAGGTTATTGCTCTACACGGTATATATATGGACCTTTACCCTATTTTTTATTGTGAAAGTACGGCCTACCCTGATAGAAAGCGTTTTTGTCAAAGTGGCAATTGAAGCCCTAAAATATTTGTACAACTTTTTTAGCTAAAACTTGATAAATTTACACAAGATACACCATATTAGATTATTACATTACTCGCATGCCCTTTCCCTAAATCAGCATAACCTTCTAGAAAGAGACAGTCGGAATCTATAGCTTGTAGTGGATACCACACCCACTCTCTGTTCCATTGTCTTACATACTAACTGAACTGACCGAACCAAAATGAGTCCTGGCCTCCAAAATGAGGATACTCCACTCCTTCCTGTTCAGCTCTGTCTCCTGCCAGTCATCGGCATGAAGCCCGTACATCAACGTACGTCCTACATACAGCGTAGTGTAATTTGGGTTTCAACTTTATGCGGGTGTAACTTGGGAAATTCTTGACTAAACCTTAATTTACTAAATATAGTGCAAATGACTTATAATAATTTCACGAATACTAGATACGAATAGACTCAAACAAATGAAAGTAGATATTGAAAAAGTGCGGTAATTTCAAATAATATCACTATTGCACCACCAACTTATTAGAGCATATATATATATATATATATATATATATATATATATATATATATCTCGGAGAAGGCCTCGTTCTCGTGACATCTTTATTGGTTGCAGGTTTAGTGGGCGTCATCAGGGTAAAATGCGAGCATAAAACACAATGGCCACGGTTTATACACTTTTAATTTAGATTTAAACAATATTTCACAGTTTAGACCAAGCAGCGGGTTCAGGGCACCGATCATACTTCTAACTTCAACACTTTCTTTAAAATTCTCAACGGTCCAACTCGACCCGTCGGCGACGGGTCGGGCCGTCGCCATCACTCGAATGTGTCGCAAAAACTCCTCCGTCTACTAAGGTAGATACTACTCAAGTACAGATGGCGTCTTGACTCCGCTCCGAGGCATATGCTCTGCTCTGATTGGTCGTTTATTAAATTACAATATTCATAACATTTATTAGGTTAGGACGATCTTTAAGTTATAGAAAGATTTAACAAATCAAATTAGATTAAATTAAGCGTTTTTAAAGTAATTAAAATGTAAACAATAATATTGTGCGTTATACATCCAAATAACAATCAATCCGATTCATAGCTCCCTCCGACATATATATAATACGTCAGCAATCTTTACTTGTCTTTCTTTGAATTCAGTATCTGTCTTTTGTTTTTCTATCTCGTATTTGGAAATCATGAAAAACAATAGCTTTCGTATTTCATTCACGTTTTATTTTTAAGCTTGCAAATGCACATAATTATCCAAACATATACATAATTATTTGAAAATAAAAATATGAAAAAATCAGGGGGGATAATCGGAGATTCGGAAAATGTAATTTTTGTCTGTCTGTCTGAATCTTCCGGCTAAACTCTGCAACGGCTGGGCTAGTTTTTATGGGACTTTCACTGGCAGATAGGTGATGTTATAAGGAAGAACTTAGGCTACTTATTTTGGGTTCCGCGAAAAAAATCCACGCAGACGAAGCCGCGGGCACTAGCTCCGAAATAAAATTGCAGTGTTTCATAAACTAGAGTTATTTTCGCCAGAAATACGCAGTTTATGTTCAGAGTATGAACCCCAACTGATTCTATACATCGTCGTTGTCATTTGTAAAAATGTTTAGGCTATAATGAAATTATTTCTCACATAATATGTGAATACAAAGTATGTGAATGACTATAACAATAAAAATCGCACTTAAGAACTTACAGATGGCGGGCAAATGAACATTTCGTGTTTGCTGTGCTTCTCTTTGCACAAAATTAGCCCATTTAAATACTTAGCTAGGTCATAATTAGTTCTAATTACTAAGTGTACTTAGGCCTAAGTTACAGTTAATGTATATTTTACGTGTTTTTAAGCTTCGATTGTACAGTTATTTATGCATTCTTGGAAAATATTTACAGGAAATTTCTATTGGATTTAATATTCTACTAGAGAGTTAGTTAATTTGTTTAATCTTTTTTTAAAAATATAAGAGAAATTAAGAAAGTAATATCTGAGCTGTCAATTTAGTGTGAGGGAACGTAACCATTCTGCGTGACCTGTTCACGGGGTGAGGTCTTCAAAATACCACGCTTCGTCACAGAGTTGGGGGGGGGGGCTTGGTTTTAGTCACGTAGTCAAAATACCTCTAGAAGATGAATCACGCGCTATTTCAAGCTATATTCAAATATGGCTTGTAGTAGCACTTTTTAAACGGCTTATCCTGAACTGATCGCCAGATAATAAATAATGTTTTCTTCTTGACTTCTCGCGGTCTTGACGTCACGCGGCAAGCGCTATACTAGGTCCAGTTCCTATATCTAATCGACCGTTCAATGCCTTACTATCGGTTAAAATTTTACATGTGCTCCAGCCAAGTTAATAAAACATAAAACTAGTCGGAGAGGGAGCGATGTCTTGGCATATACTACGCGTGGTCATTGAGGAGGGAGAAGATAAAAATATGGTCACATAGTACAGGTACGTTCCCTGATATGTGCGTGCGAGATACGAGAAAGCACAGAGTTTTGAGAGCAAATCGATAACAATGGATAATTAGTTCCTGTCGAAGGGATGGACCCAGGAAATTCTGACTTGACGTCGTAAAGGATAACGTGCGTACCAATTGGTTTCACTTTCGATGCCGAAGCCTGTACGAACTAAAAAAGAACAAGTAGGAAAGATGAGCTTCTTCCCTCTGCTTCGAAGTAGAAACTCAGGGCGCAATCGGGACCTAATGCTACTATGATAATGATGATTTAGTAAAAGTATCACAACTACAGCTGACAGTGAAGGAAAACATCGAGGTTCCTGATATGTGTTTCTAATCTGTCTTGGACAAGGGTGGCGGGTTGGTTGGTTCTTCTAAAATAAGGATGCCAAACCCTAGTAGAGGTACATTTATGTGCTAACTAGCCACATGATAAAACCTAGTAAATTTACTACTTATAATATACCTATACTACTAATAACGGCACGGAGTGGAGATCGATAAAGCTAAAACTGAAGCTCTATGGGTGGAAGTGACAAACTTCATTACGTCAGAAGTAGCTTCGGTGAACCTGCAGCCCACCTCTCTACACCCCTTAGCCACTCACAACCATGTTGCCCCTGTCTTCTATGCCATTTTTAGAGGCTATGCAAGGAGTGGCGTGTCACCGTCTGCCCATTTTCCCATGGTCCCCGAACATTGATGCCGATGCCGTAGTCCCCATATTCGCACACCCCTGGTACCACTAGCAGTTCACCCCAATACCCCGGTACTTTTTGTTCTCATTTTCCACAATAGTTCTACAGTGGCCGAGGCTTGTCCTTGGGTGTATTATTATATGGTGTAGACAGGGATAATCGCCGATCAGTGTCACGCCGCATTTACATTAAATTTGTCAAGGGGCCTCTACGTGTTGGCGTTCCCATGGCCCCTTGCAAGCCCTCCAAAAGTCCGGGTCATTTTTATGACCCGTGGTCTTCAAAGGTATACAAAATAATACTAATCATTTACTAATATTACGCAATTAAATTTACACACAAATAAAGTTTATTCAAGAAAGGTTAAACACATCAGATGTTGGTTGGAAAACATTCTATACTTACAATAATATTATTACCGACGCCATTATCGTTCAAAAGTGATTAGCATAATTTTGTCGACAAATTTGCTATTTATGTACTCTTTTACGATATTAATGTTAGTTATTGAACATCAAGTAATTGACGGGTTGATATTTATGACGTGGGCATGCAATGGGTTTATTTCATTTCTAAACGGAATTGATCTAACGCGTGCTATTTTATGTACAGTTTTTTTGCTTACAAGCTTATTTGAATTATATACTCAAAAAAAGCGTGTATAACCAAAAATTGGGGACTTTCAAAGAATATTGTTACACGCCGACAATAGTCAATGCACACCTGCAGTTAATGACCTTCCGGCATTAGGACTTCTTTTCTTTACTTTGTGTTCAAAATTTGTAATTAGAAAAACATCCTATTGTGTATTGTAATCATTTATGATGGTTATTAATCAGGTGTGATTCTTGGAAAATTCAGTCCACGCGGTCGGGTATGGTATTGTATAGTTTAGTATAAAACAATGCCCGAACGGAGGGGTGAGTCAGTCAAGCGATGACTACGACACGGGCAAAATGTGTGTACATTCGATAAGCTATATAGTGACGGACTTTGCGTGTATTATTGAATCATGCAGTTTGTACTGGCTGCGGCCAGTTATATTTGTACCTGTGTTATACGTGTTTGTATAGTTCTAATAAATTCTATAGTAATTCCAACGGCATTTTTAATTTGAGCCCCGCACTCGTAACAATATAATAAAATTTCGAGACTAACGTTGGTAACACCACTAATGTTGCAAATTACCATGGGCGACAGTAGCCATTTTCCACCATGTTCATCTTCCGCCTGTTTGATATATTCCAGCAATAAAATAGGTAACTGGTAAATAAAGTCTCAAGGAATAAAATTGTAAAGAGCAAATCTGACCTGCTGTATGCAGATTGTATTATTTTAATAGGTAACTTTTACATTGAAAATAACTAGTTCTAAGCACAATTTATCCCATTACTGGCTGCACTTATCTGTCACCATCCGTTTGCGGGTGGCATTCTTACGCAAAATTACCTGAAGTCATTATAAACCATCCTACAGAATCTTATTTGCATACGATAAAGTTTAATTTCCTTTAGCAACCCATAACATAGTAGCAAACTGAACATGGTTTTGCGAACAGATATTGAACCAGTAACTATTGGACATGTCAAACAATTGAAGAATTCCAAAGCAATAAGGGTGAAAGTTCCATGATGGTTCTGAAAGTTTTCATAGTGATTTTCGTATGAGTTGCGGTTATGTTCTAGTAGGATAATGAGCTCTATTGGCGGTGTAAGGTGGAGATAGAATGGCTAACGAACTGTTGATAGCTGGTGGTGACATGCATTACACCAAAGATGACATCTCGAAGCCTATGTGGAATTGTTTGTTATTGTGTGAAGTTTAGGATTACCACTAGTATTATTCCGTCCTCGCCTAGTATAAAGCAGGTAAAACATCGCTCCATCAATTTTGCTGTCTACTCTCTTTTCTGTATGACGCGATGGCTAACGCAGCAGGGTATAAGCAGCCGTTTTAGCTAGTTTCCGAGTCAACGTTTGATAAAGAGTACACTTCGCCGTGTCTTCATCTTTTCCTATCAACTATTCTGAACTTTAAGAGCCTTATTTATAATCGCTTTTAAATTTAAAGAAACTGCTCAGCAACTGATTAGTGAAAATCTTACCCATAAACTCCTCTTTAGCCGAATATTTTGGGTACAACCTACGTTAATCATTCAAATCTGTGCTCCTCTTAGGTAAACACGATAATTATAAGTGAAAAAAGTATATATTAATGGATTAGGGTCTGATTCTGATTCTCTTACTTAAGAAATGCCTAATCGTTTCTTAACGAGATTATTATAAGTAAGGCCGTAAGTTATTCTGATTACTGAACGTGCCAAGAACTTTTACTATAATTGGACTTTGTTAAAAGTGTTCGCTCTTAGGTAGAATCTAGTGCTGTGTGCTGTTCCTGAGTGTAACCTGAACCGAGCCAGGAGAGGGTGGATCTCAAGGTTGGTGGAGCTTCTACTTTTTTAGTGCAAGGATCTAGGTCATATCTCTCTCGTACGGTCCATCACAAATTGAAACTACATATTATCCGTGGGCTACAGCGCCCCACAAGTAATATACATAGGTATATATTATTTATATTCGTATTGGTTCGTGTTTGGTAGCAATATCTCTAATGTAAGTATCGATACGATCTAAGATGGACCACGCTTACCTAGTATATATGTTACAGCCAAAGTAATAAATCCGGATATTATATATATTATCTAGCCATTATTTATAATGTCTACTCAAAAGCAATTTTATATAATATCTTCGAAGACTTGGATAATGTAATAAAACAAGTAGGTATAGGTAAAATTATAACATTATGTTTCAATTTGCCTAAGAATAAAAATAACATTGTCATAGATAATAATTCTACGTTAATTAACATTGTTTTAAAGTTATTTAACTTTAATTTATAAAGTAAATTTAAAGCTCACTAACCATAAAACAAAATTTCAAAAAAACACAGAGATCAATACAAGTATTTGGTAGCACTCTTTGATGACTACATTAATAATAAAAAAAAATCATACTTTGGCTAACTTGACCCGCTATTATGAATAATATCCGGATAGAGTGATTATAATTTATCACATTGTCTAGTCAGTTTTGCTATTATATATAATAACCAGTTATTATGTATAATAGCGATTCAATCTCTATGACTGTAACATATACATTTTTATAGACGTAAAAGACCTTGTGTCCACAGACTAGTATTTGTACCTAAAGGTACTTGTGTCCTCTACTTGTGTACTCTATTAGTTCCCGAGATACTCAACTGTGAGACTTAGAATGACACCAGGTTGACGCTAGAACAGTTCCTTTTGTACCTTTAAGTGTTGAATTCCTAAGATATGTGCATTTTATATTAATTTATTATGTATTTCTATAAAATCTTCAACAATTTCTTTTAGGCGAATTAACAAATGAAACTTGGTTTTACAGAATACGCTATACTTCTGTATGCAACCAATTGCATACAAATTGCGTATTAAAACGTATCTAGATGTAGGAGCTCGACTTAACGACTCATTGTGTTAACAACAAATGTTTTGTTACGGTCTCGCATTGAACGTGTTGTTTTGGAAAGATTTTTGTTCTTCTTTTTCTTACAGCCTGCACACCAAGCGGATACATTATAAGCTTATGAGACTATACATATACAAAAGACACAGCAATGTCTCGCTTATTATTAAAGCATTTTTTTCAGCAAATGCTGCAGAAAATTTCTTCTAATAAACGTGCACAGAAGGTTTGCCGATAGTCTCATAATGCCAAGCGTCGATGGTCAGTAGGGTAGAAAAAAAAATAGTTACATAAATAGTTGATGCAATAAATGTATCATTTTAATTTATTATTGTATATACTTTACATAAATATATACAATAAAAATAAGTAATACAATACAAGAATAGTAAGTAGTCAACGGCAAACCGTATTATTTAATAGGCTAAAACAACATTGCTTGCTTCAAAAAAACTTAGTCTTAGGACTGCACGTTAAGTGTAAACTTTGGTGACAGTCGCGAGTTTTTCCCCATCTCAATAGTACCCAACGTGCCCAAAGAAGTTTTCATTTTAAAAGTTTTCACTTCTATAACCCGACAATTTCTAAGAGAATGCATCGAGATCGATAATATGAAACGTAAAAATATACTATACTAGCATCTGCCCCCGACTTCGTCCGCGTAGAATAGTTTAAAAAAGATAAGTTAAAAAAATCCTCCGATTTTGAAACATGCTTCATTAGTGCTCCGTTCCCAGCCGTTATAGCCTTTAGCCTCCCTCGATAAATGGACTATCTAACACTGAAAGAACTTTTCAAATCAGACCAGTAGTTCCTGAGATTAGCGCGTTTAAGCAAACAAACAAACTCTTCAGCTTTATATATTAAGTATAAGATTATGAGAACCCTTTGGGCAACTTTAAAACTTAGTACAGCATTAGTGCATTATCAACGCAAGTAAAAACGAACATCCCAACTCCACGGGGCATACTAAATAAAGACATAAAATTGACAACATATTAATTGAAAATTGGAGCGGATCTGACATTAGCATTATACAACATTAGCAACTTATTATTGCAACTTAAGTAGGAGGGATAATACATAAATTACCTTTTAAATAAGTGGCCAACACACGAGTTGGATTTGCACATGAAGTTTCTCTGTAGGTTGCAATATAGATGATATCAGCCCTATTCAGTCAAATTTTTAGGGAGAGATTAGCATTTCGAACTTTAAAATTTGTTTCAATATTTCTAATTATCTGCAAGACTTATCCATAACCTAATAGCGCCTGATCAAATACATCAAAACTTCGATAAACTAGTCATTATTTTGGAGTAATAAGTACATTTAACTTCAATTTTTTGCTTAGAATGGACATTAATTGTTATTATGATATCAACTGTTTGTAAATTTTACGTAAAGTAATGAAATCAATACTTAAATGCAATTATATTTTTGGCGATCGCTACCGACTTTATGCTTTACCATAGAATATTATTTTAAATAACCGCGACAGGAACTTTCACAATACATAGCCGTATTTTTCAACTACTAACATGATGTAGTCATTACAGATTTGTTCCAAATGTAACTTGGGGCGACAAATTGTTGGGAATCTGCATTTGATACCAAATACAAAGATCCTACACGCACTTCAGAGTATTTCAACGAAGCCATACTTATATTATAGCATGGGCAGCTTTTGGTTTCATATCGGTTGTTTATATAATATTTTCTTAAGTTTTCGCTACTAGTATATATAATAAAACTTCGTTTTAATGGTTTTAAGCGAGATTATTTAATTAATTTTATTATTCAAACGTTTAGGACACTTCTCAGTAGTCGTGGTCGCGGAAGACAAAGATGTCAAGTGTCAATGAGTATTGTTTATTTAGCTTACCGCCAACATTTTAATTATTTAGTTTTAATTTTGTTGACAAGCGTGGCGAGTATACTGTCCGTTCCCTCTACATCGGGAGGCCTGTGCCCAGCAGTGGGACATTTATGGGCTGTTATTATAGTGTCATTCAATGCAAAAATTCTGTTTGTAATATACAATGGTGATCTTAGGAAAAACATTGGGTATAGGTCAAAATTGTCAGTCGGAATTGAATATTTTCAATTATTCACAAACTATTTGTCTTTCTTTCTTAGATTGAATAGCATTTCAATTTCATTTCATTACTTTTCATTTCATTTATGTTTATTTTAATGTATCGATTTAACAATACCTGTCAAATCATAATTCATGTCCCGAATGTGTTTGATTAAATTCAAATGAAGAAATAATAAATTAAGCGAATACTAACTATACTATATAATTATATGTATATTTTATTTTATTTCGGAGGCTAACAGCTATCATTAATTATAACTAGAAATAAGCTAGATTAAGAGAAGCTCTTAATAAGCCTCCACAGATAACAATATATGTATTACATGTACAAGTAGGCTCATGTATTTAACGTACCTAAGTAACAATCAGTGGAATTCTAAACAATAACGCTTTCTTGGGATTATAATTACCTTATTACGCACCTTTTATACTTTGGGAAAGGATTCGATCGAAAACTACTGGTCGCAACATTTATGTCAAATAGTTCAATAATAGTCCACTTTATGTAAAACTGTATATATGTATTATGTCATTAATTAGTTACATATGGCATATGGCAACCAGGGCTTGAAAACCGGTGAAAAAGTCAAAACGGTTATAGCCTACATAGCAACTTCTCTTTTTGGTCTTGTTCTAACTTTAACCTAAACGATTTTTGGCAACAAGAGTTCGTTAAATGGATTTTGTTAAATAAACCAGTTTCGAACCGAAGCCATGTGATACAGCAAGTCTCCCGTCGTACACAAACACATGTTGAGAGAGTAAGAATAAAAAAGTAATTCTCTCGGAATATAAACCGGTTAATGATGTCATTACTCTTTTTTTAAGTTTACACTCCTAACGAAGTCGTTGACTAAAACCGGTTATACCCAATTAAAACGGTTAGTTATTAACGGGTTCTAAGCTTTGATGACAACTTATATTTACCTGATTTTACTAAATAACTTTATAGCGCTAAATAGACTACACCTTCGAAGCAAATATCTGTTCACCTACTGAATTAAATACATGTTAGTTGTTAAGAAACATCGTTATGATTTTTTTAAACGTGACTCCATGAACATTTGAACTTTATTTTTTAAATTCTAATATCTAATATCATTACCACTTTATTTTATCATCTGTGCAGGAACGGAGAAAGAATACAATTTCCTGCGGCCGGATGACCTGTGAAGAGGCGACAAAACAACCCACAGCCAGGTGGTAGGGTATTTCCTCGACTGCTACCATAACACCCTTGAGCTATATTCTGGCATTAGTGACCAGGTTCCAATCTCCCTTAAGAGAACAGCAACGCATTTGTATTACCTTTGATGTTGCGAATTTCCATAGGCGATAGTAACAAATTTCCATCAAGTCATTCAATATCATCAGGTATATAACGGCATACAGAATAAATTTTTCTACTAAGTTATATCGTTATATAAATTTAGGACCCAGTTTCTGAGGATAATAATTAAGACAACATAACGATTTAACAACGACGATGTCTATGAAACCTCTACAAAACAAAATTACATAATTTATTAAGATTTATTCAGCAATCTAAAAACGCGCAAGGGCTTAGTTACCAAGTGTAGCCATCCGATCGCAGCATGTAAAGAGGATTTTTGGGGGACGTTCTTACGATACAAGTAAGGTATTTACAATTTTCTCTAATGGGGTGAGACGGTTATCAAGCTATTGTTGCCGATGTTATTAGCGCACTCGGACGCCATTTTAAAATGCATTGTTTCCACCAATCGGATTCGCTAGATCGTACGACCAGCGGCGGAAATTATCGAAGATACACGAAACGGAAGATTGTTATAATTAAAATTAATTACTTTGCACACATAGTATGTATATTAAAGAAAAGAAAAGAAAGAAAAACTTTATTTGCAAAAAAAATGGCGACGTAATTACATTCCATATATATTGTTATACACAGAGCATATTTTGAAAATTTCTACTCCGCATTTTCAGCAAACAAGGTTTGCACTCAGCATATTGCTGCGCCGGAATTATATCCGACACACCGCTGATTTTCAGTGCAAACCTTCCTTTTGGCGTAAGACGAAAACGACCCAATTTTGTTCATAAAATATAAAAATCATGAATATAACTAATACTACCTTATGTAATGCTTAATAATAATACTTTAACGCGTAAAAGAAATGAATAAATTTTATTAAAAAACAACAATAAATACGTTACTTAATATTAAAGATATTGTTATTATTAGACGTAAACACTGCAAGAGTTTTCAAAATGGTGTTGTGTTTTAGAGAAATTAGAACCTTTGTGGCTAGTTTTCCACAATATGCACGTCTGGAGTAAACTTCTGGATGCCACAAAGTATCTAATGATAGCTGACACTTTAGAAACATTTTTTTTTTATAGTGAATAGCTTCGCGTTTAGCTGACATTGCGCCTGATGTCAGGTGGAAATGAAGCTAAAGTGGAGCACGCTTACCTAGAAGATACCTGTTCACACGAGACTTGAAGACACCTAGAGATTATATTCTTCAGGAAAGGCAGACGACAATAAAGAGTTCCACTCTTCAGCGGATACTATGAGAATATAGAATATCCCATAATAGTTACACATCCAAACGTTTTTTTTAAATTCAATATTATCACTTCTTCTCTAAAAATAATAAAACTTCTTATACAATACATAAGTTGTAAACTTGAACTTCGTATCAATGAATTGTTTATAATCAGAACCTACAAAACTCGTCGATGATATTGATTAAATGAATATTGCATCTACTACATTACTATTGATTGGTTTCACAGTTACCTGGTTGAACGCCGGCAGCAAGTACGTATCGATGACATGTTTTCAACATGGCAAGCTCTATCTGCTGGCGTTCCTCAGGGCGGCGTGTTATCTCCTCTTTTATTTTCTATTTTTATAAATACTATCTCCAAAAATCTATCTTCTTCCTATCATCTCTATGCAGACGATTTGCAGATTTATACCCAGGCTCCGAAGGGCACCTTACATGACGCTATTAAGGTTATTAATGATGACTTGAATCGTATACACAACTGGAGTACTTCTTACGGACTTAGCGTTAATCCTGGTAAGACTCAGGCTATAATTATCGGTAGCTCTCGAACAATGTCCCAAATTGATTTTGATTTACTCCCTGATGTAATGTTTCATGATACGTATATTCCCATTAGTGACCAAGTCAAGAATCTCGGCGTAATCTTCGACAAGGAACTGTGTTGGCGACCCCACATTACCGAGTTAAGTCGCAAGATCTTTGCATCCTATGCCTCACTCAGAAGACTAAAAAAATTCCTTCCAACCGCCACTAAGATTTCGCTTGTTCAAGCAATTTTACTACCCATCCTTGACTATGCGGATGCCTGTTATCTTAATATCACCCAAGAGCAACTCATTAAACTTGAGCGTCTTCAAAATGTTTGTATTAGATTCATATTTGGATTAAAAAAATATGATCACGTTTCTGAATATCGCAAAAAACTCAAGTGGCTCCCAATCTCACTTCGCCGGAATGCTCATCTTCTACATTTATTATATTGTACACTATTTATACCCTACACTCCTCCTTACCTTAAGGAATGTTTCAACTTCCTTCATACATCACACACCTTCGATTTGCGCTCCTCTAATAACCTCCTGTTAAAGGCACCTGCACATTCTTCAACATTTTACTCCAAATCCTTCGCTGTGCAGGCTGTCTGCCTGTGGAACTCTTTACCCGTAGATGTCAGAAAAGCTAAATCACTTGCCATATTTAAAAAATCTGTCAAAAACCATTACCTTAGCTTATAATGTTTTATTTTTTATATTTTATTTTCTATTCTTCTTAACTTAGCTCTTTACTGTCCACATTGTACTGTCCTTCCTTTTTATTTTATTTCTTATTAATTTCATTATACCTAGACATAAGTTTTTAAATGTATCCTCTCAGTCAGGTTGCCTGGAAGAGATCGCTTTGAGCGATAAGGCCGCCTTTTGTTTTGCCGTTACATTGTTGTAATTTTTTTTTTCTGTAATCGTTTATGTGGTGAACAATAAAGTGTTTTCTATTCTATTCTATTCTATTCTACTATTTTTAAATTTAGAGGTTATATTGACAATTGCAAATGTCAAAGTTGTGTCACAATGTATTATACACATGGAAGTAATAAGTACTACGACGTAGTACTTATTACTTCCATGATTATACATTATTTTAAAATTGACGACAGTTTGGTCTCTGCAATAAAAGAAACAAACTATAGAACTTGACGAACAAAACAGGTAAACCAAGACCCGAGCTCTCAGAGAACAGATTACATTGATATAATTAGGAGATCTCAAATTAAAGAAGATGAGGGAAGAGAAGGACTAACTTAATATTAAATAATCGACTTTTTTATTGCGTGAGTCAGCTGATATACAGACAGCATACTTGATGGCAAGCGGTTACCATCACCTATGGACATTTGTAACACTAACCTACCGTGTGCTGCCGCTCTTTAAAGGGAAACCTGGCCACTAATTTCGGAACACAACTCAAGGTTGTTACGGTGGCATACTCTAGACCAAGGGTGGTAGCCATCCAAATGGGCAAATACCCTACTACTCGGTGTGGTTGTGTGTTTTAAAAGGCCGTCCGGTCGTAGCAAATTATATTCATTCTCCGTTCCTGCACGGATAAAAAATAATAGTGGAATATTTCCCAGTGGATACATTACTATTGTCCACACAGACGCAAACCACATATATGCTAGACAATTTTGTAAAAAAATGCTTCATTTCATTTTACGCTTTTATTCAAGTAGGCTCCGTCTATACCTTTATTCGTCTATAGGTATAGAAATGGTATCGTCCCATTACTTCTTTTTGTACCTTTAGGAAAAATAACAATCGTAGAGTTAGTTATAAACAAAAGTAATATACAGTTAAGAATCGCCTTTTAGGATCGTTCTTCCACAATCAAAATTAGGTATAAGGTGCAAATCTATATCAACCGCCTTGGTATCGGCCATCTGGCCGGCTAACCCGGCCTGAGACAACATCGGCACATTTAAATATCCCACGGGGAGAATGTAAACAGCTAATATCTGATTAAGGCCTCTTGGCGATATCTGCGATGGGGCTGTACTGCGAGTTTTCTATACCTAACATCTCGAAGCGAAAAACCGTTTATTAGTTATATTTTTATTCGTATTCGAACTATTTGTAGTCATCGATTAAAAAGCTGATTTTTATGGACGATTCCCATATCCTAACAGTTCAATTGTCATACTAACGGTTACAATTTGATATAAGCTATAGAGCTTATATGAAATATTAATTTTACAATACATGTAGTGTAAAATTCCTGCTGATGGTAAGGCAAGTTGATGAATGGTAATATGAAACGATACTTACACGTTGTTATGCGCAATATACATAGAAGCATGTTACAATATAGACAAGCGTAAGGCATATTTTTTATTTTAATCATAAAGTTAACAAAGTATTTATAATGTTTATTCTTTGTAGACATATATTATTATTTACAAATTATATAGTTTTTAAATTAAATTCATAAAATATTCGGTGTCGGATATTACGTCGGCCAGTAATACGCTGAGTGCAATTCATTGTTTGCTGAAAATGAGGCATACAAATTTTCATATTTTTGTTAAGATACATGTCGGCAATGTAAATATCTCGCTATTTCTACAAATGCATTTTTTCTTTTTATGTAGGAACCGGTCATTAACGGAAACAGTATGGATAAATTAGCAATCTAGAAACATTAGGAACTATTTTTGTATAGAATATAGATAAACAATTTCATTTGATTCAAAACATTCTTGTTTTTATATCCATCACATTGATTATATTTATTTATTATTTAATAAGACAACTGAGTATAATACATTCGAGTTCCGGTAGTAATGCCTTCAAACAGCGTAGCAACCTGTTATCTCATGCATCCCATTGACCAGAGCTGATGTTGCTCCCGCCCCGGGTCACAAGATCCCTTATTACCAACAATAATATCGCTGATTTCGTTTTATTGCCGATTTCTCATTCAGTTATCTAAATGCGCATGTACTTACAATGCTAATATGAACATATATTTTTTATTGCATGAGGTCAACCGATAGACAGACGGCCCACCTGATGGAAAGCGGTCACCATCGCCTATGGACATTTGCAACACCAAAAGCGTTACAAATACACTCTAAAGGGAGACTGGCCACTAATGCCGGAACAAATCTCAGGGTTGTTATGGCGGCATACTGTAGACCAGGGGAGGTAGCCTGCCAGACGGGCAAATACCCTACCACCCGACTGTGGGTTATTTTGTCGCCTCTTACGATAAGCCGCCCGGCAGCAGGAACCTGTATGCTTTCTCCGTTCCTGCACGAATACGGAACATTACGAAAGTAATGTTTAAAGCTATATAAACCTATACTTATATTTATAAGCAAAGTATATGTCCAATGCAATTTATAATTCACTAATTTTGTATGTTATTTTGTTGTATTATAATGAATTGAAAACAAGCTGAAAATCTAGGAAGGTGTTATTATATTGTATTTATATAAATATTATTATATTGAAATCTACGCACTAAAATTAGATCAATTGAGTTCATTAAACGGGTCATCTCACTGTTACTTTAGAATTTGCAAAGAAATGTTTAATTGGAGTAAGAAAAGAGAATAAAGATATCATTCGTCCACGTATCAATATGCAGTTTTACTACCTACGTCGCATCACAAGCCTAACTAAACTTCATCAACTGCATAATCTTTAATATTGTATTCCTTTTTTGAATTGCTTGAACTAATTTGCATTTTAAAATACAATAACCCATTGATGTAATTTATTGCTACATCAATGCAATAACCAATAAATTTCTTTCTATACGTAATGTTACTACATCAGAAAAGTAATTAGAACCAAATTCCATATAGTTCAGGTCATCTTGGTCCATAGATATGTACTAATACAGCAATTCCTCCAGCCACCACGTGGTTTATAGACAAACGAGATATGCCGTAGAAACACGGGCAATAAATCTTGATAGGCAAAAACAATGCCTCTTGTTAATTGTTCCGGCGCCGCTGTATCACTACGCTACGCCGTTTAAGCGCTGATAGAGGTCGATACGTTAAGTTGGACGCGCACTAACATGAACGTTATGTACGAACAAAACCTATATGCGTCCTTGAAGTTCGTACATAAGCCTTGGAAACGGTTTAAAATTAACCGGTTTTAATTCGTTATAACGAAGACAAACACACAAAGAGCCTAAAAAGTAATAACCTAGAAACAGAAAAAAAAACACACACACATGGCACTAGATATGATAATATAAATAGGTATAGACATAAGGCACACACGGCACATGCACTTCCTCACAACACCAGCATGTAACAGATACACTCTATATTAGTATAAGTTTAGTATTAAAATTAGAATAAATCAATATAATAAGTTATACGTAAGGTACACCTCAACACAAAAATCACTAAATTAATGTCACACACAAGAACCAAAATAACCAATAAATGTGTTTAAATTCTAAAAATTAAATTTAATAAATTAAATATATTATATATATAAATTAATTTTCAAAAAAGGGTATGAAACTCGATTCCGTAGAGTTGTAAAAAAAATCCGTTATCACAGGTTTTAGCCAACTATGTCTATCGGGGTGCAAATATTACGTTACGTTCTAACCCGGTTTATACAACGACAAAAAAATTACCGAACTTTTATTAGCAAAAATCGGTTAGTTAAGCTTAAAGTGACAACAAAAATGTTTTTTATAACGCAGAGGTATGCCTTTGGAGACCATCTAACCATCAAACTTAAACCTGCGCCCCATTTATAGCTCTTTATGAGGTGTCTAGCACATTGTTATTGCACCGTGACGCCCCTACACGACACGACGACGACGTGACATAGGCGTCCTGTGACGGTAACTATGACAGGAGACTCGCGTAACGGCACCTGCGAACGCCAGTCCGCCTCCTGCGGACAGGACCCCCGTACGCGTCCTCTTCCTTCGCTCTTTCAGCAGCCTCCTTCTGCGACACAACGGATTCGCAGAAGAAGGAAAACGCAAGTCAGGTATGTTAACTCTGGAGCATCATTTCAACCATGCTACGAATCGAACTCACAGGTCCAACGATGTGCTCTAAGAGGCCCTCTGACGTCCCCAGGCATCGCACTCCACGAGCGTGTGAAACGCCGTGACTTGGAAAGCACCGTACTCTTGACAAAACGGGGAAGGTTCCCGTCCTGCGATTTGATGCAGATACTTACCTTAAGAACCGTTCCCTGTAAGTATCAGTCTTTTGACCCCTCTGTCAAAAAAATGATGATATTCGTGAGGCGTAATTTGTGGATGGCCTAACAGTAAGAATGTCTTAGAGCTTCAGTTTTGGTTTTTTTAAAGATTATGTTATCTTAGTGTAGCTACCGCATAGGTGCGCGATCAGCTTTAAGTTTTAAGTACAATTAGTACGCTTTTGACAATATTGCGTGATTTACTTACGAGATAGAATTGTTTGGATACTGTGCTATAGAAGATGTAGGTATATTTATAGATAACTAAGCAAAAGCAGAAGCAGCATGAAAGTAGGATAAATGCAGTTAAAATGAGAGCTTTAAGAAGGTGGCCATGAATGGTGAAATTTTACACACATATGTGTGCAAAATTTCAACTCAATCGGAAACCGAGAAGTTGGTCAAATTTAGCTTGCAAGATTCCACCCGAACTAACATACATACATATATCCATTGCAAGTTAAATAAAAGCTTGTAAAAAAAGTAGTTAAAAGGTCCTACACTGACTCCGGCGATATATCAAATTTCATACAAGTCGGTTTATTCCCAATAAAAATATGTAAATATAAGCATTAAGGGCATAACTGGTCAAACATAATTTAACGACCCATTAAACTTCTACGGTAGTGACTAACAAAGTACTAACTTACAATGTAACGTATGATAGACACCATTGATATGACTCGTGCCTTACTGTGCTGAACCGACATACTTCATACGAATAAAATTGTTTAGACAGAACAATTTATTCCTCATTCATTCTTTATAACGATAGATACTAGCACAAGGAAATTCCCATTTATTAATTAAACTTTTTATTGCTAGAACAGTCAAACAAGTAGACAGCCTAGCTAATGATCCTTAATTGTATTTATTTCATTCTTAAATTATACCACCATTTTAATTATACAAATGCAAGTTTTTAGTGGGACTCTTTTTAAGTTAACAAACAAGTTTTTTTTTAATTTAAATACCCTGTTCACGCTAATAAGAGATTATTAGTATATCAAAAGCGGATTTTGGACTAGATAAGAATAAGATCAGTACCGTAAAATGTGGGGAATAGGGTCCGTAAAATAGGGTATACTAGGAGACTAACACTAAAAAATGGTAGGTATATGTCAAGTACCTACGTACCTAACCTAAAAATACACTACCTACCAGGTAGGTATTGTAGGTACCTGCCTATAGTTTGAACGTGTTAGCTCTAGCGAAAAACTCTATTAACCCCTTAAGCGACCCGATTCACCCCAACGCCTGGGTGAATAGGGACAAGTGAGTTTTTGTAACTTTTTATTATTATTCTTTAATAAACTATATCTTAATGCATTAGAAATGAAAATTTAAACTCCCGGAACCATTATGATCTCCGTTTTATTACTATAACTACAAAAAAACGATAAAAATCAATGTCGAACTTAAAAAGTGTCCCGATTCCCCCCATTTTACGGTATTACAATATAGGGCTTTATATTGTTATGTTTCCTTGTCCAATTCTCTTATAAGCACAAATAATATTATCAAAATCTTCATTATTAATCCCTTTATTCATAATAGTTGTCCAAACCTATTTGGACCTTACCTTTTTCACGTCTTTTTTAATGTAAATGTTTCTTTTTCTTTGTATTTCTTCTTTTCAATATGGTATCTTAATAATAATGTTATTATACGGAATATATTCCTTTTTATTTCATTTCATATTAAATACACAGTTTTTATACAATTATTATACGACGTTTAAGAATGATTAAATATGATTATCATATTCCCATTCTGAATGCGGTTTCTAAAAACACTAAGTATTTTTTAACAAGACTAAAACTATAAACGTCGTATAACTATAGTTATTATGAATAACGGAGAAGACTTTAAAAATTTCTCTGTCTACCACGTTTATATGTCTGCCATCAGGCTACTTACTGCAGTGTTGGCTACGCAGATTGCATTTCAAACATGAGTCCCTTTAATTAAGGTGACCAACATTTTTTTGTTCAAAAAGAGTACACTTTGCATGTACTATTTCATAGGTGAAAAAAGGAAGAAAAAACGATAAAAACTTTATTTTCTTTTAAAAACATACTTTTCTTCGGAGTGGATTTTTTTTTGCTAAATGAGGATGTTTGTCTAATAATGTAGCCACATCCGAACAACTTTCATTTTGCATATTAAATTTGACTGTTAAGACGGCAGATAACGTTTTTACAGAAAGTTGCGACTTCTCACTGCTCCAATAATCATTCCCAAGTGAAAATACCCTTTCAACAGCAGCATTAATGCTTGGACAACATAAGGAAATTTCTATTCTTTCTATTATGATTTTAAATGTTTAATTAATATACAAATGAGTACTTTCAGAGTACGGGATTGGAAAAGAGTACGGTTTGCGAAAAAAGAGTACAAAACTCAGTAAATAAGTACAGTTGGTCACCTTACTTTAATACATTGATATCTTTGTCACACGTCTTACTAATTAACATGAACAACGAACATAGATTAATTACACACAATGACTCAAGCACAAAACTTGTTGTATATTTGAGAAATGTAAACTTATTTGTTTGCATTTATGAAAATTAAATATGCACGTTTTACTGTTCTATTTGTGTCTATTTTGACATTCATTACTAAGAATTTCTATAATAATTTATGATCTATCTAATTAAAATGTTGTAGAGGCTCAATGTTTTAATGAAAAGAAATTTGAACGATGTCCTTTACATAGCTTTAAGATATGGGTCTTTGTTATTTAAACGCATTTTATGAATTTCTAGCTTAATGACGAAAAACGGTACACATTATCTGATCGCCGAAAAAGTGAATGCGCACCTGCAGTTTATTACCTTTCCCGAAAAACATACTATTGTTACTGTACTCGTTTATGGCCGTAGGTGTGCTTGTTACGTTTTCTTGGAAAATTCAGTCCACGCGGTCGATTATTGTATTGAATAGTTTAGTATAAAACATTGCCCGAACGGAGGGGTGAGGCAGTCAAGCGACTATTACGATACGAGCAAGACGTGTGGACATTCGGTGGACACATATAGTGACGGACTTTGC
The DNA here is from genome assembly GCA_949752895.1 of Dendrolimus pini. Classification (NCBI taxonomy): domain Eukaryota; kingdom Metazoa; phylum Arthropoda; class Insecta; order Lepidoptera; family Lasiocampidae; genus Dendrolimus; species Dendrolimus pini. Next base: position 18,598,078 of record OX457136.1, read on the forward strand.
GCGTGTTATTGAATCATGCAGTTTGTTCCGGTTGTGTCCAGTTATATTTGTACCTGTGTTATACGTGTTTGTATAGTTCTTAAAATTCTATAGTAATTTCAACGGCATTTTAAATTCGAATCCCGCACTCGTAAAATTACTAATATTATAAAGGGGAAAGATTTGATTGTTTGTTTGCATTGAATAGGCTCATAAACTACTGAACTGATTTGAAAAATTCTTTCACTGTTGGCATAGGCTATTAAAGGATATTCTTTTTAGATACCCGTGCGAAGCCGGGGCGGGCCGCTAGTCTTTTATAATAATAAAATAATCAAACACACACATTGTCCATCCCCAAGCTAAGCAAGTTTCGCTTGTGTTATGGGTGATATACAATGGACTACTCTGGGGCCGATCCCAGTCTGCCAGACGACAGTAAATAACAGAAACTTCATTTCTGATATTTACCATGCCAGAAATCGAATCCGAAGCCTCTGGGTTCCAAGGAGTTCGGCCGGCTATGACTTAGTCCGCTCAACCACAGAGGCCGCCCAACGCTAGTTGGAAGCGCCAGTACCAGAGCCCTCGTTCAATAGTCTGTGCGGAGTTTTAAATTCACTCCGTAACTGCTCCATTAAGACCCAGCCTGAGTACGAAACTTATTCTCCTGGGTTATAAAAAAATGAAGATTTCTTCTCAGGTCTCTTCTTCCGTGTAGGAACGGAGAAAGAATACAATTTCCTGCCACCGGGCGGCCTGTCGTAAGAGGCGACAAAACAACCCACAGCCAGGTGGTAGGGCATTTGCCCGACTGGATTGCTACCACCCCTGGTCTAAAGTATGTCGCCATAACAACCTTGATTTGTGTTCCGGCATTAGTGACCAGGTTCAAGGTTTCCTTAAGAGAGCAGTAGCGCATTTGTAGCACCTTTGGAATTGCAAATGTCCATAGGCGATGGTAACCGCTTTCCATCAGGTGGGCCGTCTATCTGCTGCTGACCTCCTACAATAAATAAATAAAAACTAAAACTAAATTCATTCAACCATGATAGACTGAAGACGCTCACTAAACAGAAAATTACGGATTTCTTTTCGAAATGAACATTTTCTAAATAATTCTACAAAACTTTAAAATACATCACGAACTTTAGTCAAACTTTTCTTACTTGATTTTTGACGGAAAAGCTACATAATATACATAATACGTGGTCTCTTACGCACTTGCCTGATTTAATAAGCCGTGCAATAATTAATATTCGAGCTTTAAATTAACAATAACACGTTATTCAAGATAGCAGTTATACAGTATACATAAATAATGACTATATTATGAGTATGTAAAAAAATGACCCCTTTGTTCAAAATATTTACACAAGTTTTATCGGCTCATTAAATCATGTGATTTTCATGAACGCATTGTAAATGCGAGTATAACTTCGTTCTAACGATCCGATAAACCTCGTACATCTTTATGAATAAATAGGGTAATATTTATTTTAATTCAATGTAGTTGTAATACATGTCAATGTAAATAATTTTAACTTGTAATAGTTATTAAATATACAAAAAATGGCATTTTGTACTCTTTCTCCGTATAAAATAATAATTATGACAAATCAAACACATCTACACGTAGGTAGTATTTTCTTAAGTTTTTTTGACTACAATGTTTCTCTCCTTATGTTTATATATAACAAAAATACGTGTTAACGATTTTAAGAGCGGTATTTATTAGATTTGATAAACCACAAATCCTCGCAAAAGAGAATCGATTCGGACCTAGAACGATGCGATGCTATTGATATCAAAAACACCCAGATCTCAATAGAGAAAATGGTTGGGCAGTACCACCTGTTTGGAATCTCATCTCATCAGTCAAACTGAACAAAAAACAACTGCCGGACCTCAAGACCCTGTGAGCACTCTCTGCGTGCAGCGGAACACAAACCTTGATTGCCAATTTATTTTATTATTTTACCTCCCACCCATTTTCATAATTAATTAAAATCATCAAAGCCAGGCATGTTGCTGAAGAATTTCTTGCGCCGCTTCTTCTCTTCAAGCCACAACATGTTGCGAAGCATTGGTAATTAGTTTAAGCTCCCATAGAGTAATTATAATAACCATAAACAAAAATTTAAATATTAATATTATTATGAACAAGTTGGCGATAGAAAAAAAACAAAACTTTAACTTTAACATTACATTGACATGTCTTCAGTTATCGCGGCTACTGAAAAGTAGCCGAAATGTCGGAGCAAAAATCAAATTTATTCACATTTACGTATTAATATGTAAACATGCAAATTCTTATTTTGAATTAAATTAAACTAGCTTTAAACACAGCATGGTTTGATTATTATGTCCACTGTAACAATCAACATAAAAACAATTAAGTTGGTCCATCACCGTCGAATAAATTACTTTATATTGGCAATTTACTTGTCGTAAAACCTTCGTTAATTGACCGTAAAACCAATGTAGTTATTAACATTCGTGATATGGTTTCAATGGCAGCTGGCTATCGATATGAGGACGACCATTTTGTTACCAGTGTTGGTATGTTTGGCAAAGGTTGGACCGTTGGATAGTTACATAGTAGGAGCTGGGCGTAAGTAAATAAAAATAGAATTAATTAATTAATTACATTAATTAATCATTATTATATATATTGTTACGAGTCGCGAAACTTGAATTAAAATGCCGCTAGAATTACTATAGAGTTTATTATTATTATTTACGTATTTATTTATTTTCAAAAATTTTAAATTTTTTTTTAAAATATATAAAGAAATTTTTTTATAAAAAAATAAATAACATTATTCTTTTATAAAAATACATCAGAAATAAAATACATATTTAATAAAAAAAATATAAAATCTTGCGGATCACCGCCAGCGGGGCCTCAGGTCCAAACTACCGGTGGTTAGGACTCCAGAGTTAGGAACCTCCTCACAATTCGTGCCGTGTCCAAGAGTGCTGCCTTCTGTATCTGGCCCTTCACCCAGCCTCCCAGTGAAAGCCTCTCTAGATGACGGTCGAGGCTTTTCGCTATAAGACCATTGACGGTGACAACTATCGGCACAATGCTCGTTGACTCCAGCCTCCACATAGCGGTAACCTCGTGAGCAAGATCTAAGTATTTACTTAGTTTTTCTTTTTCTTTCTTCACGAGGTTATCGTCATGCGGGATACTGATGTCAACGAGTATTGCTCGTCGCGCAGATCGATCTATTATCACGATATCAGGCTTATTGGCTACAATAGTCCTGTCCGTGATAATTGATCGATCCCAGTAGAGCGTGGCACAACTGTTTTCAAGAACTGGCTCCGGCGAGTACTGGTAATAAGGCACCTCCGTTTCCACAAGACCGTATCGAAGGGCAAGTTGCTGGTGGATAATCCTGGCTACGAGGTTATGTCTGTGCAAGTATTCGCCGTTAGAAAGATGTGAACAGCCGGAAACAATATGCCTGAGGGATTCACCTGGGCGATGACATGCCCGACAGATGTCCAAGGTGCCATCCTTCAGGATATATTTCCGGTAGTTATTCGTCTTAATAACTTCGTCCATAATTGCAAAGACAAAACCTTCGGTTTCTCCGAAGAGGTTACCGAACCGTAGCCAGTTTACCGACGCTGACAGGTCTACATCGGGCCCTGTTAAGGCCCGATAAAACCTGCCATGCAGCGCCTTGCTCTTCCATACGTCGATGCGGTCGGAGGCGCTCAGTACTGCCAGATTGCACCAATTCTCGTGGTAAGACCTTTGTCTACTGCCACAACATCTTTATGCAGGCCCACGTCCATCTTAAGGAAATATGCCCTGAGATTGTTCACCTCGCGATTATGCAGATCCTTGGCATTTAGAAAGCCTCGGCCTCCACATCTTCGCGAGATGTACAATCTCATTACTGATGAACGTGGGTGATGCATACGATGTTTTGTCAGCAGGCAACGGACTCTTCGATCTAGGGCATCCAGCTCCGTTTGAGTCCACCTAAGTATGCCAAAGGGGTATGATAACACGGGCATAACCCAGCTGTTGAAGGCTCTGACCTTATTTCCACCTGAGAGAAGGCTGGTTAGAACCTTCCTCAAGCGGCAAAAGAATCGGTCCTTCACCGTCTGTTTTACGTCCGCGTCGGCTATACCTAAGGACTCTGACATACCCAGGTACTTGTATGTTTCGGTTTCGGAGAGGGATTTAAGAGACATGTTCTCTGAAAGTTCTAAATTCGGTGAATTCACAACTTTCCCTCGCCGCACATGCATGACCGCACACTTTTCTATCCCGAATTCCATACTAATTGACTTACTGAAGCGTTCTGTTGTCTTCAGTAATTCAATCAAGTCTGGTTCGTTGGATGCGAAAAGTTTGAGGTCATCCATATACAGCAAGTGTGACATGATCTCACCCCCTCTTCGAAACCGATAGCCTAGCTTTGAAGACTCTAGCAAAGTGCTAAGAGGGTTCAATGCTACGCAAAACCACAAGGGACTCAGGCTGTCACCCTGGAATATTCCACGCTTTATATTTATCGTGCCCTCCGGCAAAGAAGCCCCTCCACCACCTGGAAGCTTAAGGTGTATGACCCATTGCCTCATACATGCCTGAAGAAAGGTTCTTAGAGTTGCATCGACTTTATACAGCTCTAAGACTCTCATCAACCATGTATGCGGCACTGAGTCATACGCCTTTTTGTAGTCGATCCAGGCAACGGAAAGATTTCTTCTATTCCGTCGGGCTTGTTGGCTAACAGTTGTGTCAATGAGAAGCAATTCCTTCGTACCACGTGACCCAGCCTTACACCCATTTTGGGTTATTGCCAAAATGTTATTATTATAAAAATAATTTGATAATTTTTTTCCCAAAATGGACGTAAGGAGCTTGTAGATGGTGGGCAAGCATGTGATTGGTCTATAATTTTTGGGTTCAGTGGTACAGCCAGATTTGAAGAGTAAATGGGTGACGCCTGTCGTCATAAAGGTTGGAAGCGAACCACGATTAATAGCTTCTTGGAATTGATTAGCCAAGCAACCATGCGAGCTTTTGAACCACTTAATCCAAAAGTTATGCAATCCGTCCGGCCCTGGACTTTTCCAGTTATGTGCCGAACGAATTGCATTACCAACATCAAGTGGTTCAATGGTAATAGGTTCCATATCTGGCACCTGGTCGCATGATTGCTTGACCAGCTCAATCCAGTCGTCCTCCGTGTGGCTTACAGGCATCGACCATATATTGCGCCAGAAAGAAGCCATGGCATCAATATTTGGTATTTGCCTGTCAGCGACACTATCGCTAGATTTCTCCCAACCTCTATAAACCCTTTTCTCTTCACTTTGGAAGGTCCGATTCAAGAAATATCTGTTCGCTCGCTCTTTGTACCGGCGGATTCTATTTGCCCATGCATAGACTTTTTGCTTCCAGAAGTCTATACGTTCCGTGGCTCTGGCCATATATTCACTGGGGCTGACATTAGTACCAGCGAATGCCTGAGCCACGAAACGCATAACTCGGGGCCGGCAATTGCCAGCCCGGAAGCAAATTAATTTGGCTATGAGAACTCTGGCCCCGTCGATACGCCGCTCAATCCGTATTTGCCAGGCAGGTTTGCCGCTTGCAGGTTGGGTAGGCCGTGTATTTGGAAACTTTACACCAGCCACCCGACATACAGCTACGGCCCCGCAATATAGGATTGAGTGCGTATCGATAAGGTCTGCGCTAGACCCAAAATAAGGCGCTAGTAAGCAATCCAGAGTTCCCATAAGCAACAAATTATTTCTATGCAGGGGCAATTTTGGTATGCGTGGCCTATTTAAGATAGGCTGATCTCGGAATTCTTGAATCGAATGTTCCAAAGTACTTCTCAATTGCTCATAAGTCTGGATACTTACATTACCTACCGCTAAGTCCTCTGACACGTCGTCCATGGTAGAGTTCACCGGCCACTGCGAGACTGCAGGCGGTGCCGGTGACGTAGGCTGCGGCGTGTCAGTACTTTCGCGGTTGATACGTACAGTATTGCGTAGACGATCAAGTGTCGACTCATCCAGCAGGTGTAACCGCTGGATAGCGCGCACTTGATCCGATAGTCGTTGCGCCGTCACGGTGGATGCTGGTTAAAGGGTCTGAAACAGAGACAGTAAGCGGCCACGATACGAAGTGAGGTTAGTTCCTCCCTCTGTCGCCTCATAGAACGCGCGCATGACGCACTCGTTTAATTCTTGAGTCCATCTCATGCGGCGCACTACACCACCGGTAGCGAGGGCCGGGCGCGGGATACGTCCTGCAGGCCCCAAGCGTGCCGACGGTGGCCGTCCACGGCCCCGCACAGGTCTTCGCGGCGGGGCGGACGGCGCTGACCCTTCCTCGCTGGTGCTCGACGCCCCGGTGGCCGCCGGCGTCACGAACTCTTCATCCGTTGACGACGACCGTGGAGTGGAGCCGGGCGAGGCGGGTGCAGCAGATGGTAGACGTGCGCGTGTCCGGCTTGTTATCTTGTCCAAATACCTTATCACATCTCAATTGTTCCACATTCTGTATTTTCATTAAATTTCTATTGCTTTTGTATATTGGTATTTTTCATTTTGACATTTGTTGTCATGGTTATTGAACTAGTTGTCTTGATGTCGATATTAATGCGTATTGGTTTATTATAATTTTACTATTGAATTATTATTGCACTTCTTAGTTTATATCGATAAAAATAGGTAATAAATATGAGTAATTTAGTTGTTTTCGGGAATAAAATATGATAAGGAAAATTTAGACATCTATTTGTGACAAGCTTTTTTATTATTATTATTATTATTACTATACAAACACGTATAACACATGTACAAATATAACCGAACACAACAAGCCCAAACGTAATGCAGAAGGTCGTAATCCCATAAAACGCGCAAAGTTCGTCACTAAAACTTTCCCGATTGTAGTACACACGTCTTGCTTCGCTCGTGGTTATCGCTCAACTGCCTCGTCCCTCCATCGATTCATTTCTTTATACTGCACATATGCAGTACGTCCGTTCGGCCGCGTGGACTGAATTTCCAAGAATCAGTTTTGTACTTTAAATCCGTAACACCTGGCTAATGACTGCCATAAAAGATTGCAACAGCACAATGGGCCGTTTTCTAATGACAAATTTTAAACACAAAGTAAACAAAACAAGTCCAAATGCTGAAAGGTAATAAAATGTGTTTTTACAAGTATGCAGGTGTGAAGTTGTTTTGTCGGCATCTAGGTCGTAACAATATTACATTGTAATTTTTAATCAACTGGACTGACATGACTGCTTCGATTTTTTTATCTTACAAGCTTAGAGTATAGTGTTGTAATATAAAATTCAACTCACAGTGGTGAGTTGCATCAACAATTCACACAACTCACTTATAAAGGAGCCATACTACAGCACTATGCTCCAAGCTTGCAACATAAGAAAGTCGAGCGTAACTGTCACTTTACTTAGTCCACATATTTAAATATCAGAGTATAGAGACTTCTCGGTGGATTCACTATGGTGAAAAGCCTGGTACTTAGAACCTAGTTTATTTTGAGAGCAAACAAGCGACACAAGCTAGATTGCATTAAACTTTTATCTAGGCGCTATTCAACCCGATTTTTTATCCCGGAAACGATTAGAGGTAGAAAGTATCCTATGTACGTTACTGGTATTCAGACTACATATACAGGTAAATTTCTCAAGTGGGCCTTCAGGGTCAAATCTTTAAACACACGAAACAACGAAAAGCGCTCAAAGCAGTCTTGAGGCCGATAAGAACGAAAACTTAAGTGGTATCTTAAGATTTTCGATAATCAATTACCCTTCTCAGGAATTAAATCGGCTGATTTTGAAAAATAAACACATTCTGTAATATTATACCAAACCATAGTGTAGCTTTTTAGTATCAATTTCTGTAAAAGAATGTCGAACGTTAAACTAAAATAAATAATAAAGTAGAATTACATCTTCAATATGGATTATTGTTATCTTACTGTCAGAGATGCCAAATCCTTACCAATATTCAAAAATTATCACAACACTATAATTTATTATTATAATAATTATATGTATTTTGGAATATATGTATACATACAAATAATTAAATACATATGTGTTTATTGAATTTATTGCCCCATTTTCTCACACCACTTCGCCAGATTAGCTAAGAATTTCATGTAACTTAGGTTGCTTGGAAAAGATCGTTTCGCCTCATGTATTGCCTAGAAGAATTGTAAATTTTTGTTCTGGTTGATTTTAGTCTGCAATCTATCTATTATTTATTGTCCGATAATTTCAAGTAAATGTCCGCTTCGCCCAAATGCTGTACACGGACACCAAGTACCAAGTGCTCCGTGAAGAGATGATCAAAGCGAATACCCGAAACCTGGTCTACCACTGTCGGGCGGATAAGACGGACTGCGACGCCGCCTTAGCCAAGATGCGGTATAAAGCTAGCAAACATTTCTACGCCCTCGCTAAAGCTGTGGTCGATTATGTCAAGAATAAAAGACAGGCCAGACCTACTGGATATGTTGGTAAGCAATTTTCTTTATAGCTGGAGTATAAAAGTGTGATTTATTTAAGATACAAGAATCTGAAATACAATACATTTTCTTTCAAAAAGTATATTTTATCTTTAAAAAGTATTTAGAAGTATTTGTATCTACTATTTCAAATACCGTTTTCAAAAGTATCTTGTGTCTACTATTGAATACAATGTAAGAAAACTTAACTTATTTGTATTGTATTCTACCCATAGTCCCTCAAGACTATAAGTAGAATACTGAGCCCAGATCACCGTCTTCTATGGGTAAGGTGCCCAGAAGGCTGGCTACGTTTCCTCGCTGGATCGCCATACTGATCCGTTGGCCGAGGTAGGCACCAGCCCTCTTGTGTCTGGTATTTGGTATCTCAAATACTTATTTTAATAGTATCTTATACTTTGTATTCAAATACTTTGTATAGGGTATCTTGTACATCTCTGCTGGAGTAGAGCAGATAGACTCACCTGACCGGGCCCACTTGATGAAGAATCGACTGATACAATATACGGAATACGTCCGAATTCGCACAAAAGTATATAATATACATAATAACAGCCCATTAACGCTTACTGGCGAGCGTTACAATCTTAAATAAAAATGGATTAAGCTGTGCTTCGTGCGTTATTGATATAAACATTGCAAATGGCGACTTTCAGTCAAAAGCTTAATGACATTACGTTATAATTTGTACATTTTAAGAATAGATTTTAATAACGGGTTTTATTTCCCTTTTAAGTATAAACAATAGGATTATAAGTTATCTTATTTGAATACATATTAAAATAGAACTAAAAGTTGATTTTAAAATGAAATAAACTAAAGTATACTATAAATAAAACTATACTTACAAAATAACATAAATCTATAAGTAAAAAAATATTTTATCACAAAATAAATCCTTTTAGCGGTTCAGCGTTAAGAGCTTCTAGAGAAACGCGCCCAGAGTGCATGGGAAAAGCTGACGCGCGTTTTGACATTTACAGAGTGACGTTACTGATGCAAAAGCGTCCAACATCGATCGACGCTAAATGCCGCTTTCAGTCTATGACAGACCGCGGCCTAATAATATCGCTTTTGCCAAAATTACTACGAAACCCTGAAATTTATGAGTATTAATTTCGCTTCAGGTACTGCAACATTCTGCCAGGACAACATATGTGTTCCCGACACGGATCCCCCGATCGTGTTTGGAGGGTGCTTCACGCTGGTCTCCTGCGGTGGCAATCAGAGTTGGCATCTCGATCCCATTATTTACAAGCGAAAGAAAACTCGATTCCTGAAATAAATGTTACATCAATAAATACGAAAGTTTTCATTTTATTTGATGTTTATTATTTACCTAATATCTATTTGACAACCTGATTGACGTGGGACTACAAATCAATCAATCAATATATTTATTTGCAAGAATGTAATTTATACAGATGTTATACAATTGTAGATGCATAGTACATTCTACCATTTAGTACATACATACAAAGTAACCTAAATAGTAAAATTAATCATTGGCATATTAGTGGTTCTTTCTCCATTCACGCAGTTAGACATGGAACGCCCTGCCATATACGATCCGAGATAGTTCATCAGAGAGCAGTTTCAAAAAAAGTCAAAAAGCACTATTTACTCTCGTATCTTAAATTTTATCTTTATAATAATATTTATATTTTACATTATATATGTATTGTATGTATCTTGTATATAATTTATTTTTCAACACACTTGCTCATAAAGTGGCTCTATGGTCACCGCTATTAGGCACAGAACAAAGAGTCTGGTAGTATATTGAATATATGGCACAGAATGACACCCATAATCAAACTGTGACTAAAAAAAATTATAACTCACTAGTGAGTTATAGTTTTTTTTTTAAATTGTATTGCTTGAGTTGCTTTGTTCTTAAAAAAGTTTTTATTCAAAAAAAAAAATCGTCTTCTATAGAACAAATAAATTAATGTTTCTATTGCTTGCTCATTTCATACAACTTCTTATTTAAATAGAAAATTTTAACTCGTACGTGTTTAATAAATAAAACTTTCACTCATATATAACTTTTTTTTTCTCTGTAATAAAAGAGAACTTTAAATTCCCTATTTTGTACGTGGGAGAATAGGCGCAAACCCTATGCGCAGAAAATAAAAAAAAAACCTCATCCCTTTAGTCTGTGGCCGATCGCAATGCGCGCGCATAGGAAAACTGTTATCTACTAAATAAAATGAGTTTTTGTTGTTATTTTATTCACAAGTGTGTTGAAAAACGTCGTGTGATACACGTATGTATTGATGATTACCGTCCTCGGTTCTCTTAAGACCCTCGCCTACCGCTCGAGTCTCAATGGCGCCTCGGCGGTAATCACCAATGTTACACACTAGTAACATAATGTACTATTTGTTAATCTGTTTATATTATATGTTTTATAGTTAAATCGTAAAATATCTTAGTGTACACAACCCTGCTTTTTGCTTGTTCTCTTCTCGCTAAACTCATAGGTTTGCTGGAAGAAAACTTTTTTGGGATTAAGCTCGCCTTTGTACATCACCACTATTCTATAATTTTGTATGTAACTTTTTGACATGTACAATAAAGAATATATATTCTAAGTCAGAAACATCTCAGATAAGCTTTAGTTATAAATATTATACGAAGGGGCGATTTTTCAATCGTTAGAGAAAAGTTATCAATCGAATTAATTATTACCTGACCAAATTCAAAAATGAAACAATTCAAATGTTTTATTCAGTCATTTAATTTTTCTATTTCGTGATTAAAAAATTGGCCCTATTTTCTTAACCCGGTATGTAAGAAGTCAAAACAGAAAGTAACGACACAAAGACTTAAGAAAGTACTGTTTATCTCTAAATCAATAAAAAGTCAGTTCTGGTTCATTCGGAAATAAACCAGCAAGCGAAAAAATATATTTTAAAACGATCATTTTCAGTGTTCGCTTAATTTTTGATATATACTTTAGAATCACAGGACGACACTTCAATTTATTTTATTTGTATAGATTGGTCAGTCACACCTATTTTAGGCCGCTGTCTGATTTGTTGGTGCAGGTTCTGCATTCTGCTCGGTCTACATATGTGTGTAACCGATGAATACCATACCATGATACCATAGAACCGTAGTTATGTTTGTTCTAATTAGGTACTACAATTGTTAGCTCAAGTATACGAGTACATAAAACTATTAAGCATTTTATTACTTCATTCCTTAGATGCCATCTGTAAATGCACTTACGATTTGTACTTCCTCAGCAAATGCCCCTATGAATTCCCGAGAACTCATTATCATGAAATTCGCCATCTGTTCAGAAATACCATTCCATACCAATCTAATCGTTAGAAATAAAAGCAACTCGGTCCACCTGTTTCATTGTATAACCAACAATGAAACCTTTTGTATTGTCACAATCAAGATAATACGAGCAAATGCAAAAGTCGGGTTTATATAAGACATTCGTTTCTGATCGCCGTCGTTTAGTTGCTGTGCGGTTGTCAGGAACATGCGATGAAGATGAAGGGATTGGTTTGCTTTATCTCTGCTTGGCTTATCTGCAAAGTTACCGCAGAGATTCGGGATAGTGCTATACTTAACAAGTAAGTTTTGTAAGAAACGTATTATAACATTTACACATTTATTTACAGGGTGACAAAATAATAGGGGCGTCACTTTTCCTTTGTCTAAACTCTAGCAACTCCAATATTAGGTCAATAATAATTTCGATACTTACTAATAATTTTTAATACGACACCAAACATCGTGCAAGTATCAAGTTGCTTTAGTTACGACGTACGCATTTTGTCAGTATAGTCTATTACGTTTGCTTTTATTCGTTCGTTCGTTTTTTTAAATTGTGGTTCCAACGCACTCGGCATTGATTTTGCCAATATTAGAGTAAAAGCAACAGGTGGTTATTAAAAAGCAATAAAAGCTTAAAAGACAAAAGAGGAAGGGATAATTTTGAACGGTGCTCGATTTCTGAAAACCTGAGGACAAAATAAACCATAATGTTAAACTGAACCCAAACCTTACTGAGTAATGTTATTGATTTTAATAATTTAGTGTAGATTATACTTAAGTTAAAGTTAGTGTAGTGACGTTTACTTTAATAATGATGACTATAATTTTGTAAGCAAGAGCTTTAACACCGTTGATAGTTAACAGAACAATTATTTGATTAAAAGAAGCTAAACAAACCATTACAAACCTATTATCTCGGCTTTTCTCTGGTAAATATCGTCGAATTATAACGAAAAGATTTTTGCTACAACTTCCAATAGACATCCTTGGTAAACTTTATAAAATACTGCTCAGAGAAACTTGGTATTCTTACATGCGTATTTAGTTATTTTGTAGCGGATTTTGGACTCTGATCAACGTTAAAATTAAAATAACATGGAGAATTTATCCATGTTTGTTTATAATTTACTGACCTTGGCTACAGATAAAATAGAATATTGCCAGATGGCAAAAATATTAGATCTCGTTCTAGACGTTGTGGTCAGGTAATGACGTAAGGTAAAGTATGGACGGAGGAAAGTACTTACAAATGAAATAATTATACTTATTTATATATGGATATCGTAGAACGGGTAGATGGCACAAAATAAAAATATTACAATAAATTTTGAAACTATTTGTGAGTGCGCTGAAATACCTTACTAATAGCATGGAAAAAGTACTTACTAGCTTTCTTTTCAAATATCATGATAATAAATATTTTTATAACTGTTTAAAAAATAGTTAATACGATATTTGACTCGTTTAAATATGACGTCATAGCTTGCAATTCTCGTACTAAAGCTGGTGGGTACCGACTTTTAACCGATGGTTAAAATAAATTAATCGCTAAAAATGTATGCATAAACAGTGATTATTTTATTTTAACCGCCGGTTAAATGTCGGTGCACACCAGCATAAATCTAGGTACATTCAGTGTTTTGGAAAAATGTTTAAACGTCTCAGTTAACTTGGCTGTCAACTACCCGATAAAATTTTACGAATGACAATCGCATAATTAATAACATAACTGTAATTAGTTCCCAAATACTAGATTACTACATGGTTCTACAAGTCACTTCACTTTTATATGTATATGTATTTTTTTACTATATCGGTTAAAACCAAGACCTACATTTGGTCTAAGAAAAATGTATTAGATAAATGTCATAAAGTACCATCTCTGTAAGTCTCTCTCCTTAAACTTACATCTGGTTATGTAAGTTTAAGAAGGTTTTCAAAATATTATACTGGGCTATTGTCTTACTAGTTAAAATTCTTCTTCCATGGTAATAACATAGAAATATATCGATGGTTATGTCAACATAATACTAAATAAAGTATATAAAAAATGTGTGCGTGTACTAGTGTACACACGTAAGAAGTGAAACTTCTTTATGACCTTATTTTTTCAAAAATGATCTACTATATGCAACGTTACAGAAATTGGTTAAATAAAGTTAAATTATGATTTCGCTGATCACTTTAATATATATAATTATATGTAGGATTCTAAATAAATTATTTATAAATCATCAAACTCATATATTAATTAAAACAATAAAGTAAAGAAATATTACAATGCTCGTCTAACACTCCATCTACCAACAACTCGTTGCGTAGCAACGTACGCAACGAGTTGTTGTTGTTGTTTTATTATAAACAAACAAACATCCAACCAAGTCCATCATATATTAGTATACATTGTTTCAAAATTCAACATATTAATCAAAAATTTAAGGTTAATCAAAGTAAAACCAGTAGGAGGTAGCGTAGCGAAGAACTTTATACCACTAACGGAACTCCCGCCACCGAGAACTCCACATTACCACAAGGATGGAAGGAGACATTTCGAAGAAGAATGCTCGCAACGGTCTTCCGGGAAGAACGTGTATGAGGGTGCCAAAGTAGACCTTTTTGGTGAATACTACGATGATGGAGTGGCAAAGACTGTGGCCACTGTCATCATACCTGATCATATTGACCGTGAGTAATTTTGGACATGACTACCAACAGAAACTGTTTTATATCAGAAGTTGCCTATTGGAGACATTTATTTTTAAATTTTGTTATATGGAAAGCAAACAGATGCATTATGTTCTTTTATACATAAGTAATGGTTGCCCGTGCTCGAAATTCGACCATAAAAATTAATGTCACAAACTATACTTCTATAATCACAGATTTCGCCAAGGCTAAACTGTTAATTTGACTTGAACAATAAATAAAAAGTATATATGCGTGGGTGTGTGTATAATGTTTTTTTTTTTATTTAATGTATTTTTATGCATAATTAAAATTTACATTCACTTAAAGAGACTTAAAATTAAAATAGACAAATATAATAATATATATACAATTTAATTTATAAATGCATAATTAAAAATAAATTTAGCATTCGTCGCTTCTTCTCTATATAAACTATATTTTATAAGTGTCCGAAATTTCATACTCCTCCGTCCGCGCAATTTTCGTAAAAAGGGATACAAAGTTTTTGCTTCACGAATATATAGATTTTAAATATTTTCTATGTTCAACTGTTAACTGTCTGTTTGACTTGACTGCATTTTAATTTAATTTATCTAAAATTAAGGACTGATTATGAGTAAAAAAAGCACTGAGTGAACTGAAAATAGCGTATATTGCTCTCAACGGTTGGAGGCAGAAGAGGAGGTGGGATACAATGGGGGTGCAACAATGGATAGGATTTTGAGTGTTGCTTATACAGAATCAGTGTTGTAAGTAAACTAAATAGTGTGAATGTTAGGTAATCCAACAACGACAGTATAAATAGTAGTTTTTACTTAGATTATATATTTGTTTCGAAGTTGAGATTCGCTTGAAATTTAAAATACTCGCCCTGTAGCAACAATCCCGTTTTCTAGCATCAACAGTAAGTATACTATGGTCATCTCCGTGGTCGAGATTATATATGTATACCAATTTTTCCTCATGAACAAATACTTACATCCTACAAAGACGCATCACGAGATTAATACTCGTATAGTCTCTTTACTTTTACATACACATAAACCACTTTAAAATACTATTATTTTTTTAGATAAACATTTTGAAGTAACTTCTCAAGTACCCTACTTCACCGTCGGGCCCATAGAAGCTATCGGCTATCATCCAACTACGGATAATCCCAATGAATGTGAAAAAATATATCAAGTTAGTAATTATTACCTTTATTACCTTTTTCCTCTTGCAACCCTTGTTCAACTACAGATAAAATTCACTCTATAAAATAAATTGTGAACATTAATGTATATTTTTTTTAATGAGTACTGTAGACTCAATCAAATCAAATCAAATCAAATAATGTATTCCACTTGTTTTGATTTGTGTGCGGGAGACAAGGGCGCCGCTCAAAAGTGCATGCCCTGGACAATAATAATCAAGTTATTTCATTTTCCTTAAACTAAGTAATCAGTCTGTCCAAGGAATTTGGGGCCAAGGT
This sequence comes from Dendrolimus pini, assembly GCA_949752895.1. NCBI lineage: Eukaryota > Metazoa > Arthropoda > Insecta > Lepidoptera > Lasiocampidae > Dendrolimus > Dendrolimus pini. The sequence continues at coordinate 18,614,076 of OX457136.1, forward strand.
TCAGTTTTACATAAATAATAATTCCTGTCGATGTGCCTACGGAGTAGACCTATTTTAGTACAATCAATCAATATTGTAAGCGGAATAGAGCTAAGCAACTCTCTGCCATTTCCGCTTGCGAATAAAGTTCAATATAAAATAATAAAGTTCTATATTGAAAATGCCAATCAGAATTATAAGCTGTATAAAGTTGTATATTCTTCTTCCATAATATTAAATAACCTATTCTTCTCAATGTTATTCAGGATCATCTAAGTGAATTGTACTCTGAAGAACCCACAGACAACTCAGAAGAGTCATTGGAGATGGCGCGAATGCCACTCTTCCCGCCAGAAATGCCAGTCGACGTGGAAGACCGTATTGAAAAAATGTACAGCGATTTAGACATGTAGACTAATGTTTGTTTTTTTTTTATAATTTTATACTTTTTACTGTATTAAAATTTTTGTATTATTACTCTGTTCATTTTTGATTAAGCACTTACGTAAAAAGTCGTGGTAGGGGTAGCGTAATGGCTAGCGAACGCGTCGCAAACTCCAAGAACACGGGTTCGATCCTGGCCGGAACGCGTGCACTGTTTAGGCAGTTTTCTGACCTAATGTGCATATTACTCGTATTACAATTACCAAGTGCTAACAGCGGTAAAGGAAAATGATCTTGAATCAAAAAAATATTGATGAAACCTGCAGATCGAGATAACCGGTGTGTCAAAACTGCTAAGCCGCCTTGGACTAGCGTGGCGGGTATACTGTCCGTTACAGTGGGAGGTTCGAACCCAGCAGTAGGACGTTTATGGTCTGTTATAATAATAAAAAAACTACTTACGTTCAATTATTGAAACGATGTGTGAAAATTTGTTATCCAATTGAAGAAGTTGACGGTATGTATAATTAAGTGGGCTATACCTTTGCCCACCTAGCTCATTGGAACATGGGGTTCTGGATTCAATTCCTGATATGGTAAATTAGGTAAAGGAACTTTCCATTATGTACTCTGGTCTGAGTTTCAGACCCAGAGTAGTCCGTTGTATATTACCCATAACAACATACCCATCAAGAGTTGGTAGATGAGCCCAATATCATAAGAAAAAGCAAGGCACATCGCTTGCGCTGGCTTGGCCACCTATAAAGAATGGGGGAGCATCGTCCACGATGCTGGAGTGAAAAGAGTGAAGGCTGACGTAGTGGAGGCTGATCTGTGCCAACTTCAAGTCTATGACTAGGAGACAGCGCTGAACAGAAGAGAGTGGAGCATTCTCGTTTCGGAGGCGACTAATTTTTGATCGTTGAGTCGCCGCAATTAGTCATATACCTACCCATCAAAGAATGAAATTAGATATCAAATAAAAAGCATATTTTTAATTTATTTTCTTAAACTTATTAAATCATCTATATATGTCTAGAATATATAGTGCTTAGGTTATAATTTGTCATACTGGCCCAGCTTGCAGGTTGTATTTATTCGGTACTTTCACGTCCTTATCTTTATCATCAAATATCTCTTCTGTATCATCATCATCTATATCGTCCACGTCGAAAGGATTTCTGAAAGAATATGAACGTATTAAAGTCTCCTTGTCTGCTACGTTTTATGGCTAAATTACTGAATCAATTTTGATGAAATTTAATAAATCCGCAACCATCCATCCTTACCCATAAGGATGACTCAGACTGAGTATACTTATTATAGTTTATGTAACCATGAAAATTACTTACTTATTCCAACTCAATCGGTGTCGTTTTCTGTAACAACAAATTAATAATTGTACAATATAATTGCTGTATACTATATTTTATATGATAGCGTAATGACTAGCGCACGCGTCTCTAACTCAAAGGGCGCGGGTCCGATCCTGGCCGGAACGCATGCACCACTTCACGTCAGTTTTCTGACCTAATGTGCATATTGTTATTACAATTACCACGTGCTAACAACGATGAAGCAAAACATCGTGATGCAACCTGCACATCAAAATAACTGATGTGTCAAACCTGCCAAACCGCCTTGGACAAGCGTGGTAGGTGTACTGTGCGTTCCATAGTGGGAGTGGGCGGGTTCTATAATGGGAGACCCGAGCCCAGCAGTGGGATATTTGTGGGCTGATATTATTATAGTTACTGTCATTTGCCAAAAAATATAATAATTAAAAGCAAAGATATGGAATGGAATTTTTTTTAAGGTCATATTTAAATGATCTCGGCTGCATATTCAGGGTTCCATTAGAGGCATTTCATCAAAGAAATCGCCTTACGGGGCACATATGAAGCGCCTACCGCTTTGCTAACATCCAATCTCTTACAGCAAGCATTAATTATAGTTTTGTCTTTTACCTATTGGTAGCAATGTAGTCCTGGTCCATATACTCCTCAGAGACTTGTACAGACTGCGGCTGTCCACGGTGGTCTTGTAAGATTCCGAAGTACCTGGGAGCTCTTGTAACGGTGAACATAAGCGCTGCGAAAAATACATCAGGCGCTGTTTAATTTTATGATTATGTCGGGCCGGGCCGTGGATCGTCTGCAAGGTTATTCATGACACGGGATGTTTAGTAAGTATTGTCAGCTAAGGTGAGCATCTCGGTAACTATTACTAACCCAGCTGAACGAGACCCAACGTCCTCCGGTAGATAGTCAATAAAACTGTTTTCGTCACAAAAAATGGATAAAACATTTTTAGTGAAATTCTAAATAATAAGATTAATTCTCCTGACGTTTTCAGTACACATAATAAAACTACGTTTTAACGGTTTTAGATGCCGTTTTTAATTTGATTTTTATTCCGACGTTTCCGCCACTCAATAGCCATGATCACGAAAGACAAAGATATAAAGTGTCAATGTAATGTTAGTTTTCATTTTGCCTACCGCCAACTTGTTCACTTTAATTATTTAACTTAATTTTTTGTTTATGATTATTATTTACTGTATCGGAGACAAATCTAATTTACCACCGCTTCGCAACATGTTGTGGCTTGAAGAGAAGAAGCGGCGCAAGAGACTCTTCAGCAACATGCCTAGCTTTAATAATTTTATAATATATGATATTCAAATGGGTGAAAGGTAAAATATGGGCATAGTGTTTAAATTATTAAATATAATGTGTTCGATTAATAGAAAAAATAGAATGAGATTACTCTCGCAGGCTAATTCCTATAGATTTATGTGTTTATCTCTGTTTAGTGTCGCTTTTTCGTTTCATCGACTTATCTCAACGTTATCAAATCAAAACGATCCTAAAGAAGTGTTACTTCAAAAATGAAACCTGCATGAAATACTTTTTACTTAACTTTTTGGTGTTTTCGTGGGTTGCGACATAAAAATTGTTGAGAAAAAATGCCTCAGTGTAGTGGAAAACTACACCCTTTTTTAACCGACTTCCAAAAGGAGGAGTTCTCAACTTGGTCGGTATTTTTTTTATTTATGTACACCGATTTCTCTGAGATTTATGATGCGATTTACGTGATTCTTTTTTAGTTCGATTCGGAATAGTTGCCATTTGGTCCCCTAAAAAATTATTATACTTTGGTCCAGTAGTTTGGTCATTTTATGATCATTTTTTATGAAAAAACAAATTTTTAATACACAAATGCTTAGTAAGTAGTAGTTTTTACATAAATGCTTAGTAATTTTCAAAATATAGTAATTTTTATGTTATACTTTGCACCGACTTCAAGATATTTTACATAATATATATTAATAAAAATAAAATATTATCATTAAAAATAGCTTTAGAAATAAGTTATTTTATACTTTTTAGTTTTTAAAGACGGTTTTTTTAAACGATTTTTTTTATTGTAAAAAGTAATTAAAATTTGACTTACAATCATCGACGGCATATAAACTTATAGCTAAGCATAACACAATTAAAACTACGTCCAATCGTAGCTTGATTTCAGTCATTTTCAAACTGAGTCTCAAAGTCTTATAAAACCGGTATTAAAATGTCATAAACGAATAACAGCAAACCATTTTGAAAATTAAGTCATAATTAGTTGAAACTGTTTGTTAGAAAAAGAAAACAACACTGAAAAATTTCCTGTGGTTTTGTATGAGAATGCTTTTCCAACATCCGTTAAGTTCAAAGTTTGTAAAACACGCAACGTTTACAAAATGGTGTTTTTTTTTATTGTAATATCCGAAACAATAGATTACGCAAGGAAACACGTGACCGTAAAACCGTCAGAAATCGTATTTTATCGATTTTTATGTACATACTAAGACTAGATTTTCGTACGGTTTCGCTCGTATAGTTTTAAATTTTTTCTTGTTCTCTTTCGTTACCGGAAGAATGTACTTTATATACCAATTTATTGGTGGTACGTGGTGAAAACAGCTTAAACAGATAGATAGTCGCTTTCCGCAACTTTGTTATATAGTATGTAAAGAAGATAATAAACGAGAAAGTTGTCAAAAAATCTTTGTTACTCTTTCATGCAAAAACTACTGAATGGATTTTGGTGAAACTTTTTTAATAATATAGCTGACACATCAGAATAATACATTGGCTAGATGATGTGTGTGTTTATTTGTTCAAAATCAGCGGATTAGATTCCTGACAAGGGTAATTGATTTTTCAAAAATCTATTGATACGTACCATTTTAGTTTCCATCAAATTCAGCCTCGAGACTCCTTCAAGTGTTTTTCACTATTTCGTATAGTTTAGGATCGGGCCCTAAAGACCCACTTGAAAAATTCACCCGCATGATTGACCTAAAAGAAAGTCCAAAAGAGCGAAAGAGTACTAGGTAGAAAAAAATTTAGAGTGGACTTAATGTCCCTGACTACGTGGGGGGTATGCCACGTCTGAAGGGCTCATAAATTGCTTAAGGAGAAAGAGATAATGATCAAATCTAGATTTTGAAATAATAAATGTGTGAAAATAAGTTCATTCCAATTTTTTATGGCTGGAGTACAGTAGACGGACTTACGGCCCACCTGATGGAAAGCGGTTACCGTCGCCTATGAACATTTACAACTTCAGAAGTGCACCAACGCGCTACCGACGTTGAAGAAATTTAATGAAACCTTATTATAAAAAAGAGGCGGTAGTGTACTATAATATGATATAATATGATGATTGTTGTGGATCGAGAGGATATATTTGAACAATAAATAGGGCAATTATTTAAGATAACTTTTATTTTCGTAACGCCACATAATTAATAACAATATACAATTTTATACACAGCACTTTACAGGCAGAAGAGAGGAGGGGGGTGTGAAACGTCACTAGACACTGCCATCGTATGACAGTGACATTTTATTTAACGGGCAAAGGGTACTGAAGCCAGGATTACTCCAAGAACGATGAACATTGACGTGGTAAAGCCGTACTGGAATCATTATCATTCATATTTTCTCTATCTCTGATCCTCCCATCCCCTCTATCCCTTACTAAGGGCTCTTGTACACGCTAAGAACATTCGCTATGTCTGCGGCAGATAGGACCAATTCATCATGTACGCGACTAGAATTTATTCGGATCTAAGCAACGAAATTTTGTCGTATCTGCCGCAGACAAAGTGAATAGGAACGTGTAAACGATGAAAATCTCATCATGAGATTGGTTTCGGGCTATCGTGCGTAGGGTATGCTACGGTGCACTAGTCAAGTGTGCTTGGAAAGAAGAGTCGTTTTAACTATGAAGCATACAAACACTCCCTTCACTGCAACAACACAGGCCGCGTCGTGTCTAGCGCAGACAAGATTTTTTCTTGGTCAGCGCCAAAGCAATTTACAGTTCGTATGTAGAAACGACACGAATTCTTCCGTAGATCCAGCGACTTTTCTTAACATGTACAAGAGCCCTAAGTCCGGCAATGCGTTGCCTCCGCATCTGGCGTTGCAAACTTATAGAAGTTGCCTATAGAGGCAACGACATTCCAATACGTGAGCCGTCTGCCGGTTTGCCAGCATCACAATAAAAAAAGATGCTTTCGGGTCGATTTATCTTCTCCATATTCGACTGATATTCAGAGTTGGAAAAGATCCATTCATCGTCGGTTTACTTCTATGTATGTGTGTGTAGTAACAGTTAAAAGTAAAACTAGTTTCTGGGAAGTAAATAAGACAAGTAGTTGCTACATTATTTAATTACTACAATGCTATTTTATTCATTAAAATTATCGCTTATAGAACAAATTCCCCTCCCCTCCCCAAAGTCTTCTTCCTCCGTACCCGATCAGTTCTTGTCGTAGCGAATTGTACTTCTTGAAGAAGAGCTTCTTTAGAATTCTTTTACGCCGCTTGTCCTCTTTCAGACATGATTCAAGTTTGTCCATGCACACGTCTTCTCTGAAAAATAGAGAGTTGCTTAACTATAATAAAAGAAAACGTTGTAAGGAAATTTGGACATTGATACTATCTGCAGAACTCTGAGCCTCTCCGTTTAAGGGAGAGAGAGTTAATGCTAAAATGAAGTATGGAAGAAAAAGTCAACTGAGATGATAAAGAATAAGGTATAGTCATACAAATACAGATATTGTATGTCCCCAAATTAAGCAATTTAAGCTTGTGTTATGGGTAAAATACAACGGGACTACTCTGAGGCCAAGCTGAGACACGCAGACCATAGTAAATAACGGAGAAAATTAGTTCCCGAAATTCGACATATTAGGAATTGAACCCGGAGCTCTGCGTTGCAGTAAGGTAAGCCGACAAAGGCTTAGCCCGCTCAACCACAGAGGCCGTCGAAGTATGTAATAGTCGAGATTAGGATACCTGTTATTCAGACTCGAAAATTCCACCTGGAACAGAAAACTTTAGAAAAGTTGTAGACAAGCTGGGAACATAAACAAAATGTTCCAACTCACTTATAATTCTGGTCAAAGAGCAACTTGATTGGCTCCGTTTTAGTGTACTTGTCCGGTAATCGTGAGCCAGGAGGCAGCTTGGCTAGCTCCTTCATTATGCCCATGATCGTATTCTCCAGTTGCGCTAATTTTGGCACCATCAGCCGTTTTATCACCTACGGGATAAACATATTTGTTTAGTGTCATCTTGGCATTTAAAATCACAGACATACACTTCAATTTTATTAATATGAACAGATATTGTGAAATTTTATTTCTAGGCATATGTCCTCGGCCTATTTCATTTTTAACCGACTTCAAAAAAAGGAGGAGGTTCTCAATTCGTCGGGAATTTTTTTTCGTTTTATGTATGTTCACCGATTACTCCGAGATTTATGATCCGATTTACGTGATTCTTTTTTTGTTCGACGCGGAATAGCTTTCAATTGGTCCCCTAAAAATTTGACATAGTTTGGCTCAGTAGTTTTCATTGTATGATTTTTTTATGAAAAAATTTCCATTCCGTTCCATATGTATACCGATTACGCTAATATTTATGATCCGATTTACGCGATTCTTGTTTAGTTTGATGCGGAATAGTTGCCATTCGGTCCCCTAAAAATTTAACATAGTTTGGCCCAGTAGCTTTTACGAACATTTTTATGTTCCCGTTTCTTGGGACCTATATTTTTTTTAAAGCGCGGCACCATTAGTAGGTCTACCCATACAACGCTAGGCACTAAAAAGTAACAAATAAAATAGTTTTAGATAATTTATATTCATAATAATACATAGGTTTAGAAATAAGTTATTATTATACCTTTTAGTTTTTGAAGTCGGTTTTTTTAATTAAAAACATGTTCCTTTATACAACATGATTAATATAAAAGTCACAAATCATTATAGTCTGAAATGCTATACAGGAGTCTGAAAGAGAGGAGACAATTATTAAAATACCTTTCCACAGCGATTTCCTGTTTTACAAGGAGTCCTGAATTTTCTTCCGAGGTCCATGTTTGGCAAGTTTTGTATCTGTGCCACGACATTCGACAAAGTGCCAACAGCTGTGTTCTTTTCTGTATTCAAAATATTTAAAAGATCGTGAAATTTTGCTGATTGATTAAATGATTACTCGGATATTAAATACCTCTCGTAAGAGAGTAATATGTTCCTTGATGTAATACAGAAATGTACTATAAGCATTAACACATACTACCTACATACATACTATAATTATATTGAAAATCAAAAAATTAAACTAATATATATATATATATACACAAAAAAGTGAATTCCAGGTCAGTCAACTGTCAGTGGGGTACGTGCCCAAAATGCTAGCCGTATTTCCACGCTGTATGGCAATACTAATGCGTTATCCAAAATACAGAACCAGCCTTTGAGGGTCACCCGAGAGTGCTTTCAATCGTATTGAGTCTCCATAGAGTGGATAATCCTCGCGTCCCAACGGCACCAGAGTCCCAACCCCAAAAGTCACAAATATGACCAATGGATGCATATTTGCGGTGTTTCAGGGTTTTCTGGTGTGTAGCAGCTCCCCTGACATTTAAATATTTTTCAATTATAACCATGAACTCTTGTAGGGCGTTCCATTAGTAGCTCACAACGCCCAAAATGCTCAGTTAACCGTTCCACAAGACGACCGCGGTCGTGGTGTTCGTGGCGAAAACGTTACCAATGATGTCATCGTTTTCGGTCACAACGACTCATTTCAAGAGTTGGGTCGAATAACAGTTCCACTTGGGCTTACGATTGTAACGCCAGCAAGCAAGTGGAACGGGATAAAACGCGGTCGTGGACGTGGTCGTTGTGAGTCCCTAATGGAACGTAGCCTTTATATATCGGGCTTTAAGAATATCCAAATAATATTCGAATTTTGAATGCATGCTAATTTTACCTTCTAGCCTAGAGATTTTAGGTCTCAATTCAAAACTCTGTGCCATGGATTTATCTATTTTACACAAAACTTATGCAGAAGATAATAATCCAACGAAATTAAGAAATGTGGTCTCAATGCATAAGGCATTATACAGCGTTATATACTCAAACTCAGTAGTGATTTATAGCAATAAAGTATCTTGTTTAGACTTAGATTTGTTAACAAATACCATCTTCAAAATTAACTAAAAAAAGACAAAAAGTAAGATAGAATACTTGATATATAGTAATCTTACCCATTTTAGCCTTTTTCGTTTTTCCAACTCTAGCTATATCCGGTTTGTTGAACTCTTCCGAATTCTTCGCGCCATCATTACAAGTTATATAAGCTATAGTAAAAAGTACATTTATTAAAAAATATTTTTTTAACATCATCGTTACTAAAGACGTGTGGGTTGCATTAATGGCAAACGTAATGAAAAAGTCAAAATGGAACTGTTTGGAAAACTGTTTACTAAATATTTCCCTGATAAAATGGTTACTTGTATAAAAACCGTCGCGCCATTGCCGATTATTTTTTAAATTGTGACTTACTACGCAATACACGCGGCTTCTTTCGTGTATTTCGAGTTAGATTACAACAAGTAAGATTTTTGTCATATCATGTCCGGTTTTTGTCACGAAGCTGGCAAACAGGCAGATGGGTCATGGAAAGTGGTTATCGTCGTCTATAGAAGTTTGCATCACAATGGGCTAAGCGAACGCGTTTTCAGCCTTTAGGATTAGAATAGGAGGATGAGACAGATGGACCAAACAAAAGAAATGGGACATGGGGTTGGATTAGGGGGTAGGATAAGGAAAATGCGATAGGGGGAGAGGGAAGTGGGCCATCGGAACTCTCAATCGTCGCATGATACACGATTAGCTCAAGGCTAACCATTTCAAGCCAATATTCTTTGAGAGGTGTGGTATCACACCGATCAAGCCGGCCGAAAGACCTGTGATCAAGATAATTTTCCAGAGTGGGGCTAGCACATACACCGTTTTTTGAAATGAAACTTCATTATCACACATTTATTATTTTTAAATAGGTGCTCTTAATATTACATTATTATAATAGTTTAAATTGCTTTGTGTGTGCCTATGCCTATTAAATTTTGTTTATTATTTCCTTACATCATGGCCAATAATAATAATACATTTCACATTTTTGACATTGACTTTTGTAGAATGTTTTCACCGGACCAGGAGGTATTTTTAAATCGAGAATCAGTGTTACCAGATGGGGGGATTCCCTGCAAATTCGGGGAGTTTTATGACGTCGGGGGGTAGATTTGGGGTTAAGATTCTTTGGGGGGACATTCGGGGGGAAATATTTTGTTGTCAGAAATTTTTGGCGATATTTTAAGTATTAATAATTCATCTACAAACACAATTATCATCACTACAATTATTATATCTAAGTTATAATACGGTATTATTACTTTATCTTAGAATTATACTCTACTAGTAAATCATACTTCAATTGAATAGTTCATTTTAATAATTCAATTAATTCGTTCGTTCATTTACATCATTAATTTTATTTATTATGCCGTCTCTACTCGTATGCGTCCTATCTTATAGGCTACTTTCCGTTAGACTCACAACGACTACGTTCACAACCGCGGTTTTTCCCGTTCCACTTATTTGCTGGCGTCACAATCGTAAACTCAAGTAGAACTGTTATTTAACCCACCTATTAACACGGGTCGTTGTTACCACCCCCAACCCCCCCCCCCCCGTGAGCGAAAATGATGACGTCATTATTGACGTTTTCGCTACGACGGTAGTTTTGCTTTTTTATTTCTCCTTTAAAATAAGTAAAAACTGTTTTGGGGGTTTTTTCTCAAAAAGCTTATATTTGGGGGTTTATGACAAAAATTTGGGGGTTAATTGACATGGTCATCTGGCAACACTGTCGAGAATGTATATTTTTTGTTTTTCACGTTATATCGTCACAATTTTGTCGTTATTAATAGTATATTTTGAACGATAGTGAAACGTAATCTGTTTTATAGTACAAATGTAATTAACGTACGTTAAAATGAATAAAGAAGGAGGGAAAGTAAACAAAACTAAAAATGGAATATCTATCGCACTACAAACAAAAACAGTGCATAACCTACCGATGCAGTGGCCAGAAAACCTTACTGTACTAAATTTAAGTGGAAAATATTTAGGGAATATAGAAGCCGGTATTAAATTTCCTAATTTAAGCGACTTAAACCTATCTCATAATAAGTTAAAAGTAGTACCTGATTTTGTCTTGCATCTGAAAAAGTTAAAAACACTCGATCTATCATTTAATATTATTGAAGTTTTCGACGATGTACCGGAGTTCTGTAACTCTATAGAACGTATGGACTTATCTAGAAACACTTTGATAGGACCTCCTTACTGGGTATGGTCACAATCACCCAAAAATCTATGTTATTTAAACTTGTCTAATAACAAATTTCTCACAAAATCATTTGAGAATGGTTATTTAGAACAATTACTGCCATATGCAACATCACTAAGTGAAATAGAACTAGATAATTGTCACCTAAAAAATAAGTCATTAAAATTATTATCAACATTATCGAAAGTGAAGAAACTTACCATGGGAAACTTAGATTTTAATTACTTAAGCACTAATTACATAATAGAATTACCCTGTGAGGGTCTGGACACACTCTGTGATGTAGAAAGTCTGAATGTTTGTAATTCACACATTTATACTATAAATTCTAATATAAATATGTATAAGAACTTGATAGAAATAAATTTAACTGAAAACAGCATTCATTATTTACCAAATGAGTTTTGCTTGCTAACAAATTTGGAGATATGTGTCCTATCTCGTAATAAGCTTGCTTATTTACCTGAAAATATTCAGGAATTGACACAATTAAGAGAATTATATGTAGATAGTAATGAATTGTGTATGATAACAGAAAACCTGTGCAAATTACAATACTTAAGCATTTTAGACTTGTATGATAATAGTATAAATGAAGTGCCTGAAGATTTAGAGAAGAATGTATCAGAAATAGATTTAGCACAGAATTATTTTGAGGAATCTGATGACATCGATTATGTAGACAAGAAGCAAAAACTAAGACTGAATAAGGAGCCTAGGAGTGATGGAAGGTATATTATTTTATTTTATTATTATAATGTTATGTACAATATAGTATATTAATGTAATAAGAGCTTCAAACTGAACTAATTTGTACCAAATGCTGTAAATTACTTTTCTGTTATTGGGCAAAATATATTAAATAAAATATTGGTCTATCCTACTTAGAAGTAACCATAACATATATACCTGGATTCTTCTGTATCCTTGTGAATCATGGACACTTGTGGCTGGTTCCTATGTCTTACTGACTTTTCATTTCCTTTGTATGGGTTAATATTTGACATAAGGTAAAGTAAAGTTAAAACTCAACCTATGGCAAGTGGTAAGTATCATAATCATAAGATATAAGAATCAGCCATTAGACCACATATCATTTGCTTTATCTATTCTAACTGACTTCAAGATGTTAAAAAAGGTTTTCTTTTTAACCGACTTCGAAAAAAGGAGGAGGTTCTCAATTCTTCGGGATCTTTTTTTTTTTGCTTTTTTTTATGTATGTGCGCCGATTACTCCATGATTTATGATCCGATTTACGTGATTCTTTTTTTGTTCGACGCGGAATAGCTTCCAATTGGTCCCCTAAAAATTTTACATAGTTTGGTCCAGTAGTTTTCATTTTATGAACATTTTTCATGGAAATAATTTTCACTTCGTTCCATATGTACACCGATTACTCCGTGATTTATGATCCGATTTACGTGATTCTTTTTTTGTTCGACGCGGAATAGCTTCTAATTGGTTCCCTAAAAATTTTACATAGTTTGGCCCAGTAGTTTTCATTTTATGAACATTTTTCATGAAAATAATTTTCACTCCGTTCCATATGTACACCGATTACTCTGAGATTTATGATTCGATTTACGTGATTCTTTTTTTGTTCGACGCGGAATAGCTGCCATGTGGTCCCCTAAAAATTTGACATAGTTTGGCCCAGTAGTTTTCATTTAACGTACATTTTTTTGTTCCCAGTTCTTGGAACCTATATTTTTTAAGAAGCGCGGCACCATTCGTATGTCCTCCCATACATAGCTAGACACTAAAAAGTAACAAATAAAAAATAAAACTTCGTTTAAAAAAACCGACTTCAAAAACTAAAAAACTAAAATGTATAAAATAACTTATTTCTAAAGCTATTATTATTAATATATATTATCTAAAACATCTTGAAGTCGGTGCAAAGTAAAACATAAAAATTACTATATTTTGAAAATTACTAAGCACCGACTTTAAGATGTCTTAGATAATATATATTAATAATAATAGCTTTAGAAATAAGTTATTTTATACATTTTAGTTTTTTAGTTTTTGAAGTCGGTTTTTTTAAACGAAGTTTTATTTTTTTATATTTTTGTATGTGTTCTATTTATTTTTTCAACCACACTACTTAATTGTATATATTTTTGTTTATGGTAGCCATTCAGCCCGGCAAATGCCCAACCACCTGGCAAATTTTTTTTTTTTTTAATAAGCAGCAGTGATAAGAAATATTTATGTGTATGTTGACACACCTATTTTTTTTTATTGATTATAGAACTTTATTTGTAGGAAAATAGAGAATTCTAGACCAGAGAGTGAATATAGTCCAAATACCTTAGATGACGAAAATTTTCAGTTATCATTAAAAGAACCTGTAAATGGTAAGTTCTAAAAATTCACTATTAATTATACTAATAATGTCTATGGCATATTTGGTATAAATATGAGTAGAAATCTGCATACATTATAATGAGGGTCAGGTCATGTATGTCTTAAGCTACACGCCAACAATTTATTTTAATTGAGATCCTTGTCCATCCAAAGGTTGCCTGGAAGAGATTGCTTTTTTTTACTACTACCTACAATTTTCAGATATGTTAATGTGTTACTGTTTAAATTGGTGTACAATAAAGAGTATTGTTGTTGTTGTTGTTGTTGTTGTACCAACTGCACAGCTAGTCTGGTAGTAAGAAAACAAACATGATTTTTAAGAACTGCTTACAATACCTCACATACTTATGCCTTGCTTGCGTTAATGTTATACCACGGGAACCATACATCTTTCCAAGATAAAAAGTAGTCTATTTGCTATTCCAGACTAGAATCTATTTCTATGTTAAATTTAACCCAGATTCTGGCAGCTGTTCTTGCATGATTGAGCAACAAACATCCAAACTTTCGTGTTTGTATAGGTCCCGCCACATAAAAAGAAAACTGAGCGGTAGTGGAGGGGATGTGTCTGCGCAGGTCTACAATCATACCCTAAAGTATCACCTCGTCTCGCCCCCTACATACCACCAATTTGATCGATAAAACACTCACTGCGCAGGTTCAGAGCCAGTGTTATTTTTACATAACGCGAACTATAATATTAGTATAGATTATAAAATCTCGTTGCCTCTAGATTTATTATATATAATTTAGGTAAGAATGTTAATGGTCTGTTTCTAGACTAATGTTGGTGTGCACCAACAGATAAAATACTCTATTTTGTATACATACTTTTAAGTGATTAGTTTATTTAACTATTGGAGTAATGTACATTTTTGTGCACACTAGCCTAAATGTAGACTTATAAACACAGTGTTATTATATTTAGGCCGTTTCACGCAGATATAGCAATGGGTTTAAAGCGTTACCTGAGATGTCATTATTATTGCCTTTAAATACTGACAGATAATGTATGTATATACACTATGAGTTAACGGCGTAATTTTTTAACGCTCCAAATAAGACGCTTTTTATATCCATGCGGAAATAGAGAAAAAATAGAATAAGAATATATCCTACGGCCAGGCGGCCTGTCATAAGAGGCGACAAAACAACCCACAGCCAGGTGGTAGGGCATTTGCCCAACTGGATGGCTACCACCCCTGGTCTAGAGTATGCCGCGATAACAACCTTGAGTTGTGCTCCAGCATTAGGGAACAGGTTCCAGTCTCCCTTAAGAGAGCAGCAGCGTATTTGTAGCACCTTTGGTGTTGCAAATGCCCATACGCGATGGTAACCGCTTTCCATCAAGTAGGCCATCTGCCTGACTGCTGAACTCCTGCAATAAATATTTTAAAAAAGATGCATTTGGTCTCAGCCTAAATCTTTAACACTAACGCAGATGAAACACCACAGTTAAACACACACATATGTTGGTAGACAATAAAAATTACTTGCAATCTGGTAATGTTTTCATTTCAAGGTGACAGCGGTGGAATATGAATACACACATCCGAAGAGACTGTTGCCTCAAATCAGTACTTCACACAATATTCTTTATGGTTACAGCAACTCAGAACTCCGAGAGCAGTGTAGAAGATTGGGACTCTGATAATGATGACTATTGGATACCACACCCTATGTGCAATTACAACCGGCCAAGGTCATCTTTTCTTTCATATGTCAAAAAGAAAATGGAGGAAGGAAACTTTTGTCCAATAGACTTACACACGCCCTCCGTTGCTGAAATGCTGGCTTATGAGATGGAAAATAATCCTGTGGATCCTTATGAAACTGAAGGACAGTTTAGTGATTAATAAGCAATGCTCTACAGTTGGCAAAAACTTCAGCTCAAATCCTCATAGAGAGTGGGTTATAAAAATTAATTGGAATAGGTAAACGAGAAGAACAATTCGCCACAATGGCAGGCAAACAAATTTTAAAGTCCATACAAACTCATCTGAAGTATTGTCTTCATATCGCTCAGCCAAATTATAGCTCTTCGACTGACACCAATCTACAGAATTGTGACAACTCGAATGGTCACATCTGATTACACAGTTCATATCTGTCACAAAGACAAAAATTACTACACAAAAACTATCAGTATCTTACAACAATTGTTCATTTTAAAATATTTTCACATGTTTTTAGAAAATAAGACATCACCTTTCAGTACCCGCTTAAAAAAATAAAAACTTCGTTTAAAAAAACCGACTTCAAAAACTAAAATGTATAAAATAACTTATTTCTAAAGCTATTATTATTAATATATATTATCTAAAACATCTTGAAGTCGGTGCTTAGTAATTTTCAAAATATAGTAATTTTTATGTTTTGCTTTGCACCGACTTCAAGATGTTTTAGATAATATATATTAATAATAATAGCTTTACAAATAAGTTATTTTATACATTTTAGTTTTTGAAGTCGGTTTTTTAAACGAAGTTTTTATTTTTTATTTGTTACATTTTAGTGTCTAGCTATGTATGGGTGGACCTACGAATGGTGCCGCGCTTCTTAAAAAATATAGGTCCCAAGAACCGGGAACAAAAAAATGATCGTAAAATGAAAACTACTGGGCCAAACGATGTCAAATTTTTAGGGGACCACATGGCAGCTATTCCGCGTCGAACAAAAAAAGAATCACGTAAATCGAATCATAAATCTCAGAGTAATCGGTGTACATATGGAACGGAGTGAAAATTATTTTCATGATATGTTCATAAAATGAAAACTACTGGGCCAAACTATGTAAATTTTTTAGGGGACCAATTAGAAGCTATTCCACGTCGAACAAAAAAAGAATCTCGTAAATCGGATCATAAATCACGGAGTTATCGGCGAACATACATAAAAAAAGCAACAAAAAAAATAAAAACAAAGATCCCGACGAATTGAGAACCTCCTCCTTTTTTCGAAGTCGGTTAAAAACTGGAATAAGTAAGAATTTACTATGGCCAGGTAATTTAGTTTAGGCCAAGTCTTCTAGTCAAGTCGTCTTCTAGAAGTGAATCTAATTTTCACTTCTTAAAATCCAGCTACAGGGCAAACAATGGAATTATTAGAGCAAGTGTAAAAGTTGCTTTGCATTAAACATTTGAAATGCTTCGCACACACACATTTCTAGATATAAGAGCATACCCACGCTTTTAATCATTCAAAATAAGTTTCAGTGTCATAAGCCAGCTGTTTTTCTAGAAGCTCAAAAGCTACAAATCAATTAATATAGATTTTTACAACTTTATATTCATCAAAATAATTATATTATAAATTTAACATAGAAATCAAACTTAAAACACAATTAATTACCATGGGGATTAACCCGGTGTCATTTAACAGTTCCTGCCAGGGCACGCGAAATTAGTAGAGCTTCCGGTTTACCCATAGCCCTGGCATAACGCGAAGGAAGAAACTGAGAGATTTTAGTGGGTACCCCTCAACTCAGGTGGCAATAGCACTTCTATGCACCCCAACATAGCGAATCCCACACACCCCTGCTGCCATTAGCTCATCAAATTTGCCCTCCTCGTTAAAATAATATAATTTAACAGTATCTCTAAACATAACTTAATGAAAAAAACAGCAATTTGCTTAAAATTCGCAGCAAACTAAACTTATAGTATTATAGGTGACTGACACAAGAAATTCCAATGAATCACACTACTTATATTGATGAACAACTTATGCTTTATAATAATAAATAATAATAATAATATTTATTGACACGATATTTACATGTTGTCTTAAAATTTAAGACTTTTTGGGTACTAACACCTAAACTAGGCCAAGCCTGTCTCTTAGGTGTTAGTTCCTTCCAGCGACTTAAGAACTACGACGTGAGTGTGTAATGATTTTAAGTAAATTGTAAGTAAATTAAATAATCGGAAACAAAGAGTTGGAAAGATAATAATTTCAAAGGTAGATCGAAATTATTTAAAGCGAGTGAGAAGTACATATGTCTATAATAATAATTGTCAATAGAACAAAAACACTGCACACTTGGGACTTAGGAACATTTACGATATTAATTACTTTATTTGTAGCAAAAGAGTACTTTCAGGCTTTAGTTTAGTTATTATATTTTTATAATGTTAATGTATCATATTAAAATTATATTAATCAGCATTTACTTTTATATTAATAGACATTTAGTTTTTTTAAATTAATTTTTGGTATCGTAAATTTATATTTAGATTTTTTAAGTTAAAAGTTATATGTGTATATATATTGTATTTAACTTAGTGTTGTTTGTTTTGTTAACGGTTTTAGGAGCATATTTTATAATTTTAATTAACACTTTTATTTAAGAACTGCAAATAGATTTTCTATTTCATCATAGGTTTGCGTTTTTAACCACTTAGTAACTTTACATTTGCAGTTATGCCTGTTTAGAGAATAAAGGTCAAGTATTTTGTTTAATTTATCATACAACATAGGGGCAAGATAACATTGGAATTTGTTTATGAAGAATGTTCTATAAGAAACAGATGGGCACACTATATCTTTTCGTCTAGTAATAGACACTTCAGATTTATTTCATATTAACTAGTAAATGTTATGAATAAATAATTTATTCATAATATAAATAGTTAATATGAAATAAAAACATTTGATTGTATTATTATTTTATACTTTAATTAGTATACCTTGTGTGTAATACCTAACTCTAGAGGTGGTTCAAGTTGTCTGAGACATTTAAACATCAATTAAGTAGTGTAATTCATTGCAAAAATTCTGATTGTAAGGTTTTTAGGTTAACAGTTTAATCAATGTTCAATGCAAGTTTCATTTCCTTCAGTATGTCTTCATGGATATTATTTCTGTTTTCCCTTGTTACCTGCAATATTAAATAATAGTAAGTTCATATTGTATTGAGCAGTTTTATTATAAGAAAATTTATATGTTAATTAAAAATGGGCAATAGTTGTAAAATATTGATTGTTTTTATGTAAGAAATGTGTCTTCGAGTTGCTTGCAACTCCCTTATTTGGAACAATCAAAGATAGTTTGGTTGACAATTCTACTTGAAGATTATTCTGAAACTTTATTCATGGATACTTGATTGATACACATATTAAACAGAACCATATTTATAAAGAAGAGATGAGTTTTGGTCTGAATTATATAGGTACTTAAATGTCATATTAATTGATACTTACAGTCCAAACTTTAGCTCGACTATGATTTCTTATATTTTCTATCAATGTATCACTTCGCCTAACAGGTATAGTGGCCAACACAATATTCTTGGAAGCATCACTAAATATATGTTTTATGTTTTGTTTAAATTTCTCAGAGAAAAATTCCATTTTGCCAATTTCATCTATTACTAATAAATGTGGTTTTACATATTCATTCTGGAATGAAAAATGAACAATTAAAGAATATACAAATAAGAAATAAACAGTTTTGTTTGATTAAAGCTATTGTTTTATTTAGTCTTCTGTAGGTATTTCAATTAGTAAAATTTTGGAAAAAGGTGCTACAATTATATTACAAAATACTATGGTTTCTTTTAGTTAGCAACAGTTGCCAGCACAATAGATGTATTATTGTTAATAAAAGATATATTCCAGTCTTCAATGGTTTTATTTTCTTATTCTTCAAATACAGGTATCTTACTTATATAGTTTTTAAAAGATGTCTTAATGGTATCTGTCGTATTAAAAAACCTCCGTCCGAGCGCGGGGAGGCGCGGGGGGTCAAGCTCCCGTACGTCACGGTTGACGCGCCTGTCAAATGACATTGACAGACGCGTTACGTTTCTATTACAATAGACACATACAAAATTAACAATGGATAAAATAATGTTTTCGCACTGCAGCCTTCTGCAGTCAATATAAAGAAGCAATAAAGTGTGGCAAAGAATCTACATCAAGTGTAACGTTATACAGCTTTATAAGATACTGTTATGAGTTACAGGACTCGAATTTAAATGCCGTTAGAATTACTACAGAATTTATTAAAACTATACCAGCGTATAACATAGGTACAAATATATCTAAACGCAATAAGTCCCATAATGCACAATTCAATAACATGCGCAAAGTCCGTCTATATCGCTAATCGAAAGTACTACACACGTCTTGCTAGTATCGTAATCGTCGCTTGACTGCCCCATCCCTCCGTTCGGGCATTGTTTTATACTAAACTATATAATGCCATAAAATAAGTATGATAACAATAGGATGTTTTTAAATTTTAAACACGAAGTAAACAAAAGAACTCCGAATGCAGGAAAGGCAATAAACTGCGTTTTACGACAGCCAGGTGTGCATTCTTTGTCGGTATGTAACTTTAGAAATAAAATTAAACTTTTATATTTATAAGTCGAACTATCTCCACTAAGCCTCTAAATATTGCAAAGGAAGGGTTGCAAGTGCACATGCCATGTATAAAAAGACAGGGTGGTTAATGCAAAGTGATTAAAGCCAATGTCTTATTTAATTTCAGTTTTCAATTCCAATGATGGATACACATCCATCTGTCCCACATAATTCTTATTAGGTAAATGTATGTTATGAACTAACTTGATATTAACTGACTCAGTAGGCTCAGCGGCCTGTGTGTCTTGGCCTCCGAAATAAGAACACACTAATTTTCCCTGTCTTACGCAGTTTCTTGCCAAATTAATTACTAAATCATATTAATAATTATTTTGGCAACAACCTGCATTCTTTTAATTTTCTCATGAAACAAAAAATTACCAATAAATGAATATAATAATAATAATAATCGGCAGACAAACACACACATTGTATATCCCCAAATTAAGCAAGTTACGCTTGTGTTATGGGTAATATACAACGGACAACTCTGGGGCCGATCCCAGACACCCAGACCATGGTAAATAATGAAGAAAATACATTTAAAATTATTAAACAAACCTGGTCCAAACTAGGCAGAGCAATACTCTCAAATTCTTGTACTAGGACTGCATATTTCCCAACTTTATATCTTACAGGCCCATTAATTAGAGTCTGGTCTCGAGCAAGACGACCTCTCCTACCATCAAGATTAACAACATCAAAGCCCTCTCTCATTCCATTATTTCGTACTTCCTCTGTATAAAATCCAGAACATTTCACACCTTTATGAGTGATATATTTTGATAGCAACTTTTTTGTTAAAGTAGTTTTGCCAACACCTGCAATGTTTTAAGGATAAATTCTAATAAAAAGTAAACAGAGTGCTTGTCAATCAACAAACTAGATTCTATAGTAACTGTACCCATTGTGTTTTCCATTTGGCTATAACTTTATTAGCTCTAATAAAATGTGTAATCTAAAATACTCATAACTCAAAACTAGATACATTGAATCCAATAAAAAAATATTTTGTTTTTCAAGATTTTCTGCATTAAGTGTTTTTAAAATTATCTACCAATTGGGATATAACATATCTATATGATCTAATTATCTACCTTATAGTTCAAAAGTAATGTATGCAGTAAAGATTTTAAAATTTACAAATCCCAAAAACTGCTCACCACAATAATAATTTTAGTTGCTGTAAATAAATCGTATGTAGGGATATACATACGACTTATTTACAGCAAACATAAATCACCTCTAGAATATCAATGCAACACCCGGGCATCTTTCAGAACTTCTTGACAAAAGTATATACAACATACATAAGAAACATGATGAACATTCATTGATCTTTCAAGACCTATCCGATATATGAATGAATACTGAAAAAATGTACATGTATGGAGGTCAATTTCAATATACGATTGTATAAAAGTATATGAGATACCTTCTTTCAAAACTTCACCCTTATTACATAATATACAATAATAATAATACAGAAGGACGTAAAGAAATGACAAGGGTTCTGTTTTGGGAGAAACCTAGAAATATTGAGAAAGAACTATAAACAGCTACGAACCAGGGTCTCCAGTTAAAATAAAAAAATTACACTCATAATTACTCATTTCAAATAAACTTTAATGCATAAAACGGTATTGTAATGAATTTTAATCTTTAACAAATTATTTGAGGTTGTGTTTTTGTTTACAATTATTCGAATTCGAAATCAATCAATAACAGCTGCTAATGACATCAGACATGACAAATTGACAATGACAACACAGCGACTTACTGACACGTGTTCAGAAATAAAAATTTACATGTATTATTTAAACATCTTATTTTGCATTAAGTTATTATTCATATGAAGCATACATATTATGTTTTATTTTACGTAACAAATTATATCCACAAACGTTAGTAAACTAGAATTCTTAAAATAAATAATGAAAAACTTGTACTAATTTCAGAACTAAAGTTCATATTTTTTGTCTCACTTGTTCTCAAAAAGTCAAAAAGAGACAGCTTTCTATATTTTATCAACTCGTTATCAATATTTTATACACAGAGTACTTTATGATACTGGTAATTTTATAGTTCGTACAAAGTTCTCTTCACACTCTTCAGTAGTTATCATTATCAAAGTTATTTTCATCGGCAGCTTTCTTTGTAGCGTATCAGTTTAGTTTAACAAATTACAAGAGAGACAATTTCACTTTGTTATACGATTAAAACTTAAACTTTGAAATGACTTCTATTGGCATCGTAACCCGCACATTGCTTGGCAAAAATACATTGAATACCAACAGAATAGTTGTTTCTAATACCGGTATAAAATTCTACAGCACAGGTAACTTCTCCGTTTTACTCATAAATGTTTCTAATATGCATTTAATCTTTGGCTTTATTGATAATTATGTCCAAAGTACACTTTTATACAATAGCGTCTAAAGTTCAGCTGCGTCGAAGTTAACAAGTTTAGGTATATAATATTATGCCACATGTAATTCAGCGCACACGCACAGAGGCGTCAATCATCATATAAAATACGTTACTTTATAGTTACGGTCTTATTCATATTGAGTTAGAGTAAGTTTGAATGCTTCTTTACGATTGTTAAAGAAACATTCAAACTTACTTATAACTCTGTATGAATAAGACCTTTAGTATATTAATAATAACCCTAAAACAGTGGATTTGGTTTGCACCTGCCTGAAGGTGAATACTCCTGTTTTATTTAAAGGCCTCTTATGGTTACTTATCATGCACATAAAAAAATTCCACATATCTGGACAACTCATACCAGACTTCACCTGCATTGTTTAATGGCAGGTTCCTATAATTTACTATTGGTGGGGGTTTAAATAAGTGTATGAGTGGTGCGTCGAACCTCGTTGGATAGGGTGATACACCACTGGCTAGAGCTCATGGCTCAATCGCCGAAAGGGGAGTACAAAATAAGAAGACAAGTTGTACTCTCGTTGTATTTACTTGCTTGCTTAATTAAGTTAACAATAATATTTCTCTATATATAGAGAAATATTATTGTTTACGTAATGTGCACACTAATATTCTAATAAACATTAAATATTATATTTACACTTATGAGATTGGGTATTTTTACTGATACATACAGATGCCTAATCTTATCAACAGCTTTAGCACCGATATCTATTATCTGTATTATTTACAAAGCATCACATTCATAAATTAACCATAGTCTTTAATTGTTTTAAATTATACATCAATAAATTGGTGGATGAAAGATGACGCAACATTATTCGTTCACTAGCTGTACCATTAGTTAAATTTTGACATTACTAGTATTTTGCTTATGTCAAATTTTAACCGATACTGAGACAAATGAACTGTCGGTAAGATATAGGATCTGGGCCTAAGATATAGAACTACTAGAACCAGGCCTTTTTTTTAAGCTAATTCTCGAAAGTTGTAATGCTACAAATTTTTTTTATTTGCACTACTCCAAAATAAAAAATATTTTTTTTGTAAGCCTTACCAAAGTTGACTTTTTTTCGAAACTTTTGGAATTTCTTTTAAGGGCTCCGCATGCCCCTGGGTGCCCCCACAAAAAAACCCTCACTAGAACAATAGTTTTATTAATATTGTAGTCAGTATAGTATACTTAACTTTTTAACAGTACTCTACTATTAAAAAGTTGTCAATTGGTCTTATTGTATTGCTTTAGGGAGTGCTATATTCTTGCTTTCTTCAGATGTTGAAGATCATGAATAGTGAATAGATTAAAGAGGAAAGTAGACTCCAGTAGCAACCAGAATTAACAATACTCCAAGAAAAGGATTTAAGATTTGGGTTTGCCTGGTGGTAGGTCATTTGGCCCCATGAATGGGTACCACACCTGGTCTGTAACATGCCACCATAGCAATGTTGTGCTGTGTTCTGGCATCTGTGGCCAGGTTTCAATGTGCTCTTTGTGAAAGGCAGCACCTTGGCTTTGCAAAGGGTCATAGGCGATGGTAACCACTTTCCATAAGGTGGGTCATCAGCATGTTTGCTGTACCCAGCAATAATAAGAAATAGGACTGACTTTTCATTCATCAGATAAAATCCATGTATTAAATTATAACTTGACTTAATGTAGAAGTGAAACAAACTGTTTTATTTACACAAGTGTAATTTGTAATTTGATCCTATGAATAACTTATATCTGATGGTGACAAAATAAAGTTTATTTCTGTCTGCCATAATTTCCTGCTTTATTGTCCATCACCTTTTATCCAAAACTAATAATATGTAACATAAACATGTTTAATATTCAATTCAGTGAATTGTAAATGAAATAACAACTAGTGGACAACCTTGACTGAGTTAAATGAATTCATAATCTTATCTTTAATTGCCACACTGCTTTTATTTCGAGTCACTCCTACAATAACATCCTTTATAAGACTTAAGATAATGTATAAATTTATTGAAGTTTTTTTTTGCGTCACTTACTGGCAAACAAGCAGATGGCCTATCTAATAGACACTGGCTACCTACACTTTATAGATGTTTGCAACACTAGATATGAAACCAACACTTGCCAACCTATAGGATGGGAAAAGGGATTATATAGGTAAAATGGCATAACAAGCTTTAGATAGGAGGGGGGGGGGCGGGGGGGGGGGGGGAGTGACTCATTGATACTCTCACTCATATCTTTATGTGAAACATAAATAAGCTTCTGTAGATAACCTCCTAAATATAAAATGGTTGGGAGTGGCCAACACTGACACTTCTTTGTTACCTTCTTTTCTTCTTCTCAAATCATGAAAGTTTGAGTTGAGTTTATCATAGTGACAATTATTTAGATGGTAGTTGATATATGTTGTTAGTCCTATGTAATGAGAAACCCAAATCTACATCACACAGTACTTGTACATTGTATGTAGATCGTTTACCACCATTTTATCATAAGTGAGCTAAGTATTATGGGAGCTGCATATGTCTAGCCCGGACACTTGTTAATATTTGTACTTAAGGTTACCATTTCCAAAATAAACCAGTTCACTTCAGTTCATATCAGCACTCGACAGTGAATACTACTAGAAGCCATTTGTGCCATGAAGTATCATTTGACCTCTACCTGCTACAGTATATTTTTTGTTGCAAAACATATTTATAAGATGTATAAAGAAGCTACATGCTACATGTGGTAGTCACATTTGTGCTTATCTTTTAAATCTGTATGTCTTTGACGACCACGGGCCATGAAAATGGCCCGGACATTTGGAGGGCTTGTGCGGGGCCATGGAAAGGCCAACACGTAGAGGCCCCGTGACAAATTTAATGTAAATGTGGCGTGACACTGACCGGCGATTATCCCTGTCTACTGAAGTCTACTCCATATAATCATGCACCCAAGGACAAGCCCCGGCCAGTGTAGGACTATTGTGGGAAATGAGGACAAAAAGTACCAGGCTATTGGGGTGACCTGCTAGTGGTACTAGGGGTCTGGGAATATGGGGACTATGGCGTCTAGCGATCTCCACTCCGTGCCGGCTGGTTAAGGCAAGCACGGAGGCGGGGGGCCTTGCCTTGGCCCCCGGAGTCAGGTACGAGGTGTCGCCACTCACCTAAGTCTTCGCCACAAAGCCCCCCTGCGGGATCTGTATGTTATTATAGTTTCTACTTTAAGTATTATATAATATTATAAAATTCTACATAGACTATATAAAGGATGGAGAACACAATGCAATTTTTTTAGATTTCTTGTCTGTTTCGTGATTCACGTAATAAACTACTGGGCCTAATCGGGAATTTTTCTGGGAATGATTAAAAATGGTCAGATTAAAAAAAACTAATTCCATAATGATTCTTTTAGTGATCGATAACAAATTTAATGTAATAAAATATTAAAAAAAAAATATCCTGGGAATCTCACAGGAATTTTCCAGGGAGCGGCTATAAATTGTTCAGGTCGCAGTTCGGATTACCGTATTCTGCCAGTTTCCACTAAAACAATATATAAGAATATAGCTTATATTCTTTTTTAAATGCTGTAATACTTTGTGTCTCGGGAATCCCGCGGGAATTTCAATTCATGCGTGGTCGAAGTCGCGGGCATATCCTAATTAACAATAAAATTGTTGATTTCAGCTCCCGCCTATGAGAACATCAAAGTTGAAGTTGTGGGCTCCAAGAAAAATGTAGGCCTCATCCAGCTAAATCGGCCAAAGGCTCTCAATGCACTCTGTAAACCTCTGTTTATAGAACTTGGAAAGGCAGTCAATGGTTTTGATGCTGATAAAAGCATTGCCGCTATAATAATTACAGGTTAGTTTATCCATTGATAACATTTATTTTTAATATTTCATAAATAATTATGGCTTACATTTGATATTACATAACTCGCAAAGATAATATTCCGAATAAGGTCAAAATGTACTAGGTAACCCCTGGTGGTATGGATTTGAAGTAATCACATATGCTCCGAAGAAATTATCTGGAGCACTGGTATCATATTACGTCAAAAGATAAGAATGCTAGGTCATTAAAATAAAGAGCAATTTTATACACATTTATCTATAGTACCATAGAATAATGATGAGTAAAGAAGCTTAATGGTAACACCATCTATAGGCAAATATCATCCTTCCCAATTCCTTTTTCACACTTTTCTAAAACAAGACTTAATTTTGGTCACTGAGTCCAAATGAGTAGGTTTAGGCATTTTTTGTATTGCTAAGTTCGAGGACAAGCAGATGGCCCACCTGATGGAAAGTAGTTACCATCGCCTATGGACATTTGTAACACCAAAAGTTCTACAAATGTGTTTTTGCTGTCTGGAAGGGAGTCTGGAACCTGACCACTAATCCAGGAACACAAGTTAAAGTTGTTAAGGCGGTATGCTCTAGACCGGGGTTGGTAGCCATCCAGATGAGTACATATTCTACCATTTATAACACAATGAAGCTGAAAAAGGAATGATAAGGTGGTTTGGACATATAAAAAGAATCAGTGAAAACAGGTTCACAAAACAAGTGTATGACCATGGTGTGGATGGTCAAGTTGATGATGAAAGTAGATGAAGTGAAATTTGCTTGTCAAAATCATAACAAGCAGAGATCCATCGTCTCTGGTTACCCCTATAGGAAACAGGCGTGATAATTACGTATGTTGTAAACTGTCAAAAAATCTACAGTTATCCATTTTTTTCTTTCAGGAAATGAGAAAGCATTTGCCGCCGGCGCCGACATTAAAGAGATGCAGAACAACACATACAGCACAAATACCAAAGAAGGCTTCTTGAAAGAGTGGGAGGATATCTCCAACTGTGGAAAACCTATCATTGCTGCTGTTAATGGATTTGCTGTGAGTAATACCAGCACAGCCATGCATATTTAATGTTGAGCTCCAGCCTCCTCATTTTAGGGGAGAGGACTGTATTGTCAACAGTGGATCAAACAGTTTCAAACATTAGTAGTCTTGATGTGCAGGTCTTTTGATGATAGTATTGTTGTGTTAGTGGGGTTATGCACTTGGGATCGAAAACATCAGTTTTTTCCAACTAGCTGCCTTTATTGACTTACATACGGCTGGTATGTGATTCTTCTCTGTAGGGTTGCACCTTCACAATACCGTCGCCGATGTTGTGTAGACCACCTCCAAGTTAACCGCGCCTAGCACACTTCAGGATCGTCTCTAAAACTATGCTACACTCGTTCACTGAACTGCCCACTAAACTCACCGCAAAACTTTTCACTAAACTCGTCACTGTCTTCTACTAAACTCTTCTTCTAACTCTCTTTTATCGCACTTTTCACTTCGCTGTCTTCAACTGACCTCTCTGTGGGCACGCCTTATGCTGCTTATATACTCGCCAGAGTTCTGGAAGCCATAATTTCGATATTCTTTTATTTACTGTCTTTCCTTTTTTAAACATCTATCTATTTCTGTCTTTTCCTTCCTGAACCTCCTATTATATAATGTCGATCATCATTTTGTCATTCTTTTGTTCATCATCCATACCTTTCTAAAATGTATCTGTCCTTGTGTTTTCTTTTGGAATTTAGTACATTTTTCTGACACTCATTAAACCAACTAGATCATTCCACCATCGCTCGCTGCAGTATATTAGACCTGAAAACTTATTTAAGTGCATCACTTTATATTGTTATCACATTGTTCTATTTATTCTTGATCATACTAGAAATTGTAAGTCAGACAGACATATACCCTACCACCTGGCTCTAGGTTGGTTTTTTACCTCTTACCACAGGCCGCAGGAAATTATATTCTTTCTCAGTTCCTGCAAATGCAAATATACTGGATGGGGAAATACTTGAGGATGCTTATGACACAATCAGGTGGAGAACGCATTAGCTCTCTTTATGTTACAGTTGTCCATCGGCGACAGTCCCCACTTACATACATATCAGTTGGACTGTTTTCCAGTTCGCCTACAAACAAACAAAAATCCCAATCCGTGACTATGTGACACAAACTTGGGAAGGCTGACAAGGCAAGGAGGTGGAGACCGCATCGGCTCCCTTGATGTTGCAAATGTCCATTTTGGACAGTAACTAGCTATCATAAGGTGAACCATTTCCCAGTACACCTAGAAGTACCCGATCTGTGACACAAACTTGGGAGGGCTGGCAAGGTGGAGAACACATTAACTCCCTTGAAGTTACAGATGTCCATGGGTGACAGAATCCACTTACCATGAGGTGGATCGTTTTTTCAGCTGGGGGGTGGGTGTGAGTTGGCCATGCTTTGCGACATAATATACGCCGGGGAGAAGGCCAAGTTCGGGCAGCCCGAGATCAACATCGGCACGATCCCCGGCGCGGGCGGCACGCAGCGGCTGCCGCGCTACGTCGGCAAGTCCAAGGCGATGGAGATCGTGCTCACCGGCAACTTCGTCGACGCGCACGAGGCCGAGAAGATGGGTATGACTCTATATTGCACCTCTGTCCCGGTCGTCTTGAGTGTGCAAGCCCTTGGAATCTTTTGACGTTCATTCCAGCAAACTGGAACTTATCTGTATATTTATACATGAAGCAAAAACATTGTACCCTTTTTACGAAAATGCGCGGACGGAGGAGCATGGAATTTCGCACACTTATAGTTTTTTTTTAAATAATGCAAAAAAAATATATTACTTACACTACCATGTAATTAACACACATTTAGGGACTCTTTTTTTATTGTTGAAGACAAATTAACAGTGTAGCCTGGGCGAAATCTTCGATATAGAAGTATAGTGTTTGACAACAGAACTTTAATAATGCTCAAAATTATAATTTAAATTAATTACACAGGTGACCACTAGTTCAATAGAAATTCACGAAGTGCAATTTCAAGTTTTCAAAGTAATTTATTTTGTGTAATACAGGTTTGAATATGATGTCCATAATTATACAAATTTAGGTATCACCTAGATTTAAAATGCTATGAAAAAGTTATTAAGCGCTGTACTGTATTTGACCACTTGAAAGATATATGTTATTAGGCAAAAATTGTTCAAAACAAATCTCATTGAGAAAATTACATTGCTGTCATCCCCTCAGTCTTGTTCGCCCTTGTAAATTATTAAATTCATTACACACATAGGTTAAGAAACATAAATCTTCTATATTACATTTTTTTAGTAGTATAATTGTATGTTTCGCCTTACAATCATACAAAATTTGAAACGTTCAGACAACAGAATTTACTTGAATTTTTCAGGTCTGGTTAGTCGCGTATTTCCAGTTGAGAAACTTCTAGAAGAGACAATCAAGTTGGCTGAACGCATCGGCACGCACTCGCCGCTCATTGTGAAAATGGCGAAGCAGGCAGTGAATCAAGCCTTTGAGACGACCCTCAAATCCGGCCTGCAATTTGAGAAGTCCGTCTTCTATGGCACTTTTGCAACGGTAAGATATTTCTTAGTGTTCAAATTTAAAAGATTTTATTTAATCTAGATTCTAAAATTTAATTCAACTTTCTAGTCTATCTATGCTGCTTCGTAAAAGTTATCGCTGCTTAAGGAGAAAAAGTGGAAAGAAACATCCGTGCAGGAATGGAGAAAGAATACAATTTCCTGCGGCCGGGTGGCCTGTCGTAAGAGGCGACAAAACAACCTACACCAGCCAGGTGGTAGGGCATTTGTCCAACTTAATGGCTACCACCTCTGATGTAGAGTATGCCGCCATAACAACCTTGATTTGTGTTCTGGCATTAGTGACCAGTTTCCAGTCTCCCTTAAGAGAGCAACAGCGCATTTGTAGCACCTTTGGTGTTGCAAATGTCCATTGGCGATGGTGACCGCTTTCCATCAAGAGGGCCTGTCTGCTGAACGCATGCAATAAAAAATAAAAAGACACCTAATTGGTATTTTCATGGTTAAATTCATATACAATCCCAACACTTCGACAAAATTGTATATACTAATCGCTTTTTGACACAATGCTTTTAGGAGGACCGCAAAGAAGGCATGACGGCGTTTATTGAGAAGAGGCCACCAAACTTCAAGAATGAGTAATTAAAGGAAATAGGGATATTGTTCAATATTTTAAGAGAAAGTGCAATTAATTATGGGTCATTGTTATACATTTTTACAAATTTGTATTATGGCAGTTGAATTTATACTGAAATACATAAAATGTAGAGTTACTTTAGTGTTTTATTAAACATCAGTCAAAATGTACTTACGTCGCTATTTCTTTAAATAAAGTCTTTCTTTTTCTTTTTATGTGAAGGGACTTCATTTTTCATTCAACAAAAATTTTTTTACATAATCAGCCTCCAATGTAATGCATTCAGATTAACGCGTTTCGAACTTCCTTATTCCTTGCGAAATTAATTGATTTTCGCAAATAAAAGTCTCTCGAAATACAGGAATCCTCTACAGCACCAGCCATAACCGTGCCATGGTAAATCTATAGATTTACCATGGCACTGTTTGTTACACGAATTTCAAGTAGCGGAGTTGTGGGGGCATACTACTGGAGACCTAACCTCGCGTATTATTGCACTTATGTCATCATAGGTTTAAAGATAAACGATCCTTTCAAAGACCAAAAGAAAGCCGGTAATCAACAGAAAAGACCCGAAAAACAGCGTAAGTCGTCAAAAGTTAAGGAAAAAGCAACAGCACATTTATATACACTACAAAAATAACCATGAATATATTCAAAATGGCGGAAAATAGATAGTAAATGGTTACCAAGTCACTTCTGGCTCTCGCCGGCCGCTGCTGCGGCATACTCGCTCCTAAAATACCCACCAAAGGAGACAGGGACTTTTGGGTGAGATATAGCTTAAAAAAGCGTTATATTTTTCTATTACAAAATTGCAAACATCAGCCCAAAAAACAATCTTGAAGGCGAGATATCTTAAAAATAGTGTTACAAATAAAATAAGTTATCGATTAATATGAATGAAATTCAAGAATTAATAGTATGAAAATACACCACACGATTAATTCCTTTAAAATAACTAAACCTATTGTAATTAACATTATAATGGAAATATAATTAAAATAACAAATCGATCATTTGAAATCAATTTCCGTATTTAAAGCACAGTGGCAACACTGTAGACTTCATTATTTATTTTCTCCATAATATTCAATATACTCTTTGATTTATTTCGTCTATCACCAGTCACCACTATTCTGGTATCGTTTAGTGCGTCTGCGTTTTGAGTGTGTTTTCCTGTTTTCCATTGTTATTAATATTCCTCGACGCATTTTTTTCATGGACTTTAGATCTTGCTTAAATCAAAAGACCCTTGCTATTATACCGGACACGAAGAATTATTCACGTTTGACTTGGCTTGATATTTGGATCTTACAACGGCTTATCGATTGGATATTGTACACCTTGGAGCTTTGTATGAATTGTGGTATAGCGACAAACCGCTGTAATACAAATCGGTAATAGCAATACTAAAATACTATTGCAACTGCATTTTAGGCAAACGGACAGTAGGTGGCTGTGTACATGTGATGTCTATTATGATATCTTGGTTGGGCTAGGTACCAAGATAATTTAGTACCACCTGCATCATTTTTAGATAATATTATAATTGAAGATGATTAATAATATTTGAAAAGTATGTGTACTTTAATTTAGTCAAGTTTCCATAATTTTTGAGTTTTTATAAACATAATATACTTTTGCTACAGTAAATATATTATTTAAGTTTCAAGAATCAGCTGTTTAATACAGATTATTGCATAATATCACTTATACTAAATCTCATAAAACTTTGCTGCCAGATTGACAAACTGCAGAATTTTCAGTAATGATTTCTGGATATTATATAAGCTACTGATTAACACCAGTCTCATCCTTTTACATATGGGCCCAAGAATGTATGAAAACGATTCCGTCTCTTTTTTGTATGTTAGTTATTTTAGTAGGCAATAAAAGAGTTATCTATGTAGGTATCTTGGATTTCCATAGGTTTTTCATAAAAAAATAATTTGACTACACTGCATGAACAAAGTCTTTGCCTACCCTTTCGGATAATTTAAAAACAATAAATGTCAAAGTTGTCAAACTATTATACGTGTAAATCAGCGAGACGTAGTTTTTCGTTATCCTGGTTATGACTGCTAAGCGTCTTAATTTGTACGAATTATTGTTTCTAAAATAAAACTGGGGAAAGTAGAGACTATAATGTTAAATTGTTATTTTCTTACAATAAAGACATTTACAATCACTTATTTCAAATAAATCCATACATATAAGATAGAGGTATAAGGCAAATTATTCATTTGCAGTTTAAAGTTCACATAAATATTGCAAATCGCATTTTTCCTCCGTATGTTATTGAAATTAGTTTCCATGTTTTGGGATCATGTTTATAGAAATAGACATGTCATGCAAGAGTTCGAAGATATAGAAGTGCACAAAACTAGTGTGTCAGTGTTTGTGGCTTTATTTTACCTAGAAATGCTATACATATTGATAATGACACTATCTATTTTAAACAGATTGAACCAGAATCTGCCGTCGTAAATTTTCTTTTATTATCCAATGGTGAGTGGTTTAAACTTTTTAAGTCTTTATAGTTATGTCATATAAATAGTTGGCGTTTTGCCTTTTCCTTTGCCTTTTTGCCTTGCCACTAGCTTTAGTAAACATATGGGTTAATCTTTTGATTATAAAGTCACTGAATTTGAAGTAGTCGGGGAGGGGGGGATGAGTACTTCTCTCTTCTGCAACCTCCATGTCTAGGAGAGTTAGACTTTAAACCAAAGTGCACGAGCTGAACAAGCAAAGCGAGAGTGGTATGGCAGAGGCCAGCAAGTGCCAGAACAGACAGGTTACAATTATTATTGAAACAAAATTAATATCTCAAGAACTACTTATCTCCTGGATATGGGGGTTGCAGAAGGGGACAGTACGGTTCAACTTTACAATAATAGACACTGAATTTTAAGTAGGGGAGGGGGTAGGGGGGGAGTACTTCTCCCTCCTGCAACCCCCATGTCTAGGTGACATGTAGTTTTTGAGATATGATTTTTTTTGTAACTTGTACTTATTTCTTGTGTCTAAAGACGAGAAATGCAGAAGAAAAGTTAGTGGTCAATGAAAAAACATTTAATACAGTCTAAAAACGCAGACTAAAGCCCACAAGCCTAGCGAGCAAAGCAAGTGTGCCATGACAGCGGTCAACAAATGTCACAACCATTTTGTAACCACCATTTAAATAGTTATCAATAAATAAATGGTGACCAGTCGGTTCTGGTCTAAACACTAACCCAACCCAACCAACTCACCGCTTAAGTCACTGGTCGCGAGAAACCGTAAGGATATCCCTGACTGAAATAATCACTAATTTACCTCCTGTTTATTTATATCACACCCAAAAACTCACATAAAGGATTTCTTTAATAAAACATGATGTTTATAGGTTTACTTAATTTTGTACACAAATTTTATTGCATTCAACAATTCAATAAATGCATCTTTTTTAAATTTTAAGATGTATCGTCCCACAAGAATTCATTGATTAAGTCCGTAAAATTAGACGTGTTTGTTCATAGTGCCGCCTAATGCATCAATGTTTGTAATAAAAATAAATCGATTACAAATACTACTCATTCAAACTCGTAAATATAAGCAATAACAATAATTTTCGTATTTAAAAATGGATATTATTGGAATATCGTATAATATTCGAATTAAAAAATCGATATTATAGACATACTGATTTGGTAACATTTATTTATTATTGTAAAGTGAAAAAAGTGACAGTACTGTGATTTATTATTATGTACTTTAAAATGATAATAACTAATTCAAAACTTGTTTACTAAACTAAAAAACGGTTTTAGTGTTTATATATTAGGTGTAAGTGTATTCCTAAAGACAAATCAAAGTTTTTTTCAACAAAGTGACATAACCTTGTTTATCAAACATATTTTTATTTTTCCCATTATTCATTCAACACTTGTTGGTGGACCCTAAAAACTTGTTTCCTAGCCCAAATAAAAGGTCTAGTGTCTATGTATAAGGCGTATGTATACCCCTAAACTTGATTTTCGTAAAAATCAGTGTCCATTATTGTAAAGTTGAGCCGACAGTACAGTCCTGGGGCTTAGGGTACCGCCTCCCACCTCCGCCCCACCCTTACTTAAAATTCAGTGACCACTAAGCTAAAGTTTAACCACAATAACTAATAACTTTTATGTTAATTTCAGAAATTTTAATATACAATACACACAATGAATTTTAAGACAGCCTATGATAGGTTATATTTGTCCAAAGGAGGACAAAATGGCGATATATATGTTGATTCTCCTGTGCTTCCACAGCACCAGATAGACGCATTAAGGTTCATATACAAACAATATATAAAGGTAATTTCATGGAATCATTAACATAATGTGTACTCCGTTTACTTACTTTATCCGTGCAGGAACGGAGAAAGAATACAACTTCCTGCGGCCGGGCGGCCTGTCGTAAGAGGCGACAAAACAACCCACAGCCAGGTGGTAGGGCATTTGCCCCACTGGATGGCTACCACCCCTGGTCTAAAGTATGTCACCATAACAACCTTGAGTTGTGTTCTAGCATTAGTGACCAGGTTCCAGTCTCCCTTAAGAGTGCAGCAGCGCATTTGTATTTGTAGCACCTTTGGTGTTGCAAATGTCCATAGGTGACGGTTACCGCTTTCCATCAAGTGGGCCGTCTGCCTGTCTGCTGAATTCCTGCAATTAAAAAAAAATAAGTTTTAGATATAATGTTACGAGCTACAGGACTCGAATTAAAATGCTGTTGGAACTACTATAGAGTTTATTAGAACTGTACAAACATGTATAAAACAGGTACAAATAAAACTGGATGCAACCAGTTCACACTGCACGATTCAATGCAAATCAACACGCGCAAAGTCCGTCAGTATATCGCTAATCGAAAGTACTACACACGTCTTGCTAGTATCGTAATCATCGCTTGACTGCCCCGCCCCTCCGTTCGGGCATTGTTTTATACTAAACTGTATAATACCGACAAACGGGCCGCGTTCACTGAGTTAATTCGCACATCTGGCAAGCTTCGACGCAATCCAATAAAAACAAGGATTAGTCCGACACTAATGACGGCCATAAAATAAGTATGATAACAATAGGATGTTTTTAAATTTTAAACACGAAGTAGACAAAAGATCTCCGAATGCAAGAAAGGCAATAAACTGCATTTTACGACAGCCAAGTGTGCGTTCTTTGTCGGTATGTAACAATAATTATATAAGGGCTACAAATAAGTTTCTCTTTTATTTGCTTCTTAAGGCTGAAATTTGATGGTTCATTTTTGTCTTTCAATTTGCCAAATATTAAAAAACCAACTCAGTTGTAATTTTTTTCACAAGTGACTTGGTCCTTATCTTGGGGCCCGCAAATACAAGAAGTAAGCCGCAAAATGTTTGCAAGTGCAGCGTCTCTTCGAAGGTTAAAAAACTTTCTCCCACTTAATACTAAAATTACCCTTGCCCAATCCCTTCTCCTCCCTATCCTTGACTATGGCGACATCAGCTACTTAGATATCACCGAAAGCCAATTAGATAAACTAGAGCGACTCCAAAACTTCTGCATTCGTTTCATATTTGGTTTGCGCAAATATGATCACATTTCTGAATTTCGTAGTAAGCTCGAATGGCTTCCTATCCGCCTTCGCCGGAATGCTCATATCTTATCCCTTTTGTATAATGTACTCTTTAGCCCAAAAGCGCCCTCGTATTTGAAGGAACGCTTTGATTTCTTTCAAGAAAGTAGCACGAGGCTCTTGAGATCATCAGCAAATCTACGACTAATGACGCCAATACATTCTACGCAATGTTGTCAGAAATCTTTTACTGTACAGGCAGTAAGGTTATGGAATGCTTTACCGTTGAGTATCAGAAGTGCAAAGTCACTTACATCTTTTAATAAACTCCTCAAAGATCACTATTTAAAGTTGTAAACAGTAATTTATGTATGTCTATGTAACCCTATGTACATATATTTGTATACAAATATGTATGTGTATTTATTTCTTTTTCACTTGTAATATATGTAATTATGTATATATGATTGTATATATTCTAAATTATGCGCACGAAATACCGACCCAATATTAAAAATGTAAAATTATCTCCAGAAGGTTGTCTGGAAGAAATCGCTGTTAGCGATAAGACCGCCGATTGTACTAGTTATAAGATTCTTAATTCATGTGTATTATTATTTTCTTGTGTGCAATAAAGAATATTCTATTCTATTCTATTCTATAAGGAAGGATACTTTAACTCCTTAATAAAGCGGTTAAAAACATCACTTATGAAATCTATACATATAATAAAACTGTAGAGGTCGAACTACTGTACAATAAAAATTGCTAATAACCGAGTCAGGGGAATGTAGAAGTGAAATAGAACTCATTTAGATTTTTCAAATTTTTTGTTTCTCTGTTTGTATGGGCTAATCTCCGAAACGACGGGACCGATTTTAATGAAATTTTGTATGGTGTCAAGCTTATGTCCCTGGTCAATGTATAGGATACTTTGATCCTGAAAATTTAATCGGATGCCGTGGGATAGTTAAAAAACTTTAATTACTTAAACAGCTTATTATACAACTTATGCACCTAATTTAGTATTGATATTGCCGGTATCATAATACAAAAAAATAATTTATACATTAAAAAGACGTGATTCAAAACTAGGGTTGTAACGGAGGCCGTCTTAGCGGAGGTGGAGGCGGATGCGGATGCGACGGGTTTCACCTCCGCGGATGCGGAGGTTAACGGAGGCGGGTCGGAAGTGAAAATGGATGTAGAAAAAATAGTAGTTTATGGTTTATTATAACTATTAATAGTACAAAATATTTATTTTAAATCAAATACGTATGTACTACGTCTAACGCGTCCAAGCAATTCGACAGGTTGATTCCTGTCGCGTATCATTCATTTGTTAAATGACGTTTGCATGCCCCGCCTCACCCCAACCGCGTTCCCGCCGCGCACGCGTTGATTCAACTTGATTCTTGGTCATCGCGAGCCTCGCTGCTTGCGTATGATTAGTGAATAAACCTCCGTTATGACTCCGCAAAATTTACACGGATGCGGAGGCCGAGGCGGAGGTACGATTTCTTGCGGAACTTCCGCAGTAACGGAGGCGGAAGCGAAGTTCCGTTACAACCCTATTCAAAACCTTACAAAAACAGTGTCTAGTATAGCGTATTTCATCATCATATTAAATAAACTAGATGGCGCTGATAGTATTCTACATCGCGATCGTGACGCGGACGAAGTCGCGGGCATCAGCTAGTGAAATATAATGAAACAATTGAGTTAAAATACTATCTGCTTATTTATATTACAGAAAAACCCAGGAATCATTATAAATGATCCCGAAGGATATGTCAAAATTGTGGAAGTGGTATTGTTTGTTAAAGCAATCAAAAATTTATTAAAACAACCCGTTTTAATCATATGTGATGAGGATGAAGTTGATGTGTGGCTGAACAACTTCCAGAAATGGACAGATTTGATGGCAGGTCAGTTTATATTAGACACAATTATTCTTAAAGTGATAAACCTGCAGACATAGACTGACGATTGCATATGTCTAAGCTAAACAAATTTTGTTTGTTTTATGCGTCATTCAACTGTCAACACTGACATCTCAGACATCAGTAAAATGAAAATTAATTAGGGATGGGCCGAAATTCGTTTTGCATTCGGTTTGACAGAATTTCGGCAACTTGAGCCGAACTTCGGCATTCGGCCGAAATGCGGCAGAAGAAATTCAATAGAAGAGTTTTGTATACCTTCATTACCTGCTCCCTGCAAACATCCTCAAGATTCATAACAACTGATTGCTCTTATTTGTAGTGGTGTGCATGTAGAACAAATTCCAGCCCTTATACTATTGCTAGAACCTAGGCGCCGACAAGGATAAATTCCACGTACAGATTTGTAGAAGCACATTTATTACCCATCGGCATTTGAACTAATAAGTAACAACATTGGAACTATTGTAATTCTTTTATGATCGTTTAGTTTCTTTTGTTTACTTATTTATTGGTATACCTTTCTAGAAAACAGCCTATTGTTGTATTGTAATCATTAGCCAGGTGTTACAGATTTTAAAGTACAAGCTGATTCTAGTAAATTCGGCCCACGTTGCCGGGCGGGCATATTGCATTTGTGTAGTATAAAACGATGGCCTGATTGAGGTAGGAGGGCAGTCGAGAGAGAACCACGATCAAGGCGAGACGTGTGTACATTCGGTAATCTATTAGTGACGGACTTTGCGCGTTTTATTGAATTACGACCTTCTGCATTACGTTTGAATTTGTCGTGTTCGGTTATATTTGTACCTATGTTATAAGTGTTTGTATAGTTCTAATAATAATTCCAACGGCATTTTAATTCGAGTCTCGCAACTCGTAACACTATAGTATAAGAATGGATTAATGGAGCTCTCAGTTCATTAATGCTTATGTATATGTTTGTTATGTTTCAGATATAGCAGTGAATCCAAACAATCCCTATATCAAAGGAAAGAAAGTCTTGGTTGCAACATGGAGTGACTTTGTACCGTTCCATGTCAGGAATTGGAGTGTAATGGTTGTACACCACAATCAACCCAAAAAGGAACTGTTCAAGTACAGTTTTAATGCCGACTTCAAGATGTGGGTCTCTTCGGATGATATGATGGTAAGTTTCCCACTTTTATTCCACTTATCAAAATATATTTGAGAAATAGCAATATATCTGTGCAGGAACTCCAATTTTTTCGGAATATATTATTTTTAGTTTATTCAGAATATAGTGTTACATGACCTACATGGAATAATTTATTCCTACATAATAAGCAAGGTTAAAACTGAGTAAAAAAACTAATACATACATTTTCCAAAATCTGTCAAATACAGAAAACTTTCGGAAATGCATCTACGAACATGTTTTGGTTTTACATATTTTCACATAGCATTTACATTTCTCTATATATTGCCTTAAGTTTAATGTTAAATTAATTCAGCAATAATTATATCCAGACACTTGTCATCTTATTTCGTACTTCCCTCTCAAGCGGTCGAGCCTAAAGAGCCACGGGCTTTCGCTAGTGGTGACTCACCCCATCCAACGGAATAAAATCATATAGCACCACACAACTTACACCTCAAAAAATACCCCTACATTCTAAGCTTTATGTTCATTGTCTTTTAGGAGGACCTTGATTCATTTATCACAATATATGAATGGTTACACCCTAAAGGCGACATCAATCTATTAAGACACGATGGCACAAAACTTGAGAAGCAAATTCATAGAGATGCTTTCATGAAAGATATTGTCATACGAGGCAGAGGTTTTGATTCACCAGAAATCAGAATCAAGGTAAGTGTATGTTTAATACAGAAACAATAAAACTTGCAGTAACCTCCCTTGAGAAAGTAAATCCCTATCCTTATTAATATTATAAATGCGAAAGTAACTCTGTCTGTCCGGTTTTCACGTAAAAACTACTGGACCGATTTGGCTGAAACTCAGTATATATATGTTTTCGATGCCGAGAATGAACATAGGATACGTTTTATCACGAAAAATGGGATAGTTTCCGGGATAAAAATATATTTGTCTTTCTGTTTGTTATGCTTTTACGGAAGAACTAATGGGCCGATTTGGCTGAAATTCGGTACGTATGTAAATTAAATACCGAGGGTGGACAAGGGATACTTTTCATTTTGGCCTTTTTGGTAATTTTGGCTTTTTTGGTCATTTAGGTTATTTTAGCCTTTTTACTCATTTTGGCCATGTCGGTCACTTTGGCCTTTACGGTCATTTTGGCCATGTTGGTCATTTTGGCCGTTTTGGTCATTTTGACTATTTTGGCCTTTCGGTCATTTCGATCATTGTTGCCTTTTTGGTTATTTTGGCCTTTTTGGTCGTTTTTGCCTATTCCGTTATTTTGTTCATGCCGATCACTGTGGCCTTTTTGGTCATTTTGGCCATGTTGGTCATTTTGGCCTTTTTGGTCATTTTGGCCTTTTTGGTAGTTTTTGCCTATTCCGTCATTTTGGTCATGTCGATCACTGTGGCCTTTTTGGTCATTTTGGCCATGTCGGTCATTTTGGCCTTTTTGGTCGTTTTGGCCTTTATGGTCATTTTGGCCTTTTTGGTCATTTTGGCCATGTCGGTCATTTTAGCCTTTTTTGCCATTTTTGCCTTTTTGGTCAAGTTTTGTAATTTATGTTGTTTACAGATAGACGGGGGATGGTATAGTTAGCGATATAAAATGAAGTGAATCTTCCGGGGGCAAATAAATAAAAATTTAATACAATAAAACTGTAGCGCTTGCTCTATAAACAAGAGACACGGACTAGAGGTTAACCCGCGGCGCAGCCGCGGGGTAAACTCTAGTATGTCATATATAGTGAAATTCGTAGATAATTAGTTTTTTAATTGCAGAAAACAAAAACAAGCCC
Organism: Dendrolimus pini; assembly: GCA_949752895.1. Lineage (NCBI taxonomy): Eukaryota > Metazoa > Arthropoda > Insecta > Lepidoptera > Lasiocampidae > Dendrolimus > Dendrolimus pini. The sequence goes on from OX457136.1 coordinate 18,654,863, forward strand.
GGAACAAATTAAGACTAATCGTAAAACGAAGAACAAAGATGCCACAGGTACCAAAATTAAGCGCTCAAGGAAAAATGTTAATGAAGTTTATATCACTTCAGAAGAGGCCACTATTAAAGTTGAAGCAGTTGATTCAGACGAAAATAAAGACTTAACGACGCCTAGAAGTGGACTGAGTTTAAGTAACCTAAATCTGAAATCTAAATCAGAACTTCAAAATCGTTGTAAAATACCAGAAAGCAGTGGTCCAATTAAACGAACTAAACTTGGACAAAGCAGAGAAAAAAATATATGTGATGCAGATATATCTATTGATTGTATACCTGTTACTAAAGTTAAAGAAGAAATATTTGAAGAAGTATCTATAGAAAATACTGAGCCTGTTAAATCTGTTGCATTTAGAGAACAAATTATAGCAGATCACGACAAATATGAAGACTCACACATCAAGACTGAAGAGTCTGAAAATATTTCCAGTCAGAATATAACCCTTCACTACACAGAAAACGATTCAAATTGTGTAGACAAAAATGTCCAAATGGATGTAGATTTGGATACAGAAAGCACAAGTCTTTTATCATGTAATGAAAAAACTACTAATGTTACAAATGGTAATGAACTTAATGAAGTTAATGAAATCAACGTTTTGGTTAACAATGATAAAGATTTAACAGATAATATTGATAATAATATGAATTATGATAATAATAAAGATAAAATTATAAAAAGTTCTGATAATACTGTTAAAGAATCTACAGATGATGTAGAAATGTGCTCTGAAACTTCCGAAAAAACGACTGATAGCAAAAAGTTAGTTAATAAGAGCTTTGATTCCGTGTTGGAAGAAATGGAGCAAAAAGCTTTGAAGAAATTTCAAGGTTCATTCTTAGATAGTTTATTTTAGCTTTTTGGCTAAGCTTTTATACTAGTTTAGGCTCTATTATAATTAAATCAGAGCTATAATGTATTAGCGTGTAGAGGAATCAATCGTGTGATGAAATATTTTTTATCATTCAAAGAAAACAATATATAAAAGAAATATGATGTTGTTAAATGTTTTGTTTAATTATGTTTAGTAAATTAACAAATAGATGTTTATGCTTTTTTTATAAATTTATTTATCACTAGCTGTACCCGGCAAACGTTGTCTTGCTCTTAAAATATAAAAATATAGAAACCTATTGCAGTGTCATCAAGCGGGACCAATTGTTAATCTTAACCATTCTCGAATCTACTTGAAAAAATACAAAATTTCATCAAAATCGGTCCCACCGTTAAAGAGGTGTTCAGCGGCGCCACCTACCGCGTCCAATCTAGAGTTTAAACCATCCCGGGATCCACTCGAACACACAATAATACCTCACCTAATTGCAACACATTTGACAAATAAAAAGGAGTTTAATTGCAGTCACCATTGAAGAAATCGGCCAGCAAAGATCATAACAAATGAATGGCTAGACTGCTTTTTTAATGATTTTTTATTATTAATGAATACCATATTTTAATACTTTATAGAGTATTCCAAATTTCAGCCTTATACAATTAACTAGTCTTGTATTATCCACAATTTTGTCCCTTGTGTAAAACTGCACTTTTGTATGTACGCCAATTTGTTATGAAGTCTTCGGTATATATATATTGTAATGAATTAGTTATTGTGTTCTATTTATGTTTATTTTAATTTTGTTAACTATATGTGATATATCTTAAAACCTATTAATTGTATGCGTTCTTATTATCTTCCATGATATATGATGATATGATAGTCGGATGTTAGTAATTGCATGTATAGCCGTGAAAGACGAATGAGAAAGAAATTTTATTAAAGAATGATAATAGCTCAGCATAAAACTCTTTTACACAATTGGTGGTCCCCACTGCTCTTTACGCATTTACCTTACGATCGGTTAAAATTTAACACAAGCTACAATCAATCAGACAAGCTAAATCAATGACTACGTTTAAACGTATGGTCACTGACCATTATTGGTCTATCAAATAAAATTGTTGCATTACATGAATGTATCTATTGTTTGAATATATCTAATTTATAATGTCACCGTACATCTAATTATATATGTATAATAGTTTATTTATATTTTATTTTAGTTTAGAATACTACCAAAAATCGTTTATTGTAATTTTCTTTAAAATCTTAGACACCGGGTTGCTTGGAAGAGATCGCTATAAGCGATAAGGCCGCCCATTGTTCTAATTATGGTGAACAATAGTTTTCATTCATTCATAAGCTCCATACATCTTGTGTCAAAATTCAACCGATGGTATCTGCGTGTTGCGGTTGTAATTCAGACTGCCATAATCCGGCTAACCACATATTCAACCGCATACTACGGCAATCCGGACGGCTAATTAGATTGAGACTAGCCGCATGCTTTTTCTCTTGTATATATAATAAATATATGAAATGAAACAAATTTTTAACATGATAATATCTTTTAATAGTTTTTAATACATATTATCTTTAATATCATTTAATTTTAAGACCTGGATAACGAGCGCATCCTAAGTTTATAATATACACAACAACTTCAGAGCAATATACATTAAGTGGCTTTAACAAAGAGTATTTATAATAATAAATATAAGAAATTACATTATTAATAACATTCTGGTATGGATCATGTTTAGAGGATTTGTTTTAGTTACTATTGATTGCTACATGCAATGATTTGCAACCTTTTGATGACCTATATTATTCTTAAATATATGAAAATCGCATCTGAATCGGTTGAATGGTTTCACTTTTGAATTATAACTTTCATCTGATGATTGAAAAACGGCCCTAAGAAAATTATCAGCTAAGATGACAATTTTATGACGTTATTGTCTGATGTACTGATGATGAATGAATGTTATAGCTGAATTACACAGTTCAATCAAATTCAAACAATATTAAATTGATTTATACACTGTTGGAAAAGGGCAGAAATTAAAGAAAACCAGGACTTACAATGATGTTGATTGGTTTAATTTTATATACTCATGGATCACTTTGGTTACTTTGTCTAATTTAAAAGATAGAAGTGAACTGTGTAAAGTAATGTTTATGAATTATCGATTCAAAAATCTCATTTACTTTTATATATGAGATATAATATATTATTATGTACATTTGTTTTAATTGCCATATTAAATCTGTAAATAGGATGGACTAAAAGTATTAATAAAATGTCTAATGGAATGATTTAAAGTTGGTTCGAAACTTTACAATAATTATGCATTTATTTCTGCTATTTTACCTACAAGTTTGTTTTTTATATAAAATAGAAATAATTTTGTACAATTTGATTGTAATTTACAAATATTAATTAATATACCAATACCAATATTTTACAGTACGTTAATAATAATCTCATGTTTTCAACGTTTTATTTTTAAGGAAATTTATGTAAAAAATACATAATAATGTTAAAATATTTTTCAATAAAATAGATTATATCGTTATTTACTTATTTAAATATAAGTATATTTTAGGATATCAGACTTGTGTCTTCATAGACTTGTTAGGTACTTAAGATATTTTTTGTATAAAAACGGCGGAAATAGCATATTTAAAATCTATTCCAAAATCAGTTATTTAAGTCATAGATGGTTTACGCTCCAACTATTTACGATATTTGTTTTTTTTTTTTCGAAAAAAAAGGAACTATGAATGGCGTTTGATAGTAAGCTCCTGGATATCATTTCGTGTTTATAACACGGCGAACGACTTTAATAGATACAATAGTAGACCTTTTACGTTATTAAGTAAAATAAGTCTATGAAGACACTAGGCTAATCTTTGTAATGGAATGTGGATTTTTATAAAATGAAACGTGAACAAACTTTAATTTCATTATTATTTCACCTTACATACACGGGAGTTCCGGAAATTTTGTACTAATCTATTACACCTAAAATAACTTTCGCTTAACTAGTAATAAAATCTCAAAAAAATACATTGCGTTCTATTATATACAAGATTAATCAGGGTTTCTTGTTTCACACAACCGTGATATAGGAACAAAAAAAGACACCTTCATATAAAAACTAAGTTATCACGGTTTTAAGCGCGGTAATTTATTTGATTCTTATTATTCCGACGTTTCGGCCACTTTTCAGTAGCCGTGATCACGGAAGACAAAGATGTCAAGTGTCAATGAGTATTGTTAAAGTTTTATTTAGCCTACCGCCAACTTGTTCATTTTAATTATTTTGTTTTAATTTTGTTTATTGTTATTATTTACTCAATGGGAGCCTATCTAATTTAAATCACCGCGCTTAAAACCGTTAAAACGTATTTTTGTTATGTATACAAGTCGGGAAACCTTAAGAACATATTACACCTTCATAAGTTCATATTTTTAAAATACAAGATAGTTCCAAGAACATAACGGCATCAAAAGTATATTTAAAAAAACCTAACTTAGCTTAATTTCTACTTTACTTTTAATTTGTAATTCAAACCTGTGCGCTTAGTGAGTTTTTTTACTACGCAGTTGCGTTCAAGTTAACGCAATTTTGTATGAGAATGACTTATCGCCATCTCGTGACCGTGAAGGGAAACATAAATCGTGTCATACAAATTGCGTTAACTCGAACGTGGTCGAGTAATAAAAAAACTTGCACTCGGATTTAAATTTGCATTACTTAAGTAGTTAGTTCATTTGCAAAATCGACGAGTTAAGGTCCTCATCATTATTTGATGATGACTTATTCGCAAGTTAATTTACTAAAATGTAAATCAGGCTTTATTGGATTTATTTGTACAAAAGTAGACTCAATATATATGAAGTCTTAAAATAGGCATTCCGAATATAAATACATAAAATGTAAATAAATTTCAAAAAATTTTAAACTCAAGTTGTAATTAAGTTAGCTAACAATTAACAGCAAAAATCACCATACAACGATATTTACGAACTGTAATTATACAAATAAAAACTCCAATAACAAATTGTAATGCCGCGCGGTCTCGTGACGGCTCATAGTATGCAAAATACAATTTAATTTGTATGGGTTACCCTCATCATCATCAACTTTCAAGATGTACATTTATATGTACATCATACAATATAGGTACAAATTGTAACAATATTAATATTTGTACATTATAGTACAAATATTAATATTGTTACAATTTGGGCCACCTGCATCCGTAAACAAAGCACATTTATTACCCGTCGGTGTTTCGAGCTACTAACATTGAAGCGTTTTTATGACCGTCTTCTTTTGTTTACTCTGTGTTTAAAATTTGTAATTTAAAAAAAAACAGCCCATTAGGTATTGTAATCTTTTAGGGCCTATTGTTGTATTGTGATCACTGCCAGGTGTCTCGTATTTAAAATACAAGCTGGTTCTGATAAATTATCCACGCGGCCGGGATATATTGCATCGGTACAGTATAAAGCAATGCCCCTAATGAGAGATGAGGCAGTCTAGCGATAGTCATAAGCGAGACAAGACGTGGGTAGATCCGATAAGCTATATAGTGACGGACTTTGCGCGTGTTATTGAATCGTGCATCACATTTGTACTGGTTGCGTCCAGTTATACTTGTACCTGTGTTATACGTCTTTGTATAGGTCTAATAAATTCTATAGTAATTCGAACGGCATTTTAATTCGAGTCCCGTAACTCCTAACAATATACTAGCTGACCTAGCAAAATTCGTATCGGCTCAGAATCAAAAAATAAAAAAGCTGTTCCAAGCATTTTTTCCATATTACCTTTTAAACCTTCCCTGGACTTCGACAACTAATTCAAAACCAAAATTAACCAAATCAGTCCAGCCGTTCTCGAGTTTTAGCGAGACTAACGAACAGCAATTGATATATTTATTTATTTATAAATTAACTAATGCTTTTTTAATTAGCCTTTTTTTTTACTCACAAAGAAATAAGGAATTTAATGGCTTAATTTTAGTTTAATTTAGATACTTCTTAATGTAATTGGTTGAATTTGAAATCTTTAATTAAATTATTTATGGTTTGAGCTTGATATAAGGAAACGTAGGTACGTCATTTCTACGTACCATAAGCAATACTGTACGAACGAAAGAGAGTTGTCTCGTATACGTTATTAAATGAAATCTATGAGGTCATATGTTTAACGAATCAATTATTCACTATAGTCTCACTACTGGTTAAAGTTGGAGTATATCCATACAAGCAATCGATTTTTTTATAATTATGGAATATGGACGCTGGGAATACGGTTATTATCTAAAAGTAGTCAAAACATGAACTAAAAGAAATAAATCAAATCTTTACAATTTTAAAACGGTTACGAATTTTAACTGACATTAGTGATTATGCGTGAACAGTGTTACCAGTCATAAATAAGTATTTGCCATAGAGTAATATTCTGTAGTCGCTAAGGTTGAAGATGGAGGTACTCCGCCACGAACACCCTGAAGATTTTGTTTAGATTTTCGATCGTCTTGAAGTCCAACGCCGACATGTCGTCTGCTGCTGTGTGCCACACACTCGGGAACGGCGACGGAATTATGTGCAGGATATCAACATCTGAAAACAAAACATGTAAGTAACACTACTTTTTAAATATGGCTACGCACTCTTTGTGAATTGAGCCAGTGTCACGTATCCGAGAATATTCAAGTTTATTTAGAATAAACCTCAGCCAAATTGCAAGTTCTTTTTTATAACAAGCTTTTATTTAACTTGCAATGGATGTATCTATGTACCTATGTATGTAAGTACGGGTGGAATCTTGCAAGTTAAATTTGACCGGAAACTTCCCGGTTTTCGATTGAGTTGAAATTTTTCCACGCATATGTATATCGCGTGACAATGCAATAATATGGCACCACGGAGCTGATCTGATGATGGAGTCGGGAGGTGGCCATAGGAAGTCCTGTACTAAAATAGATAGACCCGTAGTGTTTGGGCTCGTTTTACTTGTCTTGGCTAGCACTCTGCTGCTACATGATATCCAGGATCACAAAAGCTTGTATTTAAAAACTTTTTTAAAATTTTGTTTATTGACACAAAAACATGGCGTTGTGGTAGCGCAAAAGGCATATTTGACTAAGCATTTGAGATTTTCAATTCAAACATAATTATATACATAGTATATTCTTATTTAACAACAGTCAATGTTCTACAAATAATTTTCCCTTTTAACCAATATTGTAGATTTTTTCTATATAAAACTGGGTAGCACAGCTTTATGTAACTTCTTTATGTTGTTCTCTGCTCATTGTACCATTTTATTTAGAAAATTACAGGACTTTAATTACTATAAATTCGTAATTTGCCGATGACAAAAAATGCATAGTAAAAGTCCTATCAAAAGATTTTAGCCATATCAAATCTTCCTGATGATATTCATTAAAGAGAATAATAAAGAATACGTATATAGATAAGTTTTATTTTTGTACTTATATATGCTATGTTTATTTATTATTCATCATTATATAGTTAATAACTGCACCACCGTCGGTATTAAAAATGTATCAATCCCTTCCAAGGGTTGCCTGGAAGTGATCGCTTCTTAACGATAAGGCCGCCCGTTGTACTACCTTTTTCTACCTCTATTTGCTTATGCTTTGGTGTACAATAAAGAATTATCTATCTGATAGCAGTGGAAGAGTATAACCTACATTATCTGCTAAAAAATCTTTAATTTACATGAAACTGAGTTTTAGAGTAAACGTTTTACAATTCGGATAAACGAGATATTTTAATCTTACATAAGGAATGGGGGGATGAATCTTATGTAATCTTATATGAGGGGTAAAAAGTCGTCAAAATCATCCTTACGTAATTAATGAATAGCCCCTTAAAATTTGCAACGCTCGTACAAAATCTAGTTGGCTGGTGTTTTGTAAGATGATAAAAAGTCTCTCAGTTGTTTTACTCTCAACTATCCTATTATGATGCCACTTTAGACAGTGAAGAACTTAGAAGATTTCATTTTAAACCAGTTTACAAATTTGTATAATGCATACATATAAATGCTTATTAGATAGTGCCAATATTATTACATTCCTATTCTAGTTCGCTGTGCATTAATTATGCAAGCGGAACTCATTCTTCGCCTATACCATCGTAATAATAGCAAAACACTAATGACTGATTCCTGATTCCTATATCTTACCATTCAATACCATTGAATTTTGACATTACCTATATGTCGGCCGGGCGGCCTGTCGTAAGAGGCGACAAAACAACCCACAGCCACATGGTAGGGCATTTGCACGACTGGATGGCTACCACCCTTGGCCTAGAGTGTGCCGCCATAACAACCTTGAGCTATGTTCCGGCATCGGTAACCATTGTCCATAGGCGATGGTAACCCCTTTCCGTCAAGTGGGCAGCCTGCTAAACTCATGCAATAAAAAAATATAGAGCTTATGTCAAAATTTTACCGTTAATGAAACAAATGAACGCATCGGTAATATATAGACACTGAGCCTAAGTAAGGCTTTTACAGAAGAATTATCGTTTATTGCCTCCCATTAAGTGGCTGTTATCACAATTGCATAACGCTGTGAATGTGTGTGCTGCGAACTTGCCAGGTGGTAGGACATTTGCCGGACTGGATGGCTACCACCACTGGTCTAAAGTATGTCTCCAAAACAACCTTGAGTTGTGTCTCGGCATTAGTAATCAGGTTCCAGTTTCCTTTAAGGAGCAGCAGCGCATTTGTAGCATTGTAACCTTTGGTGTTGCAAATGTCCATAGGCGATGGTAGCCGTTATCCATCAAGTGCGCCGTCTGCCGTATGCTAAGCTCATGCAATAAAAAAAACTTTAAAAAATGGAGCTCATGTCAAAATTTTACCGTTAATAAGGCAAATGAACCGGTCGGTAATATATAGATGCCGACCCTAAGTAAGGCTTTTACAGAAGGATTATCGTTTATTGCCTACCATTAAGTGGCCGTCAACCATTGATGTAGCAATTATTATTGTTACATCAATGCCGTCAACACAATTAATTGTCAACACGCTGTGAATCCATTCATGTGGGGAAAGCCAGTCAAACTGAAAAACAGCGGCCTTCATGGTTTGCGAAAGGGGAAATAAATAATTTACTCGCCAACGTCCGAATTTGGAGGTATTTCAGCATCAATCTAACGTAATTATGGGATTTAGTCACAAAACGCTATTGTTATGGATTCATGAATACACTGCAAAGTATAAATGGAGCTTTTTTTATCTCACTGACGCATTATTAACTTTTTGGAGATATAACTTGACAGAAATTACTTACACAATAAAACTGTATTCTACGAATCTCAACAACAAAAAGGTTTCACAAATTCTGATGCAGGCAAGGTTTCGTACAGAATTTTTTTTCACAAGTAGTAATTCTTATATGCAAAAATGTATATGAAATCAAAATCAAACGTATCTATAATTTTAACGGACAAATGTTTTTCAATCGACTAAGGGCCGATTTTTCCACCATCAGATAAAAGTTGTCAGTCAATTAAATTGTAACCTGATTAGTTTAAAAATGAAAGAATTCAAGTGTTTTATTCGTGCAACTGTCATTTTTAATTTTCCCGTGTTGTATTTTATTGTTATGTTATAACTTTTATCTGGTGATTAAAAAATCGGCCCTAAAATAATACCACTGTTCGTTCAATGATAATAATGTTACATACCGACAAAGAAATGCGCACCTGGCTTATTACCCTTCCCGTATTCGGAGTTCTTTTGTTTATTTCGTGTTTAAAATTGCAATTAGACAATAGCCTATTGTTATTGTTTTCGACTTTGTTGGCCGTTCGCAGGAATAATTAATTAACTAGGTGTGCAGATTACGGTTTCTCGGAAACCTCAGTCCACGCGATCCTTTGTTGTATTGTATAGTTAGTATAAAAACAATGCCCGAACGGAGGGTTGAGGCAGTCAAGCGAAGACTAGGATACGAGCAAGACGTAGATTCGATGAGCGATATAGTGACGGACTTTGCGCGTATTATTGAATCGTGCAGTTTGTACTAGTAGGGTCTAGTTATATTTGTACCTGCTTTATACGTGTTTATATAGTTTTAATAAATTCTATAGTAATTCCAACGGCATATTCGAGTCCTATAACAATAATAAAAAATAGGATATTGAAAGTTAATATTATCTGATATATTACAACAAAGCTGTGGAGAATAAATGAAAGGACTTATTGAACATTGTGAACAGCCTTGACCTTGATGCTTGGAACGGCACCAATTATTATTGTTTACTACTCACAGCGAAGAATAGCGGCGTAGAATATTAAGTGTCTATAAACATAGATACTGAAATCATTTTCATCTATACACGTAATTTAATAGAACCCGTTTAAGTTTACTACGTGATAAATATAATTATTTTAACAAGTGTTTCCGTAATGAAAACCGAAAAATCTAGTTTATCTTTAGCAAATCTTTAAATTACTTATGGCCCCTTCATACAACTTATCATCCGTTCATTTGCCTAACAATCAGTTAATTGACAAAATATTTTCTTAAGTCTTCGCGACTTGTATACATAATAAAACTACGTTTTAACAGTTTTAAGCGCGGTAATTTATTTGATTTTTGTCATTCCGACGTTTCGGCCACTTTTCGGATCACGGCCACTGAAAAGTGGCTGAAACGTCAGAACAGAACAAAAATCAAATAAATAACCGCGCTTAAAACCATTAAAACGTAGTTTTATTATTAATTGGCATAAGTAATGTTAAAATGCAAATATTGATTTTATCCTGGAGAGTATCCTATTTTCCGGGATAAAAAATATCCTATGTCCATTCTCTATTGAGACTACATAATATACTCAAGGACTCATCTCCTCTCTACCTAAAAATAAGTGCTAGATTGAGTGTTTTTTTTTTCAGTCAAATAATCCATCAGTCATCAGTCCATCAGGTTCGTTCGTCTGTCTGGTGAGCTCACGCAATTTTTTTTTAAACAAAAGACTGAGTGAGCCATGACTAATATCGGACTTAAATAATGTAAAAAAAAACAACTTACTTTTCCTCATAAATGGTATGTGGTCATCCTCGATCTGAGCTCCTGAACTCCTCAGCCTGAAGTAGGTCTGTTCCACTTTTCCCCTAGAGTAACCGTCGAACTGTTCGAGTTCCGCCAGCCTTTGTTCCGCAGCTGCAAGTCTCACGTACCACCTCTCAGTAGATTGGAAGTAGCTGAAGAAGATTGGGTCTGGAGCACCCAACAGGTCAAGTAGAACCAAGACGTCCTGAAAACAGGTCCATCGTTTAACGTTTCGCTTTCAGAGCCCGCGGCTTTCTTGCTTCTTGATTCTATAAAACGCATAACGTCTGGTCAATACTTCTTGCGCCTAGTCACTTTACCGAAACATGGCGTATGCAGCGTGGTTACAATTTTAATATAACCTACGGAATTATTATGTATAATATTATAAATTTCTAAAAATGTCCTGTTTGTACATTGAAGCTATTTAAAAATACAACTGGAATACACTATTATAAACTATAGAGAACACGAAGCAATTTTTTTTTAGATTTCTTGTTTGTCTGTTTGTTCGGAATTTACGTAAAAACTACTGGGCCGATGTCGATGTGGTATTACTAATTATTATTACTGACAGCAAATTTGTCCTGGGAGACCCGTGAAAATTTTGCTGGGAATGATTTAAAATGGCCTGATTAAAACAATCGAATTCAACATTCCGGATTCCTATAATATGACCTAAAACTCATGTGAAAAAACAATTAATTGCCAAAGGCTACAGGCCTGATTAAATATAAAATATCAAAATTAAAATACTAAGGGGTAAAATTTCTTGACATAAAAAAATATCGATACTGCAGCACTCGAAAAACCAGATGGCAGCTTTAAGGCAGTAGGTGGGGATAGATAAGATAGCGCCTATTGACAGGTTTTTATGGAAAATGTTGACCATGCCGCTTCTAACCGCCTCTAAAATTGCCCCCCCGGCGCTAGGAAGTTCCATGCTCTGTGTGTGATCTGATATAATCTGGGGGATACTTACTTAGTTCACGCTATAAATCACCTAACCTAACCATGAACAAAATATGGCTATACGAAATAGACACCATAGTCCCCATATTCCCAGACCCCTAGTACCACTTGCAGTTCACCCCAATAGACTGGTGCTTTTAGTTCTCATTTCCCACAAGAGTCCTACACTGGCCGGGGCTTATCTTTGGGTGCATTATTATATGGTGTAGACAGGGATAATGGCCGGTCAGTGTCATGTCACATTCAAATTAAATTTGTCAAGGGGCCTCTACGCGTTGGCCTCCCCATGGCCCCACGCAAGCCCTCCAAAAGTCCGGGGCATTTTTATGGCCCGTGGTCTTTAAAGACATACATTATAATAATAATTTATTCAATGGAAATCGAATAGTTATGTCTTACTCCTAACTTCAAGGGCGAATATTAATGTCTTTGCAAAGGAAAGGTGCATTAGCAAGCAAACATATCTAGTTCAAAAAGTACATAACACGATGTTTTCTATGAAAAATGTATGTATGTTTTCAAGTATATATTCTACGAATTTAAACACTGATAGGTCATGAACTTAAAAAATCTTGTGACACAACCAAAGATAACACTAGTTGTGGGGCAAAATTTCCTAACGACAATATAAATTACGTGCTGATAATACTTAAAAGTCATAAATAAACCTAAGATTGTTTTGATATTTTACGCTAGAATGTGTGTTACTGAGTTTTTGTCTGGAAATAATTTCCTTATTACGTACATTTTCGTATATAATTAAAAAAATATGCCGTGAATATATTTTATGTACATTGATGCATTTTTTTTAGAACACGATGCATTTTTTTTAGATTTCTTGTCTGTTTGTTCGGGTTTCACGTAAAAACTTCTGGACTGATTTCGATGCGGTTTTCGCTGATCGACAGCAAATTCTTAGACTTAAAATCTGCGCTACTTTTTATCCTGGGAATCCTGCGGGAATTATCCTAGGAGCGATTTTAGTTGTTCGGCTGCATAAAAATTATTCCGACAGTTTTCACTAAATCGATGGCTGCAGTACTGTGTCCGGAAATCCCGCGGGAACTTCAAATCAAGCGTGGACGTAGTTACGGGCGTATGCATAAAGAATCGTAATATGGTCAAGGGACTTTTTTGCATGGGAATGTAAAGTTAGCTAATAAAGTACTTTACTTGTTTTACGAGGGGAAATCCCATTGGGAACTAACCACCGTAGGTGGACAGCGCGGCGGGAGGCGCATGGGATTCACCTCTATTGGGGTAGCACTAGTATCCTCATGGAGTGCTATTGCCACCGGAGTCAGGGATACCTACTAAAGCCCCTTGGTGTTATGTCCTTCGCTATATATGCTAGGGCCACGGGAACATGGGCTTGCCACTCCGCGAGGTCCTGGCAGTGTAGTAGTGTCCCATAAGTACATTACTACCCTATATACACCATTTATGTATTTATTGTTTAAAAGTAAGTAGTTCGTACTATATGTTACGTATACCACCATCGCCATTATCATCTCAATTCATTCCTGGGGTTGTCTGGAAGAGATCGCATTTTAGCAATAAGACCGCCCTTTCTACATAACTAGATATAATTTTAGTCTGTAAAGTCAATTTTATTGGTGTTAGTCTTAAAAAAATAATTTTACCTTGTGCAATCCATTGTAATATAAAATTTAAAAACTTCGTTTAAAAAAAACCGACTTCAAAAACTAAAAAACTAAAATGTATAAAATAACTTATTTCTTAAGCTATTATTATTAATATATATTATCTAAAACATCTTAAAGTCGGTGCTTAGTAATTTTCAAAATATAGTAATTTTTATGTTTTACTTTGCACCGACTTCAAGATGTTTTAGATAATATATATTAATAATAATAGCTTAAGAAATAAGTTATTTTATACATTTTAGTTTTTTAGTTTATGAAGTCGGTTTTTTTAAACGAAGTTTTTAAATTTTATTTGTTACTTTTTAGTGTCTAGAATGGTGCCGCGCTTCTTAAAAAATATAGGTCCCAAGAACCGGGAACAAAAAAATGTTCGTAAAATGAAAACTACTGGGCCAAACTATGTCAAATTTTCAGGGGACCACATGGCAGCTATTCCGCGTCCAACAAAAAAACAATCACGTAAATCGGATCATAAATCACGGAGTTATCGGCGAACATATGGAACGGAGTGAAAATTATTTCCATGAAAAATGTTCATAAAATGAAAACTACTGGGCCAAACTATGTAAAATTTTTAGGGGACCAATTGGAAGCTATTCCGCGTCGAACAAAAAAAGAATCACGTAAATCGGATCATAAATCACGGAGTTATCGGCGAACATACATAAAAAAAAGCAACAAAAAAAAAAAAGATCCCGACGAATTGAGAACCTCCTCCTTTTTACGAAGTCGGTTAAAAATGTAAGTATAGTGTGAATAATTTTAGTGACCGAAACTTCTACGCCGAACTGGCAAAGATGTTATCGTTATAAATATGTTAATTACCATTTATTTTGCATATCTACATAAATATATCTCTTTATTATACAACAAAACCTAGACAAACAGAATTAATAAGAAATTAGTACAACAACAAAAAAGCGATCTATTCCAGCCAAGCTTTGGCAGGGAGTGATAGAATTTCGACGAATCGACGGCAGTGCAATATATAAAATAATTATGAATGATGAATTTGATAGGTAGACCCTAATAACAGAAATAACAACGACCAGGCAGAGAAAAATCATTGAAAAAGGGAGATTAGGTTAGTACGTATGTAAGACACTTTAAGGAAGTCATTTTGAAGAGACTGTTATATGTATATGTGTGTGTGTGTGTGTGTGTGTTTAGTCATGTAACAAAAAAAATCGAAATGTGTGCTGGGACACATATTAGAAGTGAAACTTCAACGGACAAGTGGAAAAACGAATCGCAACGGACAAGTGGAAAAACGAATAGCAACGGATAAGTGGCAAAATGAATCCCAACGGACAAGTGGAAAAAAGAATGGCAACGGATAAGTGGAAAAACGAATCGCAACGGACAAGTGGAAAAACGAATCGCAACGTACAAGTGGTAAACGAATCGCAACGGACAAGTGGAAAATCTTCAACTGACAAGTGATAAAATGAATCGCAACAAAATTTTAACTTGAAGTTTTACGGGCAGATTGTTAATGTACTTGTTCAATTTGAAAACCTGCCCGTAAAACTTCAAGTCAAAATTTTGTTGCGATTCATTTTATCACTTGTCAGTTGAAGATTTTCCACTTGTCCGTTGCGATTCGTTTACCACTTGTACGTTGCGATTCGTTTTTCCACTTGTCCGTTGCGATTCGTTTTTCCACTTATCCGTTGCCATTCTTTTTTCCACTTGTCCGTTGGGATTCATTTTGCCACTTATCCGTTGCTATTCGTTTTTCCACTTGTCCGTTGCGATTCGTTTTTCCACTTGTCCGTTGAAGTTTCACTTCTAATATGTGTCCCAGCACACATTTCGATTTTTCGCAGGTTTACTGCAAATTATGATTTGGTTAGGTTAAGTATATTTTAATGGTGTATGTAATACGCTACCCACGCACCGACCATTTTTTACGTCAACACTTTTGTCGTTCGTTGTCGTTCACTTTTGTTATGACTTTCGAAAAACTGAACAGTTGGCAAAGTTTTCTTGTTGTTATTTTTGTTTCCTCAACAAACTCTATTTATTTATTTATATTTTTTTTACACATACCACAAATAGAGGCAGTGATGCATTGTCACGTGGAGAGCAGAGCTATAGTTTGATGCAAACTTAAGTTTGCCTCCATTAATAGCGGCTCGGATCATCGCACTTTCCGATGCGCAGAACGCAATTTTAGGTATTAGAGGGATGAGGTAGTCTGAGGACGCGGTATATTGTCGCTCGCTCTCTCGCTAGCTTTCTCGTTTACGAGACTTTCCCGGCACTCGGCTCACCAGAGCTGCCAATTTAGCGCTTTAGGAGCTAGATATAGCGCTTTTTAGGGCAATCCAGCTCCCATTTTATTAAACAACTTCCAGCGCAAAATTTTGCGCTTTTTATAATATGCAAATATGTAATTAATTTTATAATAAATATATATGAATATCTATACTAATATTATAAAGAGGAAAGATAAGATTGGTTTTTGCTTGCATGAAGAGGCTCCGAAATTAGTGAACCGATTTGAAAAATTCTTTCACTGTTGGCAAGCTACGCTATCCCCGGGTGACATAGGATATATAATATTTACAAAAAAATTAGGGATCATTACTAAAACTCCAATAATGTAGTCCAAGGTATTAAAAAAAAATACCTAAAATCGCGTGCGCTGCGAAAACTATTAATGATAAAATAACAAATAAAATAAATTACTGAAGCGATTTGAAAAATTCTTTCACTCTTGGCAAGCTACGCTATCCTCGGGTGACATAGGGTATATTATATTTACAAAAAAAAATAGGGATCATTACAAAAACTCCAATAATTTAATCCAAGGTATAAAAAAAAAACCTAAAATCGCGTGCGCTGCGAAAACTATTGATGATAAAATAAAATAATGTACTACGACTTTGTAGAACACATCATTATTTACAAAAAGTATCGCGACAACATATATGTAACTGTTATAGTTATGCCACAATAAGCGTTTTTTTATTATAAAAAATTAATTAAAATGCCGCCGCTAGAAAAGGCTTTTTATTTGTATCTTGATATTAATCCTTATCAAAATAAATTACTTCATATTCAAGACTGCTTCAATACCTTTATATAACTTTTTGAATTATTCAATTCGGACATTCCATTCGAAAGATATCACGAGTTTAAAAATGTAAGAATTAGTGACGGTGATCACGTGACTGTGACATCTTTTCGTGAGTCAAAACTCCATAAGACCCCCTCTATATAGAAGTTTCACTTCAAAAAATGATTACTTTACAACAATACTAAAAGAGTAACGTCCCGTACATCGGTAAAATGTAGACTTGTGTGGAAGGGTTTTAAAACTAATAGCAATACAGCACTTTTTTAAATTCAAAAGATACACACCGCAGCCAAGGCCAGGTTCTATACAGAAAAGGTCACAAAGGTAACCAAAACTTGATTCGTAGCATTATGTATGTTATATTCTGACACAAAAATGTTCTGTCAATAGATTTATAAATAAAAGAGTAACCAATATAAAATGATTACAAAATTTCGACCTTTTTAAAATACTAACTAACTGGGGAACGATAGTTAGGGCGCGTTCTCACTATGTCGTAACGATTAATTTATCGTTGGATGACTGTCGTCTCTAGCTGTTCCCATTATAATGATTGTTTGTCGTCAATTTTTTTATCGTTTAGCGACTATCGTATCTGGCTGTTCCCATTGGATCACGACGATATCTTATCGTTTCACGGCAGTCGCTTTGTCGTTTACACATCATTAGCAAGCTACAAATCTACAGTCGGCTCTACGTTCTCTTGGAGTTCAGTAATGCGTTTGTGCTCCCGAGTTCAATAGACGAAGACGAAATTTTAATAATATATTATTTTTTGAAAAAATATATCGTGGCTACAATAGATTTGCCGTCACGATTTTTTATCGTTTTACGACTGTCGTGCTAGCCGTTTCCATTGTCATGACAATCTGTCGTCACTGCAAAAAATGTCGTAGACGACAGTAAATCGTGTCGTTCTATATGTGAACACCTCCATATAAGCCACGACACTTAAAACTACACGATTATCTGTCGTCACGACAAAGTGGGAACGCGCCCTTACAAGTATAATTTTGTAATTGTCATTCTCCGGCGTAAGCTTTAGTAAGGTCATGTTAATTATTGGTGAAAGTGTTTCCGCTTAGAGACTATTCTTACGTCGTATATAAGTTACAGTAATGACTTAATATTATATTTTAAAATACGTGTTATAATATACATATAATGTTGAATACGATATCGATAACTAATACATAACTAAATGCAAAATACGTATCTATAATAATAATAACAGCAAATAATGTTATCACGTCAGAAGTAACTTCAGTGAACCTGCAGCCCACCTCTCTACACCCCTTAGCCACTCACACCCATGTTGCCCCTTTCTTCTATGAGGTGGTGAGTCACCGTCTGCCCATTTTTCCATGTTCCTTGAACAGTGCGACGGGCAGACGCCATACCTCGCATATTCCCAGACCCCTAGTACCACTAGCAGTTCACCCCAATAGCCCGGTACTTTTTGTCCTCATTTCCCACAATAGTCCTACACTGGCTGGGGCTTGTCCTTGGGTGGATTATTATATGGTATAGATAGGGACAATCGCCAGTCAGTGTCACGCCACATTTACATTAAATTAGTCAACGGGCCACTACGTGTTGGCTTTCCCATGGCGCCCCACGCAAGCCCCCCAAAAGCCCGGGCCATTTTTACGGCCCGTGGTCTTGAAAGACATACAGCAAGTAAACGTCTCACTACTGGGCTGGGGCCTCCCACTTTTAGGGAACGGACAGCATACCCGCTACGCTTGTCCAAGGCGGCTTGGCAGGCTTGACACATCGGTTATCTCGATGTACAGGTTTCATCACCATGTTTTCCTTCAACGTTGTCAGCACGTGAAAATTGTAACATTTAACATTTACACATAAAGTCAGCAAACTGCGGAAGTGGTGCATGCATTCCGGCCAGGATAGAACTCGCGCCCTTTCGGACGCGTACGCTAGCCATTACGCCATCACGACTTATTTGTTATATTTTTATTATATAACATGAGGCAATGGTTTGACGGAATAACTGATTATTTACTTGCATAATGTTACATACCGACAAAGAACGCACACCTGGCTGTCGTAAAACGCAGATTATTGCCTTCCCTGCATTCGGAGTTTTTTTTTTACTTCGTGTTTAAAATTAGAAAACATCCTATTGTTATCGTACTATTTTATGGCCGTCATTAGTGTCGAACTAATCCTTGTTTTTATTGCATTGCGTCGAAGCTTGCCAGATGTGCGGATTAACTCAGTGAACGCGGCCCCTTTGTCGGTATTATACAGTTTAGGATAAAACAATACCCGAACGGACGGGTGGCGCAGTCAAGCGACGATTACGATACTAGCAAGACGTGTGTAGTACCTTCGAGCGATATAGTGACGGACTTTGCGAGTGTTATTTAATCGTGCTAGTTTCTACTGGCTGTGTCCAGTCATATTTGTGGCTGTTTTTAACTACTAAAATTGAAAGCCATAACTCACCATTCTCTGCAAATGATTAGCACCATCCTTATACTGGGTACCATCCCACGCTGCAGCCAAATGTCTAGCCCCGTAGATGGAGTCCGTAGGCCCCCACTGCCGGAAGGCCTCCTCTCCATCGAAGAATATGAACATAAGGCTCAGGTTGGCTTCCTTCAATTTGTCCAGCTGCTTGGCCATTACTTTGGCAAGGTTTATAAGCATCGCGCATGGTACGGCTGAATCCGTGGCACCTAATAAAAGGATATTATACTTAATGCCTAGTATAGTTCAAAGACAAAAGGAGCGGAAAAAATATACTTAATGTATCAATTAAATCAATGTGTCTCAACAATTTTTATATGTCGGGTCCATCGAAAAAGCCGAAAATTCTGTTAAAAGTGTTGCAACTACTTAGCTACAAAATTATAATAATACTAGCTGACTCGGCGAACTTCGTACCGCCTTATTCAAATAAATTAATAAACAAACAAATTGAGAAAACATGGGAAAGGGCTCATAGAATTTGAAAAATATATAGCCTATAACCATCTACGATTAATTCCGCGTCGACTGGTTGTGGTTTCATGATGATCGGTCCAGTAGTTTTCGAGTATATAGATATATATAGATAAATAGCCATAAACCATCTAGGAAAAATTTCGCATCGAATGGTGGTAGTTTCATGTCGATACGATCAGTGGTTTAAGCGTGATTGAGCCTCAAACGAACACCATTTTCATTATATATATATAGATTTTGATTATTATTTTATTTATACATTTGATTTGTATATTAGATCTTATATTTTGACTAGACTGCGACCCTCTCAAATAACAAACGACCCCCACAAAGGTCGCGACCCCAGGTTAAGAAAGCATTAAGTCGTGAGACCTATATTCTAGAATACTCATAAATACACTTACAAAAGACCTTGGCTTTCAAACTGTTAAATGACTCCCCTTAATTTTTATTATTATTGCTTCAATACTGTCAAGGAAAATTAGTTTGAATCATTTATCCTTTGAGTAGTTTTTGAGATATGTTTTTATAGTTCCCTAGCCAAATGATGAACAGTGACTTAGTTACCTCTATGGAACGCTTCTAGTTCCAGGCCTGTCATGCACTTGCCTGATCTTGTATTACAATATAACATCATTTATTTATTGCGCTATCTTCTATAGCTAATCTACATAGAGGCCAGTGAGTTTGCATATACTATATTGTTGCTACATGTCCGTTATCGTGAATTTTAATATTTTGTTATTGCTTTCAGATAAAGATGCAAAAAGCTTAAAAAGCAGCCTATTGTTAAATAAATTAAAAAAAAAAATATGTTATCAGATTGAAATAAAATACTTATGTAAGTTAACACTGTTAATGTTGAATGAAATTAACTTCGCGTGAATTATTTTAATAACATATTATTATAATTTTTTCAAAATACATACGGAGAGCCTATATTTTATAAGCGTATCCCGATTAGCACGGTGTGTACCGCTCTCGCATCAATATATTCCGCAAGAGTTAACTTGAGACCTGAGCGGAATGCGTTCTCCCCACCCGACCTTCTTACCACTCTCACCATCGAATAGTCAGTACCTCGCGCTTACGTCATCCGAGCGAAGTCTCAAGTTAACTCTTGCAGGTAGTACATAGTGAATTAGGAAACACCGATAGATATACAGGTGCTTGGTTAGCTTTCGGAGCCGCGTATACCGGGCATACCGATTCCATACATCAGATGCACAGACAAACTAGAAAACCATATACTTTTAAAGTTCGGTTGCAAATGAAAAATTACAATGATTATAAGTTAAATAAAATAGTCAGGGTCATCTTAACCATATTGTACTCTGGGGTGCGAAGATCAGTCTGCGCCCCCCTTCCTAGTGATAACACAATATTTGTAAACGGTTGTGATGCAACGTCATTCTTTCAAAACTGATATTTATAGGTAGCTAGGTATAAGCTAATCGGCTTGCTCCCTCTGTCTTCACGCTTGGGTGCTAAGCCAGAGAACCCTGATGAGTTCAGCGGACAGGCAGACGGCCCACCTGATGGAAAGCGCCTACCATCGCCTATGAACATTACTAACACTAGAGCTGATTTGCTGCCACTCTCTAAAGGGATGTTGGAACCTGGCCTCTAATTCCAGATCACAACTCAAAGTTGTTATGGCGGGATACTTTAGACCAGGGATGGTAGACATCCAGACAGAGAAATACCCTACAACCTGGGTCTGTGTTATTTAGTCGCCTCTTACTAAAGACTGCCTGGCCACAGGAAATTGTATTCATTCTTCATTCCTGCATGGATAAAAAGTCTTATTTCTTTTCTGAAAAATGATGACTACACCCTTAGGGTAATTGAGATTACAGAGATTCATATAATACAGATAATACATAGGAGTAAAACCACTTACCCACAAATACATGTTCCCTTGTATACTTGCTGTCATAGTGACATGCTAGCACCAAATACCTATCTGCATTAGGATTTAGCTTTGCAATGATATTCTTAAAATGTAATGTACCAAACACTGGGGTCTGGTCCGGAAACACATTCTCTGTAACATCCCAACCCAAATTCCTCATGGAATTTGCAATAAAGCTACCAACTTTCTCGTGGTTTGGAGTACCGACAACCCTGGGTATGAGGATTTCATTCAGCACTGTTCTGAAGTGTTCCTGATCTGACAATTTTGCTATGTCTTTTATATTTTGATCTGTCAATTCCTGGGCTTCATGAAAATTCTGTAAAATAGAATATTATGTTGAACAAGCATTGCTAATGGGTGGGTTTAATATTTATATTAATTTCTTTTTAGCTCCTCAAGGTATTAGAAAGAAAAAAAATAATGTTTATTTAGAGTTATCTAAAATTATTAAGGTACTAGAGTTTATGCCGCGACTGCGCCATGGGTTATCCTCTAGTGCGTATCTCTTGTTTATAGTGCAAGCAGTACAGGTTACATTGTGTTAAATTTTTATGTATTTGCCCCCGGAAAATTCACTTCATTTTATATCGCAAACTTTACTGTTAAAATTTGTCGAGCAATTTTGGGGCCTATTCATGTTAACATTTTATACAGATATACAGATAAAAACTCTAAATACTGTAATTTATGAGTATTAAACAGGCTGGAAAATTTTGGTGGTGCAGTAAGAGGAAATCTTAACGGTTGCAGCTGCACAAAAATATTCTTAGAGATTATCCATAACTTTTCATGAAACTTAGATCTCCATTCACAGGTTTTAAAAAATGTACAGTAAGTAAGAAAATGGCCAATTTATAAAAAAAAAAAAAACAAGTAATACTGTTTCTGATACTGATTAAAAACTGGATCCAACCAGATCGGAGTAAAATACTAAATTAATATCTAATACATGAAACATTATTATAAGATAGTGAGAAAAAATTACAAGTCAAGAAGTAACTTAAATATATCCAAACATAATATTAACTTACAACCTACAAATCTAAAACCTATTTGAATCTATAATTTTGAAAGTCTTATATACTATAAAAACATTTACTTACAAGTCAGTCATATTTTTTTTACAAATTACATATTTTATTAGTTTTAACAATCTAGAACATTTAAATAATAACGACATAAAACTAAAATACACTGTAGGAGATCACTGCCAAAGGGGAGCGAGCCCAGAAGGCTGGCTGCATTGCTGCACTGCTGTATGGCAATACTTATTTGTTGTGAGAAATATGAGCCAGCCTTCTGATCACTGGTAGTATCAAATACTTTCTTACATATATGTCTTTAAAGAAACTCTTTGCCGATGTACCTGTCATATAATTAGATCTAAATAAATTTATATTTTTAAATATATCTGGTACATTATAGCATACAATTTCAAAAGACATATTATGACAACCTTTTTGCATTAATAAAATTTTGGGGTTTTATATTCAGATCAATTCTATTCAGATTTCTTGTATTTGTAGGATATAGGTTATAGGTAGATATAGGTTCTTTTGCTCTAATAAATAATGCAAGGCTTTGACAAACAAATTTCATATATTCAAAAATATACATGGCAATAGTTTTAGTTTAATAAATAGTGGCTGGATAAATCATGACTTAATAAATATTAAATAGTAGTTAAATAATGGTTTGTAAGAATAAATATAAACATTTGTAAGTATTATTTAACATTTAGAGAAGTATAATTAAAACCAGTTTTTATTATATGATATGATAGATACCGGTACTGTTCAAGACCTTTAATATTCCGTCCACATTTGAACACAATTTGACCTCCAAAATTAAAATTTGTTTCTTTAAAAGTTTGATCAAATATATAATTCATTTAAAACCTATAAGTACCAATAAGATAAAAGTATGTCATAACTGAAACTTACTTTTTCTTCGTAAAACTTGAGATTTTGTTTCGTATTCACAAAATTAAAACAGAACATCACAAAACAGAAGTATGTGGTAGTTCTAGCCATGATTACCACTTTATAGAATTAATTTAAAAGATGAAATTTGTAGTTTTGAAAGTCATACGTAATGTCCTAATCTATAAAACGCGGTGTTTCTTTCACTGGTTATGTCGAAATTAAAGTTTTAAGTAAGAGAAAGGATAACACAATAACACTAACAAAATCGGCAACCGAGCCTGCCTTGGCCTGCCTTCTCCAAGTAACTGTGCTTGACATTTGACACACTTGACATAAGCACTAAGCAGCCATAGATAATACACTGTGTATAAATAGATGAACCTCTGTAGTATGAAATATTTAAACATCCAGTACCTCACCCGATATACGGGATCTCTAAGTATATTATGAATAATATTAAAAAATTCTAAACGTGCCATGTCTGTGCATTGAAGCCATTTAAAAAGAAAATTTCTTATAGATTTCTAGTTCGCGAATCTGTTTGTCCGCTCGTTCGGGATTCACGTAAAAACTACTGAGCCGATTTCGATGCGGTTTTCGCTGATCGACAGCTAATTCTAAGACTTAAAATCTGGGTGACTTTTTATCCCGGGAATCCCGCGGGAATTTCTATGGAAATTATTTAAAATGATCAGAATGAAAACAAATTCAAATACTAATGCGATTTTTTCACTGATCGATAGCAAATTTTATATAATAAAATATATGATATTTTTTATGCCGGGAATCCCGCGGGAGTTTTCCATGGAGAGGTTTGAATTTGTTCTGATGACTAAAAAATTTGCTTACTCCGAGACGGATTTCACTAAAATTGTATCTTACATTCTTTTTTAAATACTGCGGTACTTTATGTCCAAGGAATCCCTTGGGAATTTCAGGCCAAGAGTAGATGAAGTCACGGGCATATCCTAATAATATTATAAAATTATAAAGTGTAGTCTTTTGGTTTTTTTAGATTCTTTGTGTTTGTCTGATTGTTCGGGATTCACGCAAAAACTACTGGGCTGCTTTCAATGTGGTTTTCGTTGACCGACAGCAAAAACCCGGTATTAAAATCTACGGTACTTTTGATCCCGGAAATCCTGCAGGAATTTTCTTGGGCCTGATTTAAAGTAGCCAGGTCGGAAAAAATGTAATTCCGGTGCAATGTTTTCTATATTTTCACAGATTTAAATTCTATGTGTAAAATTACTGTGATCTTTTTTACTTATCCAAAATGGGTGAAGTCACGGGTGAAACCCAGTATTTCTACCCTTAGATGGCATATCAATCGACAATTCTATAAATTCCACTAAAATTCTCTAAAAAGTATTGTTAACTTTTTCTAAATTGGAATAAAGACAGAATAAAATTATAGTTCAAAAAATAAACCACTTGAAATTCGAACAAAAATTAAAACATGGTTCATAAAACACTTTTTAAATGTGTGAGTGAGTGATTTATCAAATACTACCATAACTTGTGGGTTACGTTTTGCTCTCAAGATCTCATCAGCACGATGTCATTATTCAACGATATTGTATAGCGCCATCTTAAGTGCACTAAATGAAAAATACTTATATTTTTTAACCTCCTCCGTTGATGGCGCTAGTTTCTATACATTCTTTTTCTTTTCCATTATGTAGGGGAGAGTCACTAGAATGTTGACAGTTTTTTTCTCATTTTTAAGTTTTTGACAGTTCAATATGCAGTTGTCAGAAATACTTGTAATAGCCCCTAACATTTAATAGGTAATTTAAGTTTTAAATAGCGAGAACGCCAATTATTATTAGTCCTCTGTCATCAGTCTGCCTAGCATTTTTTTATTACGAATAATGCAATGGTCTCCCTTGCTTCTAATTTACTGTATTCTGTAAATCTGTACGATCTTTAACGTTGCCTATTGATCTTATAGTATATACGCTTACGTCATCTAGGCATCTCATGGACATCGAGGATACCACATTCTAGCATCGTTTACTTTCGTGGATCTCAGACTAAAGCATAAAAAGTAGAAGTGCCCAAAAAAATATTTATAGCAACATTGTTCCGGATGATGCCTCAAATTAATGTGTGGCTGATGCTGTCAAACCGCGTTATACCCTACCACTATACCACACCATATATTTATCTCTTAGTTTTCTCCACACCACAAACTAGAACTATGGATACTACGTCTCCACACTGCAAAGTAGAGTTGTCAAGTGTGTCGGTTAGGGCTTGCTATCATGTACATATTATTTTAAAAGACTGGTTTAAAATGCTCTTACACACCTAGCGACGGCAAAAGAGGTCATGTATATTTGTATTAAAATTAAAATGCCAGCATACTTACATTTTGAAATTCTCTTTTTTAATTTACCTAAATATTTAGTTATTTTGTGTTGCCAACACATTTGGCAAAGATTAAATAGTATAGACTAGGTAATGTAATAACAAAAACATATCTCACTAAAATTCATTGTTCCACCTCAAAACTCATTGTATTTAGTTTTCCATTAAACACTAATTTTAATATCATTCAAAATGCACAGTATCGATTAAGCTATTAAGCTTAAAATACTGATTGGGCACTAATTCTTTGTTATTCATTTACATACGCCAGTGATTCCCAAAGTGGTCTATATCGACCCCTAGGGGTCTATGACAACCTGCAAGGGGTCTATGTCAGCGAAAAAAAAATTGGGGGTCCATGAAATGAAATTGGGGGTCCACGATAGTGGATCTCAACACATACACTGATAGTACCTATTTACTTACATCATACTATCTTATAATATCAAAACATATACATTATTTATAAAAGTACCTATGAAGTAAAAAATTTATTATATATGTTTATAAAATTGTGTAAGTTGTAGGATATTGGTATTCGCTTTGTGGTCGCAATACATTTTGAACTTGTAAAAACCTGAGAGTCGCAGTCTCAGAGCTTCGCTAACTTGCACTGACTTGTTCAATTCGTCACTCTATAAATACGCATGTGGGACAAATACGTTTATTCGTTTCCTGAATCTTGAAAAGGAAAGTGCTAAGAAAATATTTAAAAAAATATAAACAGATAATATATCACACAAATTTTAGTGAGTCAGAGTTATTTTGTTTGAGAGTGCTGGAGAAAAAGTAAGTACATTATTTTTTATTAAATTTTAGTTTTGTACTCGTAGTTAGCAAAGATAGATAAATTACGCCAATCATGACTTTAGTTATTAGTAGTTTAATATTCAATCATGCAAAATTACACGAGTACTCCTCAATAGTTTCTTTTTGAAAGTTTTAGCAATCGGTATTATAATTACAGTGCAATCTTTGTAATTCGAGCTAATTGTTGCAAGAAGATGTTCGAATTATGGAATGTTTTCGGAAAAATCAAAAAATATTTTTAATATACAGCTGCTGGATTTTCTGTCTTATTTAAATAATTTAATTTTGCCCACAGATGACTGATGCCATGTCCGAATCTAAAAAGAAATGCAGACAGTACAGTGTTGATTATTTTAAATTTGGCTTCATTCCATCATTGCCGGACAAACAATCGCCTATGTGCCTTTTATGCAACAAAGTTTTGGGCAATGACGCTATGTAACCATCTAAACTGCAAGATCATCTGAGAAGATGCCACCGTGATAAAACAGAGAAAGATTTGAAATACTTTCAAACACTCAAAGATAAATTTCAGAAGAGACCTACATTGGACAGAATGTTCGCTTCGACGTCACAAAGAAATGATGATGGCTTGCGGGCGTCTTACAATATCTCGTTACTTATAGCAAAATCTGGAAAACCGCATACTATCGAAGAGAAGTTAATTTTGCCAGCCGTTAAGAGGTTTTAAAAACTGTTTTACACAAACCTGCGTCTGATATCATTAAAAGAATTCCCTTAAGCAACAATACTGTTGAAAGACGTATTGATGAAATGAGTTCTGATATTGAAAGCTTCTTATGTAATTATTTGCAAACGACCCATTTCTCTATACAACTGGACGAGTCAACTTTACCTGATAATGCAGCATTATTATTGGCATATGTTCGTTTTATTATGAATCAAGAAATCTACGAAGAACTGCTCTTCGCAAGAACTTTGATAACCGACACTAAAGGTGAATCAATATTTCATGTTTTGAAGGATTACTTCATTGAAAAAGCAATTCCTTTATCAAATATAATATCAGTAGCTACAGATGGAGCACCTGCCATGGTTGAACGTTATCGTGGATTTATAAGCTATTTAAAACAAAATGTGTCAGGGGTGTTAGCAATACGCAATCGTCATCCATCGAGAACATTTAGTTGCTAAAAATTTGAGTGTTTGATTGCATGAATCACTTCATTTAATCATTGATGCAGTAAACCGAATCCGAAGCAACGCGTTGAATACGTGGTTATTTGCGCAGTTGTGTGAAGAAAATGACGAACACTTTCATCAATTACTCCTTCACACTGAAGTACGCTGGCTGTCGAAAGGCTTATGTTTGACAAGATTTTTTGCACTTTTTGAGACTATTTTAGAATTTTTGGATACTAAAGATAAAATTTTAAAAGAAAATTTAATGAAGAGGAAAAGAGACATCGCCTATTTAACAGATTTGTTTACAAAATTTAATATGGTTAATTTGCAATTACAAGGTGACAGTTTAAATTTGATTAAAACAAAGTCCATCTTATCAGCGTTTCTTGCCAGAGTTAAACTAATGAAGCAAAATATTGGACGGGGCGAATTTTCTCAGTTCCCCACTTTGTCACAGACAAGCTGCCAGGAAGACGACGTTTCAACTTACGTTCAACATTTAAATGCCCTCTATTCAGATTTTGAATCTAGGTTTGAGGATATTTTGACTATGGTAATACCACCGTGGATAATTAATCCATATGGTGACATAGAAGAAACGAATGACATAATACAAGAGGAACTGACTGAACTAAGTACAAACGAAGAACTTAAGGTTCAGTTTAAAAACGGATATCAGCAATTCTGGCTGCAAAACAACATACCCGTTACTTATCCCGTATTATGGAATATAGCGAGGAAATTTTTAATTTCCATTCCATCGTCATACATAGTGGAAAGGGGGTTCAGCGCTGTTACCAATATCCTAACGAAAAAAAGAAACAGACTGGACATCATTAGCCAAGGAGATTTAAGATTAACCCTTACAAAATTGACGCCAAATGTTGATAATTTATTATTAAAGCATCAGGTTCATCCTTCTCACTAAAAATATTGACTTATTGCTAATGTTATTTTATTTATAGTTTATTTTATGTTTATTTAATGTTACGTATATTTTACATAACAGATACAAAATAAATGTATAAATTAACATGTGTTTTTATTTTAAGTTTTTAACACTAACTTCACTACAGTTAGAAATTTACAGGAAATCAATATCAGGTAAGTAGGGGGTCTACCCAACACGGAAAAACATGGCAAGGGGTCTACGACACAAAAAAGTTTAGGGAACTCTGACATACGCCATCAATTTTAGTTTTATATCTATTATTACTAATGGAGCGTTAGGTAAACTTCTAGGCGCTAAGAACCTCAGCCAGAAAGCCCAGCTTGCCATACACAACGCGGTGCTGGTACCTACGCTCACGTATGGAAGCGAGAGTTGGGTATGGAACAGAGAGCATGAAAGTAGAGTAAACGCGGTCGAGATGCGAGCACTGCGCAAAATCTGCGGAGTGACGCTCGCGGACCGCGTTCGTAATACCGAAGTAAGAAAGAGAGTTGGTCTGAAAGAGAGTGTCGGGGTGAAGGTAAGGAAAGAATGCTCCGGTGGTTCGGGCATGTGGAAAGAATGTATGATGAAAGAATGACTAAACAGATATACAATGCAAAAGTGGGTGGATGCAGAAGTCGCGGAAGGCCACGACACACCTTCCATGATCAAATTGATCGTGTATTAGCAGAAGGTGATGTCAGGAGCCTTAAGAACAGACGAGCGTGCATGACAAGAGCTATGAATGTCAAAGAAGCAAGTGAGGTGTGTAAGAATAAGACTGTATGTGCGCTCTGTTGTTCGTGCCTACCCCGCAAGGGACCTGGCGTGAAGTTATGCATGTATGTATGTATTACTATTGTTTTTTTTCAACTTTTATTATAAGCACTCGTAATAGTTATATGTAGTCACTTAAAATTACGTACTTTATTTTTATATTCTTTGATATTTCTATGACGTCAATTCAATCTCAACTTATGACGTAGTACGTAACATAATGCAAAACAGATTCGTTCTGCTTCGGTAAACTTTCGGTTTTATTTACTATCATCTTTCTTTTATCTTTTCATTTTTTATAATTTGTCCCTTCGTCGAGCAATGTTTATATATATATATATATATATATATATATATATATATATATATATATATCTGTCTACTACAACGTTGTTTACAATAATAAATTTAAAGAAAATGTATTAAATCTTACATAATTAATTTTAATGATAGAATATGACTCATAAATCATAATAGACCATAATTTCATGAAAATAGATTCAACTAAACAAGCAGAATGTTTATGAAAAAATATTTTGTTCTTTGAAACCGAGTAATTTTGTTAAGTTTCTTGAATAATTTTGTATACAAAAGAGGATAGGTACAAAGTTTTTTTTATAAATGCATATACTTACCTAAACTATTTAGGTGTACATTATCAGGCTAGCTCTCATATGGTGCCTAGACACAACGGACAACTCTGGGGCTAAAACCAAAACATCCGGACCACAGTAAATAAGGAAAAATTTACCCTTCCGGGGTCGAATTCGGCGCCATTATGTTTTAATAAACGTGGCGGACTACCACTTGGACTACTATAAAAAAACACAGCTGCTTTTTATTAAACCCTAGAGTGGACAAGTAGTGCCCCAATAAGAATTAAGATACCAAGTTGTATATGTACCTTACCTCGTATACTTGGTAAGTTACCTCATGTGGTACTTGGTAATTTTATAACTTACCTTGTGTATGTATATACAATAATTATAGGTAAGTGCAAATCTACCCGTCTTTGTAAATGTTTCTAAACTATTGTAAATTTATCTGATGAAAATTACTGTTAGCGATAAGAATTCCTACTGTTTTCTTTACTTACTGAATCTTTATTAAGCTAATCATAGAATTCACAGAAAAACAAATGATATAACGTTATTGTGGCGTTATTGATAAAGCCGCTTAATAATAATAAAGCCCTTTTATTCCGAACTACATGCAATTTAACATTTTCGATTTTATGAATTTTATTTCTTATATTATATATCGCAATTCGGCGTGCTTGGCAAGGCCTCCTCCAGCTCTTCCCTTAAGATCGATCTGCTGCAACTCTGGTCCAGTATGGTCCTAGGAATAGACGGATATCGTCACGATAAAGCTGCTTACATCGACAAAAATAATTTATTTAGCCCATCAATCGCGTAAATGTTTTCGTGAATATTTGTCATGAAGAAGTGGGGTTTTTACCATTATAATTTATGTACAAAATACTTAGCACACATATATATGATATACGTATAAATATACGCTTTGCTTCAAAACCTTAAACCTGCCTTGATGCGAAAATTCACTCGACGTAAATAAAAATATTAAACGCTGCGGCATTTGTGTACGTGGGCATTGCCAGTGTACAGAACAAACAAGCTTTGCGACACAATTTCATTAATCTATAAATAGCTCAGGCATTTCCCTTTAGACCATCCCTGTAATATTACTTTGTGGGAAGGAAGTCAGATGAATAAAATGAGCTTCTGTTAAAACTCCCACACGAATCACTCCCACGTATTTTACGTATACAAAGAATAATTTAGGATATTCCTTTTAAATCCCACGCTTGTACTAGATACATTCTTTCTTTAGTAATAGAAACGTTTAAGGGAGACATAACCACCTTTGTTTAAAAGTGGAACTTTTGTGTTTACTATTCATATATATTTCCCTGTATATGGCCATTCACAAATTACGTCACACGGATTTCATGATTCATTGTCACAACTGGTCACATTCGTGAGACTTCTCGCTTCCTAGTGTACCATGAAATATTTTTTCAATTTTACATCAATAAAATCATTAAATTAAAATAGCAGCTCCGTAACTAGTTTTTATTACCATTTAAATTGTTTTTCAACAATTTAAACCCTATACTCATACTGATAGAGTGATGGAAACATTATGAAATTTTTGTTGATAGTTCAAATTGCGTGTTTTACTGGTTAAATATATTATATTAGATTTTCAAATTTGACGTCATGAAAGTTACGATCCCTCCCACCCCCACCCCTTGTCACGCAATTCTCATTTCGTAGACCCCCTCCACCCCCTTTAATAAGTGACGTTATACGCCGCGCGCATAAGGTTCGCCGATGACTACATAGTAAGTAGTACTTATATATTGTATTACTTACTATTATTGTATATACTTATGTAAAGTATATACAATAATACATACAACTACATTTATGCAAGAATAAATATTTCATTTCATTAATAATTTCAAATAATAAATTTATTGCAACAACTATAGTTATTTATGTAATCTTTTTTGTCAACCCTACTGACCATCGACGCATGACATCATAAGCCTATGGGCAAACCTGCGCACGGGTAGTATTTACGAATGGCCCCTATTATTTTTAATCAATATAAAGATAACTTCAAAATGATATTTTTAAAATATATTTCATGTATATAAAAGCTACCTACATACTATACTTACCTAACTTTTATCTTCTCGCGCTTGCTAACAAACAAAAGTTTGTACATTTTTGTTGCAAAATAAACTTTAACCATATAAAGAGGCGTGTCTGATTTTAAACTCTTACAAAGTAAGGTAAATAAGTAACTTATATAATGGAATTCTTCCATGCTTATTTACCGAAACATAACCATAGAAAAATACTATATCGTCTTCCATGGTAAGGGAAAATTCAGAACTCCATCTATTGACCTACACACCTCACTTGCTTCTTTGACATTCATAGCTCTTGTCATGCATGCTCGTCTGTTCTTAAGGCTCCTGACATCACCTTCTGCTAGTACACGATCAATTTGGTCATGGAAGGTGTGTCGTGGCCTTCCGCGACTTTATATTTATATTTTTATTTAAACGTACTTTATATACGTATGAAAACGAATACAAGTCGTAATTTGTAGCGTTGTCAAAATTATTCTTCGCCCAAGCCAGTAGCGACCGTGTAACCCCGTAACCACAAATAAGAGTAACAAAATGAAGATGAGAGTTGGGAACAGCAATTTTTCGATTATAAATTAAACAATTTTGAATTACTCTTTAAATTAATGACCTTATAAGTTCTCTGAGTATGAAAGCTATTATATATATATAAATTAGGTCTTGCAAGAAAAAACTGCTTATGTTTATGTTTTTAATGTCCATATTTTAAATACCTACACTCAATTGTATTTTTTAGACATAATATGATTCTTTAAATACTTCCTGAGTTGGCTGTCATAGCCGACGCTTCTTCGCAATTTGTATTGAGTGACGTGCAACTGGGTGTCCCCGCCCAGTCTCACGCGTATTGCTTTTTTTGGATATATCCGACTCGAAAAAACCACTTCACCATTTCCGCAGAATATTTCAATTGAACTGTGGTCTACGAAGATACGGAAGAACAGATGGCCTACCGGTGACCAGTCCGCTCGACGTATGCCATCGTAACCGCCTCGGTCAACGCTCACATGGCCCCGCTCGGCCGAATAACCGACCGTGTACTGCCTGTCTCCACTCCA
Organism: Dendrolimus pini; assembly: GCA_949752895.1. NCBI lineage: Eukaryota > Metazoa > Arthropoda > Insecta > Lepidoptera > Lasiocampidae > Dendrolimus > Dendrolimus pini. The sequence goes on from OX457136.1 coordinate 18,688,189, forward strand.
CTCGAATATGATAAATGCGTCGTATATGACTGATGTTGAATTCACTAGAAGTTCAAACGACTTAGTTCCCGCGTAAAACGCCTCTCCAGGACTGTACCAAGCATCCTCCAGCACTTCCAAGCGCAAGTCCGAAATTTCCTTTACGGGTGTCATCAAAATATGTCCCTGAGAGGAAAGCTTCAACTCTCTCACCAAAGTCAGCATGCTCGCCCAACCATCTTTGGCTTCCTGAAAGTCACTTTCCCACATTCCAAGCCAGCCGACGAGAAGTCTTCTACCGTCAAGTGCTTGAACAGTTTTCACCGCATAAAAATCGTGTCCATGATCCAATTCCTTAAAAGTAGCTGTAGAAACTTCCAAGTCTTCAAACTGCGCCCAGAGGTAATTGAAATTTCCTAAAACGTAACCGGTCTGATACAAATTTCTGAATCTGTTGGAATCCGGCTGCAGTCCCTGAACTGATAGAATCAAAACATGCTGTCCATCCATCTCGAATAAATCCGGATTTTCCCACATATACCCCATGTCTCCATAAGACCGGGCAATGGTACCGTTTAATTTCCAATTGAAAAGGTCCTTTGAGGTGTAAAGTAGGAGCTGACCAAGTTTTTCCTTCGTAGTGCCGATAATCATGTACCACCTATTGCGGTACCTCCATACCTTTGGGTTCCTAAAATCGGACATTTGATACGGAGCGTTACGAAGCACTGGATTGTAAAGATATTTCTGGAAAATTAGTCCATCACCACTTATTGCCACATTCTGGGTTTGTGAAGCCCGATTGCCAGACAAGACTGTCCCTGTGAAGAAAAGCGTCAGATAATTGTTGTGTACTACAGCGGAACCAGCGAGACATCCATGTTTATCATAATGCTCTTTCGGTATAAGCGCTGGCGGGTAATGAGCCCAATCGACGAGGTTGGTGCTGATCGCATGGCCCCAGTGCATCGGGCCCCACGCTCCATTGTACGGGTGATATTGGTAAAATATGTGGTACTGACGCTTGAAGTAGACGAACGCAGCGGGGTCGTTGAGCCAGCCGATCGGTGCTGACACATGGTACCATGGCCTATATTTCCTTTCTAGCAAATAGTTTTTCTGCTTGATGAAGTCCTGAATATGCGTACCAAGGTCAGTCGCGTACTCTGCAGTGGCCACGCACAACCACGCTGCGACAATAAGCACATCCATCGGTGCAGGAGTTTAGACAAAGACTAGACTCACAACGACTAGTTGTAAATCAAGAATTTGTGACAATGCCATGAACGGAGTGTTTGTAAACATAGCACTATTGATGAAAGGGTTACGAATCCCTTGTCTAGTAAGGAATTGATTGTAAATAATTACATTTCTTGCGTGACTAAAGGTGATCTAATAGAATTGTTCTGGATTATAAGTACGGTGATGCAACAAACGTGTATTGTATAATTTCATAATTGATACTGTTTATATACTTTACTTGAAGAACTGCAAGAATGATTAAAATTGTAATTTGACACCGCACCTCAGTGACGCAACAAAAACATAACTAAGTAAATTCTGTTAATATTCTTACGGTACTAAATAAACAAAATATCTATTTAAAATTATTACTTATAAACTGGTATCACTTAAGTCTTTATACTGGCAAGAGGGAGTTTTTGGCGGGAACTGAAAGAAGACGTTGTGCTGTGCAGTTTTATTTTCTAAAAATGTGTATAATTACTCTAAAATGAACAATAGTTGCAGGATATTGATAGTTTTTGAGTAGAAATAATGTTTTTGTGAGAAATGTGAACTGTATAGTCAGATGTGATCTTTCGAGTTTTCACAAGAACTCCATTGAATGGCGTCGGTTGTAGCCTGCAATACAACTGCGCTACTATACGAAGACCTATTAATTAACATGTTTCCGACTGAAAGACTTTGATTCTATGGTCATGAATAAATTAACAAAAAAAATTTCTCTGCTCTCATCTCATTCCGTGCTCTGTATGAAAATTAGGCTTTGTGTTTTTTTAATCTATAATAAATCGAGACTATCGTACTTATTTTTGCTCTAAACTCTTCAAACTGATTCACTCTCACATCGCAACTTAACATCACTTACAATAATTCTGTAAATACGTACCAAACCCCGATTAAAATAATAAAATTAAAAACAACATAATTACTATCTTATCGGTTCTTTAGTCCTCATAATTACCACTTTCTATATTGTCCAAAAGCATGTAATGTTCATATAGGTAATAAAATGTCCAGAAATAAAACCACAGATTAACAAAGATTAATATAATATCGAATTTCAGATACAAACAAAATTCAACTTGAAAAATATGTCTTGGAAGTATAATAATTTTAAAAATATGTAATTTTCAAATATTTATTGCTTACATTATAATATTCGATTATTATCACAATTCCCTTATATTCTAGAATATTACTAATACAAGTTAGGGATGGAATCGATGTATCTGTATTTGATAATTATATATGTCATCCGCAATATTAATTTACTCACTGAGATTATTATCACGCAAATATTAATTAAACTAATTTCGGAATAAGACAGTTTCTTATTGTAAGGTATATTTTTACGAGGTTTTAATATTGTTTAAACTTAGTATAACGTCGGTTTTCCGCAAGAACTCAGTAAGTGACACAATTATATCATATCGACAAAAGGCCCTATCGAATCATCCCTAGTACAATAATAATAAATTAAAACTAATTATTTTACAATATGCATTTGTATAGTCATATAAAACTATATTATATAATCATTATTCAAACATAATATACACTGGTAAGGCTACAGCATCGCAATTTTATTATTGAAACTGTGTATTTGTATTAATTACCAAACCATCACAGGTTTGAATATGAGCCTTTCTTTATCGAATCACCATTACAACAATGTATCTATTTTGATTTAAATCATATGCAATATCTTATTGTAAACATGGCAGAAGATTAATAAATAAAAAAACAGTCACCCATTGAAAATGTAAACTCTAAGAAATTGTAATAATTATCTTTATAATTATACATTATACATTGTAATTTTCGAGAAATAAATTATTACAAAAGAATGTCATTACTATCACATAATGTTGTAAAATTAATATGTTTATTAAGCAACTACTTTACTATTAGTGAGATGCGTCCTCCGTTTTAAACAATATGGGAGTATATTCTTATAACTTACAAATAGACGAAATGTCATTTTGCTGCAAAAAGGTTTCTAAAATCTAATAAATGGAGTAATATGTAAAATATGTATTAAATATACGTATTGTAAATGGCACAAGTAAAATGAATAAACCCTCTGTTTCATAAGACTACCTGTTAGATGTGTAGTATTTAGATTTATTCCCATATTCTCTTTACGATAATTTACGTCACTTATAACTGGTTCCTGTAGCAACTGCTTTTTACTATCCATTCATTTGCCTTACTACTGCATTTAAACTCCTTACAAGTAATACGAACGTTCTACATTGGTAATTTACATCATTGGGTAATATATAAGACGGGGACGTATCTACCGCTGTATCAGTGATATGAGGCCCCCAAGCTATAGGCCCCGAAAGTGTGTAAACAAAAAAATTTAAAATTCTATCCACATTTTTTTTTATAGATTAATAACATTTTTGAGAATAGTTGCTGGGCCGACAGAAACGGCTATTAGACTTGTTATTATTGTCCGGTATAGACAGAAAATCTAGAAAAATTGAAATCGTATACAGCTATGGATGATTTTATTTATCAAAATAAATTTATCGGAAAAAAGGCGAGAAAAGTGTATTTTTGATTTGAATTGTTCGTCTAACTTAGCTCCTAGGAGCATTTAGTATAAGTAATAACTTCTGTCTATATTCGAGCATTTTCTGGTTTTTTTATAAAAAAAACCCAAAAAATGCTATACCCTTCCTTTGGGCCCCCTAACATTATTGTACATTGATACAGGGCCTGTCTAAGGCAAGCTACACCACTGATATAGTCCGGTCAATCTAGACCAAAAAATGAGAGGGAAGGTGCATAAAATCACAAGCTGAATGAAAATCAGTAATAGTTCAAAACATAATTATAAATAAAAAATTTAAGTTCCCCATCATTCCCGCGTATGGAATTATTTTTACTCGAGGTCAAAGTCAAAAAATGAGTTTTTCGCGATTTTCAGCAAAACGGTAAGTATTATCATAAAAGTAACCCGGACAAAAATTGTAGATCATAAAATTACCTATAAAAAATGTATCAATACTTTTTTTACGAGCCACCGTTTCTGAGATATAACGATTCAAAAAGTTGTTATCGTCATAATGTGCATGAGTACCTACGTCACGTATATACATCTCTAGAGTTGTTATATATTTTACAACTTTTTGAATCGTTATGTCTCAGAAACGGTGGCTCGTAGAAAAAAAAGTATTCAAACATTTTTCATAGATAATTTTATGATCTACAATTTTTGTCTGGGGTACTTTTATGATAAAACTTACAGTTTTGCTGAAAATTGCGAGACTCATATTTTTTACCTTTGACCTCGAGTCAATTTTTTCCATACACGGGAATGATGGGGAACTTAATTTTTTTATTTATAATTATGTTTTGAACAATTTCACTGATTTTAAGCTTGTTGTGATTTTATGCACCTTCGAATGTCTAGATTGACCGGACTAATATAAAAATGGATACTTGGTTAATAAGACATAGAAACCCGGCTTTACTACTAAAATCTTATTTGCCTAATTTAAACTAAAATTGGAATGTTTTTTTTAATTTATTTAATAAACATACAATAACAAAGATTGTAAGTTTTCCGACTAGTGTAATATTATGCATATAGAATAGTTTTCGTTAGTATTAGCTATATTTGAGCTACCTGCGATATTGAAATCTAAAGTGGATGATAAATCTGCGAGCAAGAACGTTTACATTTATGGCTGGACGAGCTTTTTTGCCCGTATCACGGAGTTGATCATCGAGCCATATGTACGCCTACTTGCTCGCACGTTTATAGCCTGCTTAAAATATATGTCCTTAAATAAATTAAAATAAGTAAACACACTTGATAGCGGTTAAAATTGTTATATCGTTGATCTAGATTAGATGAACAAGAATTCCAAAAAGTAAATTATTTAGGAGATCGATTTGAAGTTTTAATTAATATATACAGTGTAAACTCTATATAACCACACTGAAGGGACTGTGCATTTTACGGCGTTATAGAGAGTTCTCGTTAATTGGAGAGAAGTCTGTTAATTTGTATGATGTCTTTTGCTGTACCAGTAATATTTTTGTAATTTTTTTACTTATTTTATTCATATCTTGCAATATTGAGGCATCTTGGTGATACAGAAAGTACTTAGAAATTATAGTATTTCGGAATTTAAAACGGAAAATACAGCTGCGCAACTTTTACTAATTTTGGCAACTTAAATGGTACTTTTTATTACTTAATTGTTATTGTTATTGAGAGTTGGTGTAATCCTATATAGTGTATTATTGTATGAAAGACAAGCTAAACAAACCAAAGCCAAGTAATTTCGACGCTTAAGGGAGTTTATCGTTACATCGAGTGAAGTTACATGGAATTTACACTATATTTTTCATTTTATAAAATCATCTATATTTTTAATAAATTTTCAGTTTGGTTGTTGTATTTGTAGAGTAAAAAACGTATTTACATATAATAATAATATCCTGTTCATCCAACGATATATATGTATGCTATATTCTTGACACATACTATTTTTTATCTGCTGAATATCTCTAACATATAAACATGAAAGTGGCTCAGTTTGTATGTTTATTAGTTAGTTCTTCACGGCTTTGTGAATGAAGCGATTACCTCGAACTGTAGTATCCCTAGTAGCAATTTCTGTTGGGGTGTCGTAGCCAACCATAGCCCACAGTTGGCAGGCCGTTGGGACATGGTAGTGTTATTGCCAACAGAGCCCCTTCATTGGGCCAACCATATAAATGTTACGTTACATTGCTTACAATCTTGTAACAATGGGCCAACTACCAGTATAGTTGGTTTAACTACAACGTACTATGCAGTATAGGTGTAACGTTGGCCCAACTACAATAAAAAAAAACTATTATTTATTTTTAATCAAGAAAATTTAGATGAGTGACTTATAAAGTTTAAGAAAGCTACATTTTTGTTATAGACTTGCAATTTATCGATCATTGTCCGTGAATTGTTCCGTTGTGGTTATTATTGCAATGGGCCAATAACGTATTTAACAACATAATATTTACCACAATCGTGTAAGTAAGGGCCAACTGCTACAGTAGTTGGTTTTGTCACAAAGCATTTGTATTACAGGTGTAACGTTGGCCCAACTACAATAAAAAAGCTATTATTTATTTTTAATCAAAAAATCTTCGATGTGTAACTTATAAAGTTTAAGAAAACTACATTTTTATTATAGACTTGCAATTTATCGATTATTGTCCGTGAATTGTTCCGTTGTGGTTATTATTGCAATGGGCCAATAACGTATTTAATAACGTTATATTTACCACAAACGTGTAAGTAAGGGCCAAATGTTACAGTAGTTGGTTTTGTCACAAAGCATTTGTATTACAGGTGTTACGTTGGCCTAACTATATTGAAAATACACTGTTATTTTTACAAGCTTTATATATTAACTTACAATGTATTTGTGTTCGAACCAAATCTTACAACTAAATTTTATAGTACTTATCCTCAACCGGTAGATATGAAATTTTGTATACACATTAGTTTGAATGACAAATATTTAGCTAAGCGACGTCATCCTAAATCCAATATGGCGGATTGCCTAAGATGGTAAACTGGTTATTTTTCGTGAACTGCCGTGATATGGGTATCAGATTAAAGGGTATGCTAAGATTAATACGAATAAACTAACGTCTCCGTTCGACCCTTCGACGAGATCAGCGATCAGTAAAAAAAATTGTAAACAAACATAATTTTTTTCAACAAGCTTTTATATGCCATAAAACGTACCTGTCTACGCCATAAAAGCTTGTCGCGAAATCTCATTTACACAGGAAACTCTGTATTATATGGACAAATCTCGCGACAGACTTTTCTAGTAGGTATGTATATAAAAGCTTGTTTTATAAATGTTTTTTCCTATTATTTTATTATTCTATTCTTTAAAGGAGTATTGTGTTAATTTTATTGGAAACTTTGGAAAGTTTATTTGTATGGTATAATTTCACTTGGTGTACATGCAATTCTTAGAAAATCATGCAATGTGGTTAATGTTGCAGTGGGCCAATGATGCAATAATGTTATAGGTATTACCAACGGTTATGTAATAATTATGTACTAACAATAGGACATCAATCATCAACGTTTTAATAAAAAAAATGCCCCAAATACAGTGAAATAAAGTGCTGTTGTTAATTTTGATTTAAGTACAAATGCGTTTAAAGGAGATGAGACCGTTAAAACTTAAAACTTGTAATATATTCGTCATTTAATAAAAACGCGGGAAACCTATATAACGGACGCGACGCGGGACGCCTCGACCGAGATCTCAATGTTGCCAAGGTCTCATTTTACTAGAGATTTTGGCAATCATTCGTACTTTACCGACTTTATATTATAATTTACTGATTTTCTGAATAATAATAATATGTTCAAATGTACGTAACAGTTATAATAACTATATTTAATACATTGAATTGATGGAGTACCTTTAAAATATAATAAACACACCTAGAAATACAAATTTTTATTATATTTTCCTTATTTGTATTTAAAATGTCATGAAACCAAACTAGCTTAATCTAGCTTACATTTAATTTTTTACTATTGGGATTGGGCCTCCCGCGTTCAAAATTTCTACTAGGTAGTAATGAAAATCTTACAGGCGTTTGCTTGTAGTCTTTATAAATGATTAAAATAAATAAATAATCCTAAGCGCTTCATTATCTTTGAAGCGAAGATGGTTTTATTAGTAGTGCTACTGTATATACTACTGATTAAAGTCATTTCATCATACTATGTAGCAGGTTTAGTAACACTTTCTCGGTCGTTTGTGGTTATTATAGTTATGAGGAACAATATTTTTGAGAAGATATTAAGAAGAATACAAATGAAATTAGACTTACGAACTTGAAAGGATGAATCAATTTTAAATTCAAAGATGCTAAAAAGATTTATTAAAAAAAAATTGAACTGAAGACGACGTGTTTTTTCTACTTCGTGTAACCAACAAGCGTTTTACTACAAGTACTTGCTTGCAGTCGGATAGCTTCCAATTCTAACTGTAACATCGGTTTGAACTGAATAAGGGGTCTTAAATTGTCAACCACCTGACTAGACACAGCTTGCTTCTTTTTTGTACAATTATCTCTTTTCAACCAACTTCAAAAAGAAGGTTCTCAATTCGTCGTGTAAATACATCGAGATAGTTTAGTATAAATTTGTTTCTTATTGGATACCATATAAGCAACTTAAAAGTGAAAAATAAAAATTTCTAACAAAAAAGATACCGCCTTCAAGACGCTCTTAAAAGCATGAAATAAGCTTTTCTACAAAAATCTCGAAGTCAGTGCTTTTGCCAATTGTTAGTTTTTGTTTTACTTGGCACCGACTTTAAGATGTCGTAGAAAAACTTATTTTATGCTCTTTAAAGCGGTTTCTTTTTTGTCAGATTTTATTTGTAACTTTTACTTGTAATATGATTATGTTGTAATGGCTATGAAATAAAGATTTATTAATTATTTATTTAATTTGTTTACCTTCAGACCTAAATTTTCTTAGAGCAGTTCGCGAAATTATATAATCATCTGGCAACATTCCGAAAATCAGGTTAGGTTGGTTACATTTTTGTCAAGTTCATTTTAACCATTTTGATTTGACGTCCATCCGCCGTTATTTTCATATTTGTGTTGTGTGTAAGAAAATACGTATTACAGTAAAGGTAAGTACCAGTTTAACAACTTTAACAGTACAACTTAATATTTAGATAATAATTTTATTGGAATGGTCAGACTATTTTGGGAAGATGTGTCTTGGTATAATAGGAATAATTTGCATGTACTTCTCGTATTGTTTGTTAGTTTGTTTCTGATTTTAACGGTCTGAAGTAGGTATTATGCAATACCTTAGACCATATATAAACGTCCAAATGTGCAATACTTTAATCCATAGTCTTGTGGTACAGATCAGTTAAGATATAGCAGAATGGCATTGTACCTATTGCTTCTTGTGGTCGTTGGCTTTACAAACATTGTATCTACATACTATATTATTTGAAACTACTAACTACCTACCTACATACAATTATACCTAGGCACCAGTTAGAATAGATAATTCATGAAATAAATAGTTTAGCAATGTCATTTGTTCCGTTAAACCAAGATTATATTTTCTTTACACCAGACTACAAAATGTTCAAGTAGTAGTAGTAGAGTATAGGAGAGTGTATTGTAGGCTACAACCGATGCCATTCAACGGAGTTCTTGAGAAAACTCAAAAGGCCACATTTGACTATACAGTTCACATTTCTCACAAAAATACATAATTATTACTCAAACACTATCGATATCCTAAAACTATTGTTCATTTTAGAGTATTTTTACACATTTTTAGAAAATAAAACTGCACAGCACAGCATCCCCTTTCAGTTCCCGCCAAAAACTCACGAAATGTGCAATGTAATTGAATTTTGTGAAGAAGAGGGTGGTGGCGTAAGTGTAATACGTGAACAATGGCTTACACCCAGAAAAAAGAATTGCTTATGGCCTCCACATAAATTAAGCAATAAATTTCATAAGTGTTTGAATGGTACTATGGAGCCAGATGAGAGTTGGAAAATACACAAAATTAAACGTATATTTTATGAAACTGGTAAGTGCATGTTTGCATGTTAACATATTGTCAATGTGTAATATTATTTTTTAATTGATCAATAGTGGTAGAATTAACTAATCCACATAATTACAGTAATATGTATACAAATAATATAATCACCGCCCATAAATGTCCCAGTGCTGGGCTCAGGCCTCCCATATACAAAATTGTTTTATACAGTATTTTAATTACAGATAGCCTTGTAAAGGCAAGAGAAAAAGCCAAACAAGCTGAAATTGATTCTGAAGTTAATAGTGATGATTGTGACATCCGAATACGTAGGAGGACTAAAAAAATATATGACAGTGATGATACCAGTGATGACCATATAGATGATAATTCATCTCTAATTATAAATCCAACACCACCTGCAACCTGTATAGAATCTCAACAATATAGACAAACCCCTGCTGGCAAACAACTACCACTAGAGAAGCAAGGAGTATTGCCTCAAGAGTCAATGCCAGACATAAGTAACCAAAACATGAATTACATACATAATAAAACTATGTTTTAACAGATTTTTATTTGATTTTTTCCGACATTATGGCCACTTTTCAATAGCTGTGATCACAGAAGATAAAGATATTATTATATATATTAATGAATGATGTTAAAGTGTTTATTTAGTCTACAACACTTGACATCTTCCGTGATCACGGCTACTGAAAAGTGTCTGAAACATCGGAATAAATACAAACAAAATACTGCCACTAAAACTTATTATGTGTGTGTGTATATGTGTACTAGTCATGAAAACTTTAGAAAATATTAAATCATTTTATTGTGTGATTTTAGGTTTACTGGACTTGACACTAACACCATTGTTAAAAGATTTGCCACCTAAATCAGATGCTTTAGGTAAGAAAAATTAATTATTTATAATATTTATTAATTAATTCATGACTTTATTCTTGGAATAATAATAAGATAAAACATCCTACATTATAATCCCAGTTATAGTCTTTATGTGTCTGACAATCACAAATCCATTTAGCTGTGAAGATATGATTTCTAAATAAATATTGAAACTCACAAATGTTCACATTTAGTAGGATTATGAATTTCTAATTTTTTTACCTTTAATATGTACATGTTTATTTTAGATGTTATTGCAAAACACTTGGCCCATATTGAAAATAGCATAAAAGAACTCCAAACATCACAACAAGAAATATTGACAAGAATCAGATGTTCTTCTGCTACATCTTTGGAAGTTTTAATCCCTGATGATATAACATTACCATGTGATGATAATGAAGCAATGAATAAATTAGAATATTGGATTTCAATTGAAGAAAACAGTAAACATTTGGTAATGCTACACAAAGTATATTTACATCTATAAATTAGAAGCATGTGTATTACATTACATTCATATTTAAGCATGCATATATTCAAGTTATAGTTCAAGCTGTGTAATGAGATTTTGCCAGTAGTATTAAATTTATACACATAGAATATCTATTATTAACATATATCATACTACTGGATGTGGTGTCCATTAGTGTTAAGTGAGACATGTATAAGCAAGCCAGTACATTTGTACTAATTCAATTCAATAGTGGAAAAATGTAAGATTTCAATTTTTTATCACACTACTTCTCAAATAAAATGAAACTTAAGAGGAAGGAAGGAACAAGGCTTATGCTGCAACTACAATAATGTCTCTATGGAAATTCACATGATAAAAAGGGACAACATGACATGTCACAGTATGACTTCTACCTTTTAAATACAAAGCAAAATGAGGTGATTGAGGGTGATCACATCCAATTCTTAACAAACATTGCTGAATTAAAAGTTTTTATTGTACCGCGTGTAGTATAAATTGTGACGAATGAGGGAATAGCGCTCATCAGCCTCATCACTTGAAATATACTGCCGCTGTAGAAGCCATACAAAACGCCTCACCTAATATGAGGTGGTACATTGTACTGGCTTAATACAGAATTGTCACATTGCTCTTAAAATCTCATTTTATAATTGTGTACAACTCAACACTAGTGTGCATATTGATTTTAAATAGTGCTGTTTACAAAAAATGCCAGTAAGTTGCATACTAGTTATGTAGTAAATGCCTGATGGTAATCTTCAGTTACTACACCAATGAAAATCATAATAATAATAACAATAATGATAAGGTTATTTATTAAGCTTATTATCATGCCAATTTCTAATGCATATTTCATTTGTCAGATTAATTATCTCAGCTTTGTTGGTGGCAACAAGATACCCACAATTATCAGAAGAATCCTTGAAAAAGTATTTACCAATAGGTTTGCTGTGCTGTGCAATTGGACTGGGAAAAACAATAAAATACCATTAAAGGATTTAACACTAATTAAAATTATAAGAGGTAAGTTTTGTCTTCATAATATTATATATTTGTTTAATATTAATAAATTTTTTTAGTCTTATGTATATCTATACATTGTTTATATCTTCAGAAACAGAATAAAATGAATCTTAAAGTCTTAAGTAAAAGTATTTTTGTTACCAACTTAGTAGAACCTTTAAATATTCCAATTAAATAAATCTTGATGATAATTTCCCAATTAAAATAATAATGTTTGTTATTATTTCTTACTAGTTGTGCCCGTTACTTCATCTGCGTGCAATTAACAAAAAAGTGTTTGTTCATTTTAAATGTACAATTTATTTTTTCAAATCAAAATTATTTTAAGTTGTCGTATAACATCAGCCATCTGTCATTGAAAGTCCCTTCAAAATCGCTCTAGCCGTTTTAAAGATTACGCAGAACAAACAGAAGACAGACGAAAAATTTAAAAATTCATTTTTGATATACTTTCATTTGCATTTAGTAAAAAGCTGTTTTGTTTGACATCACAAACAGACACTTCAATTTTATTATTTGTATAGATTTTTAACTCTACTTTTAATAATTTTTATTTATTTAGTTACTAATTCATATAGCATTTGCCCAGTGTACTTTATCCATTTATTTTTAATAGAAATTTCCTTTGTTTTGTTTGTAGAAGCTGTGCGTCAAAACAAAATTGCAGAAAAAGTAACAGATGCTGAAATTCACGAAGTGATATCTAATTGGTTCAGATTCGCCAGGGATCGCAATGGAGGACGGGATGCCCGCCGAGCTAGGCACTAACCCTGGTTTATCAAAACGGTCCAAAAAACGCATTCTAGCAAGAAGGACAGCTCACATAAGGGATGAGTTTAAGATTTTGCATAAACAAAATAATGAATCTCAGCATTCAGTTAAAATAGCTAGTTTAGATTATACATTTCCTGAACTGTCTAATGAATCAGAGCACACTACATATACAGATAATAGAATTTCAGTTAATGTATCCTCAAGTTCTCATTGTGTAGCTTCTGATCCACTAGATAGTCCCATCAAAGATACTAATTCCGTTAGAGGGGAGGACTTGATGGATATTAATTCCTCTCTTATAATGTGGTCCAAAAAACATAACATAAGCCACTATGCTCTCAATGATTTATTGAAAACATTAAAATGTTTCCATCCTACTTTGCCTAAGGATGCACGGACATTATTGGAAACGCCACAGTATGTTAACATAAAAAATAGTGCGGGGGGCGCGTTTGTATATTTTGGCCTTGAGACACATTTAATTCAAATAGCCTCAAAGGGAATAACTACAAAAAATTACCCATTATTGCAAAGAAGAATCTCACAAACAAATGCAAATCCTTTTTTATCTGTATCAGTCAATATAGATGGTTTGCCAATATTCTCTAGCTCAACAAATTCCTTTTGGCCCATTTTATGTATTTTAGATCAATCTATCGATCGGAAACCGTTTATTGTAGCACTATATTATGGAGAATCCAAACCGAACAATGCTGATATATTTTTGCGTCCTTTTGTTGAAGAATGTTTACATTTAGAGCAAAATGGTTTATACATTAATGGTGTGAAATTTGACTTTCGAATAAGCTGCATCATTGCAGATGCACCAGCTAGATCATTTATAAAAAGTATTAAGTCCCACAATTCATTACATGCATGTGAAATAAATGCCAGCAAGAAGGTATATTCATGGGCAGAACTATATGGCCATATACAGCAGAGTTAATTCCTAGGACTGACCTTGGATTTGTTAAACAAGAATATGACGACCATCAATTATCCAAAAGTTTACTTACAGAACTTGAAGTAGGCCTTGTCACTCAAGTCCCGCTTGATTTTATGCATTTAGTGTGTTTAGGTGTTGTAAAAAAAATTATTCGGTGTTGGGTTGAAAGTGGTCCAAAAAAATGTAAACTAGATTCTCGTAAGATTAATGAAATTTCTAGGCGCTTACAAGTATGTCGTAATCATTACCCAGTCGAGTTCTCTAGGCGTCCCAGACCACTAAAGTTATTCAAATATTGGAAAGCTACTGAATTTCGGGCCTTTCTTTATTTAGGACCCAATGTTTTACAGAATATTTGGCCAGGCAGTAGCTTATATAAACATTTTTTAATGTTGCATTGTTCAGTTTACATACTATGCAATGATATATGTCATGACGATGTCTGGCGATCATATGCAAATAACTTGTTGCATTGTTTTGTACAAAATGTTCCAATTTTCTATAGTAAAGAATTCCTTGTGTATAATGTACACAATCTTCTGCATCTGGCTGGAGATGTATATAATTTTGGACCCTTAGATTCGTTTTCAGCATTTCCTTTCGAAAATTTTATGTCAAAAATAAAGCGCTTGGTTCGGTCACATAACTTGCCCTTGGAACAAGTTGCCAAAAGGCTAGGTGAAAAAACAAACCTTGATATGAGTACTGTGCCCCGAAAAACAAAGGTTCAATATAAAGGGGATATAATAAAGAAAATCCCATTCGGTGATAATTGTACCTTAAGCACCACTCCAGGTGATTCATGCTTTGTTACTTTTAAAGGAGATGTTGTTGTGGTCAAATCAATAGAGAGTTGTTCAGAACCTAATTCTTATAATTTGAAATGTGATTGTTTTTTGAATAAAACTGATTTTTATAAAGAACCAATCGAAAGTAGTAAGTTAGGTATATACAAAGTCAGTGGTACAATGAGAATAAATGTTAAATCTTCTGATTTATATAAAAAATGTTTACTTTTGCCTAACTTTGGTGTTGATGATGGTACTTTTATTTGTATACCGTTTGTTAGTTTAACATTACATCATTAGTTGTCGTAGGTAATACAGTATATGCACATATTAATTTATTTGTGTCCAATTGATAAAACATAGTGTTCGGAAGTTATGTGAAAGTGTAGTTGCATAATCATATGGTCAAATTTTGTATCAACTCTTGTTCGATTTAAAAGCTGATTTTGTTATTTATCGAAAAAAAAAGTTGCTTCGGCAACCTAAGCTTTTTTACTCATAATTATGTATAAGGTACCATTAAGTTTCTATGTTTTTTTTTTGCTTTGATAATTAATACATTTTTATTGAACATATTAACAATGTTTTATTTTATTAATCGAGTATGTTTGAAAAGTCACCACAGCAGGTGGACACAATTATACCAATTTTATTTCAGATGATTTCTCTTTCATATATATGAGAATGGGTTAATTTCCTAAGCAGAAATTTCTGTGCAAACACAAATTTTTTTGTTCAGGAGATTATCTATCGTTTTCCCATTATAATCTTTAACTGTATACTAATATTGGCTAAATATTTATGTTCTCCAAAAGGCCTTAACAAAAAATTTATGCTACGTATTGATAATGGATTTTCTTACAGAAGCTTGACTGAAGGTTTAATACTTTACCTATGCTTGGCAGATATATGTTCGTAATTAATAAACTACTCTCTAACTTTCTGAGATCAACGGATTTTGACTAATGGGCCTTCCATCGTCAAAAGCTCTACAACCCGTATTTCAGCAAGTGAGCTCAGTTTATTATTACGAACCTTAATAAGCCAACAATAGACAATGTATTGAATCTTTAGTAGCATCTGTGTGGAAGACCGACATTAATACATAGTATACATCCTTTCCTAGGGCCTTAGCAAGAAAATGAGCAATAAGCAAACATTGGAATACAGTATAATTTTTTTCTTGGGGCCATAGTAAAAAAAATGATCACTTGCCAACGTTGGAATACAGTATGAACTCTATCATAGGGCCTTTGTAGGAAAACGAACGCTTAGCCAACGTTGGCATACAGTATGAATTCTTTTTAAGGGCCTTTGTAAGAAAATAGACTCTTAGCCAACATCGGCATACAGTATGATTTTTCTCTTAGGGCCGTTGTAAGAAAACGAACGCTTAGCCAACGTTTGAATACAGTATGAATTCTTTCCTAGGGCCTTTGTAAGAAAAAAAATGTTGGCCCCTGAAGGAGGGCCAACGGTTTACCTACGGTAGGCACAACTATTTTTAGGGATGACAAGTCTAACTGTTGGCCAACCAAAACTGAGACAGAGGCCCAACAATCAGCCTACCCAAAATGCTACTAGGGATATTTGTACTTCAGATGGTGATAAATGAACGCAGCATACTTTAATGCCGGAAGTATAATGTGGCAGACCTTGAGAGTATAAAGTTACTTCTAGTCCCTTTTAGTTAGTAAATGTTTGAGTCATATCCAATATCATTGTTCTGATGTAGTAATTTACATAACGTGGTAGACACTTGTCGTGACTACAGTAGTACACTCCTAGACCACAACTACAAGGCTTTCGTCCTTAAATCCTTAACGCCGTGTATATTTATATCAAGTGGCTTCCCAAACTGCCTGCGCAATAAACGCTTTTTATAAAAATGAGGTACTTATTTGAAGATGCCATTACAATGTGTGAGACACTCATATGTTTATAGTTTATAATATTTCTAGAACTTGTACTAATTAACATGTACTTCTGTGCTCGTCAATCTTTCAGGGCTCAGAACAACAACTAAAGCTATAGAAACCGTATTAAAATAGCTACAAAATGTATATATTCATACTTTATTTACCTATGGCCTTAATAACGTGTAGAAAACAGACGCGTATATACGTAACGCATGGCCTATTACCTTAACCCTGATTTACATAATTATGCTAATAGTTAAGTAGTTAGATTTAAAAAAATATAGTTTTAATATTTATTTTTATTAATCTTGTAAATGTTTTCATGTGGACAATGTCGTTGGCTTTAATATTATTATCTCATCTTAATGTAACTTTTTATTTCATATTGTATCTGTTTGTTGTTCTTTTAAATAAATACAAAAAAATGGCAACATGAATCCTTAACATCATTTTAAGAGATATCTACTTAACAACAAAATCGACAAGTTAACTGAAAATCTTCTGTCCAAAGGGTTATAAGGACTTAACTCTCCAATTACCAACTACTTAGGTGCAAATGTATATTAGGCTCAAAGAAAGGCCAAAGTAATGTCAATATGAATTAGAGCCACTTGTGAATTTCAACTTCGAAATAATAAAACCCTCAGATTATTATTTCATTCATATGAATAAAACACCTGTTTCCAACTTTTGAAGTGATAACTTATTATGAGCGGGTAAACCGTTTCGTTACGTAACGCGTTCTGGTTAGTCTATCTGGCTTCCCCCTCTCACGCATACGGCAGCGGTAGGAAGACTCCTCCTATCACGCTCTAACGCACGCGGTATATACATAAAATTTCAGTAATGACCTAAGCTTTTCTCAAGTTGAACAATTTCAATGTTAAATCATTGAACTTAGATTAGTTTAAATTGTCACTTCTGTCGGGAGTCCCGGGACGCACACGTTTTATTTTAGCACGGTTTCTATGGCTTTAGTTATCGTTGTGAGGTTCAGCGGGTTGCCTTTAAGGTGGCGTGTAACTGGCCCCAGAGGTGGGCCAAGCGGTTATGTGCTGCCACCCTAGCAGCCAGTTGTCCCGGGATCCTTTCCAAGGCCCAAAAGGCGTATGCACGAGCCACCCCACCCTCCTGTGCGAACAAGAAACTTCTAGAAAACTAATCGATTAGGGGCCCAGTTTTCAACCATTAAAGTTAACAGTCGAATAAATTATGACCTGAATGAATTCAAAAGTGAAACCATTCAACTGTTTTATTCATACAACTGACATTTTTATTTTTTTATGTTCTCCTTTATTACAAACTTTTAACTGATGATAGAAAAATAGGCCTTAAAGACACAATTTACACGAAATATATATATTTTTTAAATAGATAACACTGACCAAATAATCAATTACAAAATTCACGATTACTATATTGTCTTTGTAAAATCAACAGGCCTCATCGTTTATAACAATTTCGTGCAGGCAAGGCAACTTACATTAAAGAATAATCTAGATTAATATGGCAATGTGAAAAAATGTTCATATAATGGAGTAAAATATTTTTTATATAATGTTACTAACTTGCTTACATTCTTATTATATTCATTTAATTAAAAAAAAATGTGATAAAAATAATTTTAATTACTGTTACAACACGAACACTATTTAAATCGTTAAGGTCACGACGTCATCATTTGTAGAATCCTATAAAATCTACACTTTTCAAATCATCAGCCTTATTATACATATAGCATTATTCTTTTTTATCTATACTAATATTATAAAGAGGAAATATTTGTATTTTTGTATGTTTGTAACGAATAAACACAAAAACTACTGGGCCGACCAAAAATTCTTTCACATTACTACATTATCCCTGATTATAGGCTATATTAAAATTAGGCATTCCTACTACAACTTCACTAATGTAACTCGACAATCTAAACAAAATATTTGGCACTTGAATCGAGTGCAACGACTTTGATGAAATTTTATGTATGTTTGAGTGGGTCCTGGGGTGGTTTAGATTCAGAATTAGATCCGGCCGAGACCGCTAGTTCTACTATATAAATAAGGTTTAAGTTACCTAAATACTAGAAGAAGAAGCAAAGAAGGTTGGACTGAAGATAAATCACGAGAAAACAGAATATCTCCACATGAAGCGATACAGAAATATTTATATGCCACGCCAAAACCTTCATGTTGGTGATGTTATGTATAAAGGGGTAGCCAAATTCAAATATCTGGGCTGCACAGTCACCGACACAAACAACAGAGAGGACGAAGTACTTATACACATACAAAATGCTCTGAGGTGTTGTGCAGCCCTGCACAAGGTATTGGTGTCCAAGCTTCTAAAAAGAAAAACCAAAATCAGTATCTACAAAACCATCATACGGCCCATCCTGATGTATGGGTGCGAAGCTTGGACGCTTACCCTCAAAGAGGAGAACCAGCTTTTAGTAGCGGAAAGGAGGGTTCTCTGTAAGATCTTGGGTCCAACCAAAAGAGAGGATGGTAGCTGCAGGGTCCGTAGCAACCTCGAAATTGAGAATCTCGTGGCCGAGCCTAACATAATAGGAGAAATAAAAGCTCACTTCCTCCGCTGGTTCGGGAGACCACGGATGGGAGAGGATCACAGCGTGAGGAAAGCATATTTGGATCGGCCTTCCTAAATATCGCTGGAAGGACAGAGTATAGAGGCTGATAGGAGCAAGTAATTGGCCAGAAACCGCACAGGATCGAGAAAAGTGGCATGAGGCCAAGACCCACTTTGGGTCGCAGAGCCATCGGAGTAAGTAAGTTTAAGTTACCTGCAGTGCGCAGAGCAACGCGTATCGGTGCCTATTCATGAGGTGCTGCGCGTGCGCATGCGACGCCGACGCGGCGGCCGCTCGTTCCGCGTGCAAACCGCGCGACAAACGAGCACCTGGCGCAATACGGATGCGGACACATATTAAAATAAATTCTAATGTTTTTGCAGATGAAAGAATAGGCGTTAAATAACATGTTATCCAACTTTCCAAATATCATGATAAAAATAATTTTAAT
Source organism: Dendrolimus pini (assembly GCA_949752895.1). NCBI lineage: Eukaryota > Metazoa > Arthropoda > Insecta > Lepidoptera > Lasiocampidae > Dendrolimus > Dendrolimus pini. The sequence goes on from OX457136.1 coordinate 18,707,857, forward strand.
TACTTAACGAACGATAATTAATGCGCTATTTGAAGCCTTTTACTTGTACCTAATTATGATGCCATTACTTTGTACAAAATCTATAAGGCTATGGTTTTTGTACCATCTATATTCCATGTAACATTTTTTGTACTATACTTTTTTTTTTTAATTATTAATAATAATTGTTTTCATTGAATTGAAAAATGTTACATATTTTATGATACTTATTATTAATTTACACTTATATAATCAATAAAAAAAATCTCAGACACTACCATGTATACAACACACACACACATATATACTCTTTTGTTTATTGTTCAAGTCAAATTAACAGTGTAGCCTTGGCGTAATCTGTGATTATAGAAGTATAGTCTTTGACATTAATTATTATAGTCGAATTTCGACTACGGGCAACCACTAGTTATTTTATAAATCAATTCGCAAACGCACTCCGACGTGCGCTAACATCTTCACACTCAATAAACTACATGTTAATCATCAGACTTGCGTGTTTACCTTGAAAACAACCAAACTACAAAAGCAGAGCGGGACCCATACACTTTCAATACAAAACGGAGGGAGCAGTCGTCTAATAGAAGTGATTGCGATCAATCTTTCAATACAAGAGGCTGTAAAAACAATCGTCCAATAGAAGATAGAATGAACAGGGGTGTAAAACTCACCAAGTTCCCTGTAAGCCCCCAAGGCGTCGAGTGCGGCGCTCACTGCCCACTGGCCTCCATCACCTTCCTCCACACCATCCTCCGGGAGAGTCTCGGTGTCTTCCCCCATTTGTATTGCCACCCTGTACATTTTAAAATAAACAACTTCAGACAACACTTGCGAAGTGAAGTTGGCATGTTTCATATAAACTATCAAATTTGTACTGGCCCATCTAATGTGTCGAACTAGAAACTTTACTTTTGGTACTTTATAGGACAATTAAATTAATAATTAATATTTAATTGATATTTCAAACCGTATGTATTGTATATATTGTATATTAATTTTCAATATTATTTCGAAAAATATAATTATGGGGTACCTGGTTCCTGAATGTATTTTAAAAGTTAATTTGGTGTGGTCGCTCTCAGAATTCATACAACAAAGTGTAGCTATTATAGTCTTAACAAGTATTTTATTTTATAATTGAATACATGATAAAAAGACATTAAATACCAAAACAAAAATTCAGATGTTAAAAAAATTCAGCGTGTTTCTTATGGATTGGTGGACGGAATACCGCGTTGGATGGCTTACGCCTAACGCTTATGCCTTACAAAATATAAGCCAGCCTTTTGATCGCAAATTTTGATATTATTTTTTATTGTTTGATTTTTAGTATATTATATAATTGGCATTTTTTTAAAGAAATCAACATACTGCGCAGCGTCGGCCAGCCTCTCCTGGATGCCGCCCCTGTGCGCGCCCTCCCCGCCCCGCAGCCCCAGCGCCTGGAGCCCCGCGCCCAACTCCTGGAACGACGCGCGCTCCTCCATACACCTGTTCTCCACTGCAATTTTTTTTTTATTAAATTACAGTGAAACTAGGGTTGCTAACCCATACTTTATAATAACGTATCCTACTTTTTTTTTGGTAAATCTAATATATAAAATTCTCGTGTCGCGGTGTTTGTAGTTAAACTCCTCCGAAACGGCTTGACCGATTCTCATGAAATTTTGTGTGCATATTGGGTAGGTCTCAGAATCGGACAACATCTACTTTTCATCCCCTAAATGTTAAGGGTAGTTCACCCCTATTTAAAAAAAAATAGATAAAAAAAAATATTTATCATTTTTTTATGATACAGAATTAAAAAATACATACAACCCTAAATTTTTACCCCTCTACGATCAACCCCTATTTTTTCGGGCAGGACGACGTCTGCCGGGACAGCTAGTATACTTTATACTTTTGCATAAAAATAAAGTATGTGAAAATACTCTATTTCCAATATTTAGTCTGATGCGTAAAATGCCATAGTTATATGGATAATTACTGAACTATTATCGATCCAGCTTTCACTGAAAGAGTTTATTCAGTAATTAATCTAAAATAGCGCGAAGAAAGGTAAAGCACATCTATAAATGTATATATAACAAATGAATTGTTTGTTTATTTAAGTTGGGAATGTAAAGATAGCTTCCAAAAATTTAAGGATAATGAAAAGTTGTTAGTGTGTGCTAGAAGCACACAAAAATAGTGTCTCCAAGAGAAGAAATAAATAAAATTCTGAAAAATACTTTTTTTTCTTCAAAATACTTTATTTTATCTCTACTTAAAAATGTAATGCGTTATTTTTCTCAAAATAGTTGGCAGCCCTAAGTGAAACCCATATAATTGGGACATGAAGGGACCTATATTTTTTTTATCACTTATTGCATTTGTTTTTCGAATGGGCAATTTAACATGACAGTTGTCTTATTTATAGTGCCCCACCATAAGATGCCGAAATGTACCATTTGTCATGTAAAGAGGTAGAAATGTTAATATGGAAAAGTTAATATACCTAATTGAAGGGATTAGACTGTTTGTAAACAAACGTATCCTGACTTGTCTAAGCCTTTCATTTATATGGGCTACTGAGTCTATAAATTGAAGCTATTTAAAAAAGAACAACTGAAATAGACTACATAAGCGAAGGAGAACACGATGAAATCTTTCAAGATTTCTTGTCTGTTTGTTCGGGATACACGCAAAAACTACTGAGACGATTTCGATGCGGTTTTCGCGGATCGACAGCTAATTCTTAGACTTAAAATCTGCGCTTTTTTTCATTCTGAGATTCCTGCGGGAATTTTTCTGGAAATGATTTTAAATTGTCTCTAAAAACATCGAATTCCAATGTGATTTTTTTACTGATCAATAAAAAAATGTTTTGTAGTAAAATGTGTGTTTTGTTAACCCGGGAATCCCGCGGGAATTTTCCCGGAAGCGGTTCGTAGTGGTTCGGCTGCGTAAAAATTAGCTTATCCCGACAAAGTTCTCACTAAAATCATAGCTCACATTCTTTTTTTTAATGCTGCAGTACTCTGTGCCCCGGTAATCCCACGGAAATTTCAAGTCAAACATGGACAAAGTCGCGGGCATATCCTAGTATTTTTATAAATCCATAGGGGCGCTTATTTAAGAAGTGTCACAGAATACGTTATGAATTCTTTAGTTATCTTAAAAATTTATACCTTTTGCAAATATCTGTGATAGCCTGCTTAGTCCAAGTTGCAGTACTCGCAACTGCTCCTGTTCCCGTATGAACTGAGCTTGCATTTCTTCAATAGAGAGGTCACCCTGAAAATTCACATTGTTAAGTTACGCAAGTATAATAGAGAATAGGTCATTATTTCATTTATCCACTTTGCTCACAAAAATTTAACCTGCAAAACCAAACCTTTCAACATGTGAAGGTTGCAAAGCTGTGACTATAGACCAGTATTATATACTAACAGTAGGGAGTTCAATCCTGCTGGAACAGAGAAAGAATATAATGCATGCGGTAAGATGGCCTGTCATGTTGATGCCCCGGATTTCCCTCAGTTGTTGAAGAGGGTGTCCTCTCCCACAGGATAAGGTTTGTCGACAAGCATTTGAGTGTCACAGATGCAGTATCTATTGGTCTAGCTCCTATGGCGCCCCGTAAAAGCCCCGCCACAGTTGGCCATGGGCTTGGCAGATTTGACACATCGGTTATCTCTAAGTGCAGGTTTCATCACAAAGTTTTCCTTCACCGATATTAGCTCATGGTAATTGTAACAATATAAACATAACGTCAGGAAATTGTTTAAGTAGTGCATGTTTTCCTGCCACGATTCGAACCCATTTGAGTCTGGAACATGTGCGCTAGCCATTACACTAGCACAACTTAAACACAATAAGGTAATCTTAAATACAATGAGGGGCTTAATTGCTTGAAGCAATCTATTTCAGTCAACTTCTGAATGGACGATATTTTATCAAGACTGTTGGCATAGATATTACGACACTTACCACAGTATCCTGGGACTGAGTTCCAGCGAGTTGAAATTCGTCATGTTTGGGTTTCTCAAGTGCTGGATGGGGTTCACATAGGAAGGCACGCAGGTCAGCATCGTGCGCCAACACTGGGTGACGGGCTGCTAATGTCAGCCAACGTTGAAGTGCTGCGCGGCGGCCGCGGAGGAACCCTGCGCTGCCACCGCCCACAACCACACGCTTGGGCGGCAAACGGCACACTGCCCTACAAAGGAAAATTTTTCAAGTGGCTCTTCAGAGTCAAATCCTAAATTATGTGAAATAGCGAAAAACACTCAAATGCGCGTCTTAGGGTGATTTTGATGAAATCTATAGTGGTATTATTAGATTTTTGAAAAATCATCCCCTTCAGGGAATCGATTTGCTTATTTTAAGACAAAAACACGTACTAGATTATTATATTAAATCATAGTATAGCTTGTAGGGATCAATTTCTGTGAAGGAATGTCAAACTCTAATTTTCATCAAAATCGGGCTTGGGACAACTTTTTTTGGTTCTTTGCTATTTCATATAGTATTATAGTAGAGTATTTCATATTTGGACCTAAAGGTCAACTTGAAAATTTTTCCCTAAAGCTGTCTACACAGTACACACCGGAGCCGCAATCTGCCCCGTGGCACGCCTCTCTCCGCTCTTCAATTGCCCGCCGGCTTTTAAGGAATAGTGACGTATCAGTGTTTTTAATCGACTAAACATTATGGAATGGGACAATCTGTCTACTGGTGGAATAGCTTTTCTGTAATTTGTGTCCTGTTTAGCTATTCTTTGTCCAACTGTATTAAGTAAATATTCAAAGTTAGTACTGGTTAATGACAAAAATGTTTTAAAAGAAATGGGTTTCTGTAAAACCATGTCATCTTTTTTTAAATCACTTAATCTTTTACTAGTATTGTAACAATTGCGACTCTTTAAACTTGGCCTGATCCAACAGTTTCGTGTTTTGAGGGATCTACCTATAATAACTGCAAAAGTGGCTAATATTAGATCACTTTCATCGTCCTCATTCATGTCTAACACTAAAACGTCATAATAATTCGAGAGCTACGCGCTCCGAGCACTTGGCAATCACTAATTGTGAACACTGCATGCCGCGACTGTCGTGCCGCCGGGAAAATTGTCCGGCTCGCAACTTCTAAAGCCGCTGGGTCCACCCGCCGGCACTTACCAGCCGGGTTCGTGCCGGCGAGCCCGCGGCTTCTTCGGTGTGTAGCTTTCATTATATATTTTACTAGCTGACTCGGCGAACTTCGTACCGCCTTATTCAAATAAATTAATAAACAAACAAATCGAGAAAACATGGCAAAGGGCTCATAGAATTTGAAAAATATATATAGCCTATAACCATCTACGATTAATTCCACGTCGAATGGTTGTGGTTTCATGCTGATCGGTCCAGTAGTTTTCGAGTTTACCTCGGACAAAGAAAACAAACTTTGCTTATATATACAGGGTGGCGCAATAGAACGTGCATATTGCATCATCTTTTTTCGCGGGGTAGAAAGTGCGCGGGCGGGGGGAGCCTGCATCGTTGGGTAGGCGGGTTCATGGAGTTTTAGTCACTATGAGTCACTTCGACGGGAAGCGTCGCGCATTTTGCGTGCGCGCATTTTACGAGAACTCTCGTTCATACATCGTTACTAGGCGTTTATATTGTTCTGAATATGGACTACGGCAAATTAGTGAAGCTCCGAGTGCTAATTTAATTAAAATATGGGTACAGCGTTTTGAAGAGACTGGTTCAACGTTTAAACCACAAGCAAAAGGTCGTCCAAGAACATCTAGGACCGACGACAATATTGAGAGAGTTATGCAGTCTGTACGAGGAGATCCACAAATGTCTACTCGCAAGAGATCGTATGTCTTACACTTATCGCGACGAAGTTTGCAACGAATTTTAAACTTGGATCTTAAACTGCATCCTTACAAGCTGCAGCTAACACAAGAATTGAAAGAGTCTGACTTCGGAGCAAGGCTCGCATTTGCTAATGAAATGCTTAATCGATTTTCCAATTTTGACAATATCCTTTTCTCAGATGAGGCCCACTTCCATATCAATGGGTTCGTAAACCGTCAAAATTGTCGTTACTGGAACAGTGAGAATCCCAAACTCAAGCACCAGAAACCACTGCATAGTCCTAAAGTGACAGTATGGGCAGCAATCTCTGGTAGAGGAAGAATTGGACCGTTTTTCTTTGAAAATGCGCGGGGGCAAAACGTCACTGTTAATACCGAACGCTATATTGCGATGTTGGAAGGTTTTTTGGCTCCAGAGCTTGAAAATTCAAGAATAGTGAATTCTAGGACTTGGTTTCAACAAGACGGAGCTACCTGTCACACATCAAATGACTCCATGGCGGTTGTGAAACAGATGTTCCCTGGCAGACTGATTTCGAAAAGAGGTGATATCCCATGGCCCCCACGTAGTCCAGACGTGACGCCTCCTGACTTTTTTTTGGGGGGATACCTCAAGAACAAAGTCTACAGCAATAATCCGAAAAACATCGATCAGCTCAAGGTGGTGGCTCATCCGTGGTGAAATGGCAGCAATTACACCAGCATTACTGAAGAAAGTTTTCAATAACTTCCGTTTGCGATTAGAGGAGTGTCGTCGTAGAGAGGGTCATCATTTAGACGATGTTATTTAAAAAAAATAAACTTCAGTTATTTCTTAATAATACCTCAGTTTTATTTTAACTATACCTTTTGTATTTATTTTTTAATCAATATTTTAAATATGCACGTTCTATTGCGCCACCCTGTATATAGATAGATAGATAGCCATAAACCATCTAGGAAAAACTTCGCATCGAATGGTGGTAGTTTCATGTCGATACGATCAGTGGTTTAAGCGTGATTGAGCCTCAAACGAACACCATTTTCATTATATATATATAGATCACACTAATTTACTGAGTCTGCTTTCCTAATTTTTCAAAAATTAGTGATTTTTAGTGCATTCCCCAGAATCTCTTGCTTTGAGAACCTTAGAATGCTACAATAATTATCACCATTGAAACATAACTGTTACTAATATCATAATTCAATAGATTATGTATTCATTCTGCTGGTACTTTCTAACATATTTTTTCATTGCGAAGCACAGGCCTATGGCCCGACTATAATAATAATTAATCTTTATTGCCTAAAAATCTGATACAATAACTTAATAATGAGTATGGAGTTTTAAACACAAAAAATACAAATTGGTAACAGAGTGTTTATGTCTAGTGAGTAAGTGTGAGGATGTGTGTAAGTGCACACCCACACACACATCATGGAAACCAATGAAAAGTGGTAACCATCGCCTATATATGTATGGGAGGAAATGTAATAGGAGTGATCAGACTGGAGGAATGTAATAGACGGGCTGGGATAGAGGGGCAGAGTCGGCAATAGAACTCTCACTCTTACATAAGTTTATGAGCTATATATAAAATTCAATCTAAATTATCTACTCACACATTAACAATAGTAAATGAGATTTAATATATTGTATTACAATTAAAATGAGGATGTGATAAAGTAGTGATAACAAAAGGTCATACTACTAATATGAATATTTATTTAACATTAAATTGTATTTATTTAACACTACATAATTATTTTAATATACCTTCAATTTAGATTATGCTTAGGTTACATAAATTTCTTAAAACTAGACATTTTTAAAAGCTACATTTAGGGGAATATCTGTATGCGTTTTAATACTTCTCTCTGCAATTTGCAATTCTTGGCCAAGATTTACCAGCAAATTTAGTAATATAAATAATAACCTATATACCTGTCTTGACCAGTAGATAATAAGAACTCAAAAGAAAAATGACGTGATATTTCAATGAAACAAAACCATCATGAACAGAATATCCAAGGACAAAGTAAGGCAACATGATAGCTATCTTTGCAGAAAATAATAGCTCATCAGTGTCATTAAAGATTTCTTCAATTCTTTGAAAATTAATTGTGTAACATATTTCTGTATAAAATTGATTTAAAAAAGTTTTGAGTTAATCAATTTTTGCTGGAGTTTTGCCGCTTCTTCTCCTTAACAGCAATAACATTTTGCAAATACTACATAGACTAAGAAGTTTTTTTTTAATTTCAACTTTTGTGTATGATCTTCAGTGTTCTCCAGTGGAACTAATTTATAATAAAAACTTTTGAATTTCGACGGGTGCAAAGTAAAAAGAGATATCTGCAAAATAGCTACTTTACAGGAGAGCGAAAAGATGGTCGTATTAACTTCGTAGTATTTGAAAGAACATAGCGTAGCTGGCTTTTTTTACGTACGAAAATTTATTGAAATAATGTGATATATGCAAAACAAATAATGTCATATTGTAAAGAATTGTTTTATTAAAATGATTGTACAATAAACTAAAAATCATCATTTTGTAGATAACTTTATTTACTTTGCACCCGTTGATTTGATTAAGTCAGAGCTATAGACAGTACAGAAACATTAAACACATAAATCTTATAAGCAAATACACTCACTGACCTATTTAATTTTAAGAAAACATATTTATGCTAAATGGATAAGCATTATATGAAAACTGTGAATAAACTTTAATACACAACCTACCTGTATGGATATTTAGCATATAAAATGTCATACAGCTGTGCAAATTCATTATATCTCCGAGTAACAGTAGTGCCATATCTTCTTGAGCTAACATAATATTCGCAATGCTTCAAAATGAGGCCTTTACGTTCAGGTACGAGTTCCACACTTATAACATCTGTAGCTTCAAGGTCTTCATAAGTTGTCTCTGGGTTGTTTGACATCATTATAACTATAAATAAATTGTTATAGCCAGATAATATTATATATAATAATTTAAAACCTACCAGTATGACAAATTCAAACCCTAATATTCCCAAGATGAATAAATTATGACTGTACTATTTGTAATATATTACAACTTTAGGTATAATCCTTGTAACACTAAGAAGAAAATTGCAGAGCAGGTTATTTCCAAGATTATGTCCTACCAGAGATTCAATACAATTGAAACTAAGGGTGTGGTTTACATATATGTCCCCGGAATCATAAGTAATGAGGGGGAAGGGGGGAGGGGGAGGGAGGAAAACTTACCCCTTCTGCAACTCCCATGTGGCGGAAATGTATAGTTCCTGAGTTATTAATGTTTTTGTCAATCTAACCTCACTTCTGTTTTTCACTAATATATAAAATAAATAGTGAATGGTTACCAGTCGGTTCTGGCTTCGCTTTGGTCTACACAAAACCTAACCTAACCAACTGTTTAAAACTCCACATATTTAATTTTCGGATACATACAGTCTCCTATTTCGATAAATCCCGTCAAAAAACGTAAAAAAACGTCTCGGCGACAAAATTACCAGATCATTGTTGTGAATTTCAAACTTCGATAATTCATTGAATATGTATTTTTTCCACTCAAAACCAATTTCAGTTGTTATAAATAAGTCTTAAATATATTCCTAAACACATTAACCATTAAAATCATCCAGGAAATCATCCGGGGACATATATGTAAACCCAACCCGAAACTAATGAGTCAAGGGCCATGAACACTCAGGCCAGTGAACTATAGAATGTATTAGTGAACATGTTAGGTATTTTTTACTTTTCACACCTTTATTCAGATGCAGGTTAATTTCTCTGTTAGATAATTAGTTTAAGGTATGCTAACATAGCATTCAGCCTTACAAGCTACAACAAGCGTGTGTGAAATGGTAAATATATTTCAAGCACTAAAAATATTTATATTTTGTCACGTCATTATGAAGTTATTCTAAGTTAAAAGACTCAGAGAGGGTAAGTTCTTTTCTAGTTTTGTAAAGCATTTGTTGAAATTAGAGGTTATATAACATAGAAAAATTGTATAAATTGCATTACATACCTTGGAAAATTTATACCAAGCCGTGCGACAACAACACGTTTGCAACTTTAAGGTCGTGTTCGGAATCTATTTCCAAATTGTTAACAGACGAATTCACTACGATAGAACAACTGTAATCAATTAGTACAATATTTACAAGAAACATATAAATTACACTATACTATTATATACACATTAAAATAGTTTTATACACACTACTTGAATAAAAAAACTTTTTAAGTTCCGTAAAAAATTGTTTCAAATTTTAGCCAAACTTCAAAACAAACAAGTGTTAGACAACAAACGTCAAAAACTTGAGAAACTAAAAATGACTTTGACAGTAATTTAGTTTTAAAACAAGAGATTGACAAAGGTAATCTCGATCACAGAATACATTATATATTGGTAGGTACTATAGTAGTTCCAACTGGGTAGTACTTTATTAACATTAAAAAATCTGAATTGCTTTTATTTCAATACGTATAACAAATTAAATAGTTGGTTTTCGATTTAAACCTTAAAATATATTACACACTATAAAATATACTAACTTGCTATTTTGCAAGTATCCCTTTAGTATAAGTTCTTTTCTAGTAATGTAAAAAGCCCCCGTTTCTACTAGTTCCCCCGCCCAACTTTGCCTCCGTGGTCTATTCTGGATGTTAAAATTTAAAGGATATACTTTTCCATTCTCGTGATTCCAGCGAAGTTTGAAGCTCCTAAAAAATATTATTACTATGTTATATTCTAATTTTGATTAATAGGTGACACAGCAATAAAATCTAAGTATATAATGAATCATCACAAATAAACACAGAGTACAGTATATACTAGGAGACAACTAAAAGTTTCTTTACTTCATCAATGTTAACATTGTCATATTAACTGTTTGAGATTTTTACCTTTCCACGGAAAAGACGCAATCATACGGAATCGGATGATTCAATCTAGTAACAGCTTCGCGAATTTTTTTTGGACATATAAATGGAGAAGTAGCTTGTATAAGGACTACTGTAGTTACGTCAGGTCTTGTGGACAAAAATTCAGCGACACCCCAAATCGAAGGCGCCCAATCTGTAGCTGTTATGTAGCTCCTTCGATAAACTGTACTGTTACCTATTTAAATAAAATATAATTTATTACTCATGAAAGTCATGGGAGCTTAGTGACGAGGTAACGTTGAAACGACATGGGTTCGAAATTTTTTAAGCCTAGTGGCCAGTCCTGCTTAGAATGTTATTTACCTAACGTAAATAAATACAGGAATAAGGTACTAAGTGCTGATGATTGAGAATATTATTGAGAATAAACTTTTACAACAAGAGTGTAGATGCATGATTTCAGTCAATCCATATTGAGACAAGCGTAGTGGATATATTGTTATCTATATATATTGTTATATCTTTCTACGTAATTATCATATACTTAGGATATTAATGAGAAAGTTCGATTGTTTGTTTGTTCCTTCTTCACGACTTTGGAAATGATCTGAGTTCCATGGAAAATGTACCTTTATGATTTCGGTAATGGGAGGATTTTTCCTTAGGATTCAATTTTAAAGTACAACCAAACATCAAAACCAAATGAAAACAACAAAACCAATAGAGATTGATAAGATACCTTTAATTAGAGAATAGATATTTGCTGAGAAATATGAATTTAAATTCAACTTAAGGATATCTAAAGGTAAAGTAGAAAAACTGACTATTTTATTTAAAAAATTATTTCATAAGACAAAGAGAATATTTATATTGTTTACAAGCAGGCCTGAAGTCCCTTATGGCTGGTTTCTATATCTAACTATTCATTCACTTACCAACGTTTGCATTTCGATATTACTTATTTTATGGAGCTTGTGTCACATTTTAACAAGTCAGTAAGATATAGGAACCCGCCATTAGTCTATATGGCGCTACGCATTGAAGCATGCAGTAGGTGTTTAACTGTCTTTAGTCAGATTTTGAAAAATCATGATGTTATTGAAGTCAACCGATTTGCGCCTCTTAGATTCCTGCACCCGGGTGCCACGCGTCCCTTGCACCCGAGAATAAAGACGGCCCTGTTAAGAACATTATATTATTTATTGTGTAAACGTCTAAACAGATTTTTAGTCTAATTCTGTATCCACTACTATAACTATTGAAGGCAATACAAAAAGCAAATTAACTTACATTTAATAGCCTCGAACGCTATTAAAGGGTGGTCGGTGGAAACTGTAACGTCATAAAAACCAGCAGATTTTGCAATACGTATAGAGCGACAGATCAAACTTTCGCGGGCGACTGTCTGCAGGTTTTTCAATCGTATGCCTTTTGAACCTCCTCTGGCAAGAATGAGCACAACCGTATTAGCACTGAGAAGTGTGAGGAAGCTGTTAAGTAAATAAATTAATCGCATCAAAAACATTACTGCGCCTAACACTAGCTTCTACAACGATGTAACTATTTTAATAGTTAAACTAAACATGATAAAGGCATGACATGTGTAAACAAAAATGTAATTAAGATTCAAATAACAAATCTCTATACTTTTGAGGAATGTACTCAATAAAATATTTAAAAACTACAAGTAACTTACCGCAAAAAGATAATAAAATTGATTAAATACATTATAAAATAAAACAAAAATTAACATTTCACTAAAAGGACAGAACTCCTTTGTATCAGAGTATCAACGTCCGAGCGTAAGGAATAAATGAAATAAAGTAGCCAAGTATTTCAATTCAAGGAAGTAATAAACAATAATCGGATAGAATTGCTGCATCCGGTAACCAAGTGTTGTAGGTGCGTTTTTGGACCTTATAACATGCGATGAAAGAATTAAATTAATATTTTTTAATAAGAATTTCTCATATTACGCTTGAAAACTATCAAAACTACTTGAACAATGAACATTTTTGAAGTGATAACTTCTTAAGGGAGGGTAAACCACTTCGTTACGTAACGCGTTACGGTGCCAGTCTGCCGGGCTTCCCTTTCTCTCACGTTAGATTAGTTTAAGTTATCACTTTTATCGGGCGTCTCGACACGCACAGTCTTTTTTTTTAAATAAAGCTACAATTTAGACTAGCATTTGTGTTTAAAAAAATATAATGATTTCAAACGGACCGTCTTTACCCAGGGGTGCAATGGGTGCGTGGCATCCGGGCGCAGTAGCCCAGGCGGCGCATGTAAATTAACTTCAATATAAGAAGTGGTTAAAAAAACATCATCATTTTACGTATATACTAGTTTTATCTATGAACATCATGATGTTACAAGATCTGACCCTGTACTCTTTGGATCTGAGCTGACTTAAAAAGTAAAGACAGTTAGGGCCTGTCCGCATAGCGATATTTCACAGCATGTTTTTTTTCTCGTAATTCTGTAACACATTGAATATTATAGGAGTATCCACACTGGCGGTAAAAAATCGCGCGGGAAAAAATCTGTGACTTGATGCAAATTGAACGCAAAGCGATGCGATTTATTTCGTCGCGAATATTTTGTACCGTATGAAGTAAGTATGGCTATGTTCGCACTGTGGAATAAAATTCGCGTGTTTCGCTCAGTCGTGCACCGTCGCTATTGAAAGTTGTAGTAAATTATCGAATGAGTTTTTTTTGTCATTCTGTAATAGTCAAAAAACTTTTTGCTGTATTTTCGCAACTCTTGATATTTTATGTAGAAAAATCCTTTCATGTGTATCAATGCCGTAAGTGGGTGAATCCAATGTTCATGACATTGATACGTCTGTTACGCCGCCTTAGAATTAGATAAATTAAAATTTTAATTCGGATGTCCATTTTACACGTGCGTCTCAACCGAGAACTGAATTAAACTGACAAAAATAGTACGAAATTTTATTCCCAGTCCTTACTAGGTGTAATCGCGATAATAAAAATCTCCCGGTGAAATATCGATGTGCGGACAAGGCCTTATGATACAGGCCGTTCCAACTATAGCACACAACGCCCAAAGTGCTCCGTTAGAAGTTCCACAGGGCGACTGCGAACTGCGGACTTGGAACGGTAAGCGGAACGGACTATTTTGGGTGTTGTGAGCTACTAGACTTAGAGGAACGGCATGATTATCAAATATCAATAATTATTTAAATGAACTAAAGTTCTTTTGCCTGCCATTGTGGTGAAAAAAACAACAATGAGCTTATAAATGTGTTCTGTGACAAGTACTCTCTAACGAGCAGCTGCTTGTGTTAAGTTCCCGTGTTACTTACTGGTGTCCAAAGCAAAGAGTACATTGAATTTCTGGTGTCTGTCAGTTACTGTTAAGCATTTCTTCGGTCACATCTTGTTGTACATAATAATAACATTGTATTGATATTAATATATTAAATGCTATTATAATGACAAAAATAGAAGAAGCGGAAAAAGAGTTGAAGCGCATAGAAAAAGAATTATCTGAAGTGGATGCTGAAATTGCAAAATGGAAGAATAAACAACGAATTCTTCTTGAGAAAAAGAATTCTTTAAAAAACACTATAAACAAACTGAAGTCTGAGACTTTAGCAAGCGTAAATTGGGCTGGTAATGATTATGAATGGTCGAGCGAAGTTAAAATGATCTTAAATAGCTTTTTTAAGTTAAAACATTTTAGACCTAAGCAACTCAGTGCTATTAACTCCACATTGTCTGGTCAACATGCCATTGTAGTAATGCCAACAGGTGCTGGGAAAAGTTTGTGCTATCAGTTGCCCGCTCTAGTTAAGCCTGGACTCACAGTTGTTGTGTCGCCCTTAATTTCCCTGATGGAAGACCAGGTAAGGTCCTTATCCAATAAAAATATACCAGCTAAGCTCATTACAAGCTCTAACAAAGAAGAAACTTCTTCTGCCTTAAATATTTTAAAAGACAAATCTTCAAATATAAAATTATTGTATGTTACTCCAGAGCGGTTTGCAAAGAGTAAGAGATTTATGTCAAATTTACAAAAATGTTTCACAGATGGCCGACTGCAAAGGATTGCAATAGATGAGGTACATTGTTGTTCTCAGTGGGGCCATGATTTTAGACCTGATTACAAGTACTTGGGTATCTTAGCAAATATGTTCCCAGGCATTCCAATCTTAGGTTTGACTGCCACTGCCACATCTCATGTCTTGAATGATGTGCAAAAGATACTTAACATACAAGGCTGTCTTTTGATCAAGTCAACATTTAATCGTCCAAACTTATTCTATAAAATATTAGAAAAACCAACATCCCAAGAGGAATGCATAGCTATAATTGAAAAGTTACTGAAATTCAGATATAAAGGTGAGAGTGGGATAATATATACAAATAGCATTAAAGATTCCGAGGAAATCAGTGTTGCATTACGGAAAAGAGGTCTTAAAGTGGGTTGCTATCATGCAAATTTAGATGCAGACACTAGATCAAAAGTCCATATCAAATGGCATGATAAACAATATCAGGCTATTGTAGCAACAATAGCTTTTGGTATGGGTATAGACAAACCAGATGTGAGATTTGTCATTCACCACACTATTAGCAAATCAATGGAAAATTATTATCAAGAAAGTGGCAGGGCAGGTAGAGATGGACTTAGAGCTGAATGTGTCACTCTTTACAGAATGCAAGATATATTTAAACTCAGCACAATGGTATTCTCATCAGCAGGCAGTTTAGACCATTTGTATGGCATGGTCAAATACTGTCTCAACGGCACATTATGCAGGAGACAGCTGATTGCTGATCACTTTGATGAAGACTGGGGAGACAGTGATTGTAATAAAATGTGTGATGTGTGCTGCACTCCTGGCGGTAGAACCAAAGATATTAGTCTAGAAAATCATTGTCAAACTATCTCTCAAATAATAGATAATGCAGAAATACAAGATGTAAAATTAACAGCACAGAAGTTACTTGATGCTTGGTTCTTGAAGGGACCAGTAAATTTAAGGCATAAAGGAAAGGAGCCTCAATTCTTAAGGATAATAGGTGAAGATGTTTTAGCATATCTGTTGACAGAAGGCTACCTTGTAGAGGATTTTCACTACACAGCATACTCAACAATAAGTTATATAAAGAAAGGTCCAAATATGGATTTGGTAAATGATTCTGATTTTAAGCTCAACATGTCAATTAGAAAGTATTCTAAATTTGAACTGGACACACCAGCACCTTTAGCAAATGGTTGGGAAAATAGTAATGGTGCTCCTTCAGAAAATAAGGCTGAAAAACGAAAATCTAGTAATACTGATGAATTAAAATCAAAATCATCAAAAATAATATGTCTTGATGATGATTAAATGTTGTACTTGTAGATGTCTTCTAATTTTTCAAACTTTAAACTCTTATTGCTTGTGTAGTCTATATTTCAGAATCATAAATTGGCCAAAACCAGATCTCCACTTACTGGTTCTAATATGGGCTATATACAATCTCTTCCAAAATCTATTAATACCATGGAGAGAGACTATAAGCAAATATTCTTTTTCCATGTTAATACTAATTTAAATAAGGATTAATTTTTTACCCAAATGCCCATGAAACTCTAATAATAAAGTTTATTTAGATATATGGTCGTACCTTAAGACAATGGGAATTAACTTGTGACATTTATTAAATATGTAATAATAATTCATAACCTGAAAAGTTCAATATGTGAAGAAAGAACAATGAAAGCTCATAGTTTTATTGTTGGGAAACAGGTTGTTGAGTTGGTTCTAGGTGTTATCATAATTTAAGAGAAGTAACCAGGAGCATAATCATGGAAGATACTATTCTTTTTCTATAGCATAACTATTACAGTACACACAAAACTTGATTCCCTCTTGACAGGAGTTGCTCCATATGTTTTCATAGGTCCAGGCAAGCAGCACACCTGAAATTGTGTGGTGCGAAAGAGATGCTGTGCGAGTCCAGATACGAGGCCGAGCGAAAGCGCAACAGTCTACGGCCTGTCGTATGAGGCGAAAAACAACCCACAGCCAGGTGGTAGGGCATTTGCCCGACTGGGTGGCTACCACCCCTGGTCTAAAGTATGTCGCCATAACAACCTTGAGTTGTGTTCCGGCATTAGTGACCAGGTTCCGGTCTCTCTTAAGAGAGCAGCAGCACATTTGTAGCACCTGTGGTGTTGCAAATGTCCATAGGCCATGGTAACCACTTTCCATCAAGTGGGCCGTCTGCCTGTCTGCTGAACTCCTGCAATAAAAAAAACCTTATAATTCCGTTCTGCTCAATTTTTTTACGAATTTCAGGGACACATTTAAGTTTATTAAAAATAATATAATTTCAGAAATGAAACGTCTTTATTAAGCACTATGCCCTGTTGATATTTCAAATATGTAGATTCATTTTTAAACACGTCGCCTAGGTGAATACTCCAATGGAGTAAATTTTCCATAGCCAGTCACATTCTCTTCTTTGTGGTGCTTCGGAGTATTCTTGACATTGATCTTCTTTCCACGAATAGATCCTGATGCACTCGAACATACTGTAACAGTCACATTACAAATTGTATAGGTACATTATTTGAAACACGAGTGCGTTCACACAGGAATCACAGCTTTCGTTATAGATAGTGAAACGGGGTAGTTTTTACCAATCTTCAATAGTTGAGCGGCAAATTCATAATTATTTACAAAATTGTATTGGTTTGTGGAGTGAATGTAGTGAAAGACCTCCAAAGAGCAACTACAAAAACCAGGATTGAGTACTACAATGATTATAACAATAAATTGTAGTTCATACCTGATTTAGGAGTACTCCTCACAGTGGAGGGCGGTTTGACGCCGCGTTCATAACTCCTGGTAGTACTGAACCCCGAATGAGTAGATCTCGTTGTTGAACATTCACTGTCTACACCCAATGCATCGAGCGCTCTCATTCGTTCCGCAATCTGGTCATTAATGATGTCTCTATGTGGTGAAGCCTGACCCAGGTATTCCATTTCCGCTAACCACTCTGCCCGTTCTCTTATTTGTGTTAAGACTGGAAGTTATCAAAGTAATTACTAAATTAGTATTTATCGGAAGAGATCTTTTATATGGATATGGATTTTTATATTTTTATTTAGTAGAAATATTGCGATCTATGTACCGCTATACAAAGCTCTAGGGAAATGGCAAAAAAGATTTCGGGTGGCCGCAGCACATATAACTGAAGACATTTTTATTTAAATGAATAAACGGGAAAAAGAAGATAGCTGCTTAATTTAAAAAAAAATCCTCCATAACTTTGAATTATGAAATTAAAGTTCTGAAACAAACAGCAATTGAGCTAAATAAATACTTTTAACGAAATCTGTTAAGTAGTTTTTATTATAAGGAATATTTCCGATGATGCTTTAGTTCGGATTCCTTAACTATTCAAACACGGAAATAATGAGAGGTGTATGGAGTTTCCCCACTGATGCACTTCACCACCTTTACTATAATACATTATTAAGTATGTTTAGTTGTGTCACAATGTTCTTTCGTCTGATTTTTTATTAAAAGTCTTGAAACTTGATGCAGAACACATTGAGGTATAATGCATCTATTACGTACGTAGTTATATGTATAACTCAATGGCAGAGCAGCGATTATTTTATTCTGTGAGTTGTAAAATTTGTCTCTTGAGTTCGCTACTCTTTCGCCGCCGTAAAACCGGAGATTCTTGTTTCTGTGAACATCTAAAAGTTCTACAGAATTTCGGTATTAACCCCTTACTGCATGAATTATTAAGGATGTTAATAAAAAAAATTTTTTTGGTACATATGTGTTTATTTATCTTTATTGAACATAAATCACACAATATTTTTTTAAATACATTATTATTGATGAAAATAAATGAAAGAGCCATATCTGGACTCGTATGCATTCTAGTAAAAATAATGTAAGTCATATCTGGCTTCGTATGCATAGCCGTTTCTTTTTATGAAAATCTTTAAAGCAGTTACGCCTATCATTAAATCACAAGAAAAACTCACATTTTCACAATTTGTGTATCTGCGTAACTTTGAGCAGTTTTGACATAATCGTCGATCGGTTTTGACCCAAATAGGATAATAATCGATGCCGTCGGTCCGTAGCGACGTCAATGGCATATCTTGATGTCTGGCTGGTGTTTTCGGGGTTTTTTCGAAGATACTGGAGAATCAGGCATACTGGACGGAGTGACATCTCGCCCCTATGAACTGTAGACTTGGATCGATAGTTTCAGGTTTTGTCGGCATCGGTGTTCCTAGAAGGCTGGCTGGATGACCAAGTTTTTTTTCTTGTGACCAGTTTTCCTGCTAGGTGAATTCATATCCGAGGTCAGAATCGGAAACGAAGTCAAAGAACCATCACCTAGTGTAGTATTTACGTGGTTATTAGTTGTTGTTATTATCATAAAAGCGTTCAGGGTCCATTTCCGAAAAGCACAATAAAGCCGCCTGAGTGCATGGGAAGCCATATTTGGCGGCCAGTATTTTGACGGGAACGCATACCAAGCCATATTTGGAGTTTGCAAAAAACAGGTCAAAAATAAAACTATTTACAAAAACAACTTACCATTATTGTAGTCGATGATTGAAAGGATAAACAACAATTTTTTTGAATATCACAATTACTTTATTACCTTTGTTTTTTTAGTGATAAAAGTTTCCACTCAGCCGTGCACTTTACTTGCCGGCCGCGCTACGAAATAACTTCAAATATTTTTGACTCTGATGACATAACACACACAAAAAATATACGTGTAGTTTCACAAGGAATCACTTCTTATGATACAATTAATTTTGATATAATTAAATTGTTTGTTAAAGGAGAAAAAAAATAGCAAACTTTAGAAGCCATAAATGGATTTGTATGCGGTAAGGGGTTAACATAATAGAGGTACTCTCTCGAACATCCAAACGTCTGAACCAGTGGCGAAGAGACGGGCTCTGTGTCAAAATGTCTTGGGGTCAAAGGAAGAGTAAAGTTTTGATGCGAAACATCTATAGGCGGGAGGGTAAACCTGATTGTTGGCGTGGCGACGCTTCGCCACGCTATATGATGGAATATATGTACTATACGTAGTCTATAGGTGATAACGTTAGTTTTTTTTAACTGTTATTTATTCATTATGCCAAATCTGATTCCTGTCGTAATCTGTTCTTTTATGCATATAACTTATACAAAACAATTTCGATGTTTCACATCTGCCAGGCGTCCCGTGACGGCTGACACCGATTTTTTTTGTAAACGAAACTAAAAATGCTCGTTATTGAATTAAAATATATTAATTTATTACTTATACTTAATGCTCCTAGGAGTTAAGTTAGGCAAATAATTAAAATCAAAGATACACTTTCGCCTTTTTTCGCCAAACTTATTTATCGAATCATTCATAGCTGAAGGTGATTTAAGTTTTTCTAGATTTTCTGCTTCTATACACAATAATGACAAGTCTGATAGCCGTACCTTTTGGCCCAGCAGTTATTCTCAAAAATATCATTAACCTATAAAAGATTGCGGATAACATTTTAGGAATTTTCGATTACACATTTTCGGGGCTCCTGTAGCCTGGGGGCCCCATATTATCGATACGGCTGATACGGCGGTAGCGACGCCCCTGGTCTGCATTTAAATATATTAAGATACGAGGTATAAATCTTACGTTCATTCCACTTCTCTTTTGATGTAGGCAGTTTAGGTATTTCTGCCGTTTTATTAAATTTGTGTGGTGCTGCGGCTATTTGTTGATCTGGAATATCCCCGAAAGCCATTATGTTCGCCAACCGCTCCTTCATCTTCTCCCTATCTGTTCCTCGTTTCTCTGGTTGATATCTAAGTGTAAATATGATGATAACACTCAAATCAATACAATTTATCATCCACACAACGTAACAACTTGCTAGATTTTACAAAGATATGGCGTTATAACGAATCGCGTATTAAAAGATTTTTTTCAACGAATATTGTTGAAAAAAATCTAAAAAATAAAATAAAAAACGGGTTCTCTGGAAGAGATCGCTGTTTAGCGACAAAACCGCCCTTTGCACACAATTAGAATAATACTAGCTCGTAAGTTTTCTGTAATGGTGTACAATAAAGTGTTATCTATCTATCTAAATTTATTTTTATCGTGATATTATAATAGTAAGAGAAAAGTACCTGTTGTTTTAGCGCCCGTCTTAACATAATTGAGGCTTTTATAAATAATTGTGAAATAACTACAATTTTGAAACGTGTACATACTGAGTTTGGATCGGACTTTTGGCGGAGGCATTTTTTTGGCGGGTAGAATACTATTTTATCTATACTCAATTTCACATTGAGTTTTGTAGCTTTATTGCCTCTTTTCGTTAAAAAAGCTAAACAGATTTTAATATAATTTTCCAAGATGATTGTTGTTATGTGCTGGGTAGGACAAAGGCTACCTTTTATCTAAATAACCAACTTGAAGGAAGTAAAATGGAGAAATAAAATATATACGGAAAACCTATAATTCCTTAATATCAAATATGAAAATTTGTAACAAGGTTTTTGATATGTACTTAAAATACGTGCTTCAAGTTTAAAGTTGCATTTTTACTTCATAACAGTACTAATAACAACTCATAAATATGCCATTGCATCAGCAATGGCATCCCCATATCAATGGGGCTTCCCATTTTAGGGAAACTGACAGTATAGGTATCTACCACAGTAGTCCAAAGCGGATTTGACACATCGGTTACATGGATGCGGAGGTTTTCACGAGGTAATTGTAATACTAAGCACTTTAGATCAGAAAACTACCCAATGAGTACATGCTTTAAGTGCTAAGGCCAGGATTTGAACCCGCGCTTATTAAGTTTGCTAACCAATGAGCTACCGCGGCTTTTAAGATAAGCGCCGGAAGAAGTTACAGGTAATAATAAGGTAACAACTAATAGGTATATTCATTAACATGAATAAATATAAAAGATTGGTATGTCATGAAGCTGTTGTAATAATTATTACTATTAGTAAATCATTTTTATTTTAAAGTCGAAACGCTTCACCTTGCTACTGGTACCTTTGTTTCTAGCTTCTACTTAAAGGGGCTCATTCACTATCCTACCTGCATGGCGGTCCGCCAAGCAGGCTGCGATATAATGCAAGATTGTGAATCTTGTTGCAGCTTATATTGCGCTCGACAACAAAAAGCAAAATGCCGCTCGAGTCCTTCCAGCTCCGCTCAATGCAGGATTGCGAATGAGCCTGACTACTTACAAATCATCTTCATAAATCCCTGATTGTCGAATAGCAGACAAAGATCTTCGCCGTGAAGTACGTGGCCTGACTAAAGAGACTTCGGGTTTTTTTTGTATATTTCTTTCTGCTTCTTGACGCAATTGAAACGCCGATTTTTGTCGATGGGCTATACTTAGCTTCGATTCCTCCAACAACACTAAACAAAAATAACTGGCTAGTAAAATTAATTATAAATATAAGAAATGAATTGAAAGTCAGTTTTAATAGTAGGTATACCACTATGTATTAATATTCAGTAAACATTTACCTTTTAGAAATTTTTGTTGATCCGTAGTCCGTTCGGTGGTCCGAGTGTGAAATATGCCACCGTGTGGGACCCGGTTACTCGGCCAAACAACATTTATAAAACCATCAGTATCCGGCTTCTCCATAATAAATTTCAAAAATCAGAAAATATACATTTGTACAGACATGTTTTACTAACTTTGTTAATCTCCTAGGCAACGCAATCATATTTTAGTAATAAGTTCTGAAAACAATAGAAACCTTCTTAACCTGAGTGTGTAAATATACACTTTGACTTCTAGGTTCATTACTAATAATTCCAGGCCTGTAATTCTTAAATAATAATAAAAAACATCTGTATAAATAAATGGCTTAACGGATTGTACGTTTAGTTAACTCAATAGCTTATATGTAAATTCTAGTAACATGATATTTTTATTTAAGGTAAACTACGATACATTTTAAGAACTGCTTATTTTACGATTGCGTCTTACGGTGCTCGGAAGTTAGATGAATATAATTATTTACTGCTTTTCTCCAAATTACGTATAAATAAACATTGTAATGTTTATTTACACGTAAAATTAAAAAGTGCGAATTAAAGTCTATCACATCCATTTACATACTACAAACTCACAGCAACTCGCAAATGGCAATGGCCCGTTTAAGGTACGGTACAGTGTGACCAGATTTTATTTGACGAATCTACTGCTTGTGGAGTTTAAAAACTACTGAATTCTACCAAAAGACAACAAGAAAATACTAAAAATCTACTAGATTGTTTTGCTGTCGTGTTACAACGTAAAACATGAATGTTTTCTTGATTAAACGATAAAATAATAAAAACAACAAAGAAACTACCATTAATTAAAGAAACCAATGGTTTTTAAAATTAAATTAAATTTAAAAAAAAACTTTGGTTTCTTTAATTATTTAGATAAAAATATAATTAAAAATTACATTACATTCCACATTTTAACGTAAGTAACTTGCATACCTGAAAAGTGTGTTTGCTATCTTTTTGAAAGATGGAGTAACAGTGGTGTAACAGGTGATGCTAGTGAAAGCAAAAATTAAGAAAGGTTTGCTAAAGTCAAAGTAGTTTGGGCGATACATTGATGTTAAAAAAACGATGGTTTATTTGCATCGCAGGAACAAGCGTCAAAAGTTTATGTAAATGGTGATAAAAAAAACTACGTTTAACAAAACCGACTTCAAAAACTAAAAAGCATAAAATAACTTATTTCTAAAGCTGTTATTATTAATATATAATATCTAAAACATCTTGAAGTCGGTTTTTTTAAACGAAGTTTTTTTATTTTATTTGTTACTTTTTAGTGTCTAGATATGTATATGTATGGGTAGACCTACGAAAGGTGCAGCGCTCCTTAAAAAATATAGGTCCCAAGAAACGGGAACAAAAACTGTTCGTAAAATGAATACTACTGAGCCAAACTATGTTAAATTTTTAGGGAACCAAATGGCAACTATTCCGCATCAAACTAAATAAGAATCACGTAAATCGGATCATAAATCTTAGCGTAATCGGTGTACATATGGAACGGAATAGATTTTTTTCATAAAAAATATTCATAAAATGAAAACTACTGGGCCAAACTATGTCAAATTTTTAGGGGACTAATTGGAAGTTATTCCGCGTCGAACAAAAAAGAATCACGTAAATCGGATCATAAATCTCGGAGTAATCGATGAACATACATAAAAAAAAGATCCAGACGAATTGAGAACCTCCTCCTTTTTTGAAATCGGTTAAAAACATCGTTCATAAACATCGATATATCGTTCATAAACATCGATATTTTTAACATCGATGTTTCACTTTTGAAAACATAGATATCCTAACATCGATGTTTTTTATGAGCGATGTTGCATCCCTAGATATGCCAAAAAAGCAATAGAATACTCAAAATCTACCAAAAAAGTAGAAATCTACTAAATCTGGTCACGCTGGTACGGTATTACTTGCACATGGCCAATTAATTTTTAATCTGTATTCCCATTTCCCGCCTATACTCGTTTTTTTATTATTATTTATTTTATGTGCAGATTTACAAAAGCTGGAATTTTTGACTATTGTATTGATTCCAACGAATTCCGATTAATTCTCATAGTGCCATTATTACATAATTCTAGCAATTTAACAAGTTTTTAAGGTAAAAAATATTAGATATGGAGGAATCTTTTGAGCATACTATCGAAAAAATTAAACTCATGGAACATGATCAAGACATTAAACTTAAACAAAAACGGGAATGTACGTATTTTTTGATCATTTATTTTGGTTTGTTCTTATCTTTTTTACTAGCCGTTCTTACAACTTCGTTAGGATGTTATTTATATTATTTATCTATACATATAATAAAATTGTAGAGGTCGAATTTCTGTACAATGAAAAAAAATGCTAAAAACCGAGTCAGGCGGATGTAAGAAATGAAATAAAACTAATTAAATTTTTTATATACCTAGTCAACATATAGGATACTTTTGATCCCGAAAAATTAAAGAGTTCCTGTGGGATAGTTAAAAAGCTTTAATTACTTAAACAGCTTATAACAGACTAAAAGTAATTTCTCAGCAACGTAACATAATAGAAGCGGATATTTTAACAGGGTGTGGTGTCGGTGAGAGATTTTTATCTTATATATATAAGTTTGTTTCTTTGTTTGTTTGCTTGAACGCGCTAATCTCAGGAACTACGCGTCTGATTCGATTTTTTTTCAGTATTGGATAGCCAATTTATAGAGGAAGGTTATAGGCTATAAACCATCACGCTAAGAGCAATAGCAGCGGAGCACCAATGAAGAATGTTTCAAAATCACGGGGTCTTTTTAACTTTTCTACGCGAACGAAGTCGCGGGCAGAAGCTAGTATTGGCTAGTACGATTTTCATGATTCTGTAGTTTCGGCATGAAAGAAGAATGCCAGGCAAAACAATCGTCTAGTAAAAAAATAATTCTAAAAATGCCCAGAAATGTTACATTTCTATAATAACGGGAGGAAAGTTACTACTCTTGCGTTTTCTATAATCCCTACTAATATTATAAATGTGAATGTAAGTATGTTTGTTACGCTTTCACGCTAAAACTACTCAAGCGATCATCATGAAACTTTGTACACATATTCTTGGAGGTATTAGAAGTAACATAGGATACTTTTTATGAAAAAAAATCCACGCGGACGAAGTCGCGGGCAAAAGCTAGTAATATTATAAAGAGGAAATATTTGTATGTTTGTGACGAATATACTTAAAAACTACCGATTTCAAAAATAATATCATTTATTGGAATGCTACATTACCCCAGATTAATATAGGCTATTAAAAAAATTAGGGATCCCTACTAAAACTTAAATAATGTAACCCTAAACTTTCAACAAATCAATTGAAACTTGAATTAGTAATTAGCGTATGAGAATGATGAAAAAAAATATTATTTGACAAATTTTTCTTTCAATCAACATTTTATAAGTTGCTTTTATTTATGTTGTTTATTAATTTGTTCTAGTGGTAATTGACACATATTACAATAAATTCTAAAAAAGTAGTCATATAAAAAAGCAGTCATCACAATATATTACTATTATTACGTCACGTATATATGGAATTGTTTAATTTATTTGAGGTCAGGTAAAATGCATATCAAATAAACGTTGTATGAAGAGTTTAATGAAAGTAGATAAAGCGAAAGTCGTTTGTCAGAATCGTCGCAAGTGGAGATCTATAGTCTCTGCCCCCATGGGAAAAAGGCGTGATAATATGCATGTATGTATAATCAATAACGTTAAAACTGAGTAATCCATCTACGTGCTAAAATGTCAATACAGAAAACAGAAATCCTTCAAAGATGCATCTACAAACATACATATAGGTTTTACATATTTTCACGTAGCAGTTAAGATTTCTGCATACATTGTCTTAAGTTTAATGTTAAATTGATTAAGCAATTATTATATTTAGAGTACAATACTTGTCTTATTTTGTACTCCCCTCCCGAGTGGTCGAGGCTAGCTCCCGCATTCCGATACAGTCATGGGCTCTAGGCTAGTGGTGCGTCGCCCCATCCAACGGGGTAACTATCACAGATGCACCACTCGCTTAAAAATCCCCAAAATCGCTCCAGGTGATTAGAAGGATTCTAGAACCCGATCTCAGCGCCACCTACCGGTTCCAACGGGATAACAAGTATCCTATATCCGTCTCCTGGTTCTAAGCTACCTCCCCACCAATTTTCAGACAAATCGGTATGGTCTTGAGTTAAACAGCCCCCACATTTATCATCTTTGTTTCAAATATTATAGTTCAATATAAAATAATTTTAAACAATAATTAATATAGGCGACAAAATATTGTTACGAGTCGGAGGACGCGTATTAAAAGCTATTGGAACTGCTATAGAATTTATTAGAGCTATACTAACACGTAGAACACAAGTACAAATATAACTGAACACAATCCGTACAAACATAATGCGCGATTCAATAACACGCGCAAAGTCCGTCACTATATAGATTATCGAATGTCCACATGTCTTGTCTCGCTTGCGGTTATCGATTGACTCCCCTCTCTGCATTGGGGCATTGCTTTATACTGCACAATTACAGTATGTCTCTCCGCCGCGCAGGTTGAATTTCTAAGAATTACACCTGGCTAATGACTACCATAAAAGATTACAATACACAATGGGATGTTTTTCTAATTACAAATTTTAAACACAAATTAAACAAAAGAAGACGGTCATAAAAGCGCTTCAGTGTTATTAGCTCAAACGACGCCGGCGGGTAATAAATGTTCTTTGTTTGCAGGTGGCCCAAATTGTAACAATATATTATCTTACTTTCAAATAGTTCATTATAAAAATAATTTCAATTATAGTTTAAACAATCATGAATACGCTTTTTGACTAGTTAAAATTATGACTTCATCAGCCAGCATTCTACAAATTTTTAGCGTTTTAATCTCACTGAAGCAATTCGGTGCCGAGACGTGGACAGTGTCAGCGGGTCTGGTCCACAAATTCAAAGTCGCTCAACGAGCTATGGAGCGAGCTATGTTAGGTGTTTCTCTTATGAATAAAATCAGAAATCAGGACATCCGTAAGAGAACAATGGTAACCGACATAGCTCGCAAAATTAGCAACTTGAAGTGGCAGTGGGCCGGTCACGTCTGCCGCAGGACCGACGGCCGATGGAGCAAACGAGTCCTGGAGAGGAGACCACTTCTGGGTACACGTAGCGTAGGACGCCCGCCAGCCCGGTGGACTGACGACCTGCGCAAGATCACCGGCAGGGGCTGGATGAGAAAGAAAGGAGACCGGGATATGTGGCGTGTACTTGGGGAGGCCTACGTCCAGCAGTGGTCCAAGATTGGCTGAAGAAGAAGCAATTCAGTATGCTTAAAATGAAACCAAGGGACTTAGAGGCTTTATTGACTATTCTGTTTGTTTGCGCTACTACTACTACTACTTAAAAATCAATTGACAAACATAATATTACCTTTAATCTTGTATGAACACGTCCACGCCATGTAGGATTTGTTCGATATTGAACAGCGCCATCTAGTTTAATCTTGTGCAACCAAGTGACAATATGTCAATACTTTACCTCTGTATTGGAAGACGATGTTAGCATTATTATAATCTAATTTGACGTGAACATATCCGCCTACCAAGAACTTGTTTCTTAAACTCCACTAATATTCATAATTAACAACATATTAAACACAACTTAAATTGACAATGACGGTAGAACATAATAAAATTGAATACCAAAGAAATAACCGCCTACCGTGATTGCTTTGTAATAAGAAAAAAACTAACAAATATAAACCTTTTAACCCGAAATAGCCTTAAAACTAAACAGTAATACAACTTAAAACTAACTTCATTGAAATTCTTAAACACAAAACATAACTTAATCAGAAGTATTACCATCCTTTCTGGGAAGGAAACACAACTTACTTACTGGACGTTTACAAAATCCATTCTGTGTTTTGATTGTAACTACACGGACAATATTATCTCTTCCCGGATGGATATCTATTATTCTACCCATGAACCACTTAGCAGGCGGCAAATTTGGCTCTTTTACAATAACTACATCATTAATGTTTGGCAGATCCTGCTGAGTAGTCCATTTGTATCTTTTATTTAATGTAACTAAATATTCTACACTCCAACGATTCCAAAAATCTTTAACCATTTTGGTTGTTAATTTCCACCTATCTAGTTGGTTAACCATTGCACATTCACCGTCCACGACATTTAATAACGGTTCTCCAACCAAAAAGTGGCCAGGTGTCAGAGGTAGAGGATCGTTCGGATCATCACTAATTATGGTTAATGGACGTGAGTTTACACATGCTTCCACTTGTGCTAATACTGTTGATAGCTCTTCATACGCGAGTGTACTTTCGCCAACAACTTTCCGAAGATGAGTCTTTACTGAACGCACCCCTGCTTCCCATAAGCCCCCAAAATTTGGAGCTGCGGGTGGTATAAAATGCCAATTTGTATGCTCTAATGTCAACAGTTGTGCAATTTCGTCAGGCAAAGTAGATTTAGCTTTATCGAACATTTCACGTAGTTCTCTGCTTGCACCAGTGAAATTCGTCCCATTGTCACTGTACAAATCTTGACAGTGACCTCGTCTCGCTGTCATGCGTTTAAATGCTGCTATAAATCCTTTAGATGTCAAATCAGATACGACTTCTAAATGTATCGCATGTGTCACCATACATACAAATAGTGCTATGTAGCCACGATAAGCCTTAGATCCTCGTCCTGGAGAGAATCGGACGTTAATCGGCCCTGCAAAATCGACTCCGCAGGATTTAAAAGGCTTGCTAGGTTTTAATCTAGCTGCGGGAATCTGTCCCATAAACGGTGTTTTATTAGGTCGTGACATTTTGATACATGTCACACATTCTCGATAATGCTTTTTCACTAATTCGCGAGCTCGAATGATCCAATAGTTGCCTCGAAGGTGATTCAACATGAGTTGTGGTCCACCGTGCATTGTTTTACTGTGCGCATCAGATATTATTAACTTGGCAAAATGATGTTTACCAGGCATAATAATGGGATGTCGTGTATCGTAATTAGCACCAGATAAATCAATACGTCCACCGACTCTTAGTATTCCATCTTGAACAAAGATAGGGCAAAGAGGATGAAGCACACTCTTTTTTGGAACACTTCCTCGTGACTTCAAGTGTCTGATATCTTCTTCGAACTCAAGCTCTTGAATATGTTTGATACATTTTTTCAATGTTTGATTAATTTCTTCGAATGTGACATAATCTTTCATATTCTTTCTTTCTGTCTTTGGTAATTTCCAATTTAAAATTCTTCGACAGTATGATAAAACTTTTAACATTCTTGTAAATGATGAAAATCTTTCCCATGGTTTGTCTATCTTTTCCGGTTGCTGTAGTGTAAATAACGTCTTTATCTTCTCTTCTTCGTGTGTGTCTGTAACTGCGACCTATTCCTTCTGCACAAGAGTTTCATTTAACCAGGTAGGGCCATGCCACCACAAGGAATGCTCGGCCAAATCACTAGGTTTTAAACCTCGTGAGGCACAGTCGCTTGGGTTCATATGAGTCGCCACATGTCCCCACTGCTCATAATCTGTCATGGTTAAAATAACTGACACTCTATTGCTGACAAATGTAGTCCATTTACAAGCTGGTCCCTTGATCCAAGCCAAAACTACAGTCGAGTCGGTCCAGGCGTATTGATTCTCTTTTGGGATATTCATTACTTCTGCCACCTCTGATAATAGTTTGGTTGCTATTACTGCACCAGACAATTCCAATCGAGGAACTGAAATTTCCTTTTCAATAGGAGCAACTTTTGTTTTCGCGGTCAACAGGTTGACAAAAACTACACTGTTTTTATCAATCACACGAAGATATACACATCCGGCATAAGCGGACATTGATGCATCTGCAAATGCATGTAACTCCATTCTATATCCTGGTGAGAAATTAAGCCATCTTGGAATGCAGATGTTCTTGATATGCTCTAATTCTTTTCTATATTTAGTCCATTCGGTTGACAAATCTTCGTCCAAATCATCGTCCCAATCCAATCCCGATTTCCATAGTTTCTGGATAAACAATTTTGCAACTATAACAACAGGCGCAATCCACCCCATAGGGTCGTACAATCTAGCAATGTCGGACAGTACCTGTCGTTTTGTAAATTTACCCTTCACCTCAGGTAAATTTTTTGAATACTCAAAATTGTCGGTGTCTTTGTTCCAGCATAAACCCAGAACCTTCTCTTTCTTATCTTGTTGTATCGCTACGGAATTAGTTGGAAGATGTTTGTCTTCGCTAATATACTCTAACAACTTATGATTGTTACTGCTCCATTTCTGAAGCTCAAAACCTCCAGATTTCATTAATTTGTTCATCTCTTCGTAGATTCGAATGGCTTCACTGTCCGAATCGCACCCAGTCATCAAGTCGTCTATATAATAATCGTTCTTGGTAATCTCTGCAGCAATAGGATAATTGCTCTGTTCATCGTCAGCTAACCTTTGTAATGTTTTAACAGCTAGATAAAGTGCACAAGCTGTCCCAAAGGTTAACGTCAGAAGATTGTAATGGTGCATTTCTTGATTCGGATTGGTTCTCCATAAGATCCTTTGATATTCTATGTCTTCATTAGCCACTCGTACTTGGCGGTACATCTTAACCACATCTGCAATAATACATATTTTGTGTGTTCGCCACCTCATGAGTAAATGCCTCAGATCTTGTTGGAGTTTGGGACCTACTAGAAGGTTGTCATTCAACGCTACATTGTTAACACCCTTGCAAGATGCGTCAAATACTACTCTCACTTTTGTTGTGATTTTATCCTCTCGGACAACTGCATGATGAGGAAGATAGACCGCTTTCGAATTTCCAAGATTGTTCTTGTCTACCGACTTCATGTGGCCTAATTCTAAGTACTCTTCTATTACATTACGATAATCTTGGTACAACTTTGGCTTCTTTTCAAGCTTCCGTTCTAAATACTTGAGCCTCTTTTCTGCTATCATTTTATGTTCCCCATATTGACAGTCCGGATTATCGCTATCAAACGGCAGTCTTACAACGTATCTTCCGTCTCTTGCCCTTACTGTTGTCGACTCGTAAAGCTCTTCGCATCTTTTTTCATCTATGGTCATTTTCTTCTTAATTGATGGAGGTTCATTCTCAACTTCCCAAAATTGCTTTAATAGGTCGTCGACTCTGGTTTGCACATGCAAACTGATAACATTTGGTGATGTAACTTCTTGTGATACTCTCCCTGATATGATCCAGCCAAGGATTGTATTTTGAGCCAATAAATGTCCTTGAGGATGCTTCATTACTCCGTTGAGTAGAATATCACAGTATACTTCTGCTCCTAGCAAAATATCTATTTTGCCAGGATTCATGTATGTGGGGTCTGCTAATTTAATCTCTTCTAATGGAACCCACATTGGAGAGGGTATTTCTCTATTCGGTATCGCAGTCGGTAGTACACTCAACACGTATGCATTTACTTTGATTATATTATTAGGGTTGTGAATTGATTCCAACACAAGTGAAACCATGTACTTAATTCTTACTTGGCCGTCTCCTAAACCTGACACCAAACCACTGATTGGTGTACGCTTGAGACCTAATAATTGTACCGTCGATTCGGTTACAAACGAGGCTTGCGAGCCTTGATCCAATAATGCCCTAATAGTAAAACCGATGCCATTCCTTGATCTTGCCTTTACCATTGCTGTTGCCAGCAAAACATTGTAGTTTTGATTATTTCTTGAAAAGTTCGCTACAATGTGTGTATCCAAGGTGGTTGGTACAGCTCTTTCTTCAGCTGTAAACTGTTGAGTTGTCATTGTTGTGTTTGATGTTGAATTCGAAGTAGCGCCTCCTTGTTCCTTGGTAGCATGTAACAGTGAGTGATGGCGTCTGCCACATTTTCTACAGTTTGTATTTTGTTTGCAATTCTTGACTGAATGAGCGAATCCGAGACAGTTGAAGCAAAGTCGCTTGCTTTGTACTAAATCATATCTGTCTTGGACTGATTTGGATCCAAATTGTTTGCAATGACATAAGTGATGAGAGCCATTACAACAGGGGCATGCATTATTATTTTTCTTATCTTCCTGTACAAGTGCATTAAAAGCCTTAGTCTTCACAATTTGTTTTGAGTTTTGTGATGCATTCTTGTTGTGTGTCTTACTGCCTTCTATCATTTCTAAACTTCTAAATCTCATCTCCATAAACTCTGCAAGCTGTGTCCAAGTGGGCAGTTCTTCAGACATCACACTTGTTTGGTAGTCCCATTGTTTATGAGTTTCTTGATCTAATTTAGACACAACCATATACACAATAATTGCATCCCACGTATCCGTTTTAACCCCAATATTGTTTAGACTTTTTAAGCACGATGAAGTGGTATCCAGCAGTGTTTTTAATGCTGTTGCGGATTCAACCTGTATTGGCTTCAACGAAAATAATGTTTGCATAATACTGTTGCAGTTGTACTTCTTATTATTGTACCTCTTCAACAATTGTTCCCATGCTTCATTATAGTTTGCATCTGTTGTCGAAAAATTACGAATGAGCTGTTCCGGCTCTCCAGATAGACAACTTTTCAAATAATGAAGCTTTTGTACTGACGGTAGGCTTGCATTTTGATGTATTACTGATGAAAACATATCATAGAAAGTTTGCCACTCATTGTACTTTCCGCTAAACGAAGGCAACTCAATTCTTGGTAACCTAATAATTTCATTGCATTCAGATTTGGATGACACTGTTGGCTTTGATTGTGAATCTGTGGTAGTATACATTTGGTAAACATCCTTTAATAATGCTTTATATGACAAATATTGTTCTTGAAATTGCTCATAAATGTCACTTCGGAAATATTCCTCTTTATTTCTTTGTTCTCTCGATGAATTCGCAACGATTTCCTTGTGATTTGTTTTAAAATCTATCCATAAATCTTCGGCAGCTTCTAACCGTGTTTCTATCAGTGACTTTTTAATCCTCTCTTTGCCTAATTTTCGAAAATTACGTTCTGCTTTAATTAATCTTTCAAGTAAATCCATTTGTGGCTCAATCATTTTCGATAATGATTCCATTTTGTAGGTACTTCACAAAATATTAACTTGAAAATTTGTTAACAAACAATAAAAGTACAAAGTCCTAGATTAATATTAAACACTATTAGAAATATAAGTTCGACTTTGTGTAAATAATCAAAGTTAATAGTACATTCACTTGATTTTTTCTAAGTCCAGTAACATACAAAAGTAACAATGTCCATATAAAGTTCACTTGAAAATTTTCTAAGTCCCGTAATAAGTAAAATAAAATAAGTCACTGATGACTATGACAACTTTTTCTAAGTGTCAAAAGTTCGTAAAAATTTTACAAGTCCACAATCACTGATTTTTCTAAGTCTTTTTACTTCACTGAATTTACTAAGTGTTTTAAAAAACATAAAATTTTACAAGTCCAAAATACAATAATTTTTCTAAGTCTTTAGACGCGAATTTTTCTAAGTCTTTTTTACTTTAAATTTTACTAAGTGTTTTTAAAGCAAAAATATTCTAAGTGTTCACTCTACTTACGGTTTTACCAAGTCCTTACACCAAACACTGTAAATCCAATTTCACTGTAATCCAAAAACTAGTCACTACTCACTTATCACTCCCGAGGTTTCGGCACCAATGTTTGCGCTACTACTACTACTACTTAAAAATCAATTGACAAACATAATATTACCTTTAATCTTGTATGAACACGTCCACGCCATGTAGGATTTGTTCGATATTGAACAGCGCCATCTAGTTTAATCTTGTGCAACCAAGTGACAATATGTCAATACTTTACCTCTGTATTGGAAGACGATGTTAGCATTATTATAATCTAATTTGACGTGAACACTGTTGATACGAATATCAAATATTAGCTTGTTATCGTGGTACACACCTAGATCTGTTTTTATTCAATGTTGTTTCCTATATCTTACTATAATTTCACTTGCCCTGCGATCGATTAAATTTTAACATCACTTGGTTGGAGCTTAGGTCAAATTTTAGTAGATAGCAAAGGAACGATCGGTAAGATACAGGACCGGCCATTAATTATTTAGTGTGACTGTATGTTTTGAGGCGAGTATTTTTCAAACTTAACATTAAAACAACATTTCTTCATTTATAGATGAACTTGCTATTTCTTCTCTGAATAAGGCTTTAAAAGATATTTCATTTGCAACTGAGAAGTGCATTCAAGAGTATACTGTTTTAATTAAGAAAGTAAACGCGCTGCGAAACGAATTGTTCATTGAGAAAATTCGACGGGACGCGCTTGTTTCTACATTGACCACATTCACTGAAGAACTTAGTAATTTAAAAAAGCAATCTGTGAGTCAAGTTTTTATAATTTACTAACTGTATCCGGCAGACATTGTTGGCGGCACCAACATAAAATAATTTTATTTTTTAAAGTGGCAACACTGCCGTTGCTTTCGTTTGTTAAGTTATTTATTACATCTTTTCACCAACTAACAATATTTTAACTTCGACACCTACATCGACCTGGGTATCCTAGGCCCACCACGTGCTGGGCACAGACGTTGTCTTGCCCTTAAAAAAATCTAGAAACCAATTCCAACGCCTTCAACCGGGACCAATTGGTAATCTAAACCATTCTCAAATAACCGTTAAAGAGGTGTTCAGCGGCGCCACCTACAGGTCCAATCGTGAATCTAAACCATCCCGGGATCCACTTGAACACACACAATAATAATTCACCTAAATCAGACAAATGAAAATGATTAATGCAGTCACCATTGCTGAAATCGGCTGAGAAAGATCGTCGTAACAAATGAATGGCTAGACTGATGTTTTTTAATTATATATTTTTTATTTTTAATACTCATTATCCTACTCCGGACGAAGACGATTCCAAAAATACGAAAATCATAAAAATTGACCCAGTCGATCTTGAGTTATAAATGGTGTGACTAACTCTACTTTGTTTTAAATATATAGATTATTTATTAAGACGATATTTTGAATGAACTAATACATAAAATTACGCGTTATGCTAGAGGCCACGTCATTAAAGAAGTCCCCGCAGACGCGGCACTGCAGTCGCCGCACTTAATCTTGCCATAGTAATAATTTGATAAAGCTAACCGTAAGTTGATTTTGGTAATTTCTGAATAATAAATACAAAATATTCCATAATTAAAGGTGTACATTTTTTCAGATTATTTTACAAACATAATTCTATTAAATTTTAAGGTACTATTTAGTTCCTTTATTTTCTATGAGACTCCTTTCGTGGCGCGGATTCTAAAGAAATATTCATATTTTAATAAGTTTTAATAATATAGTGTCTTTTTAGAATGACGGAGTACATGCAGTTTGGAATTTGCGTTCGGACCTTTGCACTACGATACAACAAGTCGTAGACGAATACGATATTAGAGCTTTGCTAGTTAAGCCAAAACATTCTGATATGGGTAATCCAGATCCAAAAACTCGTTGCACAATTAGCCCGGTCTTACTAGATGAGGGTAGATTGAAATTAGCTATTGAGAGACGTGACAAAGCTATCGCTGAACGTACCCGTTTGTTTTTAGAACCGGATAATGGAAAAGAGTTTACAAGGTGCATATAATATTTATTACTTCTACCTACAAATTTTTATGACTCAACTTACAGCGTTTTGCTGACGCTGTAGCCTACTTAAGGGCTAATATAATAAGTATACTTATATTACTATAAATAATGCTCACAAATACTTTATGATCAAGTTGCTATTAGTGGCAAAATACGACTTTAAAAAAAATCGGTTGTCTGTAAAGTCGGTTTTCTGACGATAGTTGAACGTGACAACTCTCCATATTTTATATTCAATGTATAAGGTGACAACGTTCAACACTCAAGTAGGAGAGAGACAGATGTCGAACGCTGCCAAACGCGGAGGCCGATTGTGCCTCTTTGTCGCTCGTTCCGCGCTCTCGCTTGCACTTCAAGCCTTAAATGGAACGTCTCAGAGCGAGGTAACGCCGCATGAGTCATGTTTTTTCGTGCGTGCCGCCGGATCCATCGAATTATAAGACGTTGTCACGTCAAAAAACATCCTAGCTCATCTCCATTATCGGAAGTATACATAAAAGAGATTAATTGTTTAATTAGAATTTATTTAGTTTAATTTATATAACTTTTCTTTTCAGAATAAAAAATGCTCTCAATTATTCTTTGCAAAAAATAAATGAATAAATATAGTACACGAAAAGAAGCGATGTGTATATCTTCTATCAATTGTACAAGTTTATTATAACACCGAGTATTTATTGAACTAACGGAGGGGGAGAGATTGTCTTTTTTCATTCAAAGTATCTCGTTTAACGGATGGATTTGTAAAATGTCACCGCATTTCCGTCTTATGTTGATTGCGTTTATTAGTACGCGATGTAATTATTTCCTGTTATCAATAAACACTTTGAACTATGATAACTATACCTTTGTCTTTCTTAAAATAAAAACATAATCCAGCTAACGGAGATATTATAATTAACTATCGTAGATTAATTATATGAATTTTGGAGATAAATAATTAATATTATCGATGACAACGCATTCCGATTGTAACTCATAACGCCCAAAATGCTCCATTAGCCGTTCCACACGGCGACCGCGGTCGTTGTGGTCGTGGCGAAAACGTCACTAATGGGGCTTAAACCATCAACCAATGGTTGGTTGAATGGTCTAAGCTAATGGGGTCATCATTTTCGAACACACAACGACCATGTCAAAAGGTAGGTCGAATGACCGTTCCAGTTGGGTTTATAATTGTAAAGCCGGCATGCAAGTGGAACAGGAAAAATCGCGCTCGCGAACATAGTCGTTGTGGACTTACAACGACGAATGACGACTGATGGAACGTAGCCAGAGTGTATTATCTATAGTCACAGAGTCAGAGTACCTCTTAGACCAAGCCATAAATATTTTTAAAAAAAGTACCTCATAGAGGAGTTTTTGGCGGGAACTGAAAGATGTTGTGCTGTGCAGTTTTATTTTTAAAAAATGTGTAATATTGCTCCAAAACGAACAATAGTTGTAGGATAGTTTTTGAGTAGTAATTGGAACGTAGTTCCTTATCGCGCGGTACGAATGAGGGCTAGACGGAAAAAATTCTTACGAAAAAAGTTGTCACGACACTTTTTGAACTTGCCAAGACACTTGCCTTGACATATAGAGTCTTAATATCATTAAAATAAGGAGCAATATCGCGAATCTGATTTAAAGTTAAATTTGTTTCAAGAGTCGAATTGCAGGATGTAATTCGATTTTTAAATTTTAAATATTTAAATTGTTTCTTATATTGAAGTAAATAGGATTCAAACTTACTCATTTACTATTTTGTTGAGTGTATACAGGTTTTTTGTAAATAATAAATATGGAACTTCGTTCCATCCGGGTGTCCCTTGACACCTCTCAAGTTTTTTTATGTGTTTTGTGAGAAATGTGAACTGTATAGTCAAATGTGGCCTTTTGAGTTGTTACAAAAAATTCGTAGAATTCGTAGAAGCACTAGCTGATTACCTACAGTTCAGCTGTACACATAAGCTAAACAAAGTGAAGAAACTATATTGTACGTTGCCAAGCCATAAATATATTATAAAAAAGTACCTCATAATCTGGCTTAAAGGCCTAGTTGCCAAGCCATAAATGCATTAAAAAAGTACCTCATAAAATCTGGCATAAAGGCCCAGTTGCCAAGCAGCCATAAACATTATAAAAATAACGTATCTCATCTCAGAAACTAAAAGAATACGTCTGTATAGAATACTGAAAAATAAATAAATTGGATAAATGGTTTTATTTTGCTACAACTGATTATAAAAGTACTGTTGATACTTTATATAATTATAAAAGAGTACCAGTAATAAACTGATATAATAATCCAGTGGGGTAACCTTAAAAATGCTTAGAAGTTTTAATTCAGTAAGGTTAGTATCGTTTTATTGTAGGTAGTCATTACGTAAAAGAAATAGCATCTATTTTCCAATACATACCTTCAATTTTAATTTATAGTATTAAGATAATGCTTTTTCATTTTGTAGGATTGCTTTAATGGCCCATTGATAGTGTTGTGGAGAATATAATATCTTTGATAACAAATTAATGTATTCGAATATTTTTTATTGCAGGAGTTCTTTTATCTTGAACAGATCTAGTAGTAGTAGATTACTCAGCAGTAAAGTTCAAACAGAAGTAAATGAAAATGAACCTATTAAATTTTCAACAAGTCCAGCTGCACATAGAATGATTGGACTGACACCCAAAAAGACTAATATAAGCATGCCATGGTATCAACCATACTCTGTCGTGATCAGTGTTACTGTGTTTCTTCTTTATTTTTGTGTCTTTAGGGAAGAAAATGATGTTGATTTGGAATTCAACAAAACACTTTATGACAGAATAAAAGGTTTGGAAAAGGAACAGTTGCTGCAAACATATAGATATAACAAAGAAAATGGAAAAAGTGTTGAAGATATTGAGAGGAGGCTGCTAGAAATTGAAGCAGAAGAAGCAAAACAGCTCACTCAACTATAGTATTTATAGCTATGTATATAAATTTCTGATCAATACCAGCTGCATATTGTAATTCTACAATACTTTATTAAAGATTAAATATTGTCTCTCCAAAATAATCATAGATGAAATTATATTTATGTAAATAAAATACTTTGTAATGTAAGAAGTAAGCTATTGTCTTTGGGAGTTCATTAACGATTACTAAGATTGACCTATCTCACTAACCAAAAATTTTGTTTGACAGTGTTATGCAATGTAGGTATTTTGACCAAATATTATTTTGGAGTAAAGGTTGAAAAACTTCCTTCCACTTCATACTAAAATACCACTTGACAATAGCAACATATGACACAGCCACTTGGATATTACCAAAAGCCAATTAGATAAACTAGAGTGACTGCAAAATATCTGCAATTGTTTCATATTTGGTTTGTGTAAATATGATTACATTTGTGAATTTCACAGTAAGCTTAATGGCTACCTATCCATTTATTATATCAAGTTATTAAAGCAGAATCAAAATGTTTTATTTTTTATCTTTAGAGCTGTCTTAGTTCACATCAAACATTCTCATATTATCTAAAGATCAAGATACTATTTTTAACCGACTTGCAAAAGGAGGAGGTTCTGCCTTATTTTGTAGGTATATTACTCAACTTCTTTGTCAATTGTCATCAGTTATCAAAACTATTTTAAACAAAAGGTTATACTCTTGAATTGGTCCTATTGTCACTATGTTAGGATCTGATGAGTAATTCCAAGGAGAGAAACCTACGGTAATTGGAAACGACTTCTACATAACATGATATCTCCATCAATTGTAGACCGAATTTCATTTTTTTTCTTACTCGCAAGTGACTCCAAGATAGTCTCATGTATGTAAATAATCTTTTATGGCTGGTTCCTAGGTTTTACTGACCATTCGTTTGTCATATCATAATAACAGCCCACGAATGTCCCACTGCTGGGTTCGGGCTTCCCGCCATAGGGAGGAACGGTACAGAATGCCCGCCACGCTCATACAAGACAGCTTGGCAGGTTTGACACATCGGTTATATTGATGTTTCATCACGACGTTTTCCTTCACCGTTGTTAGCACGTGGTAATTGTATCAATATAATATTTATTTTATGTCCAACTCAACTCATCACCATTAAGTACTCACAAATTTTCAGGATACTAAGAACTCTAGCGCGTCAGCCACTTCAGACTTCTTTAAACTACCTTCACTTCAGTACATAACATTTAAATCATAAATCTGCTTTGCACACAATCTTTTAAATAAAAAATAAAGTATTTCTAATCAAATTTATTAACACCAATCTTAAGCAAATCAGAGTTAAAACAGGGATCTCTCACCAATCAGTTCGACATTATCTATCTAAACATAACATAGTTACTAAATTCAACTTAACATATTACATGAGATGTGAAAAGACATTTTCCTACTACCAAATTAAGTATTTAATGTCTCGAAAGTCCATACTCTGGAACCAGTCATATACAATAATTATGTATGAAAATCTAAGTGCTTTGAATGCACACGGTCAAAAAGAACTTTTGATTTTGCTTTTTTTTAATAGAAAGGAAAGGAGTAATTGTAAAGATGAGGGTGGCTTGTACTCAAATAAACTCAAACATGGGAGGATTTGAAAAATACAGAAATTCCCCTGAAATATTGCACCATGCCGACTAAGAGAGCTTAGAATAGTGAATCATATTTGAGAGAGCACTGTACAGTGAAATTGCATCATGTTAACTCATGTTCTAACATAATGACTCATATAAACAGCTAACAATAATATATTATCTGTCCTACATGCTTTTTAAAAAATCAGTCCATTCCTAACAGAAGATAAGTTTCAACTCATAATGTCAATTCTATAATCCTAAGACCAAACAAAACTTATCTCATTAGTTGGTATGTAAACTTGTAGTACACACGGTTCTATAACCACTGTCGACGTCTTGCTTTATTTTGTTAAGCAAATAATTTAGAAAATAACTTTTTTAAGCTTATTAACTAGAGAAATCACACCGACAAAGATAATTTTATGATGAAATTTTAAAGTTTTGCATTTCTTCTCTATACTTTTCAAGATCTCTTAAATTTCTTCAGTCTTTTGGTTGTAAGTTTGGTGGCATTGTTTAATGTTTTATTTTCAAAAATTAAAAAGTCTATCTGCAGTCTGGATATCTCGGTAAACATGAAGTACCTCACCATATGCGGCTTGAAATTTTTTGTAGGGTTTAATCCACTTAAAATTAGAGGGATCATTTTGATCTTGCACTTTCACAAATTCAAAAATGTAGTCACTATCTTGCTCTTCTAAACACCTTTTGACATCAAAACAGTAGTATTCTTCAAGGTTTTTAAAAGTTTTCCATTTCTTGTTTATATTTTTCAAGATCAATTTTCATTGCCTCAGTCTTTTGGTTGTAAGTTTTGATGGCATTGTTTAATGTTTTATTTTCAAAAAATAAAAAGTCCATCAAACTATCTGCAGTCTGGGTATCTCGACTAAGTAGTACTGATCTGCACATTTATAATAAAGACAAGCTTCATTTGGGTGGGCAACGGAGAGCATGTATTTCAACTAAATGGTTTGTTTGTATTTTGCATGACATTGATTGCAAAGTTTGATCTCACAACTTTGTCATTCTTCAAATTTAATTTTAACATCATCAAGAATATTATTTCCTTCAGGACTCTTTGAGTCAACCTTTATTCTTTTTTTTGTTGTTTCATATTCACCAGGATTTGGACACATGAAAAACTCGCCAAGTACACTACCTCACAGGTGGCATGGAAATGTGTGCAGCATATTATGAATAATACAACTTTTTCACAGGTGTTCTAAAAGATATACAATATATATAAAGAGAATTTTGTTGTAGTCTCTTTTTCTTTCATACAAATCCTATATAAGCAGTGATACAATAACAATAAATCATGTTTGAAACTCTAAATTCAAACATCTAAATTTGACATCTCAAAATGTACCGTTTGTGACAGCCGACACATGAATTCATGCCAAATCAGTTGAAACAAGAATATCTCATGCTGACACACAAAACTAAATTATTCTTTATTTTAGTAATTAATAATACCCAATTATTCTTTTACTTTTATCTTACTAGCCTGTAACTTTACACCTCTGGTTTGATTAAGT
This sequence comes from Dendrolimus pini, assembly GCA_949752895.1. Lineage (NCBI taxonomy): Eukaryota > Metazoa > Arthropoda > Insecta > Lepidoptera > Lasiocampidae > Dendrolimus > Dendrolimus pini. Next base: position 18,749,937 of record OX457136.1, read on the forward strand.
TAGTGTGTTATAACATCACATCTCATGTAACATATTCACACTTATACAAAGTAAAGTAATTCAGTTCATTCGAGTGTCCTTATAATAATGATTATAATGCGTTTTAATGAATCAAATGCGAGATGTTAATTATAAGAAAGAATTACCATATTAATTTTAATTAAAAATAATTTATAGTAAAGTTTACTAAATTAGGCGCGTTCACCACGGATTCGTCTGGCGAGCTGAATGTCTTTAGGCATGATAGTGACACGTTTGGCATGAATGGCACACAAGTTGGTGTCTTCAAACAGGCCCACCAAGTATGCCTCACTAGCTTCCTGCAAGAGAATTATATGTATTCAGTAAGGCTTGATTGATTAATGTATGGTACTAATGTGGTTTTTAAGAACTATACAAAAAGTTCTACAGGGGTGGGGCATAGTTAAAGGGTACATTTGTTTATTATGAACAGATCTGATCTTTTGAAATACAGGTTAGAAAGCTAAGGCGGGAACTCCGCTTTGCTTCCCTCCTGCCTTATCCTTCATGGTTATTCTTTTTTATCTCACTAATAATAAATAAGTGTGCCGTATATCTATACCGCATCCCTCAGTTCTTCAACTCACCTGTAATGCACCAATGGCTGCAGACTGGAAACGAAGATCAGTTTTGAAGTCCTGGGCGATTTCTCTTACAAGTCGCTGGAAAGGCAGCTTACGGATGAGCAACTCAGTCGATTTTTGGTAACGACGAATTTCTCGGAGCGCCACAGTACCAGGGCGATAACGATGGGGCTTCTTTACACCACCAGTGCTTGGCGCCGATTTTCGTGCGGCCTTCGTCGCCAATTGTTTACGAGGAGCTTTTCCTCCTGTCGATTTTCGGGCAGTTTGCTTAGTACGTGCCATGGTTGTTTACTGAAAAACAAAACACCAACAAAAATTATATTACTGTAACTTTCAAAGACAAAAAATATGAACTCGGACCGTTAAATAAGTTCCTAACAACAATAATTATGCACATTTATTAGGTAACTACACGAGTCCTATAAAACACACCTTTTAAGTTGATATATGTGGTGAACTCAATTAAATTTATAAAAATTAGTGCACGACTACTACAATACAACAACGATCATATGCTTAAGATGGCGTCGAAGAGAATGGCGGGTGAAATAGACGCCGTAGTTCTGACTTCTGATTCGTTTAGCTTTTGCTAATCCTTGAATATGATTGGTAGATAAGTAAACTCTCTGATTGGTTGTAAAATTAATACCGCCTTTGCTATTGGTTAACACAGTCAATAACACTGAAAGCAATTTCGCAACTATTAACCTAAGATTTTTCGCAAGTACTATTATATCCAGTTCTTTATAATGTTTTATTTACATTATTAATATTTAGAATATACTCAGTAATTTAGAACCTGAGACCTAAAGAATTAAAAATAAAATATATTGTATGCTTGTTTTATTAGACTGACTTGGTTACAAGGACTATTGAGCCTTTTAAATATCACATAATGATTTTCTAGGAAGATTTATCCAGTATGATTTTAAATTTTAAAATGCTGGAGAAATATTATCTCCACAATTAGGGTACCATTTATGTATGTATGGATTTAAGTATTTTCGAGCGTATTAGATATAACCCGACCGTAATTTTTTTATATTGTACTGCGTACACATTCCGCCGACAAAGGTTATCGATCATTCGCCAGACGGGCAACAACATCCAAGGAATCTGTAAATTATATTGTTTGCCAAAATGTAACACAGTGAAGAAGGCTTATAGCGGTCCTTATTTGTTGGCGTTCTTTAGCCAAATATGAACACAACACTATAAGATGACTTGAAGTTTTAGGCGGGAACTTGAAAAATGAAAAGTGATTTTATTTATAATTTTAGTCTTTTACTTTTACAAGACTTGAGGTGATGTTTTAAGAACTTGAACTTTATGTATTTGATCGAATATTTACTGTAATTGTGTAACTGTAGAAATATTTATTATACTGGCATTTGACAACTTTGTATGAATTAACAGTCGTATGTCGTTTATATGCGAAGTTATGAAGAAAGTACAGAAGTATATGTAAAATTTAAGTGGCTCATTCACGGTCTTGTATTGCAGTCCGCCGCGTAAAACAGGACTATGCATGCCCGATTGGGATGTCTCTCAACCAGTGTGACCAGATTTTATTTGACGAATCTACTGCTTGTGGAGGTTAAAAACTACTGAATTCTACCAAAAGAGAAAGATAAAATACTAAAAATATACTATATTTTTTTTGCTGTCGTGTTACAACGTAAAAACGTGTATGTTTTCTTGATTAAACGATAAAATAATAAAAATAACAAAGAAACAAATGTTTTCTTAGTTAAAATTTAGAATTTAATTTAATAAAACATTGGTTTTTTTAATTATTTAGATAAAAATATAATTAAAAATTACATTGCATTCCACATATTAACTTAAGTAACTTGCATACCTGAGAAGTGTGTGTGGTATTTTTTTGAAAGATGGAGTAACAGTGGTGAAACAGGTGAGGCTAGTGAAAGCAAGAATTAAGAAAGGTTTGCTTAAGTGGTTTGGGCGATACATTGATGTTAAAAAAAACAATGTTTCATTTGCATCGCAGGAACAAGCGTCAAAAGTTTATGTAAATGGTGATAAAAAACATCGTTCATAAACCTCGATATATCGTTCATAAACATCAATATTTTTAACATCGATGTTTCACTTTTGAAAACATAGATATCCTAACATCGATGTTTTTATGAGCGATGTTGCATCCCTGGATATGCCAAAAGAGTACTAGAATAACTGAAAAGGGTGAATTCTACTAAAATATACCGAATAATTTTAACATACTAAATTCTGTTGCTAGTACCTCAAAATCTACCAAAAAAGTAGAAATCTACTAAATCTGGTCACGCTGCTCTCAACGCCTGTAAGCTCCGCCCACGCCGACTGTCAGTGGCTTAGAGGCCTCCGTGGCTTGCTTTGTTTCAATCAGTGTGAGCAAAGTAAGTATGCGATTTATCGCTACTCAGAGTGAAAATCAGCTATGAAAAAATCTGAAATGCGCCTGGTCGCCTATTAGGAAACTACAAGTACAAGCCATTTAAATTCAACTAACCAATATAGTTTATATAGTTTGTAGTTTGTCTTTTAGTGATATTTATAAGTTAAGTTATTATTAGAATTTAATTATATGATTTAAGTTAGTTTTAGTTTGATGTTAAAATCTCAATTATAATAAATTAAAAACCAAACCACAAATGAATATAAGCTTTTAATAAAAATTATGGCCGCTCTACGATTTGTCATATTAATAAAAAATCGAAATGTGCACTGGAAATTGGAATGGAAGGAATCGCAATAAAATGTCAACTGGAAATTTTATGGGCAGATTTTCAAATTGGACAAGTACATTAACAATCTACCCGTAAAACTTCAAGTTAAAATTTTGTTGCAATTCATTTTCTCAGTTGAAAATTTTCCACTTGTCCGTTGCGATTCGTTTTTCCACTTGTCCGTTGCGATTCATTTTTCCACTTAACCGTTGCCATTCGTTTTTCCACTTGTCCGTTGCGATTCGTTTTTCCACTCATCCGTTGCCATCGTTTTTCAACTTATCCGTTGCCATTCGTTTTTCCCCTCATCCGTTGCCATTCGTTTTTCAACTTGTCCGTTGCGACTCGTTTTTCCACTTGTCCGTTGAAGTTTCACTTCTAATATGAGTCCCAGCACACATTTTGATTTGTCGCAGGTTTACTGCAATTTTTTTTTTTTAATTCTAGTATAGGTTCACGTTTGACCACAATCTTGCCCTATGTGGGGCAAAGATGTGGTCTACGATGTAGCACGCTTACCTAGAAGGTACCTATTCACACGGGACTTGAAGACACCCAAGTTATACGTATCGGGAAAGACAGACTCCGGCAATGAGTTCCATTCTTTTGCGGTGCGTATGATGAAGCTGGATTCGAAACGCTTAGTTCTTATAGGTGGAATATCCACCATGTATCGATGCCGCATGCCGGTGCGTCTGGTTGTCCGATGATGGACAATGGAAATTATGATTTGGTTAGGGTTAGGTACATTTTAATTAATGCATTTTGTATTTAAGCATATTTTATTTTATCAAACAAAAAACTGAATTTGATCTGGAACCAAATAATTAACAATAATAATCCGTTGTGCCCATACGGATCCACCATAGTTTGACACTGGCAGCGGTGTGGTACACAACATGGGGCCCCCAGGCGAAGGAAGGCTCGCAGACTCGCAGCTAACCGGAAACAGAGTTGTTATGACATTATACATACTATATGTATAATGTCATAATATTTCGCTTCTGAAAACACGGTGTTTGATTTCATCTTTTCACATGTGACGTAGTATAAACATTTTTTGTTGTTATGACAATAAAATTAAAATACGAAAATATAATGTTCTAAAAACACTGACTCTATTGAGAAGAGAAACAATATTGATGATGGACTGCTGTGCAGTATCGTGTGTGAGCTCTGTCCTGCAAGCTCCACGGCTGGAGAGCAAAAGAATCCCGTGTATGGGCCCTTTAAATGTATAAATGAAATTACTTTATCTATCATGAAATAATGTATATATATCTATCTCTGAAATAAGCTAAAATTGTTCTATTTTTGGCCTCTTTCGCACTTTGACATTCGTTAGTTTTTTAGAGGGAGATAAATAGAAAACATACTACGTGACAGCTATGTCATTAATTTCATTTTGTTTTTTGGTCATCGTAAAAATAAGTTAAATTATGAGATAAGATTAGTTTAAGTTCAAGGCCACGTATAGTTGAAAATGCTTTTTCAATTTAAGTGTATTCCTTCATTGTTTGGATTTTATTTATATTTTTTACCTTTCTAAAATATTTACTGTCACGTGATCCTATATTGAATTTTAATTGGTCGTCGGTAGCGTGCCCTGCGCGACGCGAGAGGCGCAATAATAATTTTCCAAAATGCCGTCGGAATCTAAACCTTTGTTAACTGCTCAAACAGAAAAACCAAATCATTACAAGTAATTATCAGTTTTAATCGCGAGTGTTATGGATTTATGTGTATTAATATCCTTTAAGTGAGTGCGCGATTTTGATTTGCAGGTATCTGAAGGAGTTTCGTGTAGAACAGTGTCCGTCATTTTTACAACACAAATGTACACAACATAGGCCTTTCACATGTTTTCATTGGCATTTTAATAATCAAAGAAGACGAAGACCTGTTAGAAAAAGAGATGGGACGTTTAATTATAGCGCTGATAATTACTGCACAAAATACAATGAAACATCGGGAATATGCGAAGATGGAGATGAGTGAGTAAATTGGTGCTTTGTTCTTAGGATTTTCATTAATCAAGAGTTCTTTATAAAACCACTCAAACAACTCTTCGACGTGCATAATACTTGGTTTAGTTTAGATAATTCTTTAAAGTTATTTATATTATTATATCTATCAAGTTGTTTACTTGTATTTGATAACCTGACTAATTTTAGGTGAATAGCACTTGTTTAACTTCTTGTTTCTGTGTCATGCTATTCTATTGAACAATATACATTGAATTAGAAAATTTCTTCCAATTGGAGTTTATATGTGGTATTTTCATATGATAATGTAGAAACATAATTGTTTTGAAAATTTTGTAACAAATGTGTTTACACTAAATCAGTTGGCTAATGAACATTATCATGTAGTTAACGGTATTCTAATAAGAGTTTAGGATCAACATAGAAAATAGCATAGTTTATTGTTTTAGAAATATAACCAGCAGTTGGAATAGGTATATATTATTTAACTTTTAGTGGTTGCTCAAAAGTCATAATTGAGTCCAGGTGAATAAATTCAGTGACTACTTCTTTTCTGACGATTGATAATAACTAGAGATACCATGAATATTCAGGTGCTATTTGGAATTTGGACTATTAAGGCACTTTTAAATTCAGCTGAATATCGAAACAACAAAAAACCTGCTCAAAATTGTATATATCTACAATAATAGTACAATATTATTTTCTAGGAAGCACACAAAGGCTAAATCCCATGTCATAAAATATATAAAATACATCTGGCAAGTCATAAGTAATTAGTTATTATACAAGCGTTAAAACCAAGTTATGTTCAGAGTGTCTGGCCCAAAGCCAAGAATCTGCTTTCCTACTCTTCCTTTTTCCATTATGAGACCATTGGTATGTATATCATTCTCTAGACATCAAGTATTTCTTGGGCTTATGCCTTCACCTGAGACCTGGAGTAGGCAATATGGCTAGATTTTTATTCCCCGCATAACTAACTTTTATCAGTGCAGGAATGGAGAAAGAATACAATTTCCTGCGGAAAGGCAGTCTATTGTAATAAAACAAGCCACAGCCAGGCGGTAGGGCAATTGCCCGTCTGGATGGCTACCACCTCTGGTTTAGATTATGCCGCCATAACAACCTAGAGTTGTGATCCGGCAATTGTGGCCAGGGTCCAGTTTTAGTTTTGAGAACGGCAGCACATTGGTAGCATCTTTGGTGGTACAAATGTCCATAGGCGATAGTAACCGCTTGCCATCATGTGGGTCGTCTGTCTGCTGAACTTGTGCAACAAAAAAAGTAAATGGTTTCCGTTAAACATGGCATACCAATATATGCAACATTCTTACAATTTGTCTGGTGTACTGTGGATATTAATGGTATTATACACTGATTATATTATTAGATTTTTATATTTCTATCTAGCTTACCTTGGTATATACATACACATGTACTTAATGTTGTAATGGGTTTTTAGGATCATTTACAATTGAGGGGCTAGTGAAAAATGCTTAAAGATCATACATACACCGATCTTAACAAAATCTATCTGTATTTACAAATTTTTGAAAACTCAATGGTTTGTAGCCAGGTTACATGTAAAAGTTTGCTAACTGAGTGTCAGTCCATGCACAGTGTGAAGGTCCATAGAGGCAACGAACATCTACTGTTTTTGTGGTTTGGCCATGGGACCTTAGAAAGTATTTAACAGAACATATTCAATCTAAAAATCACTCATCTTGTTCAAGCCAATTTTATTACAGTATTCTACCTTAATTAACTAAAATAAATCAAAAAGACCCTTTATTTCTGTAGGAGCTACAGCGCAACACCCATACAAATGTTGATAATGATGATGTGATGATGAGAAAATGGTGATAAATGATATGAGCTCTGATGGCTATAATTATGTATATTAAATGGTAAATGATAAACTTGTGACACTAATGATAAATGATGTTTGATTTAAATTATATAAAGAAAATGATAGGATGATTAGTATGTTGTACCCAACACAGGATCGGCCAAGCCTGTTTGCTACTTGATACAGACTGCTGTGTTTGGTTGACACTAACAGCTAACACGTATTATAGCCCATGCCTCTGTGGCACAGGCCTCCTTCAGAAAATGCTATTTAGGACACATTCCATTAGTAACTCACAATATCCAAAATGCTCCGTCAACAGTTCCACATGGCGACCCCGATCATTATGGTCATGGCAATAATGTCACTAATGATGTCATCATTTTCAATAGCACTCACAATGACCCATGTTAAGAGGTGGGTCGAAGTGGGCATTGACCACAAACATTAGTTCTCTATGTCTTGACATTGAAAGGTGCATTTTTCTAATCAACCAATGATATTTTTGCATTTCGTCCTTTATGCCATCTATGCCCCATAATCCATTCCACTAGAGTTTATGATTGCAACATCCGCAAGCAAGTGGAATGGGAGAAATAGCAGTTGTGAAAGTGGTCATTGTGAGTTTCTTGTGGAACTTAGCCTTAGTGTGATCTCCCACTTGCCTCCAGTCTTCTACAAGATCATCATCCTATCTTCTCTCTGGTCTCCCATTCACCTTTATCTGTGCAATGGGTATCAATCATTGCAGTGTTTGGTCCATTTTTCCTTCTTGGCCACACTGTGTGGCCTGTACATCTCCACTTTATAGTTTAAGCCTTCCAAATTACATCCACTACCTTACTACCGCCATAAATTATTTATAATTAATGAAAGTAAGTTTTAACAGTGCAGTAACTTATTTATATTATTCCGACCTTTCAGCCACTTGTGAGTATCTGTGATCACGGAAGACTATATTTCAAGTAGGAGTTTTTGGCGGGAACTGAAAGGAGATGTTGTGCTGTGCAGTTTTATTTTCTAAAAATGTGTAAAATTACTCTAAAATGAACAATAGTTGTAGGATATTGATAGTTTCTGAGTAGTGATTATGTGTTTTGTGAGAAATGTGAACTGTATAGTCAAATGTGGCCTTTTGAGTTGTCACAAGAACTCTGTTGAATGGCACTAGCTGATTACCTACAATTCAGCTGTGCTACACATAGGCTTAAGAAAATGAAGAAACTAAATGTATATTTTAAACTAAGATCTGGCTTAAAGGCCTAGCTGCCAAGCCATAAATATATTTAAAAAAAATCAAGTATTAATGAGTATTGCTAAAGTTTTATTTAGCCTAGCACTAACTTGTTAATTTTAATTATTTAGTTTTAATTTCCTTTATGGTTATTATTTACTCCATGGCAGCCTAACCTAATTTATTACCACTTCACAACATGTCCTGGCTTAAAGAAAAGAAGCTGCACAATAAACTCTTCGGCAAACATTCCTAACTCTTAAAACATAGTTGCATTATGTAATATTTTCTTACATTTTCACGACTGGTACATGTGTACCAGTCGTGAGAATGTAAGAAAGTATTATTTATGATTTCCAACCTTGTAGTTTAAAGGTTTGAGGTGAAAAGGATATAACTTTTAGTGACCTTAAAAGGGAATATGTTACCAGGTTTTGTTTTAAAAAGTCTTATAATGAAATTTGGTATATATCATCTGTATGCAATATGTGACGGCACTACCTGTTGCCAGCTAGCTGTATATTGTGTATGAAAACTTAGATGTATTGTTTTACTGAATTTAGAATAGCAAAATTTTACAGTTTCCAGAGAATATTTTAATTTCATTAGAAATAGATCTGTATAATCAATTATCAATCCTAGACAGTAAATCGTATATTAGACAGTTCATTTCTGCCTTTCATTTTGGATGATTCAACCAAAGTGATTCATATAAACATAAACATGAATCATTCAATGTCATTGAATACTATTGTCTTTCAGTTTTGTGCTTCAGTTGATTTGATTGTCAAATACCCTATTATGTAGTCGCAATACTAAGAATAGAAACTTTATTCTGGACCTCGAGAATGGATATAGGATACTTTATCCTATGTCCATTTTTAGTATTGTTATTGTGAGTACATTATAATTATAAATCATATTTTATCAAAATTTGTACCATAGTTTTTCTGTGGAAGCCCAATAGACAGAGTTAATTATTATTGATCATGGTAATGTAATTCCAAGGTTATGATGATGTGGGTAAATCCCTGATATAAATATTCTCATATTATTAAATGTAGTGTAACTATAATAAAACTATGTTTTAACAGTTTTAAACGCGGTAATTTATTTGAAAAACATAATTCAATTACGGCGCTTGAAACCGTTAAAATGTTGTGCTATTATTATGTATACAAGTCTTGAAAACTTGAGAAAATAAGAGAGAATAATTAGTAGTGTAACTTTTATTAAAAAACTTTATATGAGTGAAGGAAGCTTTGACTTTTATTGTCACACCTGTGATTACAATCTGGTTGTCTTTTCGAGTTGCACCTAACATTGCAAATTCAAATTCAAAAGCTTTTATTCAAAATAAGTTAAGTTCTACTGGAGAACACTTTTTGAAGGTCATACATATAGGTTAAAATTATTTATTTTTTTACTTCCTAGTCTATGTATACCGTTTTGCAACGTGTTATTGCTGTTAAGGAGAAGAAGCGGCAAGAAACTCCCCAGCAACACGTCCAGCTAAAAATTGATTTTCTTTATATTTCTTGTTCCAATTATATTTCAAGTTCTTTTTTTAAAGTTTTATACAGAAGTATAATACAGAATGACTTTTGAAGAATTAATGGAGTTGTAGCAAACAGTCTATTATTATTATTTATTTAGATTTATGGCTTGGCAACTAGGCCTTTAAGCCAGATCTTAGTTTACAATATAGCTTCTTCATTTTCTTAAGCTTATGTGTAGCACAGCTGAACTGTAGGTAATCAGCTAGTGCCATTCAACGGAGTTCTTGTGACAACTCAAAAGGCCACATTTGACTATACAGTTCACATTTCTCACAAAACACATAATTACTACTCAAAAACTATCAATATCCTACAACTATTGTTCATTTTAGAGTAATTTTACACATTTTTAGAAAATAAAACTGCACAGCACAGCGTCTCCTTTCAGTTCCCGCCAAAAACTCCCGCAAACAGTCTATATCGTCACGACATAGTGGGAACGCGCCCTTAGACAGAGCGCAATAAAAGGATAGAAAATATTATTATAGTTATAAACACGACATTACGTTACAGATGTCCATACCTGCACCGGACGGCGGGCGACACGGAGCGGCGCTACCATTTACGGTATTACAAGACGTGCATGTGCGTGCACGACACGGACGCGCGCGGGCTGTGCACGAAGAACGGCGCGCACTGCGCGTTCGCGCACGGCGCGCCCGACCTGCGCCCGCCGGTGCTCGACGTGCGCGAGCTGCAGGCGCTCGACCACCCCGACGCGCACGACGCGGACGCGCAGGCGCCCAACGCGCTCGACAGGGAGCGCAACCTCATGAACGAGGACCCCAAGTGGCAAGGTGCGTCAACTACGCCGGACACCCACACGATATATGCCACCGCAAATACGCAATTTAACATCTATGGTTTCCTTTGCAGATACAAATTATGTTCTTTCATCGTATAAGACAGAGCCATGCAAAAGGCCACCTAGGTTATGTAGACAAGGGTATGCCTGCCCACAATATCACAATAGCAAAGTAAGTGATTTCAACATCAACCCATCTAATATATAAAATTCTCGTGTCACAGTTATTGTAGTTAAACTCCTCTGAAACGGCTTGACCGATTCTCATGAAATTTTGTGTGCCTATTGGGTAGGTCTGAGAATCGGACGTCTATTTTTCATCCCCCTAAATGTTAAGGGTAGTCCACCCAATTTTTTTTAAATTTTATATATATATGTCGCAGAACGGCCTCGTTCTCACGACATCTTCTTTAGTTATTGCAGGTTTAGTGGGCGTCATCAGGATGCAGAAATGCGAGCATAAAACAATAGCCACGGTTTATACAATTTAATTTAGATTTGATCAACATTATGACATAGTTTAGACCGAGCAGCGGGTTCAGGGCACCCGCTCATACTTTCAACTTCAATACTTTCTTTAAAACTCTCAAAGGTCCAACTCGACCTGTAGCCACCAACCAAAATGTGTCACAAAAACTCCTCCGTCTACCGAAGTAGATACTACTCAAAGTATAGAGGGCGTCTCTGACCCCGCTCCGCCATATGCTCTGCTCCGATTGGTCGTTTATTAAATTACAATATTCATAACTTTTATTAGGTTAGAACGATCTTGAAGTTATAGAAACATTTAACAAATCTAATTAAATTACATTAAGAATTTTAGAAGTAATTATAATGTAAACAAATGATATTGTGCGTTATACTCCAGTCAACAATACATCGTCATATCGTCATAGTCATAGCTTCCCTCCGACATATATATATATATATATATATATATATATATATATATATATATATATATATATATATATATTATGATACAGCATTAAAAAATACATACAACCCTAAATTTTTAACCCTCTACGATCAACCCCTATTTTTTATTTGTTAATTATAAACTTTAATGCTCTCGGCATATTGATTGAAGCTTTTCTGGGCAGGATGACGTCTGCCGTGAGAGCTAGTAGGTAATATTATAAGATTCTAAACATGCCGTATCTGTACATTGAAGGTATAAAAAAAAAACAGGAATAGACTATAATTATAAACGATAGAGAACACAATGCATTTTTAAATGTCTTGTCTGTTTGTTTGGGATTCTTTTAAAAACTACTTGGACGACTTTCGATGCGGTTTTGGGTGATCAACAGCAAATTCTTAGATTTAAAATCTGCGCTACTTTTAATCTTGGGTATCTCACGGAAATTTTCCTGGGAATGATTTAAAATGGCCAAATTTAAAAAAAAAATCCGATGTGATTTTTAATGGTGGATATAAAATTTTTATGTAATAAAATGTGTAATATTATTTATCCCAGGAATTTACCCGGAAGCGCTTTGTATTTGTTCGGGTGCATAAAAGTTAGCTTAATCCAATACAGTTTTCACTAAAACAATAGTTTGCATTTTCTAATGCTGCGGTATTTTGTGTCCTGCAAACCCTGCAGGAATTTCAAGTCAAACGTGATGTGAACGAAATCGCAAGCATATCCTACTATAAAATATGTTTGCAGATATTATTGTAATGTTTATTTCTTTAATACATTTAATTTAAATAATTACAGCTTTAAAACAAAGACATTGAAACTAAAATATATTATGTAGCAGATCACTGCCAACGGGGAGCATGCCCAGAAGGGTGGCTGCATTAGATTTATTTATATAGAGATAGATGCATTAGATAGATTTATGCATTTGATTTAATTTAATGTATGCTTATTTGTTGTTGAATTGAAGCATTGCTTTTGTGATAAAGGATAAAAGAAGATCACCAAGAAAGTACAAGTATCGTAGTACACCTTGCCCCAATGTGAAACATGGCGAGGAGTGGGGCGAGCCCAGCAACTGCGAGGCGGGCGACGTGTGCGGGTACTGCCATACGCGCACCGAGCAGCAGTTCCACCCGGAGATATACAAGTCGACCAAGTGCAACGACGTGCAACAGGCGGGCTATTGCCCGCGCGGCCTCTTCTGCGCGTTCGCGCACGTCGAGCCCGAGGAGCCGGCGACGCGCGACCACCCGCTCGACTGCACCACCAGCCTCGCGGAGCTGTTCTCGTCGGCGCTGCCCCCCGACAAGAAGGCGGACTCGCCGCCGGCGCAGCAGCCGCCGTCGCACGTGCACGCCAACGCCCACGTGCACGCCAACGGCGCGGACGGCTCCGAGTGCGCGTCCACTTCGAGCGGCGGCTCCGGCGGCCGCCGCCCGTTCGCCGGCGAGGTCGACATCGCGTCCAAGGCGCAACCGCCGCCTCATCCGCAGACGCACCACTCGACGTGGGCGCAACGCGCGCCGCCCTTCGACGCCACCGTCCTCCAGGAGGTGGTCGGCAACGCGCTCGACGAATTGCATCTCGAGGACCCGCTCAACTTGGTCGCCGCCCTCGACCGCGACATCGAGGCCGAGGTGGGCAGCCATTGCGCCTCGGCGCCCGTCAACATCCCCGGGCCGGGCGGGCGCGGCCTGCGCGGCTTCAGTCCGCCGCCGGCCGCCGGGGGGTCGCCGCTGCCGCCGTTCCTCCGGTACGCCCCGCCGGAGCCGGAGCGCGCGTTCAACTCGCACGCGATGAAGGCGGGCAGCTTCGGCGGCGGGGGCGGGCCCTTCGAGTACGGCGCGTCGCCGTCGGCGCCCGCAGAGCTGTCGCGGCTGCGGGAGGAGGTGGTCGCGTCGCGAGCGGCGGTCGCCCGGTGGGACGAGCGCATCACGCAGGCGCGCTCCGCGTGCGAGGCGTGGAAGCGCGAGTCGGACGAGGCGCAGCGCAAGATGGCGCTCGCGGAGCGGCAGCGCGACGAGGCGCTCGCGCACGCGATGACGCTGCGGCGCGAGCTGGAGGCGGCGCGCGCCGCCGGCGCGGTGGCCGCGAGGAGGGACACGCGCGAGCTGCGCGGGCTGCCGCTGACCGCGCTGAAGGCGATGCAGGCGCAGGCGCGCGCCGACCTCGAGGACATCGAGAAGGTGCTCTACCTCGAGACCGCCACCAAGTGCATGGTGTGCGAGGAGCAGCCGCGCAGCGTCACGCTGGCGCCGTGCAACCACTACGTGCTCTGCGACAAGTGCGCCGCCACCGCGGACGAGTGCCCCTACTGCCAGACGCCGGTGCAGCACCACCAGTAGCCGCCGCTCGTCACAACCACACTGCGTTAGTCTATAATTTTCTATATTTATAGAGTTTGTTATGTTAACTGATCGAGATGACAATTCTTAACATAACATTGCATTTCCCCTCTATTCAATTAACACATAAGATCAAATCTTAGGGAAGTCTTTAGTATCATCCTTTTGAAAAAAAATTTGGAAGTGGGAATTCTTTATGGGATTCGTAAATTTTAAGCCAACAAGAACATTTTTAAATTGTATTTACGATAAACTTAATAACAATAACAGAACACAACAAGTCTATAATTTTTATTGTCATGAATAATAATGATAAATAAAATAAATCAAATAATACTATTTTAACGTTGACAATAGCATGCAATTGCTATAAATCAAAAAATTGCAAAGAAATAAATAATTTATTTTATTTAATCAAATGTAAGATTTTACAAAATGAGAATGTTTTCCACCATTGGGTGGCACAGTTGGAGGAATAAGATCGCCTTGCAGTGCGACGACTTGGAACTGCGTCAGCTGCGTTTCACATAATAATGATGCCAATTAACAACGGGCCATTTAAGAAATATATAACAAAAAAAAATATTCATAGAAATCTTTTCTATAACTATGGTATAAAACATATTTCTAATGCATTTTATACAAAGAAAATATAATATTTACTTTATTCAATTTTTAATATCTATATATTTTGAATAAAAAAAAACAATATCTTGAATGGTTATTTCTTTTTTTACATAATCGGTATAATAAAGTATAATAGAATTAACAAATTAAACTTAGACATATATTTAGATTTTAAGTAGTGTTTTCAAATTGTAATGGACATTATTTTTAGGTGTGTGTTTACAGGACGTTCTTTTTCTTGCGTTGTTTTGCGTATATGCTTATTGTATGGAACTCAAATAATATCAACCAAAGATTAATTGTAATGAAGTTAGAAAAACCATGAAATATGTGGACTATACATATATTAAAGAATAAACAATAATGTGCAAAAAGATCAATTAACTAATTTTGCTTACACACACACACACACACATATATATATATATATATATATATATATATATATATATATATATCACTGTGAGAAAGTGGACTAGACCGATTTTCTAGAGTATAGTGTAACATAGCGCAGGAAAAGAACATCCTGTAGACCAGCTATAAGTGTGTAGTTGCGTGCGATGCGTGTAACGGAAGCAATATGACCACAACCGCCTTGATATCAATATTTCAAATAGTTATTCGCTTTAATAGTCATGTTTATCGTATGGACAGAGTTTTCACGAGGCCATTTTGTAAATCAGATATCGTTTTTGATGTTGGCTATGTAGTTTTGCATATATGATGCAAGTTTTATATACAAATTTTGCTATAATAATGTTATATTATTGTACAAAAATGACAATCGAATATATAAAAAGTGCTATGTTACTGCAATAAATATCGTACAAAGATACAATATTACACTCTGCCTTCCCCTCTTTCTCTCTCTTGAAGATTATATTATTATTCTTCCCTTTTTCTGTATTTAAACATTCCTTTTCTATATCCCTCTTCAAACAATACTCTTTAGTGTACACCAAGAAAAACCCATAATTATTGTAAACTAGTAATAAAGAGCTGCCTTAGTGTTTAAAGCAATCATGTTCAGGTTCAATGTCAAAGCTAAAATATCTTGCTCGAAGGACCAAAATATATATATATACAGTGTGTTCCAAGTGAAGGTCTTGTAATGTCAATGTGAAACTAGGCCAATGTAAAGTGTTTGTGATGTTCGCAACACCTCTCCCATCACATTCATATTGGCCTATAAAAACAAAGTGAAAATTCACATGACATACCTCTGTCCTTTCTAAAGATTTGATAATTGTTCTACAGTATATAATTATTACTATATCGACACGGCACATTTTGTGTTGTATTGTTTGTATGCACCAATTGATATGCAATAAATAAGCTTGATAAATTCATAATATTTAAGGCTGAGACACTCGACAAGGCATATGTATGGGTCAGAGAATAAATATTTTCTAGTTCGTGTGGATTGAAATCTTTTTATGCCACATTATCTATACAATTACTTAATTATTAACGAACAAGAAGCGCAGTTGCAAAATATATTTGGTGTGGCAGCAGTGCCTGCTGTGGCATGTCTCAGTCTGACGGAAACCGCAATGTGCGCTGTGTTCCTTAGAGAGAATTAAGAGTAAATATTTTATTGCCTTATGTATCTGTTATAGTCAGAATATCGACGCTGGATTTGTTTCTCACTATGCACAAGAAATAACGTCTACAATATTTTCCAACAAAATATGTATTTTATTATTCAGCATCATTGCACTGTAGGTATACCATTAACCTTCAAAAAGTAATTAAATACTATTTTTGTAGTGTATTATTATATTATTATAGCTGTGTATCTAATATTTCCTTTTGGCTACAAATTACCTTAGACTGTCTAAAATTTTAAAGATATTCACTAAATGCGAAATATGTAGTTCTTTAAATTTCTATATAGAAAATAGAGCGGCATAATATATAAATAAATAATTCAGCGTCGAGTGATAAAACGACTGCCTAATCCCTATAGTTATTTAATTGTCACAAATTATATGTATCTGTGTATGTTGTCGAGTCTCAAAATTGTATTTTGGTTACCGTAAAATGGTACTTGAAAACCGGATATGTTCAAACATCACAATATATGGGTTTTTATAATACGTTTGAAAAAAAAGCTTAGATTTTGAACGTTTCAAGCTCGATTTTGTAGAATCAACCTGTGAAATGTCACGGACGAGTCGAGAGTAGTCAACTTTTACATTGGCAAAATTAGCATACAAAAAAGTTTTCGCTGTTTGAATTCGAGTTCTAGTTATAACTTTAGATGAAAATTCATCTTATATTTAAAAATCTCTGTCGACTGGCTAAGGTTTATTTATTAAGATGGAGTCAATATCGGCACATCTCATGTTCTAGTTGTTACGAGGTTTTTTTTATACCTTCCTCAGACGGTTTATATTGTCGTTTTGTTTCTTGGATTATTTGGTTTTTATTTATTTGTATCTTTAATCTGAATAACTATACTAGAACAAGAATTACACTAGAAAAGTACCATTTTACGGTATATACCAATGTCGCATTGGAATAAAAATGTCCTGTGTGGCCATAGCGTTTAGTCTAGCTTGCTAATAATTCGGATGATTTAAAAAATTAGATGTGTATGTATAAAGACCGACTTCCACTTTGATTGGTGTGCGATATTTCGACTGTATGGCGGGAGATTGCTTACGATTGTCTTCTTAATGTGTCGTGTCTTATTTTATGCTATATTTGTAGTATTTAACGTGTATAGCCCACTGCGCCGTTGTTTATGAAAATATATTTATATATTGGTATTTTTTTACGTGTTGGCATAAAGGTTCACTTCGAGGTACGCGACCGAGACACTACACAGAGGACCGCGATTTGGAGTGCGAGATAGGGCTTACTTACAAATAATGCTTGTCGTCGAATTTTTCGGACAAATTAGATGAATACAAACGATGAAAGGCTTCTCTGTTGATCTCTCGGATACGACGATAATTTTTCATATATTTATATACAAAACGAATCGGTCGTGTGTCACGGTCCCCTGTATTGTGTCTCGGTCGTGTATATCTAAAGTCTACTATTAGATATAATAAATACTGAATATTACGGTTACTAGTGCGATTATATAATTAATTTTTTACACATTGGACTTATTATTATTCTGGACTATAACTATTAATTGTACGTTTTATATTATAATGGCCTTGTCCATTATGTATAAAAACAACAGTGGAACAGACTTTATGATGAATATTATGAATCACATTTGTAACAAAACATGTTTTCATGTATTTCAAAAATTTCCTTCACATAAAGGCGAACAAATATTTTGATACATTCATACAATTATTATTGCGTGTCAAATAAAGAAATAATAATAATTATTATGGACCTTCTTGTATTATTAGGATATGAACTGAAATATTGAAAGCAATAAGCGCGTAAGGAAAGTAATGTTTGAATAAGGACGAGAGAAACACCAAAGCAATAAATAATGCGCGCACCAATCAAAGTACACGGGGCGTTAGAGTCATATTTATTTATTTTTATATAATTAGAATATATTTATTGTCACATGGAGGGTGGTGAAATTTTTTTAGCCATCAACGGGTTGTATTCGTGCAAACAAAGTATAATAATTATGTGTTTTAGATCTCTCGTATATAGCCAATGTGTGTTTAGTTTGAAAAGTGTATGCAGTGAGGCTTACAGTTTGAAGAAGACTGGTGGAAATTTTCTTTGAGATTTTCACATATGAAAATAATTTTACTTTGCGATATGCTAATTTTAAATGCAGTTTTTAATTTCTATGTGTACACGCGATATTAAAGTTGAATGAATTGTGGACTGTTTCAACTGTGCAGTTTCAAAACCCAGTACGTGTACGTGCTTCTCAGGGAATTTTACGAGGCGCACAAAACAATGTCTTGAACTTCAAGGACATTGCATATGATGAATATTTTGTCAGCGTTTAAATGTTTTGGCAAAATACAATACATCGCAATATACATGTAGGTTTAATATTGATGACTCGCCAATGTCATCGATTCGATTCAATAGTCTTTTGATTCAACTTTGTTGTTGCGTGTGAAAAGAATTTGTTTTTATTATTTGACCTTTAACTATTTAACCATATTTGAGAGTGTACATCAAGCTTGGAGTGTAGAGACAAGAAGTACAATGGGGCTAAAACTGAAAAATAGTGATGAGTAGTACACGTATGAGCCAGTACATTTGTCCCGTACAAAACACATTGTACTGATGTGGCTCAAAATTCGAAATGTACCACTTCAAAATTTGTCGCGCTACTATCACTCTTCAAATGTAAGACGAAGGACGGAACGAAGGTTAAGTTACAACAGTACAATAACGCCTCTAGAGATACTCGCATGACAAAGAGGGACAACATGTCATGATATTATCATAGTACGGCTCCTAGTAAAATGAAGTGACCGAGGCCGATCACAACCGATTCTTAACGAACATATCCGAACTAGAGGTTTTGAACGAGACAAATGAGGGAAAGACCTCATCATGAAGCCTCATCGCTTCAAATGTACTGCTGTGGGTACAAATCTCACTTTACTTGAAGCGGGGTACATTGAAGTGGATCAGTACGAAATGTCATGTTTTATTCTTGTTTACAAACTTGTTTTATAATCATGTCCTACGCAACACTACTGAAAAATGTCAGGTGATAAATAGCTCAAAAATTCACCAGAATGAAGGTAGTGTATAAAATGTCAGTCGATATTTGCTAACTTCAATCAGAGACCCATTTTATAATTATTATACCTTACGAACCGTGCATTTGCCTGTTTACCTTCAAGCTACAGTGCCGGCCTCATTGTAACGCATTTGGACAAACATTTCTATAACGTAAAAACATCGTACGTACTTTTTTGTCTTTATACTCCATAGCACTAACGAAAAGACCAGTGGACTTTCCTCTGATATAGACAATTCTGTGCAATTGTGTCTTGTCCATGAATCAATGTTGCCACGGACAATTGTTTTAATTTTATTTATTTAATATCTGAGGCTAAGTCCTTTGTCAGTGTATTTTACGTTTTTACCTGTCGCAGATGAATGCTTTAACACGTTTTAAATTAAATAAGTGTAGTAACATTTTTCCTTGTAGTGAGACTGTATCATGTGCTGTTTTGTGTAGGCGTGATGTGGTTTTTGTTGTGTTATTATTGATTGACAAATATTTGTTTAATGGTGAAGTAAGTGCTGGAGAAACCTTTTTTGTAACCATTTTTATTGTTTATGTAGTAAGGCCTATTTTGCTTTAACAACTTCTCCGCGGTACTCTGACGACAGTTTACTCTTAAGATTTCATTATTAGATAATTAAATATCAACTCTGTCATCTTATCGCCTTCATTCCTAGTATATCGGTCTTTTTTCGTTAAAAGAGTAACGAAGAATGAAGAGTTCAATTAAAAAAATATTTATAAAAAAAGACGTGTACATCTCGGGACGCCTGACAGAAGTGATCATTTAAACTAATCTAACGTGAGAGAAAGGGAAGCCAGACAGAATGGCGCCCATAAGAAGTTATCTCACTTCCAAAACTTTTCAGTTCAATTCTGGATTATATTTCACAGGTGAAATTCGGGATTTTACCATTGCCCAACAATTGGGCACTCGAAATGAAGGTAGCTAAAAAATTCACGACACAGACGGGTGTCGCGGACATTCCAGGTCTTATAATCGTGGCCTACGTTTTTTGTTATTAACAATAACTATGGCGATTTAGGTCTTTAGATCTGGGAATGCGGGATTTACATGAAATATTCTAGATTTCTTAAGAACTCTTTCAATGTATGCCATCCTTGACCTAACTGAATTATTATATTACAAAGAAAGCAAAAGTAGGAAAGCTTTATTTAGAAATACTACAGCAACACAGTATAAAGTTCTAGATTGTCAGTTGAAGAAGTAAGTTTATTAAATATTTCAAAACATTAGTAGTATTATTTAAGCGACTTCTTATTCATATATGTACTCGATAATTGGAATTATCTAATTTGTCACTTTTGAAAATTATTGAAATTAATGGTTGTCTTCAGCACAAAGACCGTAAAACTTATAATTGTTGATCAATAAATATTATTATTATTAATCAATGATAGCGTTTATTGTTTTAGGTGATTAATTTACTCAAACACTGGTATATATGATCGTTATATACAGTACGCATTTTGTGTTAGCTACCTTAGGACCAATTTTTTTTATATAGGGCTTTGGTTTTTTTGTTGCGTATGCATAATATCGCATTCATTTATATTCTTTATTGATTAATTGATAATATACATTTTTTAATTATTTTTTATTTAATCACTAGGTAGGTAGGTCCAACAAATTTTTTCAAATTATTATTGTTAAATTGGTCGTCTGTGTATGCTGACTTTTTCGTCGATCAAGTATGGTATAGAAAGATTACGTGTCCATTGAGAGGTAAACTAACTAACCAATACACGGGAATGTATAAGCGTAGTATACAAATAGGAATAGATACTAGAAACCCTAGGCGCCCATTAAAAACGTTACTATACTAAAAGGATACTAAAATAATACGTGTTTGTAAGGTATACGGCCCTTGTAATGGCCATCCCAGGAGCTCTCCCCTACATATCGAATTTTTTTTTTATGGAAACTAGCGCCATCAAGAGAGGGAAGAAATCAATCTAATCAAAGTAGTTTCCATTTAGTGCACTTAAGATGGCGCTGTACAATATGGTTAAATAATTACAACGCGCTGTGGACATCTTGAGAGCAAACTGAAACTACGAGTGCATTTGCATATTTGGTGAATTATGCGCATCATTTTTTACTTTTGGTTTAAATTATCAAGTAATTTTATTTATTTTTGGAACTATTATTTTAATCTGTGTCTCTTTGTTCGAACAATTTAAAACATAAAATTACCCTCTAGTCTACTTATCGGAATATAATACCGATTGAGATACCATCTATAGTGATATCGGGATAGGTAAGGGATGTTTTGATATTTGATGCTAGAGAGGCTCATCTATTTTATGATGGGAAATATTATTAAGTTTATTTTCAATTGCCGATTTGGTCTAAACGCATATTTTACTTAATGATACGACAATAAGGAAGACAAGATTGTGGCGCATTGTAGTTATTCAGAATTAACTGCTTTTCAGTTCTTTGTTTTACTATACGATACTTATTAAAGTATCTTTTCTTTTTCTATGGCTATAAAAGACTCTTATTCTAGAGGTTGGTAGGCCGTGTAACATTTTATCCAGTTTAAAATTACTTTTGTTTTAGATTTTGTGACTAGGGTCAAAATGCGTATCAATTCTAGACCACGTGTCAGCCAGCCATCAGTATCGTTAATAGTTTATAGAGAGCGACGACGAAGCATTCTGCTCTTTTCGTTCCCCTTCAAAAATTAGAATGTAAACCCTAACTTGGAATCGGTGGGCGGAGGTTAGGAATTACGGACATTCACAAGGTTAACTATCAAGACTTCCCAACTGAATGCATCAAAATTGTAATAGTAACCATAAATAAAATCTTTTGTAATTAATATAAATGCAAATATGGGTAAGCCAAAAATTTTGTTCTGTTGGTTTCAAATGGAAATAGGAGAAATGATGTAGATATATAAAGATGGCTGCCGTTTCTGTTCAAGTTATAATTTCACTAGCTGACCTGTGACCCACTTCGCTGGGCGTTAAAATAATAATCTAATCCCAATCAATTATAGCCTATGTCACTTAGGAATCATGTAGCTTTCTACTGATGAAAGAATTTTCATCGGTTCTGTAGTTCAAAAGATCTTCTGGAAGAAAGACTTCCTACAAACAAACTCACAAACGTTACCTCTTTATAATATTAGTATAGATTATAAATAAGGAAAAGTCAGCATACTGCGACGACCGCTTAGAATTATGTTAACATAGGAGAATCAATTTATATACAATTTTGTAAGCTGAGGGAGATCAAAATGAGTTTGGTTTAAAATTACAATTTCATTAATATTTGCGAATATGCATTGAAAGCTTTTATTGTCATAGTAGGTATTTTATAAACGAAACCTAATTTTCAAATCCATGTGATGCAAATGTGTAACAGAGATGTGAAGATTATGATTATTATTACTAGGTAGGTAGGTTTAATAAATTTTAAATTCCATTCAATAAATGTGTGTTTTATTTGTGTTTTTTCCCCATTTTTGACGTCAACAAAATTGTTCGATTTGACACCATTTACAAAAACATTGGTAAATTCATGATCAATCATGTATGTAATATGTTTGTATATTATTTGTTACTCGCGTCACAAACTAAACGGGCGTGAATTCGAGTCGTGGCCAGAAAGCATGCCTAGGTAGTTTTCTGGCCTAATGGCCATATTGCTACAATTGCCACGTGCTAATAGTGAAGGCAATTTTTTTAATGAAAATTGCACATCGAGATAGTCGATGTGTCGAACACTCACGCGCTAAAAGTTACAGGTGTAAGAATGACTGGACATAGGAATTACGAGATGTTTACGTGTGTGTTTGTTTACATTTCTATAAATATAATAATGAGTTATATAATGACTCAATGAAACCACGCACTTGCAAAACTCACTTTATTTCATATCTTTTTTATACGTATAATATAACATCTGGCGTCTTAAAGCTAATTAGAATAATATTGATTTTAAACGTAATGAGCAAATGCGGTCCACTTTGCAAAAACAATACACGTACTTAGGTACTTTGACAAACAGCAAAATAAATAAAGTTACTCTTATTTCATACACTAGTATTATAATAATCTCGTCAGTTCATTGCTATTTATTATTCTACAAGAGAGCAATTATTACGAAATGCATCTATATTTAAATAGGCCCTTGTCATACTCATAAATCAAACATCTTAATGGCAGGTTATCCCAAAGTCACTTTGTTTATGAAATTAAATTCAGATCATTAGAAGCAGAATTTTGGTCTAAAATTAATTACTGGCGTGGTATTTTTAAACGCTGGAGTAATCTAGGTTGAGTTTTCACAACCTACAACAGATGCCAGCACAATGATGATCTCAAATTAAATAAGTACTATGAAGGTTTTTCTGGAATAGCTGGTATGATTCGCTGGTGTATCCTGGCCACTGTGGTACTCATACCCTCAATGCATCAATCCTTGCTAAGTGAAAGTTTTCAAACAAGTTGTCGATTAAAATCACCACACAAGCATAAAATTCTTAAAAACTTGAAGAAACGTAGATTAGAAGAGGATTTCTGCTTTATTGATGATTTAATTATAGTCTTAACTTATTAAATTTGTATGTTATATAAAAACAATTCATGCTTATCAATTTGACAGACGTGGGATAACCCACCATTAACAAGTTACTACTTTGTCCATATACCCATCTACAAATACATTGTTTGTAAAAAGCGTTTTACTTAAAACAACGTTTATCGTACGTTCTTTATTTTTTTAAACATGCTTCTTAGTATTTTGAAAACGACTTCTCTACTCGATGGCTAGCAACTTATGGCTTAATACTCCGAATCGATTTATTGCTTTTAAACTGTTACAAGTCTATATTTTACTTTTATGCAAATATATTTAGTCTTTTATTAGTTAATTGCTCGATTTTAGATAAAAGCTTAATATAAAATTACCTTAAGGTTCTTACACGCGTATTTCTGTCCATTGGCTCATTGTAACATATAAACTAAGACCCGTTCGACATCGGATTTTTGTTTGGGAAAGTAGATGAATAATAAAAGAATTAAAAAAAACCCTTTAGTTGAAAAGTTTAACCATGGCACACTTGTGCTCTCGAAATTTCGAATCTGTTGAGGGGTGACGTTCAAGGAGAAAGGACGATCCTTGAAAAATGTCATCGTGTCTAGACCTATACGTCAAAGAGGAACAGAAATACGAACTAAACCTCGACGGTTTTATTCATATTGAATTTACAGTAAGTTTGTAGGCTTCTTTAAGAACCTTAAAGAAGCCTACAAACTTACTCGTAACTCAATATTAATGAAATCGTATTTATTTAAATATAATATCGAGGAGTGTAAAACTATCTGTTCTAAGCGATATTTCGTGAAGAAAAAAATGTTATTTCTACAATCAGCGCGTTTTTTTAGTAGCTCAAAACGCTCAAAATGCTCCGTCAGCCGTTCCACCTGGCGACCACGGTCGTTATAGTCGTGGCAAAAACGTCACCAATGACGTTATCGTTTTTGATCACGCAACGCTCACAACGACCCATGTCTAGAGGTGGGTCGAATAACCGTTCCACTAAAGTTTATGCTTGTAATGCCCGCAAGTAAGTGAAACGGGAAAAATCGCGGTCGTGAACCTGGTCATTGTGAGCTACTAATAGCACGCGCTGAACACGTTTTAAATCTAAAACAATACACAGAACCTGCTTTGAAGATTATCATTATTCCAATATGGTATATTAATGACAAGAATTTTAGTATTTTTTTATGATAAAGCAAAGGAATTCATTTTAAAGTATTAATTAATTTAATTACTCAATTTGTTTTGTTTCTTTTATCAATTTAATTTTTATATTGTAGAAAATTGTGCCGCAACAGGATGAACCCTTTACCCCCTTTGTCTTCTAAAATATTGCATATGGAGGAAGTTCAGATAATTTTGCTATTTTTTAAATTAAATTTAGCTGCTATTTCCTCTATTTTAGCAACGATTAACTTTATTGTACAATGATCATAATTAAACTGTAAAAAAACATAACTACTTTGATTTACTATTCGCTTTTGATAAATTAAACTCTTCTGACATTTTATCAAAAAGTCGCTTAAAACATAAAGCCTTTCACTGCTAGATTAATAATAATCTAACTTGCGTAAACCTAACTAAAGCTTAAATCGTGGGTTTAGATATATGCGATAATTTCATGCAGGCCAACACGAATTATTAATTTTAAAATTCCACATTCATTTCCAACATTTTTCTGACACAACAAACGCAATTACTGGTCTGAGTGAGGTAGTCAAATTGCCCAATTCCAAAAGATGGCGTCAGTTTTCTCTAATGTTTCGACTATTTACTCATAAAAAAAACATTTATGAAGTGAAAACTTCTTTAGGCACTTTTTAGATGGGTAAAAGCAATGAACTCGCGTGAGCTTCAAATAATAAAATAATATACAATACAGATGTGCGTGTGTATATGAGTATATAGATAGCCGTTTTGGGATAAGAAAAAGCACTGAACTCGCGTGACCGTCACGCTCAGATACATATATACAATACAGATGTGCGTGTGTATATGAGTATATAGATAGCTGTTTTGGGATGAGTAAGAGCACAGAACTCGCGTGAGCGTCACGCTCAGATACATATATACAATAAAGATATGTGCGTGTGTATCTGTATATATAGATAGCTGTTTTGGGGTGAGAAAGAGCACAGAACTCGCGTGACCGTCACGCTCAGATACATATATACAATACAGATGTGCGTGTGTATATGAGTATATAGATAGCTGTTTTGGGATGAGAAAGAGCACAGAACTCGCGTGAGCGTCACGCTCAGATACATATATACAATAAAGATATGTGCGTGTGTATCTGTATATATAGATAGCTGTTTTGGGGTGAGAAAGAGCACAGAACTCGCGTGACCGTCACGCTCAGATACATATATACAATACAGATGTGCGTGTGTATATGAGTATATAGATAGCTGTTTTGGGATGAGAAAGAGCACAGAACTCGCGTGAGCGTCACGCTCAGATACATATATACAATAAAGATATGTGCGTGTGTATCTGTATATATAGATAGCTGTTTTGGGGTGAGAAAGAGCACAGAACTCGCGTGACCGTCACGCTCAGATACATATATACAATACAGATGTGCGTGTGTATATGAGTATATAGATAGCTGTTTTGGGATGAGAAATAGCACAGAACTCGCGTGAGCGTCACGCTCAGATACATATATACAATAAAGATATGTGCGTGTGTATCTGTATATATAGATAGCTGTTTTGGGGTGAGAAAGAGCACAGAACTCGCGTGACCGTCACGCTCAGATACATATATACAATACAGATGTGCGTGTGTATATGAGTATATAGATAGCTGTTTTAGGATGAGAAAGAGCACAGAACTCGCGTGAGCGTCACGCTCAGATACATATATACAATACAGATGTGCGTGTGTATCTGTATATATAGATAGCTGTTTTGGGATGAGAAAGAGCACAGAACTCGCCTGAGCGTTACGCTAAGATACATATATACAGTACAGATGTGTGTGTGTGTATATATATAGATAGCTGTTTTGAGATGGGGGAAAAGCACTGAACTCGCGTGACCGTAACGCTCAGATACAAAGTTTTCACTTCTGACGTGCATTCCTACGACTGACAGTTTATTTTTTCTATACATTGTTTTTTATGACCCTGCTCATCTATCATTAAGAATGTCCATTCATCGCAAATAACGCATTAAACCGTTGGTTACATCTGCGTGGTCTTTATTAGTGCGTTACTTAAAGCGTCGGTGTAGCAGAGCATTACAAACTCATTCTTTTAACTATTTATTTTATTTCATTAAACTTTAGATGTTAGTTACTCTTAAGCTGACTATTAGACTAGAAATTTAAACATCGTCAAATAGTGTGATTGATTGAAAAATTCTTATTAAAGTGATATACCAAAATGATCTTCTAAGGAAAACCGATACAGAGTTACACTCAATCAAAAATTGTCTCAACGCCATCTTCAGGTCCAGGTCATTTATAGCTATTGTAATTCTTCCTGGATCATAAAGTTCATTGTGGGGTATCCTAAGTTTTAGGTAAAGTATTCTATATAACAAAAACTGATTAATATTATTTAAATACAAAAAGAATCTCATTTTCGTTTTGCAGATTCAAAACGAAACTAATCTCAAATTAATACTAGATAAAGATATACAGTACACGCAAAACTTAAATGCGCTTCGAGTGAAGTTAGTTCCAATGTTAACGTTCTTTCCACCTTACGGTGTGTTGTGTGAAAGAGATAGCATGCGAGCCTGAATTGCGGCCGAGCGAGCACGCAACACTCATCTCTCAGCACCGTCTGTGAACCTTACAACTGTGTTCTGCGCAATGACGCGTACCAACTTCAAGGATGCGTTTAGATTTTGCACGTACTATACTTTAAATATTGAGTATTTTAACAAAAGATAAATGTATTTCAAATAAATATATAACTTTATTCTTTGGAAGGGATTGTTGAAGCTGCCTTATTTACACGAGTTTGTTCAAACATTTTGTAACCGATCAAATGTACGCATATATACGTTTATGGGAAAAATAGCAGTGCGCAGACGTATTTTGATTGGTTACAAACGGTGTTGGAACAAATGTATATACTTTTTAAAATTAATGTTTTCAAATAACATTACGGAGATCCTAATAAATGCTTAGCAATCAAAATATAGCAACACGTCAAGAAAAAAATCACACGAAATCAGATCTGTTAAGTCAAATGCACATTATGTAAAGGCGGATTTACACGGAACCAATGAATCTGTAGCAATCTCAAGCAAGCAATTTGTAAAAAAATCTTAAAATTTTTCTGGCCTGGCAAGACTTATTCGATACATTTACTCGACTTGTTTATACACAAAAATCGTTTGGTCTTACTAATTCCAAACAATAAATTCGTGGGGCCACATTTTACTAAACAGTTGCCACTTTTCACTTAGTTATAAGAATATATTACAACTATTGTTTTAAAAATTTAAAGTAATATTATACATTTTTAGAAAACAAAACTTCATACTTCCCGTTCTTTGTGGGTAATTTCATTTAATATGATTTGAGAATTTATTCTATATACTAGTCATATAATTATTATTAGGTATAGGGGCACTATCGTTATTTAACGCGAATATTTCTGATATTAAATGCGTGAAAAAATAAATACGAATTGAATGTCGATCCATTGATTCAGAGTAAATCGGGCTCTATACTCCAACTCTTTTATATTTAGCGCTTTAGCACAATCTTCATTTTAGAGGCAATTTTACATTAAATCTATACGTCATGTCGTTGTATGCAATAAAGTGCACTTAATATTAAATAGTTTCTACAAACTATCGAAATAATTCCAACACTTGCATTAGCTGTAGTTTTGCAAATTCTTCTTCTTAATTAATATGACTTCGCAAGATATCTGGGTTTAGTCAAGAGTTTTCGATTTTTAAACCATAGGTATTCCTTATGCCGACTACCAATTAAAATTATACTTATAATCGATATGATACTCGATAAAGATTATACTGGTTAAATATACATACAGTGCGACGCTATATAAATAAAAAAGGAGAATAAGAAAAATAATCTAATAGAAGAAACGTACAGTCAATGCATGTTTTGGAATAAGGACGTTTATTTTTAATCTATACTTACTAGGCGACCTAAAATTTTGCGAAGCGCCTTGTATGAGGTAAGCGCTTGGCTGTCAAAAATTTACAGCTAACTCGAGTGACACGCATTTCAGCCACAGTTACAGGTACAGTGTACCAAAAACCCCGTTGTTTGTGTTTAAACAAACACACTACTATTAAAAATAGTCTAGTTAAAAAAATAAACTTGTTATAAGAAATCCGTTTAGCGTTGGTGGAAAACTTGCAATTTCGATGAACTATAGTGAAAAGCAGACATGGCTGTATGGACCGAGTACCTTTGCCTGTCACTATGGCAAATAACAACAACTAAAAAACAATAAACAGATATTGCACACAGGAGTCTTTGGCGTAAACAAAAAGGGGACGTTGTACTGTGCAGTTTTACTTTCAAAAATGAGTAAAATTACTCTAAAATGAACAATATCTATAGGGTATGATAGTTTTTGAGTAGTAATTATGTGCTTCTTTGAGAAATGCGAATTGTGTAGTCAAATGTGGTATTTCGAGTTTCACAAGAGCTCCGTTGAATGGCGTCAGTAGAAGACCTACAATTTAGCTGAGCTATACGAAGATATATATATACATCAAAATTGTCTGTATGGACTAAGATTTGCTTGCCTGCTATTGTCGCGTGTACTACTATTATTACTAGATATTGCACATATTTTGTAGGTAATTTAGAGACGACTAGACGACAAAGTGCATTATTATTATGATATTAGTTCTAGTCTTCTGAGCACTTTACCCATAGGTAACATTCACGTAGGATTGTAGGTAGAATTATTTAGGTTTACTTTTTTTATTTGATTTAGTTCACATTCATTTCATGTATTTCTTGAATCATTATTTCATTTAAAAAACCTAAAAGTAAATGTAAATAGATTCATAAAAAAACAGACGCAGCAAATAAGAGGACAACTGGGTTTTTGTTACGCAGTGTATATCACAAAAAGTAGTGCACACATTAATACACACAGGGTATTATTATTATTAGCTTTCGTTTTTTATTAATTTTAGTGGCAAAGTGAAAAATACTCACGAAAATCAAATAAAATATAAGTTAGCAGCCTATTTATGTACAGGTACAATATCAACAAAAAAAACCTAACTTAGGTTAAATCTTTAGACAGTTTTCATAGGCGGTGCATTCTTTTTTGTGCATTGAACTGTCGATGTTATAAATATTTTTATAATGGTAAATACACGCATACGTAGTTCATGGTGTATACTTAATTTTGGTGGTTAACGATTTCTAACTAAAGTATATTCTTATATAAATAAAACATAATATATAACGTTGCTAAGGTATAGTCATGGTTAAATAAGTTAATTAATGGTATAAGCCCCCATACGCACTAAGCGGACGCCACCGATCCGGTCCGGTCTCTCGAAGCGATGCGGAAACTCAGACTGCGGCGAGCCGCATATTGCGTTTGCGCCCTGTGGCGCTGGGAGTAAAGGCGTGAACACATTATAAACACGCGATCCGAAGCAACGCTTTCACACGCGACGCGATCCTCTCGCTCCAGATTAGTGCATTGACGATAGTGGAGATAAAACATCATTATATTTATATGATTCGCGGCAGTGGCGTAGCGAGGGGGAAGGGGGGGGGGGGGGGGAGAGCCTATTTAACCCATAACCCATTAATATTATGGTCTTCGAATGGGGACGCTCAAGGTATTGTGCCCCGGGTGCGAATTAAGCTCGCTAGGCAACTCATTCGCGGGATTTTTTTTCTGGACAAAACTCGGTGCTACGCATCAGTCGTTCCAAAATCAGAGTGCCTCTAGCGAAAAACGTCCTAGCGGCAATAAATGGAACTAATTACAAGAGCTCAGTCACGTTATTATGTTGTTTTTAAGCTATTGCATAGCTTTTATCGCGGGCTTTGAGCGCGGCGACCGAATCAACAAATTCCGTAACGAAAATAAACCTAAAACCTCCCACTCCGCCTACCATGCGCGGTGACGGGGGCCCGAGGCGGGCGCGGCGAGCGGGGGCGTGCGGTGACCACAGTGAGCCGCGAGCTCTCGTAGCGGTACGAGGTACGTCAGGTATTGCACATTATGGACGACGAGTTGCTCCGAAATCGGACGAATACGTAAGCAGCTGTTTGTGACAAAGTATATAGGTATCTATCATATCTTTATAATGCCACACTCACCGCATGTGCGCTCCGTAAGTATACAGCTATATATGTATACATAGGTGATTTGTTTTCTTATCGGTCACCACGCTCAAAAGGTGTAACTTGAATTAATATCAAAGAAAAAAAATACTACATAAATAAAAAATAAATAAATAATTATAATTGCATAAGTTGATAAAAAATGCTATGCAATAGCTTTACCGCGGTAGTCCCCGAGTGCCACAACGAGTTTTTTTTTAATCAAAAGTTTTAATGTAAATGTTACATTATACTATTATTCCATCTACTAATACTATTAAATCGGATCTTTCTAACATTCTGTTGTGCAACCATAGCGCCCAGTCTGCGGGACTTATTTTTCGTGACACAGTCTATAGTGAAATGTGCACTTTCTTGATTAAAATAAATCAAAATATATTTATCGCTTAATGGATGTAGAGGTGTTAAGGTTGTTATAGTATTAATCAATTTAGATTCTCTTTATTTTTCCCAGAAACTGACAGCTGTCAATGTCAACCGATATACTAGCTGTCTAACGTTATAAATTACTATAGTCACGCGAGATCGAATGAATTTAATATGTATGGTACTAGTCGTGTGTCAAAACGTCCTGTCGGGTGGCGTGTTAATAATACGTTTCCGCCTTAATACTACTACTTCTGGCCGGTTCTTATATCGCCCTATTCATTCACTTGCCTTACCATCGGTTGAATTTTGACATTACTTGTATGGAGCTTATGTCAAATTTTAACCGCTTGTTAGGTAAATGAACGGTCGGTAAGATACAGGAACAGACTGTTAATGGGTGGGCTGCTTTTCTACCAAGTCCCAAATACCCACCAGACTAAGGTAGGATGTGTTCGGCATTATTAGGAGTCTAAAACCGAATGATGTTTGAGGGTTGTGAATACTCATACGGAGGTGCCGAGGTGCATGTGGGGGTGGTCGAGGGAGACGTCCTCGGGGCTGGCCAGGTCGGCACGAAGCCGCACCCCGCGCCCCGTCAGCGTCCAGCGGCACGCGGCCAACGACCCACAACCGGACACTCTGTATAATATGCAACATTATCGCTATTAGAAAACGAAAATTCAAAAGTACACTCTGTATAATTTTCAACATTATCGCTATTAGAAAACGAAAATTCAAAAGTACACTCTGTATAATTTTCAACATTATCGCTATTAGAAAACGAAAATTCAAAAGTACACTCTGTATCATTTTCAACATTATCGCTATTAGAAAACGAAAATTCAAAAGTACACCTGTATAATATTAAACATTATCGCTATTAGAAAAAGTAAATTCAAAAGTACACCTTTATAATATTCAACATTATCGCTACTGGAAAACGCAAAGTACACCCTGTATAATATTCAACATTATCCCTATTAGAAAACGTAAATTCAAAAGTACACCTGTTTGATATTCAAAATTAACATTATTAAAATATGCAAATTCAACAGTTTTTATTCAAACTACTCCACTAGAGAACATTTTTTGAAGGTCATAACATGTAAGTTAAAAATTAAGTTCTTCCCATTCTATGTACGCACACCGATTAGAAACGTGTCTATGACTTCAATACCGTTAAAAAGGTAAAAAAAGACATTTATTTAATTAACTAGATTGATAAAATCTATTTTAACCAAAACAAAACCGACCTATAACTAAAAAACAAAAAAAGAATATTTTCTACTGCATAATGAAGTCTGTGCATTTTGTACTTTCATTGTTATTTTTTATGTTTTACCTGGCAAAGATTTCAAGATGTACAAAAAATTATTATTTTTTAGTTTGAAGGCGGTTTTGATTTTTGTAACATTTAAAAAATTAGAACTTTCCGTATGTAAATACGTCCTTTTTGATAATGAAGGTAGTAATAGGATATTTTAAATGACCTGCACAGGCCCCCCTCGGCGTCGAGGGGGGTGGTCCGGCGCGGCGTGTGCGGGGAGGGGGGCACGCCCTCTTCCTCCTCGGCACTCCCCTCACTGACCGACGCCTCGGAGCTGCCCCCACCACGATACCTCTCCACGTCCTCTGTTTCAAAACAGAAATTTCTTTTTCAATGTTCCGAAATTACGCTTTGAGGTGCCTGATCACAGGGATGAAAACAGTGCTTTTCCGTTCCTAGTTTTTTCCCCAGCAGTCAAAAAATTTAAAAACTATGCGAACAATAGATAATACACGCGACTCATGTCACAACCCAACTTTGTTTACATGCACTGTCAATTCGCGGCATAAATTGTAATAAAAAAAATATCAACAATTTTGTAACATCATTTTATACTTATAAATTACTTTTCACTAAATTATTATATAATTTTTCATAAACTTCAGCTAAATATTCACTATCACCAGTGATAAATAATGGATTTAATGCTTGATTTCATTAGACAAGTAGTTTATAACTAATCAGTTTTTATTTACTTTCCTCATATTCGAAATGAAAAGTAGAGTGTTAACATCGAGTGAAAGGGCTATTTAGGCACTCGAACTATTAGCACCTTCGCTGCGCTTGTGCGCCAACCCAAAGTGAACCATTATAGGAAAATTCGAAACTATACGAAATAGCGAAAAAGTGTTCTCAGGACTCAATTCGGCGGAAATTCATGTGAAAAATCAAACATCAAAGAAGACTAATAAGGAATTAATGACTGGTATCAAACCTCTCTTATCATCACTGTCGGGCGCATCCTCCAAACTTCTCAATATTTCCGCACAAATTTCGGAGTCTAGTGGCACAGGGTTGTCAGATTCCCTGAAATATATTTCAAAATAATAATATTGATGTTATTATAATATAATAATCGGCAGACTAACACACATATTGTATATCCCCAAATTAAGCAAGTTACGCTTGTGTTATGGGTAATATACAATGCACTACTCTGGGGCCGATCCCAGACCTACAATTACAGAGGCCGTATTCTTAAGATTGTGTAGCCAAGTACTTTTAAAATCGTCTATTTAATCTCTCTCACATTTAATTTTCTTGTAGTGTCTTCTATCAGTGCGTTCCACTTGTAAATCACGACGCTCAAAAGGCTCCTAGATTCGTTCGACATAACGACCACGGACGTTATGGTCGCGGCTTAAATGGCACTAATGACGTCATAACTTTCGCTCACGCATTGCTCACAGCGAACCATTTGAAAAGATGGCTCGAAGTGTACGCTGATTAGAGAATACATTCATAAACTTTATCGAGGAGTTACCACAAGCACGATTTTCAAGTCAATCGTACATCATCTCGAAAACTGGTTCAAACGCATGAAGCTTTGTATAGAGGTTGGTGGCGAGTACTTTGAAAAGATTTAATACAAAATATTTACTTCTAGAACATTTTACTTTTATTTTCTCCGAACTTTCTGAGTGTATGTCATTAATGACCCAAACACTTCATAATAATTTTCACTTGACTTTGTGATTATAACGCTCTGTTGTAGGGGACCGGGTTAACCCCTTTTAAAAAAAAGGATAATTAATAGAAATTATGTTTTAATAGACGACCGTCTTGATTGGGAATTGGATGCAGACTTGGGTGTGTGTGGATGGGCAGATGGGAAGCTAATTATGAATGTGATGAACAAACGGAATAGGTGTAGGGTCGGCCGGATGGGGTGCATAGACAATCTATAACAGCTCGCAAACAAGTGGAACGGGAATATAATAATCGCGGTCTTGAGCGCGTTCAATCTGATTACTTAGTGGAATGCACCCTATATGCATATAATGGTGTACAGGTAAATGAACTTCGAGACGTTTTTGCGTTTGTAGCATATAATGTAGCGTATGTAGTATTTGTATATTTACAGGAATTCCAAACTTGAAATTTAGTATTAAAAATTACGTTTAATATTTATTATTTTAATATCGTTTAATATAATTAGATTCATATTAAGTAGCCTATAAAATATATAAAAAGTATTAAGTAGTTTATTTATTTATGTGCTGACAGAACACTACTACAAACACAAAGTCGTCTCGTAGCTAATTTATCTGTATTGAAATCGAGCATAATGTAAATATACCATAAATAGAGAAGGTGGATAAAAATGCGGTTGCCTTTAAGATCTTAGCTCATTAGAGCCATCTGGCACTAGAACAGCACCAGAGCGTCTCGCTCGCGAAACTGTCCACACGCGGTCGGCAAGTGAACCGCTGGGTGACAACCCTATACTCGAAATGACTCACGTAAAGACCCAGTAATAGCAACAGCTGAGATTGCTTGACAGCTCCTGGATCACACAACGTTCACTAGTTGACCACGCGAGCCTTATGCATTTGCCCATTTGAATAAAATAGCAGGAATAAGGACATGCAAAGATGTTGTTCACCTGTTGTGCAACACGATGGCGACGGTGGCGGGGTGGGGCACGGGCGGGTGGTGCGGGTGGCGGGGGGAGAACGCGCCCACCTCCACGGAGGGGGGCGACACCCGCGGGAGTGGGGTGCCACCCCATTCGCACCATAAACCACTCTCTACAACAACGGTGAATTGATGAGCATGCTTTATTGTGTGTTAAAAGATACATTTAACAGAGACAAAGATTTACAATACAACATAGGCGGTATAACAACGATATTACAATTTTGTGATCTAAGTTTCATTTTAAACAGGTAACAACGTAGGAATTTTGTGAAATTTGGATTACATTATTATACAAAAATTATGATAGCATATCATATGGTAAAATCGAGTACATATAAACATTGAGAGAAAAATCAAATGAAATAATAGCTAGGCATGTTGCTGATTCTTCTCTTTAAGCTGCAACATGTTGCGAAGTGGTCAAAAATTTGATTAGGCTGCCATAGAGTAAATACTAATCTTAAACAAAAAATAAAATAAATCATTAAAACGAACAAGTTCCGGTTAGGCTAAACTTCAACATTACTCATTGACACTTGACACCTCTGTCTTCCGTGATCATAGCTACTGAAAAGTGGCCGAATCGTCGCAATAATGAAAATCAAATAAATAACCTCGCTTAAAACCGTTATAACGTACTTTTTTTAATTTTGAACGTTTATTCATGGGTATTAGCTATAGGGTTCCATTATAAAATAAATAAATATAAACAGTTAGTTTGACTGTAAGATTGTAAGATCATCGAACGAGGTTGAAGGGTTCCCCCTCACCGTGGGTGTCCCTCCGCCAGTCGTCCCTCTCGGCGAGGACGTCGGGGGGCGGCGT
Organism: Dendrolimus pini; assembly: GCA_949752895.1. NCBI lineage: Eukaryota > Metazoa > Arthropoda > Insecta > Lepidoptera > Lasiocampidae > Dendrolimus > Dendrolimus pini. The sequence goes on from OX457136.1 coordinate 18,786,362, forward strand.
GTCGCGGGGGGTGCGCTGCGCCCACGCGCCCGCGCCGGCGCCCTCGCCGCCCTCCAGCACCAGGCGCGCCTCGCCCTCCTCCAACGCGACCAGTATTTCCGCGTCGAATACCTAACACATATTATATCAGCACACTATATATCCTACAGCTTTTGAATTTGCGAAAAAATGCTAGTTCGTTGCCAACCTTATTAGAAAATACGCTAGTGCAAGCCGCAAAAAAACCAAATATTTAGGAAAAACGTCTTGCAACTCCTTCACTACCAAATTATAATTAATAGTTTATACATACATTTGAGAAATAATGTACTAAGTTATTGACAGAGTGATTTTTCCAAGTGGGCCAAATGCTGCTACACGAAATAACGATAAACACCCAAAGGAGTCTCGAGGCCGATTTTGACGAAAACTAAAGTGATATCATGAGATTTCTGAAAAATCAATATCATCCTTTTCAGGAATCAAATCGGCTGATTTTGAAGAAATAAATACATCTCGCATTATTATATCAAACAATAGCCTAGCTCGGGGAACGTAACCACCAATCTTTGGGTTTTCGTCACGTAGTCAATATCCTGTAGGGAATTCGCGCACTTTTTCGTGTTTGTGCGTTTGGCGCCTTTTAAACGGTTTATATTTAACAGAGTGTCAATTTTTTTATTTTTTGTTTACAAATTATAATTTAAAATCAGATGTATGAATTACTACGGGAGCACTAAACGAGGAGGTGGGATTTTAACATATAGTTACGGGTGGTCACCGAGGGGGGAAGGAGTAAAACTAAGTCACGTAGTATGGGTACGTTTTCTTATACGTTATAAGGAAACGTGCCCATACTCCGTCAATTTCAGTGAAGGAATGTCAAACACACTAAAGAAAAGGGTTTCATTATGTACAAAATGTTATTTTTTAATTAAGCATTAAGATATGGTTTAACTCGTTTTTACCTTATAGCAAAAAATTATGAGAGAATGTCTTCTCTAGATTAAGCCCGATTTCCATTTGAATTACTCAAGAAGCGAGATGACTTGCGAAACTAGTGAGTTAAGCTCGCTAAGCTTATCGTCGTTAGAACATTGGACAGCAATCATTAATTTAACTGACAAAACAAACGGTGATAATGTTTGCGAATGAAATGGTAAAATTGTATTTTTTTCCTAAAGCATACAATCAGACATGGTTTTTTATAGCTCATTTAAATCCTGTCACATTACGTTTAAGTTTTATATTCGGAGTAATTATTGTCAAATAAAATAATAATAAATAATCGGCTGACAGACACACATATCGTAATTTCCAAATTAAGTAAGTCATGCTTGTGTTACGAATGATATACAACGGACCACTCTCGGACCGATCTCAAACACTCAAACCATAGTAAATAACGAAGAAAAATCGTCTCCGAAACTTATCATACCAGGAATCGAACCCGGAGCATCTGCGTTGCAATGAGGCAAGCCGACAAAGGCTTAGCCCACTCAACCACAGAGGCCGTCAAATTAATCAAATCAAATCAAATCAAATCAAATAAAACAAAATAAAATAAAATCAAACCAAATCAAATCAAATAAAATCATATCAAACCAAATCAAATCAAATCAAATGGGAATGAAAATGTTCCGAGTGGTCGCGGTGCGTACCTCGACAAGGGTGTTGGCCGCCAGCGCGTGCCAGTCGTTGTGCGCGAGCCCCCTGTTGGCCCACCAGTCGTCGCCGGGGCCGCGGCCGCCGGAGGCCCACACGCGGCTCAGCTCCAGCGCGCAGCCCTGGATGGCGCGCTACAACACAACACACATTTCTTTTAATATATACCATCTTCTCACGGTCTTATTCAGAGAGTGTACTATGTATTCAATCTGTAGAAAATGTGCTTTGTTTGTACATTTACATTACTATTTCTGCATGTTATATATATTTTTTCGTTCTAAATGAAGTAAAAAAGGCTATTATTCAATTTACTTTGTATTTTTTAAATAAAAATAACTAAACTGTATTTAAAACACTCAATAGATTTAAGTATCTATTGTTTGTAAATATAAATTGTGTTTGTGTAAAAAAAAACAACACCGAACACTTTATACCGAGTTGATTTTCCAGCTTTCTACAAGACATTTACGAGATTGAGTTTCGCATAGTACCAACGTAATGAATATTGTTCCAAAAAAAAACTTATAACTGACCAATTCTACAAAGCTTATGAAGCCATGAAAAAGAGAAACAAAAAATTGTGTCATTTTAATATACAGCTATAGACAAAAATAACATGAAACTGACCCTCAGATCGTGAGAAGTCATCCTAACCCTCGCTCTGACTGCGTCGTTGAGAGGCATCGCCAGCTCGCGCCTCCTCGCCGACACCTTCTCCCTTAAAGAGGCAGTCAACTCACTGCATTCCTTCTCTAGTTGTTTGTACGGCCCTGTCTGCTCGCATGAGAAAACGAATATAGAGAAAGAGAGATAGACATGAAATAAGTAATATCACATATATACACATGGCATTAGTTAGGATAATATATATAGGTATAGACTTAAGGCACACACTGCACATGCACCTCCTCACAACACCAGCATATTACAGATACACTGGTATAAGTTTAGTACTAAAATTAGAATAAATTAATATAATAAGTTATTCGTAAGTTACACCACAACACAAATATCATTGAACAAATGTCACACACAAAAATAAAAATAACCAAGAAGCGTGCATACATTCTAAAAACTTTCTTCGAAATTAAGTTGTTTAAAAGGGTACGGAACTCGAGTCCGTAGAGTTGTTAAAAAAAAGTAAGTAATATCAAGTGTTCTAAATTTAAAAAAAAAAAACACTGAGTGAATACTCACTCATCTTTGGTAACAGAAACAATATGCAGTGATAACTTAAAGGCCTTGTTGCCAGGCCATAATATTTTAAAAAACCAGCGCTAACCTTGGCGATTTGAACTGAGAAGGGGCCGAAGCAGGCGTGCACGAAGTGCGCGTAGTCGGCGAGCGGGCGCTCGATGGCGCGCTCCACCTCCCCCGCCCACTGCCCGAGCGCCTCGAGCTCGGCGCGCGCGCACACGCCCGCCACTGCTTGGCCCGCACTGTGTCACACATAATATTCACAAAAACAAAAAAACTATATAACACAAAAAATTATAAGTTTCTCAAAGTTTCAGTTCAATATTTGAATTTTAAATGGTCGCTCATAATTTTTTTAATTTATTAGATCGTTAGTCGCTCGAAAATATCTCATTTTTTTAATACTTTTAATTAAAAATATGAGCGACCTTTTAAAATTCAAATTTTGAACTGAATCTTTGAGAAACTTATAATTTTTTGGTCTATAAAATTATACGGTAACGAGAAATTTTTTAATACAAAGATATACGAGTTTTTGACGATTTTTAAAATCTAAAAAAATTTGGAACGACCGCTTAAAATTTTTTTTTAGCTGTCCTTTGGAGGGTATTCTTAAAACATCAAAACTAACATTTTTTCACTCGAGACTCAAAAATAATAGTCTGTGTTTTATGCGCCACCCTAATATGTATATTTATATAAATAAATACATATATTTATACTGTTTTTGTACTTATATGTATTATATATACTTATGTTTTACCATTATTTATATACTTCACCACCGTCAGTATTAAAAATCTATGAAACCCTGTCAAGGGCTGCTTGGAACAGATCGCTTCTAAACGATAAGTCCGCCGGTCTATTTCTGTTTGTCTGTGCTTAGGTGTACAAAAAAGCGTTGTCCATCTATCTTTATTTAAACGAGTCGAGTAGTAATCACAACTGCCCGTAAAATAATTCAATAGTACATTTACAGGTGGTACTTGGAATAAATGTTATTAAAATGATATTATAACAAAGAAGTGCATAGCATACGTGATCTGGTAATAGGTTTTGGTGCGCAGGCCGGGCCCGTCGACGCGCGCGCAGAACGGCGAGTCGTGGGCGGGCACGCGCGCGCCACGCGCCAGCACGCAGCGCCACGCCACCTCCTCCCACGCGCCACGCAACCACCACCACGACACGCCACCTGCGCAACGGAAAAATTACAAAATGTAGCAGCCTCATACATTTCGTACGAGAGTGCAATGCCATAAATTTCGTTTTGCACAAATGAGTTCTCGTACGCATTGTCTGGTTGAATCAAGGGCGTAGCTACCGCCGTATCAATGATACGGGGCCCCTAAAGTGTGTTAGCAAAACCTACTGAACCGATTTGGCTGAAACTCAATAAATATATATTTTCGATGCCGAGAATGAACATAGGATACTATTTATCCCCAAAAATGGGATAGTTTTCGGGATAAAAATATATGTGTCTTTGTTTGTTGTGCTTTTACGGAAAAGTTACTGGACCGATTTGACTAAAATTTTGTAAATATGTAATTTTAATACAAAGGACAAGGGATACTTTATTTTTTATACCTGATAATGGGATAGATTTATGTAAAGGTTATCCCAAAAATAAGGATAGGTTTGTATTTTATGACCTCAATTTCGACATTTTGGTTATTTTGGTCAATTTGGTCGATGTGGTCAGTATGATATATATAAGCATAGTGCGTGTAACATTCGTCTCGTTGACCGGCAACAGAACCGTAAAACTTCCATCGAGCAGACAATTAACAATCTGTATTACGTCGATGTATACCTATACTATGTAGGTATCCTTACTACATTACCATCGAGTTTCAAGCGCTATTAATTGGCCACCAATTAATATAAAAACAATATCATGTCATAAACGTCCCACTTCTGGGTTCGAGTTTCCCTATTTCAGTTTAAAAACAATATCAACAGAGTGAATACAATAACCGACAATCGCTTCGTTAATGATAATAATCTATGAAAGTGAAAATATGTTAGTTGCGTGTTTACTATGTGAATAAAAAAATTACCTATGAGCAGTAATAGCGCTGCAAGCGGACAGAGTATCAGCGCGACCAGAAGCGCTGCAAGCGGCTGGAGGATGCCTAATATCGCTATACGCCACAACAACACTTCCGCCAGCACGAACCATCTGTGAAAATGGACAATTATCGTCACAATTATAGGCATAATAATAATAATCTGCAGACAAACACACACATTGTATACCCCAAAGCTAAGCAAGTTACGCTTGTATCATGGGTAATATACAACTGACCACTCTGGGGCCGGCCCCAGACACCCAGACCATAGTAAATAACAGAAAGTTTGTTTCCGAAATTTACCATGCCAGGAACCGAACCCGAAGCCTCTGGGTTCCAGTGAGTTCGGCCGGCTAAGATTTAGTCCGCTTTACCACGGAGACCGTCAAAAAAGTCAAAGGAAACGTCAAAGGAATAAAAATATTATATCATTTCTTTACACTTAGGACATTCTTACCGCATACTGTTTTGCGCTTAATTAAATCAGGGTAATTGCCCGACATTCACATACTGATTATTATTTTGAGAGTAAAGTCGAGTGTTTATTTTGTCCTAAAAGAATATAAAATTCTCGTGTCGCGGTGTTTGTTACCAAACTCCTCCGAAACGGCTGAACCGATTTGTATGAAATGTTGTGTGCATATCGGGTAGGTCTGAGAATCGGCCAACATCTATTTTTCATACCCCTAAATGATAACCCCTCAATTTTTATTTTATTTTAAAAATTGAATTACAATGCCGCCGCTAGAAAAAAGCTCTTTATTTGTATCTCGGTATTCATCTTTATCGAAATAAATTCACACTTCATATTCAAGACTGCTTCAATACCTTTATATAACTTTTTGAATTATTCAATTCGGACATTCCATTCGAAAGATATCACGAGTTTAAAAATGTAAGTATTAGAACACGCGGCCGTGACGCTTTTTCCTGAGCGAAAAATCTTAAGACCCCGTATGTATAGAAGTTTCACATCAAAAAGTAATATAATAGTTGAAAAAAACCAGTTAAACCACTTAATATTATATAAATTTTCTTCTAATGTCTCCTTGGACACCGGGTTGCATGGAAGAGATCGCTATAATTGATAAGGCCGCTCACTGTCCTAATGGAAATGTATTCATATTAAATTGTCTAGGCTTAAGTTATGTTCAACAATAAAAAGTTTTCATTCATTCATTCATGTCCAATTTTGACATATCTATACATTTGTAGAAGATCATAGAGAATAACGACTCACCTATTAAGCCGATGAGGATGCGGACAGTCGAAATCATAGACGGTGACGCAGAACACGTGCAGCAGCAGCGCCAGCGGTGGCATCCACACCGGCACTGTGGCGGCGGCGATGCCGCTCAGCACACTGACCACCACACTGGCCACCGGGAACGCGACCAGCAGACCGACCGAACCCAAACCCCCCACCATGCCGTAGTTCCACACCCGGTTCGCTTGGCGACTCAAACCCTTGCCAAGGAGACCTTTAACCGAAATTGAAACGAGAATATTTTCATTGAAAAAACCGCAGACTTCGTTAAATGTACATGGTAGGAATCGTGAAACGGTCAGCTTAAACTAATCGTGTTCTTTGCGATGAGTGAGAGTTCCGAGGGGGGAAGTGCCTTACTTCATATCTCATTTACATGAGCCAAAATTGCTTGTCCTACAAAAACATGCCAGAGTTGATGTAGAAATCTATACATATAATAAAATTGTAGAGGTCAAATTGCTGTACAATGAAAAAAAATGCTAAAAAGTAAATCAGGGGGATGTAAGAAGTGAAATAGAAATTAATAGAATTTAGATTTTTGAAGTGATAACTTCTTATGGGAGGGTAAACCACTTCGTTACGTAACGCGTTACGGCGCCAGTCTGTCTGGCTTCCCTTTCTCTCACGCATACGGCAGCGGTAGGCAAGCTAAGTTATCACTTCTGTCAGGCGTCCCGAGACGCACACGTTTTTTTTTATTTTTTTTTGTTTCGCTGTTTGTCTGTCTGTTTGTATCGGTAATCTCCGAAACGACTGGACCGATTGAAATGAAGTTTTGTATGGTGGTAGCTAACGTCTCTGGTCAACATATAGGACACTTATAATCCCGAAAAATTAAAGTTCCATATATATTTTATATAGTGAAAAAAACCGCACCACGCGGCCGAAGTCGCGGGCATCGGCTAGTATTAAGTATAAGATTTATATCATTTGTAATAGGCGTGTGTGTCTTTACTGAACCGACACATCATGATGTTTCAAATGCATCATTTGGATCTGGAACATCACGATCTCTCCGACTCTCTGTTCAACGTGACCATGTCGCTTACGTGTGAGAGAGACCGACCAGAGCATAATGAATCACAGAACAACAAGCGTAGCGAGAGAGCAGGAAAACAATAAAACATAAGCAAATGAGAATGAGATAACAAATGAGAAAATATGCCAGCTAGCCTAAGCGTCTGGCCGCCAATCCTAAGCCTGGATAAAGTAAAGAAACATATCAGTGATCCGGAACATTTTACTGTTCCAGATACAAATGTTCCAATCGCAAAAATGTGACATTTCTCCCACGGCTAATTTGTAATCTTCTCTCTTCATGGGTCTCGCCTGCTCTGCGATTTTCATAGGGGTCGGTAGTGTAGCACGGTAGCTATTTGCCAGTATTTGGGACGTCGGCGTGTTTTGGGAGGCTTCGCAATAATAAAAGAGTAGCTTCACTCACCGGTGTCCGGTTCGGTTTCGAACCTCGTCCGCTGCTTGGACACGTGCCGCCACAACGCAAGCAACCGCGACCACATCGTTTGCGTTTCGCTACTACGTTTCGGGAATAGGGTACCGTTTACCTGTTGGGAAATAATATTGATTCATACTAATACTGTTTCCAAGTTTATTTTACTGTTCACGTTTGCACTGCTATCGAGTTACATATTTATTGACGGTAAAGCCCACATGAAACGGATGACGTTATTGTCGTACTTCATTGTTGTTTATTATTTATTTAGGTTTATGACTTGGCAGCTAGGCCTTTAAGCCAGGTCTTAGTTTATAATAGAGTTTCTTCATTTTCTTAAGCCTATGTGTAGCACAGCTGAACTGTAGGTAATCAGCTAGTGACATTCAACGGAGTTCTTGTGACAACTCAAAAGGCCACATTTGACTATACAGTTCACATTTCTCACAAAACACATAATCACTACTCAAAAACTATCAATATCCTACAACTATTGTTCATTTTAGAGTAATTTTACACATTTTTAGAAAATAAAATTGCACAGCACAACATCACCTTTCAGTTCCCGCCAAAAACTCCACTTCATTGTTGTTTGTGGGTGACGTAATAGTGATGTTCTGTGAGTCATATAACGCACAGACATTAAAACATCGACACTAATGTAAATAAATCGAAAGTAGTCGATTCAAAAATAAATTAACACCTGCATACCCGTAGACATTTAGGTATGTGTACAGTATAAAGCAATGCCCCAATTGAGACATGGGGCAGTCGAGCGATAACCACAAGCGAAGCAAAACTTGTGTACATTCGGTAATCTATTTAGTGACGGACTTTGCGCGTGTTATTGAATCGTGCTTTACATTTGGACTGGTTGAGTGCAGTTATATTTGTACTTGTGTTATACGTGTTTGTATAGTTTTAATAAACTCTATAGTAATTCTAACGGCATTTTAGTTCGAACAACCTGCAACTCGTAAGAATATTATATGTAACATATAATCATAGAAATGTGGGTATGTACCCAATATACTATTGTAATAAATGTTTATTACAATATATAGTATTTATATCAAAATATATAGATAAGTTAAATCGATTATTATTTATAAATTAAGTCAATTTTTATAACAAATCGAGTATGAAATGTCGTAGGACAATACTAATTGGTCCGTCATCGAGCTGTCAAAAGTAAAATAAATGCTTCGAAATGGTCTAAAGACTTAATGTACCTACATATTAAAAATAAAAATAGAGAGACAAATTAAAAAATGCCTACATCATAGAGCAAGGTTTTGACATACCTGCGACAATTCGTAGTCAGGCACAAATGGCTTTACGCACAGCAACGTGCGCAACGAGAGTGGCGAACACCAGGGCACCAGCACGCCCAGCACGAACATCATGTTCCAGCCCCAACACCACGTCCTAATATAATAAATAAATAATGTGTAATATGATATGATAATGATGATAAAAAATATTAATAATATAACAATCGGCAGACAAACACACATACTGTATTATCCCCAAAATTAAGCAACTGTTACGCTTGTGTGATGGCTAATATACAACAGACTACTCTGGGGGCGATCCCAAACACCCAGACCATAGTGAATAACGGAGAAAATTTGTTTCCGAAACTTACCATGCCAGGAATTATTTTTTTTTTTTTTTTTATAGCTGGAGTACAGCAAACAGGCTGACGGCCCACCTGGTGGAAAGCGGTTACCGTCGCCTATGGACGTTTGCAACATCAGAGATGTCACCAACGCGCTGCCGGCCTCGAAGAAATTTTATGACACCCTTTTTGAAAAACTCCATATCGTAGCGCTGTGGGAAAACCTCGGCCGGGAGCTCATTCCAGATTCCTACGGTACGCAAGAGAAACGTTCTACAGAACCGTTGCGTACATGAGCGAAGTGGCTCAAGGAAGTGGGGGTGAACTCCCAACCGATGGCGAGCGGTGCGATGGTAGAAAGAGGACGAAGGCACCATTCTAAACAGTTCTTCGGAACACTCCCCGTTATACAGTCGGTAGAATACGCAGAGAGAAGCAAAGTCTCTCCTAAGGCTAAGCGTATCTAAGCCGTCTGTGAGTATGGGATCATCAACAACGCGAACGGCTCGACGTTGAATAGAGTCCAGGGGATTGAGTTGGTAGGCAGGTGCTCCAGCCCAAAGGTGTGAGCAGTACTCCATATGCGGCCTCACCTGGGCTTTATAAAGCACAAGGCGTTGCCGCGGTGAGACGTACTGCTTGGACCGGTTTAGCACTCCCAACTTCTTAGAGGCAAGTTTTGCCTTGCCTTCAAGATGGCCCCTGAACTGTACATCGTTCGCGATGTCAACACCAAGGATCCCTATACTCTTGGAGGTGGTAAGGGGAGTTCCTTGGAACTGTAGCGCTTGCTCGAATGGAGTTTTTTTGGCAGAGAATACGCAGACCTGTGTCTTCTTGGGGTTGAAATGGACAAGGTTCTGTCTGCCCCATTCTGAGACTCTCTCTAAGGAATGCTCAACTTCAGACACAAGTCTAACCCGACTTTCCTCCACAAATGATCGAGGGACGTTTGCACGACCAGAGTACTGCGCATCGCCAGTGCTGTCATCCGCATAGCAATGAATGTTGCAAATAGACAACATATCATTGATATGCAAGATGAACAACGTTGGCGATAGCACACAACCCTGGGGCACACCAGCGTTGATGGGCTTGATACTTGAACAGCAACCGTCGACAACGACTTGAATGCTGCGCCCATCAAGAAAGCTGGATAGCCAGGTGCAAAGTCCCTCAGGTATCCCATACGATGGCAGCTTCGAGAGAAGAGCCCTGTGCCAGACCCGGTCGAAGGCCTTAGCAATATCTAGGCTAACTGCCAGTGCTTCCCCTTTGCTCTCAATGGCTTCAGCCCAACGGTGGGTTAGGTAAACCAAGAGATCCCCAGCTGAGCGACCGTGGCGGAAGCCGTATTGCCGATCATTTAGCAGCTGGGAATCTTCGAGGTAACCCAGAAGCTGCGCGTTGATAATACGCTCCATCACCTTTGAGAGCAAAGAGGTTATTGCTATAGGCCTATAATTCGACGGGTCCGTACGGTCCCCTTTTTTGGGGACAGGGTGCACATGGGCAATCTTCCACGAAGCGGGGACACAACCCTTGCGGTAAGAAAGAGTGAAAAGTCGGGCAAGGACTGGGGACAGCTCAGCTGAACACGTCTGCAGCACAATGGCAGGAATGCCATCAGGCCCAGAAGACTTCTTGACGTCGAGGGAGCGGAGAGCACATCGGACTGCTTTTTGAGTAAAGCGCACCTCCGGCATCCTAGAGTCACACTCTGGGATTGTAGGTGGAGTTTCTCCCCCGTCGTCAAGAGTAGAATTGGCCGCAAAGATTTCGCCCAGAAGATCGGCTTTATCTTTGGCGGCGTGTGCCAGACGGTCGTCCAGTGTACGCAGAGTTGGAAGAGACGCCCGACAGAAGTTTCCCTCGACAGCTTTGGCGAGGGCCCAAAAAGCTCTAGTCCCAGAAGGGTAACTAGAGAGGCGCTCACCAATTCTGCCGATGTGATTGAATTTTGCTCTCGCGAGTTGTTTTTTGAGGGACCTGGAAGCGGCATTGTATCTCTTTTTCAGGTCAGAGGAACTTGGATCCTGACGAGCTCGCGCTGCAGTCCACGCTCGATAAGCCTGTTGCTTTAGCTTTACAGCCTCAGCGCAAGACTTATCGAACCATGGTTTGCTCGTACCACCGATGGGTACCGTTGAGTTTGGAATGAAACATTCCATTCCCTGCAGCACCACATCGGCGATTGAGTCTGCGCATGCGTCAGGATCTTCTGACGAGAAACATAGCTGCCCCCATGGGTAGGATGCATAGAATTCACGCAGTCCATCCCAATCTGCTGACCGGTATCGCCACACCTTCCGTCGTCCAGCGGGACGAGTCCGATCGGGAATAGGAAGGGGCACCACCGAAGACACCAGACAATGATCAGAGGTTCCCAGTGGAGCACTGATCGAGATCTGGTAATTCTCCGGGTGTGTGGTTAGCAGAAGATCCAACAAAGAGGGCTCATGATCCACTCTATCCGGTATTCGGGTAAGCCCCGTGATCACCTGAGTGAATCCATGGGCGAGAGCAAAATCATAGGCAGTAGTCCCTGGCAGATCAGTCCTCGGGGAACCCAACCACTCAGCGTGATGAGCATTAAAGTCCCCGAGTATAACTACCTCTGCTGAAGGATACTGCCCAAAAACTCTGTCGGTCACCTCATGAAGGTGTTCAAAAAAGCGAGCTGTTCCAGTCCTTGCGCATTCCCTGCCATGGGACCGGTATAAGCACGCATAGATCCGAGTGGAACCACCAAAATCTATGCGTACCCACAAGATGGAAAGGTCCCTATCTTCAAGGCCGTGGAGACGGCGACAGCAGATATCTTCCCGAACGTATACACAGACCCCGGCTTTTGACAGAAACAAGTGTTCCAGATTGTAGCCGGGGTAGTGAAGGTATGATGTGTCGACCGGAGAAGAAATCTGAGTCTCCGTCAAAAACAATAAGGCCGGCTTTGCCGTCTCGAGGTGGTGATGGACGGCATTGAGATTGGCGTGAATACCTCTTATGTTGCAAAAGTCCACTTTAATTGTGGAGTCAACACCCGCTGTGGTAACTTTATTCCTTATTATTCGGCTCATGAAGATAAATAGAAAAAATAAAAAAGGGAAGTCTAAGGAAGTGCTAATGTGTCTGCGAAGAAGAGGAGAAAATGTGAGGTATGCCATTGTCCCTCAAATGCGCAGGTTGTATGAAAAGCTGTTGTGGGGCACGGAAGGGCCCCCGATCCTCCCCGGAGAACACTGCCTGGCCACATCCGGTCACCAACCGGCACGACAGTGTTCGCCAAGATTATGCGCCAGTTGGTGGGTCAGCCTCCATGGGATTGGTTAGTCCGGGTTCAGGTCCCCTACTACCTGGCGGGCGGCCAGCGGTCAACCGTTTAATCGGGTCTCCCTGACCCCCACCTCACCTCATCACGCCCACGGAAATGCAGAAGACTTAGGCACACAACGAGTTCCAGATTTCGCAGACACTGTAGCACTTCGGAAATGGGGGGACTGGAACTTGGCCTCTAATACCGGAACACTACACAAGGCAGTTATGGCGGCATACTCCAGACCAAGGGTGGTAGCCATCCAGGCGGGCATAGCCCTACCACCTAGCTGTGGGTTGTTTAGTCGCCTCTTACGACAGGCCGCCCGGCCGCAGGAATTTGTATTCTTTCTCCGTTCCTGCACAGATGACTGAATTAAATCCGGAAATGTCGGCGTTGCAGTGAGGTAGGAAAAGAATTAGCCCACCCAACCACAGAGGCCATAAAAAAATAGGACACTTTGTTCAAAAACAACTCTACACCTTGGTTTGCCTTTTGACATTCTTTCACAGAAGTTGGTCCTTTACAAGTTACATTATAATTTATAATAATAATACAGCACGTGTTTATTTTTTCCTGATAAGCATAGAGTTTAATTTATTAAAAAATAATTTAAATGGAAATAGAGCTTAAAGTAAAATTGCAAAATGTGTGACTTCACACTAGGCAGGGAGGAGCCTCTCGAATGTTACCAGCTGTGACAAGTACGGGGGAGGGGTCAAACAAATCATGCACATGGCATTAGTTAGGATAATATATATATATACATATATATGTACAGAGACATAAGGCACACAATGCACATACAATTCCTCACAACACCAGCATGTAACAGATACACTCTACATTAGTATAAGTTTAGTATTAAAATTAGAAAAAAAAAATATATTATAAGTTATTCTTAACCACAACACAAATATCATTGAATAAATGTCACACACAATAAAAAAAAACAAAAAACGAAATGTGTGCTGGGACACATATTAGAAGTGAAAATTCAACGGACAAGTGGAAAAACGAATCGCAACAAAATTTTAACTTCAAGTTTTCGGGCAGATTGTTAATGTACTTGTCCATTTTAAAAACCTGCCCGTAAAACTTCAAGTTAAAATTTTGTTGCGATTCGTTTTTCCACTTGTCCGTTGAAGTTTCACTTCTAATATGTTTCCCAGACACATTTCGTTTTTTTTAATTTTAATTTTATTTTCATTTCTTTGCGTCGATATTGACGACACATTTCGGCATCTTATAAAATTTATTATTTAACACAACAAGATATAAAAATACTCACAAACACTATTAAATAATAACACACCACGCTGACTTCTTACTAAAAAGCTGTAATACGCAGCCGCATACAGTGTACAGTAGTATTGGCTCACATACTTTTCACATATACTATACTCTATTCCAATTACGAAGTCCCATTTGACAGATGTCAATAATCAAGTACTAGTAAAATACCGCTATAGTCGATACTCGACGATATTCGTCTTCCATTACTATAACGAACAAATTAAAATCGTATTGACAGAAAAAGGATTAGCATCAAATTAGAATTTATAAAACTTTGTTTGTTAAACAAACAAACCAAATCAAATAACAGTCAAAACTTAATAACAACGAAAAAATTAACAAACAGTTATAACTACAATAACAAGAATGAAATAAAAACACAACACAAAATCAACTAAACTGAATACGCGTGCCGTAGCCTTGTAGGCTTCTGCACTCGTAATGAAGAGACGAACAAAATGGCGGGTCGTGATCACGAGGTGGACGCAGTAGACGCAGTGTTGACAGATATTCACTCGCGAAAAGAATCTGTCTATAATCGATTTTATACGATTATTTTAGTCACATCACTATGTAAAAAAGTAAAATAAAACTATAGAACGTAAACGCAAAACCGTAGTAAAATATTATTATCTTTTTAAAGTTTTTATTAATTATTTTGAGCACGATATCTAAAAACACCATGTTGATTGTGTGTGTGAATTAATTGTATAATGATTTAGATTGATTGTGTATTTTTTAAATGATGATTTACGACCATGAACAAAAAATGATTATTATTTCAAATTATGCGAAACGTGAAGAGTTACGTTCTAAAGAAGTGCCAAAAGGGACTTCGTAATTAGAATAGAGTATAACACACGTTAAATGCTCAAATACAAGCAAGTATTGAACAGTGTGCAATATACATACACACCGACATTTGCTCCCCCGCTCTGGCTCACTAATTACAGGCGACTTTGTTTCATCCTACACATTTTTGTATTTGTGTCTTTTGCCTGTCGTTTTTTCCGTTGCATCCGGTTTGAAATCACAAAGATTCTAAAGAAGTTTCACTTCAAAAAAGTTGTAAAAAAGGGTACGGAACTCGAGTCCGTAGAGTTGTTAAAAAAAAAACAAGTCATGCAATCGTGCCTGAAGGATGCTGTACCTGTGCGCCAGGTTGAGCAGCCTCCAGCCAGGCCACCTGGTGGTGGTGGTGCGCCTGGTCTCGTTGTCGACCAGGAACACGGGCTGGCTGGGGTCCGAGCGTGGGGTGACGATGGAGGTGGGCCGCGCGCTCAGCACGGTCGGGATCCGCTCCGAGCGGCCCCTGAAGTGGCGCACCACCACCCACTGCTGGGCGCGCCAGGTGCGCGTCGCCCACGCGAACTCGCGCGTCGGCGACTTGGCGCTGCTCAGCTCCTGGAAACCACAAGGAAGGTGGCTCGTGCTTCGATCATTTTCTAAGTGAACCACACGCGCGCACACCGTCACACGAAAAACCTACACCATGAAGTTAGCTATAGTCAACCGACACCCTGAAGTTAGCTATAGTCAACATTTTAGTTTTGAAGTTATACTTTTACGATGCGCGCGCACGCTGTCACGAAAAACCGACACCCTGAAGTTAGCTATAGTCAACCGACACCTTGAAGTTAGCTATAGTCAACATTTTAGTTTTTCTATTGTTAGTGTCGTTTTTTCTACAAACGTAGAATAAGGCAAATGATAAAATTTTTGAAAATATTTTTATCTTGATACGCCAAAGAAGTATAACTTCTAACGCGTGTACATAAGTACACACACACACACACACAGACATTTTTTTTTATTGCAAGAGTTCAGCAGACACGACCATCGTACCAGTCGCCGGCTATTGGGAGTTCACCCACACTTCCTAAACACTTGAGTCTTCCACGGTATGTGGTAGACGCTCCTTCATGTCATATGTGTCCAAGTAATGGAATGAACTCCCCCCTCCCGCGGTTTTCCCAGAACACTTCAATATGGGGTTCTTGAAAAAGGGCGTGAACAGATACCTAAAGTCGCAACGAGGTAGGCAATGCATCGGTTCCCTTAGTGTTGCAGATGTCCCTGAGCAACGGTAGTCACCTATCACCAGGTGGTCCGTTTGCCTATTAGCAAAAATAAAGAGAAAACAGGTTAACAGCCCACTTGATGGCAGCGGTTACCATCGCCTATGGACATTTTTAACACCAAAGGTGCTACAAATGCGCTGCTACTCTCTTAAGGGAGACTGGAACCTGGTCTCTAATACCGGAACACAACTCAAGATTGTTATGGCGACATACTTTAGACCAGGGGTGGTAGCCATCCAGTCGGGCAAATGCCCTACCACCTGGCTGTGTTGCCGCGACAATGACCAAATCGAATCTCTCAATACACTAGAGGTGAAAGTGATTTATTTAGGCATGAGATGGGGACGCTGATAGTTCGAATGCTTAAATATGCCTTTTTATAAGTTTACTCAGAAAACACTATTTGTCCACAAATAAGTATGTCTTTTTAACACAATATAATAATGCTAATACACTTGTTATAAAAACTTATATATTTTTAAATATATTCTTGTATATATGTATGTATTTGTATAATTTTTTTCTTAAATTGTTTGAATATTGATGAATTTACTGCCTTTTTCCTGCACCACTTACATCGCTTGATTCAAATTTTATTGATTTAGGTTGCCTGGAGGACATCATTTTGAGCTATAAGGCCGCCTATTGTAGTGCCTAGAAAATAGTATAAATATGGTCTGTTTTTGTAATTGTATATTTTGGTGTGTGGTAAAGTGTTATCTCTCTCTCTCTCTCATTTCCCATGGAAGAAAAGAACTGTTTTCATCCCTATGATCAGGCAACTCCTATAGTGAATTTTAGAATATGAGAAATGACAAAACAATTACACATAAACAAAACACCATTTTCACATTTATAAAATAACTATGGAGAGAAATGGCTTACTGGAGGAAACCTATATAGACACTGGCTGTATAGAAGCCTAATTATTTTATAATAGAACCATGTGTATAATAATATAGTCAGTTGCTATTGAACTGTTGATGAGAAATGTTATATGCTATTTAATAATTTTTTTATTTTTATTGCATGAGTTCAGCAGACAACCAGACGGCCCACGTGGTGGAAAGCGGTTACCATCGCCTATGGACATTTGCAACAACAAAAGTGCTACAAATGCGCTGCTGCTCTCCAAGGGAGACTGGAACCTGGTCACTAATGTCGGAACACAACTCAAGGTTCTTATGGCGACATACTTTAGACCAGGGGTGGTAGCCATCTAGTCGGGCAAATACCCTACCACTTGGATGTGGGTTGTTTTGTCGCCTCTGACGACAGGCCGCCCGGCTGAAGGAAATTGTATTCTTTATACAAAATACAGTCCAAGTGAAGTGCAGTTTTCGTTTTATTTAGATGTACGCGCATACACCAGTTAAGCAATTTACAGTGTGCTGAAATATAAGTTTGAAACGGTTACCTTCATAAGCAACGGTTCTCGGTCCCTCAGAAACGCCAAATCCCTCAACAGGAAATATCGGTGCTGGTGCAGTTTGTGCGCTTGCATCGCTGCAGCGGCGTCCTCCATCGCCGTCCAGCGCAGCTCGTTCTTCAAGCGGTGCGCTGCAGCGGCTAACTTCTCCGCGCGCCACGACTGCGCCCGCGAGAGCACCGGCCGCGCGGCGCATATCCGCGCCTCGGCCGTCGCCAGCCCCGCTTCCAGCTTCTTCCTCACTCCTTCTTCGGACCTGGTGCAAGAGGAGGATTCCAATGGTAAGGAAGTACACATCTTGGATCTTTATCTCTGCAGGAACGGTGAAAGAATTAGGGTATTTGCTTGTCTGGATCGCCACCACCCCCGGTTTAAACTATGCCGCCATTACAACCTGACATTAGTGACCAGGTTTCAGTCTTCTCTAAGAGAGCAGCAGCGCTTCTTCACGCCTTCTTCGGACCTAATATAAGAGGAGGATATGAATGGTAAAGAGAAGTGCACTTCTTCTTGTATCTTTATCTGTGCAGGAACGGTGAAAGAATTAGGGCATTTCCCAGTATGGATCGCCACCACCCCCGGTTTAAACTATGCCGCCATTTTAACCTGACATTAGTGACCAGGTCCCGGTCGAAGGGGTAGACCCAAGAAATGCTGGCTTGATGTTGTGAGGGATGACATGCGTACCCACGGTCTCAACACAAGGGATGCCGAAGATCGAGCGAAATGGAGAAGAAAAAGTAGGAAAGCGGACCCTGGGCGTCGAAGTGATCGCTCCGAACGCAACCGGGATTTAACGCTCGGATCATAATGATTAGTGACGAAGGAGACTGGAACCTGTTCCAGTCTCCTTTAAGAGAGCAGCAGCGCTTCCTCACGCCTTCTTAGGACCTAATATAAGAGGATTTCAATGGTAAAGAGAAATACACATCTTGCATCTTTATCTCTGCAGGAACGGAGAAAAAAAATACAATTTTGGAGTTTTTGGCAGGAACTGAAAGGAAATGTACTGTGCAGTTTTATTCTCTAAAAATGTGTAAAATTACTTTAAAATGAACAATAGTTGTAGGATATTGATAGTTTTTGAGTAGTGACTAATGGGTTTTATGAGAAATATGAACTGTATAGTCAAATGCGGCTTTTGTGTTGTCACAAGAACTCCGTTGAATGGCACCAGCTGATTACCTACAGTTCAGCTGTACTACAAATAGGTTTAAGAAAATGAAGAAACTAAATGTATATTATAAACTAATATCTGGCTTAAAGACCAAGCCATAAAACTAAATAAAAGAATACAATTTCATACGACCTGTCTTAAGAGATGACAAAACAACCTTGGGTTGTGTTTAGGCATTAATGACCAGGTTCCAGTCTCCCTGCTGAACTCTTGCAAAAAAAATCACAGTTTTATAGAAAACTAACTGTTGCTTGCAGAGATTAAAAATAGTCATAAATTAATGAGTACACTTTCATGCCCCTCCTCCGGGGGGTCCTCAGGGGTTGAGTTTCTACAAACGCCGACACATTATTTTTAACCAAAAGCAAGTAAATACATAAAATTTTGTGCTTTTGTAGTGGAACACTTAGAAGTCAGCACTTGGCGCTGTACAATAATTGTGGTCGCAAACGATTCCCGATACGTACAACCTTTATAGCTTAAATAAACAATGTATTTGTTCGTCTTGCCTCATTTTACTGCATTTACATATATAGATAAACTATACCATTGTTGACAATGATTAGCACCCAGTCAATTTACTCAAGAAAATAAAAAAATGAAAAAAAAAATATTTTGCATTTTCCAACAATACAGTCAGACAACAGTCATTAATTATATCGGTAAAAAATTAAAAAAAAGATTAACAGAATAATAGGGTGTCAGCAATGGCAGAGATTCGCTTAATACCTATAGAGAATGGCGTGTGCACGCAGCTGGTCGGCGAGTAACGCGGGCACATCCTCGCCGAGCGCGGCCAGCGTGGCGTTGCACGCCACCGCCGCGCACACGCGCCCCACGTACTCGCGCATCGCCTCGCACCGAACCTCCTGTTTACGAATAACATCTTATTAAGTTCAAAACAATAATCATGGTACATATGGATTTAAAACTTTTAATATTATGGATTACAATCATATCAAAATCCGGAAGGATACCGTCTCCCTGCGTGGAAACACCAAAAGCCCTCTAAAGGCTATTGCGGCAAGGTTCGACTGCCTCTTCTAACAAAATTGGGTAGGGGTAGTTGTTGGTATAAGTTGTTAAAAATTTAAACTATTAATTAACAAAATATGGACCCTGGTCTGAAATGAAGTTATACTATTATTATAATTTTGGAATAAAGATATTTCAAATAGTCTTAGTCAAAAATTTAGTCTCGGAAATAATAAATAAATATACATATACATATATCGGTTAATTAGAACAGATGGTGCTTTTTATCATTTTAATCATAATATAAACGGTTTAATTATGTTGTGTATGGAACGCGACGTCTGTGGAACGCAAGTTTATACCTCACTCGCTCGCACTTATATGTGTGTCTCTCTCTTGTCTCTACCATTTGTAACAGTGCTTCACGATCAAGAGGAATAGATCCGTATTAATTAATTACGGCTGTTTTATTAATATATAACAAATTATAATGTAAACATTGTGAGCAACGTTACAATAGATCTAAAAAGTTCCCCCGATTTGTGCTGCCATCTATAGTTCATGCACGTTCCCCATACTTCTTGAACAACGTTGAAAGGTGTAGAAGCAGTATAATTGCGGCCAGGGGGTCTTCTAGCTATCAAGGGAACAGAGGATATGTCACCCCTGTCGTCGAAGTGGGTGTGTTCTGATTCCCAGGACACATTCAGGCACTTTTTGCGCTAGGATCGGACTGGGCGTAACTACGTTCCAAGTCTCAGACCTTTCCTTTCACAAAAGCGCGGGGCACATGGGAGGAGGGTGGTTTTAGTGGGTATTGGTTGCTGCCTGTGCAGCTTCGCGGAGTCACCACAATATCCATCAGGATATTGATTAATTTTAATTTTTTAAGGTTCAATTTAATAATAATAATATTGTATAAAATTCGTTCTAATTATGGATCTTTGTGTTTGAAATAAATAAGTTATTATTATCTTATATGTCTTTCAAGACCACGGGCCATAAAAATGGCTCGGACATTTGGAGGGCTTGCGTGGGGCCATGGGATGGCCAACACGTATAGGCCCCTCGACAAATGTAATGTAAATCTGGCGTGACATTGACCGGCGATTATCCCTGCCTACACCATATAATAATGCACCCAAGCCCCGGCCAGAGTAGAACTATTGTGGGAAATGAGGACAAAAAGTACTTAGGGTTATTGGGGTGAACTGCTAGTGGTACTAGGAGTCTGGGAATATCGGGACTATGGCGTCTGCCTGACGCAATGTTCAGGGGCTCATGGAAAAATGGGTAGACACTGACTCGCCACTCCCTGCATGGGCCCCAAAAAAATGCCATAGAAGATGGGGGCAACATGGGTGTAGAGAGGTGGGCTGCAGGTTTACCGAAGCTACTTCTGACGTGATGCCATTTATCACTTCCACCTCTGGAGCTTGAGTCTTAGGTCTAGCGATCTCCACTCCGTGCCGGCTGGCGAAGGCAAGGCAAGCATGGAGGTGGAGGCCTTATTATTATACTAGTGGGTTTTGCGGAGTTACCTCCTCGATGTCCCTCATGGGCACCTTCTGGCTGGCCAGCTGCGCCGCCCTGCGCTCGCGGAAGTGCAGGAACCAGCCGCGCGCCTCGCGCTCCAGCAGCGTCTGCAGCGTCGACGCCGCGCGCCGCACCAGCTCGCGCCGGTACAGTCGCAGGTCCACCTTCACAAAACAAATAACCAGTGTGCTCATTCATTATTGCATTTTAATTTTTTTTATTCCTTCCTTCCCATTAAACCTTTCCGCTCGTCCTGTTCTCGCCGCGTCAAAGTAATTTGAAAAATTATATTAAAAGCGCACGACAAGAACTGCATCGACCCGTTCCATCTCAGTACGTCGTTCGCACCACACGCACAAATTTCACCGCTCCGCCGTTATAAAAAACCGCTCGCACAATTAAGACTGTGCGCACGTCTCGCGAAGTGACAATACTAATATATAAATAAGTTAAAAACTCTTCGGACCTGTTGCTGACCTGGGGCAGAAGAAGACAACCAAGAGCGGCTGCATCCAGTGAGTTTTTTCCACTCCCAATATTGAACGAAACCTACAGTCCACAAACACACCATAATCAAATGGTGATTTTATTTTCCCACCACAGTGGAATAACCTCCAACACAATTGTGAGTTTTTAATTGACTCGAAAGAATCGAAGAATCTTAAGTGTATTTTTTGTATATTATTATAATTTATTTTTGTTAATCTGATTATATTGTCTTCTATCTTCTATATATAGTTGAAACCACGTATAAACAATGGAGAACACAATGTATTTTTTTAGATTTCTTTTCGTTGTAGTTTGCGTGTATAAAAATTAGCATCTTCCGATACAGTTTTCACGTAAAGAATGGCGCACATTCTTTTTTCAAATGCTGCGGTTTTTCGTGTTCCGGGAATTTCAAGTCAAGCGGAAACAAAGTCGCGGGCATATCCTAGTGTGTGTGTGTGTATATATATACCTGCGTCCTCTGCGGCGTGGTGTAGACGCAGGGCACCCTCGGTGGCGGGCGGTGCGGCTCCCTGGCGTCGGTCTTCTCGGCGGCCGCGCGTCTCATTGCGCGCGTCACCCACGCTGCCAGGGCAGCTATGTCCTCCTGGTGTTCTGGCTACAATAGGACCATTGACAATCAAATCAACTGAGATATGTTTTATCATATTACGAAATGCCGAAGCCACCCGAGCAGGGGGGGGGGGGGTCGGGGAAATGTGACATGGGGTGGGAGGGGTCCTAAATTTCGTGACGTCACATTCCAAATTCATTATTTAAGCTAAAGACCAAGAAATTCGAACTGTTAACTAAAAACTTCAAGAGTTGTCCAACTCTTGTTTCATTTACTTTATTTGTCTTACCTTGCATATCAATTCTGCCACTAAGTACCGAGACCGTTCTTCGCGTATCTTCTTTTCCAGGTCACGTGCTTCCATTGAGGGCATTCCAAAGATTAAATCCAAAAGTCTGGAAATAATTGTATTTCACATTACTATGGAATAATTATGAGTGTATTAGATAAGGCAAATTTTTTAATAAACTGAATGTAATAAAACAAAACTATTAGTTAAGATAAGTAGACCTAACTACATGAGATCTGGCGCATGTAAATATATTATTCCTAAATATAATAATAACGTATATATATGGATCGAGGTATACAGGGTGTCCCAGAACTCAACGTCAAGCCGAAACGGGGTGACAGGATTGATTGTAACCATCATGAGAAAAATAAGAAAAAAAAATTATCCCATGCAGTTTGAAAATTATGGGCATTTAAGAAAACCTATAAATTTGGTCAAACTGCCACCATTTTTCGGTTATTGTGGTTAATTTTTATTATTTTGTTCATTTAAACTTTAAACCGTAACCCTAAATAACATTTCTAGAACCACAGTCAAAAATAATGACACAATTGCCCCAAGTTTTCTAGAATTAAGACTATTTGTTAAACTATGAATTTAAAATTTTCAAAATTTGTCGACTTTGAAAGGCCCTCCTTTAAAAAAAACGTACTAAAGTGCCTTGGCAAGTGTCATTAAAAGTTTGCGCATTTAATCAGGATTGTAAAATGGTACAATAGTTGTTACTTTCATACTAAAAAATAAGAGTAAAAAAATAAAAACCTCAAGTAACCCGATTTTTGCTAACCCATTTTACTGAGTTCAAATGTTTTTATTCGCACAAGCTCTTAGTAGGTTCTTAATTTTACGGCAAAATGGTGAGAGAGATGGATAGTGGACATGTTTGCCATGAGTGAGCGAGACAGATAGTGACGCCACTTTTACCAAAGTCAACAAAAGTAAGTAAAATTAATAAAATAATGAAAAATCTTGACCTAGTTTAGTTTAGGTTTATTGGAATAAAAGTCAGATAGGACCAGGAATATCCGGGAAGGTGGATTGGAAGTTCAGGCACTATCTCTTGGCCAGCCCGTTCCCCAGAGTTAAATCGCCTGTATTTTTATTTATTGGGGCGTTCTCAAAGAAAAATTTATTCAAAGCCCATTGAGAGCTTAGCCGAGCTGCGTGAACGAATTTCTCAAGCCGACATCAACTCTTGAGGATATGCCCGGCTAATAAGTAGATCCTTTAAGAAGATGTAGGGCGTGTATTGAGGCTGATGGTAAACAATTTGAACATTTACTGTAATAAAAAATGTTATTTCCCTATCTGACTTTTATTCCAATAAACTTAAACTAGGTCAAGATTTTTCATTATTTTATTAATTTTAATTACTTTTGTTGACTATAGTAAAAGTGGCGTCACTATCTGTCTCGCTCGCTCATGGCAAACATGTCCACTATCCATCACTCTCACCATTTTGCCGTAAAATTAAGAACCTGCCAAGAGCTTGTGCGAATAAAAAACATTTGAACTGAGTAAAATGGGTTAGCACAAATCGAGTTACTTGAGGTTTTTATTTTTTTACTCGTTTTTTTAGTATGAAACTAACAACTATTGTACCATTTTACAATCCTGATTAAATGCGCAAACTTTTAATGACACTTGCCAAGGCACTTTAGTACGTTTTTTTTAAAGGAGGGCCTTTTAAAGTCGACAAATTTTGAAAATTTTAAATTCATAGTTTAACAAATAGTCTTAATTCTAGAAAACTTGGGGCAATTATGTCATTATTTTTAGGGTTACGGTTCCAAATTTAAATGAACAAAATAATAAAAATTAACCACAATAACCGAAAAATGGTGACAGTTTGACCAAATTTATAGGTTTTTCTTAAATGCCCATAATTTTCAAACTGCATGGGATAGATTTTTCTGATTTTTCTCATGATGGTTCCAATCAATCCGGTCACCCCGTTTCGGCTTGACGTTGAGTTCTGGGACACCCTGTATATATGACACCAATCATTGTAAATGATCTCCCAGAGGACCTGTGATCAATGAACACAAATAACAACCAATCGACCGAAATAGACGAAATATAATCTGTTTTTTTTAAATATTGATTTCCAAAGCGGACTATCAGGCTCACATGTACAGACCTGGGACTAGAGCAGAACCATATACTAGAATTATATTATCATAATAGGAATCAGAAGTAAACACTTGAATTATGAGAACAATTCCTCGCCTGTGTTCCTAACTTAGATATAACACTAATATTGTGTTAATTCATTTTAACATGTCACTGAATCGTAACTTAATGTATTCTACACGACTCTCTGCGGCATAAAAAAACTCATGAGGTTTCTGAACCAAAGTCGAATTTGTTTTGTATGTATATGAATGTAGGCATATTGGAAAATAAAGTAAAGAAAAAAAATACTAGAAATTAAATTGTATCCGATACAACTCAAACAAGTTGAGTTATAACTCAAAGTTGTGACTCAACTTGTTTAAGTTGTGAGTTGACAATAGTGACAAGTCTTACCTATGCAGGCCATTGAGAAGGGACTCTATCCCAGCACGTACGGAGAGTGGCTCAGCCCTGAGTAGCCTATCCCTCGCCACCACGACGACAAGCGCGATGGCTCTCGCCACATGACAGTAGAGCTCTTCCCTAGCTCTAGCTCTTCCGCGCTGCAGCCACCCACTAACACGCCACACGTGGATCTGACCAGGGAAATGGCGGGACGGCACTTCGAACTCGCTGTCACAAAGTAACCATTGATATTTAGATGTAAGAAAAATGTAGTAGTTAAGTTAAGGTGTAGTAGCATTGCCCAATAGGAGGTATATAATATGTGATATTAGACATGCAGCCACAGAAGAATACATACAAAGTACATAGGTATCTATCTCACTTCGATAAATCGGTATTTATGGTCGAATTTCAGAATTTTTCACAACAAAAAATATGCTTATAGTACTTCGCAATAAATCGCGTACTTCTTGCAATCCACGAAGGCGAGCCAGCTGTAGCTCGTGGTTGAACGTGTTCATGCACATTGCAATAGTGTGTGTCTCACACATAGCCAGAAAAAAGGCAAGTAATTGGAAAAAACTAATTGGTCACTGGCAAACTGGAAATAATAAAAAATCTCGAGGCCGTAGACCGATGCGTGAGTCCTTACCATACTCAACGACTCTGTATACGACGCACTACATTTTATCGTCGTTGTCAGTGCAGGATCTTGGAACCACATTTTTTGTTTATATTTTTTTACGTCAACTTACTAACACGTGTTACAATTTGATCCGTGCAGGAACGGAGAAATAATACAATTACCTGCGGCTGAGCGGCCTGTCGTAAGAGGCGAGAAAACATCAGCTAGTATCTGGTATCTGTCCGATTGGGTGGCTACAACCCCTGGTCCAGAGTATGCAGCCACAACAACACTGAGTCGTGTTCCGGTATTAGTGGCCATGTTCCAGTCTCCCTTAGAGAGCGGCAGCCCATTGGTGACACCTTTGCTATCGTTATCCATATGCCATGGTAACCGCTTTCCAACAGGTGGGCGCCATCTGCCTATCTGCTAAGCTCATGTAATAGAAAAAAAATTGTATCAATTTTGACGACTAAAATGTAGTTGCAAGGTGCTGCCCTGACGCCAACGATATTGCCAGATTGATCGTCGCCGATGGCGTAAAATATTGCAAGAAAACGTAGTGGCCAGGACCCTCACGAATATGACTTAGGAGGAGGTGTTGCCCAATTATACCTGCTTTTGGTCTCATTCATACATAGATGCCTGTTTATCACAAGTAAAGCCTGCTCGGCGTCGTGAATTGTAACAACGATAAGCTAACTGCTAACAGCAAGTAAAAAATAGAAGTTCCTGCTATTAGACATCTGCTTAGGATTGGAACCTGAGATTTTCTTCCAAATTAGTATCTGTATATTACACGCATATTTCTACACGCTGTTCGATCTTAGCTGAAATATGTATCATTTCTCAAAACTCTTGCATTAAAATAAATCTAATAATAAAATAAAATAAAAATCATATTTATATAACAAGTAACCAACATAAATTCATGTCATAATATCACATCATGTTCTAGTATAACAGAGTAAATCGGGAGTGCCGAACTTGCGGGGCATAGACACCCATGCCATGAAAGTACTTCTATGAGGTCTAGGAAGAAATACTTAAATACAGTTTTTATATAAAAAACTTTGAAAGAAGATGAAAGCATCATTGCTAATGAATTCATGTCATGCCAGGTGAAAGGGGCGACATTAGCTTCAATATTATAGAAAACGCGCTGTATAACTAATATACAATTATTATTATATGTTTAATTTTGATAAAAGATAACGTAATTTTAGTCAACAATTGTATACATGTATGCTAAGGGGCCGAATACGAAGAACTGTATCTAAAAATTTAACACCTTTGTAGGTATGTAATACATATACATAGATAGTACCTATGTTCGCATTAAAGAAACATAATTACGTAATTATAATGTATTTAAATTATTTATATTAAAATTGACTAGCAATTACCGGATCGTCCGCGTGGGTCTTTCAATTAAAAAAAATGTAGTTGTTTATACTTTTCAATATATATTTCTTATACTAATATATAAAGCTGAAGAGTTAGTTCGTTTGCTTGAACACGCTAATCTCAGGAAGGAACTACTGGTCTGATTTGAATTGAATTCTTGCAGTGTTATAGGCTATATATAGGCTATATATCATCACGACAAGACCAATAGGAGCGGAGCACCAATAAAGGATGTTTCAAAATCGGGTTTTTTTTAACTATTCCACGCGGATGAAGTCGCGGGCAGTAGCTAGTCTAAAATAAAATATAAATGTATAGACAAGATTATTAAAATACTAGCGGTTCAAATATAATGAACGATACCTACCTTACATTTGCGTGAGATTTAAGTCGAAGCATGTCGAAGCGTGTAAAGAAAAAGCTAAATTATGTAAATCGTTTTTGCGCTTTCTACTGATTTCTATATCTTCAATGTGTGTGCACACTTTTTACAATTTCAAGTTTGATGCGCTCCTCTTACAATATTGAAACTAATGTTTTATCAAAATTGTAAATTATACATAAAAGTACACATAAATAGAAATAACATACATATAATATAGATATTAGGGCGACATACCCCCATTCGCGTATCGATTCCAATTGTTTAGCATTTAGTCTCTTCGGTTTAAATACTCTGTCCTTGTGCAAGCTTAATGAAAACAAAAACTTATATAACACTAGATATATCTATTTGACATCTAAATCATTGAAGCAGATGATTCTAGGGACTGATCAAAGCTGATACACCAATTACTAATAAAACTATTGATTTTTTTGAAGCTATGACAAGCCTATCAACCATATACAAGTCGCTTGTCATCTCAACGGAACACGTTCTGTCTCGTCACGATTATTGGAAAAGTAGTCTTAGGGCCGCTTGCATAACGTTGCTTAAATTTATTTAATAAATACAAAGCGTATTGTTACGAGTGCGGGACTCGAATTAAAATGCCGTTGGAATTACTATAGAATTTATTAGAACTATACAAATACGTATAACACAGGTACAAATATTACTGGACGCAAACAGTACAAACTGCACGATTCAACAACACGCGCAAAGTCCGTCACTATATAGCTCGTCGAATGTACATGTCTTGCTTTGATCGTGGTTCTCGCTAGATTGCCGATCTCTCCATCGGGCCATTCCTGCACCGATACAATATGGCTGCCAGCCCGCATAGATCGGATTTCTTAGAATCAGTTCAACACACCTGCCTAATGACTGCCATAAAACAAGTACAATAACAATAGAATGTTTTTCTTAATTGCAAATTTTAAACACAAAGTAAACAAAAGAAGTCCAAATGCGGGAAAGGTAAAAAAACTGCGTTTTATGGCAGGCAGGTGTGCGTTCACCTTTGTCGGTAACAGTATTTAACACCCTTAAATACAATTAGCGTCTTGCACAACGCAAAATTTGCCGATAAACATGTTAAAAGAACTGTCAATACGTTTTGTGTAAAACGTATTTAGGCAGTTTAATATTTAACTAATTTTATTTAAAGGTGATCGTTATGAAAGCGGCCCTTAATGTATCTAAAGGTAGAGAGAAGATGCGATATACATATATAGAGAAGATAAAATCACACATATTTAATTATTTCAATTCAATAATATACAGCATTTACATTTAGGTGGTTTTTAACCACCCTATGACAATCCATCTTTTATAATAAATTATTCCTATTTCACCGATAAATAATTATCAACGGCAATTATCAACTCGTGCGCAATCTATACAATGACTTTGACTAACGTTAGTTAGTCTATAGACTAAGGTTTAGCAGCGCCAAGCCTTATAATCGCTCTTAGATTAAATCGGGTCAGAGGTTATTAAGTTTGGCATAAACTGCAGACTAAGTACACTAGACAGCAAATAATAAAAATGATTTGTAATAATATGTATGATATCAACTGCATCAAGTATATACGTAATAGTGTTTATACACAGTTACGTATATACTTGAATCATTGTTTAATGATTCTAAGTATAACGTGATTCTAAAGCAGTTTCATTGAACAAGTTTCTAGGTAATATGTTATCCAATTAACAAACATAACATTTATATTCGAATACAATAAATGATTTTAGGTGTGTATATATAAATTGGTCAGTCTTATCTCATTTTCTGCTCCACCTACATTTGTATATCGCCAGATTAGTTAGAAGTTCCTGCTTGGAAGAGATCGCTATTAGCGAAAAGGCCGCACGTTGTTTAGCTAAGAAGTATAGTAAATAATTTTAAAAATATGTGTGCGTGCAGTTTCAACGCAGTAGAAGTCAAACTTCAGACAGAGAATATACACAGGCGAACATAATTATACCTACAACGCTTAGTAGATCAATTCGGTAGTTGACAATTTTTGAGAAACAGGTTTATTTTGAGCCTTATGGTCTACTTTAGCCAAAATATTAATATTTCAGCAAAAAAACAACATTAACATATTTAATTTAGCAATTTTATAAATATTTTGACATTTCGTCACAAAAACGCGTCAAGCTGTCATGGCGTCTCGCATGACGTCACAGTGTGCAAAACAAACATCTGTTTCGTTGAAGTGTTATCTGAGAAGTCATTGATAACTTCTTGAGTTTTGCACGCTATGACGTCACGCGCTCTGATCGGCGTTTATTGTCACGTGGCTAATGGGTGCAATATAACAATTTTATTTCTCAAAAATATCAATTAATATTTAATATTTAAGTTAAAACAATTTATTTTTGTCACATTTAGATCGTAATCTACGATATATATTAAAATCAGCCTATATTTTTCATACTGTCATGTACCGTATTGTGAACTGCACACACACACACTTTCGCATTTCTATTATATTATAGACGTATTTATTCTTAGGTATTTTGACCCTCATCCGTAATAATTCAATCTAAATTACACTTTAAATCACTAATATAAAGTTCAAAATTTAATGCATGGTTACGCGCGTATGTGTTAATAAAAGTGAAAATTAATACTAACGGGTAAAGAGTGGGTTTTATTTCGAATTAAATAAGGTTGAACTTTATGTGTTTTTTTAGTGTTGCTTTTTCGTTTCATTGAGTTGCAAATCACATCGATTCTAAAGATGTTTCGCTTGAATAATAATTTATCCGTGCCGGAACGGAGAAGTATTACAATTCCCTGCGGCCGGACGCCCTGTTGTAAAAGGCGACAAAACGACCCACAGCTGGTGGCAGGGTATTTGCCCATCCGAATGGCTACTACCTCTAGTCTTGACTCTTGAGTATGCCGCCATAACAACTTGTAGTGTTATATTGTATTCTGGTATTAGGGGCCAAATTCTAGGCTTAGAGAGCGGCAGCACATTGCTAGCACCTTTGGTGTGACAAATGTCTATAGTCGATGGTAACCGCTTTCCATCAGTCGTGCCGTCTGCCTGCCTGTCTGCTGAAGTCATAAAATAAAAAAAACTGCTGTCAAACTTTGGAATGCGCTGCCTCTTACTCTCAGAGCGGCCAAACAAACTCTTCAGCTTTATAATATTAAGTATAGATAGATAATAAAGATTTTTATTGAAGTGAAACTTCTTAATAGAGGGGTCTTACGATTTTTCGCTCACGAAAAAGTGTCACAGTCACGTGCTCTTATCTTACAATCTTACATTTTTAAACTCGCGATATCTTTCGAATGGGATGTCCGAATTGAATAATTGAAAAAGTTATATAAAGGTATTAAAGCAGTTTTGAATGTGAAGTTATTTATTTTGATAAGGATTAATACCAATATACAAATAAAGAGCCTTTTCAAGCGGCGGCATTTTAATTAAAATTTTAAAATAAAAGAACACTTATTGTGGCATAACTATAATAGTTAGACATATGCTGTCGCGACACTTTTTGTAAACAATGATGTGTTCTACAAAGTCGTAGTACATTATTTTATTATATCATTAATAGTTTTCGCAGCGCAAGCGATTTAAGGAAAAAAAATCACCTTGGGTATCATTATTGGAGTTTTAGTAAGGATCCCCGATTTCTTTGTAAATATAATATAGCCTATGCCACCCGGGAATAGCGTAGCTTGCCAACAGTAAAAGAATTTTTCAAATCGGTTAAGTAGTTTCGGAGCCTCTTCATCAAAATTGAGCAAACGAAATATTTTTGATTAATTTTTTTTGTAAATATTTTTCTGTTACATAATTTGAGGTTCAAATGAAGAGTGATAACGAAAGGTGCGCATTTGATAATGTTCCGTTGTATGTGTATAATTTTAGAGTAGAATATGGATGTTTTTTTGGTTCCGGATCAAATTCAGTTTTTTGTTTGATAAAATAAAATATGTTTACATAAAAAATGCATTAATTAAAATGTACCTAACCTAACCAAATCATAATTTGTAGTAAACCTGCGAAAAATTGAAATGTGTGCTGGGACACATATTAGAAGTGAAACTTCAACGAACAAGTGGAAAAACGAATCGCAACGGACAAGTGGAAAAACGAATAGCAACGGACAAGTGGAAAAACGAATTGCAACGTACAAGTAGAAAAACTTCAACTGACAAGTGACAAAATGAATCGCAACAAAATTTTAACTTGAAGTTTTACGGGCAGGTTTTCAAATTGGACAAGTACATTAACAATCTGCCCGTAACACTTCAAGTTGAAATTTTGTTGCGATTCATTTTGTCACTTGTCAGTTGAAGTTTTTCTACTTGTACGTTGCAATTCGTTTTTCCACTTGTCCGTTGCTATTCGTTTTTCCACTTGTCCGTTGCGATTCGTTTTTCCACTTATCCGTTGAAGTTTCACTTCTAATATGTGTCCCAGCACACATTTCGATTTGTATTTATTTTATATATTTTGAATATTTTATATTATTTATTGTCTACACCGCCATTTTTATTTTTTTATTTTCCTTAGTTTAAGGGGTTGCCTGGAAGAGATCGCTTTAAGCGATAAGGCCCCCTTTGTTCAACATTTATTGTATCTAGTTTTTAAGAACGTAGTTTTAATTTTGGTGAACAATAAAGTGTTTTCATTCATTCAAAGTATTATCTACCTACGACCATGCAGTAATGGATTCATATTATTACTCCGACATTAATATGCCTATTGAATACCGTGTAACTAAATATACAGTAATATAATACTTGTATGTAATGAAGCGACAGTCCCGACTCTACATTGAAGTATGTTGTTATAGTGTAGACTGTTAAGGTGCTCTTACACTGGCATTTTGAGCAATAATGGCTTAGAAACAGTAATGAATCAATCGGGTCATTGTTTCGGGAATATTGCTCCATATATTCCACATTTCTCAACGTCGCCATGAGTTGTAGAATATCCAAACGGTTTGGAATTTGATAAGCAATTTTCTTTCTATCTCGTTTGTAGTTATAACTACGACTCGTTTTCACGAGAGAAACAGGCCACCGGCTTGGGTGGCCAATTTTTTAAGTTGCTCCATATTGCACAGTATTGTGTGGCCGTATCTCAGCAACAGCTTGCTACATATTGCCATCGCCCTAAATTGCTTGATGTAGTCGTGACGTCATATTTGATGAGAATTGACCGGGATTGACCAATTTTAGTTGGTCGTGTTATATAGTTTCTTTATACATTAAATTAATTACAGTTTGCTACTGGAGTTTGTCTGAAAGGTTGTCTCGGTCTTGAATCGACTCTATAACGACTCAACGGATTTCAATGAAAATCTTCTGCAAGTTAAAACAGGGTGTTTAATTTTCCTATCGTACCATATGTTTAGATATTTGTTAGCTCTCTCACCACTAGTCTGGGTATGAACCTATTATAGTGAAATTTAAAAAATCGGTTTAAAGTTCTTGTCCCAGCGTATTCGAAGTTGAAGGCCGAAGTCCGTTTTCCTACTTACATTAAAGTAAGTATTAAACTTACATATTGTTATACGCACTTTCGAAAAAGGGGATTTAACATGTGTAACTTTTTATCCCGATAAAAAGGAGAGTTTCTAAGTCAATATTAGCTATTTTGATTGAAACATGGACATTTTTGCAGATGTTATGGTAAGTGGTACACACATCACATATTTCGCTTGTGACAGGCATACAAAAAGTTTGTTTGGGTTACAAGCCAGATGGTTTATGACCCAAATCGTGATCTGTGATTATTATAAGTACCTATGATTACAATTAACATTCTCTTATTATGATTTTGGAGAGCAAAGTCGTATGAAAAGAAGAAACATAAATAATAAGAGAAATATTTTTATATGTCTATTTCAGAGTAAATACCTACATCTTTGTTCATTACCTACATTACGAAAACGAACGTCTGAAGGGCAAAACCGTTGGCGGCATTATATGACTCTCATAATATGGCATATAAAAAAAAAGAATTCCGTCTTGTCAAGCTGTGAATAGCACGAAACAGTAAACCGTTTGAGAGCAACTGTTTGAGTGAAAACATTAATTGAAGCTAATGACTTTACAAGGGCCGACGAGGGTGTCACCGCGGCCGGTTCAACGGTCAAAACGTTTAAGGAATTACTCGAGTTTCAAGTGGAACATATTCAATACTAGCTGTTTCTGTGATTCCTTTTGCAGGCGATTGAACGTTCGTTGTTTTGGGTAATTTAAAAATATCCTTGGACAGGCCTCCTAAATGGGGTGGCCCGAGCCTAGCAGTGATATTATAATTCTATCTTTAAGCAATATCTTTACAAAAATTATAGACTATTCGCAATTCTGATGTATAAACTACATTACTTTTGAGTTTCATCAAAATCTGTTCAATGGTTTTTGAGTGAAAGCGTGACAAACATCCGTCCTCACAAACTTTCTCAGGCCACTACCAACTTTGTCCGCATTTTTTCACTCTGTAAACGAGTGTACCTACCTAAAGAACATCTGATAAATTAACCTGCTTTTAGGAATGGTTTTGCAAATACGCTGAGGGGTACCTATTTCTTATAAAAACCCTAAATATGAATTTTTCCTTTCCATAAGGACCTTGACTTGACTTGAAATTTCCGCGGGATTTCCGGTACACAACGTACCGAAGCATTTAAAAAATAATGTAAACTATCGCTTTTTCACTAAAACGATTGGAATAACCAACTTATATGCACTCGAACAACTACAAACCGCTCACGGTAAAATACCCGCGGGATTTAAGTCTAAAAATTTGCTGTCGATCAGCGAAAACCGCATCAAAATCATCCTAGCAGTTTTTAAGTAAATCCTGAAAAAACAAATAAACCAACAAACGGACAAGAACAAAAATGCATCGTGTTCTCCATCGTTTATATAGTGTTTTTTAATAGCTTCAATGTACAGACATGGCATTTTTAGAATGTTATAACATTATTGATTTGAGGAATTTCTGGCTAAGTAACTCCATTGGGTTAGCAACCTAAAGTGTGTCTTGCCCTTCGAAACGAGGACACGATACTTTTCTGTTTTGCGCAGTTTCTTGCCGATTGCAGTTGTTTACTTGGCTACCTATACAAATTTACATCACTTTCAAGATGACTGAAATGATGGAATTTTGAGACGGAAGGCGACCCTCCCCCCGGTTATCTTCTTGCACAATGTTAACATTGTTGTCGGATTTTTTTTTTGTTAACTCAGGGGGAATGTCTTTTCTTGCCACACAAACGGGTCTTGGATACAGGGGAAGACCAAAAGCGCCGCCTAGAGCCGCACGCTTCGTGTGCGTGTGGGTCTCTTGCACCAAACGGCAAACGGGATCTCCTCCATTCAAGGAGGAGGCCGAACAAACTACCCACTAAACCTACCTGGGTATGAGAGCATATATCTAGAATGCCAGGGATGTATAACGTTTTTAAACTCTTCTGACATCCTAGTGCGCCGATTTGGTACTAAGCCCCGGGAAGCAGGGCCGTACCACGTCGTACAGTAGAGGTGATTCCACCGATACCCCCGTAAACAGTGGCCCTCTACCACGGGTAATGGGAAACCGGATACAAAACATTGTTTTATGTTAACCTTGCCTAACGGCCCAGCCGCGACCTTGTGCTTAGCGACGGGCGATACAAGGCATCCTTCATATATCTTTATTCTTCTATTTTGCTCACCCGTCGTATTGTGGTTAGGTTTCAAATTATTTATTAATCAGGAAATAAATGGTTGCCTTCTTTCATTGATGGACGACAGCACAGGCGGACCCGATAGGAAGTGTTTATCGTCGCCTATGGACATTTGCAACAGCAACGGTGCTGCTAGCAATCTGCTGCCGACTTCGAATGAGAGACTGCACCCTGGCCACTAATGTTCTTAAGTTTTTAGCATATGGAATTCAAGTTTTATAGACAATTAAAGTTATATGAATGTTTAACAAGTCGCTCACTGAAAATTTCGGAACTACCTCCAAATTTTTGTTGTAATTTTTTATTAAAAATTTCGACATTTAGGCGTTTGAAAGATATTCAAAGTACTATTTCATTGCGATAGTGTCAAAAAATCGTATTCTAATAAATCCACAATATCTTTTCGATATCGACGCAACAGAATAATAGTGGAAGAAATTGGTATTACCATTAGCAGAAATAGCATTAGCCGAATTGAATATTGAAGAGCTACCAAAAATTTTAAACATTAATTTCGCGAA
Source organism: Dendrolimus pini (assembly GCA_949752895.1). Taxonomy (NCBI): domain Eukaryota; kingdom Metazoa; phylum Arthropoda; class Insecta; order Lepidoptera; family Lasiocampidae; genus Dendrolimus; species Dendrolimus pini. The sequence continues at coordinate 18,821,958 of OX457136.1, forward strand.
TTTTCGCTTGTATTTATAAAGACTTAGCAGAATACCGAAATCTGGCAATCTACGATTGCGACGATAGTATCGGGCGATTTTGACGAGATAGTAATAGCAGAATTGAACTCCTGAGGTGGTAGCCATGGAGGCGCTGCCCTCTGACTGTAGGTTATTCTGTCGTCACTTACAACAGGCCACAGAAATTAACACTTTCTCCGTTTATGCTCACAAAAAAATCCTACAAATACCACATGCAATATAGACAATGTAAATACTGATTTATGTAGAAGTTTACGACTGAAGTCTGTAAGCTCAAATTTTTACAACCACATATATATTTATGTGAACAGGGTGGCCGCCAAAGCACTGTTTTACATAGAATTATATAGTACGATGCCTTATAGGAATGAATATCATAAGCCTGCCGCCCATTCATGCATCACGCATACTATTCGTCGATCATTATAACGAATAAGTACAATGCCAAATACATTCTTGTGCGATACTCACTGTGTCAAAGAATTTGCTTTTGTCATGTAAAACGTAACAGCACGACCTATTGAAACGTAAGGTTATAAGATGAATTGATACAATTACTTGTGCACGAAACACATGAATGTGAAGCTGTTTTGATGTTCTTATAATGTCTGCACTATCCCTGTTCACGTTCTTAGATATTAAGGCTAATAAAATACTCGCATAAAATGTAATAATTATGAAGGCATTATAGATCAGAAATCAATACAGGATGTTTATTCCAGAAAATTTCGAGACCATAACAAACAAAAATCTAGTCCATAAGTCCAGTGATTGTTGTTTAGGTTCGTGTTAGACCACAATCATGTAAAATGGTGTTCTCTAAAGATACCTATTTACATGGGACTTGAAGACAGCCAGGGCTTTGTTATAATGCTCCTCCCTGGCGAATGAGTTTGTCAGGCCTAAAGTTTTTATATTTTTTATCTTTTTCTTTATTGTCACATATCCACAAGGGACTTGAAGACGTCCACCAACGTTCCGGACTTTATAAGAGCTGAAGACAGGCCCTCATCTAGCCCAGACCTCAACCCTTTAGACTTCAAATTATGGTCAGTTTTAGAGGACATCGCCTGCTCTAAACGACACGGCGACATTGAGTCTCTTTGGAGCAAGCAGTGGCTAAATTTCCCTTGGAAACAGTGCGTAACTCCATAGATTCGTGGCCAAACAGATTAAAGGCCTGTACAAAAGCCAATGGTGGCCATTTCAAATAGAATATTTGTTTATTTTTTGCCGAGACTTTAATAAATATGTAGCTATACATTTTAATAATATTATATTACTTCATTTAATTTAAATGCATTTTCATTTATAACAGAACTTATGGCTGGACTAGGTATTTATCTAATACTTTGAATTGATACTCTAAAACTATCACAATAAGGACTCAAAAGTAATATTCACATTAGCTTTAAACCATTACGTATATGATTAATAGGGGCTTCGTTAGTAGCGACCATTACGTTTTGTTCACCATAACTTTATTTTAAACAGTCCCGTGAATAGCTTAATGAGAAAATGTAATTAAGCCTGGTAATATCTAGCTGTAGATAAATTTTATACGGGTTCGTTATTAAGGTTAAATACTAGTTATTATAAAAAAAACGAAGAAGTTACTAACAATATTTAAGAACATGACAAAAAAGCACTACCTGCTACATAGTGATGTTTGATATTTCTATGTATATTTATGTATGTGTAAATCAATATATGTATGTGTATATCAATATAAGTATGTGTATATCAATATATGTATGTGTATATAATATCAATAGGTGTATTTATATACGTCTATTCAATATAAAATATATGTAAGTAACTGCTTATCCTCTAATATTTATGTATACCACCTTTGACCAATATAATGTTTTTCAACACACTTGCTCATAAAGTGGCTCTATGGTCACCGCAATTAGGCACAGAGTGACACCCATAATCAAACTGTGACAAAAAAAATATATAACTCACTAGTGAGTTATAGACTTTTTTTAAAAATTTTATTGGTTGGAGTTGCTTTGTTCTTAAAAAAGTTTTTATTAAAAAAAAAAGATCGTGTTCTATAGAACAAATAAATGAATGTTCCTATTGCTTGCTCATTTCATGCAACTTCTTATTTAAATAGATAATTTTAACTCGTACGTGTTTAATAAATAAAACTTTCACTCATATATAACATTTTTTTTCTCTGTAATAAAAGAGAACTTTAAATTCCCCATTTTGTACGTGGCAGAATAGGCGCAAACCCTATGCGCGGAAAAAAAACCTCATCACTTTAGTCTGTGGCCGATCGCAATGCGCGCGCATAGGAAAACTGTTATCTACTAAATAAAATGAGTTTTTGTTGTTATTTTATTCACAAATGTGTTGATAAAGGTCGTATGATACACGTGTGCATTGATGATTACCGTCATCGGCTCTCTGAAGACCTCAATCAATGGCGCCACGGCGGTAATCACCAATGTTACACACTAGTACCATAATGAACTATTATTCCTGCTACGGGTTGTCTGGATGAGATCGCTTCTTAGCGATAAGACCGCCCATTGTGCACATTTAGAATATTTTTAGGCTATAAGTTCTTCTGTGTTTTCTGTAATGGTGTACAATAAAGTGTTACCTATCTATCTATAAAAAGGAACATTTAATTCATTTTTGTGAAGTTTCTTACATTTTGGAATTTTAATAAGCAATAATATATTTCGCTGAATATTAAGTATTTATAAGTGTGAGATGGCAATACTCGGTGAAGGCAAAACCTGTATTTTGGTAAAATTTAAACCTTTTTTTATTCAAAGTAAGTACAGACGGGGAACATTATACTTGGTTTACGATAGATGTCTATGTGAGGGCCTCGCGGAGGCCCTAACAAGGAAGAAAAATGGATTGCCGAGGGGTTTTAGTGGGTATCTCCAACTCGGGTGGTAATAGAGTGCAGGTGTCACCTAATTACGGCGAATTCCAGACACGCATCTGCCACGTTTTTCTCCTTAGCGACTAGAATTCGAACCGATTTCCCCTCGTTAAAAAACGGGATAGATGGCGATCACGCTGCATACACTTTTTTGTACAAAATCTACAATTGTACAGACTTTTGCGATTAACACAGAGAGGCTATCAAATTTGACACATTATGTAGAACTAGTTATAAAATATTGTTACAACTCTGGTCCCGACAAAAAACAAAATCCACCAGCATATCTGTAACAAAGCACATTTATTACCCGTCGGCATTTGAACTAATAACATATAAATTCTTTCATGGTCGTCTTCTTTTGTTTACTTTGTGTTTAATATTTGTAATAAAAAAACAGCCCATTGTTGTATAGTAATCTTTTATGGCAGTCATTAGCCAGGTGTATCGAATTAAGATCGACTTAGATACGGGGAAACGATGACCTGATGGAGAGGGGACGCAGTTGAGCGATAACCACGAGCCAAGCGAGACGTGTGTACTACAATCGGAAATCGAATAAGTGACGGACTTTGCGCGGTTTATTGAATTACGACCTTCTGTATTACGTTTGGACTTGTTGTGTTCGGTTATATTTATACCTGTGTTATATGTGTTCGTATAGTTCTAATAATCTCTATAGTAATTCTAACGACATTCAGTTCGAGTGTCGCGATTCATGACAATATTTTAACTTTATTCATATAAAATTAGATCATTTTACACACATTCAGTTTCTATTGTATATCGTACATACTATTGTCATTTATTCTCTTGTCTCAGTATTGGTAGAAAATCGACATTACTGTTATGAAGTTTATATTAACTTAAATTAGTTTATATTTTAACTAGCAATAAGGCAGATAAATGGATAGTAAGATATTCAAACTCGGCATGAATCATAGTAGTAGAAAACAAAAAGTATTTCTAAGTTAAATAAAATATAATAAGCGTCACTATAAGATATTTTCATTTCAAACTTACCCCTTTTCACGGATTGCATGGAGTTGTTTTGGTGACAACGGCTGGGCTTCCATGCCCGCATCGAGCGCTGCGGCGTCCAGCTCATCGCAGGGCGGTGGGATGATTATGTCTGATGGCCGGTTTCCGGGGCCCGTGAAGCGGGATGGAGGGAGGACTACCAAAAAAATTCTTCGTTTTTATTTGTATTATTTGAATGATAATTGCGCAACTTAAACGTTTGCACAGTTTTATACAACTTATAATTCCTATTGGCAGTTTATGTATGCACAGAAAAGTTCAGAATGGTTTTCAACATTGTAAATTATATATATTGAGTTCTATTCAGAAGCAGAAATGGTAGTTTTGCTTATTATGCAGTCTTGGCTTCGTTCTGCAAACATGATTGGTACAATGTTGTGTGCTACTTGGTCTACTGCATAGGTATATCGGGAGGTTGTGTATAACTATAACTGTAGGTCCTGGTGTAGGTGGTGGGTGTGCCCTAAGCATAGATTCTAGTACTCTTTTTTATTATCTCACCCTGATTTATGGAAATGGTCTTTTCCCTAAATCAGGGTGAGGTAATAAATGTCACCCTAATATCTTGATCGGCATAATATTTTTTTGAAGAATATGACTTATATATTGGGACTCCAATCAGTGATGCTGTACTACCTAGCAGTCAAAAAAAAAGTTAAATGTTTAGTTTTAAACCATCTAAAAACAAGTTTTACCTATACACCAAAGCCTGACGTGACCTTATTACTTACTCTAATGATATGAATGGCTATCTTAATGAACTGAGGTGAAGTTTTAAAATAATTAGAAAGGATAAGCATTGGGAACTGTTCAAATAGAATGACATATTTCTATTTTATTTTTTGAAATAGTATTTCCTTATGATTTTTTTATTTGGACAACATAACAGGTAACAATCAATGAGTCAGTAACATAATATAGTTTACTTTATTACTTCTAAACTGGGATTCAAGTGTTCTGACACATTAGAGTTAAAATTATATATTCATAAAAAATATGTAAATATTGTCAGTAACAATAGTTCAATATATATATTTAAATTTATCAACAAATATATATATAATGTGTATTGTAGTAGTTACATAAGTGTATTATTGTTTATATTTATTAAATTATGTTATATATTTCTATTTATTAATTAATAAACTAAATTATTGTATAAGTGCTGATTTGGCAACTACCAACTTTTGATCTCCTTCCTATACTCCATCCAAAGTTGTCAAGAAGAAATTGCCATAAGACCACCAATTATACTTGTATTATTTTTGTACAATAAAGTATATTATATTCTAATAAAGGAATTAATAGTTCTAGTGATACATTGTAAGGAAAAAAAGGCATTATACAAATTGCTAATCAAATTAATTATGGAATTAAAACTATAATATTTATATCTGCTATTATAGTAGAATCGGTTTAGCTTATAAGGACATTGGTCAATATAGGTGGAGTCATAATAAACAAATTCTACTGCACTTTACTTTTACATACATATAATATAATTATACTAAAAATCATACATGTTTGGAAGTGACTTTGCTTGAATGTGTATTGTTAAGATTGTTTGTTCCTTGTTCACTGCCTTGAAATGAAACAATTAATATAATGTGTAATTTCATTTCCAGAAATTGAATATAAAATATGTTTTGTGTTGAAAAGGTGATTTTTTTGCAGAAATTACACTAATAAAGTTAGTGAACCTACAGATTTACTTTGTTTTTACTTTTTTTATGGTCTAGATGCTACTGTGATAGAATTAAAAGTAAAAAAAGGTTTCATGGTGAAAGAATTGTCGAAAAAAGTTGAACAATGTTTGGATGTCTTAAATCTAAATTTGACTCATATTGTGAGAACAAGAAATCTATTTGAAGTGTCTTGAAAAATGTGTAGTGGGGGGGGGGGGGATAAATTAAATGCTCTAAATGAATGATATAATATGAGCATTCCAACGAAAACGATTGGCAAACACTTTTTTTATTTTTAAAAACTGGGATTATTTGCATAAAGATAGGTAAGATCTACTTATTAGCTTAAAATAAGCTTTAAAATATAACAAAACATGTAAAGGGGGAATTATAATTGACATAGAAAACTCCATAGTGCAAACAAAGAACTATAAAATAGACAATAACTTTCTCACCAATGGGAAAAGTTTTCCAATGATACAAAAACTCTTCGGCGACTTGTTTGATGTTGTTTACGAGCTGCTCGACCTCGGGCGGTGCTCCAACAAGCTGCACATCGAAATGTAAAGGCTCACGTTCGGGCGGCGGCGCCTCTAATAGTAAGGAGTTGGGTCGCGAAGCCCGGTCACCCTCCGACATCTTCCCGCCCAACAATCACCCGCTGAGACACAATAATCGCATAATGACCCCCTCAGTGCGACAGTGGGCGGAGAAATCACTCAGTGGCATCCACTTATTGTTTGATTATTTACATTCATTTGATCAATTTATCTGGGCATAATAATCCCCGGTTCACAAAATCATATATATTATTTCTGAACTGGAATCTAGCATAAAGTTTAAATGTAATCTCCGAGTATTTTTATTTTTCCGAAGATTTGTAGTCAAATCGAAATAAAAAAGCGAAAGAATTAAGAATGAAAGAAAACCGATTTCACCTCGACTAGCCAATGCGACAAATCTATTTTTCCCTGTTTCGTTTCACTTAAAATGACATTTATAATTATAATAATATTGTAATACCTTTGTAATTCACACGTAAAATGAAACGTTTTATATACATTTGTCTGTGGTTCTGGCAGTTATAATATTTTCCATATGGTCTTTAAGCAGGTTTTTGGGTTGAATTGTGCTACATTTCGTATAAAAAATTATGAGTTTAAATAAACGGACAAGGTAGTCATAACATTTTATATATTTCATTACATTATACGATGTAGTTAAAATATAAGATCTTAGCCTTATTTTATAAACAAAATTTCTAAGAATAGACAATACTTTAGAGTTGTCAATCCACATGTCATTTTTATTTTTATTTTTTATTAATTTATTCATGACCATAGAATCAAAGTCTTTCAGTCGGAAACATGTTAATTAATAAGTCTTCGTATAGTAGCGCAGTTGTATTGCAGGCTACAACCGATGCCATTCAATGGAGTTCTTGTGAAAACTCGAAAGATCACATCTGACTATACAGTTCACATTTCTCACAAAAACACATAATTTCTACTCAAAAACTATCAATATCCTGCAACTATTGTTCATTTTAGAGTAATTATACACATTTTTAGAAAATAAAACTGCACAGCACAGCGTCTCCTTTCAGTTCCCGCCAAAAACTCCTCCACATGTCAATTTTATTTATTAGTTTATTCATAACCATAGAATCAAAGTCTTTCAGTCGGAAACATGTTAATTAATAAGTCTTCGTATAGTAGCGCAGTTATATTGCAGGCTACAACCGACGCCATTCAATGGAGTTCTTGTGAAAACTCGAAAGATTACATCTGACTATACAGTTCACATTTCTCACAAAAACACATAATTTCTACTCAAAAACTATCAATATCCTACAACTATTGTTCATTTTAGAGTAATTATACACATTTTTAGAAAATAAAACTGCACAGCACAACGTCTCCTTTCAGTTCCCGCCAAAAACTCTCTCCACATGTCAAGCCTGTGCAGTGTTGCCAGATGGGGGGATACCTGAAAATTCGGGGGTTATGTTGACGTCTGGGGGAGATTCGGGGGTAAAGATTCTTTGGGGGGACTTTCGGGGTGAAATATTTTGTTGTGAGAAATTTTGGAGAGATATTTTAAGTATCAATAATTCATCTACAAACACAATTCTCATCACTTTAATTATTATATCTAAGTCACAATACGGTATTATTACTTTATCTTAGAATTATACTCTAGTGAATCATACTTCAATTCAATAGTTCATTTTAATAATCCAATTCATTCGTTCGTTCATTTACGTTATTTATTTATTATGCCGTCTTTACTCGTATGCGTCGTATCCCATAGGCTACTTTCCGTTAGAGACTGACAATGATCACGTTCACAACTGCGGTTTTTCCCGTTTCACTTATTTGCTGGCGTCACAATCGTAAACTCAAGTGGAATGGTTATTTAACGCACCTATTGACACGGGTCGTTGTGAGCGCCCCGTGAGTGAAAATGATGACGTTATTAGTGACGTTTTCGCTACGACAGTGGTTTTGATTTTTTCTTTCTCCTTTAAAATAAGTAAAAACTAGTTTGGGGTTTTTTTCTCAAAAAGCTTATTTTTGGGGTTTTTGAAAAAAAATTGGGGGTTAATTGTCATGGTCATCTGGCAACGCTGAGCCTGTGTGTCAAGCTGTCAATGTGATTGTGATGATTGGTGGAGTTGTTTGTTATTTACAATTAATATAATTATTACGGGTTTTATTAAGAAATTAATTTGCATTTACGCATATCGTAACACATTCCAATTATATTAACCACCGCCTTTAATCGACGTGTGTTTATACGGAATATAATTCATTCTTCGTGAACTGAGGGCGATTGGATTAGGTATGTCCTAGATTGCATACAATTTATTATTGAAATTAACGTGTATAGTCGCGTTGTGATTTCGGTGTTCGTAGAGTGTTTTTATTATGCAAAAACATTTTACTTAATTTTTAGATCGGTAAGTTTAGTTTCGTTAATGTTTTCTTTGTACTGTCTTTGTTTTGATAGCGGTAATAATTTTTTTAGGGTGCGATGGAGGCTATGGATATTCAGGCTGTAGAGTCAAAACTGAGTGATGTGACTGTGACCGCGATACCTATGAGCGGAAAGAGTGTTCATAAAGACCTGGGACATGGCGGCAGTGCACATGCCACGATATCCACAGTTCCTGCTTCATCGCCATCCTCTAATGGAAAAGATAAAGACAACGGCATGTCGAAGTATGCGCAGCTACTCGCCGTTATCGAGGAGATGGGTAAGGAAGTAAGACCAAGTTACTCTGGCAGTCGCAGCTCTGCTGAACGCCTCAAGCGTGGGATTGTTCATGCCCGTATACTAGTGAGAGAATGTCTTATTGAAACCGAGAGGTCAGCACGGCAGTAATCTAATATTCATAATCATGTCCCAGTCAATTTTTAATGTACCTCAATTTTTGGTCTAGATTGATATTGAAATGTTTAATTGGCTGTCTGTTATTATTGTTGTTGTTTTTTGCTTTATGGTGAACAAGAGTTTTTATGCATATTTGCTCATGTAAATTTTTTATGATCTAAGTCCTTTAGGATTATACATTTTTTCAAACAAATGATGTTCCATGTTTACCTGTAATGCCTAAAGTACCCACTGACCAAGAAAATTTATTTATCACATTGAAATAAACAAAATGGATACACATTCATTTTTACTGTTTTATATTACATTGAAATTAAATGCAAGCTATTCAGCAATTATTCACAAACATGAGTGCAGTAACATTTAAATGAGTAGATTAAAGATTGAAAGTATTGTGAAGAGATTGCTTATTTGAATATAGTACAAAATATATTGTTGGATTACCATAAGGCAAAAATATAAATGTAATTTGGAAGAAACAAATCATAATAGAAGACCACTTAACAGTGTGTTGTTCATATAAAACACCCAATTTATCTTGTCCAACTTTTAATAATAATTTATGATAGATATAAAAGTCACGCTTGTTTGTAACAACTGAGCTACACAGATGGTATATTGGTTTTATTATTGCCTACAGTGACCAGATACATAATAAACATATATTGCTTGTTTCGATGAATGGGATATAATTTCAAAGAATATCATTTTGAAGCTATAATAGCCCTACTGTGACAATTGCAACCTCTAATGAAATTATCATAATTTTTATGATAAAATAGTAAGTTTATAAAATATACACATTATCTTAACCAAATATAGAAATAGAAATAAGATCCTTCTGAATACTTGGAATTGCTCACCTATAAATTTAACCTTTTTGAATTGTTGCCTTATTCACATTTCTAGGTCCACATATGTGCATACTACTGTTATTAAAAGCAGTAAGACTAGATTTATTTTATTATTAACAAAACTGTTACTCTTTAGAGAGATAGTATATAAATGTTGACTACCGCCGTTGCCCTAATATAGTCTGAATAGACAAAAGTTATTGAGTTAGCAACAAAACAAAAGAGCACATTATATAAAATGATAATTGTTTGGGAGGTGGAACTTCAATCTTTAATATAATTGACATTTAAAAAAAAATCTTTATGTATTGTACAAGCATACACTGTCATCTTTCATATACATAACAATCTGTTGATAGAATATTAGATTCAACATTCTGTCCATACTATAGGCAACAATAACTTTATATATACTAATGCCCCTTATTGGTTATGCTTGTCCACCTAAACTGCTGATTCCAGTAAATGTATGTGCTTGCTCTCTGTGTACTAGACAATTTTATAAGTTTTATAATTTTAAAAAGTTCTCAATAATATTTTCACTCTCAAACAGGCATTAAAATGTATTTTACCTATGATTCCAATGATACTATGTGTAGGAAAGCTTTCATAGTCAATAGTAAAACCTTATATACCAAATGAATTATATGTAAATTATATTAGTAATGATCAAAACATATTTTTTCCATAGCCAATTTGGTTTCTAAATGATATAAAAGTTAAATATTACATATTTGGAATTAACTGAATGAGTAAATAGTTTTGTCGAAAGTGTTAAGCGTCTAATTAATATATTAGCGTTATATATAAATTTATAATTCAGGGTATTTAGAAGTAAAATTAGGAGAAATTGTTTCTTTGTCCATACATTTGTTTGAAGCGAATATTAAAATTTGAATGTGCAATACAAACATCATTAATTTTTTTCTTAATTCCACACAATTACAATAAAAATTACATACTTTTTTTTATTAATTCTATGTTATTAATCTTTTTGCTATTTTATGTTTTATCCAAAGAAATCAATATGAGAATTATAAAAAATTAAAAGTATGTTATTTCATAAATCTTCAGTTTCTAGTAATAAGATGTAAATTAAGGTCGTTTGGCAGTTGAGATTCAATTAGCACATTCAAGTAAATATTTAAAGTTACTTCCTGGTACAGATGGAGGAGTATTTTTAATTCAAATTGTCTATGACGTCAAAATGTGTAACCAAGTCTTCATTTTTAATTTATGTATTTATGCCAAATCTGACTTTAGATAGTTTTATATCCATAGTCCATGTACTATATACATGAACTGGTGAGATAAGTGAGTTATATTTTAACGCTTTAATACTATAAAAATCATATTTTGGTAAGTTTTAGAAATTGGTACCTCTTTTATAGAAATCAAAAATACTCCTATTTATTTCATGTAAAATGTTTACTAATCAATGTTATTGAACTTGCGTATACTTAAATCCCGAATGTAATTAACATAGGCTGTGATCGCAACATTTATTGTCAACATCTACCTCATACAGAAACAAATATTTTAATTAAAGTTTTATATAGAATTCAATATAATAGCGTATCACTGGTATAATGACATTGTAAGGTAAAATAATACTGGTTATGATTGCGTGTAATTTAAGGTTGTTAAGGAGGTATAATTATTCATGGCTTACTACTTTTCTGTCTCCTACTTCATTTTATCCTTAAGGTTGGCTGCTGTTTAAAAATGTTTACAAACGTTAGTAAACATTTGTTAAGAAACATACGATCACAATGTTAGAAAATGTTTTCATGTATGTTAGTAAACATTTCTGAACAAAATTAAGGGTATGCGAAGAGTGCGGGGCCCAGGGCGGCGTGCTCCGCGCCGTGTGCGGTGTACTGTAATTGTCAGTTCCATCGCTGTAGGAGCACTTAAAACATTTAACAATCCCTAACAGAATGTAACAATTCGTAACATTTGTTAGTAAATGTTAGTAAGTGTTTGTAAACATTTTTAAACAGCAGTGTGGCAGCACCTTTACAATATAAGTTGATATCTTGTTGGCGGCATTGCCTTAAGGTGCTCTTTCCGGGCAATTTTTGCTGGGCAACAGTAATGGATCAATCTGAAGCAATTGCAATAAAACGCGGCAATTGTTCCGGGCATATTGCTGTTAATTCCTCCATATATTCCACATTTTTCAATGTCACCATATGAGTTGGCGAATATCCAATTGGTTTGACAATTTGCTTTCTATCTCGTTTGTACGTATAACTATGTCTCGTTTTCACCTAATTTTTTAAGTTGCTCCATATTGCATGGTATTGCATGGCTGTACCACAGCAACAGCTTGCTACATATTGCCATTGCACTAAATTGCTTGATTTCGTTGTGATGTTATAGTTGACGACATTCGACTGGGATTGAGCATCTTTAGTTGCTCTCGTTGCTGTAATTATTGTTTAAACAGTTATAAAAAAAATATCACAATATTTTAATAATCATATGATAAAGTTATTTTAATGTTTGTTCTCTTATATATAAACAACTGTAGTTTACCCCGCGGCCAGGTTGCGGGTTAACCTCTGGTTCCTATCTCTTATTTAAAGAGCAGGCGGTACAAGTTTCATTGTATTAAATTTGTATGTATTTGCCCCCGGAAGATTCAATTCATTTTATATCGCAAACTATACCATCCCCCGTCTATCTGTAACTACATAAATGACAAAACTTGCCAAAAATGACAAAATAGACAACATGGCCCAAGTGAACTAATCAGATCTAGTAGATCAAGTGGACGAAATGGACAAAATCATAAAACCTATCATACTTTTCGGAATAACCTTTACATTAGTCTATCCCATTATCCCGGATGAAGAGTATCCCGTGGCGATTCGGTATTAAAATTACATATGTACCGAGTTTCAGCCAAATCGGTCCAGTAGTTTTTCCGTGAAAACGGAACAGACAGAGTTACTTTCACATTTATTATATTAATGAGGATGTTAGAATTCATTGTACATACATACATAACTTCACGCCAGGTCCCTTGCGGGGTAGGCACGAACAACAGAGAGCCATTCAGGCTTATTCTTACACACCTTGCTTCTTTGACATTCATAGCTCTTGTCATGCATGCTCGTCTGTTCTTAAGGCTCCTGACATCACCTTCTGCTAATACACGATCAATTTGATCACGGAAGGTGTGTGGTGGCCTTCCGCGACTTCTGCATCCATCCACTTTTGCATTGTATATCTGTTTAGTCATTCTTTCATCATACATTCGTTCCACATGCTCGAACCACGGGAGCATTCCTTTCCTTACCTTCACCCCGACACTCTCTTTCAGACCAACTCTCTTTCTTATTTCGGTATTACGAAGAATTTATTGTAATTGTCCATATCCCTAGTAGAAATGTCATGATCAGCACACCTCGATATAATATGAATCCTTCTTAAGATTGATGCTCTTATTTTGAGTTAATATTTAATTATTCTCATCAGGTATTAGATCTTCCTTATAGGATTAGACCATGAAGACCTTATGTTACACGCTATAGTAACCAGTAAATATATATACATACTTGAGATCCTATTTGTTGTGTGGTTCATAGTCGTAATTAAAATGTGTAATTTAGTTTTACACTATTTAAAGCTATATGAATATTGTGAATTACATGTTTAACATTTTAACTGAATATTTGTAGCAATATTCATTTGATATTATATTTTATAACTGTGTGCTGAAATAGATCGTTATATAGATGTAAATGTTTTAATGTTGTTTTAGGAGTTGTGTGAAGTGAAATGAGTTTGGTATAAAGCGAAGTTGTGCGAAATAGCTTAAGGGGATCTGATTGAGTCTCTTAATTCTCATAGATGGCGTTGTGATGAGTAAACTCATATTTAATTTGTAATCATAGGTTTTTGGCAGGTGATTTTAGTGCTAGATAAGCTTTTTTTAAAAGATTTTTAAATACAAGCTTTTGAGATCCTGGATATCATGTAGCATCAGAGTGCTAGCCAAGACAAGTAAAACAAGCCCAAACACGACGGGTTTATCTTGTTTAGTACAGGAGTTCTTATGGCCACCTTCCGACAACATCATCAGATCAGCTCCACGGTACCACATTATTGCATTGTCACGCGATATACATATGCATGCAAAATTTCAGCTCCATCGGAAACCGGAAAGCTGGTCAAATTTAACTTGCAAGATTCCACCCGAACTTACATACATAGGTACACCCATTGCAAGTTAAATAAAAGCTTTGTAATTACAAAAGTTCTCTTAAATCTGTTAGATCTCCTTAAATGTATAGTTTTCGCAATTAATACTGGTTTTAAGAAATAGTGAATTGTCGAAGTACTATAATATTAATATTAATAGGACTGATATTGATTATGCTTGATCATTTGAATGAGGCTGCTAGGTCATAACTGCATTATAATGTGGAAAGAAATTGTAGTGGCGCGAAATACATTGCTCAATTTCAATGGCCGTTTATACAGCTTCGACTTATCAGCGATATTCTCTAATTATTTTCGATATTATTGGTAGTAATGTTGCGCAGTATATGATTTTAGAATGAGTTTGTAAGAGTAACATGACATTTTGTACCGAACCAGTACAATGTACCACTTCAAATGAGGCGAGGACATTTGTACGGTTTGTACCGCCGCAGTAAATTTGAAGCGATGAAGCCGGTGAGACGGTGAGCGCCATTGCCTCATTTGCCCTTTTCAAAACTAGTTCGGAAATGTTCGTTAAGAATCGGATGTGCTCGGCCTCGGTCATCTCATTTTACTCAGTCGTACTATGAAATTGTCATGTTATCCCTCTTTGTCATGTCAATATCCGTAGAGGCGTTATTGTACTGTTGTAGCATAAGCCTCGTTTCGTTCTTCCTCATACTTTTGAGTAGTAGCGCGACAAAAATGTTAAAATGGTACATTTCTAATTTTGAGCCGTTTCAGTACAAATGTATTTTGTACGGGTCAAATGTAGTGGCTCATAAGTATACTGCTCATCGCTAATTGGTAAATTCATGGCTGGAGCGTGTCGTGTAGGATTTTTTTGGCGCTCGAAATAAGCAATATTTCAAAGGCGTCTTATTCGTAAATTCGCATGATTACTTTAGAATTACTTTGCGTTTCTCTACGTCAGTGTTTTTCAATATGTGGGTCGCGACCCCTAGGGAGGTCGCAGAGCCTTGCTCGGGGGGTCGCCGGCGTAAGAGAAAAGGCAATTTAAGTTTTTATCTCATATTTAGGTACTTTCTAAGCTCAGCAGCTTTTCGCAAAGTATAGGCCGTTATAATGAATATAGGTAACAAAATAGGGAAAGACATAAACGTAGTCATTTAAATTACTAATTTTTGTTTGTCTATGGCCCAAGGGGGTCGCCAAAATTTTTCAACCTGTAAAGGGGTCGCGTATTCAAAAAGATTGAAAAGCACTGCTCTACGTATTCTACCGTCTATAATTGTTTAATCTAGTGCACACGTCGCATTTTTACAACCGCACCGCTCGCCACCGCCGGTGTGTGTACCCCCATTTCGTCGAAGTGTGCATGCTCAAGTAAGTAACTGTTTTCTAGAACGTTTGTTCCACGTACGACAATGATTTGAAAGAGGAACTTGCCGTCGAGGTCTTCCCGCTGCGTTACGACATGGGGTTTTTTAAGAAGGGCGTTATAAAATTTCTTAGAGGCCGGCAAGATGTTGGCAAAGCCCCCGTAATTGTAAATGTCTTAAGGCGACGGTAACCATTATGGGTCGTCTGCATGCTTTTCTGCCACAGGCAATAAAAAAGTCTCTGTCGTAGTCTGTGGAAAATGTGGGGGTGCGGGTGCTTAGTTGTGGGTAAATATGAACGTAAGGGTATTAATAATGCCAGATGAATTTGTCCATGATTTTTCACCTAAAGCATGCCACGCACCGAGCTTACTGAGTACATTCGATACCGCATTAAATGTCGGAAACTCTGAACACGTTTGTCGGTGTGTTGAAAAAGTATATTTTCTTTTGACTTAATTGTCGTGTAAACGCTTGTTTGTATAGTAGGCTACCCAGGATATTATCGCATGAAACACGTATTTTACATTAGTGTCGCAAGAGCTGTCCATGAAATACTTTGGCAAATAAGAGATTAATTTCTTTGTGGGGAATGGAGGCCTAGGAGTCTAACTAAACTCAATGTTCGCATCGGCAAAAACAAAATGGGGGAGTTTTAGTTTGTATTACGTGACATTTATTGGGGATTTCCAGAAATTGGGACGCAGCGCGAACGAGTGGGTGGTTACGCTGAGTCCAATAACGAAAAAATTGCGTAACCTATGTTATGGACAGCCCCAAACGACGAATGTTTTGTCTTTTTCATTTACACTTGATTAAGTTCTGTTTTTTTAGTCCCATCGATTGTTTTTAAAACATTAAACCATTTGAAATATGTTCAGTATGTAATACGTGTATCCGATTTCATATATTTATCATTTTGAAATTTAATACATGACTACGGTATTTATGCAATTGTGTATTTTGAAATGAAGTGTAGTTGAAAAGGACAAAACATTACAAAATATATTGTTTGAGCATGTTGCGTTGAACATGGCTTGATATTATTAAGGTTGCCAGAATTATTGTTAATTTATGTAAAGCGTCTTTGATTAGGCTTCATTTTGCTAGCATTACACATTTTTATAAGGTTTATTATATTGAAAGATATAAATAATTCTTAATAATTTGTAATGTAATAATATAAATATCAGGCTTGTATATGTGTCTATGTGAGTGTCTTTAGTAAGGTTTTTGTCATACTATTTTTGTTTTCATACATTCAACAGTAGCAGTAGTGCCTCTATATGAACAATCGAGAATTAAGATTGTCAAATTGCTAATAAAAATAGGGAAAGCAATGAATATACATTGAAACAAACTATGTACAGTCGCGGTATGAAAAGGTTCGTCGCCTTAAATTCGAGTTTTGCTAGCACGAGTACAAGAAACAGTAGTGCTAACATTTTAATAAATGTTACATTTATAGAATATAGAAAAGAGAAAAAAGAAAATTGCAATGTTGACTATGACAGACACTGAGATAACAATAAGAAAAAAAGATGATATAATCACTGCGCTTATCATAAATATTAAAACAATTAAATAGTTTTTACATCTCTAAACAATCTTCTTAGACAAGATAGAAAATCAAACAACGCTCAAGTAATTATAAAGTTGTCAAACAGTTAAACATAATGTTCTGTAAAACAGACTGTTCTGTGACTTAGTTTGAAAAGATAAATGCTCGCGGAACTTTAAATTAATCAATTTGAAAACTGGCGAACCTTTTCATTACACGACCGTACTATGGGTGTGAGAGGTTAAAACAAAATGTGTGGTCTCTTCAAAATGCATAAACAATTAATTTTATCATTGGAAAAATTATTGCTACTGTCTAATATATGAAGAGTTTAGAATGAAAAATACAGCAAACTAAAAGTACCGGACAGTTTCCAGAGGTGGTTAAAGAATGATTTAAGCCAGTTTTTGACCTCGATTTTTATAGATTTACTTACGGTATAGTTATTAAGAAAATGTGCTCATTGTTTTTTCTTAACTATAATATAATTTTGTGGTAGTTTTAAGTTGTAAATAATTTAGTTTTTAAACTTTATGTACCACTCAATAGCTGTGACAGTAATTCCGTGTTCGTTATATTGACCAACAGACGGGCGGTTGGAACGACGCGTTTCTTTTATGCATGTGTCTGAATTTGAAAATAAAGAAGTTTATTTTTTTGTCCCATATCCGAAAAAGATAACGCCATCATTTATAATTCACATATTTAAAATTTGCGCTTGTGGAAAAGACATATATAACAATTCTATGACATGCCGCATTAATAAACTTAGCAGAAGGGTGTTTAAAATTCATAGGAACGATATCATTTGAGGACTGGAACGAAACTTCAAACTGTCGTAGAGCTTTTACTTGACGCTAAAAGAAAGCGTTCAAAAACTGCTCGTCTATATACCTCTTGTATTAAATATTACATGCAAACAGTACTAAGTAAGCAGTAAACGGTCCAACTGCCGTCAAGTATACTTCATAGAGATATTTAGAAGTTAGGAAGATACGAAATAAATTAAAATAATTAAAAATAAGTTACCATTAAATTAAAGTACTTAATATAGATGTTTTGTGAACATAAACTCCTGAAGTCCATTTTGTAACGTATACTTTTGTAATTTTAAACACATATGCTCTAAAATTTAACGCTGCTAAGCTTTATTGTTTAGTTTTCACTGGGCTTTTCTCAAGTGGTTATAAATAACGTTTATTAACAATTTTCTCACGCATATTATTTTTGTCGAAAAACAAAGACCTATGATATTGACTCAATTTTTCATATAATTATAAAAAAAATTTTGAGTATCTTTAAATTTAATATAGATGTTTTTAACTTCAATGGGTAACTAAAGTCTCTTGCAGACTTAATATGTGCGTTTAAAAACCGCAAGTCTGCGGGATTGCGTGCTTAAGAAACGCTATATCCAAGTAACAGGACTGCTTCTTAGCATAAATATAAAACTAATTGAAGTAATATATAAAACATTTGACACGAACTTTCATTGTGATGTTGATAAGTATACGAGTAAAGTTAAAAGTAGACTTTATAGATATTTTTGTGAAGGAAATATTCAGTCTTTGAGACAGTGGTTGCGATGTTTTTTGTTACAGTCAATTTATATGTGAATTAATTGATAGTTACACACCCCTTGTAACCAAGTTCTGAAAATTGCAAAGATATTTAATTATATCAAGTACACTTATAACTACATATGAATGATGTTTGAATTTTATTGAAATATCTTAGGCACAGAATGTGTTTAGTGTTTTGTTAGCTCCAACGTCATGAGTTCTTGAAACAGGACTTGTATAACGTAATATTTTAAAAGCAGTGAGGGACAGAAGCATAATAAAGGATCAAATTTAAATAAATCTTAGTGAGTCGTGTTCCTGAGGAGTTTGTTGCCGTCTCTTCTCCTTTACACATCAATAACACACTGGAAAACAGTGTGAATGAAGTTTTTAAAATTAATACGATTGTATGATTTGCAAAAACACTTCTTATCGTAATTGTGTAACTTAGTTTGAAAAAAAGATTTTAACTTGATGACAGTGAGAATACTTCTAGCAATTGGTCAGAACTTTGTCTCAATATTGTCAGATTTAAGAACTGTTAAAATAAGGTATACCGTATATCCAATGTATTATGTATACGGAAATCACATAGAAAATGATTGCCAAAAAGTTTCGTAATATTGATACCGATTTAAATAGCTTTTTAGAAATTGATGTAAAATATTGTTAGTAGTGCCTAGTGAGTTAGATTGAAGAGATATGTCGTCATTTTAGAAGCAGTCCTGTGATTGGAGCTACGGATGGAAAATATTTAAATTTATTGAGCAAATATGGCGCTCGTCTGCGTTGTATCGTCTTTGTTGTCATAACCCTTCAACCAGCTAAATTGCACCTAAATTCGTGTTCAATGTATGTTCAAGTCTCATCACGAAAGTTAAACCTAGAATTACATTTTTTTGAATTTTTTTTGTGCATTATTGGATATTCTGATTCAAACTTCTCGCGCGAACGTCGCGACAAGTGAACTGATTCTCGCGTTCACGCAAGAATGTGGAGCTCTTATAAGAAATGCCAAATCGTAGAGACGTTCTGATTCTGCTAGAACATTCTGACGATTCTGTCTCGATTTCAATGATATTATTATCCCGCATCATGGAGGCAACATGGACTTTGATGATAAAACTATTGTATGAGAAATTTACAGCCACTCTTCATGTTACACTAGAAAAAAGTTTAAAAGAAAAATTACATCCGTTGCTTCAATCAGATAAACGTTTTATAAATTTTCGTCAGTAATTGTAAGTGATGAACCATAACGCAGTACAAATTTTAGCGAATTAAATAATTATGTGTAAATGTGTTACGTAACGTGGGTCGTTTTATCGGCGGGTTGTCGTGACTCCATACTCATTTACGAACATATTTTTAATATACTTATTATTATAAATAAATGGGTCTAATATAGTCAATGCTTGTTTCATTGGTACACTTTGTTTGGCAAATAAAGGACTGCCCAATTTGTTTTTTTGTTAGGATAGTTGGTTTCATATGAAATTACCCGAGCCTTTATGATTGTTTCACTATTTTGTAGAAAATTTAAATAATTATCATATATATTAAAAATACTTAAATCATCAAGTAATCACTACGAGAAATCTTAATTTTTCTAGTACAATATTTCTTAGAAAACCATAAATTCAAAGTTACGTTCGAAAATGATTATGTAATTTCTATGCTGGGTTGAAAAAAAATCTTCAATTTTACTACAATAACATAAAAAATAATAGATAAATATAATAATAAGACTAGGAAGGTCAAGGTTCATCTTATTTCCAGGGGGACCCAAAATGGGCATTGTGTCCTTTGCCTTAATTTGTCAATTGTGGGTGGAAAGTTGTTACAAAATAAAGTGTAGGGTCCTTGATCAATATTACATACTTGATTTCATCCCTTGTTAATTCTGGGTGGAGAATTCTTGATATGCACCTGAATAAGCAACGTTCGTATCGTAGTATCTATGATTCGTACTGATTCTTATATTATAGTGTACTAGACTAGAGTTTACCTCGCGGCCGCGCCGCGGGTCATCCTCTGGTGTATGCCTCTTGTTTAGAGAGTTACAACACAGGTTACATTGTATTGAATTTTTACATTACTGCTATTTGTCCCGAAAGATTCACTTCATTTCATATTGCAAACTCTATAAATCTATGCCAATTTTCGATGTTAAAACTAACTATCTCACTCACCAAAATGACCAAATCAACCACATTTACCTATTTTAACATCTATTTCTATAAATGAATCGACATTCACTCGGTAAAATATTTTAGGCCTTCGGTCATTATTTTTATCAATTTCGTAATTTCTCTTTCATAGCTAAAGAATGGCGGTAAATTGGCAAAATAAGCACAAATGGCATACAGGGTACAGTGCGGATTCTGTAGAATGGTGTCCCGTGCAATCCTACCGAAATGCTTTGGTTTGTGGCACATACCAATTGGAAAAAGGAGATGAAGGTAACTATAAAAGTCATAGTGCAAAAATATTTTAGAATAAAAAATGCGAAATCTGTTACTTTTTCATATATAGCTTGTATTTTGACATAGTCTAAGTTTAGTCTTGAACAATAATCTTAAAGGCATGCGAAATAGGAAATGATAATTTGTAGGTATATTAAATTTTTGGTCTTAAGAATGTTATCGAGAATTTGACAAACATTATATTATTATATTTTGGGAATAATATAGGATTATTTTTGATACAAATAAGAATCTTGAAGGGGATAAAATAGGAAAAAATGATTTAGTTTATTGATTGAAAATCTGTATGGTTAACCTATAATTCCTCAAGTTAGGCGGATGAAAAAGTTGTATACAGAAACCAATTTTTCTCAAGTTAGGGATATGAAATTTAAGTTTTTTCTTAGAAATAAAGAAGTCCGTATGTTAGAAAAATCATTCCTGAAGTTTGGGTAGTAGGGTAGTTTAAGCTTTAGGAATAAATATATAAAAAACTAAACGGTTTTAGGCCCGGTAATTTATTTGAATTTTATTATTCCGACGTCTCGGCCACTTTTTAACCGACTTCGAAAAAAGGAGGAGGTTCTCAATTCGTCGGGATCTTTTTTTTTTTTTGGTTTTTTATGTATGTTCGCCGATTACTCCGTGATTTATGATCCGTTTTACGTGATTCTTTTTTTGTTGCCATGTGGTCCCCTAAAAATTTGACATACTTTGGCCCAGGAGTTTTCATTTTACGAACCCATACATAGCTAGACACTAAAAAGTAACAAATAAAAAATAAAAACTTCGTTTAAAAAAACCGACTTCAAAAACTAAAAAACTAAAATGTATAAAATAACTTATTTAAAGCTATTATATATATATATATATATATATATATGTATATATATATATATATATATATATATATATATATATATATATATATATATATATATATATAATCTAAAACATCTTGAAGTCGGTGCAAAGTAAAACATAACAAAAATTACTATATTTTTTAAATTACTAATGTTACGCGATGTCCATCACAGCAGTTATGAGAACCATAGATTATATTAATATCACATAGATAATCTTCATAGATAATAATATTATTATTTGTAGGGTAGTTTTCGTAGTATTTTCGTATAAAAGGCGGTGTGGCGTGTAGACGGGGTTCATTGCTTACTAAGTGGTAAAAGGGGAATCTCTGCCCAAATAGTTAATATTAGGTATATTTGGTACTTTCTTGCCCAAATCTCTGCAAGGCTTTTTACACTAAGCTCCGACTAATAATAGCTTTAGAAATAAGTTATATTATACATTTTAGTTTTTGAAGTCGGTTTTTTTAGACGAAGTTTTCAGTAGCCTTCATCACGGAAGACAAAGATGTCAAGTGTCAACGTTATACGTAAAGTTTTATTTAGCCTACCGCCAACTTGTTCATTTAGGCTAAAATAGTTTTATTATGTATACTACTTGTAAAGTCTACTAGTCTTATTATAATTACGTTTTAATTTCTTTAATAAAGACCAGTCTCGGGTAACATCTATTATAGTAAACCTGTCAATTAACAAATATCATGTTATGGTCTGGTTGACGCAACAGGGTCCAGAAGGCTGGAGCTCACCTCCCTCAGAGGATTAGCCACTACACCCAGCGTAGTAATGCTGCTAGCCTTCTAGGTACACTGCCCATTGTCAGTCTTCTGGTAGGGCTGGACGCGTTTTACTGTCGTGTTTTTAAAGTTAGTTTTTTTATACTTTAGTGTTACGCCTTAACTGTGACGTTTTTAAAGTTAGTTTTATTTATAGAATAATTTTATTAATATTAGCTAATCGTTCTGTTTGAACGTAGTTAGTAGTACGTTTTACTTAGTAGGTTTTATTTTTATTTAAAAAATAAATAAAAATAAAGTCGATTTATCTATATAGTAGATTGTGCAACACCTGATTTCTACTTTTGAAATAAATTAAATTATACAATAACATAAATATCAGTGTCGGATACAAAAAATAATTATCTAAATCTAACATCTATTAACAAAAACTAAAAGATCCTAAAAATAAATACCTATTACATCATTTAAATCAGCTCAATAAAGGTCAAATAAAATATATCGAGGGCTTCATAACAAATGGGCGTACAGACAAAACAGCAGTTTTACACAAGGGACAAAATTGTGAATAAAACAAATGTTAACGCCAACCAGTTACGTTGGGGAAAGAGGGGAGCGCCGCGAGCGACCAGACCAGACCGCCTCACATCGTCCGACGACGCATACATTTATCACATCACATACGTGTAATTAATATTGTAATAAGCTCATAATTATACCTACAACAGTCCGCTAATCATTAAAACACCTTACTACCATCAAGTATACAACCAGGAGGAATCTACACAAAACTAGTTGATTGTATACCTAAGGCTGAAATTCGGAAACCCTTCTTCTTAGGTACACTTGCAAGACTTTCTAAATTGTAATATGCATAGTTTTTAGTAAACAACAAAAAAATGGCATATTTGCCTATACGCCTATATGTTATCAAGCCCTCAATATGTACGGTTCAACGTACCTGCAGCGTTTTGCTGACGCTGCGGCCTACTTTAGGCTACATTAATATTCTGTACTATAAATAATACGCTCACAAATATTTTGTTTAAGTTGCTACAAACAGCCACGAGTTCCTATCAAGTTGCTATTAGTGGTAACATACGACAAACTATTACAAAGTTGAAACTAGGGTTCAGCATCCAAGTTCTCGAACTTCAAGAATAAATCCCTGAGGGCAACGAGGTGTATTTTCTTCACCTTACGATAAGAAAGCACCAGCATCCACCAGTCAGTAAAAACATGAGCAAGTGTACAAAACTGTACAATATAAATACCTATCACATCTCTAATATTTCAGATCAACCAAAACAGACAAGACTGGGCAAGATATATCTATTCATTATCGACGAGCATACAATTGATTTACAACCAATACAAACCATACAAACATCTGGTATATTAGATCAAAAATGGTGTTATCATCTCATACACGATCGTCCTACACTAGCCGTAGTTAGTTCTGAAGGATCATTACAATTATACCAGTTGTATAAAGAGAATCAATCTTTAGAACTAAAAATCTGGTTGAATTATTCAATTGGCGACGAAGTTTTAGCTTTATCTGTAGATTGGTCGACAAGTAAATTGAATGAAGAAGAACCAAAATTGGTTGTTAGTGATTCTTTTGGACGTGTTCACATTTTGAAGCTCAAAGGAGACGGTATAGAGGAGCTTGGAGTTTGGAATGCGCATGGTTTTGAGGCTTGGATAGCTGCTTTTAATTACTGGAATACTGATGTATTTTATACAGGTATTAAATGTCTTTATTTCGGCGGCCTTCACGTCCGTGACATAACAGACAAACTGCAGGAGAGTCGCTTACGCTGGTACGGCCACGTTTTACGGAAACCGGCTAGTTACGTGAAGAACAAATGTCTAGCCATGCCGCCTCCGCCAGGTCCCGGTCGAAGGGGTAGGCCCAAGAAATGCTGGCTTGACGTTGTGAGGGATGACATGCGTACCAACGGTCTTAACATAAGGGATGCCAAATATCGCGAAGTGGAGAAGAAAAAGTAGAAAAACGGACCCTGGGCGTCAAAGTGATCGCTCCGAACGCAACCGGGATTTAACGCTCGGATGATGATGATGATTAAATGTCTTTATTTAAATCTAATAAGTATATAGTTTAAAGAAAGACATTACGTCCAAAGCGAATTTGCATTGTCCAAAAAACATACTGATATTATATTTTTTTATTAGCTAAAATAGAATACCATAGAATTCCAGGGCACCCTTCTTAAGATCTCAGACACTTCAGAGATCCTGGGTGTCGAGATTTCGAGCGAGGTGCGATTTAGGGCTCACTTGGAGAGAAAAGCGAAAATCGCTTCAAAAAGCTTGAGGTGCTCAACAGGGCTAAGCGGTACTTCACACCGGGACATAGGCTTTTATTATATAAAGCTCATGTCCGTTCTCATGTGGGGTACTACTCCCATCTTTGAGTTGGTGCACCCCAGTACCAGTTGCTCCCACTTGACTTCTTGCAGCGCCGAGCGGTCCGAATTGTCGACGATCCCAAAATTACAGACGGTTTAGAGTCTTTCAGTCATAGAAGAGACGTTGGCGGTCTAAGCGTATTCTACTGTCTATCCAACGGGGAGTGCTCCGATGAGCTATTTGATTTAGTGACTACGTCGCCATTCTATCATTGCACCCCTCGCCAGCGGTTGAGAGTTCACCCAAACTTTCTACATTTGGAAGCCCTCCACGGTATGTGGCGGACGCTCCTTCATGCCATATGTGTCCAAGTTTATTTATTTATTTATTATCATACAAAACATCGCTATCACATATAAAATGAAAAAAATAAAAAGTTATGGAATGAACTCCCTCTCGCGGTTTTCCCAGAGCGCTACAATATGGGGCTCTTCAAAAAGGGCGTGAACAGATACCTAAAGTCTCAACGACGTAGGCAACGCAACGGCTCCCTTAGTGTTGCAGATGTCCATGGGCAACGGTAGCCACCTATCACCAGGTGGTCCGATTGCCAGTTTGCCCACTAGTAAACATAAAAGAAATAGAGATTTATT
This sequence comes from Dendrolimus pini, assembly GCA_949752895.1. Taxonomy (NCBI): domain Eukaryota; kingdom Metazoa; phylum Arthropoda; class Insecta; order Lepidoptera; family Lasiocampidae; genus Dendrolimus; species Dendrolimus pini. The sequence continues at coordinate 18,847,644 of OX457136.1, forward strand.
TAATATTATCGTGTTTTAATCCCTTGTAATTTTAAAAAAATCAAATAAGTTAAACCTTAGTTTATTTTGAGAGCAAGCTTTCATGCAGGTTGAATTGCATTAAGTTTTTATCTCGGCGCTATTCGCTCCCGTAAAAATTGTCTACAATAGTCTAAAACGGCCTAATGGATTTCATATAAATTTTAGTGTATATATACTACACGTCGATATTTTGTAGGGCTTATAACATATGAATATAAAGTAATTTAAGTTGCAATTCTAAGGAATAAAATGGCTGACACCAGTCGTCGTCGTAATAATAAGACATCATTAATTCTATTATAAAATATTTGCGCTTCTTTCAGGTGGTGACGACTGTATCTTCAAACGCTATGATTTAAGAGTACCAGACATATCCACTGCAATAAACAAGACTCACGAAGCAGGGGTTACTTCTATCAGAAGTCACATTGATATTGAGCATCAGCTTATTACTGGAAGGTGCTAATCAAAGAATATTGTATTACTTGTCAATCATCCAGTAAAAACGAAACTCTGGAAGGGTCCTAAATTTTTACATTACTAGATAACACTGCTGAAAATTTTCTGTTTATGTTTTATTATTTAAAATGTACTTACTTATGAAGCTTAGGACTGGAATTAGTTATGATTCTAAAGCCTAATTTCACCTCTAAAAAATCTTTACATTTTCAAATGTTAACTGATTTTGTTTAAAAACAACCGTTTTATTTTGAGTACTTCAACAAGTACAACGAGTTAACCCTTAAGTAACTACCTGTAGCGCCATCTAGTAGTAAGATTTGGGATGTTTTCAAAATCAGGTTTTTTCATGATTGTCAATGTTTGAATATTCTCATATAGTATGAATATAGTAGAAGTATTCTTCTTTCATAACAATGATGGGACGATATAACCAGAATCGTTTTAGACAGTATTATTCACATTGAAAAAATATTTTTCTAGCTACGACGAAAAAGTACGCTTGTGGGATACAAGAAGACTAAAGGACTGTTTGACCGACACCAACGTGCAAGGCGGCGTGTGGCGCTTGAAATGGCATCCTAACATATCGAATACAGTATTAGCAGCCTGTATGTATGGAGGGTTTCGTGTTTTGAAGGTTGATGACGAAATAAAGGTGGTTTGCGAATACCGAGAACATGAAAGTATTGCCTATGGAGCGGATTGGCAGTTTGATAACAGTGGTGTAGTCGCGACTTGTTCTTTTTATGACTGTATGATGCATATTGGTGAAGTTTCCGTTTTATAAAATATATTATCACCATTGATATTTATATTAAACTGTTGCTGACTAGCGTGATTTTGAAAACTAACATTACGAATTTTGTGTACTCTTAACTTTATTGAAGTTATACTTCTTTAGGCGCGTTAGGGAAAAATGATGAGAGTAAATTTCGCACACCGTCACACGAAAAAAGCTACATAATGAAGTTAGCTATAGTCAACCGACACCCTGAAGTTAGCTATAGTCAACATTTTAGTTTTTCAGGATGGCCGAGTGCAGTATGGTGGTTGCGTAGCAACGAGTTGTTGATAGATGGACTGTGAATTTGTGAGACGAGCATTGAAATATTTCTTTACTTTATTGTGTTTTAATTAATATACGACTTTGATGATTTATAAATCATTTATTTAGTATCCTACACACATATATATATATATATACATATACATACATATATATATTAAAGTGATCAGCAAAATCAAAGGATTTATTTTAATTCTAACTCCAGTGAATTTCTAAAAAAAGTAATTATATCGCTTTTTCTAATACTTGGGTGTGAGTGTGGTATTTATTTTTCTAAGTTAACTCAGTTTTTGATTCGACCGTGGTAGAGGCTTTATTTATTTAACCAATTTAAAGAAGTATAACTTCTAACGCGTGTACATAAGTACACACACACTTTTTAGTCTATGTTCAGGAACAATCTCTTTTCTTTCACCTTCTCCCAATTATTTGGGGTAGGCACAATGTTTTCGTTCCATACTCCTTCATTCTGACATATGTCTTCTGTCACATCACAGATCATATCATCAATCTCATTTTTAGTCTACCTTTTCATTTATACCCATCAATCCGTATTTTAATATTATATTTGTCACGTGACTTTCATCTCTCCTCATTACGCCCACCTCCACCAGCTCCGTAAGTTTCTTCCTCTCAATTTTTCAGTCACGGGTGCAAATTTCAAAGATCCTCTTGTTTAGGAGTTAGTGATATACAGATAGGCAGACAGATCCGCAATACAAATGAAATCTCACCAAAAATAAAACTTCCATATCATCATTTTAAACATGTTGTATTTCAATTTGCTTATAATGTCATGATAAATATAATTTATAACAAGTACATACTTAATAAAGAAATTTTTGTCGTAAGTTATAAAAAAAAATCTTACACCATTTACAATCAAGGCTTTGGGATGATCCTTTATTTACGATTGTTCTTATTGTGTGCGTAATTCACTAAATTACCTCTTCGCGTTATTCCCGGCCGTGGTCAGGAAAATAATGGCAGCATTTCGTACATTTAAGTGGCCATTTTTTTTAAATTGTGCAACTGAAATTTTTCGACTGTCACCCTTGATCTTATAATTCTATGAAGTCATATCGTGCGTTTTTACCTATTGAGTTAAACAAACATCGCTCCAAAAGAATTTACTACTATAGTGGCGATTAACCCATTTCTAATTATTGCGTTAAATTTAACTTTCTCTGAAAAAGATTTGATTTAATTAAAATTATTTAAAATACTTAATGTATTTTTAATTGAAAAATCAGTATGGCGTAGACGAGGTAACGTTACTAGCATTCTGGGCGTTTTGTCCATAGAAAACAGTGATCTTGGCTCAGTATTTATCTTATAGTCCTTATACATACAATATAACTTATATAAATTTATACTTATTTAGGTTAAAACTTCTTTATATTCGTTCATAATGTATATTGAAAATACTTAATGGTGAAGAATAAACAGATCCGAAATTTTCCCAACCACGGTGGTCACACATTGTTTCAAAAACACTAACTGGCCTGATTTCCCCTACGATAAATTTGTACCTTAACATTTTCTAAATAAAGTCTATTTTTAATTATTCACTGGAATTAAAGTACAACTCCGTCCGCGTTATTGCTAATCCATTAACAACGCAACGCCACCGGCCAACCGATAATAGCTCCTTAATACCTCTTACAATTATGAAACAATTTCTGTTTAAATGAGATTCTTTGAAAATGTACCTACCTAAACACGTGGCCCTCAGAACAATAACAAAAGCTATAGAAACCGTGCTAAAGTAAAAGCCGATTAACAGCTCTTTCATACATATAAAGTAAAACAGTGCACATGAGTGTGACTGAAATAAAAAATCTTAAAGAGTTCTATTGTTTCAGAGGAGCCGCAAGTATAAATTGACATTTTCTAATTCACATTTTTCTTTTGTAATTATGATAACCAAATTAAAAATACGTCCATGGTCTTTTTGTAGTCTCGATTACATACAGCGAATACTCTGCGAGTGTATTAGCTGCCAATAACACTCGCAACAATTACTTCCTCTACACCAAAATTTCGACATTTTCGTTCGTGCCTCAAATACAAATATATCGTCTATTTAGTTAGTCAAGAAACGAATTGTAGTGTAAATTCATTTTAGAGAACCTTTATTAGTTGACGTGATGGACACACGTATATGTGTCCCTTTCTAAGATGCTTTCAACGCCGTAAGCAAAAATAGCACGGATATATGCATTGTGTAGTTTTTAATACGATTTCTATGGCACAAGTTATTGTTCTTAGATGTGCACATTCAACAATTCCCAAAGAGGACAAGAACACGCCCATGTCATAATTCGTGTTGGGAGAAAACAGTGCTAAGCCGACAACTAATTCATATATAAACAATACCAATTATTATTTAATTATATCTTATAAATAAAACACTGACAGTAAATTTACAAAGCGTGCTAAGCAAAAAATCAAATTTCTGAGGTATACAAAATATAAATATTATTACCATGAATCATTGCCAAAATCAAATGAAGATTTAAACAATCCATTAAAAATTCATAAAACGATAGTCAAATCCATCATAATAGAACTATTATAAACAGTTAAAAAGAAATTTACTTCCATAATAATTAACATTCTGATCCCTCAGAAAACTTAAGTGTTTACCTTATGCCCTGGCTACACCTGGGATAAAGTTAGTATTAATGACAAAAATGCGACTTACTACCTTTAAATATTAACACCGTTGTAAAGAGTAACAACACCTTGATTTTTCTTACGAGTTAAAAATTTTGTATGCAATTTTAATGAAATTCTGTCTTTAGACGATTAATATTTCTACTGTAATATCTAAATTTAGATGTGGCTTAAGTTGTCCAAAACATAGTTAAATAGTGTGATTCATAACAAAAATCCTATTTATAATGCACGAACATGCCTTCTAAAGAAAAACAATGAATATAACATGAGTTATCTGTCAATGATTAACGTCATTAACAATGTCAATGCATCTTAAATAACACTATCCCATATGTAGTAGGGGCATTGAAAGAATTTAAATAAAATGATATAAACATAAATAAAACCGGTACATAAAATACTTCTTACACATTTCATATAACACCAGTTTAGTACAATCAATTGAACATTTTCATAAAAATCCCACACAAACATAGCATCGTTTCATTATAATTTTAAGCGTAAAATCCACGGTATAAATAACCATTAAGTATGAGGGCTCTACACACCATTGTGTATTAATTAAGAACCACCGATAACAATGCCATGTACCCTTTAAATTGGTAAAACTACATCTGCCAGCATAAATTTAAATTTTATCTAAAATTATAATGCAAATGTGTACGCATGCATAAATTTGATGCGTACACATTCATGTCGATTTGATGCGTACACATCAAGATTATGTGACGCTTACGCATCTATATACAAAGTAGTAACTTTTACTTGATATATACAAATTGATGCTGACAGATCCGATTTTGCCCTATAGTATACTGTATAGCGGCTGTACGCAGTTTAATTGAAAGAGAAATTTCATTCAGAAAAAATATAAAAAATCTGGTATATAGTGTCGGTGTTATAATACCTATATTCAATCATTTAATCGTTGTACCATAACAACTCATTAGATTATATTCAGAAAAAAATGCTTGGAGATCATATTGCTATACAATAGAAAGGAATATCTGATTGACAAAAATGCAAACAACCGCCTAAGTATACCATTCTTATCGTAATTATTTACGAAGCTAAAATTTGATATTGTAAAATTTCAATAGATACCCCAAAAACGTTAATCATTTTTATTTATAAATCACAAGACACTATTCATTAGACTAGTTTTGATACGATAAAATGGCAACTGAACAGTTGATGATATTATACAGATTAGACTACACGGTCCTTTTTACATTATTGCAATATCATTCATAAAATTGCTAATAACTTGCATTTTAAAAATTTATAGAGAATAAAACTGATTTACATTGTGCCCTATAGGTACACTTAAGTCAGTATATTTTAGAATATAAAATTTGTGTAACAGATACGCAACTTACTAATTTCACTTCTTTTGAGAAACTAATATCATCTATTTTGTTCTATATCATTGTTCTTATATTTTATTTATTTAAAATCAATTCGGTCCGAATAAAACAAGTTTTATGATCTAAAATAGAATATACTGTAAAATTATGTGTATGCATCTATTTTACTCATCGATGCTTTTACATTTAAAAAAAATCATAGATAAAATACGTGTCTATGCGAATTCATCAAAACTTATTTTAGGTGTGTAAAATTATTTAAATCCCATAAACAATGTGGGAAAAATAATAAAATATAAAAAAAGTAATATAATGATTCACGTAGTTCAAGTGGTTAAGACCCATAAAGCAGATTTTTTTAAATAAGAAAACAATTATAAAGACATTTACATATATTTTATTCAATATAAACTGTTACACCTGGTCCATAAATAAATTAAATAAACGAGAAAGCTGTTGCCAAAATATTAGGATTTATTATGAATACAAGGTGTTAAGTAACTTGTGATGGAATTATAGCAAAAATATTCATTTAAAATATGCACATTTCTCAAAACCTGTATGACAAAACAGGCAAAATATTCTACATTACAAGTGCTATCTGATGAAATTTATTTAGGAGTAATATAAAATAATTTTTCAGCTCAATAAACCGATACAATGTGATTAAGTAAATGAACTAAGAATATAAAAATCATATTATTACAGAAATTAAACATATAGAAGAAACTACTTTAAACATTATATCGAAACTTTTTACTAGAATTTTAAATGTTTCGGTTCGTTTAAAAATTTACTATCCAATCATAATTATCAAATTGAATGCAGACAGACGAAAAGAATCTCGATTATCGAGTATATTAAATACTGTTACCGTTTGAGTCGTACGATAGTCAAAATATATACATTTTTAGAATTAAAATGGTGTCCTGATGCATTAAAACCAGTTATATACACATATAGCGATCTATATTTACATACTATAATCTAAATTATCGATAAACTGTGTACATCTATTCCGTCAACTATGTATAACCACCTCATTGTAAAATATTCTGTACATATATATGTAATAGATTCGCGTATGTCGGATATTACTTAAATAATTTACTCCTACATTGGTTTATCTTTAATAACAAAGTGTTATCTACATTCTTCATTCTATATTACATTTTTTTTAAACATCTAGTTCTTTCACTATCGGTAATTGAGTCGATTTATGGCCATTTCGTGTATCTCACCGAGCGTTCGTTTGCCTTACTTTCGGTAAAAAATTTGATAAATCTCCATACAAATAATGTCAAAAGGCAACTGATGGTAAGGCGCGCGAACTCGCTACTATTCAGTAAGATATAGGAATCGGCTAGTAGAGGATAAAGTACGATATCAATTCTCAGTGACTTTGGACTATCTCATGTGTACTACACAGTATGTTTTTATAAATTGACAATTGCAGATGTCAAAGTTGTGTCAAAATGAATAAATATGTTATTTTTGACTTTGACATTTGAATATTGTCAGTTTGGTCTCTGCAATTAAAAATGAGAGGTATACATTACAATTTAGATTGTAATGATATATTTATTTTCTTGGGTATGTTTATATATCAAACATACTAATCAGAGAATGAAGATAGTATTTGACTGTTTCTCGCTAGTGTTTCGCATTTAGGTGTCAAACATGCACTCTGAACTCTCCGAGTCCTCTAGCCAAATCAATAAATTGATAATATGCCAGAACAATTTAGAAAAGTATTGAATATATGAGATTTAAAGTCAAAATTAGACAAAAATACATATCTCAAATGTAACATAATAAAAAAAAAACAATAAAAAACTGGCAGTGTCAGAATGGTACTCATGGGAAAAGACAGAGGCAGACGGAGCCGGATGGTATTAAAGATGAAGTTTTCAAAAAGTAAAGGATATTGTAAAAAAATAGAATTCTAATGTTGAAGCTAAATTAAGTGTCTGAAACAGAGCCTAGTTTTTAAGAAAAAATGTAAACTAATGTAATCGGTAATAAAGATTTGATTATTTTTTGTTACCCATACTTTTTATACATTATAAAATATGTCACACCAGAGCTTTAGAACTAAAACTAGTGAATAATAACTCTTTAAAAAGAGATATGTTAGCATATAGAGTATATCTGTAAAAGTCATAATCTAAAATTGTGAAAAAAAATGATAATAAAACTACGTTTTAACGGTTTTAAGCGCGGTAATTTATTTGATTTAGGTTTATCCGACGTTTCGGCCGCTTTTCAGTGGCCGTGGTCACGGAAGACAAAGATGACATTTGTCAAACGTGTATTGTCAAAGTTTTTATTCAGCCTACCGCCAAATTGTTCATTTTAATTATTTAGTTTTAAATTTTGTTTATGGATATTATTTACTCTATGGGAGCCTAATCTAATTTACCACCGCTTCACAACATGTTGTGGCTTGAAGAGAAGAAGCGGCGCAAGAAACTCTTCAGCAAACATGCCTAGTTCTAAAATTCTAAATTAGATTAGGCTCCCATAGAGTAAATAATATCCATAAACAAAATTTAAAACTAAATAATTAAAATGAACAAGTTGGCGGTAGGCTGAATAAAAACTTTGACAATACACGTTTGACAAATGTCATCTTTGTCTTCCGTGACCACGGCCACTGAAAAGCGGCCGAAATGTCGGATCAAATCAAATAAATTACCGCGCTTAAAACCGTTAAAACGTAGTTTTATTATGTGTACAAGTCGCGAAAACTTAAGAAAAAAAAAATTTGATATCAATTGTGCTGTTGACACATTTGGACGACGAAGGCAATTTGATACTGTTCAAACATAAAGGCGTTTACTATTAGGATACTAAAGTTAGTAGTTGATTACAGGTAAAATAATATTTACACAGCCACATTTCCATGTTTACCAATTCAATTTAATTTGTGCTTCATTAGGAATCATTGTCAATATATATATCACACTATTAATGTGAAAATACTCAATGATTCAGACACAATTACCAAGCAAATATTGGAAAATTTATTTTAAGGATTAATCCTACCGGAAATCGAATCTGGGGACTCTGGGATCTATGAGCTAAGTGAACAAAGCTCAGTTTATTAGGTCTGAGAAACCATTCATCAACATTAAATTTACCTGTACTTTAAATGCCTTTCAAATTATTCAGCTTCCGTATCTTACTACTACCCACTGATTTGCCTAGCTACTGGTTAAAATTTAACATGAACTCCATACAATGAATGTCAATTTATCACGAACTCCATACAACCAATGTTAATTTGACATAAACTCCACACAATTAATGTTAATTTGACATGAACTCCATACAATGATGTATATTTGACATGAACTATACACAATCAATGTCAATTTGACATGAACTCTATATAATCAATGTCAATTTGACATGAACTCCATACAATCAATATCAATTTGACATGAACTCCATACAATCAATGTCAATTTGACATGAACTCCATACAATCAATGTCTATTTGACGTGAACTCCACACAATCAATATCAATTTGACATGAACTCCATAAAATCAATGTCCAATTTACATGAACTCCATACAATCAATGTCTATTTGACGTGAACTCCACACAATCAATATCAATTTGACATGAACTTCATACAATGAATGTCAATTTGACATGAACTCCATAAAATCAATGTCCAATTTACATGAACTCCACACAATCAATGTCAATTTGACGTGAACTCCATACAATCAATTTCAATTTTCTATCAATGGTACGGTAAATAAATGGATACTAAGAATATAAGATATGGAAAACCGACTACAACAATATGTTACAATGTTCTAATAGTTTTTATTGCCATAGGCTGGCAAAAGGCCAGACAGCCGATTTGATTGTGTGATGGAAACATAACGAGATTCCAACTTCAGATATATAATGAGTATAATTCAATAGGAAACACTTTGTAGTGTGGACTAATACTAATAACTATTACTACATTATGGGGATCTTTATAAAGGGTGCAAACAGATATTTACGGTCTAATTCATATTGAGTTATAATAAGTTCGTAGGCTTCTTTAGGAACCTTAGTCTAACTCAATATGAATTAGTTAGTATTGAGAACATTAGTGTAAACAAGGTAGGCAACACAATAGGCATCTTTTGTGTTGCAAGTGGCTACAAGAAAAAAAATAGCAGCCTCTGGATACAGGAATGCTAATAAGACTCTCTATGTCATAGACAACTTTAAAAACAAACAGAAGGTTGTCTTTTCTACTGTGTTAGCTTCTTTGGAGACATAAGAAATCTGTGAACTTCTTCAGTTCTTTTGTAAAATAATCTTTAAAATATTCATTGTTGTTTGATGTGAATAATAAATTCACCATTATTGGCCTTAAATGGTTTTCAAATGAATACAGTTTACCTGCTTATGCCCTGCTGAAGTATAGGAACAGAGGGGGGAAGTCATTGGTAAAATAAAGAAGCTTGTAGTTTCTTTGGAGGACTTGCACTAAAGTGGGATAGATTAGACTAATTCTGATTTTAAAATTAGTGATGGTACACTATGCATGTGGGAGCTGAAAAATATGAATTTAAGAACACACATTGAAAATTATTTTGAATAAAATTTGTAGGGTAGTTTTTGAAACATGAGATATTAATAGTTACAGTTTTACACAGCTAATAACTCCCGATGTACTTATGCAGTACACTAATTTTAGCAGCACAAAAGTGTACAAATCATGAAAGCGGAACAGAGCTAAGAATGCATGCAAGCAATTTCCGCTTGCTAATAAAGATCAATATAGATCATTTACATGTCGGAAAATGTCGGTCTGCACTGTTCAACTCATACGAAAACTCCCGATAGGAATTATAAGTTGTGTAAAACTGTACGCACTTCTTTAGGGTTCCGTAGCCAAATGCCATAAATGGTGGAACTTCTTTCGCTTCAATCGAACCTTTTACAAATCCTTACCTTCTGAACTGGTTCTTGATAACCAACACGTCCTATAATAAATATATTGTTACTCTTGCAACATTGCTTAGAAAACAGTGGGTGTGTATTTTTCTTGTATCGCCGTTCACATCGCTTGTTCTTGCAGATATGTTCACAGAACGCGACTGGGGCACGAGGTGCGAAACATACACACGTCGTCTTCATTATCAGTTAAGCTACCACAATCTATACCGCGTTCAACTAGGTATACTCTTTATCTCACATTAATGTTTCTACCACAGCCGGTTCTCGACACGTTCGCTAGGCGTGCCTCGGGCAGAGGGCGCGGAAGTTGCCCTCGTCGAGGCGCCACTGGTGGGGGGCCGCGCAGGGGAGGTGCGTGCGCGAGGGGCAGCCCCTCGCGTGGCACGCGAGCGCGGCGCCCCCGCGGCCGCACGCGCAGCGGGCCCCCCGCGCCCCCCACACGGCGGGGCCCAGCCCCCACAGGCGGGCCCCCCACGCGACGAGCCCCGGGGCCCACACGGCGCAACACATGTGGAACCAGACGGTGTTGCCGTCGCTGTCGTAGCGGCGGCGGGTCGCCTCGTCCAGTGCTCTGCAATTTATAGGAAAATCTTTTACTTCTTATACTAATATACAATAAAACTGAAGAGATTGTTTGTTTGCTTGAATGCGCTATTCTCAGGAACTAGTGGTCTGATTTGAAAAATTCTTTCAGTGTTAGATAGCCCATTTACCGAGAAAGGCTATAAGCTATATATCATCACGCTAAGACCAGTAGGAGCGGAGCACCAATAAATAATGTTCCAAAATAACTTACTTTTTTTAAAGTATTCCACGCGGACGAAGTCACGTTCAGAAGCTAATCTAATATAAAAGACTTGTGTCAAATTTTAAAGCAGTCTTAGGATTCATAGACACAATCTGTATTTGTACTTCAAGTCAGCAACAAAATTGCAGTTTTGTAGGCTCCATAACAACAACTTCACAAAAACTACATCTAAGCTTCGATTTTGCACCATGCATACAGATTATCTGTGCAGGAATGGAGAAAGAATAGCAATTCCTGTGGCCGGGCGGCCTGTCGTAAGAGGCGACAATACAGCCCTACAGCCCACAGCCAAGTGGTAGGCTATTTGCCTGTCCGGATGGCTACCAACCCTGGTGCAAAGCACGCCGCCATAACAACCTTGTTTTCTGACATTAGTGGCTAGATTCCAGTCTCATTTACAAGTACAGCAGCATGTTTGCAATACCTAGTGTTGTAAATTTCTATAGGCGATGGTAACCACTTTCCATCACAAATGGGCCATCCGCCTGACTGCTATACTCCAGCAATAAAAAAAATAAAATTAGGCAAATAATGTGTGCATTTGTTCACTTAACTAAATATTATAAAACAAGAAAGTATAATAGTAAATGTAGAAAAATATCTAAGCATAATAAACATTAAATATATATATACACACATTTTATTTTGAAAACAAATAGTTAAAAGTTAAAAATCTATAACCATTTCCACATATGGATATCTGTAATACTTAACAAACTATGAGTTAAATTAAAAAGAGGAAAGAATATTTCAAAACTGACCTACGAAATGCAACCTGCTAATATTCAGACCAGTGCTTTAACAGGACCATCCTTAACATTTTGTGGATTAGTAAAAAAAATAATCTATACCACGTGTAACAGCTAAAAGATTATAGTAAATTTACACACTGTTAAAATAAGAATTTGCCCTGTAATTACTAGATAATGTTTGATATGTATCAAACAAAAAGTATCTTTCTTTTAATTATGTAAGATATTCAATCGTAAATGGACCTACCTATGCAAAATGGAACCAACCCACATACTGATAGTTTTGAGAGAAAGCCGTTTTTATTAAAATTTTGCATTCAAAAAAGTGGCTATATTTTGGAAAAAAATGTTGAATATTGTATATTACATTTTGTCCTATGTATTCAAGTAAACCTTTTAGGTTTTTGTATTACCACGGGTCATGGATATTGTTAGTTTATTATACTCTTGGCGTATTGTGGGTTATAGCTACTTTGCGATAAAAATGTTTTATTCTGTAAATGTTGTCAGATCGTTATGATTCTTATTGAGTCGATAGAAGGTACATTTTGAAAGCCTTCTACATCCTTAACCCAATTTTGCCATGTTTGTGGATTGCATAAGTAGTTTCAAATTAGATTACGCTTCCATATTACAAATGAAAACAACCAACCTGTACTCTTCGCAATCGTTGTCCAGCTGGTAGGGGCCGAAGAGGTCCCCCAGCGAGGCGGCGTGCGGCCCCCGCTGGCAGAAGGCGCACAGCCACGTGAGGTCCGGCGTGGAGGCGTCGTAGCGCAGGCCGAGGGTGCTCGCGTGCAGCCCGCGGCCGCCGAGCCGCGCGCCGTTGCGGAACTCCTCGCCCTTGCCCTTGCGCCGCACCACCGGGTCCTCCTCCTCGCCCGTGGACGCGTTCATCACGCTCACGGACACCGGCGAGTCGCGCGGCCCGCGGATCTGCAACACGACCAACACACACTAATCATCGTCGGCACTTGTAACACACATTGTTACGACCGAGGTGCTCTGTACAAACACATTTTATTATACCTTGTAGGCAGGCACTTCATTTTCTATAGTAAATAAATCTATCTTCTATCTATATATATATAATGAAAATGGTGTTCGTTTGAGGCTCAATCACGCTTAAACCACTGATCGTATCGACATGAAACTACCACCATCCGATGCGAAATTTTTCCTAGATGGTTTATGGCTATCTATCTATCTATATATATATAAGCAAAGTTTGTTTTCTTTGTCCGAGGTAAACTCGAAAACTACTGGACCGATCAGCATGAAACCACAACCATTCAACGTGGAATTAATCGTAGATGGTTATAGGCTATATATATTTTTCAAATTCTATGAGCCCTTTGCCATGTTTTCTCGATTTGTTTGTTTATTAATTTATTTGAATAAGGCGGTACGAAGTTCGCCGAGTCAGCTAGTAAATTTATATAACGCGCGAGTTGCACCCGGGTGAAATTCACGTATGCACAAAATCAAACTTGTGTCACCGGGTGTACTCGAAGCATTAATCTTAAATGTTTGTAAAGGAGGTAGGCTGGGCGATTTCATAGAGTGTGAAGTGAGTAACTTACTTTGTCTGCTTGCTGTGCGATATTGTACTGTGCTCCTCCGTTTGAATAATTAAAATATATTTGTGTTGTGTAAGTGCCTTTTAACTGTTTACTTTGTGTTCAAAATTTGTGATTAGAAAAACAGCCCATTGTTGTATTGTAATCTTTTATGGCAGTCATTAGCCAGTTGTGATTCTAGGAAATTCGGTCCATGCGTCCCAGCAGACATATTGCATTCATGCTGTATAAAGCAATGCCTCGATCGATGGACGAAGCAGTCGAGCAACAATCAAAAGCGAAGCAAGACGTGCGTACATTCGGTAATGTATTTAGTGATGGAATTTGCGCGTGCTATTGAATTGTGCATTACGTTTGGACTGGTTGTGTTCAGTTATATTTGTACCTGTGTTATACGTGTTTGTATAGTTCTAATAAACTCTATAATCATTCCAACGGCATTTTAATTCGAGTCCTGCAGTTCATAACAATATATTACGATTACTATGTAATAGAAGTAAAAAAAGAAGGGAAAAAATATAAAAAAGAAAATAAAAAGCATAAAAAAGGGAAAGTATATAAAATAAATAAAAAAACTTTTGAAAAAGAAAGCCGGGTAACCTTGATCCATCCGGTGGAAGGAATTTAAAAAAAAAATATATTTTACAATTTAAATTTAATATTAGAAATCCAATTCTATTGTGGATGCCGAATGGTTTTCTTCTCTTTCTTAATTTTTAGAATTAACTGATCATGAATGTTACTGGTCTCTTGTTATCAGAGAGGCCAAATCCTTACCAACATTTAGAAATGTACTCAGAAAACACTATATGCCCACAAATAGACATGTCTAAAAGAATTCGAATTCAAATATAATTTTTTTACTGATCGATAGCAAATTTTAGGTCATAGAATGTGTGATATTTTTTTATCCCGGAAATCCTGCAGGCATTGTAGCAGGGAGAAGTTTGCAGATATTTGGATGCATAGAAATTAGCTTATTCAGACAGTTTTCTCTAAAACTAGAGCTGCGGTAGATCGTGTCCCGGGAATCCCGCGGGAATTCCAAGTCAAGCGTTTAAAATATTGTAAATAAGCTAGTTACCTGTATGTAAGGTCCGCGCGACCTACTCGAGCTAGCGTTGCTGCCCGAGTCATAGGCGTCCTTCGCTGATGTCTCTTTCTTCTTTAGCTTGCCGATGTCCGATTTCTTCCTGGGCGGCTTCCTGGACCTGTCCGCCCTCGGCGCGGTGGACTTCCGCCGCTTCGCCGTCGGGGGAGGGGGCGTCGACTGACTTTCGTTCTCCAGTTCCGCCACTTTCTGTTCCTCCTCCAAGCCAGCGAACATCTTCTCCAACTGATTCTCGACCTCTACGAAACTGGCCGCGGTCGGTTCCGCACTCCTGGTCTCGGACGTTTCCGGCTCGGCCGGTTTCGCCTCCGAGGGCGATTCCACTGGTACGTTGGTTGACTCGGAGTTCGACGTGCGCGCGCTCCGGCGTTTGGGGGCGGCGGCGGTTTCCACCGCCGGAGGGGACGGCGGCCGTTGCTCCGGTTCCTCCGGTTTCGGCGGCACGGGCTCCGGCTCCGGCTCCGGTTCGGGGCTGGCGAGCACGCTCTTCAACTTGTCCACGGTCACGGCCGGGTCCGGCTCGGGGTCGACCACCGGAGGCGTCGCCGGCCGCTCCGGCATCGGGGGGTCGTCGGTGCTCGCTATCATCGCCGCTATGTCCGCTATGGTCTCCGCGGACCCGGAGCGCGATTTTCTCCGGACGGGCGGCCGGTCGGGCGGTCGCGGCGACGGCGGTCTCTCCTCCGGTCCGTTGGTCTTCGCGTGGACCGTGTCGCCGTTCTCCACGGGCGGCGGGCGAGTGGGGGTCGGTGGTTTGCTCTGCTGGGGCTGGGGCGCGGGCGCGGGCTCCGGCTCGGGGGGTGGGGGCGACACGCGGGGGGCGGGGCGCGGCTGCTCGGCCAGCGGCGAGGGGGGCACCGCGGGCGCCCCCGCCACGCCCGCCACCGATGGCATCCGCACCGTGCGCTCGGGCTTGCGTTTCCGCTTTGACCCTGGCGGGGCGCCGATGGAGTCGGTCGAGTCCTGTAATTGTAATACAAGTGTTTATAGTTAATACATAAAATTTACTTACAATAATTAAAATTATAAATAATTAAATGAATATACAACACATATTTACATACACTCATATTCACATACATACACAAATTATCTTTTAGGTACAGTATTATGTATTTTACAGCAGTGTCTAATGTAAACGCAGTCAACCCTGTCAGCAACCATCGCCAGGCCGGCGTTGGTGCTAGCGTACCAGAGCCACTCCCACTTTTTCAAAGTGGTCTGGAAGCAATCGGTGCGCGCCAGAATAGACATGCCCGAGGAGCTGCAGTAATGGGAAATCCCAACACCACCCTGAATGCTGTATCAGACATGAAGGGCCGTGTAACTTCTTTGTGAATAATTAGCTCACAGACTGCATGTGTATAGAGATGTACAAAATGCTTTGAAAACATATATTATTATATTACCATATCTATAAATTTACTAAATCTTAAAAACTTTAATGCAATGATATTCACAATAGACTAACTAACTAACTCTATTGGCTCAGCGACCCAAAATGTGTCTTGGCCTCCGAAACGAGAACACGCCACCTGTTCCTGTCCTGTGCGATTTCTTGCCAGTTAAGCTTGAAGCTCACACAGGTCAGCCTCCACTCTGTCTCTCCACCGGTATTTGGGGCGACCGACCGGACGTCGCCCATCCGATCGCCCCCACAAAAAAACTATGTTTTAATTGTTTTAAGGGCGGTCATTTATTTGTTTTTTATTATTACGACGTTTGGGCCACTTTTCAGCAGCCGTGATCACAGAAGACAAAGATGTCAAGTAACTACGAAAATGTAAGAAAATATTATGACATGAAGTTTATTATATAAAGAATATATGTTAAAGTTGAATCTATTTCCCGGTGTATGTAAACTGCTATTCAAAATGGACACCTCATTCGAGGAGGGCGGCGAGGGCGTCGGCGCCGCCCTCGAGTGCACGATGACCGAGTGCGGCGACACCGGCGAGGGGACGAGCCTCTCGAGCAGCGCGTCGACGCGCGCGTGCTGCGCGTGCGCGTGCCGCGGCTGCGCGCGCGCGATCAGGCTGTTGATGGTGGGCGCGTCGCGCACCGACAGCGCCGGCGACGCGGGCAGCGCGGCGTGCGCGTGCGCGTGCGCCAGCGGCGACGCCGCCGCCGCCGCCCCGTTCGCCGCTCCGCGCCCGCCCAGCGACAGGTCCACGCCGACGCGCGCGTACGCGAGCAGCTCCTCCGCGCGGACCAGTTTCTCTATGGCAGACATCGAAATTGTGGGCGTGGATTAAGTTGTGTGTTATCCGGCTCGAAGGACCATGAAAGCGGTAGGGATTCGCTTAAAACGATAAATTTATAAAAAAATTATTCAATTGACGAAAGATAGGAGTAATAAAGGAGCGAGGGAGCACACGCGGTGGCCGCTATTCGTGTACTCATTATTTGTTAATATAAATTAATAAAGTGAAGTAAAAATACATTGTATGCAGTGTTCGGTTTCACCGAACAGTCGCTGATGGTTACCCCGTTGGCAACTACAACTTGACACGACTCCATTAATTCTTCAAAAGTAAGCAATCAAAATAAAACAATAAAAATGTTTTATCAACAAGATTATAATCCAAACTAATTAAAAGTATGACAAAATGGATATAATAAAGAAAATTGTCCATAGTTCATTTTACAAATAATATAACAAAAGAACGCTTTGAATTCATCTCTTCTTCTGACAATTTACGATCTTCTACTAATCTTAGACTTAATACTTCCAAACATTATTCATCTTTTTTCAATAATTCTTTTACTGTACAGGGAATTCGACTCTGAAATGTACTACCTGTTACTGTTAGACAAGCTAAATCACTAACAATATTTAAGAACATGAAAAAAAGCACTACCTGCAACATAGTGATGTTTGATATTTTTACGTATGTTTATATAATATTTATATATGTCTATGAAGTATAATTCTTACTTATATAATATTTTACATAATGTTTATTAATGAATAAAATATGATGTAAGTAACTGCATATCCTATAATATTTATGTATACCACCTTTGACAAAAATCTGTTTTATCACCACCTATCTATCAAAACTGAGTGAAAAATAGACAATATATATTATTAACAATTGTGTTAGAGATTTTTTTTGGTTTTATTGATAAACTAAAATTGACTACAATTAAAAATATCAATGTTTGCGTTTAATTTGGTGAGTTACTCTCGAAAACCTTCAAAGAAAATGTCTTAGGATTTTAAGTTATAAAAGTGGTCTTGAACGCAGTCTAACAAGCTACTCTGAACCACTCGTAAAATTTAAAGTTACTCCTTTACACGTTCGTCGCACACAACATGACCTAGTTACCTAGTAGACCTATTTGCATAAATTACTGCATGGTAAATTGGATTCGTCTTATTTATTAAGTATCTTGTCCCTTAACACGAAATGTAATAAACGTGTACATAACGAAACATTCATCTTGGAAGTTTGTAAAAACAACACATCATACTACAATCCGTTGAGAAGAATGTGTCGTGTCTACAATGAACTCTCTTTGAAAAACAAAAAATTAGATATATTTAATGCAGAACCTTTAGCTTTAAAAAAAACTATAATTTCTACGCTGAAAGATCACACCTCTTCACTTGTTTAGTAATTTGTTTAATGCTTTCTTTTTCCTAATCTATTACCTTATAATGTATCACTAAAATAATGTCCTAGCTTTAATTATTTATTGAATCACTATTACTGACATTATTCACATAATTTTGTTTGCGAAAGTATAATTTTAACATGGATGTGTCAGCACGCTTGGATCTCAATCTAGATGTAATAATTTACAAACTATATTATATAAATGAATTACTGATTGTTATCTGTTGTGTTGTCCAAATAAACAAATAAATAAATAAAAAATACTTACCCCTCCCAGGACCTAAGTGTGGGTACAATTCGGCAGGTGGTATCGGTGCACCAGCCTTCACATCGCCCGGCGATGGGGTGTGTCTGGATGGATGGAAACCGACAATATAGTTGACAAAACTTGGACCGATTGCTAGTCAATAAATGCTTGATGGAGTATTTAAACTCTATTGAACACGTCCCATATGGTTGTGGAATGCTTAGAGAATTATTATCACCTTAGCATTAAATTCCATTTTAGAGCATGTCATCTGCTCTCTTACTCTTTATTCTCCACTTCGCCTGGTCTTCAGCATCAATAAGTACTAAATGTGAGCCCATTTGCATGCATGTCATCATTCACCACATCAAGACAACATTTCTTGGAGTAAAGAAAAAGGTTTCTTCAAATACACAGTATGGGAATTTAAGAGAGCTGTACGACGTTTTTTTAGAAGAATGGAACTCTATTTCTCTTGCGAAATGTCAAATATTAATAGAGTCAATGCCTCGCCGGTGTAAAGCAGTAATTAAAAGCCGTGGATATGCTATTAACTATAAATTTTAGTTAAAAATCTATTAAAATTGCTTTTTAAATTCTCAATTTTTAAATCGCACTACATATTATTGTGATTTTTTAAATGTGAGTGTCATACAAAACGATTCCTGAGCAGTTTAATAAATCGTTCTTAATTATTTGTCCAGCTTCAGTGCTATTTGAATGTGTTACTTTGGCAAACTAAATAAAATGTGAAAAAAAATAGTTAGCGATTTTATTCTTTATTCCTAAGCCACGTTGCTCTATTAATGTGGCTATTTTATAACACAACTAGTTGCTTCTCAGAAGGTACACATCTCTGTGTATGACACGATTTAAATAAAAAAAACTTCTAGAGTTTCAAATCATTCTTAATTATATGACCACGACTGTATATTATATAAAAAGTATAATACATACATAAAAATAAAAGGTAAATATACATTTGTTTTTAAATCATATGAACTTCACATCCAGTTGTTACAGACATTATGACCTTGGCACAAGACAAAAATCCATTATACACAAAATTGGCAGTTACATGAAACATCTGGGCAAATACTTCTATTTTATAGTATGAATTGAGATAATAAAAATTAAAGTAAGCAACCATACTCCATCCTTCACCTCATCATTGCTTAACAATCAATGAGATCATGGTCCCAACATGACATCTATATATGGACCGTTTATTTTGAAAGTGGTGCAAGTCCATTTTTGAGAAAAATGAGCTATCACGTAATTCATGCTTAATTTAATGTATTTTTTTATATATATAACTAGTCCGTGTTTAATTTCTCAAAAAAATCCCATGTTTTGTACAGCTTAAAATCGGTCGGTAAATGAAATTGCATAATCATCGATTATGCAAGTGGTGTAAGTCCAATTGACAGAGGTAGGTGGCATAGCAGATGGATGCCGATCAGTGTTTTGTTATTTTTCATTTATTTTATACTAGCTGTGTCCCGCGGTTTGACCCGCGGACGATTTGCATTGTTTCCCCTCCGTGTCTCCACTACTCGTAAGTTAAAAGATAGATATTAAAAAATTAGAGAAATGTATTAGAAAATGTACAGCGCATAACCTGTGAGAAGAAAATAAATACGACAAGGCTGACTGAGTATGACTCCGTATCTTTGCCCGTATTTTGGCGAATTAAAAAAACAACAAAAACAACAGTAGAGCCATCTTTTTGCAGAAAAATCCGCAATCTTATTACGATTTTTCTAATTTTATATTATTTAGGAGTTGAATTTTTAAATAAAATGTAGACTAAGAACTATTCCAATTCATACTCTAGCTGTGTATTAAATTTGAAACCAATCTATTACGTACTTTTGGCGATACCTTTACCCAAAAAAAAACTTACAAACTTTCAGACTTATAATATTTATAGGATTACGTGTGATATTACGTGTCAAGTGGTGCTAATTTAGGTTAGTTATTTTTGTTAAAATGGCTAACTTCATATTAACATCAGATAGTGATATAGGTAAGAACAAATGGTAAACCACTATTATCTTAAAACAACTGCAAACATTTATTTTATTTAATTATAAATAAATTCACACAGACATAAAGCCCATGAATATAAACAGAAGAATAATCTTAGATTCAGAGGATGAAAATAATTCCGCTAGGAACAACAAATTAACGAATCGAACAAAGAGAAGAAGAATTATAGAGGTAGAATCTTCATCAGATGAAGATACTGTTATTGAGAACACGGATTCTGCAGAACAAAATAAAGAAAAATATTTGCAACAAATAAACAAAATTAAGCGAAATAATGGACAAAAGTACTATACAAAAAATTCATTCCTGCAAAACAATTTGAATCCAAAAATTGTAATTGTTCGAAGAAATGTATGTATGGAAATTTTTGATAAGTTCTGGAATATAGGTGATTTTAATAAGCAAAATGTACTTTTATATGGTAGTGTTCAACGAAAATCTGTCAATAGAAGACGGCCTAGAAATAATAATAGTATATGCTTATAAATTTTACCTAGTCACTTCTGGTGGAAACATTTTAGTATGTAAGAAGTTTTTTATTAATACTTTCCAAATATCTATTGGACGAATTGATCGTATCCTAAAATCGCATGAGAACATTCCGAATGACATGCGTGGAAAAATGGATGGCTCTTGCAGAAGAACTAGTGAGCTACTGACGAATACAGTGATAGACCACATAAAAAGCTTTCCGGCATTTGAAAGTCATTACACACGATCGCAAAATTCAGAACGAATGTTTTTAAATCCGGAATTAAATATAAAAAAATGTATAGTTTATATTTGGAAAAATGCAAGGAAAACAACTTGAGCTCAGTTAATGAATGGACATACAGGAAAATCTTTAAACGAGATTTTAAGTTACGCTTCCATTTGCCACGTAAAGATACCTGTGCGAAATGCGATATCCTAAACATGAAAATTAAGACTACAACTGATGACGACGAAAAAATGATTCTTGTAGAAAGACATGACGTTCACTTGCAAAAAGCTGAATTATCAAGAAAAGCATTACAAGAGGATAAAATTCTAGCATCAGAAAATCCAGATAAATACTTTGCTTTCACTTTTGATTTACAAAAAGCCTTACCATACCCGAAATTGTCTGTCTCAATCGCATATTACAAACGAAATATGTACGTTTTAAACGAGGGTTTTCACAATTTACATAATAATAAAGTTAATATGTACGTGTGGGACGAAACCGTTGCTTCTAGGGGATCGCAAGAGGTGGCTTCATGCTGTTTGAAGCACTTAGAAAATGTAATGACCCAAAGCCATGTTATTGCCTACAGTGACATGTGTACTGGGCAAAGTCGAAATTTACAAATGGCATTGATGTGGTTGAAGGTTGTCGGAAAGTCTCAAAACAGCATTGAGATAATTGACCACAAATTTTTACTCTCGGGGCATTCATACCTTCCGAAGAATGCAAATTTTGGCATCATAGAACTGGCATTGAGAAAAATGAATTTTGTGTACACACCACAAGATTACAATAATGTAATTGCGCAATGTAGAAAACATAAATTCATTTTATATATGAAATGAAACAGGAGAATTTCATTTCAACAAAAAATCTCCAAAATGCAATTAAAAAACAAATAAATAAAAATACTAATGGGGAACAGGTCAATTGGTTGCAAATATGTTGGTTGAGGTTCCTCAAAATTGCACCATATACCATTTTTTATAAAACAACGATGACGGACGCAGAATTTAAAATTATCAATTTATTACCTCTACGTCCTGGAAGACCGTTAAAATTTGAAAAAGTCGCCTTTACTAAAATGCCAGACCTATTACGTACGAAATATATAAAGACATGAAGCAGCTACTACCCTATATACCTCCGGTGCATCATGCATATTTTGAAACACTACCACATGCAGAGAATAAGTAAATTCTTGTAATCAGTATCTTGTAATGACAATGTAATTGCCGTCTAAAATAAAATTTTATGTGTTGTTATGCGTATTTGTAAACAAAGTTATATTAAAATGAAGTATATTTTAAGTGATATTTGATTTTTTCAAATTTGAAATTAAACGATTTTTACAATTGTCTAATTTTGAAAGTGGTGTAAGTCCATTTACAGCACATAAATATGTGTTATCGTAGTCTAATTAGCCAAAAACAAATTTATATAAACAAATTAAATGTTGATAAAACAATAGAAACAATGCCAGACCTCATATGATTTGCCTTTATTTTTAAATCAACAAATATAGTAAACTTTAATTTTTTCGAAACAAAAGAAAATGGACTTACACCACTTTCAAAATAAACGGTCCATAATTAAAACAAAGTCGCGTTAGTAATACCATTTATGACTCTAGAAGGGCCGGAGTAATTTTTATGATTTTTGTGTTTTTGGAATTGTCTTCGTCCGGAATAGGATAATAAGTATTAAAAAATGATATTTATCAATAAAAAAATTATCAGTCTAGCCATTAATTTGTTGTTTTTTCCCGACCGATTTCAGCAATGGTGACTGCATTTAAACTCAGATTCATTTGTCTGATTTAGGTGAATATTTTGGTGTGTGTTCAAGTGGATCCCGGGATGATTTCGAATTTAGATTCACGATTGAACCCGGTAGGTGGCGCCGCTGAACACCTCTTTAACGGCAGCACCGATTTAGATGATTTTTTTGTGTTCTTTCAAGTAGATTCGAGAATAGTGTAAATTAACAGTTGGTCCCGGCTGATGGCGCTGCAATCGGTTACTAGATTTTTATTTTTTAAGGGCAAGACAACGACTGCCGGGTACAACTAGTATATATATAAAGCTGCCAAGTGTTAAGTTCTGTTGTGGTGATAAACATCTTAGTAGCTTGTTTTTGCTACCCACATATACATGTAAGATCTTAGAATAAATTACTAAAAAATATAATAGACAATCACACACAACTGATGTTTTAACACAAAATATGTAAGTCAATAAATTATTACAATTATGAAACATTAAACATTTTTAGTACTTTTTGATTGTTACATAAGTGCCAGTAATTTTTTTTGCAAATGAAATATACCACTGACCTTTATGTTAAGATCGTAAAAGCCAATAGGCATTTATCTGTTGAAACTAAAAACTTAATTACCGTATTCAGAGACCTTAAAAGCTGATTAACTTTAAAGACACTTAAAATATATATGTACATATAATTTATACAAGAGAATTATAATTTTCATAATTGGAATACAAATAGAACACTTAAAAAGTTGTCATTGGAGTATGAAAAAAACATTAAAAACTACTATTTAACATTAATGATCCTTTATGTGGCTCTGAGTGCGGAAGTAAGTACTAAATTCTTATTCTTACTATCTTCTTATCCATGTAGGAACGGAGAAAGAGTACAATTTCCTGCGGCCAGGCGGCCTGTCGTAAGAGGCGACAAAACAACCCACAGCCAGGTGGTAGGGAATTTGCCCCACTGGATGGCTACCACCCCTGGTCTAGAGTATACCGTCATAGCAACCATGAGTTATGTTCCGGCATTAGTGACCAGGTTCCAGTCTCCCTTATGAGAGCAGCAGCACATTTGTAGCACCTTTGGTGTTGTAAATGTCCATAGGCGATGGTAACCGCTTTCCATCAAGTGGGCCGTCTGCCTGTCTGCTGGACTCCTGCAATAAAAAAACTGAATAAACTAACATACCGAATGAGGTGTTTGTCGGGCGGTGTCGGCGTGTGTCTGAATAGTTCCGGTGGCGTAGCAGTGTGGCGGAACACAGAGTTGCCGGCGGCGTTTTTCATGGCCTGAAATGGTCATATAACATATTGTTACGAGTTGCAGGACTTGAATTAAAATGCCGTTAGAATTACTATAGAATTTATTAGAACTATACACACGCGTATGACACAGGTACAAATATAACTGAACACAACCAGTGCAAACATAATGCACGATTCAATAACACGGGCAAAGTCTGTCACTAACTTCTTGCTTCGCTTGTGACTATCGCTGGGCCGCCTCACCCCTCCGTTAGGGCATTGCATTATACTGTACAAATACAATATGCCTACTCGACCGTGTGGACTGAATTTCCAAGAATCACACCCATAAAGATTACAATACACAATGGGCTGTTTTTATAATTACAAAATTTAAACACAAAGTAAACAAAAGAAGTCCAAATGCCGAAAGGTAATAAACTACAGGTGTGAATTGGTCTTTGTCGGGCGTAACAATACGATGCTCAACTTATTCCTACTAATAGAAAGTCCATTACGTATAGGGAACTTTTGGTGACTCACGACACAGGCCTATTCCTATTTTAAGGCAGTTGTTGCCATATTTCAAATTAATATATCCAATAATATAGCAACTTTTCAGGAATGGGCCACAATAAGAAAAATCCCATCAAGTAATTTATTAACAGAATTTGAAACTTCAATTACAAGGTTCCACATGTCTTATGTAGTAAATGGTTGACTAATTATGATAACTAGCGGTTGCCCGTTGTCGAAATTCGACCATAATTAATTTAAATTATAAGTTTGAACATTATACGGTTATGTTGTCAAAGACTATATATACTTCTATAATCACAGATTATGGCAACGCTACACTGTTAATTGGACTTTAACAATAAACATAAGAGTATATATGCATGTGTGTGTCAAATACATGGTAGTGTGTGTAATGTATTTTTGAAGTGAACAATTTAATCTTTCCCCTTTATAATATTAGTATAGATATTCATATATATTTATTATAAAATTAATTAGATATTTGCATATTATAAAAAGCGCAAGATATTGCGCTGGAAGTTGTTAAATAAAATTGGCAGCTGGATTGCCCTAAAAAGCGCTATATCTAGCTCCTAAAGCGCTAAATTGGGAGCTCTGGTGAGCCGAGCGCCGGGGAAGTCTCGTAAACGAGAAAGCGAGCGAGAGAGCGAGCGAGGATATACCCCGTCCTCAGACGACCTCGTCCCTCTAATACCTAAAATCGCGTTGTGCGCATCGGAAAGTGCGATGTTCCGAGCCGCTATTAATGGAGGCAAACTTAAGTTTGCATCGAACTATACCTCTGCTTTCCACGTGACAAGGCATCACTGCCTCTATTTGTGGCATGTGTAAAAAAATAATAATAAATAAATAGAGTTTGTTAAGGAAACAAAAATAACAACAAGAAAACTTTGCCAACGGTTCAGTTTTTCGAAAGTCATAACAAAAGTGAACGACAACGAACGACAAAAGTGTTGACGTAAAAAATTGGTCAATGCGTGTGTAGCGTATTACACCATTAAATTGTAACTAACCTAACCAAATCATAATTTGCAGTAAACCTGTGAAAAATCGAAATGTGTTTTCAAATTGGACAAGTACATTAACAATCTGCCCGTAACACTTCAAGTTAAAATTTTGTTACGATTCATTTGGTCACTTGTCAGTTGAAGATTTTCCACTTGTACTTTGCGATTCGTTTTTCCACTTATCCGTTCCGATTTATTTTTCCACTTATCCGTTGCCATTCGTTTTTCCACTTGTCCATTGCGATTCGTTTTTCCACTTGTCCGTTGAAGTTTCACTTCTAATATGTGTCCCAGCACACATTTCGATTTTTTATAGATTTAATGTATTTATTATGCATAATTTGAAAATATTATCATTCTGCACTCTTCCTCTATATAAACTATAAGTGTGCGAAATTTCCTACTCCTCCCTCCGCGCAATTTTCGTAAAAAGGGGTAAAAAAATTTGCTGTGTTGCTTCACATATTAATATATGGATAATAAAATAACACAGGTTGACAGATTTTCATTGATTTTTCTTAGGTCATTTGCTCATTGACCCCGAACTTCAGATTTGTGTTCAGTGGGCAAAAATACGCCAAAAAATCATAGTCAGATGACAACCAGCACAAATATTTTTTTTGTGGACGTGCGCAATATATGAGATCTTAATAGTACTGTAGAAAGGCTGACCGCCCACCAGATGGCGAGTGATTAGAGACGGCTACAGACACTTGATAGATAGATAACACTTATTGTACACCATTACAGAAAACACAGACAAACTTATAGCCTAAAAAATATTCTAAATGTGCACAATGGGCGGTCGTATCGCTAAGAAGCGATCTCTTCCAGACAACCCAACATATTTGCAACACCAGAGACATCATCAATGTGTCAATTTTACAGATATTTTTTTTGCAACCATCAATATTTTTGTCTCATCTGCCACTTGTCTTCACTATTTTTTTTATTGTTGAAGCACAGCATAGAGGCTAAGAACCCAAATGTGATTTAAAGTGGTTACCATCGCCTATAGTCATTATTAACATCAAAGGTGCTGCTGTTTATAGTGGGGAACGATTTGCGCATCCCCTTGGGCCTTGGGAAGGCATTGGCTCTCCCGAGAGGCGGCTCTGCATACACCGCCGGCCGCGAAACCAATCCATTAAACCTATCACCGCTCTGCCGGGCATTCATGAGGCAATATACCATATTGGTATGACACATGCTCTCAATAGGGGTACCTCTTGGAACTGGGCAATCTCATTTGCCATCTTAAGCCACTCTTTGCCACCTGTAGTTA
Organism: Dendrolimus pini; assembly: GCA_949752895.1. Classification (NCBI taxonomy): domain Eukaryota; kingdom Metazoa; phylum Arthropoda; class Insecta; order Lepidoptera; family Lasiocampidae; genus Dendrolimus; species Dendrolimus pini. Next base: position 18,874,943 of record OX457136.1, read on the forward strand.
TTTCTATTCTGTCTTAAGTATGACAGTGCACTTTTTGAAAAGTAGTCATACCTGAAGCGGGTCCGGGGGTGAGGGTGCCGGCACGTGGTACAGGTGCGGCGGCGGCGTAGGGGTGTGCCACGTGACGCCCCGCTCGGACGCCATATGCGCCTGTGGCGCCCGCGCCAACAGATTCGCCATCTGTAACTGAGAAGCATACTCGTCTTCATATCAGTCTATGTGGATCATTTCCAACACAAAAGTTACTACAGATACCCCTGTTCTTTATTTTTAAACAACTATGGACTCAGTACCGTACCCTTTTTTACAACATAATTTCTAGATTAAATTTTTAGAATTTAAACACTCTTATTAGTTATTTTGGTTGTTGTGTGACATTAATTTGTGATTTTTGAGATACCCCTGTTCATCTTCTTCACGTCTTACTGATTGATGAGATGTTTTTTTTATTGCAAGAGTTCAGTAGACGGCCCACTTGATGGAAAGTGGTTACCATTGCTTATGGACATTGCATGCAACACCAAAGGTGCTACAAATGCGCTGCTGGTCTCTTAAGGAAGACTGGAACCGGGTCATTAATGCCGGAACACAACTCAAGGTTGTGATGGCGAAATACTTTAGACCAGGGGTGGTAGCCATCCAGTTGGGCAAATGCCTTACCACCTGGTAAAAGATGTTTACAATCCTAAGTGATAAATGCTGATATTGGATGAATCATGCAAACTGAATAAATTTGATTTTAAAGGCACAGGAACTCAGAGGCAACAATGGTACTCAATGACATTGAATGATTCAAGTTTATGTCTATAGTGATCACTTTGGTTGCTTCATCTAAATTAAAAGACAGAAATGAACTCTAATATTGCCTTAAGATAAAACAAAATGTAATATTTAATCATGAATAAATCAAATGTGACAGCATATAGAAATATAATCAGTTTAAATTAAAGACACAATAATGTTTAATATATGGTGCAATAATTAATTACTGAATAATTAAATTACATTATCCAAAATTTAAAATGCAAATAATTATTTGTAATATTGTAAAATTAACTTTTCAAGTCTTGATATTATAGGAAGAATGCATTAAAACTGTAAAAACTTTAAGCATCTTTGAAATGCTTATCATTACAATAAATAATCTATTCTATTCTAATACAAAATAGTATTTTAAATAAAGATTAGGCTTAAAAAAATTGAGAAGAACAGGCAACTTAATAAGAACATATTTACAGTACCAAGGGTTAAGTCTCTAATTTTGTTGATGTACACATTACTTTCTATCCATACTATTAATTTGTCATCTGGTTGGTTAATTAATTGTGTAATCATTAAAAATTAATTTTTGATAACTATATTATTTTTGTTACTACTAAAATTTGACAACCTCTCTATCCAGGGGCAATCTTAGCCATTGCGAGGCTTGGGGCCATAGATCTTCGTGAGGCTCTTGTCCTTTGTGTTGGCCAGTATGAAATTTCATCAGTTTCAAGGAGTTTGTATTGTAAAGCATAAAGTGTGGGATTCAATTACACACTAGAAATATTTTCTTTCTTTCTTCATTAGTACATATCTATAATTACTATTTGTTGTAAGGTGAGGGAGTGAGGCTCCTGTAAGAAGAGACCTGTGCTGTTGCCCACTGTTTGCCACCCCATAAATCCGCCATTCTCTGTGCCTCATCCCAATCATTTGTGGTTGGCACAATATACATATTACTTCAATGATATCAAGGGCTTCATAACAAATGGGCGTACAGACATAAGTGCAGTTTTACACAAGGGACAACATTGTGAATAAAACAAAACTAGTTGATTGTATAAGCGTGAAATTTGGAATACTCTTTCGTTTTAGGTACACTTGCATACTGATAAGACTTTCTAAATTGCAACATGCATATTTTTTAGTAAACAAGAAAATGGCATTTTTGTGTATACACCTATATGTTATGAAACCCTCGATATATAGGACTATAATATTAAAGTTTAACTTGCAATAATACAAAGTAATTTATAAGAAATACTTATAAATAAGTATCTATAGTCTGAAGACAGAAATATATGTTACCATTTTTATGTGGTGTACAATAAAGAGGATGGTTGTTGTTGTTAAAACTGGAGTATAAGTGTTTCATTTATGGTGGCAGTTGCTTTACTGGTATCCATTGCATCAGCCAAAATAATAGAAATAAATAGGAAGGTTATTGAAAAAGGCAGTTGCAATATTATTGGCAATTACAGCTGACAATAAAAACCATTGACCTTAAATGACCTCTAACTGATTAGGTCAATCAAACTTTCATACACACAACACAATTGTTTCACTAAAAAGTATAATGAAAATATCAGCTAACCCCACTGATGGACTATGATTCCTATTTAAGGAGGAAAATAGGGAAGATTATCTCCCAATATTGTCTAAGGTAAATTAGCAGGTTTCAGAGATTTGTAATTTCAAAGTAAAGATTTCCTCACAATGTTTTCATAAACTGTCAGTATATTCTCTTAAGTTTTCGCAACTATTATACACAATAAAACCATGTTTTAACAGTTTTAAGTGGGGTAATATATTTGATTTTTATTATTCATATGTTTCAGTCACTTTTCAGGAGCTGTGATCATGGGAGACAAAGATGTCAAGTGTGAATGAGTATTGTTAAAGTTTCATTTAGGCTGGTGTACACTGAAAATTAACCGACGTTTAACAAAAAATAATCACTTTTTCCATACATTTTTGGTGATTATCTTATTTTAACCATTGGTAAAAAGTCGGTGCACACCAGCCTTAGCCTTTAACCAACTTGTTCATTTATTTTCAATTTTCTTTATGGTTATTATTTACTCAATGGGAGCCTAATCTAATTTACCACCACTCGCCATATGTTATGGCTTGAAGAGAAGAAGCAGCGAAAGTACTAATAATTTTATATTATTTATATATATATATATATATATATATATATATTAGCAGAAGGTGATGTCAGGAGCCTTAAGAACAGACGAGCGTGCATGACAAGAGCTATGAATGTCAAAGAAGCAAGTGAGGTGTGTAAGAATAAGCCTGTATGGCGCTATGTTGTTCGTGCCTACCCCGCAAGGGACCTGGCGTGAAGTTATGTATGTATGTATGTATGTATATATATATATATTAATATATTTTTTAATCCCCTTTTAAATCTTCCCTGGACTTCCACAAATAATTCCAAACCAAAATTAGCCAAATAAATCCAGCCATTCTCGAGTTTTACTGAGACTAAAAAACAGCAATTGATTTTTATATATAAAGATTTTAAGACTAAAACATTTGAAGATTAGTCTTAATAAGTTTGATCAAAATTTCTTATTTAAACAGCATATCATAAGTAGATAAACAAGTTTCATCAATATTAGGGAATCTAATGAATGCACACAACCCTTCAAGGCAAAACATTGAAGTATTGGGTCTTTCAGTTCTAGTGTAGTTCCATGATAATATGGATAAAACTATATGAAACATCTTTTATTCATATTCAAATCTTATTTACACATCTAATTAAAAACTCATACAAAGTGCCAGTGAGTGAGACCTATTCAATATTACAGTGACCTAATACACAGCTTAATAAACTATTAGCAGTTGTATTAATATTGAGTTAAAGTAAGTTTGTAAGATTCTTTAAGGTTCTTAAAGAAGCCTATAAACTTACTCTTAATTATCAAAATTAATGTGTTCGCATCCTACCTGACCTTTGGAAATATGGAAAGGCTAGAGTCTACACAAGACTCATTCTAGCCTCCCGATAGGATGCAAAGGTTGGCTATTAACTTATTTTTTATGAAAACTATCTATTATACATTTCCAAATTTTTTCCTTTTCCAATAACTTCAAGTACTACTAAAAACAATTAATTTTGTAAATTTTCTTTGTAATTATAACATTTAATCAAGTATATCAATGGATCAGTATGGCTACCCAGCAAGAAAACATAGCCAGCCTTCTGGGCACCTTACCCATAGAAGATGGTGATTTAGGCTCAGTATTCTACTTAGTCTTGAGGGACTATGGTTAGAATACAGATACAAATAAGTTGTTTTCTTTTATTGTATTTGATTATATGTAATTTTATAATTGCTTTGTTTAGAACTTTAGAGGAATGAAAACTAATTTAGGTTGTTAACTTTCTGAAATGTAGTATATATATTTATTTCTGCTGTTCTTAAACTACTTTTTCTTTAGAATTACTTATGGTATAAAATTTGTCTGTATCATCAACATTTAAGATTCACAGACCATCACAAAAGGAGAGTGCAATGTTGAAGCATATTTAAACTCAATAAAGTTTTATGCATATATCACAATATCTTAGAAAATTATTAAATTCCCTTACTAATTTTCTAGAAAGTTATTACAATATTAGTAGAAATAATTACAATATCAATAAGTTAATGATAATAATATTTTATCAATATTACAAGCATACTCTGATTGATAATACTCATTAATAACAACTCTTTCTAAACTACTGTTGTTGTGTAGAAAACACACTGTACATTGACTACTAAATGACATACAAAACAGCTGATTGTCTCACAATATGTACTACTGCCACATTTCTTTTACGTGCTAAGAATGATATTTATAAAGCTAAAACATGCTTTCCGGAACACGATAATCGTGTGCCAGTTTAATAAAGGAAAAAAATAAAAGCAATGTAGGACTCGAAACAGGATATTATGACACTCGAATAGGTTAGTGTCGTGTTGTTGCAACAATAGAAACTAGTAAGCACCACCTGCAAAGGACTCCATCCAGGGTTGAGCTGCGATTGCCGCCCGTTCGGGTTGTGTTGCGATCCGCCAGACATGACGCCAGGACCCCTTACACCACTATTTACAACACTTATTTAACACCAATTCGCCAACAAACACACATTCAATCCACCATAATGATGCCGGCAACTTTGAGGCCTTCGCCCGCGTAACTCCGTTCGCTTACGACGTGTACAGATGCTTCTCAAACGCTAGCATGTGCGTACATTTCAATTACTACTGCATAACGAATACCGTATGTCTTGAGAAGTTACACACAACTCGAGCACGTTTTACGAACACTTATTACCGAGAAAAACGAATTTATTTAGTGCATGGTATGGTTTTCATAATTTTGATGCTCTCTTCGCGTGACATTTTGAACGCATTTAGGTTTTGATTATAGGCACTTTAATGGTCTACTATAGCTTGATTTTGCTTCGTGAAGTATTGGCCACTATATTATGTCACGGAAAACCTTAAAAATTGTCAGTATTTATCACAAAAAACGCCAAAACCATCAAAGCAAGCTGTAGAATCGCCTCCACAATGGTGGCCGACTGGCCGATTAGGATTTTTGAAAGCAACAACAGCGCCACCTTGTAATCACATTGTGACTCTTGTCGATAAAACAGTACAACGGAAGCATTGTGGTTTTTGGTTGTCTATGGTTCCTAAAAAAAATCAAAATATTAATTTGATTTGCTATGTTTTGTGACATGTACATGTTAAATGTACATCAGCAAACAAAATTATTTGAATTTCAAAATAACTAATAAAATATCATTTTTTAAATTAATAATTCACTTAAACAATTTTTATAACGGCAACACTGTTATCAGCTCGTTGCTATGGTTACCATTGTTTTGTTTTGTTCCGTTTTTGTCACAAGATACCAATAAATTGTTAATAAAGTTAATTTCAATGAAAGAAACTGAAATTACTAAGTTTCTAGTGTCATTTAGTGGTCAAATTGAGTTTGTTACTTTTCCAGCTGGAGTATTTGATGATAGGCTATATATTACTTATGATATTGTTTGGGGTGTAGACTGGAACCCTATTTCGGGCTTGCCTTCGGGAACGACCCAAATGGCACGATGTGGCAGCGATCCAGAGAGGGTTGTGTTCAACATGCCTTTTGAAATGGTGCTTAGTAGTACTAATATATCTGGATGTAAGAAACAAAGCTACACATATATATTATTAAGCATTAAAAATTTACAAAGGACATTCACAAAATTACTACCTATGTACTAATGTTAGTAGGAAATTTATATTGATGGGATGGACAATCAAAGTTTATGTTTGTGTTGTCCACAGATTCGCAAAAACGCGTATAAATCACCGACCAAATTTCAGTGGCTAAAATTGCATTTAAAATAGCACCAGTCTTTTCTAGCTTTGAAATTGGCAAAATAAATGCCGAAGGCCATAGTTAGAAAAAGAACAACGCTACGATACGAACATAGATACCATTATTTTAAAATGTTTTTGTTAATTTTATTTGTTGGCCAACTTTCTATCTTCACAGCATAGGTATCAAGGTGAACCGCTTTGAATTTAACTATTTAAGTACAGATAAAGGAATTTATTATACTTATTCTAAAAACTAAGAAGCCTCTGTAGCGTAGTGGTTCGCGCACAAGCGTCCCAAACTCAAAAGGCACAGGTTCCAATACTGGCCGGAAAGCATTTCATTCATTCATTGTAGTATAAATGATGCAATATTATTGTTTTGTAGGGTAGATTTCGTAGTATTTTCGTATAAAAAGGCGGTGTGGCGTGTAGACGGGGTTCATTGCTTACTGTGCGGTGTGAATATTCGCATCAAAGGTTGAACAATAAAGGGGAAACCCTGCCCAAATAGTTAATATTTGGTATATTTGGTACTTTCTTACCCAAATTTCTGCAAGGCTGTTTACAGTAGTTTTAGGACTTAATGTGCATATTGTTACTTAAATGTTTTATGCCTCGATTTGACGTTTATTTTTATTAATTAGACACATTAGTACTTTTCGTGATCAACTGGTTTTAATAATGAATGAACCTATATTACAATATACATACATTTTGCATTTTGTTTTCAACTAATATATATTGTTACGAGTTTACGGGACTCGAATTAAAATGCCGTTATTATTATAGAATTTATTATATTATATTATGTTATATAACCGAACGCAACAAATCCAAACCTAATGCAGAACGTCGTAATTCAATAAAACGCGCAAAGTCCGTCACTATTAGATTCCCGAATGTACACACGTCATACCTAGATCGTAGTTGTAGATAAACTGACCCCCCTCTCTCAATCAGGTCATCGTTTTATACTTTAAATGCAAATGTGCCTCCCCGCCTGGCAACGTCGGCATAATTTCCTAGAATTATGCTTGTACATATAATCCGCAACACATGGCTAACGATGCTCCTGAGCGGCCGTCAACAAGTACAATAGGACAATAGGCTTTTCTCCACAATAACTAGTAACGTGTGACAATACATAAGTGAACAAAAGAAGACTATCATAAAAGGGTAACAATTAGTTCAAATGCCGACGGGTAATAACATGTGCTTTTACAGATTTGTACGTGGAATTTGTCGGAGCCTAAGTTGTAACAGTAAATTCATACACTAGTTACAATTAACACGTGTTAACGCAACGGTGAAGGAAACATCGCGATGAAACCTGCACATCGACATAACCGATGTGCCAAACCCGCCAACCGCCGTGAGAGTGCTGTCCATTCCCCTATAAATGGGACAGCCGAGCCCAGTAGTGGAACTTTTTTGGCCTGTTATTATTATTGTTAATTTGTTATATCTCTTTTCTTTCACCTAATCCCAATTATTAGGGGTCGGCACAATATGTATTTTCTTTCCACACTCTTCTATTCTGACATACATCTTCTTTTACACCACAAATCATCGTATCATCTTTCACACATTATTTTTATAAACACAACAACTAACTAACTATGTTAAGACAAAGTGGTTGCCAAGTGATAATCATAAAAACTTTAATTTGATACCAATAAGAGAAAGATACCAAAAAGAAATTTTAAATTACATTCATGATGGAAAAGTGTTTTTATGACATTAGGGATTTTATTAGGTAAATGGTAATATCTACACATCTGAGTTATCTATTTTGTTGATATTCTTTTATTTCTGTATTTAATATATAATTAATCAAATTTTATTAAAAAACCTGGAACTTTTTTTTTAAATTGACATGTAGGTACCCAAGTATTTGTATAACCATGTTTAGGTTAAATAAAGTGCGACTAATTGACTTTGTTTACCATGTTTTCTACTACTAATACCTGCATTTCTACAAATAAAGATTCATTCAAAAATAGAAAATATTTAAATCGATTTTTTTGTAAAAACCTAATTATATTTCATGTGTACATTTATTTTCAGGGCCCCAACTAGTTTTAACAGTGAGGGCACAAAACCTGATAAGCGGAGATTCCCTACGAGGATACGCTTTGATACTCCTGCCACCTACGACTGGCAACAGAGTGGTCTCCGCACCTTTGTTCCGGCCACGCGCTGCCACTATGCTTGGGGAGTGGCTGGCATGGCTCACAGGCAGGCACCCGGAACTGGCAGATGTCAGAATGTTGGCAGACGGCAAAGATAACTATTGTAAGTAAATACCAGTATTTGCAGAATTTTATCTCTCAGGGTGTAAAAATTATATTGTCGTCGTTGTCAGGCATTCCGATTTCTTAATGTAGGTGGCACCTCTACTCACTCACTAATTCTATACTTACTAATTTATCAAAAATTCACTGATTTTTTAAATGTTTGCTAGTGTACAAACTGGCAATCGGACCACCTGGTGATAGGTGGCTACCGTCGCCCGTGGACATCTGCAACACTATGGGAGCCGATGCGTTGCCTACCTCGTTGAGACTTTAGGTATCTGTTCACGCCCTTTTTGAAGAGCCCCATATTGTAGCGCTCTGGGAAAACCGCGGGAAGGAGTTCATTCCATAACTTGGACACATATGGCATGAAGGAGCGGTCGCCACGTACCGTGGAGGCGAGTTGTGCTGAATGACTTATACATTAGGAAGAACAATTTTGTACACCTATAATTTTTAAGTAGGCATGGACTAGCGTATTGTTTAGTTCCTACTTTTATTTATTCTACTTCTCAAGAGATTTGCGCGAAAATATAGTTGGGAGTTCTCGGATGATTTGAAAGATTCTCAGTTCTTAGTTACCCAAAAATGTAGTGTAACGGTCAAGAATCTAGAGGGGTTTATATGATTAGTCGTTATCTTCGAGGCTACAAATACAAAATCTAAGTCGCAGGTTGTTTGCAAGTGCAGCCTCTCTGCGGAGGTTAAAAAAAAATTCCCCTTAGTACCAGAGCTGCACATGCCCAGTCCCTGCTTCTCCCTATCCTAGACTATGCTGACGTCAGCTATCAAAGTATCACCGAAAGCCAATTAAATAAATTAGAGCGACTCCAGAACTTCTGCATCCGTTTGATATTTGGTTTGCGCAAATATGATCATATTTCTGAATTTCGTTGTAAGTTCACCGCTCCGAGCCTACGCTGTTAAGGTTATCGGAAGCATTAGTATCTTCGGTTTCCAAGACCTGCGAAGCAATGGTACATAGGGGTGGTCTAGTTGGTAAATCGAAACATCCCATGGACACGAATATGGTACATGATGGATTATACCTCCAAAAAGTAATTTAATTAATTAGGAGTTAGGACTTTAGTTCATAATCACTGCGGAAGTAAGTGTCATGCCACACATATCCAAACAACCTAGGTGCGTGATGTCATTCCCGGGATCTTCACAAACCTTATTATTAGAGATGTGCCGACTAGTTGGTAAACCCTACTATCTGGCCACTACCGTACTCGGCGACTATTCGGCAAAGAGCGCCGACTATCCGGCATCTTAGTTTGAAATTTTATACTTTACTAATACATTCTAATCCATACACGAGACTTTCTTTTAGACATTAAATTTTAATTGAGCTCTTTCACTTTACTGCATAAAAAACTATTTTTTATTTAACACCAAAACACCGCCCTGAGACTCGTACAAAAGTAAAAATCAAGACAATACGAAGTAAACAAAACAGGTTACGACACGCTCGCATGCGGTGGTTCCGACTTGCGCGTGTCAGCTCAAGCTGACAAATAACAAAATAATAATCTGAAATAATATAATCAATGTTTATTACACTAGAATTATTATAATATTAAATATTGGACACTAATATACATAAATATTAGAACAACTTCAAGAGTTGTCTCCGCGCTTGTCAGGTGTCGAGCAACAATCTGCCCTCAAAGAATACTGCGTTTATCGAACAGTAATTATCGACCTAAATATACCATGCGACTCTTGTTCAACAGAGCTTTCGCTCTGTTCAACCGATGAACGTAGAATGACGGTTGTAGACCGTCGGACTGTTGGTTGTAGACTGTCGGTTGTAGACTAGTCAGTCCCCTCTGCCTGAACACCGAGTATTTATAAGATCCTCGTAGTGCGTCTGCTGTGACAGCATCATGTAATACTTTGGCGCCACTTCACTTTCACTTCCGTCATAACACCAACTTCCGCCATCCGTATAACTTCCAACTTCCGGTTACTCCATTTTCGATATCCGTTGGCTCGTTAATAAATGCTTCTACTTTGACATCCGGTTATACGACTTCCGATTACTACATCAATGAACACTATGGTTATTGACTACTTCCGTCATATGGTTACTTTACAATAACAAATACGATTCTAACACGCAAAATCAGTTATAAACGAAGCGTCACGGAAATCCCCGAAACCGTGAACGGCTACAACCAACTAATCGGCTAGTCGGCCAAAGTCATAATCGGCACATCTCTACTTATTGTATCTGTCATCCGCTTCGGCCTTTATTTTTTACTATTCAAAAAAGTGTCACATAAGGAAGACTTCTTGGCCTCGTGAATCACCATAATAGGCTTTACTTTTCCTTGATGATACAGGAGTACATTGCGTTGATAGTTAGAAATACCTAAATAATACATTTGAAAACAATGGAAGAGAAATACTTTTAAATATTGTAGATATTATATTTTGCTCAATGGCAACCTCATACTATTTTTAAATGTAAAACATAATTCATTTTTTTTTAATAAGTTTCTTGCCTATCTGGGAACCGCACCGACCAAAGGTCAAAATAACTGAGTCTATTTTTATGACGCCAATTGTAAGAGTCAGTTATAAAGATTTATCCGTTCTGTATAAAATGATATCTTAGGGAAAACCGTGAAATTTGCACTGTTTTCCTTGTTATGAACGCAAGATATGTATGTATATATTTGATTGCATATCACTGTCGGTCTTCTTCAAAATGAATTGGAGTAAGTTTGTAGGAATCTTTAAAAGTCAGCCCACAAACATACTCTAACAGCTAACTCAATATGAATATCATTGTTTGTCTCTATGAGCTAGACAGGTGGCGTATTTGAAAAAGGAACATCGCTGTTAAAATTTGAAAGTATAATTCCAGATATAGGTTTTTTTTATTATTAAGATATAAAAAAAACAGTGTTTCTTTTTTATAAATTATTAACTTCCTTAGAAGGAATTAAGCTTATGACTAAAGCGTTAAAAATTAACGCCGCATACAAGAGCTATCTGTCAATAATTAACGTCATTCCATTTGTTGCATCTCAATTAACGCACTAAACCTTTGCCTACATCTGCGTGACATGGTCACTAATATTACCCTAGGTATAGCAGTGGCATTAAAAGAGTGCTAAAAGTTTACATGGTATCTGATTTTCTTTCAGTGCTGAGGACGGAGTCATACGGCATGGTAACAGTCAATGTGACGATGGTTTCAAAAGACATGAGGAAACTGGGGTACGACAATCAGCCACCGGTGGTCCACAACTTTTATAATTAGTTATATATTTTAAGGATATTTATAATTATCAAGGCTTTCTAATCAATACAATGTCATAACTGCGAATTAAAATTAAGAAAATGAATAAGTATGATATTGTTATTTTTGTTTAAGAAACGATGCTGGTTGGAAACTGAGTGATGGGTTTGATAATAAAACTATATCCTATTCATTTGCACTAGGAGCAAAATTTTGTTGTCATCTCATTCTAAATGGAGATCGCTATCACGCTGACGCATTACCACAGTTACGAAGATATACATTTATTATAATTTACATACGACAATAGTTTATTACAAAAAAAATAGTAACCCAATTGCGAATGTTTTACAATAAAATAATTTTGATTCAGACAAGAGTTGATGTATAAAAAGTGGTTTATTTCACTATTTATTATTTATTAGTTCACTAGAATTATTTTTTATAATATAGAAAAGAAATATTTTCTTAAGTTTTCGCGACTAACTCTATGCACATATATTTGTATATAAATCTATGGGTTTTTTTATTTACTATTTATCTATGTATATATTTTAAACTATGCGCACTGAATACCGACCCATCACCAGAAATGTAAAATTATCTCCAGAAGGTTGTCTGGATGAAATCGCTGTCAGGGATAAGACCGCGGATTGTACTAGTTATATGATTAATAAAACGTATATTTATTATGTATACAAGTCGCGAAAACTTAAGAAAATATTAGTTATATGATTGTTTACTCGTGTGTATTATTCTCTTGTGTGCAATAAAGAATATTCTATTCTATTATTCTGACGTAATGATTCCGTGATCAAGGCCACGGAAAAGTGGCCGAAACGTCGGAATGACAAAAATAAAAAATTACCGCGCTTAAAACCGTTAAAAAGTAGTTTTATTACACAGAAATAAATGTATTTGAAATCACAACGTTTTTTTTGTGAAGTTCATGATTTTTTGTGGTAAGTATATGAAGTAAGTAAATTCTGTGAATTTATTTTCAAAAATGTGGAAATAGGTGAGCGAGATAGCGTATGTGTAGGTTTGATTCTTCTAGAGAAGCAAATTTGGGGGCAATTTTTTTAGTCTTAGAATAATTAAAAGATTTAATACCTAAATGTTATTCGAGTACTAGGTTGATAGAAACAATTCAACATGTAATAATTATGCTTCAACACTGTCTTAGATAATTCTCTCACAGGAAAAAGTGGTGTAATTAGAGCAGAAGTGCATGAATGTCAAAACTACAATTTCATTGATAAAAATGTTGAACTTATTCTTAAATAGGCCATCGAATTATTGAAATCGGAGTAGCAAAATTTGAATAGCCTACTGGCGGCAAATGCAAATGGCGTACATTGCACAGTTCACTAAACAGTTGCGATTTTCAACACAGACAGACATCTTCGTTCAAAATCAAATTTAAATTCAAAAGTTTTCATTCAAAATAAGTTCCACTGGAGAACACTTTTTGAAGGTTACATACATTTAATTTTTACTTCCTAGTCTATGTACACCGCTTCGCAACGTGTTATTGCTGTTAAGGAGAAGAAGCGGCAAGAAATTGCCCAGCAACACTAAAAATTGATTTTCTTTATATTTGTCTTATTCTATTTATATCTCAAGTTCTTTTTTTTATAAGTTTTATACAGAATGACTTTTGAAGAATTAATGGAGTTGTAGCAAACAGTGCGTATTCAATAAGACAGAGACACGATAAAAGTAAAGAAAAATATTACTATAGTTATAATAAACACATGACGTACTACATTTTTTTTAAATTTGTTTTGCTGCAACATATCTCTATAAATTCGGTACAAGCTTGGCAAGATAAAAACGTTATACAAAATTTTATATAAGAGGTTGGAGCGAGCTGCTATGTAAATGAAGTTCTGTCATTTAAGTATTTTTCAATAGTGTAGTATCCCTTTTTTAGCAAGATACTTTTTAATTTGATTTTTAATTTAGTGAAAGGCAGATCTAACATTTCACTCGGAATCTTATTGAAGAAGCGTATACCAACCCTCAAGAAAGAAATTTATTTAATAACAATTTCGTACAACTATGGTACAACTAATGGTAATTTTCCACCAATATAGTTTTTTGGCGGGACCTCTAGTGCTGTGCCTCTTAAACTAGTATCAGCCACACTACCATGTAACCCCGAATTCAGATACCTCGGTTCACTACTGCGGAGTAATTGTGATATAGAGAGAGAAATAGAAAAATAAATGTAGCATGGCTAAAATCTTCTATCCGTGCAAAGACGGAGAAAGAATACAATTTTCTGCGGCCGGGCGGCTTGTCGTAAGAGGCGACAAAACAACCCACAGCCAGGTGGTAGGGTATTGGCTCGATTGGATGGCGAGCACCCTTGGGCTAGAGTATGCCTTCAACCTTGTGTTGTGGTCCGGCATTAGTGACCAGGTTCCAGTCTCCTTTAAGAGAGCAACAGCGCATTTGTTGCACCTTTGGTGTCGCAAGTGTCCATAAGCGATTGTAACCGCTTTCCATCAAAGGGGCTATCTGCCTGTCTGCTGAACTCCTGCATTAATAAAAAAAATGAGCCAGGTAACCGACGTGACGTGCGACAAACTAATACCACTGAAACTAAAAGGTCAAATATATAAATCTGTCATACAACCAGTAATGCTATACGGGTCGGAATGTTGGGCTACTAAAGTGATAAACCACAAACGTCTCCCCTCAGCTGAGATGATAATGTTGAGTTGGATGTTGCGGTGTTACAAGAATGGATAAGGTGAGAAATGAGTACACTAGGGATCTTTGAAAGTTGCACCTGTGACCAAATAATTGACAGGAAGAAGATTAAGTTGGTATGGGCATATATAATGAGGAGGGATGAAAATCACGTGACAAAAATAATGTTAAACTACAAGATGGATGGGTACAAATGTAGAGGTAGACCAAAAAAAAGATGGATTGATTGTATGAAGGATGATATGTGGTGTGACAGAAGATGTATGTCAGAGTAGAGGAGTGTGGAAGGAAAAGACATATTGTGCCGACCCCAAATAATTGGGATATGCTGAAAGAAAACAGATTGTTTTTGGGGAAAATTGGTTTGGATAGGATCTGCCTAGTCGTTTTTGAGATAAAGACTGTTTTCGATTAAGTCGTTTTTGGGGTTCCGTGACCAAATTTCAAATTTCGATACCAAGTGAAACATAAAAAAACAACAACAAAATGCACCGATTTCGGGATGTTGTGGAGAACATTTGTTTTTGGTTTTTCAGTTTGAACTCAGTTTTTAAGGAACCCTTAATTGTGCGCGAACAAGCAAGCACTTGTCCGTTTTCGTTACCGCCACCAGCGTGTTCAATGACTACAGGAATGTATACAGTGTACCTTGAACAATGAATGTTTGTAATTACGTGTAATCAGGAAAAAGGGGCTTGGCAAAGCCATATATGCCTAACCGCGCATATCATGCGGGTATTTATACTGAACACTACGTCATGACTTATTTCGTTGTTGTTGAAGGTGTTCACGGTATACACAAGCCCAACGTTTCTGAGAAAGAGGATGAATGATGTCTATAATTTAACTCGGTTGGTTTAGTGACCCAAAGCGACCCACCAAAACAAGAGCATGCTCCTCTGGCCTGCCTAGAGTCTTGTTAGTTGTAAGCTTGAAGTTCGGTTAGATCAGTTTCTACTCTCTCTTCATTCGATCGAGTGATACTTAGGACGGCCACCGGTCGGTAATCAACTAGCCTCCCCAACTATGTATTTTTCATACTCCGATATCCTCCATCCGTTCTACGTGACCGAGCCAGTGTAGACGACGGTGGCTTTATTTTTTCAATAATGTTGGGCTCGGCCACGTGGATTTCTATTTCAGAATTGTTTCCGACTGTCCATCTACATCTTCTCTTTTATTATACAGAAAGACAAAACAAAAATATGTATTTATTATATCTATTTTAATTTATAAATTAAATTGTATGGAATTGGTTTTAGGTATGAATAGGTTTTTATAAACTTTGTTACATTATCTTTACTAAAAAGCTAGACAAGTATACAGAGATTTTATTTTTATTTGTGGTAAGGCTATGTGATATGCCCGACTGCGAGAGCAACGTCGTTCTGATCATTCTTCCGCCAAAAAGTTTCGCCGTGTTCCGGAAAGGCAGGGAAATTATTGGTACTGAGATTATACAACTAACGTCTCAAGGTGGCAAAATATTTATGGCGAAATACTGAAATGTTATAGACGAAGATGTTTACGTGCTAAGGACTCGTCTGCTAGTTTGTCCATCTCCTGAAATAAAAAAACACAGAAAGTATAATAAGTCAAGCCATACATGACATATATCTATAATATATATTGTATACTTAGAACAATAATATTGTACCATATTTATTTACGCTTCACAGCTTTGAATTTGATCGGCTATTCGTGAATTTTTAACATACTAATTACTGTGTGCATTTGATAATAAAGATTGTTATCAAGCATTCAAGCTCTACCAAAGATTGTACTGTATTGAGTTAAAAAATTTGTATGTCTACCGATTGTAAGACGGAGAGTGTTTTGATAAACTATTTTATTGGCTTACGTCGCCGTTTTAACATCGCACCACTCGCCGGCGATGGGAGTTCATCCACTCTTCGTCGACACTTTGAATTCAATCCAATGCACGTCACGCTCCTCAAACAATACGTGACCTAGCTGTGGAATGATCTCCCTCGCACTGGACTATATGGAGTTCTTCAAAAAGGGCGTAAACAGATATTTGAAGTGTCAACGAGGTATGCAACGCATTGGCCTCCTTGGTATTGCTGGTATGGCTGATGTTCATGGGGCACCTTCAAATGGACCCGTTTTCCAGTTTACCTACAAGCAAACGTAAAAAATGGTTTGAATAATGATTATATTTGTTTAAATTAGACATTGTGATGGAAAAATAAAATGATCTTAGGCCTTTTACCAAATATCGTTGTTGTTTGAAATAAATAGCATTTCACACCTCGATATATATATATATAACGAATAAGAAAATGGACGCTCTATATTACCGAAAACGATTTGAGTATTAGTAATATTGTATACAAAGTTTACTCGACGCAAGTTATTTGGAATATTTTAGTCTTATAATAATAATAATTCCAGTCCGTAATCGTCCACTGCTGGACTCGGGCTTCCCATTTCATAGTGGAACGGACTATACCCGCCATGCTTATACAAGGCGGATTGGCAGGTGTGACACATCGATTATCTCGATGTTTAAGTTTCATGACGATTTTTTCGGCACTGTTAGCACATAGTAACTTTTTTATTGCGTGATTTTCGCAGACATATAAAAGACAGCCCACCCGATGGAAAGCAGTTACCATCGCCTAAGGACATTGTTAACACCAAAGGTGCTAGCAATGTGCTGTCGCTTTCTAAAGGGAGACTGGAACCTGGCCAGTAATGCATAAGCAAATAGTACCCTACAACGGCAGTGGGTTGTTTTGTCGCCTCTAACAACAGGCCGCCCGGCCACAGAAAATTGTATTCTTTCACCGTTCCTCCACGGATAGGATAATAGGTCAGAAGAATGCCTAAGTAGTGCATGCATTCCAGCCAGCTTTCGAACCCGAATCCTTTGAGTTTGAGACGCGTGCGATATACACTAAGCTACCACGGCTGTTATAGTTTTATTAACCGTAATGACGACAAGACTTGTTTAAAATTTCCAGAAAATCTTATTCAACAATACATATAAAAGCCTATTATTACAAGTAGTATGGGTTTCACGTATTTATTTTATTCAATAAAAATCCCTATTAGCCATGCATATTGAAAAAAAAACAAGTGAACGTGAGACCTTGCACGATGTATCGAATCCTACACCAAAGGAAAATTCAACATTATCCTCTGATTTGAGAACGAAACTGTGACATAGCATTAATCATCAATGAGCGTTGTATTTTTATGTCGTCATCGCAGACGTCATGCTTAATTACATTTCAAACAAATTACGTGCTATTTACTAAAGGTGTCGAAACAGCTGTACGCTAATTGTATCCTTTTGTATGATAGTGAAGAAATTTCTTTAAGTCCTGAAACAGATAAGCTGGTTGTCCGGCCTGCATGATGGAAAGTAGCAACCGCAGGGGCGTTGCTTGCCTGGAAGGAATTTTATGATGCACCTTTAAACAAGCCAATGTCGTAGCGCAGAGGGAAAACCTTAGCGGGAAGTTCCTTCAAGACACTGGTATACTTACCCAATCTGCGGCCCGATAGATAACTATATCACACTATATCCGTTCAAAGTTTCACTTCTTATCACCATAATTTCGCATAAAACCAGGTGGTACATGTACAGTATAACATTTTATATTTAACATATTTTTTTCTTTTCAAATTTATTACGTGGTAAATTTACGTGGTATCCCCCAGTAGGCCTACTCCACGGACATCTTGCTTATAAGGAAATCCTCGACATCATTATATTTTTAATCACTTATTAGCTATCTACTCTAATCGACTTTTCTTCGATGGTCCAGGCTGTGGCTCATAATCTAAATCAACGTCAAATGTGAAAGTTTGAGGATCAGGAATGTGAGAACATTTTCTTCCATTAACTTTGATATCTCCATAATGTTGCTGCATGTTTCGCCAGAACATACATAAAAAAACGCGCCTACGAACTCTACCTCATAGGTGGCGGGGAAAACAGGGGACCTTTTCTACCTGCTTAACATTCGATAAGTTAAATTTGGTTAGTTCTATGGTAAAGAAAAGAGTTGGAATGAATAAAAAAATTCTCACTTTTTTGCTTATAACTTCTTTAATTTTTAATTGACGGCAAAAAGTTATATAAACATATTTGCAGGCAAAACAATTTGCTACAAATTATGACTTTACAAATTTTTGTAAGACGCATAGTTTCCGAGATACCGCGAAAAAAGTGTTTTCACCCCTTTTTCCAAGATGGCGGCCCCCCGGCCGGACAAGGGTGGCGACCCCACAAACTTGAGGTTAAGCTTCTATTGACCCCCCACACATGTCCCAAAAATAAAATTGCGTCCTCTAAGAAATGCAAAGCTCATGTAAAATTTCAATGGACTAGTTACCTGCCGAAGTAACCACAACTCAAACTCTATAGTCGCAGTTCTTATCTGTATAAGGGGCATGCACAGAAAAACTTTCAGGTTTTATAAATGACGAAGCCCTGTCAGTCGTCGACTCTGTTCGGTTTACTTTCGTATAGTACCGGAAACTCTCTACAAAATCGCATTAATAGATTAGTTTCGAAAACAAATACCAAGTTCGACTGTTTCTTTGGAGGCTTCATTTGCAATGAATTCAACTATTTAATGATACTTAAATGTATTAGACAACTTAAGCCACGTCTAAAGTTAAATATTTCAGTAGAAACTGTTTTATGTTAATCATATAAAGACACACTTTAAAAAATATTATCAAAATTTTCTCTTGTAAGAAAAGCCAAGGCATACGTATACGTTTTTTATCTCATACAGTGATTGATTGAATTAATACATACATACATAACTTCACGCCAGCTCCCTTGCGGGGTAGGCACGAACAACAGAGCGCCATACAGGCTTATTCTTACACACCTCACTTGCTTCTTTGACATTCATAGCTCTTGTCATGCACGCTCGTCTGTTCTTAAGGCTCCTGACATCACCTTCTGCTAATACACGATCAATTTGATCATGGAAGGTGTGTCGTGGCCTTCCGCGACTTCTGCATCCATCCACTTTTGCATTGTATATCTGTTTAGTCATTCTTTCATCATACATTCTTTCCACATGCCCGAACCACCGGAGCATTCCTTTCCTTACCTTCACCCCGACACTCTCTTTCTTACTTCGGTATTACGAACGCGGTCCGCGAGCGTCACTCCGCAGATTTTGCGCAGTGCTCGCATCTCGACCGCGTTTACTCTACTTTCATGCTCTCTGTTCCATACCCAACTCTCGCTTCCATACGTGAGCGTAGGTACCAGCACCGCGTTGTGTATTGAATTAATAACATCAAAAATGTTCCGAACAGGCTTTGAAGCCGAAATTTTAAGACATAGTCAAAACCTACCAGCCTCCTTGCTCTTTTCTCAATTGTATTCAAAACCTGGCCCAGTCGTTCCAAAAATGAGAACAGTTCTCCATATTCCGCAAGATACGAGTCTAAAGTTTATATGAACGAAGCCGCATTGAAAACTGTAGTTTATAATAAGGTAAATTACAGATGTGTAATAATGACATTACATACATTGCGATGAAAAAACACACCCACAAACCGAGCTACGTATTGTTATTAAAGTATTATTTACCTGAGGCTATTGTCTTAGATCATCTGGGTAAACTGATGTGTTATATGTAAATATGCGAAATTTTAAACATTTGCTGTCTTATTTGGGAATCAGTCTACAACTGAATTGAACACCTGCACAATATAAATTGAGGAACTGCTCTTTGAAATATTCTTCAAGCCAAATAATAAAAACAACCTGCTGCGGCTCTTTTAATTTATAAAATAGTTAAACCATTTATATGATTTGTGGAATTGTATGATTAGGGTAAGATGAGGCTGACATGACATTATCACTAAAAGCCCCTAAATAAATTAGATAATAAAAAAATAAACAAATAGTGTATCTTTTTTTAAATCTCTTCTTTGCCCGGGCGAACGAGATATGCCCGAGTCATTTACTAATTTATTTTTTTACTTTTATGAAGTTAAATTCTTCTTATATACTACTACTATTTAGTTTTGGGTAAATAAATATTCACTACTGGGGATGTGTTTAGGCAAAGGTAGGTTAAATGGGTTATGGATGGGTGGATGGATAGAGGGATAGGTGGGTGGTTGAATGTGTGGTTAATATATGTATCTTGGAACAAGGTAGGTACATTATTTGAGAGTGAGAGGACTGCGCATACGACCACCGGACGCCGTCGTCAGACTGACAGACGTGGTAATTACAGCGCGGAATAATACTATTGGTGAAGTGATCCACCCAGCTACCGGGGTGACCAAACTGACGCATGGGGCGATATGGTGTAGTGACTAGGTATACTAGATCCCATGTCGTTCCAATTCAAACGCGATAAGGGGTGCAGGTTTAGTGAGACAGCTAAGAACGCTTGTACCAGAGTCCTCGTTCAAGTCTGTTGTGGTGCTTCTCGCTGCATTCGGTGCTCCCCCTAAAGGACCCAGCTGTTATCAAATTATCAAAAATAATAGTATATTATTTGAGCCGTTTGGAGATGTTGGGTGCGAGGGGGCCAAGTACCCAGTCTTTTTAAAGTATTAAAAAACAGCTGGTCACGGCCACAAGCGACCGAAAAACTGAAGCTTACCTTTCTTTCATAACGAGGGGAAATCCGTTTGAGGAGTGTACACCGCGGGGGAAACGTGGCGGGGACTTTAGATATCGTCACGTTACGTAACTACGCCACTTGTCTCTGGGCTAGAAAATCTACATTTTATTTGCAGAATTATTGTACCCGATTCCTCAGACGATATAAAAGTGTAAATGAAGCTTACATGAAGATAAGCGTCAAATGAAATGTCTCATCATTTTCCAGAAACGGGTGCGTAAGTTTATCCACGAGTATTACAAAGAGGTAAAGTTTTTGAGTTTGTGACGACGTAGGGGATAATCTCCGAAACTAATGAACCGATTTAAAAAATTCTTTCACTGTTGGCAAGCTGCACTATCCCCGGTTAACATAGGCTATATTATATTTTCAAAAAAATTAGGGATCCTTACTAAAACTCCAATTGTGTAACCCAAGGTGTAAAAAAATACCTAAAATCGCGTGCGCTGCGAAAACTATTGATGATAGAATAAAATAATGTACTACGACTTTGTAGAACACATCATTATTTACAAAAAGTGTAGCGACAGCATATGTCTAACTATTATAGTTATGCCACAATAAGTGTTCTTTTATTTTAAAAAATTTAATTAAAATGCCGCCGCTAGAAAAGGCTCTTTATTTGTATCTTGGTATTAATCCTTATCAAAATAAATTACTTCATATTCAAGACTGCTTCAATACCTTTATAATTTTTTGAATTATTAAAGATATCACGGGTTTAAAATGTAAGTATTAGAAAAAAGTTGCGTGGTCGCCGCGCACCCTAATCGGCTAGATAGGCTTATGCGATGTAATCGTCACTGGGGTACGGGCAGTTCGGGTCGCGGAATATTTTGAATTCGCTTAGTAGGTAATTTAAGTCAACAAAAAATAAAGAGGTAAAGTTTGTGACTTTGTGACGTTGTAGGGGGTGGGGGGGGGGGGGGGGGGGTTAATCTCTGGATCTACTACTAAGCCGATTTTGGTAATTCTTTCACCAGTGGAAAGCTACATTATTCCTGAGTGACATAGGGTATATTTGATTATTATTAATAATAAGTACTTTTTAATTTTTTTCTAACGCCCAGCAAAGCGGGCACGGTTCAGCTAGTGTAGTATATACGTGGATTACTTATTTAAATTATTAGGTATTAATACTTACTATTAATATACATCTATTTTTCCAATATCTATCATCTTTCTAACATCTATCTATCTCCTTCTTACGTTCATCGTCTATCCCTTTCTAACATCTATCTATCTCTGTCTTTCGTTCATCGTCTATCTTCTAGAATGTTCTACTTTTTTCTTAAAGTTCTAAAACTAACTAGATGGTTCCACCATCATTCGCCACAATAGTAATAATATTACTAGTAATACTGGAAACCGTTCCATCTTTATTCGCCCTTATTCGATTAATGTTATTTGATTTAAGTGAGTTCTCATCGTGACCTTCGACGTGATCAACATTCTATTCTAAGATGAGTACTATCCTTTACCGTCTTCACTTTGAGAGTCCGGGGACTTCGTTTTTCTATTAAGGCTTGTATCAACGCCCACATCCTTGAGGCTTTTTCGGGCGACAGCGGAGGTTTCATATACGTGGTCAGTTTTAAGATGCATTATTATTATATTGTGAATAAAGTAAAGTAGTATTTAAAAAAAACTAAGTTATTTGTCTCTCTTTTATAAAGACATGGATATTTTTTTTTCCTGTTTTGATAAAAGTTGAATTAGTAAAATAGTTTCATGTCGACAATTTGTAGGTGCTTTGGTGATTTTTTTTAACTCAAACAAGTGTCGTGTCGAGAAGATTTATGATATTTTTTTGTAAATTATTGATGAATAAATATATAATACCAACGAAAAGTTGTTTTGTTTAAACTCCACTTTTGATCTTTTCGGCAATGGGGACCTTAATGATGAAACACCAAGACTTGGGAACTGATCGATGTGCCCAAGCGGCCAAGTAAGGTAAAGTTTGGAGTAACCATCAATATTATATTTTACGATAATGAAAAACAATATTATTTTATGTAGATTGTAGTGAACTAGCTGTTACCAGCGATTTTGTCTGATTTTTTTTCATTCTCTATTAAAAACTCAACTATAATGCTGACACAGATATTTCCTTGTTATTGACCAAAATATTAAATGTGCATTTTCATATCCCTAACATGAGGAGTTATGGGATGTTTGTGTAATCAATTTTCATCGCTTATTTAATTCCCTTTAGGATTATTTTTGAGGCTAAAGGAGACCTATGACCCAGGATATACCTCATTGCCATTTGGATCCGTTCAGCCATTTAGTCATAAAAACTAACAAACAATGACTCCAATACTCTTTGCATTGATTTTGCTACAAAAATTGCAGTTCTATTAAAACTAGTTAGTGGTCGTCGTGGCCGAAATTCGGCCATAATAATTTATTGTCAAAGACTATACTATATTATACTTCATAATCACAGATTTCGCCACAGCTACAATGTTAATTAATTTTAACAATAAACAAAGAAGTGTATATGCATGTGTGTGTCAAATACATCGGAGTGTGTATAATGTTTTTTTTATTGATTTAATGCATTTTGTATGCATAATTTAAAAAAATAGCATTCGTCGCTTCTACTCTATATAAACTACTAGTTGTCCCGGCAGACGTCGTCCCGGAAAAGCTTCAATCGATATGCCGACAGCAGCGCCACCTACCGGGTCCAATTGTGAACCAACTCAGAAACCTCTGGCTCATGCACAACAACTTTGCTAAAGATCATCACATGATCAAATGTATAGTTTACGATTACGATTTAAAGGACATACAGACAAACATTCATTTTTATATATCAAGATAAGTGTGCGAAATTTCATACTCCTTCGTCAGATGAAATGTTAAATAAAACATTAATCCATCGTAAAACTACGTTTTAACGGTTTTAAGCGCGGTAATTTATTTGATTTTGGTTTATCCGACGTTTCGGCCGCTTTTCAGTGGCCGTGGTCACGGAAAAATCAAATAAATTACCGCGCTTAAAACCGTTAAAACGTAGTTTTATTATGTGTACAAGTCGCGAAAACTTAAGAAAATATTATTAATCCATCGATAATCGATGGATGGACCGAATTTTTGGACTTTTAGGACACAAACATACGGAAGTTGAATTTTATATTAAAAGTTCGATAACTGGTACTTTGGTATTTGATTTAAATATATGTATATATAGAATAAAAAATACGAGATTTGGTTTCAAAAATATTGACCATCATTTGTTAATTTTTTTTACCTCATCCCATTAGGATCGCAAAAAAACTGAATTTACATCTTTGATTTCGATTCTGTTTATCTGGAGTCATTCAACCAGTATTTTGGAATAATAATGAGGTAATAAATTGGATTAGACAGGATGTTGGATATCTCTTTTTAAAATAACCAGTTAAAAAATAAATAATGTATTTGGGTCTAATGTCGATGTCTAAGAATAAGAGTTAAGTAAGTAAGCCTTGATTCTGCTTCCACAACTGGACAAGTTGTGGAAGCAGAATCAAGGCTTGGAAACTGGTAAAAATATAAAATCGGTTACAGCCTAAGTATATACAAATTTTTCGTTTTTGTTCTCACTTTCAGCTCAATTAAACGATTTTTGGGAAGTAAATTTCGTTTCACTTTAATTTTATTTCATACAAATCATCAGTACGGCGATCCAGCGAGGAAACGTCCAGCCTTTGGGGGACCTTACCCATAAAAGACCGTGATCTGGGCTCAGTATTCTACTTATAGTCCTGAGGGACTATGGATAGAATACAATACAAATAAATTAAATTTTCTTGCATGGTATTCGATTATATGTTTTTTATAATTGTTTTGTAAGTTTAAGTTGTAATATCATCGGCGTCAGTGCATCTTGTAACTACATTAAAAAAAAAGTGTGTGTGTACTTATGTACACGCGTTAGAAGTTATACTTCTTTAAATTGGTTAAATAAATAAAGCCGATCATATTGAAAAATACAATCAAAAACTGAGGTTAACTCTAAATAACTTAGAAAAATAAATACCACAATCACACCCAAGTATTAGAAAAAGCCATATAATTACTTACTTTTTTTAGAAATTCACTGGAATTAGAATTAAAAAAATTATATATATAAATCATCAAACTCGTATATTAATTAAAACACAATAAAGTATAGAAATATTACAATGCTCGTCTCACAATCCATCTATCAACAACTCGTTGCTACGCCACGAGTTGTTGATCAACCACCATCCTACACTCGGCCATCCTGAAAAAAATATCTATATAAGTCATCCACTATTTCGTCATTTCGTCAGTGTGTACATCTTAGTGCGTCCCCGGTTGGCTTATTCACAATTGGATACCAAGATTTAGACACATACATACATGGATAGTATAATATATCCTTATGATGCTTGTGTTATGAAAGATATATGACAACAACATGAGGTCCATTTCAAGCACCATTATGTCATCATTATTTTGTATTTATGTTGTAAATAAGAACAGGTATAAGAGCTTAACCTACTTTTAACCAAACAACAAAAGATATAATATATCAGCTGATACTTAATCGCCTCCAATTACTCCTACAATTTCCAAATTACTAACCAATTATTTGTTAGATAAGCTAACTTATCTTTACAAACAATTTGCACACTATATTCATGTCTTCTTCACCATTCAAGATATGGAATTGTTATATATATAACTAGCTTCTGCCCGCGACTTCTTCCGCGTGGAATAGTAAAAAAAGTAAGTTACAAAATCCCTCGATTTTGAAACATTCTTCATTGGTGCTCCGCTGCTAATGCTCTTAGCTTGATGATAATTATATAGCCTATAACACTGAAAGAATTTTTCAAATCAGACCAGTAGTTCCTGAGATTAGTGCGTTCAAGCAAACAAACAAACTCTTCTGTTTTATAATAATATACGTTTACGAAATTTACAATGCAAGGAATCGAATCCGGATCTTTTGCAATCCAGTGAGCTCGGTCAGCAAAGGCTTACTTCGCTCAACCACAAAGAACGATTGGGAGATAATATTTAAAGTATAAAAAAACGTGTGCGTCTCGGGACGCCTGACAGAAGTGATAACTTAAACTAATCTAAGTTGAACTATTTAATATTGAAATTGTTTTACTTGAAAAAAGCTTAAGTTATAATTTAAATTTTATGTATATACCTATATTATTATGTTTTTTATGTATATGATAATGTGAGGAAAGGTAATTTATTTATAAAATCTTTTATTGGTTCTAAAATATATTTTATTCTTAGTTACAGTTCTTGTATATAATGTACATTTGAATTTTGTGTACCTTATGTATAATACATTATTAGTATCATTATTCAATCGAATTACCGAAATGCGGCTAGCGCTGTAGCCGCAGTGCGTTAGAGTGAAAGAGGAGGAGCCTGCCTACTGCTGCCGTATGCGTGACAGAAAGGGATACCAGACAGACTGGCGCCGTAACGCGTTACATAACGAATCGGTTTACCCCTCCCATAAGAAGTTATCACTTCAAAAAATCTTTCTTCTAATTACAAGCTTTTATTTAACGTACAATGGATGTGCCTAATAATGTATGTAAGTATGTATGTATTTAACTAAGTATGTATGTAAGTATGTAAGTTCGGGTGGAATCTTGCAAGTAAAATTTGACCAACTTCCCAATTTCCGATTGAGCTGAAATTTTGCACGCATATGTATATCGCGTGACAATGCAATAATGTGGTACCATGGAGCTGATCTGATGATGGAGTCGGAAGGTGGCCATAGGAACTCCAGTACTAAACAAAATAGACACGTCGTGTTTGGGCTCGTTTTACCTACTTGCTATCACTCTGCTGCTACATGATATCCAGGATCTCAAAAGCTTGATTTAAAAACCTTTTTAAAAAAGCT
The DNA here is from genome assembly GCA_949752895.1 of Dendrolimus pini. Classification (NCBI taxonomy): domain Eukaryota; kingdom Metazoa; phylum Arthropoda; class Insecta; order Lepidoptera; family Lasiocampidae; genus Dendrolimus; species Dendrolimus pini. Next base: position 18,901,909 of record OX457136.1, read on the forward strand.
TATTTTAGATATTTATATGCATTTTCTTTTGACCTTTTCTTCTTCTTCGAAGATAGAAGAATTTACAGAAAGCACATCATTTACCATTTCGCGCCGTAATAGTCTAGCGTAAAAATCTATCTTTCGCAAGCTCGTGTCAAGTTTTGCACATGGAGCTTCACGTATACGCTATATACATCGGTAAATATATGGCGCTCAAATAAATTTCTATGCTCGCTAATTAAGCCGGACTGTCTCTAAGCTGGGTTTTCGTCTATAATTAAATAAGTAGAACCAGTTACTTGCATAATATTCATCAATTTGGTACATATACCATTCGCAACTATGCTCGAGTTTCTTATACTAGACTTCTTACTTACTTCTTATTATAAGTCATATAGTATTTTGCCTGCCATTAGTCTATTATAAGAACCGTATAATAGACTAATGGCAGGCAAAATAATTATTATCTTGCTAATATAGATGTATCACGCGAATATTTCAAGTTGCCATACTATAGATTATAGAATTAGGTTTGTTCTAGGAAACATAATTATATAATTAAAAGCTACATTTGTCTCCCACTTATTATTTCTTAATTTTCCTGATGGGTTATGAATGCATAATTAGAATTAATACATGAATATATGAACTTATTATTCATTGCAATTTTAATTGCATCAGCAAAAAAATTGAAATAAAGGAATTATAATATGTATATTTTTATTTATTACAAAAAAAACAATTACAGTACAATACAATACACTACTCTTTATTGTACACCAGCATTACATAGAAAAAATACAAATACACAAAAAACTTACTTACTAAAAGGTAGTACAATGGGCGCCCTCATTGCTAAAAGCAATCTCTTCCAACCTAACCGTAACCTGCAAATCCACAGTATTTCAAATGTAAAAAAAATGTATGTAATAAGGCTTTTGATGAAAAGTACTCTAACATTTAAATCTTTCTGATTAGAAACAATATTGTTATTAAGCACTTAATTGCTTTTTACAAACATACTTCCATCTAAAATTTCAACAAGCTTCGTAATGTTATAAGTGTAAAACAAAGTTTACCTGTTAACGAGTATTGTTCTAATCTGTATAGTTTTTCAGTCTTATTCATAGAGAGTTAGAGTAAGTTTGAAAGCTTTTTTATGGTTCAAGAAGCTATCACACTTCCTCTGACTCTCTCCGAATAAGATCGTTTGTAAATAAGAACAAATTCCTCTTCAATTGCTGTCTATCTTAAAAACGACGGCATGACTGACACATTCTATAGAACGTAACCTTTAGCAATATTTTATACTAAATCTGTGAATTAGATACATATTTTAATTGCATAGAAATAAATTAATACTTCTAACTCTTTAAAAGCGATATTACAATTAAATTCAAGATGTTTTTCTCTTTATTTACCAAATTTTCATATATTTTATTATTTACCTGAAGTAAGTTACGTACTAAGGGCATACCTATCATTAATCTGAATGCAATATTACGTAACTTTAAGAGGTCTTACTTTAAAAATTGACATAGATACTTTAATCTATACATATAAAATAAAATTGTAGAGGTGGATTAGATTTTTGTAGAATTTTTGTTTCTCTGTTTGTCTGTCTGTTTGTACCGGCTAATCTCCGAAACGACTGGACCGATTTACATGAAATTTTGTACGGTGCTTAGCTTATATCTCTGGTCAACATAAAGGTTACTTTTAATCCCGAAAAATTAAAGAGTTCCCGTGTTTGAACTTTTCCACGCGAACGAAGTCGCTGGCAGAAGCTAGTACCTAAATATAATAGAATAGAATATACTTTATTGCATAACATTAAGATACAATTCAAGAAGTTTAAGTACAGAAGACAATAGGCGGTCTTATCACTAAAAGCAATTTCTTCCAGACAACCTTAGGATGTATTAGAGAAAAATTGTGTAACATGTGGGTTTTGCAATATAGATAGAATAAAAAACTATATATGTATAATATTACGTCAATATGGGAGAGATGAAGATGTTATTATGGACTTTAGAGGCCGAGGTAATAATTCTTCACGAGTCCGTTGAACGCCTGAAGAGACTGGGCATGCCTGATTTTTACAGGTAGCGCATTCCACAGGCACACTGCATGAACTGTAAAAGATTTATTGTAAAATCGCGAGTGATTTACAGGTGTTTCCAGACGTAGGTTTTCCGATGATCTGAGGTGATGAGTATGGCTAAGTATAAGTAATATAATAGTATAATCTTTCAGCTTAATTTTCATAAATTTCAAACATTATATTGTGTTTCCACATGAGAGCGCTGCTGAATACTTTTTGAAAAGTCTCGAGAATGATAAATTATATTAAAATACAATATCATGATATCATCTGTTAATTGTCACACCTGAAGACAGTTTTTCCACATTTTCCCGTACGTATACGGCTTATCAATCACTTATTGTATAAAAGGAATGCGCACACACAACCGACACCATAAAGAGCGCGAAAACTGACAGATAGACCGCGTGGACGCTCGCGAAAGGACGCGTGTAAAACGAAACGATGATATTGAGATATCGATAAAAATATTTTAAATTAATGATATTTGATAGTGCATTTAATTTATTTAAATAGTATATAGTTAACTTAAATACTTCTGAAAGCATTTAGAAAATTTTGTGTACAGACTTTTTTTGGTTGAAATTGGTCAACGAGTTTCTTCATTAAGGTGAGTTGATGGTCGAATAATTTCAATTAAATCTTGAGGAAAATAATTTTATTTAGGTATTCATTTTGTATGTCGAGTTCAATTACGGTTTCGTTGTTGCTTTGCTACTATTTATTATATTTGTTTTTTAATTATGTGGTTATCCGTCCGTATTCTGTACAGTTATGAGCCGTCGCATTACTAAAAGTATGTGCGCCCCCGATAAGCTACTGAAAGCATCCCGCTATTTTGCAAATGTTATAGAATTAAGCGTTTATTAAATATTGTATAAAGTAATTTTTGTTCTAAAGGTTACCATTATAATTTGGCAATTTATTCAAAACAAGTGACCGGTTTATTCAATCCCCCATTTTCGTCAGTGCCCCAGCCATTCATGTTCTCCTTCCCTAAAGATCTATGGTTGCGAGGTTGTTAAAAGAAAGAAAACTAAACAATTCATTTCACAGCAATGGAATAATTTTTAGCAGATAATAAACAAGAGAGGTCAACATTTATACTTGTTCCTTTTAACCAAAACCCTGAAACCATTTTAGCATAAACAAAAACGTAAATTGATATAAAAATAAACACAAATATCTTAATTGGTTGGTTTTGGCACGCTATAATTAAATGCGTGATGTAAAGATAACTTCCTATTAGGGCTGTAACTTTTCTCTTCGTTCAAGACATTTAATTTGTCTTCAAAGAACTATTATCGCTCAATATTCCTTTCTAAAATAGGACTATTTAAAATAATCATGTTTGTGTAAATATCGATATATTTATTCTCCGATTAAATTCCCTCTCTAAGCTTATAGAGTAAATATACCATTGTGGGCATCCCTGTACAATGATTGTTACCCTATTCATTAATTTTGAATTAACATTAAGAAATCTTAATATATTTGTATTTTGTAGCTAAATAGTTACAAAATAGATATATGACTACAAAATAATAAAAAAATTAAGTATTTTTAACATTTTGACTTTTTTTACGTTTTAATTATTTTATCGAACATTAAAATGTATCTTTTATATATTATCTAGATAGAGTTTGTTGTTATAAAACGTTTAAGTATAACTTTAATTCTATAACTAGAAAGAAAAGAAGAAAGAAAGAACATATTAAACTAAGTAGTTAAAAATAAACTAAATTGCAAATAAATTAATATAAAGTATGTAACAAATCGCTGCGAGAGGGAAGCGTGCCCAGAAGGCCGGCTGCATGGCCACCCTGTATGGCAATGCTGATTCGTTCCGTGAAATACGAACCCGCCTTCTGATCACGGGTATCAAAGAGTTTCTTATAAATGTCTTTGAAGAAACCCTTTGAAAGTTTCAACTCCAAACGCAATATTTGCGCATTTTGAGATCTTCAGCTGTTTTTTTAATAAATTGACATGGTGCCAATCACTGGGGCCAACGATGTTATAGTGTCCACTACTTAATATTATGTTCACTTAGTGTCATCAAATTTTTTTTAAATTAAATTAGACTTCACAGTTCTTATTGAAGTGAAACTTCTTTATCGGCGTTGGAAAAAAAATTGCCGTCACATTTTTCGGTTATGCGTCACATTTTTTCCGTTACGCGCCATCTTTTTCTTGCTCCTACCACGGTCGATTCGACCGCGGTACACGGTCGAATCGACGGTGGTAGGGGCTTTATTTATTTAACCAATTTCTGTAAAGTTGCATATAGTAGATCATTTTTCGAAAAATAAAGTCATAAAGAAGTTTCACTCCTTACGTGTGTACACTAGTACACGCACACATTTTTTTATTTCTTTACTTTATATAGTGTTTATATAAATATGTATATTAAATACAGGTTTAAAGTCGACTTAACTTTTGTATCTAACATAACATTAAAAGTACGTAAACATTGATATTTAGTTTTAGATGTAAAAAGCATTTCGTTAGACGACATTTTGTTCTTGTACTGAATCCTTGATAACATGTCCGTATTAAGAAGGTTCATTGGCTCTTGTTACGTCGCATATTTTGCAGTCCTTGTTTGTACCGAAACCTTGTCAATAGTGATGTGTGTTGGAACCTATTACATAGGCTTCGTCTACCAATGACAAAATTACAACATACTCGCTATTAGTGAACCATAATGATTGCATGTAGGCCCCCCCAACTTTGGACTAAATAGTATTCGTTCGGTCTTCCATTTTAGTTTTTGTAAAAATTGGCAAATAAGTTAGTTTTGTGACGTTTTCCTTAAATGACTCCATGTCCTAGCGTAGAGGAAAAACGTCAGCCGGATATTACCACCAAGTCGTTATTTTTTTATTTTAATTTTAAAGGGCTTAGAACTTTTACAGTTGCATAGGACCCATCTTACCTTTTCTTAAGTCCTTTTACAATACCTGGTATTTATTTGTACTATTACATTATATTGCTGTGACAATGTTTGTAATGTTTTGTGAATTGTCTGAGTTACTTGAGAAGCAGCTATTTTTTTAAATTAGCGAACAAACACCCAATTGTACAATTTGTTAAGCAAGTTAAGTAAGATATTGTGCTGTGTTTGTGTTATGGGTAATATACACCAGCCCATTCTTGGGCCGATCCCAGACCATAATAAATAACGGAAAATTTGTTTTACGTTTACCGTGGTAGGAATCGAACCCGGAACGTTCCAGCGAGATCTGTCGGCAAGGGTTTAGCGTCCTTAACCAAAGAGTACCCGTCACTAGGGTTCCCATGCTATATTATATAGTATCATAGTATATTTTAGCCAATTTTACTATAGAGAAATATTATAGTACAAAATCTAGTATATTTTCTTCGCTAATTCAATTATCATGCTTTTTGTTCAGATTCTTATGACTATAGTTTTTTTTAGATATAAGTATAGTTTTTGTTCAAAAAAAGATGGCAGCCCTAACCGTCATGTCTAAGCTTCCTCAGCGCATGACAGTCCTGACTGGTTAGTCATTAAGTTTTCTAAAAACATAATGAAGTTACATACATACATACATACATAACTTCACGCCAGGTCCCTTGCGGGGTAGGCACGAACAACAGAGCGCCATACAGGCTTATTCTTACACACCTCACTTGCTTCTTTGACATTCATAGCTCTTGTCATGCACGCTCGTCTGTTCTTAAGGCTCCTGACATCACCTTCTGCTGATACACGATCAATTTGATCAGGGAAGGTGTGTCGTGGCCTTCCGCGACTTCTGCATCCATCCACTTCTGCATTGTATATCTGTTTAGTCATTCTTTCATCATTCATTCTTTCCACATGCCCGAACCACCGGAGCATTCCTTTCCTTACCTTCACCCCGCCACTCTCTTTCAGACCAACTCTCTTTCTTACTTCGGTATTACGAACGCGGTCCGCGAGCGTCACTCCGCAGGTTTTGCGCAGTGCTCGCATCTCGACCGCGTTTACTCTACTTTCATGCTCTCTATTCCATAATGAAGTTCATAAGAAAAAAGTGAGAAAGAAAATATTTATTACAATTACAATTAGCGAAATGAGATATTTTGCTGTGCCGAAGCCCGAAACATAGTCCGACACAGCGCGGTTTTTCAGTGCCCACCTCCTTCATCACAAAAGTCATACATTAAGATTTTTGCTAAATATATGTGGCTAGGTCTTACGACTGTAAGTCTTGCTCCCGTGAGCCTCTAAGGCTAAGCGGACCCTACGATTTTCAATACCAGATTCTGCCTTTTGCGGTTGGGGTTCAGTGTTGATGAATCTTAGTGCGGACTTATTATAAGAGCCTTTCGCAAGCAAAACTTACAGTGTAAGCCCATATAATTAAAATTTCATAATTTTGCACGTATAGATTATTATTATTTCAAAATACTAAATCTAACAGTGTATAATTTTTTAACCTAGTTTGCAGTCACTTGCTAAATTAATTAATTAGTTGTTGTATGAAGCTAGATTTAAACATAATTCATGTTTCAGAATTAATAATGAATAGGCATTATTTTATTACAATTAAATTTATTATATTTTTTTATTTTTTTTGAGGCGGGGGAAATATATTTCGCGGGTGCTTTACTGGGATTAGACCAAAGCAATGAGAGTAATCCACTGAAGATGGCGCAGATAACAGAGTCAAATGTCGGCTTGTGTGGAGACTCGGCAAGGTACCCCTATTAAAGAGGTAACCCATGGGCTACGCTAATGCTCCACTAAAACCCCCTTACTCCCATGTGCCCCTAGCTCGTGGTAGGAAAAGCTTGAGACTTAGAACGTTATTACGCCCACGCGGGTCCTGCGCATCATTGCTTGAGAGAGGGAGAGGTAAACTCACTTCGTCAACAGGGGTTTGATCCTCTGCTCCCCAGATGCTGGAGGACCTGTATAGTGTAGTTTTCATCGAATTGGGCCCCCAGACTCCTTTGAGTGTTTTTCGCTATTTCATATGGTTTCAGGTTTGGTCATAGAGGCCCAGGCCCATTTGAAAAATTCACCTGCATCTAAAGATTAAAGGCATAAAAATATGGACGGTGTAAATGATGACATGTTTGCGGTCTGACAAAGTACGTTTGCCAGAATAGATGATGAGGAAGGAAAAGTGTCGTGAAAAATTATAATGTTATATTTGTTCATACTTTTTATAAAAATAAATTAACGTTGAATCTTCTTTTACCCAATATTGTAGATGTAAGCAAACAAACGTACGTTTATTTGCTTAATTAATTTGTATCTATTTAGAACAGTTTCTTTGAACTGCTGTTTGTCTTTATAATTTTCCTCAAATCAATTGTTTCTATGCAGATGTTTTTTATAAGCACGATTGGGAAATTCCATGCTACCATCTAGTCCATCCTTGTTAAACATTTCTTTAAATGTTAATTTCTTGTGGATTGTAATTATTTTAATTATAAAAGAAAACTGCACCTGCATGACATAATGAGGATTTTAATAAAAATAGGGGGAAAAAAACAGATAAAAAAACAAAAGAACATCTATGTTCTAAATTTAAAGACAAGTATATTTGGTGGCAAGTATTATGCCGCACCAAATTAATAAAAACTGTTTGATTTGATTGTTGTTCTAACAATTCTCATTACACCAGTTTTGATAGGTAGCCAAGAAGGCTAATGAGTTTGATGATTTATAAATCATTTATTTAGTATTATATATATATATATATATATCGACCGAAAACAAACGGTTAAATTAGGAAATATATTGAGTGATGATATAGATGTCACATACGGAGTGCCCCAGGGTAGTGTGCTTGGACATACTCTGTTTTTAATCTATATCAACGATTTGTGCAACCTAAAACTTAAAAACGGTAAAACTTTCTCCTATGCGGATGATACTGCAATTGTATTTTCTGGTACAACATGGGAAGAAGCACGCACTAACGCAGAAAGCGACCTATACTTAATTTCTCAATGGCTAAAACTTAACCTGCTTACCCTTAACACCACTAAAACGAATTACATTTGTTTTACATTATATAATCGAACACAACCGGATAATAATTTTACTATACAAATTCATGAGTGCACTTCAAACTGTCATGTAGATCAGCCACAAGACGATATTATACCCTGTAACTGTCCCTCCATTAATAAAGTATCAAATACAAAATATCTTGGTGTTATGATTGATCAGCGTATGACTTGGTCAGCTCACATTGACTTAGTTTCCAACAGAATTCGTAAACTCATTTGGATTTTTAAAATACTACGTCATGTTGCCACTAAAGATCTCATAACTAGAGTATATGTCGTCCTAGCACAATCAATTATAACCTATTGTATTTCTGTTTGGGGAAATGCATGTAAAACAGATTTTATTTGTGTAGAAAGAGCTCAGCGCTTGCTTCTAAAAGTTATGCATTTTAAACCCTATAGATATCCAACCACTGACTTATACCTCTACTCAAAAGTTCTAAGTGTTAGAAAACTTTATGTTCTAAATGTAATTTTAAGATTACAGAAATTTAAGCCTTTATACTCAAACATTGATACTACGAGAAGACGATACGTAATATTTGAACTAATAATTATAAAAACTTCCTTTGCTAGGCGGCAATACGTTTATCAATCTAGCTTCTTGTACAATAAAATTAATCAGGTGTTAAATCTGTATCGTATGAACACACATGCTTGTAAAAGGTCTTTGCTAAATTGGCTAATGTCGCTTGACTACGACGCAGTAGAATCTCTCTTACAAATTCCTTATTGAATATATTATTAATTATGCGTACACATACTCACACACACACACACACACACACACACACACACACACACACACACACACACACACACACACACACACACACACACACACAAACACATACACACAAACTCACGTATTATTTATTATTTTCTTTTAATTAAATACTATTATGTTCTGTGCTTAATGAAAATATTTAAGCGCAGTAACTATTATTCTAACAATACAATATAATAATGTAATAAAATATTTTGATATGTTTATTATGTTTTGTACTTAATGAAAATTAAGTACACTAACTTTATCATTAATTCAATTACAAAATTTATAATAAGATAATTTTTAATATCAATTTTATGTAATGTATAGGGTGAAAATATTTAAGATACTTATAAATACAATAATATTTAAGGTATGGAAGAGCGGGATCTTCTGCTACAAGTAAATTTTGCTTAAAAGAAGATTCCAGCAACTGTTAACTAATTGTGCATGTGTTTTTCGAAGAAATAAATATTTTCATTTTCATTTTTTCATTTTCATTTTCATATATATATATATATATATATATATATATGTCGCAGAACGGCCTCATTCTCACGACATCTTCTTTAGTTATTGCAGGTTTAGTCGGCGTCATCAGGATAAAATGCGAGCATAAAACACAATAGCCACGGTTTATACACTTTTAATTTAGATTTGATCAACATTATGACATAGTTTAGACCGAGCAGCGGGTTCAGGGCACCCGCTCATACTTCCAGCTTCAATACTTTCTTTAAAATACTCCATGGTCCAACTCGACCTGTTGCCACCAACCAAATGCGTCACAAAAACTCCTCAGTCTACCCAAGTAGATATTACTCAAAGTATAGAGGGCGCTGACCCCGCTCCGCCATATGCTCTGCTCTGATTGGTCGTTTATTAAATTACAATATTCATAACTTTTATTAGGTTAGAACGATCTTTAAGTTATAGAAACATTCAACAAATCAAATTAAATTACATTAAGAATTTTAGAAGTAATTAAAATGTAAACAAATGGTATTGTGCGTTATACATCCAGTCAACGATACGTCCAATTAAAGCTTCCCTCCGACATATAATATATATATATATATATATATATATATATATATATATATATTAAAGTGATCAGCAAAATCATATTGCATATAGACCATTTTTCGAAAAATAAGGCCATAAAGAAGTTTCACTTCTTATATGTGTACACTAACTAATACACGCACACATGTTTTTTTTGTCTCGAAGTAAAGACGCTAAAACCGACAATGAGGTGGTTTGATACCCGCAGCGACGGTTGGTTATCTACGACAACTACCCTAGTGTTTCTTCCTAGGCCCTTAGACAATAGTCATGGAACGACAGCTCAGTCAGCGCTAAGAAGCCTGACAGATGTCCGATAAGCCTCCAGGGAACTTCGTCTCACTTATAGAAGGAGCAGGGCGCACACCTGCGCGTTCCGTTATCTGTAGCCTCGGTGCCAGTGACAGCTGACGAGCTGATTTCCTCGACGGTCGTCACTCGCAGCCATGCGCCCGCCGCGGCTGGAGGTCATACACTCCCTCCGGCGCCATGTAGTCCCATTGTATGCGGGAAGGTATCTGGTCCCACTCCTGCCTCGCAATTTCCCGTCGTGAACAAGTAGACGACGACGTTCTATCCGGGATGGAAGTGCTACACTCTACCGTGGCCGAGTTCCAAGCTTTAAAATATATAGGCCTTGTAGGAGTTGTATTTGCGCACGAAAGGTTCCTCTATAAATAGGTAATAATAATATGTATGTATTCATTATATAATACAACTTTTTATACTCAGACACTTCATAATTATGATTTTGATAACTACTCTGCAAAACATTCAGACACAATTAGAATAACTCACGTTTAGTTTTTATGTTGAATTGTAGAATAATATGTATATCTTTTCATAAAGTTAATCAACTTCGCTTCTAATGGTCGGTTCCTATATCTTACGAGTCATTCACTTGCCATACCATCGGTTAAGTTTTGACATTACTTGTATGGAGCTTATTTATGTAAAATTTAACCGATAATAAGGCAAATAAATGGTAGGTGAGATATAGGAACTGGCCATTAGAGAAAAACAACGTACTTAGATAACTATTTTATAATTGTTATTTAATTCCATCAGCATTTAAAATCTGATTCAGTTCATTTCGTGCATATCTATACTTGGTTTTAAGGCAGTTTAGGGCGGGCGACTTTACCGTTGTCATAGATTAGCAAAGTTTTTTTATATATTCTTTCTGGCTTTAGTAATTAATTATATTTGTTCAATACTAAATTTATAGTTCTTTGCAACAAATTTATAGTTTTATATTTATTTATTTAGGTTTATGGCTTGGCAGCTAGGCCTTTAAGCCAGATCTTAGATTACAATATAGCTTCTTCATTTTCTTAAGCGGATGTATAACTCGGCTGAATTGTAGGTTATCAACTAAAGTCATTCAACGGAGTTCTGGTGACAACTCGAAAGGCCACATTTGACTATACAGTTCACATTTCTCACAAAAACACATAATTACTACTCAAAAATTATCAATATCCTCCAACTATTGTTCATTTTAGAGTAATTATACACATTTTTAGAAAATAAAACTGCACAGCACAACATCTTCTTTCAGTTCCCGCCAAAAACTCCCTTTAGGACCTTTTTTTTTGTTAATTTATTCATGACCATAGAACCAAAGTCTTTCAGTCGGAAACATGTTAATTAATAGGTCTTCGTATAGTAGCGCAGTTGTATTGCAGGCTACAACCGACGCCATTCAATGGAGTTATTGTGAAAACTCGAAAGATCACATCTGACTATATACAGTTCACATTTCTCACAAAAACACGTAATTTCTACTCAAAAACTATCAATATCCTGCAACTATTGTTCATTTTAGAGTAATTATACACATTTTTAGAAAATAAAACTGCACAGCACAACGTCTCCTTTAAGTTCCCGCCAAAAACTCCTTTAGGACCTAATGAATTAAAATTGCCAGTTAATAAACGGATTTTTTTAAATAATGGCACAATTTTATAGACGCCGATATATTTTAATTATGAACATTAATATTAATCGCAACGTCCGGTATCTTAATAGCTACCAGACGGTGCGATAAATATTTGCCAGACAGTGCCAGAAATTTGACTATCGCACATTATAGCCACAGTCAAATTTCTGTTAACAACATTCATTTAATTAATTTGCAAATTGTTCACCGACTGATGATAATATGTCGGACCGAATAAATTTACATAACATTTGAATAAATAAGTTTTTAAGACACACACGACCGACTTCAGTAAAAAAAACACGAAACAAAAAAATATATGTTTTCCACAACAATTTCGTAGTTCTTTGTAATTTTATATCACTTAGAAGTCTCAAGTAAGATGCAAACACAATTTGCTTAGGACCGACATCTCCAGGGCCGCCTTTATCTGGGGGCGCAAGAGGTGCGTGGCATCCGGACGTAGGTACATAGGGGGCGTAATCCAAAAAACGATTGACATAAAAAAATTCAACTACTTACTGCCCTATTGTGGATGCTGGTGCAATAACCACGTGTTAATCGTAAAATTGTCGTGTAAAAGAGACGTGTGAAACTTACCAATCTACTTTCATATCCTAAAACATAAGCTTATTATTACAAGGAAGTGATATTAGTTAAAAGGTATAAAACTGATATAAAACATGCGATATATGCATAAAATCTGCGATTCTATCTACTGTAGGTACTATAATGGGGAGTGTTTCGAGGAATTTTTGAGAATAGTACCTTTATCTTCTACATCGCCAAATCTTTGATCCACTTGCTAATGTACACAACGGTTATCGTAAACGTTCGGGATTTGGAATGAACTTTCAGCTGACGTTTTCCCCAGTGCACTCCATATGGAGTTTTTCGAAAAGGGTGTCATAAAATTCCTGCGAAGCCTGCAGCACGTTGGTGATACCTCTTATGTTACAAAAGTCAATAAGCGACGGTAACCGTTTCCCAATAGGTGGGCCGTCAGTCACTCTAACACTAGATTACCTACTATACTATGCTTTGATATAGCCTATGGCTACGCTTGCCATATATATAGACTCCGTGCACTGCAAAAACTATCTGGATGGGCAATCTGAATAATATTGTTCCGTTGGAGACTTATGTCTTCTATAATGAGCTAACAAAATCGATCTCGAGTCACAGTACCCATAAGTAATTGTCACAATAAGTAAATAATAGCTACAGCGAATACGACCTTGTCTGTATCACAGTTGGTTGTAACAATGAGATCGATCGGAAATAATATCTACAGTTTTTCCGGATACAGTACGTGACGACACGTACCTCTTCTTATACCTATTATTAAGAAGTATTAATTGGGATTCTAATCTGATTTTGTTACTATACCAGCATTTCGATTTGTATTGTGATTTTCTATAAAAATAAGAACAGATTTCCGGCGCCAAATGTGATTGCGGAGTTACTTATGACTTACTAATTATGTTTTTTATTGGATTGTAATACAACTTTACCCGGTATTCAAAGGGTGGGTGGCACATCCCTGTGCGCAAGTCGATTGACTTCAATAAAATGTATGTAAAATCTCACAACCGTTTAAAAATATCAACTCAAATAAATGTAGTATACAAATCTGTATTGCAATTTAGATTATATAGGTATCTCCGTTATATTTTATTCAAAAAATGACTGACAGATTTACAGACGGACAGGTAGACATGATGAATACATACGTGTTTCTGCCAAAATGATTAGGGAATCGTTACAAAGAAACATAACAATTAAATGCTATTTTTTATTGTTGGTAAGGGGGCGTAAGACCAATTACAGATTGGTATCTAAGACAGGGTAAAAGAAGCAGAGGTAGACAAATAACAAGATAGGAAAACTATTTTAAACAAAGAGCAGCTCTTTGAATGAGAGCAGCAAGAGATAGATCGAATTGGAAATCTTTAGAGACATAAAGATTGTAAGAAAATTGTACCCGTTATTTATTTATATATCTAAATGTACATTATACGTTTTCTTCAACATTAAAGGCTTTATTTAAGGAGGCGCAAACTGCTTTTCGCGCCCTGGCGTCCAATAAATATACTTAAGACGACCCTGTCTTTATAATTAGTTTTCCATGATTTTATTAAATATTTTATTATATTATTAATTTTATTTCTTGGTAGGTAATGTAACGGCCAGCTGGTTCAGAGCTGACCGGAATCTTTATCTGAAATGAGAGACTGGTTTAGGATATAAGTTTATATTCTCAATCGAGACACTTCTACATGAGATGTGTCTGCTCGCGGCCCAATACAATAACGTCTTCTATTGTTTTGGGAGGCATTCCTCGAATTGAATTAAAACATTATATTTATATTAAAACGACTAAAAAGGTAAGTCGTTAAAGTACCTACAGACTAGTACCGCTAATAGCACATTTTCAAGGGGATTTACTCAGAGTTACCTGTATTCAACTGTAAAGACTATTTATCTACACATAAAAGCAATGAAGCGAATGTTATGATACAATGATATCAAATACCTTTTATCTTTTACAAGTGCTGTGATAAGATAATTATACAAGTACAAGGATATGAAGTAAATAATAAACATTTTGAATTACATTTCGTAATTTTAAAGTAAAAATATACATTTATCACTGTTCGGTATTATTGTTTGTTTGTAGTGCTTCTTATTTGTTGACAAAAGCTAATTAGATGTACTGATAAGTGGTGAAGAATGCTAATTTTAAGCATTACACAAGCTGGACCATAACTGTTAGATATTGAAATCTTTACATTTATTTACAATAAAATATACATAAACTATAAATTAGTACAGTTAAAAAAACTTTTATTGTATTCTACATATAATCTCTTTTTTTCTAATTTGCCTTCTCCTCCATCATGAGTCAAGATAGAGGATCTTTAGTTTCTTATTTATTTTCTTATAACTTTAACTCATACGGGGAAAGGGGTTCTTTATTTTCATAACTTGTTTTTTCCTTTGTTTTCTTACTTTTCTTGTCAAAAACTTATCAACTATAAAAAAAAATCTAAACCGGCTTTACGCTTTTCTTATTATTAATACATTCTTAACATATAATCTGTTAGGGCTGGTAGCTACTTCGGTCAACGGAAAAATATAGCGATCCAGCGAGATAACGTAGCCAGCCTTTTGGGAACTTTACCCATTGACTTCTTTGACCGAGACTCAGGGCCGATTATTGAACCACCAGCTAAAATTATTCGTAGGAATAAAAGAAAACACGGGAAAATTTAAAATGACAGCTGCGTGAATAAAACAGTTGCATCGTTTCATTTTGTTATCTAGTCAGGTTATAATTTATTTGACTGATAACTTTCATCTGATCATTGAAAAATCACTTACAGTCTTATTTAAATTAAATAAGATATAAAGTTCATTCCAGTGACCTAATCCTAGACGGCAAGGATGCATTTTTAGAAACCTTTATTGCAATTATCATTTGCTGACGGTGAAAGAAGACATCGTGATGACACCTGTACACCGAGATAATCGATGCGTGAATCCTTCCAGTCCACCTTCGACATGTATGGAATATTTTATCGTCCGGTCCACTGAAAATGGTAGTACAGTCCAGCCGTGAGACGTTAATGTGGATACAGAGTACCTACTTTTAAACAGCACATGTAGAATCGAAATTTATTAGGGAAAAATATTAGATAACCTTGGTGATATAATAATAAGAGCTCGTGAAATAACATTAATCTAAAAATGAAATATTTAAATGGAAATAAAACC
Organism: Dendrolimus pini; assembly: GCA_949752895.1. Lineage (NCBI taxonomy): Eukaryota > Metazoa > Arthropoda > Insecta > Lepidoptera > Lasiocampidae > Dendrolimus > Dendrolimus pini. The sequence goes on from OX457136.1 coordinate 18,917,584, forward strand.
AATTACGGAACTTATGTTTTAATTTGATAATTTTTTTATTGTAAATTTGCAATATATGTGACGTTGACGTCACTCTAGGGACGAAGGAGCGTCTGGAGATGGTCTGTGTAATGTGACCAGCTTCGACAAGTCTCGACAAGAGTCAAAAACTCATGTACAGGGGATGGCTCCGTAATAGAAATGTAAAAAAATTAAAAAGAAACTAATGTTTACTATTATTTATTTAGTGGCGGATATCTTTTAAATTCAGACGGAATTTTAAAGTGGATTTAAAATACAACAAGCCTTTGCCCTTGCTAACAGCAGCAGTTAGTAGTCGTAATATAAGGTCACTTAAATCTGTCACGAACATTACGTTACTTTAATTATATACCTAATGTAGGCACAATGTGAGATTCTAACATGAAATTATGTATGGAAAAGTTTAAAAATAGTTAAAAAGTATTATAATTAAATTAAATAAATTACGCTAATACGAGTAGGTATAAGGAAAAGTTTAAAAATAGCGTTTGTTTTTATCAGTTAAAAATTATTATTATAAAATAAAATAAATTAGGCTAACGAATCGATAACCTTGTTGTAATAAGGTTATCAATTCGTGCCCCTTGATTAGTATGCCCCCTGTAGGGCATAGTAATGGAAAATGGCGCCTAGGGCATGCATCATAGCTGCGCCCCTTTGTAAATTATCATAATATAAAAACAAATACATTGAAAAAACACGCTTTTATAAAAAATCCAACTAAAAAAACAAAAAATAAAATTTAATATAAAATTTAATATAATATAAAAAAGCGTGGGGTGTATTCAAAGCGCTTTTTAAGATATTATATTATTAATTGAATACACCCCACGCTTTTTTATATTATATTAAATTTTATATTAAATTTTATTTTTTGTTTTTTTAGTTGGATTTTTTATAAAAGCGTGTTTTTTTTTGTTTTTTTAAACTATTATTTATTTTTCATTTTTTAGTTGATTTTTGTTTAAATGTTTTTAAATACAAGCTTTTGAGATCCTGCATATCATGTAGCAGCAGAGTGCTAGCCAAGACAAGTAAAACGAGCCCAAACACGACGGGTCTATCTTGTTTAGTACAGGAGTTCCTATGGCCACCTTCCGACTCCATCATCAGATCAGCTCCATGGTACCATATTATTGCATTGTCACGCGATATAAACATACGAGCCCAAACACGAAGGGTCTATCTTGTTTAGTACAGGAGTTCCTATGGCCACCTTCCGACTCCATCATCAGATCAGCTCCATTGTACCATATTATTGCATTTTGACGCGATATAAACATACGAGCCCAAACACGACGGGTCTATCTTGTTTAGTACAGGAGTTCCTATGGCCACCTTCCGACTCCATCATCAGATCAGGTCCATGGTACCATATTATTGCATTGTCACGCGATATAAACATACGGGCCCAAACACGAAGGGTCTATCTTGTTTAGTACAGGAGTTCCTATGGCCACCTTCCGACTCCATCATCAGATCAGCTCCATTGTACCATATTATTGCATTTTGACGCGATATAAACATACGAGCCCAAACACGACGGGTCTATCTTGTTTAGTACAGGAGTTCCTATGGCCACCTTCCGACTCCATCATCAGATCAGGTCCATGGTACCATATTATTGCATTGTCACGCGATATAAACATACGGGCCCAAACACGAAGGGTCTATCTTGTTTAGTACAGGAGTTCCTATGGCCACCTTCCGACTCCATCATCAGATCAGCTCCATTGTACCATATTATTGCATTTTGACGCGATATAAACATACGAGCCCAAACACGACGGGTCTATCTTGTTTAGTACAGGAGTTCCTATGGCCACCTTCCGACTCCATCATCAGATCAGGTCCATGGTACCATATTATTGCATTGTCACGCGATATAAACATACGGGCCCAAACACGAAGGGTCTATCTTGTTTAGTACAGGAGTTCCTATGGCCACCTTCCGACTCCATCATCAGATCAGCTACATGGTACCATATTATTGCATTGTCACGCGATATAAACATACGGGCCCAAACACGACGGGTCTATCTTGTTTAGTACAGGAGTTCCTATGGCCACCTTCCGACTCCATCATCAGATCAGCTCCATTGTACCATATTATTGCATTGTCACGCGATATAAACATACGGGCCCAAACACGAAGGGTCTATCTTGTTTAGTACAGGAGTTCCTATGGCCACCTTCCGACTCCATCATCAGATCAGCTCCATGGTACCATATTATTGCATTGTCACGCGATATAAACATACGGGCCCAAACACGAAGGGTCTATCTTGTTTAGTACAGGAGTTCCTATGGCCACCTTCCGTCTCCATCATCAGATCAGCTCCATGGTACCATATTATTGCATTGTCACGCGATATAAACATACGGGCCCAAACACGAAGGGTCTATCTTGTTTAGTACAGGAGTTCCTATGGCCACCTTCCCACTCCATCATCAGATCAGCTCCATGATACTATATTATTGCATTGTCATCGACCTTTGACAGGTGTGCAAAGTATGAATTAAATCTGATCGTTCAAAGTAGGACAAAATCGAGCTCAAAGGGGTCGGTTACTGACATACTGACATACTGACTGACATACAAGTGAAGCTAATATAAAGCGTGTAAAAACAGTCCTAAATTTTACTAAGAAAACATAAATGACAACACAAAGTAATTATAAGAGTATAAAATAATTTAGTGCAGTATAATTTGATTTATAAAGGGGTTTGGGTAAATTTGTTCGGAGGTTGGCTTGATTTTTTTTATGAGCGGCCACTTTTTTAGCTATTGCTATTTAGTAGTTCTATACTTGAGATATAAGTCTATTAAAAAAACTTGGTCCTAAGTTATATCGAAGCCGAGCTATTTAAGATCAAAATCGTGCTGCGTGAACTTAAAGTACTGTAAAACGGGGTTAATAGAATTCACGGGGTGATTAGACACATTTAGGTCTGCGTAAATGTGGCTTGATTTTTTAAGTTAGCGGCCAACGATTACATTTATACAGTAGACAGTATACAGTAATAAGTTTGGTAATCAAAATCGCTTAAGTGAATATGTGTTAGAAAATAATCTAAACAGAAGACGGGCTCATTTTCAGTATATAATGCCGCTGATCTTGGCGGAGATGAGTTTCCAGTTTTAAGTAATGATGACCCCATCATTTATGCCCTGGGCACATATCAAGTAGAGCAAGCACGTAGCTTTTATGGTGAACACGTAAAAAACGAAACCTATTTAATTGAAATATTTAAAGAACCTAACCTGGAAGATTTCACAAAAGTTAAGTTAGATTGTAATGACCCATGGCTTTTGAGAGGAAGAATCCAATCCAGGCATGTTTCGAGCCGAACTTACTATGAGTATATTTTGTGAGAACAAGGGCTTCAGGGAAGGGATGCTATTTTAGGTCATTATTTCTCTTGCATTATTGGAAAAGTACATTATTCCCATGTCATGTCAATCGTGTGGTATTTGGGATGGGGTAGGCCCCAAAACCATTTGTCTTCTCCTGTTCAGTTCCTAGATACAATAATCAGACATGATGTAGAGAACGAATCGTATGAAGAACCCGAAATCGAAAACTAAATAAAGTGCACATTTAATGTCATTATAGTGAGCATTTTATTTAGTTTTTTTTTTCGCGTGTTATTATAGATATAGACCTAATTAGTGGATTAATAATATAATTGTAAAAAGGTTTTGTGTATTAAATGTAATTATAAGAACAACTACTTTTTATTATGTATATAGGTACTTACCTATGTTCTAGTAACAGACATGTTCAATTAGGGTAATAGTTCACTTTAATTAGATATGTTATATTATTTCAAAAGCTATGCACAAAAACATGAATCTTGCAACAACTGATACCTTAAGTTCACGCAGCACGATTTTGATCTTAAATAGCTCGGCTCCGATGTAACGTAGGACCAAATTTTTTTAATAGTCTTGTATCTCAAGTATAGAACTATAAAATAGTAATAGTTAAAAAAGTGGCCCCTCATAAACAAATCATGCCAACCTCCGAACAAACCCCCTTATATTTTGTGAATTTATTTCTAAATGCATGACTAAAACCAATGAAATTATTATGAAATTATAAAATTAACAATAAGACTCATGTGAAAATAATGTAAGCGTTTATTCAGACATAAAAATAATTAAAGATAATCGAATCCAAAATTACGAAATGTGCCTATCGACCCCGTTTTACGGTACTAGTTTTATGCAAGGTTATTTGTTGCAAGATTCATGTTTTTATGCATGGCTTTTGAAATAATATAACATATCTAATTAAAGAGAACTATTACCCTAATACTACTAACGAATAAACTGCAAATTAAAAAGTTTTGTGCATGAAAACACAAAAATAATGTATGTTTTAATTGGTTTAATTTATTCACATATTTCGACTCCGATGTATGTTAGACAAACGCGTTAAAACAAAAAGTGTTTTTATTATTGTATACTATCTACTGTATAAATGTAATCGCTGGTCGCAAACTTAAAAAATCAAGCCACTTTTACTCAAACCCCTTTAATGATAATTGGCGATTTTCGCGCCCCCCTTCGATAGAAGCCCCGCGCCCAGCGCACTAGCGCAAGTAGAGTACTAACTCTACTTGCTCCACCCTAGCTACGTCTCTGTCTTTTCATTAAATTTATGAAACGTACAGCTACTATTTTCATATAATATTTAAAATTGTACTTATATAGCTCACTATATAAGTAATATCTGTATTTTAGTAACTAATTCAAATCATTATCATAATTATCTATCGGCTTAATTTTTTTGGATTTTTCTGCGCTTTAAATCGGGCTGGACCGATTGTAGTTTATAGTGCTTCCTTTTTAGTGTATATATTTGTTAGGAGTTTTTTTAAATCATATATCTATGTATTAGTTTTATTTTATTTTGTATGTATAACTATATCCGTGCAGGAACGGAGAAAGAATATAATTGGGCGGCCTGTCGTAAGAGGCGACAAAACAACGCATAGCAAGGTGGTAAGGTATTTGTCAGTTTGGATGGCACTACCGCTGGTTTAGAGTATATCCCATAACAACCTTGAGTTGTGTTCCGACATTAGTGGCCCGGTTCCATTCTTCTTTTAGTGAGCGGCATCACACAGGTATCACCTTTGGTGTTGTAAATGCTCATAGGCGATTGTAAACGCTTTCCATCAGGTTCATCTGCTTACCGCTTGGGCAGTATAATACGTACTTTGGTGAGAGTACCTATTTTCCTCACGTTCCGTAATTTTTACACGCTTTATATTTTAACTTTTGATTTATTCTTAAATGCATTTTTTGTATGGAAATAATGAATTACTTGTTTGTTAATCATCCTCCAGTGTAGTGTTATCTGATAAGCTATAAATCATCACCGTCATCATCGGCTGTAGACATGTTATCGGGTATCTTCCAGAGAAATGATAACAAACATTTTTTTAATTTATAACTGATTATAATTATAGGAAAATAAAGATTTCAATATCACCTACCTTATCCATCATGCTTTGTTTACGAAAAACTCAATTCATTGTCATATGTTTACCAAGACCACCAATGAACAAACAATATTTTGAAAAAGTCTTGCTAGATTTCGAAACTGCACAGCTGTTATTAACTCAATCTGGGCAGGAATGGAGAAATAATTTAATTTCCTGCGGCTGGCTGGCCTGTCGTACAAGGCTACAAAACAACTCACAGTCAGGTGAGGTTAGGATTTACCCGTCTGGATGGCTGCTACCCCTTGTCTAGAGTACGTAGCCATAACAACCTCAAATGAAATCAATCAAATAAATTTATTATCAAAAATTTTGACAGAAATAATGCTTTCATAGGTTCCGCACTAGGACTAGCCTGTATCGCGAACACCAAGTACGTATGTGACTGACTGAACAATTTATATCTCTAAAATTATTTTAAAATAAATATTATCTTGTTTGTGTGTGTATGTGTGTGTGTGTGCGTGTGTCTATGTGTGTTTGGTGTGTTTGTGTTTGCAAATGGTGGACAACATATATTCTGATAATATAATAAGGTTAATTTATATGATATGATATTAGTTTTCAGTTTTTTGGTAATCTAGTTGCATAACCTTGAATTATGTTCCGGCATTAGTGGCTCAGTTCCAGTCTGGTTTTAGAGCGGTAATTGTTATCACATTTCGTGTTGCAAGTGTCCATAGGCGATGGTAACCGCTTTCCATCAGGTGGGCCATCTGCAAATCTGCTGAACTATTGCAGTAAAAAAAAGCCCCACCAAAATACTGAAATTGCGTTTGCCCAGAGGTCGCTATTTCTATAGCCATGGATGGATATACTACAAGATGGATGGGTACAGATGTAAAGGTAGACCAAAAAAATATGGAAGGATTGCGTGAAGGATGATATGATGATTTGTGGTGTGACAGAAGATGTATGTCAGAGTAGAGGAGTGTGGAAGGAAAATACATATTGTGCCGACCCCAATTAATTGGGGTATGGTGAAAGAAAAAGAGAGGTATGTTATACTAGTTTATCTACACATCTAAAATTGCTTAGCCTTGTTGACTGATTGACTGACATCCATGCACAGCCCAAACTACTGGCGCTAAGACCATTAAAATGTGCATGCGGATTCCTTATATAATGTAGGTGCACATTAAGAAAGGTTTTTTGATATTCAACCCCTAAAGGGGTCAAAAAGAGGATGAAAGTTTATATGAACTTCCGTCATTGTTAAAGTAAGAAGCACAAAATCACACGTCACTGCTTCTGTTTTGAAATAAAGGCATGCGTGTATTGGCGTTAATCGAAATTCTACCCTTAAGGTGGTGGAAAAGGGGATGAAAGTTTGTATCAAAATCCGTCATTTTCACAGTAAGAAGCACGAAATTGCATGTAACTGCTTCTGATTAGAAATTAATCGGTATTATTCCTAGGAGTTATTTTAACTTTTTTGACTACTCCATATATCGGTATTATTCCTAGGAGTTACCTTTTAACTTTTTTGACTACTCCATATATCGGTATTATTCCTAGGAGTTATTTTAACTTTTTTGACTACTCCATATATCGGTATTATTCCTAGGAGTTACCTTTTAACTTTTTGACTACTCCGTATATCGGTATTATTCCTAGGAGTTACCTTTTAACTTTTTTGACTACTCCATATATCAGTATTATTCCTAGGAGTTATTTTAACTTTTTTAACAACTCAAATTATGACAATTATTAATCTATACAAGCGAAGCCGCTGGCAACACCTAGTTCTTAATAGTTATACGAAGATTATAGACTCCTTAAAAGAGTATTGTCCTACTAATATCATAAACGCAAAAGTTTGTAAGAATGTATGGATGTATGTTTCTCTTTCACGCAAAAATCACTGATTTGATTTTGATGAAACTTTACAATAATATAGCTTACACATCAGAATAACAGATAGGCTATAACTTAATTCATAATTTTATTAATAATATGACTATAATTTTTGAAATGTTTATCCAAGATATTTCTGTGCTAGCAGTTCTAATAGCCTTGGAAATTCAATTCCATCATAAATGGATTACAATATAGATACAAGAAATAAATCGTCAGCGAAATGACAATAGGTAGTTAGGTATTATATAGACTGTCATTGTGCTACGAAGATGGTTACTGATTGACTTTTGTACTAAACTCTATCTAGCTGTTATTTATATGATAATAAGTTGAAAGATTTGTTTTAGTATTATAACTAACTACTGTGCCGGCGACTTCACCCGTGTGGATTTTCTTTTCGCGGAACTCTAAAAAAAGTAAAAGCAGCCTATGTTACTCCTTAAACCATAAGCTGAGTTTCGTCAAAATCGATCCCGCCGTTTTACAGATTAGCCGGAACATCCAGACAAATAGCCAATTTTTTTAAATTGATTTTTTGATAATAATACCGTATACGCTTATTTATCTCTGTATATTGGAAATGTTATCTACAGAACATAGTATTATTGACGCTGTTTCAGTCTTCTATTCTATAGAGATAGACGCAAGCATGCGTACTTATGATTCGACGAACTTTTTGTCTGCATACCATCAACTTTCCTTCACAGGAAACGACGCTTTCTTGCTCTCGCATATCACACTTTAAATTTTGAATTATTTTTGTATTTTGAGCCAACATCGCTGGTTGATATATTTTCATTATTAAGCGACAGTAAACTGGGTTTAAAAGAGCTGGGCTTAATGGCTATCACGCGCAATACATGATGAAAGCTGCACATTTAGATAACCGATGTGTCAAATCTGCCTAGTGGCTTCGCGCAACCGTGGCGGGCATAGAGGCGAAAAACAGCCCACAGCCAGGAGGTAGGGTATTTGCCTGCCATCCAGTCGGGCAAATGCCCTACCACCTGGCCGACTTTGACTGCATATTGCTTTATAGAGGTTAAATATATATTTTGTACAATAAGGGTCTTACTTATAATCGTTTATTAAATTTAAAGAAACTGCTCAGCAACTGATTAATGAATATCTTAGCCATAAACTCTTCTTAAGTCGAATATTTTGGGTACCACCTACGCTAATCATTCAAATTTCGTTTATCTGCGTTCCTCTTAGATAAACAACAGGTAATATACGTTTATAAGCGAAAAAAAGATATTAATTGATTATAGGGTCTGATTCTGATTCTCTTACTAAGTAAGGCCGTATGGGCCTTTCCTTATAATAATCTCGTTAAGAAAGGATTAGCCATCTCTTAAATAAGAGACTCTTAAGCCCCTAATCAATAGCTGTTTCAAATAAAACTTGCCATCTTGCCTCTTAGCAGTCACTTAAACTACCTCTCGATGTTGGTTATTTTTGACAGTTATTTATGAGTTACTTTACCGTCACCTCTTATCCTAAGGAGGAGTTTATAGGTAATATTTTCGTTAATCAGTTGCTGAGCAGTTTCTTAAAATTTAACAAACGATTATAAGTAAGGCCATAAATAGTTCAAACAAGCACGCGATTTTAATAACAGTGTTGTATTTGAACGATCCCAGCGCCACGTGTTTGCTCTTATTTTACCGTCGTAATTCTTGAATTAAATATCATAAATACATGCCATTGCGCAATGAGTTTCTTGTTACTTAGCTACAAACCACGCGCAGAAGGTTTGCCGACGACTACTTACTATTGTTACGAGTTACGGGACTCGAATTATGCCATTGGAATTACTATAAAATTTATTAGAACTATACAAACACGTATAACACAGGTACAAATATAACTGGACGCAACCAGTACAAACGTGATGCACGATTCAATAACACGCGCAAAGTCCGCCACTATATAGCTTATCGAATGTACACACGTTTGGTCCCGCTTGTGCCTATCGCTAGACTGCTTTACCCCTCCGTTCGGGCATTGCTTTATACTAAGCTATACAATATGTCTCTACACAATATTCGACCGCGTAACAATAATTTCCAAGAACCACTCCTGGCTAGTGCCTACCACAAAGTATTACAATACACAATAGGCTGTTTGTCTAATTACAAAATTTAAACACAAAGTAAACACAAAGAAGTCCAAATGCCGAAAAGGTAATAAACTGCAGGTGTGAATTGGTCTTTGTCGGTCGTAACACCATTATTGTATATACTTATGTATAGTATAAGATAATAACGTAATGAAACCTGCACATCCAGATAATCGATATGTCTAACCTGTCAATTCGCCCTAGACTAGGCCTCCAGCCCAGCATTGGGAATCAAATTTTGGGCTTCTAAATGCGTGTGCTAGTAAATGATAGTATTCTTGTAAATGGTATGTTAATTTTAATATAGAATATGTAATGTCATTTTGCTAATGATGTAGGAATATTTCACACAAGGCAATATCGCGGCAGATTATATTGCGTCCTACCGGTTCCAATTGTGAATATCCATCCGGGGACCCCACTCAAACGCACAAAAAATCATCCAAATCAGTCCAGGAGATTAGGAGGGTCCTAGAACTCGATCCCAGCGCCAATTAAAATAAATAGTTCGGGGAGTCACTTAAACACACACAAAGTCATCATCATCATCCGAGCGTTCAATCCCGGTTGCGCTCGGAGCGTTCACCCCCAACGCCTAGGGTCCGCTTTCCTACTTTTTCTACTCCAATTCGCACGGTCTTCAGCACCCCCGTTTTGAGACCATTGATACGCATATCATCCTTCACAACGTCAAGCCAACATTTCTTGGGCCTTCTCCTTGGATCGGGACCTAGGGGATGCGGAATGGCTAGACATTTTTTGCCCACATAACTAGCCGGTCTCCGTAAAACGTGGGCGTACCAGCGTAAGTGACACTCTTGCAGTTTGTCTGCTATGTCACGGACATGAAGACTGTCGCGGATGCGGGAGTTCCTGACACGGTCTTCCCGCGACACTCCACACATCTAACGCAATATATTCATCTCGGTGACACGCATTTCTTGCTTGTGTCGCTCAAGTACAGGCCACGCTTCACTGCCATACAAAAGGACAGGTCTAATGATGGATTTATAGACCTGTCCTTTTAATTTAACCGGCATTTTGGGGGTTACAAATGACACCTGTCACCTCACGCCTCACGTGAATCTTAACCATCCGGGGACCTAGTCAAACACACAAAAAATCATCAAAATCGGTCCAGAAGATTAGAAGGATCCTAGGACGCGATCCCAGCGCCAATTGTGAAACAAAATAATCCGGGAAGTCACTTAAAGATACACAAAGGATTTTTCATCATAAACGGAAAATAAGTTCCTAAGTAATGCGCGTTTCTTCATCTTCACAGTTCTCAGATTAATTATAATAAATATAATTATATAGATAGATAAAGAGCTGCATAAGTGGAATCTTCATAAATATATAATATTTATTAACCAATCTGCACATAATCATTATATAATGCAAAGATTATTAATACACAAACCGCATTTTTAAGTTACGTAATTATAGAAAGTTGAGTAATTTATTTGATTTCTTCTTTATGCTTGAATTCTTCTAATAAGCTTATTAGCTAGTTTTTTAATTTAACTACTTGTAAATAATAAGATATTTTAAGTTTCGGAGGAAATTTTAACACTAACCCCGTAATGAATTTGCAAGATTTTAGATGAACTGAATCATTGGTCCTTAAGGCACGATGTTGCCAGAAACAGTAACTTAAAATTTAAGATAATAATTATAAATATATACATATAAATAAACAGACGCAGCTACAGAAAACCTAATACTGATATTAGGCGGATCGACCCAATTGAATGTTATTATAATTATTACGCACTATTTACCGATTACTATGTGCCTGTCAGATGTTTTTTGTGTGAGAGGTAATTGTAAAATACAAAAAAGTCGAGGTCAAACAGTATCACGCTTGACTAAACATCATCTTAATTATATTAATATTATACATACATAAATTATAAAGTAGTACATTAAGAAAACTTTACCTAATTAATTAATGCTGAGTTGAAAGTACATTAGTATTTATTATCCCATATTTATTCTTTTATCGATTGAATGTACGAATTAAATAATAATAAAACGAATTAAATTTCTAATACATAATTTCTACAAATTAAACTAAATAAAACTGTATATACAAATTAAAATTAAACTATAAAATCTAGTGCCAGCTGACAGTTGGAAGCGTGCCCAAAAGATTGGCTACATTACTTCGGTGAATGGCAGTGCTATGTGTTTGTCCGACGTATAAGCCAGTCTTTTGGTCACGTGAGATGTCTACCAGGCGTTTCGTTAGGTCTCGAAGAAGTTTGTGCGCCCCCATGGACCCAGGGTCTCGACCCCAAAAGCCGCAAATAAGTAGCCATTTCCTATGGCGGAATATTTGCCGACGGCATATAGTACCGACCGGTATGGGGCATATGCCCCCATCTTACAAATTACTAAATTACCTATTTAATAAATTTTAGTTATTAACTCGAAGCTTATTTTTACCTATTGTTCTGAAGTTCTAACTACTAATTTTTAATCAATCAAAGCAAAAATCTGTAGTGCTCCGTAAAACAATAAACAAAAAGACGTTTTTTCAATTTTCTACTAGCATCTGCCCGCGATTTTGTCCACGTTGGACAGGTAACGAAGATTACAGCTATTTTGCGAAATATAAAATCAAAGTAATAAAGAGTAAAGAGTAGAGTTAGAGTGAGAGACGAGGAGCCTGCCTACCGCTGCCGTATCTGTGCGAGAAAGGGAAGCCAGACAGACTGGTGCCGTAACGCGTTACGTAACGAAGCGGTTTACACGCCCGTAAGAGATTATCACTTTAAAAACTACGCCTTTACAATTTTATAATATTATTGATGACATTTTTAAAGAGTGGTCGTTTGCTTTTGTTTTAGCATTCAAGATATTTGCAGGCACTTAGCAACATTTTTGTTTATCAATTTAAGGTTGTCAAAATTCATTTGTGCTAATAATATTATATCAGCATCAAGGCGATTTTAAGTTTGGTTCATGGCCGGACCAATTTGCATATTTTTATTTATAAATAAAGGCACGATATTTAATGGCAAATAACTGGTTATACTATGTATTAAAATTAATTTGATCAAGTTATTTCATCTGGTCGAACATGCCTTGATAAGATTTGATTAAATTAGTTGCAATATATAACTACAAACGAGTTGTTATTGTACTCGTTTATTAATTAAGGAAGATAAAAAATATGTTTAACTTCCTTCTTTTTTTGCTGAAGCATATCTGATAGGTTGACGACAGCTTAACTGTGACAGAAAGAGGTTACCGGATGCCTATGGACATTAGCAACACCAAAGGTGCTCCCAATGTCCTGTCGGCCTCGAAAGGTTAAACTGTAACCTAGCCACTAATACCGAAATTGTTGTTATGGCGACATACTCTAGACGATGTGGTAACCATCCAGCCGGTCAAATGCCCTACCACTTGGCTGTGGGTTGTTTTGTCCTGTCCTGGTCCTGCTAATAATTTTCTGTACATGAATACCATCCACGTTTAATATAAATACCAATTTATGTTCACTTGTTTGTTATCTCATCTCTTTTTTGGTCTACTCTTTCGTTTGTACCCTCTTTTGGTTTAACGTTATTTTTGTGATGTGAACTGCATCCCCTCATTACATGCCCATACTATCTTAATCTTCTTCCTCTCAATTTTTCAGTCACGTGCGCAACTTACAAAGATTCCCCTTATGCACTAATTTCTCACCTCATAAAGTATTTAATAAGATATCATAATATATGGTATCATTCCCAACTTGGGGTGAATCGTGCGTTAATACTTCGGAATCCCATCTTCTAAGTTCCAAAAAAGTTACTAGCCCAACTAATAAAAATATTACTTTCATACGATAATAAAATAAATGTTTTTTGTTTTGTATATTGGAATAAGCTTAGCCTTGCACCCGTATAAAATTATGACCAACATGACTTATGCCGATAATTAGCCAACGAGTTCTAAGGTCATATATTAATAATTCATTATTTCACGTTTCAGATGAGATGCATTCTGTTGCTGCTGGTATCAGCAGCTCTGACCTTCGCGGATGAACTTCCACCATCATGCGAGAGACCTGTATATTGCAACAGCTCCCTACTTCATCATGTACAAGCGGCTAGAATATTCCCTGACTCGAAAACGTATGTTGACCTACAAATGCGAAAAGACGAGAATACTACTCTAGAAGATTTCAATAATCTCTTAAAAGAAACAAATAATAATCCTTCCAAAGAACAGCTCCAGAAATTTGTGAACGATTATTTCGATGAAACGAGCGAATTGGAGACTTGGACACCATCAGATCACTCTGATAACCCTAAGTTCCTGAACTGTATTAGAGATGAGAATTTAAAGCAGTTTGGTAAAGACATTAATGCAATATGGCCTATATTGGCTAGGAAAGTAAAGCCAATAGTCTTGGAAAAACCCAGACAGTATAGCTTCATACCTGTTTCCCATGGCTTTATTATCCCTGGAGGGAGGTTCAAGGAGATTTACTACTGGGATACCTATTGGATTATTGAAGGTCTATTAATCAGTGGTATGACGACGACTGCTAGAGGTATGATTGAAAATTTGATCGAATTACTAAATAAAATTGGACATGTACCTAATGGAAGTAGATGGTATTACCAAGAACGAAGTCAGCCTCCTTTATTATCCGCTATGATATATCGTTACTATGAAAATACCAACGACGAAAAGTTTTTGAAAGAAATTATTGAAGCACTTGAGAAAGAGATGTATTATTGGCTAAATACCCATGTTGTATCCTTTGAGAAAGACGAAAAACTTTATACTCTGCTCAGGTACTATTCACCGAGTGCAGGACCTCGACCAGAATCCTATTTTGAAGATTACGAGAACGCTCAGATATTCGACAATCAGAATGACCACACTGACTTTTATATCAACATTAAAAGCGCTGCTGAAAGTGGTTGGGATTTCTCTTCACGTTGGTTTATTAGCTCTGACGGTGATAATAATGGCAACCTTACGGATATACGGACGACAAGTATAATTCCTGTAGATCTAAACTCTATATTTGCGAATTCTTTGGAGAACTTAGCTTATTTCTACGGGATTTTGAATAATCCACGTCGAGCAGCACGTTGGGCTGCTATAGCTGAACAATGGAAGAGCGCAATCAATGGTGTTTTGTGGAATGACGAGGATGGTATTTGGTATGATTATGATATCACGAATATGAAACATCGTAAATATTTCTATCCCAGCAATGTGGCCCCTCTCTGGCTTAACGCAGTGGATAAGCGCATTGTAGTCAAACATGCGCCGAAAGTTTTGAAATATCTTAAGAATTCACAAGGACTAGATTTCCCTGGAGGAATTCCAGCCTCGCTTGTTCGATCTGGAGAGCAATGGGACTTCCCAAATGTATGGCCTCCAGAAGTAAGCATTGTGATTAACGCCCTTGAAAATATGAAACTCCCTGAAGCTAGTAATCTGGCAAAGCACTTGGCACAGATTTGGCTAAGAGTTTGTTATAAAGGCTTCAGTGAGAATAAGCAAATGTTTGAGAAATATGACGCTGAAGAACCTGGAAAATTTGGAGGAGGCGGAGAATATACTGTACAACTAGGATTCGGATGGAGCAATGGAGTTGTTATCGAATTTTTAAAGAAATATGGAGATAAAGTTACTGCGTACGATAACATTGACGTAAGTCTTACTTCTGCAGATGGTGATGAAACGGAAAAATCAGAAGAAATTTATAAGTAGATCAATATGATGATGTTTATTTATAACTTGAAATAGGTAGCTCGCTTGATAACTATTGTATAAAATGCATCAGGTTGGTTTCTCAGATCCATTATAGTCGCCCTTAAAGAAATATATTTGCGTAAAAATGGTTTTATACTGTTATTATGGACGCCAGGTTCTAGAAACCATTAAGTTTGGGACGGATTACAATTGCTTTGCGTTATTTAATCTGGTCTGTTATATAAATTTTATATTTCTTCATTTAAGAGCGGCTGATACATATTCACGAGGCAGCACACAAATAATATACGATATCTCAGAACAATAGCTATAGCTAGCTAAATCTGTAGAAAACGTACTGAAACAAAAGCCGAGTAATATAAAAGAACAACAACAAAGGGGTTTGGGTAAATTTGTTCGGAGGTTGGCTTGATTTTTTTAATGAGCGGCCACTTTTTTAACTATTGCTATTTAGTAGTTCTATCTACTTGAGATACAAGAATATTAAAAAAACTTGGCCCTAAGTTATATTGGAGCTGAGCTATTTAAGATCAAAATGGTGCTGCGTGAACTTAAAGTACTGTAAAACGGGGTTAATAGAATTCACGGGGTGATTAGACAACTTTAGAATCTTAAAAAATCAAGCCACTTTTACTCAAACCCCTTTACAAAATGTAGTAATTTTTATGTTTTATTTGACACCGACTTCAAGATGTTGTAAAAACAAGTCGGTTAAAATTTTATTTTTTAGTGTGAAGTTGGTTTTGTTTTTGTTAAGAAAAACGTTATTTTTTACTTTTTAGTTGCGCAAAGACTTCAGTAGGTAGCTTCAGGAGTAATCTATATATATATAATGAAATCTATATATATATAATGAAAATGGTGTTCGTTTGAGGCTCAATCACGCTTAAACCACTGATCGTATCGACATGAAACTACCACCATTCGATGCGAAATTTTTCCTAGATGGTTTATGGCTATCTATCTATATATATATATAAGCAAAGTTTGTTTTCTTTGTCCGAGGTAAACTCGAAAACTACTGGACCGATCAGCATGAAACCACAACCATTCGACGTGGAATTAATCGTAGATGGTTATAGGCTATATATATTTTTCAAATTCTATGAGCCCTTTGCCATGTTTTCTCGATTTGTTTGTTTATTAATTTATTTGAATAAGGCGGTACGAAGTTCGCCGAGTCAGCTAGTATATATATATATATATATATATATATATATTAGGGAGATTAAAAAAAATATTTCTTTTTTCCAAACAGGCTCAAAAGTTCCTTTTGGGTGTAAAAAAAATCTGTGAAAAGATGAGCCCTTAATATTAATATTAAGATTGTCCTCATCGCATTTTTTTAATTCCCATAAGAATAACACAGGAAAATTTTTTTTTGCTTCTTCTGATTTTTGTACCGTTCAAACGACTGGTTGACTGATAAATCGCTGTTCTAATCTTTATAGAGAATTGAACGCTCTTCTAAACTGGCCTCCAAGAAGCTGGGAGTGCTAAACCGGTCCAAGCAGTACTTCACTCCGCGGCAACGCCTTGTGCTTTACAAAGCCCAGGTGTGGCCGCATATGGAGTACTGCTCACACTTGTGGGCCGGGGCACCCGCTTACCAGCTAAATCCCCTGGACAGTATCCAACGTCGAGCCGTTCGCATTGTCGACGATCCCATACTCACAGACGGCTTAGATACGCTTGGCCTTCGGAGAGACTTCGCGTCTCTCTGCGTATTCTACCGACTATATAACGGAGAGTGTTCCGAGGAACTGTTTAGAATGGTGCCTTCGTCTTCTTTTTACCACCGCACCGCACGCCATCGGCTGGGCGTTCATCCCCACTTCCTTGAGCCGCTTCGCTCTTGTACGCAACGGTTCTCTAGAACGTTCCTCTTGCGCACCGTGGGGATTTGGAATGAGCTCCCAGCCGTGGTTTTCCCACAGCGCTTCGACATGGGGTTTTTTAAAAAGGGTGTCATAAGATTTTTTCGAGGCCGGCAGCGCGTTGGTGACACCTCTGGTGTTGCAAACGTCCATAGGCGACGGTAACCGCTTTCCATCAGGTGGGCCGTCTGCCTGTCTGCTGTACTCTAGCGATAAAAAAAAAAAACTCGTTGGTTGTGAACCCCTAATATATTTAATTAGTACTTAAACTCTTTATTGACTTGTTGTGCCTAGTTTAGTTAAATTGTGATTAAGGCTACGTTCCATTAGGGACTCACAACGACCACGTTAACCCATTCCACTTGGTTTCCGGCCTTACCATTGTAAGCCCAAGTGGTACGAGGTGGGTCCTCTTGACACGAGTCGTAGTGTGCGTTGTGTGATCGAAAATGATGTCGTCATTGGTGACTTTTTGCCACGACCACGACAACCGCGGTCACCAAGTGGAACGGCTAACTGAGCATTTCGGGCGTTGTGAGCTACTAGTGGAACGCGCTGTTAATATATATTTCTATCAAAAGTTACTTAAATGTTTATACATGTTAGTGATAAATACATTTAAATAATATTATTTCATAGAATATATAATAAATAAATTATTTACGAAAACACATTATGTATGTAGGTAGGGATTTATTTTTGACTTCACCCGAGTTCATTTTGGATAATTTCATTTTCAAAGTAAAAACTATTGGTAATTTTCATATTGAGTTAGAGTAAGTTTAAGAACCTTTAAGAAGCGTACAAACTTACTCTAACTTATTATGAATAAGACCATATCCTGTCATCATACCGGGTGCCAACAAAAATATAAATTTTCGAATAAATTTGCTTTCAGATACTTTATGAATTATTCAGAGTTATAATAGTTTCTTAATCGTCATTTTCCTGTAAAATTATTCAAAAGTCATTTTGGTTTCTTTATACTTATGTTCTTTTTATTTGTTTCTATATGTTTATTGACTGCAAAATTCGAACAGTAGATGCAGGATTGACTGCAACCAGCCACAGTATAGCGTGGCCGGGTTTAGCTAGTTCTCAGTACAAATATTAATATTACAAAACCAGTGCGAAGCAATAGTGTAAGTACCATAACTGAAATAAAAAGAACCGAAACAAAAAATATATAGCTATTGCGCTTTTATAAACCGGTATTATACGTGTTTTTCAAATTGGATGGAAACAATGAAAAATATATTTTTTTCACAAGGTTTTATTTAACTTGCAATGGATGTATGTATGTAAGTTCGGGTGGCATTTTGCAAGTTAAATTTGACCAGCTTCTCGGTTTCCGATTGAGCTGAAATTTGCACGCATATGTATATCGCGTGACAATGTAATAATATGTACCATGGAGCTGATTTGATGCTGGAGTCGGAAGGTGGCCATAGGAACTCCTGAACTAAACAAGATAGACCTGTCGTGTTTGGCCTCGTTTTACTTGTCATGACTAGCACTCTGTTGCTATATAATATTTAAGAAGCTTGTATTAAAAAACCTCCTTTAAAAACAAGTTTTTTTAAAACTGCTACTAATGTAATAATGGCCTTACTATTACTTTATCTAACTCAATATGAATAAGACCGTAATACTACCCGGTCCTTATAATTATCTTAACGACTGTTCCATTATAGCATGGAAGTATGGAGGGTAGACGTAAGGAGGACTATCTAGTATGGGGGATCAGTTGAAAAAGTGTCCACCTGTAAACAGCAAATTATGGTTCGAAAACTCGTCAAAATAGCGCTAGTGTAGAAAAAGGAAATGATATGAATTTAGCAGTTATAAACGAAGTGAAGTGTGCTGGGTTGAAAACTTTAAAAAATATCATTTGGAAGAGTATTGAGACTTCCTCGTATTGAGATGTATGTATATAAATTTTTGACCAATTGAATTTTTGAAACTTATTTCTCTAATTAAAATAACTAACTAAATTATCTGAAAAATCCAATTTGTGGCGCTATTTTTATATACTTTCCACTTGCTATTATGGCGCCATCTTAATTTGCTGCCCTTCAGTGGACACTTTTTAATATACTGAGATGGTTCTCCTTACCTCTACCCTCCATGCATGGAAGATAGTATCGATTAATATTTGACATAAGCTCTATATAAGCCATGTAAAAAAAATCAACCAGAGGTAAATAGTTATAAACGTCACTTTTGGACAATATTGTAAGGGCCGCTTCCATAAGGTTGCTTACATTTATTTAAGAACCACAAAACGTATTTTACACCCTTAAATACAATTAGCGTCTTGCACAACGCAAAATTTGCCGCTAAATATGGTTAAAAAACTGTCAATACGTTTTGTGTAAAACGTATTAAGGCAGTTTAATATGATTAACTAATTGTATTTAAAGGCGATCGTTATGCAAGTGGCCCTAAGTATTAACGTTGTTTTTTTTAATGTTGTTTATTTTTTATTTGCTTCGTTTCTGTCGAAATTTAATTATTAAAATGAACGCGTGTAATTTCGGCTTAACAATATATTATTATTAACAAAATAATAATGCATTAAATGAAGTACCTATATCACAATCATTACACAATGACTATGATCTTTGTAAAAGAATCTTTTCTGTCGTATTGTTAACATTTAAAATATGTTATTTCAGTGGTATCCAATAGCTCTATAATTATTTAATTTTCATATTATCTATTATAAGAACAACACTTCCACTTAAATAATAAAGCTTTATAGGAAACTTTCGTAGACAATAATTGTTACCATATAGTTTTAATAAATGTATATTATTATTATTAGTAAATATAAAACATATTTATACCAAGTTCATAATAAGTTCAAAATAAAAGGCTGTGTCTCTTTGTCTATGGTTTTATTTTAATTTCTTACATGTATATAAAATATCATAATGAAATTTCGTACTCTGTTTAGGTTTATGGCCTGGCAGCTAGGCCTTTAAGCCAGATCTTAGTTTACAATACAGTTTCTACATTTTCTTAAGCTTATGTGTAGCACAGCTGAACTGTAGGTAATCAGCTAGTGCCATTCAACAGAGTACTTGTGACAACTCAAAAGGCCATATCTGACTATACAGTTCACATTTCTCACAAAACACAAAATTACTACTCAAAAACTATCAATATCCTACAACTATTGTTTATTTTAGAGTAATTTTACACATTTTTAGAAAATAAAACTGCACAGCACAACATCTCCTTTCAGTTCCCGCCAAAAACTCCTGAAATTTCGTAAATCTAATAAATATATAGATTATAAACGTATCACTGCTGGGCTAAGATCTTCCATTGTGTAGAGTACTGTAGAGGAACGTACAGAATACCCGCCGTACCTGTACAACAGTTTGACAGGTTTGACACATCGTTTATCTCCATGTACAGGTTTCATCACGACGTTTTCCTTCATCGTTAGTACGTAGTAATTGTAACGATACGCACATTCGATCAGAACAACTGTCTAATGCCCTGTTTTTAATATCTTACCAATCGTTCATTTGCCCTATTATCAGTTAAATTTGACATAAGCTCCCATAAAAGTAATGTCTTTCTATCGATGGCACAAATGAATAAATAGTAAGATATAGGAACCGGCTATAAGACGTGTTTGCTTTCCGGTCAGGATTGTCTTTTGAGCATAAATCCCGGTTACGTCTGGAACGTGCACTTCGCAGCACAACATCTACCTTCGAAGAAGATTAATCTAATTTGTCGTGACATAATCGTATACGCGTCTTATTGTTTATTTGCTGTAAGTTATGAACTATAAAATAATATAAATAATTTAAAAAATTAAGTTATATTATATTTATTATAAGATACGAACACCCGAGAGGATGAAATACACGCACGTATTCAAAACGCCCTATGGTGCTGCGCAGTCTTACATAAGGTAATGGTGTTCCGGATTCTAAGCAGAAAACCGAAATCAGGATTTATAAAACCATTGTACGCGGCCCATCCTGATTACGGTTGCGAAGCCTGGATGCTTAGCCACAAGGAAGAGAACCAGCTGTTAGTGGCCGAATGAAAGGTTTTCCGTAAGATTTTGGGCCCAACAAGGAGGAACGAGGTGGCTGGAGGGTCCGAATCAACGTCGATACAGAAAAACCCGTGGCCGAGACTTCTGTAATAGGAGAGATAAAATCTCACCGCCTCCGTTGGCTCGGTCATGTGGAACGGATGGGAGAGTTTCAAATGGAAGTGGGCCTTTTGGAACGATCGGTTGGGCGACGTCCGGTCGGTTGTCCAAGTACCGATGGAGGGACAGAGTGGAGGCTCACCTATGTTAGTTTCCAGCCCATAACTGGCAGGAAATCGCACAGTACAGAAACAGGTGGATGTTCTCTTTTCGCAGGCCAAGACACATTTCGGGGCGCTGAGCCAACGGAGTTAGTAAACATTTAAATTATACGCCTTTTGTTGTTGTATCTATTTAATTTGACTAGTGGTCATCCGTGCTCGAAATTTAACCATAATAATTAATGTCAGACTCCTATAATTACAGATATCGCTCAGGCAACAATAAACAAGAGTATATATGCGTGTGTGTCAAATACATGGTAGTGTGTGTAATGTTTTCTTTATTGATTAAATGCTTTTTTGATGCATAATTTTAAAAAAATATTATCACTCGTCGCTTTTTCTATATATAAACTATAACTGTGCGAAATTTGATACTCTCCGTCCGCGCAATTCTGATAAAACGTGGTACAACGTTTTTGCTTGACGTATTAATATATAGAGAGATAACATCATAGTGAACTTTTGCTGTTTCGTTTCGTAGATTTTGGCACCGTTTATCACAGAGTATTGTATTTCCGCTTATTGTGTCAGCATTGATGTTATATCTACGCATGCGTAGATTATCCGGACATAGACAAGATGTCATGTTATTCAGTTTGACATTTGACAGTTCGGCTGCCGTCGCCGCGTAATGGACACGTGCGTTTGTTTACTGAGAAAATTGTGATTTGTGAGTCGAGGTCGGGGCCTTGAGTGCGCCTTTAACGAGATCGCCTCGCCACCGTCTAGCCGAGTGAAAGCGATGGGGCGGATGCAAAGTGCATCGGGCGTCTATCGTTGATACATAATGGCGCACGTTACACATTTATTACCGGTTGTGAGGCGGCACAGCCACTCGCCTCGCGCGACTGCCCGCCGCAGCACGTCGTCGGGCTCAATTTATATCTTCGATAACAATTACGCGCCGACTGTTGGTTTTCGGAGATTGTGAACATGTTGAAAATAAGATTCCCGCCGTTTTATTCGTTCCTCGGACTGCTTGGCTGCGCTCAAGCCTTCACAGTCGTCCCCGTCTGCAACTCCTCGGTGTACTGTTGCGGTGAACTTCTTCATAAAGTTCAATTGGCGCGAATTTTTCCCGATTCGAAGACTTTCGTTGATCTGAAACTCATTTACAGTGAGAATGAGACTCGGGCGGATTTCGCAAAGCTGATGCACGAGACAAATCGAAATCCTTCTCGGGAACAGTTAGCTAATTTCGTGGACCACTATTTTAAGGATGGCAATGAGCTGGAAGATTGGAAACCGCCCGATTTTAATCCGGACCCACCGATACTACAACAAATTTCTGACCCTAAACTCCGCCAATTTGCTAAGAGCGTTGTTGCTATTTGGGCTAAATTAGGTCGCAAAGTCGGGCGAGATGTTGCTGAGAATCCAGATCGTTACAGCTTTCTTTACGTACCTAATGGATTCATCGTGCCAGGCGGCCGGTTTAAGGAATTATATTACTGGGACTCGTTTTGGATGATACGCGGCTTACTTATCAGTAACATGACAGAAACAGCAAGAGGTATGATAGAAAATCTTTTACATTTAGTGAATAAATTAGGTTATATTCCAAACGGCAGCAGAATCTACTATCTAGGCAGAAGTCAGCCACCGCTTCTTGCGGCAATGGTTTCCAATTACTTTGCTGCTACAGGTGACATTGCATGGTTGAAACAAAACGTTGCAACTGTTGAAAAAGAGATACAGTACTGGTTGAAGAAAAAGAAAGTTACTGTAAAAGTTAATGGGAAGAATTATGTGTTGCTTAGGTATTTATCAGACAGAAAATGTAAAGGTCCTAGACCCGAATCATATTATGAAGATTATACTAATTCTTTGCCGCTCTCCGAAGACGACATGAAAGAAGACTTCTATACTGAAATGAAGAGCGCAGCAGAAAGTGGTTGGGACTTTTCTACACGATGGTTTGTGACCGCCGGCGACCAGGTTGTTGGTAATCTGACCGACGTACACGCGACGCGTATCTTACCTGTAGATTTGAATGCTATTTTTGCCGGTGCACTTGAACTTGCTGGCGATTTCCGCAACACGTTAAAAGATAGACGCGAGGCGCAAAAGTGGTGGAGTCTAGCCAAATATTGGAGGAACGCTATTGATAATGTGCTTTGGGATCCGGATCACGGCATTTGGTATGACTACGATGCTCAAGCGAAATCTCCAAGAAGACACTTCTACCCTAGCTGCGTTACACCTCTTTGGTCCGGCGCGGTAGAAAAGTATGAAGCACAAAACTATGCTGCGAAGGTAGTCCGTTACCTTTTATCATCAGGTGGATTGGATTATCCAGGTGGAGTGCCAGCGTCTGTGATACATTCAGGCGAACAGTGGGATTATCCTAATGCGTGGCCGCCATTACAGAGCATACTGATAGGAGGCCTCGAAAATAGCGGTTACAAAGAGGCACAACGTCTGGCGCGAGAACAAGCAGTATTGTGGATTAGAGCCAATTACTTAGGCTTTAGTACATGGAAGAAGATGTTCGAGAAGTATAGCGCAGTTCAGCCTGGCCATCAAGGAGGAGGTGGGGAGTATAACGTGCAGGATGGCTTTGGTTGGACAAATGGAGTTGCTTTAGAACTACTCCAAAGATATGGTAAGGAAATGACGTTAGAAGAAAACTTTGGACATGGGTTGCCATATGTAAGACAAGTCTAAGTAGGCTTTAAATATACAATAGATCAGGGTTAATATTTGAATTTGTAAGATAAGAATTATTAATAGGATATGCCAGTGATTGAATAGTATTTTCCGAAGTTTTTACTTAAAACTAGTGAAGGTTATTTAAAGAATTTTCTATACATATATGATATACTTAAAGAATCTTACTTACTTAACAAATTTATAAGGTACTATAGTATACTATTTATTGAGTATAGATAGATAGATAACACTTTATTGCACACCAAAATATAGAATTACAGAAACAGACCATATTTACAATATTTTCAAGGCAATACAACAAGCGGCATATATTTTATTTTATAATAAATTTGATTATGATAGTATCACTACAGTCAGTTTTGCAACCATACAACAATATAAAAAGATCATCATTAAAGTCGACATTTTAACAATTATCGCTATTTATTTCAATACAAAATGAGGTTTTTATCTAGATTTTGTATTTTCAGTTATTTAATTATATCATGACGGGAAGTTATCTAATAATATATCTTCGTACTGTGTTGTCTACGCGTCGTCGTAAGTCTTGACATAATTTATAATAAATCTAATTCTACTAAAGCGGGCATTACATTAACCAATTTGCAGAGCGTTAGGTGAGCTAGAGTGCTATAATTGGATAGTGTAAAGGCGGTTTGCGATCCAATCTAGTGCGATTTTATGGGCTCTTCCATGCTTGCTCAGTGCTCTAGTGCACTATAGCTAGGGCATCTGATTTAGCGCTCTACAAGTTGGATGATGGCAATGCCCCCTTTAGACTAATTTTAGTTTTTCTGTTTTGATCATTCTTAGCTTGTGTTTATAAGACCGTGGAATTGTATTAATTATAGGCAAACTCATTAGGCTAAGTAAAATGTGATAAATGAGTTTTATATAATTAAAATGTTACAAACGTTGAACTTATGTTTTTTATTTTCCTTATTATTACACAGAGATAATGGAAATCGCCTCATTCCATTAATAATATTATGGCTATTTAATATCGTGTTAGGTGATAACGTTGTGAGTAATTTCCTCCTATTGGCAGAACTGAAATAAGCACATGGAACAAGTCCTAATAAAACGTAGTGGTGTACGAATTAACAGCCGGTTCTTATATGTATACTAGCTGAGCCGGCAAACGTTATTTTGCAATAAAAATAAATAAAAAAACACAATAATAGGGTGAAAAATATTCTACGACCTGTTCTCATACCTACCAAATATACAAAAAAATAATTTAAATCGGTTACGCAGTTTCGGAGGAGTGCGACCACAGGACGTGACAGGGTGACTCTTTGAAAATGTGCAAATCGCACGGCCCTTAACAAATAACATACTTAACTACCACTATTGGTGAACTTATGCTTGTTAATAGACCGATCTAAATGTTTTCTACAAAAAATATATTATATATGTATATTAAATTGAAATACTGAAAATTAAATGATAACTTATCAAAATCTAATTACCATCAGTGTCCCTTTTCCCAGATTTCAAAAGTTATTAGTCCAGTAATCAAAATGCAATTGAAGAACGAAGTAATGGTTACATATTCGTAAAATAGGATATTTTAAGACTGTTTTAAATTCTGAACAATTACACAAAGAACATAATTTAATTAAGTTAGGGTACTCTGAAAAATGTCCTCATGCTTTTCCCTACTTACCGTTCGTGAAGATGGCCACAATGATTTCTGTGTTTTTAAATATTATAACAGCGCGATCAGAGATAATAAATGTACAGTCAGTCGTCGCTCACTCGTTGACCGTACGATTTTGTCGAAGAGTGTTGCATTCCGGCGAAATTGAAGATTATCCTTCGTCGCGAGCGTTTTGGTTCAAAATATTTCTCACTACTGTTTATGAGCTTTTGATGTAGGTAACATGTTTTTTTTATAAAATGTAGGTCAGTAGATTCCGTTTAAAGGACTATTTATCAATATTTATTTTAAAAATTGCATAATCTTACTAAATACTGAAATTTTCCAATAATTATTAGAAATTCTAACCACCATTTACCAAATTACCATTTTTACCGTTCGTATTAATAAAATGGTAATGAGTTAATTTGAATGGTAATAAGAAATTATTATATTAATTACTATTATATATGGTTCATGAGGGTATGCAACTCAGAATACCTGATCAAATGTTTGTAAGTTCGCTTATCAGAAGACAAAAGTAATAGATCCACAAGATTTGTTCCAATTAAATTCTGTTAATGACAATTGTCAACAAGTATTTTCATCTTTGTGTTTCGTGATTACGACCACTGAAAAGTGGCCGAAACGTCGGAATAAATAAAATCAAATAAATTACCGCGCTTAAAACCGTTAAAACATAGTTTATTATGTATACAAGTCGCGAAAACTCAAGAAAATATAAAATTTTCTTTTATTTCTAATTACCATTTAAGGGAATATCATTACCATTTTGCCAAAAAATATATTTTCCTACAATGTCTACATTAACAGCTTTATCGCTGGCCAATTAAAATATATGGAAATACAACATAAGAAACTACCTTAAAAATCCATAAAGAACAGTTTTTAAACACATTTTTGTAGTGTTCTTTGAAATGGCCGAATATGCACATATTCAAATATTCACCCGACACGAGATTTTATATAGTAGATTACTAGCCATTCTCTTATCTTAAGCCATGGTTCATTTCAGTCTTTCAATTCGAATGATTCAACCAAATCAGTCCATATAAACGAAAACTTGAATCATTCACTCACTGACGGATTTACCAATACGCTGAGTAGGCTGGTGCCTAGGGCGGCAGATTTTAGAGGGGCGACAAATTTGGGACGAAATTTTATTTGTCTTCATATTGTAATCATCTCATTCACTCAGTCATCATCATTTATATACTTAAATGTTCGTGATTAATCATATAAAAACACATTACATATAAAAAAATATCTTTAATTATTCCACATATTTCTATAAATTGAGTAGTAGCATTTGGCTAGGGCAAGAAGAAATACAGATCCCTATTCCCTTAGTTCACAAATCTACTAATTACGAGAAAAAGGTGGTCTAATCTTTAGGGCATAATTTTTTTGTTAGTCATTACGTTGCCCAAAATACGGGCCACCGTTTTGGTCGCGTGAAACATCTGTCAACTGTTTTGGTAGGTTTAATAAAATCTGTGGGCTTTGGTGGTATTATTAAAATGATAGTGCACTAATGATAAAGTTACAATTTTATTGACAATATTTTTTTACCAAAAACAAAACTGACTTTACACTAAAAACCAAAATAAATATCAATCAATCAATCTTTATTTGCAAAAAAACATAGGTATATGAATATAAAGTTTCCGATAACATAACCCTACACTAATGTTTCCAAATTAATTTAATTAAATATACATGTAAAAAAAATGGATTGTTAAATTTTTTAAAAACAAGTTAAAGTATTAAATTTAAAAATGTCAATGTTATTATCTTATTTTATTGTATTGTCATTAATATATTCGTCTACGCTATAGTATAATCTATTAAGTAAAAAAGTTGCAATATGGGGTTTGAACCGTTTAAATGGTTTATATTTAATTAATTGTTTGGTTAATACCATTAATTTAATGGTTAACATTTAACCAACTTCTTTCTACAACATCTAGAAGTCGGTGTTAAGTATATGTAAAAAACCGAATTAAGTTTTTGAGAAAGAAAATAATATTGCAGGGTTTGACACGCGCGGGGCAAAATCTAGTCTAATAATGATATTTTGAAAGTTGTATCGCAAAATCTAGAAGAACCTATCTTCAGGAAACGGCTCTTACACCTAATAAGAAATGACACTTTAATTTATTTTGTAATTTTTATATGATTTGAATATCTTATATCATTGTAAACAGCTTTCTATGGGTCTGATTAGCTGAAATAAAAATTATTTATTAAAAAAACATTTTCAAAATATTGTTACGAGCTACAGGACTCGAATCAAAATGCCGTTGGAATTACTATAGAATTTATTGCAACTATACAAACACGTATAACAAAGGTACAAATATAACCGGATATAACCAGTACAAACTGCACGGTTCAATAACACGCGCAGAGTCCGTCACTATATAGCTTATCAATGTACACGTCTTGCTTATATCGTAGTCGTCGCTTGACTGCCTCACCCCTCCGTTCGTGCATTCCTTTTATTCTGTACAAATACAATATGCCTCGACGCAAAACAATAACAACAAGAATCAGTTCGACACACCTGCCTAATGACTACCATAAAACGAGTGCAATAACAATAAAATGTTTTTCTTAATTACAAATTTTAAACACAAAGTAAACAAAGGAAGTCGAAATGCGGGAAAGGTAATAAACCAGGTTTATGGCAGCCAGATGTGCATTCACTTTCTGTCGGCATGTAACAATATGTATTAATATGAAACGTTAGGTATAGTCAAATTATTGCATTTATAACATAAGGTGTAATGTTTTCATATAACGCGGGAAAAATTTTCGCTCATTCTTCAAAAATATTAAAAATATTATTTTCTATTCAATTTCAAATAACATTGCACAATTTGAACTAATTAATCAATTTTGTTAGTCTGCAAAAATAACTAATAAACCTAGAAATAATAATTTCAATTCTCTTTTGGAATAATACAGACTTATTCTTTAACTAGCTTCTGCCCGCGACTTCGTTCGCGTGGAATAGTTAAAAAAAAGTAAGTTAAAAATATCCCGCGATTTTGAAACATTCTTCATTGGTGCTCCGCTCCTATTGCTCTTAGCGTGATGGTATATAGCCTATAACCTTCCTTGATAAATGGGTTAGCTAATACTGAAAAAAAATTCAAATCAGACCAGTAGTTCCTGAGATTCGCGCGATCAAGCCAACAAACTTATCAGCTTTATATAATATATATATAAGATAAAACTCTCTCACCGACACCACACCCTGTCAAAATCTCCACTTCTATTATGTTACGTTGCAGAGAAATTACATTCAGTCTGTTATAAGCTGTTTAAGTAATTAAAGGTTTTTAACTATGCCACGGGAACTCTTTAATTTTTCGGGATTAAAAGTATCCTATATGTTGACCAGGGATAAAAGCTATCACCATACAAAATTTCATGTAAATCGGTCCAGTCGTTTCGGAGATTAGCCTGTACAAACAGACAGACAAACAGAGAAACAAAAAATTTGAAAAAAAACGAAATTAGTTTTATTTGACCTCTTACATCCCCCTGACTCGGTTTTTAGCATTTTTTTTCATTGTACAGAAATTTGACCTCTACAATTTTATTATATGTATAGATTATATTATCGAATAAATCGATCGAAACATATGTCTATCTGTATAGATAAATAAAATTAAAATGTCTGTTCGTCAAAATAACAGCTTTTTACTAAATGCATAATATGAAAGTATAATTACTACTTACTTATATATAAACAGTCAATCTTTAACTTTTTCCGTCTGTCTGGATGTTCCGGATAATCTCTGAAACGACTGGACCGATTTTGATGGACTTTCATTGGCAGATAGCTGATGTTATAAGGAGTAACTTAGGTTACTTTTTATTAAGTTTCTGCGAAACAAAATTGCACGCGGACGAAGTGCGGGCACAGCTAGTTAAATATGAAAAAGTAGTTATTGTAAAAAAATGTTTGATATAGTGCTAATGCCACATTTTTACAACCGACATCGCCAGTGACCGACCTTCGACGTGATCTTCAACTCCATTTTCTGGAGCTCCCACGCTCAACTATAAACTGTTTTCTCTAGAACGTTTGTTCCGCGTACGACAATGATTGGAGGGAACGTCGCGCTGAGGGTTTCCCTTTGCGCTAAAACATACGGGGCGTTATAAAATTTCTTCGAATCCGGCAACGCTCCCAGTCTTGAAACGTCCATAGGCGACGGAAACCGCCTTCCATTGAGTGGGCCGTTTGCCCGATTTAGGCAATGAAAAAATGAAGAGTTTGTGACAAGTTATGTATGCATACAAATGACTAGGCTGTATAGTCTGGAATCTTTGACTGTTCTTCAAATAATAAAAAACACAAATATTTTTACAAGTTACTACTGCCAGTATTTTTGTTTGAAATGATTGTATGTGGATTTTTGTCTATATATAAGTCAGAAAGTTTGTCTCGGGTTTGGGCGTAACGGATTTCATTGAACATTTTAGGTATTAACACAGTAATTTTATTTATAACTAGTATATGCCCACGACTCCATCCACGCTTGACTTGGAACTCCCGCGAGATTCCCGGGACACGAAGTACAACATTTACACAACGTACAAGCATTTGAAAAATAATGTAAGCTCTCGTTTAATCAAAACTGTACCGGTATAAGGTAATTTTTATGCACTCGAACAACTAGAAACCGCTTCCCGGAAAATTTCCGGGGAATTCCTGGGATAAAAATATCACACATTTTATTACATAAAATTTGCTACTATAATCTGGCGATTCCCGGAAAAATTCCCGCGAGATTCCCAGCATAAAAAGTTGAGCAGATTTTAAGTCTAAGAATTTACTGTCGATCATCGACAACCATATCGAAATTGCCCCAGTAGTTTTCCCGAACAAACAGGCAAAAAATCTAAAACAAAATCGCATCGTGTTCTCCATTCTTTATTACACGCTTTATATTAGCTTCACTTGTATGTCAGTCAGTATGTCTGTAACCGACCCCTAAATTTGACCGACTTCCCGTTTTCCGATTGAGCTGAAATTTTGCACGTATGTGTATATCGCGTGACAATGCAATAATATGGTACCATGGAGCTGATCTGATGATGGAGTCGGAAGGTGGCCATAGGAACTCCTGTACTAAACAAGATAGACCCTTCGTGTTTGGGCCCGTATGTTTATATCGCGTGACAATGCAATAATATGGTACCATGGAGCTGATCTGATGATGGAGACGGAAGGTGGCCATAGGAACTCCTGTACTAAACAAGATAGACCCTTCGTGTTTGGGCCCGTATGTTTATATCGCGTGACAATACAATAATATGGTACCATGGAGCTGATCTGATGATGGAGTCGGAAGGTGGCCATAGGAACTCCTGTACTAAACAAGATAGACCCTTCGTGTTTGGGCTCGTATGTTTATATCGCGTGACAATGCAATAATATGGTACCATGGAGCTGATCTGATGATGGAGTCGGAAGGTGGCCATAGGAACTCCTGTACTAAACAAGATAGACCCGTCGTGTTTGGGCTCGTTTTACTTGTCTTGGCTAGCACTCTGCTGCTACATGATATGCAGGATCTCAAAAGCTTGTATTTAAAAACATTTAAACAAAAATCAACTAAAAAATGAAAAATAAATAATAGTTTAAAAAAACTAAAAAAAACACGCTTTTATAAAAAATCCAACTAAAAAAACAAAAAATAAAATTTAATATAATATAAAAAAGCGTGGGGTGTATTCAATTAATAATATAATATCTTAAAAAGCGCTTTGAATACACCCCACGCTTTTTTATATTATATTAAATTTTATTTTTTGTTTTTTTAGTTGGATTTTTTATAAAAGCGTGTTTTTTTTAGTTTTTTTAAACTATTATTTATATACCTAATATGAAACAGAACACATCCGTTGTAAAAACAGCACGATCTGTATAATGATACTTCTATGTACCTACCTACTTACCTAGTGTTATGAAATTGATGCATACAATATCTACATACTGTTAAATACTTGACGCAAACATTGAGAATTTCTTTCTTAAATTTACGCAACTTAAAAATACGTAGTATATAATATGTATGTATATGAATTAAATAAGACAGACATTTGTATACCATAGGAAGAAATGACAAACGTCAAACTAAGACTTCAGGGTTGATTTTTGACAAAGTTTCATATTTCGTTACATTCATTAAATATATGTCGCAGAACGGCCTCGTTCTCACGACATCTTTAGTTATTTCAGGTTTAGTGGGCGTCATCAGGATGAAATGCGAGCATAAAACACAATAGCCACGGTTTATACACTTTTAATTTAGATTTGATCAACATTATGACATAGTTTAGACCGAGCAGCGGGTTCAGGGCACCCGCTCGTACTTCTAACTTAAAACACTTTCTTTAAAATACTCTAAGGTCCAACTCGACCTGCTGCCATCAACTCAATGTGCCACAAAAACTCCTCAGTCCACCCAAGCAGATACTACTCAAAGTATAGAGGGCGCCGACCCCGCTCTAGACATGCTCTGCTCTCATTGGTCGTTTATTAAATTACAATATTCATAACTTTTATTAGGTTAGAACGATCTTGAAGTTATAGAAACATTAACAAATCTAATTAAATTACATTAAGAATTTTAGAAGTGATTATAATGTAAACAAATGATATTGTGCGTTATACATCCTGTCAACAATACATCGTCATGTCGTCATAGTCATAGCTTCCCTCCGACATATATATTAAATAAATTGCGCCGGTCATTTGACCGCAACAAGTATTAATCAACACGTTCCCTTAGTTTGCCGTTTGACATTTCATTGTAGTGCGGCATTATCTGGGATAATTTTACAAATATAGGACGTCACGCAGGTGTGTGGATTATTGATGATGATATATAAAAAACCAACCAAATATGAGGACGGACAAATCATGTTCGTCTGGCGGAAGGAATTAAAAAAAACTATGAAACAGAACATAATATATCTCAAACATGGTCTACTCGCGCTGCACAATTCCCCCGCTACTTTCCAGCTTGCTGCCCTGGAAATGTTACAAGTAAAGTTCCGAAAAGAGGAAATAATCCTTTGCAACACGTATTTTACTACCGCTTGGAATTTTAATCATCTGTAATCCGTTTATAGTTGCGTTAATTATTTACAGTATTGAAAAGAACTATTATTTTAATCACTAACCCCTCTCTTTGTTTTATCGCCAGCCTGCTAGTAAGACATCCTAAACTGTTTTTATCGTATAAATTACGTCGCAAATTCTTATCCTCGAAGCCGAGTTGTTGGCAACACGAACAAAGTTCACTTTGTCACATTAAAAAAATTATCATGTAATGTTGCAAATTTAGTAAATTAATTCAATATCTCTCGTGGTACAATTTCTACCCTTTCCTTATTAGTTTTGATTTAATCATATGGTCCGTCGAGCCGGATCCTTAATAGTTTGTTTTAATCAGAGTTGTTTCGGATTAGGCTTTGCAAGTCGGAGAATCCCAGTGAATTGTGTCCATGTTGCTGGGAAGGTTCGTGTCTTGTCATATATTTTGCGAATATAAAAGTTCGACCCCATTAGACTCATTTAGTTGAGTTTCAACTGCGATCGAGGCGTTACCTAGTGTACTGTCGGAACGGGAATCTCGTATTGACGAACTGCATGATTTATATTATTACAATTATCGGCTTTTAATACGGTTTAATAATAGCTGTAATAAAAGCAGGAAATCGTTGTATTCGGTTGTGTTTCTAAGAATTACGTGTATGTACTTCTAATAAACTAAACTTTGTGTAACATATAAATATATAACATACAAACATAACAACAAATGAAATTTTAATTCATATCCCGCAAATCTATATATGTATAAAAGAAAAGCGTGTTAGTTACACTATTTATAACTCAAGAACGGCTGTACCGATTTGGCTGAAAATTGGTGGGGAGGTAGCTTAGAACCAGGAGACGGACATAGGATACTTTTTATCCTGTTGGAACCGGTAGGTGACGCTGAGATCTAGTTCTAGAATTTTCCTAATCACCTGGACCGATTTTGTTTTTGTGTGTTCGAGTGGGTCCCCGGATGGTTTAAATGCACAATCGGAACCGGCAGGTGGCGCTGGGATCGGGTCCTAGATTTTATTTTTTTCCGAGCAGGACAACGTCTGCCGGGGCCGCTAGTTTGTAATATAAGTAAACGAAGAAGACATAATGACCAATACATTAACGAAAGAAGTTACTCAAGGTGTTGTTACATACAGAATGCTAATTTTCTTGAATAGAAACAACTTGCATTTTCTATCAATATTGTACTTGTAATTCTACACATTACTTGCTGACCTAAACAAATTTCTACTTTATTTAGCAGGAATAAAGTTAAAATTACTTTTAAAAAATCTACTTCCTGGGGTCGTTGATTTTAATAACAAAACAGTGAAAGTCCACTTATGACCTTTACTTACATTTAGTTTAGTTACGTAATACGTATGTAATAACTATTTTAAAACATCCTTAAATATAGATACTAGCTGTGTGCGTTACTTCGTTTGTGCGGAACTTTAGACTTTTCAACTAAACTAATATTTTTTTTATGTTTATGGCTTGGCAGCTAGGCCTTTAAGCAGGTTACAATATAGTTTCTTCATTTTCTTAAGCCTATGTGTAGCATAGCTGAACTGTAGGTAATCAGCTAGTGCCATTCAACGGAGTTCTTGTGACAACTTAAAAGGCCATATCTGACTATACAGTTCACATTTCTCACAAAACACATAATTACTACTCAATAACTATCAATATCCTACGACTATTGTTCATTTTAGAGTAATTTTACACATTTTTAGAAAATAAAACTGCACAGCACAACTTCCTCTTTCAGTTCCCGTCAAAAACTCCAACTGAAACCGTTGAAGCGCATGTTACAAGGGTTTACTTCTATATATAAAATTGGCTAGACATGGGAAAAAAGAAGTAAAAAAAATAAACGAACTTGATATTTTTCGTAAGTGACTTTTTAAACTGCTTATTTAAATTATATATGTAATAATAATATTTTTTAAACAACTCTACGAACACGAGTTCCGTACCCGTTTGTACAACTTAATTTCTAGATTTAATTTTTAGAGTTTAAACACGCATATTGATTATTTTGGTTCTTGTGTGTGACTTTAATTTAGTGATTTTTGTGCTGTGGTGTACCTTACAAATAACTTATTATATTAATTTATTTTGATTTTAATACTAAACTTATACTAATGCAGAGTGTATCTGTTACATGTTGGTGTTGTGAGAGAGTGCATGTGCAGTGTGTGCCTTATGTCTATACCCTACCTATATATATTATCCTATCTAGTGTCATGTGTGTTGTTCTTTCCTTTCTGTGTCTGGGTTATTAATTTTTAGGCTCTTTGTGTGTCTTGGTTTGTTTGTGAAGTGTGCGTGTAATGCAATGCGGTGGTAGTGCGTAATTATATATATATTAAATTATTATTGGTAAGCTCCAGCCTTCCGGTCTCTTGTTGTGTCGACCAGAAGTTTTTTTAATATTTTTAAATAATTTGTGGGCACTTGGCCACCATGGGCCCAAAGTATCCACCCCAAACGGCTCAAATATGTAACCTGTTTCAAGGTTTGCATATTTGAGCCGTTTGAGATTTTCGGCAGAAGTAGCAGTGCGACCAGCCCCAACTTTGGACTCCTGGATATGAGAAGGCGTCAGTGTGCCGACACAGGTGACGTCCCACACAAGCGGCCTTCCCAAGGTTCAGGGAAGGAAGGTTCGCTCAAAGGATTATCCTCTGTATCCAGCGAGGTAATGCTGCCAGCCTTCTAGGTACAATGCCCAGCGACAGTGGTCTGGTGGGGCTGGACGGGCTATCCCACAGCGCTAACCGTATTTCGGTAATTAGATTAAATAATGATAATAATGTCGTACATACACAAAATTCTAATATACATATTCAAGAATTGTTACTAAGAATATAATATATTTTATAATCTATAAAAAACTTTATTAATAAATAACTTTTCCTTACATTATCATATTAATATACATACAATTTAAGTAATTACCTAAACTTTCTCAAGTTAAACAATTTAAATATTAAATAGTTCAAGTTCGATTAGTTTAAACTTCTGTCGGGCGTCCCGAGACGCACACTTTTTACACAAAGAAAAACTTGAGAATTTGTACAACGCATTTTTAGCCCACAAGGTTTGCACTCAGCATATTGTTGTGCTAGAATTACGAGTATATCCGACACAACATTAATTTTCAGTGAAAACCTTCATTTTGTCGTAAGACCAAAATGATCCAATTTTGTTAAACAATAGTAATAATAATTTAATTTAACTTAAAAATAAGATTAAATACAAAAATAAACTAAGTAATAAATATTAACACAATCCTAAAAATAAACCTAGCTTACAAATAAAAATAAAGAAAACCTATATCATAGAGTGAAATTAGTTTAAGTTATCACTTCTTTCGGACGTCACGAGACGCGCACGTTTTTTTTAGACTGCTTTTACTCCATTCCTATACAAATATAAAGAGAGAAATAAATCGTCTATTTTCTGCTTTAGTTAAACTAACACGTAAAATCAACACTAGTTCTTGACATTTTCATTAAAATCCGTTATGTTGTTTCGGTACTTACTCGTATTTGCTTATTCGAGACAAATTCTCAAACAAAGTATAGCAATTGTTACCACAAGGTTGGCATTTATTTTCATATCACAGACGAGACCTTCATTTTTATTTATTGGTATAAATAATTACAGTAGGTACATCACTGACCTCTTTAGTCGTCATATATAATTAAGAAATAGTATAATTATTTTAAATTCAAATAGAAGAACGCCTCCAATCAAAAACAGAATTGTATCGGGCCGTGAACTGGACACATGATTATAAAAAGTCTCTTGATGGATAATATTGTTACGACCTAGGTGCCGACAAAGACAAATTCACATGCTGACGTAGAAACACATTTTATCACCTTTTCGACATTTGGACTTCTTTTGTTTACTTTGTGTTTAAAATTTGTGATTAAAAAACAGGCCATTGTGTATTGTAATATTTATGGCCGTGATTAGCCAGGTGTGTTAGGAAATTCGATCCACGCGGCCGGGCAGACATATTGCATCCGTGAAGTATAAAGCAATGCCTCGGTTGATGGACGAGGCAGTCAAGCGATAACCACAAACGAAGCAAGACTTGTGTGCATTCGGTAATCTATTTAGTGACGGACTTAGCGTGTGTTATTGAATCATTCATTACGTTTGGACTGGTTGTGTTCAGTTATATTTGTACCTGTGTTATACGTTTTCGTATAGTTCTAATAAACTGTATAGTAATTCTAACGGCATTTTAATTGGAGTCCTGCAGCTCGTAACAATATAAACTAAATATTTTCTGAACCCAGCCTCTTATTCAAAATCCCGGTCAGCTCGTTTACCGCTGGCCGCTACAGTACACAGGTGAAAGTGTGAAGTTAGGTAATTATTTGGGTCTATTTGAGACCTTGAAGCGATAGATATTATTTTGTGAAAGTTGGAAACACAAATATAGTCGTGGTCATGTTCATTATATTAATGTTCAGGCATAGTTATTAGGGATTTGCAGGTTTTACATTTTTATTCGGTGATTGTCATAGTATATGGGAATAGGGATTCTTCTTCCATGATGAAAGTTAATTAAGTTTTGCTCATATTCACAGCCATTACCCATACAAACCGATTTTAGTGTTGGTTTCAATACCTTGAGGCTACTTTTTACTCCGTAAAAGTAAACAATCCTATGAAACAATTTCGAAGATTGGGTAAACGAAGTTATAGAAATAAAATAATACATTCTTAAAAATGTCTTTAATCCAGTCGTGGACTTAATTATTAATAAAAACATTTTAATGACTAGAAAATGTAACACCACTGACACCATTAAGTTGCTTCGATAAGTTAATCAGAACTATTCAAATAAAACCTTTGATCCGTAAATGACACCTTGACTTCATGAACGAGTGTTATACAACACTTGATAAATCATCATCACTTTGTATTAAATACTACGATATGCCCGCGACTACGTCCACGCTTGACTTGAATTCCCACGGGACTCCCGGGACACAAAGTATCGCAGCATTTCGAAAAAGAATGTAAGGTATCGATTTTGTGGAAACTATCGGCTGACAAGCACACATATTGTATATCCCCAAATTAGGCAAGTCACGCTTGTGTTATGGGTAATAATACAACGAACTGCCCTGGGGCCGATCCCAGACAGACCATAGTAAATAGCGGATAAAATACGTTTCCAAAATTTACTATACCAGGATTCGAACCCGGAGCCTCTGTATTGCAGTGAGGTAGGCCGGCAAAGGCTTAGCCCGCTCAACCACAGAGGCCGTCACTGTGTCGGGATTAGCTAATTTTTATGCATCCGGACAACTTCAAACCGCTCCCGGGTAAAGTCCCGCAGGATTCCCGGGATAAAAAATCACACATTTCATTACGTTAAATTTGCTATCGATAAGTCACATCACATTGACATTGGATTTTTTTCATCTGGCAATTTCAAATAATTCCCAGAAAAATTAATGCGGTATTTCCAGGATAAGAAGTAGGGCACCCAGTAGTTTTTACGTGATCCCGAACAAACAGACAGACCTAAAAGAAATCCAAAAAATTGCATCGTGTTGTCCATCATTTATATAGTCTATTCTAGTTGTTTTTTTTTCTAAATAGCTTCATTGTAAGGAACACAGCATGTTTAGAATTTTAACATATTATGGAATTACGTATCAAAATTGGAACAATATTTAAACAACGCAACACTACCCACTCGACACCATTGAAGTGGCTTTGATGAATTAATCAAAACTATGCAAATATTTTTTTCCGTAACATTGACATCTTGGCTTCCTGAACTCGTGTTATACAATACTTATAGATAAAACATCATCACTTTGTATTAATTAAATATTATTTATCAAAATTAGAACAGTATTCGAACAATAAGACAAAGCAACTTTATCTATATAACTTTGGTCGATGAAGAGTAAAGAGGCGCAATATGAAATCGACAGATTAACACATATTACTATTCCCAAGTTAAACAAATTACACAAATGTATTATAGTACGCACAAAACTAAAATGCGCTTCGAGTGAAATTGTTCCGTGAGTTTACGCAGGTCCAGACGAATGTTAACGTTTATTACACCTTATGATGTGCGAGAGAGATGGCATGCGAGTCCGGATCGAGGCCGAGCGAGAATGCAACACTCCTCTCAGCTCTGTCTGTGAACCTATAACTGTGTACTGCACAATGACGAGTGCGAACTATAAGTATTCATTTAAGTTTTGCTCATACCATACTGCAATATTTACATTATGCCCACTTTCAAGATAAGGAGCGGTAAAGTGATGAGGGAAATGTTCAGCGCGAGTATGTAAACACAAAAAAACTTCCCTCGCCACTTTCCTGTTTGCTGTCTTGAAAGTGGGCATAACAGAAAGGACGGGTTAGAGTTTAGACCATAGGGCCGTCAAATGGGATAGTTGACACATTTCACAATAAATTCTGAACCATGTTATCACCTAACTTTAAAAGTTCACGATGTTTCTGCTCCATCTGAGGACTGTTTTACGCAGATGTAGCGATAGGTTTAAATGCGTTATTTGTGGGCTAAGTTCCATTTGGGACTCGACGACCACGTTCACGACTGCGATTTATCCCGTTCCACTTGCTTGCCGACGTTACAATCGTAAACCCAAGTGGAACGGCTATTCGATCAACCTCCTGAGATGGGTCGTTGTGAGCATTGCGTGAACGAAAATGATGACGTCATTAGTGACGTTGTCGCCACGACCACAACGACAGCGGTTGCCTTGTGGAACGGCTAACTGAGCAGTTTAGGCGTTGTGAGCTACTAATGGAACGTTCTGTATATAGGATAGATGCTAAATATTGACAGATTAAGTATGTATTTACATTGGCTAGACGTTAACGGCGTTATATTTAACACTTCAAACAAGACATTTGGCCACAGTCAATAACTATAACATTAACCCAGATGGAGCCCGAGCATGTTCGAAATTACCCACATTCGTCCGTTGTATATTACCCATAACACAAGCGTAACTTGCCTAATTTGGGGATATACAATGTGTGTGTTTAAAAAAAATCTAATTACTGTTTATACTTTAAACAATAATTGATATGCTATTTGACTCGTTATAGAAATGAGGTAATAATTTCTTTATAATTTTTAACGTTCGTACAAAATCTATGCGGCTTGGGTATTTAGTAAAATGTTAAAAAGTATGTCAGTCAGTTCATATGACTGCCAACTAATCTATAAATTATTATATTGCTGTGAAAAATTCGAAATGCAAAATTACTCGACCCCGTCAAAGCTGCAATCACTGGCTGGAGTCACGTATGGCAGTTCCATCTGTGTCCCAAACTCCGCTTCATAAAGCACTTGTTGTATCTTCAGTCTTGCAACAGCATTCTGTTTGGCATGCAATCTCTTCAGAATAGGGGCACAACTCAAAAGGAACAACTCGTCAGGGTCAGTTCTGTTACACTGACAAGGGTTTTCGTCATCTGTAGAGTTCAGTCTAGTCTTTTTAGGCGAAGGTTGAGAGTCGTCTTCCTCCTCATACTTGTCATTGAAAGATAGATCTGGGAGGCATTGGATGGCGCGTTGACGAGCTTCTTCTTCCCCGTCCGAGTCCTCTGCTTCTCTCTTAGATCTGTTGGAAGAGATACATAGTATAACGCTGAGTTTATGAGAACTTCCAAACCATTTCTATACTATAGTAATCTGTTCTATTCTATATTTGTAATGGGTACAATCTGTCCTGCCCTTTCACAATGCTCTATTTTGGCATACACCCGCTGTCACACCACAAATGATAATGTTACGAGTCGCGAGAGTCGAAATGAAATGCCGTTGGAATTATTAAAGAGTTTATTAGAACTATACAAATATGTATAACACAGGTACAAATATAACCGAACACAAGAAGTCCGAACGTAATGCAGAAGGTCGTAATTCAATCAAACGCGCAAACTCCGTCACTTATTAGATTCCTGATGTAGTACACACGCTCGCGTTCTCGTTCGACTAACTCCTCCCTCAATCGGGCCACTGCCTTATACTGCATAAATGCAATATTTCCTCCCGGCAGCGTGGACCGAATTTCCTAGAATCAGAGTGTACTTTAAATCCGTAACACTTGGCTAATAATTACAATATAACAATAGGCCGTTTGCCAATAAGTAAACAAAAGACGACGACCATAAAAGAATTTCAATGTTATTAGTTCAAATGCCAACGGGTAATAGATGTGCTTTGTTTCAGATATGCAGGTAAATTTTGTGTTTGTCGGGACCTGAGTTGTAACAATAATGTTATCCTTCACACAATCCATCCATCGTTTTTTGGTTTTCTTTTACACTCGTATCAGGTTTAATATATTTTTGATACATGACTATTTTTATAAGCTTTTATTACTACTAGTGGTCACCTAGTGGTCGAAATTCGACCATAATTTATTAAATTATAAATTTGAATATTATTAAGGTACTGTTGTCAAAGACTACTTCTATAATCACAGATTTCGCCAAGGCTACACTGTAGATTTGACTTGAACAATAAACAAAAGAGTATATATGCGTGTGTGTATCAAATACGTGGTAGTGTGTGTAAAGTTTTTTTTATTGATTTAATATATTTTTTATGCATAATTTTTAAAAAACGTTAGTATTCTGCACTCCTTCTCTATATAAATTGTGTGCAAAATTTCATACTCCTCCGTCCGCGCAATTTTCGTAAAAAGGGGTAGAGTTTTTGCTTCACGTATTAATATGACTATGTAGGTTGTACGAGCCAATATTACTCGTACAGCATATTTATGTATATTTATTCTTTTTTAACTTTTAGCTTTTTAAAACTTTTGCCTTTTTTAACTTTTATATTTGTATATTAACTTCGAACTTTACATTTAACTTTTTATATTGTACTAATATAATGGTTGTCAGACTCCCACGTAGTCTGACAACCTGAGTACACACAACTACTTTTACTTTTCCCTCAGGAACATGTACGAGCCAATACTGCTCGTATAGCGTATTTCACACATTAATACCTACGCAACGAACAAAATACTAAATCACACTTATTAAACATCGCCCTCACGTGCGGCAATTATACTCTACACGTTGTGCTTCTCAGGTCATCAAACGAGATTAATAAACAACATACAACAACGCAACCCGGTTTCGCTTAGCGACATCCTTCAAATTGGGATCCATCGTTATAGATCATCCAGCCCCATAACCTTTGGAAGTGTACAAAAGTAATTTTTTATTTTACCTTATTAATCATATTTACATGGCAGGCCAAATAAATATTTAGTTTATTATTACAGTTACCCATTATATAGTTACCCAGTTTCATTCTTGGGCTCGATGTGGGGAAGGAGGAACCTCATAGCATGATGGTAAGGCCAACGCGTGCGGCCGCCGTGGGTACGCTGCAGCTTTATGAAGGAATCTCTCAGAGAACGCCAGCGTTTCTTGCATTCTGATTCTGTAACAAGGTTAAGTATGTAAGTAACATCTATATGAATAATTATGAAAAACTAAGTGAATATTTTTAAGCGAACTGGTTGTTTCATGTGGTTGCGAAGTTATGTTACCCTCCGCAGGTCTTGGATGCCCAGGCAGGGCCATCTTTGCCCGGGAGCTTAAGGGGTAGGTGCAGTGGCGGATTTGCCTTAAGACCCATGAGGCTCAGGGACATTGGGGCGTAAATGTATGAAAATCTGAATTTAAGTACAACCTACATCGTCAGATAAGCTTAGAGTATCCTACATGTTAGGTGGTTTGAAAGAGATCGCTCTAAGCAATAAAGCCGTCTATTGTTTTGCCTACAAATACTATTTTGTACGTTATTTTGATGAGCGCTAGTGTTATCTATCTATAAAGACTATAGTCATGGTTTTTCAAGATCCGACTAACGACTCCTCACACGACTACGTATATAGGTG
Source organism: Dendrolimus pini (assembly GCA_949752895.1). NCBI lineage: Eukaryota > Metazoa > Arthropoda > Insecta > Lepidoptera > Lasiocampidae > Dendrolimus > Dendrolimus pini. The sequence continues at coordinate 18,960,467 of OX457136.1, forward strand.
AATTTTTCAAGTCTCGTGGTCGATTTTGACTAAAACTAAAATAGTAACATTATAATAGGTTGGGGAAAAAGTCTTTTCGCATATAGTATGTATGAACTTGTAATAAGATCTCTTTGGCTATACCATTCGTATCTGGCTGGTTTTGGTACCATTAAAAAGTTTTAATTTTAAAGAAGACAATTCCAAATTCAAATTAGGAAAATGTGTGATTTTCACTTGTTTTTCTTATTGTTAAAATGAGTGAATCTAATGAAGAAATTCGATACATTTTAAAATTGTACTACAAAAAAGGTAAAAATGCAACACAAGCCGCGAAAAAAATTTGTGATGTTTATGGACCTAATGCAGTATCTGTGAGAGTAGCGCAAATTTGGTTTAAGCGTTTTCGTTTTCGTTAAGGACAAAATTGATGCCATTTTTTAAAAAGTGGAGCAAGATCGGCATATTAGTAGTTACGATGTAGCTGAAGAACTGGGAATTGACCACAAAACAAAAAAAGCTGGGTACACAAAAAAACTCGATATTTGGGTGCCTCATAAGCTCACTGAAAGAAACCTAATGAACCGTGTACTCATTTGTGATTCTTCATTACGACGTAATGAAACCGAACCATTTTTGAGGAAGCTGATAAATGCTGATGAAAAGTGGATCAAGAACGACAACAACGTGTGAAAAAGATCGTGGTCAAAGGCCGGTCAGGCTTCACAGACTGTGGCGAAACCCGGGTTAACTCGCAACAAGGTGATGCTGTGTGTATGGTGGGATTGGAAGGGCATTATTCATTGTGAGCTGTTACCGCCAGGCAGAATCATCGATTCTGAACTGTACTGAGAACAAGTGATGAGATTAAAGCAAAAAGTTGAGAGAAAGCGGCCGGAATGAATCAACAGAAGGGGTGTGGTTTTTCACCATGATAACGCTAGACCTCACACAACTTTAGCCACTCAGCAAAAATTACGAGAGTTTGGCTGGGAGGTGTTAATGCATCCGCCGTATAGTCCTGACCTTGCACCTTCAGATTTTCACCTGTTTCGGTCTCTGCAAAATTCCTTAGGCAGTGTCAGGTTAACATCACGAGAGGACTGCCAAAACCACTTGTCGCAGTTTTTTAATCAGAAGCCCCAAAATTTTTATAGCAATGGGATCACGTCCCTACTTACAATATGGCAAAAAGTTATCCAACAAAATGGCACCTACATACTTTAGTCAAATGTAAATAAACTTTATAAAAAAACCTTTTGAATTTTTATATAAAATGCGAAGAAACTTTTTCCCAAACTAATATTTAAAAAAAAATCGATTAGGTACCCTTGTATTCTTTACGTCAATGGACTGAAGAGACTAAGTGTGGCCGATGGACTTTGGACTATCAATCTCATAAATTAAAGGCACTAAAAGACTGCAATATTATTTATCATGAGTTGACTTATTACCTGAGACATTAAGGGCATCCTGCACTTCTTTCCACGCGTCATCTCTTAATTTTGTTTTATTAAATCCGCTCACAGATTTATCGTATAAGATCGGTCGTTTTTCCACTTCTTTAATGAGATCAATTTCGTTCATTTTCTGAAAATAGTTTCAATTTAAGCTTTTATTAAAGAGACGAGCGTTCCCACGACATGATTTTGTTTCCCTGGAGATTTTTTTATTTTTATTTATAAGGGTCCTTCAGACCCCTCTTCACCCCTAACATAGTCAGGGCCTTTATACAATTATTTTAATATTATGTGTTATTTTTTTCAAGTCAGACCTTTATAGAATATATCATACATATAACCCACATATTATCATATATTTCCCTGGACATTGGGAAGTTGGTGTATGGAAAATTACCTGTGTCGAGACAATGGCGTTTTCTGATCTCAAGGAATGTGAAGTTGGGGCCGTAATGCCAATTTTGCCGAACACACACAAGTGTTCTTTTTTATACTGCATGAGTTCAGCATGCAGGCAGACTGTCCACCTGATGGAAAGTGGTAATATCGCCTATGGTATTTGCAACAGCAAAAGTACAAATGCGCTTCTGCTCTCTTAAGGGACACTGGAGCCTGGCCATTAATACCGTAACATAACTCAAGGTTGTTATAGCGGTATACTCTAGAGCAGAAGTGGTAACTATCCAGACGGGTAAACACCCGACCACCTGGCTGTCGGTTGTTTTTTCGCAACTTACGACAGGCTGCCCGGCCACAGGAAATTGTATTATTTCCTCATTCCTGCACGGATAAAAATTGTCTTGAATTTCATATATTTTCCACGATTCTTGAAGTCCGCAGGGGTATGAACCCGTCTCATTTATGGCAGGTTCCTATGTCTCATTTGCTTTACCATCGGTTGAATTTTCATTTGTCACTTGTATGGAACTGATGTCAAATGGGCAGTGGGTTATCGGAATTCTCACTCATTGTTCGAAACACGATTAGATCGAGGCTAACCGTTTCAGGCGGATATTCTGTGAGAGCGTGGTATAACACCGATCGAATCGGGCATAAAACTTGTAGTTAAAGTAATAATTCCACCATAGCTCTAACACGTCGAAGAAACCACGTTGCAAGGTACATTTTAGGTTAGTTATTTCCTTATCTATACCATGGACGTATAAAGAACATTATACGTCCATGATCTATACTAATATTATAAAGGGGAAAGATTTGATTGTTTGTTTGCATTGAATAGGCTCCGAAACTACTGAAATGATCTGAAAAATTCTTTCACTGTTGGAAAGCTACACTATCCCCAGGTGACATAGGTTATATAATATTTTCATATTCAAATTCAAATTCAAATTCAAAAGTTTTTATTCAAAATAAGTTCCACTGGAGAACACTTTTTGAAGGTCATACATATAGGTTAAAATTTAATTTTACTTCCTAGTCTATGTACACCGCTTCGCAACGTGTTATTGCTGTTAAGGAGAAGAAGCGGCAAGAAACTCCCCAGCAACACGTCTAGCTAAAAAAATTTTTTCTTTATATTTGTTGTTCTATTTTTTATATTTAAGTACTTTTTTTAAAAAGATTTTATACAGAATTATGTTACAGAATAACTTTTGAAGAATTAATGGAGTTGTAGCAAACAGTGCATATTCAATAAGACAAAAGCGCAATAAAAGGATAGAAAATAATTATAGTTATAAATATAAAGACGTAACGTTTTTTTTTTTTTTGCAACATATCTCCATAAAATTAGGGATCATTACTAAAATTCCAATAATGTAATCCAAGGTGTAAAAAAATTATCAAAAATATTCTTTACATTGCGTGCGCTGCGAAAACTATTTATGATAGAATAAAATAATGTATGATGATTTTGCAGAACACATAATTATTTATAAAAAGTATTGCGACAACATATGTCTAGCTATTATAGTTATGCCACAATAAGTGTTCTTTTATTTTAAAAATTTAATAGAAATGCCACCGCTAGAAAAGGCTTTTTATTTGTATCTTGGTATTTATCCTTATCAAAATAAATTACTTCATATTCAAGACTGCTTCAATACCTTCATATAACTTTTTGAATTATTTGATTCGGACATTCCATTCAAAAGATATCACGACTTTAAAAATGTAAGTATTAGAAAAAAGTTGCGTGGTCGCCGTTCACCCTATTCGGCTAGCTAGGCAGCAACTTATACAATGTAGGCTTAAATGGGGTACGGGCCGTACGGGACGGGGAGTCAATGTCAAGAAATGAGGCGCCGCGCAGCTCACTCCCGCGTACGACAAGGGAACTTCCCGCCGATGTTTTTTTCTCTTTGTGCTATGATATGGGATTGTTTAAGAAGAGTGTTATAAAATTCCTTAGAGGTCGGCATCGCGTTGGCAACGGCCCTGGTGTTGCAAACGTCCATAGACCACAATAACCACCGTCCATTAAGTGGGTAGTCGCATGTTTGCAAAAAGCAATAAAATAAAAATACAATTTCACCTTGAAAAAGGTAGGACTCGATCAATTAAAACGCCATAATCGATATTGCAAACGAGCGTACAAACAGGGGTTATGAGTAACACTACTTAGGTACTTTAGAGTACCTAAAGCGTTCTCTTTGACATACAAGTTCCTGAAGTAATAAGCTATGACACAAATAAACACCAGAGTGAGATTTTTCACTTGAAGTATCGAAAGTCTAAAAAAACAACAAATATATTATATTAGCTTCTGCCCGTGACTTCTTCCGCGTGGAAAAGTTACTTTGGGCTAACGCTAACTTCTGTCACACATATTTTTTGCGAAACTAACCGTTTACGCAGCGCACGCAGCGGAAGCTCTCTAAAAGAAAAAAACCCTATTTCTACATTCTTCATTGGTGCTCCGCTCCTATGGGTCTTAGCGTGATGATATAAGGCCTATAGCTTTCCTTGATAAATGCGCTATCTAACACTGAAAGAATTTTTCAAATCAGACCAGTAGTTCCTGAGATTAGAGCGTTTAAGCAAACAAACTCTTCAGCTTTATATATTTGTATAAGATAAATATTAGAAACTTAAAAAAAAAAACTTAACTTTTGTAAGGTTTCATATATATATCCACTATAAGTAATGGTGATTATATTAATTCTACTAAATACATAGTAAGTATAATGATAAAAGTATGCAAAATTAAATGAAGTATTTATAATTCAACAAAGATCACACAACATTTTTTACATTAATAAACTATAAATTTTTTAACAGTATATATATACTAATAATATTTCTTTATCTGTTTATTTTTTTTGTATGTATTTAATAATAAATATCAACAAAAAATATTAAAGATATAATTGGATTTAAACAATGTTTAATTCACTGTATAGAACAACTATAAACAAATATTTAACGTAGTTTATGTTTTAAGTATGAATAATTTTGTTTTAATAATTCCTTTGTTACACTATCAAAGCTTTATGTTAAGCTGTAGGTACGTATATATATTTTAGTTTTATTTACTCATGTAACTTTACTAAATGAATTTAAAAGTTTTATTTGCTGTATTAGTTTATATTTAAACGATATATTATTTATTGATAATTGTAAATACTTATTTTTGTCAAGAAATTTGGTTGAACTTTTTTGCGTAACTACCAGTGCAAGTTTCCCGCGTTTTTCGATATTTGAAAAAAAAATGAATTGATTACCTACCTTTTGTTATTTTAAACGACGATATTCCAAAGGGTGTGTTTGTGTTCGGGCTAAATTATCTACTGGCTGGCTGATAGGGGGCTCGGTGACGCACGGTACGCGCGCGCCGTACGTATTGAACGGCGAGGCACGGCGCCGCGCGTCGCCGCATCGGTGTTTTCTTAACTGTTACACAATATCCTATCTAATTGCATTCAAGATACGATCTATATTTAATTAAAAACATTTTCTTTACGAATCCTGTAATCAATTGTTATGAACAAGTTTTCAGTTTCTAAAGCCCCAATTACACTATAATATTTATCATACAAATATTGTATCATATCTGTCAAACTCTATGATCATATTTAAATGATGCTGTTATTCATTTTTACATATACATTTACGATCATATACTTTATCAAGATCACAGACTACTGAGGAGATACTATCAAGATCAAAAACGATAGCCGTGTTTTCCGTTGCCAAGAGTATAATTTTATTAATTAAGAAGCGACAAAATAATCACAGTCAAGCGGTAGGGATTTGCTCGACTGGATGGCGACCACCCCTGGTCTAGAGTATGCCGCCATAACAACCTTGAGTTGTATTCCGGCATTAGTGACCAGGTTCCAGTCTCCCTTAAGAGAGCAGTAGCGCATTTGTAGCACCTTTGGTGTTGCAAATGCCCATAGGCGATGGTAACCGGTCTGCCTGTCTGCTGAACTCATGCAATAAAAAAAATGTGTGTACGTGTGTGCAGTTTACATGCAGTAGTAGTGAAACTTTGGAGGATATAGTCGCAGATAATTCTTCTCTTACTTTATTATTATAAATAAATTTCCTTTAGCCTACATCCATCGACATATTATACTTCAAAATAAACTTCTTAAGTATCACTTTCGATTTTTCACTGTTTTAGTCTAAAAAATATGATTACCTATCAGTTTTATTTCGGTCCCAATTGGACCTATGTTTTATCGTCGATCTTATCGACTCTCTAATCTGCGTTGCACAACGCAAAATTCGTGTCTCATATAATGAGACACGAATTTTGCGTTGTGCAAGCTGGCAAAAGAATGAGACTCTCATTCTTTTGCCAGCTTAGTTCTATCGATTTATGTGTTAATTTTTAGTGTCGCTTTTTTTGTTTCATCGAGTTTCAAATCACGTTTTTAAAGAAATTTCATTTCAAAAGTTAGGAATTTGAAAAATACACATAAAAAATAGGTTTTTGGTCGCAGAGGAAATAAAAGTTAAAAAGTTAAAAGATGGAGTCTAGTTAAATATAAGTGTCAAACGATATGAAGCATTATTTTTAACTTGTGTGCTTATACTTGTGTAATTTACACGTAGTTGGTATGTGTGGTTAATAGTAATGTACTTACTAAAAACTATTCCATTGTTTCTAAATTGCCATAAGCTGACAAATACGCAAACGGTTTGCCCTGTGGATAATGGTCATCGTCACCCGTGGAAATACGTTGCCGGCCTTGATGAATTTCGAAATTCAACACACTTTTTAATTGACCACATGTAATTTAGAGGAAAAGCCGCGGCGGGAAGTTACCTTCAAGTCGTTATTATACGCAGAATAAACGTTCTAGACCGGGTTCCTTCCTTTATCTTACAGGCCGTTCATTTGGCTATCGGTTAAAATTTGACAGCTCCATACAAATAATGTCACAATTCAACGTACAATGGTAGAGCAAGTGAATGAATAATGAGATAAAGCATCCGGCCAGTAGAGCACCGTTTTGTAGTTGCTCATAGTAGCTCAAAGAAATGAGGATGAACTATTGAACATTCCGTTATCCGTAGTATTGAATTGTCGTAAGGCATTGCAGCGCGATCGGCTTCCTTTAACTGGCTTTACTTTGAGTGTCCGAGACTCCGTCTCTCTGTCGATGATCTAAGTTTTTGGTAAAAATTGTTTTAGTGCTATAGTTGCGTTTTACGTTTAAAAAAATGGCCGAAGTCGCGAGTAGCAATTAGTTTAGTGTACAGTTTTGAAAGAGAATGCTAACTTTACTCTATAAGTCCGAAAAATGCACCAAATAGGTATCCCTGAAAATCTCTTATCGGCTTTAAGGTTTCTGAATACATTTTTTAAAGTTCCGTAGCCATTTCGTACATAGAAGCTCTTATAAACATGTTGTCATGTCTATGTATGTCACCACCTCCTGTAATCACATCCAAGACTTCCAAGAGATGGAGCCATAACAAAAAAGTAATTATACACGATGATGTAGTGGATTCAAGAAAATAAAAGTTAAGGATAGTCGTACATATATTGAAAAAAAATTAGTTGACATTTGGCGCGTTCCTCTTGTAGCTCACATCCAAAATGTTCCTTCAGTCGTTCCACATAGCGACTACGGTCGTTACAGTCACCGTGGAAACATCAATAATTTCATGATTTTCCATTAGGCCAGGTTTATAACTACCCATGTGTACCCAAGAGATGGGTCGAATAAGCCTTGACTTTAGGATTGTAACGCCCGCAAGCAAGTGGAACTGGAAAAATCGCGGTTGTTTGTGAGTTTCATGTCAAATGTAGCCTATGTGGGCTCTAAATATAAACAAGATTGAGTAAGATTGATTTGAACTGTTCGGTGGAAAATTTGAAAAAATAACTTTTAAGAAATTAATAATTTAACGAGACTTGGTTCGAATAAAATCAATTGGGTAATTTTTATATGGCATAACATTTCAATTAATAATTTTTAAATAATGTAGCATTACAAAAACTGTCAACTTTCGTAGCTACCACGAAACCTTTTAATATACCTGAACTGATACATACCTTTACCAGTTAACTAAACTGAATACAGTAACAGGATAATAGACAAAATAATAACAGATAATTGAAAAATATTTATTTAATTAAATACATAACAGCATATACTGCATATAATAGGTATTATATCATAAAATACGGTACGCATCCCATAACAATTTGTGTTGTCATATGTGAAGACTCCGGTTACATTCAACTTGTGGCTCATAACGCTCAAAATGCTCCTTCAGCTATTCTACATAGCGACCATGGTCGTTTATGGTTATGGCGAAAACGTCATAATTTTCGATCACACAGTGAACCATTTTAAGAGGTGGGTCGAATTGGGCGTTGACCAAAAAGCATTCTCTACCGAGACGTTGACGACGGCGCAATTTTCAAATTAACCATATATCATCCAGTGACATTTGTGTATTTCATCGTTAATGACATCAACGCTCTATAATCCATTCTACTTGAGTTTATGATTGTAACACCCGCAAGCAACTGCATCGCGGTAGTGAGCGTGGTCATTGTAAGCCTATGGAACATTCTCTGGGAAAACGATGAATGTCAAGAAATAATAAGTTATGGTGGGGCTTCATCTGCAATAATGTTACAAATATAGATCATTTCACGCAATTATCCCCATGGGTTTAACGCGCTATCTGAGACACGGCATTGTTAATGATGTCAAATATTGACAGATAACATATGTATACACTAATGTGACTACTCGTTAACGGCATTATTTATTAAGGTTCATTCCGCCATAAACCTTTAATATTATCACAGGTGTGGCCATGCCGACTTTTTTTGTTGCGTTTGGCAGGCAAACAAGCAGTCTTCACAAGTCACATAATAGTTTTTTCACCTCTATGTGCAAAAATTGCAAAAGCAACCTCTTATATTTGAAAATTATTTATTCACGTGGGTTGGGTTCAGGTTTCACACAAACTGCTCCATGTTTCACAAAAGAACTCTGACTATAAAACGTGCAACGGCAATACTCGCAAGCATAGATTGTCATATGGCTCTTACGTATATGATATATCAGCATGTGCCGTAATTTGAACTCTGATCCACATTCATTACATATGTAAAGTGCTTGCTGTCCACCTCCATGAAACAGATTGCGATGCTTTTTCAATTGAGATTTAATGGTAAACGTTCTAAAACACTCGTAACATTCATATGTCTTCACTTTCATAATTTTTTTCGACTTTCTCGCAATTGGTCCTTTGCAGAGTGACTTTTTATGTTCCATCAATATACTATTACAACTAAAACATTCCATACACACCTCACATTGAATATTCATATGTCTTTTTACAATATGTTTGCTCAGTGATCTCTTCGCTTTGTACTTTATCAAACAATAATCACAATCAAAATGATAATTCGGCTTGTGGACATTATTAAAATGATTCTCTAAGTGTTGTTTAGTGGAAAACCATTTGCCACATGATGTACACTCAAAGTTCCTCAGTTTCTCATGAACTGTAGATACGTGCCTACAAAGTTCAGCTTTAGTGCAAAACTTATTACCACATCTGTTACATACAAAATTTTTCATTTGTATATGAACTCTTGTAATATGCTGTATCAAGTTGTTCTTTGCTGGAAATTTTTTTAAGCAATCATTGCATTGGAATTTCTTCTCATCTGTATGCCTGCGTAAATGCTTCCTTAAAGCGGCTGCTTCATAAAAAGCTTTATCGCATATGTTGCATGTGAAGTTTTTTATGCCTTCATGTTGCAGTTTATGTTTCGCTAAAGCAATTGGTACGTTGAACTTTTCTGGACATATGTTACACTGGTACGTTGTTTCCCGAGTATGAATACGAACATGTCTCAAATATCCAGATGGGTCACTGAAATCCTTATGACAAACCTCACATTGTAGTACTTTCTCTCTTGTATGGCTAAAAGTATGTCGCTTTAACCCATATCTATCAAAAAATTTCTTATCACAGTACGTACATGCATAATTCTTTACTTCACTATGTTTTTTCAAATGGGCCCGGAGACCAGCACCATGAGCATATGTTTTATAACATATCTTGCATTCAAATGGTTTTTCACCCGTATGCACCGCTTGATGGTATATAATATTCTTCTTGGATGAAAACATTTTATTACAAATAGAACAGAAAAACTGTTTACCTATCTTTACATATTTATTTTCATTTTTTTGTATTTCAACTTTCAATTCCTTTTTTATTTTTCTCTTTCCCACTTGATTATCTGGTTTGCAAACTTGCTCATTCTTTATGGTCTTGTTTCTTTTATTCTTTGTTGGTGTAGTTATCACGTTACCTTCTATTGGTATTTGTTCAACAGGAAGAGGTGCTTCAGAATGTACGAGCTTTCGGTGATTATTAAAATCTGCTGTGATGTAATAACCAATACCGCAATGGCACACATGCGGGAATGGTTCGTGGATCACAGAGTGCATTTTCAATGTACTCTCGGCCACATAGCAAATTCCGCATACCTCACATTTATATGGTTTCTCAGCCTTTTCGTAAGCTTCATCTAGTTTCTTGCATCTATTGTTCATACTGAAAATAAATAATAATAAAATATATTTTAAAGGTAATAAGGTAAGGTTATCTTATGAGGTTATGTCAAGCAACTGTGTGGATATGTAGACTCATGTCTTTTTGACTAGGTGCTATGGTTTCACATACCATAGGTTGGAGTGAGTGTAGAAAAATTTAAAAATATAAATGAGTTTCCAGTGATGTAAGCTATGAAAAATATTTCATTCTCACCATACCCACTCGTTTACATTAAATATGCATGCATAATAGTTCACTTAAGTGTAATTTTCTCATGTTTTCAAACTGTCCATGATGTCTGGGTTCAATTTCTGGGACGGTAAGTTACATCTTTATGTAAAGTTACTTTATGTGATTTGCTATGGTATGGGTGTCTGGGATCAGCCTCAGAGTGGTCTATCGTATATTAACCATAACACAAGCATAACTTGCTTAATTTGGGGGACACATGTGTGTATTTGTCTGCCGATTATTAATTTAATTAATACACCAATGAACTTCCTTCAAGTTTTTTCAGAGCAATACAAATGGAACTAACAATATATACTTAACAACATTGTTGTTGTGAAGTATATATTGTAAGTTCCACTCACTAAGTATTGTTACTTACAAAGGGTATTTGCCTGTCTAGATAGCTACCACCCCTGTATAGGTAGGTATAGGTTATTGTACCATAACAACCTTGACTTGTGATCTAGCATTAGTGACCACATTCTAGCCTCCTTTTAGGGAGTGCAAACACATTAGTACCTTCGGTTTTACAAATCTTCATAGGAGATAAGAACCACATTCCATGAGGAGGTAGGCCATCTACCTGTCAGCTGAACTTATCCATTAAAAAAGGTGGGCAGAAAATTTGCTACTAGTGTAAATATCTACTGGTGATGGTAACCATTAACATTCAAGTAGATAATGTCCATTTCTTTACAAGGAAACAAAATATGATATTTTTACTTACACCATATCTTTCATATGCTTCACCTCATGGAGACGCAGTTCTCTTTCTGTAGGAAAGACTTTACTGCAGTCATTACATATGTATTCGTTTATACGTTCCAATGAAACTGTTACACTTAAAAACTGGAAATTAAGCAATAATTTATAATTAAGACCATATATCACGAAAGAAAGTTAAAAGAATCATTAACTTATGACATATAATATTTGTACAGAACTTCATTTAAATACAATGTTTTACATAGTATCTAATAAGTTATCTAGTATACTTTATTTAAAATCTTTTAAGAACGAAGTTCCTTATCGCACGTTGCGTAAGGGGGCTAGACGGAAAAAATTAAGACCAAAAGTTGTAATGACACTTTTTGCTATAGTTGTAAGCCGTGTGGCATACGCATTCTCTGTCTGTCTCTCTCTCTCATAGAAAGCTAGCCAGTTATTATTAAAATTGAGCCTACTGATTAAGTTTATATTACATTATATTTGTTAATAATAAAAACAATATTATTATAACTTTAAAAAAATATTTTTTTATTACAATTCCTTCACTAATTAATTGAAAGGAACTTCCTTCCACCTGGGTGTCCCTTGACACCTCTCAAGTTTTTTTTTTATGTTTGCTTATAGGCAAACTGGCAGACGGGGACACTTGATGGCAAGTGGCTACCGTTGCCCATAGACATCTGCAACACTAAGGGAGCAGATTTAAAGTCTCAATGAGGTAGGCAACGCATCGGTGTTGCCTACCTCATTGAGACTTTAAATATCTGTTTACACCCTTTTTGAAGAGCCTCATACTGTAGTGCTCTGGGAAAAAAAATCATCCTTGATTGATTGCCTTTTGAAATTCCTTCACAGATATCCTTATAACCTACTGGTGTAGATTATAAGGTGAATAGAATAATAGAGGTGTTAGTTTTTCTTCAAAACCAGCTGATTTGATTCCTAGCTAGGATAATTGATTTTTTGGCTGCGCTGTGACCTAGACTGGCATGAGATTAAGGGTAATTTGAGTTAAGGGGCATACTACATATTCCTTGTATATAACCACTAGACCCGTTATTTGGGTTAGGAAACAAGATTTTAGTGTCCACACACAAGTTTTGAATTAATAGTGGGAAAAACAAAAATATGTTTCATAAACAAGATTATCACCTTTATTGATAACAAAGTATGATTTGTGTTTAGGAACACACACTTAATATTAAAGACTACAACTATTCTTGAGTTTAGTAAAGAAGTTTTGATTAGTTTATTGATTTTTAAATATGAAAATAGTTTTTTTTGCATATATATTGGGACAATGTTTACAAGTCGGTTGTGACACTCACTGACCACTGCTATGGCGCACTCCCTTGGCTTGTGGACTGTAGTCAAAAGTAACTAGAATGGTGACTTAGGTTAGACTTTAAACCACAGCAAACAGAAGAAACTGGTCACCAACAATGCAATATAACGAAATGAACAAACAAAAATGAATATCTCAAGAGAAATAATATTATTTAAATAAATAAATTTTGGGCCATTTCAGTCAAAAACTCACGCCTTTTTTAGGCATTGACACCAACAATATTAGGATCCGACTATAATAAAATAAAGACATACAATAAAATATCATTACTTACATGATCAAGTAATTCTGTTGGCAATATTTCATGATAATATAAATGTTCATCAAGTTCCTTCTGGGTTGTGAATATCGCGAAACACTTGTGGCAGGAATGGACCTCTAGCTTAGAAATTTCCATTACTATAAGTTGCATTAGCTGTAATTAAAGTAATTATATGAAATAAAGCAAAATGAAGAATTTATTAGGAAGCATTAACATTTATTACAATTATCTTCTTTTATTAATGCTACATCAAGTAGTAGTAGAATTCGCCACAAAGGCAGGCAAAGGAATCTTAGTCCATACAGCCAAGTCTGATGTATAAATCTTCGTATAGTAGCGCAGTTTTATTGTAGGCTACAACCGACGCCATTCAACGGAGTTCTTGTGAAAACTCGAAAGGCCACATTTGACTATATTGTTCACATTTCTCACAAAACACATAATTATTACTCAAAAACTATCAATATATTACAACTATTGTTCATTTTAAAGTATTTTTACACATTTTTGGAAAATAAAACTGCACAGCGTCTTTCAGTTCCCGCCAAAAACTCTAATGCTACATTATTGTTGTTTATTTATTCGCCACAAAGGCAGGCAAAGGAATCTTAGTCCATACAGCCAATTCTGATGTGAAAAAAAAGAAACTTTATTATAAAATAAACTAAGATTTGGCTTTTATCCGTGCAGGAACGGAGAAAGAATACAATTTCTTGCGGCCGGGCGGCCTGTCGTAAGAGGCGACAAAACAACCCACAGCCAGATGGTAGGGCATTTGCCCGACATATTTTGTTGTGAGAAATTTTGGAGAGATATTTTAAGTATCAATAATTCATCTACAAACACAATTCTCATCACTACAATCATTATATCTAAGTCACAATACGGTATTATTACTTTATCTTAGAATTATACTCTACTAGTGAATCATGCTTCAATTCAAGAGTTCATTTTAATAATCCAATTCATTCGTTCGTTCATTTACGTTATTTATTTATTATGCCGTCTCTACTCGTATGCGTCGTATCCCATAGGCTACTTTCCGTTAGAGACTGACAATGATCACGTTCACAACTGCGGTTTTTCCCGTTTCACTTATTTGCTGGCGTCACAATCGTAAACTCAAGTGGAATGGTTATTTAACGCACCTATTGACACGGATCCTTGTGAGCGCCTCGTGAGGGAAAATGATGACGTCAATAGTGACGTTTTCGCTAAGACGGTGGTTTTGATTTTTTCTTTCTCCTTTAAAATAAGTAGAAACTATTTTGGGAGTTTTTTCTCAAAAAGCTTATTTTTGGGGTTTTTGAAAAATATTTGGGGGTTAATTGACATGGTCATCTGGCAACGCTGTTGTCATTGGTGTAGCATTAGAGGAGTTTTTTGGCGGGAACTGAAAGGGGACGTTGTGCTGTGCAGTTTTATTTTCTAAAAATGTGTAAAAATACTCTAAAATGAACAATAGTTGTAGGATATTGATAGTTTTTGAGTAATAATTGTTTTTTTGTAAGAAATGTGAACTGTATAGTCAAATGTGACCTTTTGAGTTTTCACAAGAACTCCGTTGAATGGCGTCGGTTGTAGCCTACAATACAACTGCGTTACTATACGAAGATTTATATACATCAGACTTGGCTGTATGAACTAAGATTCCTTTGCCTGCCTTTGTGGCTTAATCTACTACTACATTTGATACGGATTTTTTTTTTTAATATTTATGGCTTGGCAACTAGGCCTTTAAGCCAGATTTGATACGGACAAACGGACTTTGTGGTAGGGATGTTCATACAAAAAAAAATAGTGATATTATTTTCGATATAATATATCGTAATGTTGTATCGATACTTTGCGATATATCGTAGAAACATATCGATATCTTCGATATATCGTAACAAAATGTAATTTTCTTATTTAGTTAGTTTTTAATATTAAGTATTTGATAGGGATCAGGTTGATATAAGTAAAAATAGCTAGGAATAAGAAACAAATCACGTTTAATTATTTATAATTCCCAATATTTTTTGTCGAGACCTTGCTCAAACAAAATTTTAATTAAAATGTAATATATAAAACAGGTAATCAATTTATTGCCACAGCTTGCTTCTTCTATACAATTGAATTGTAGCCGCTTTTATATATTGTGCTATTTATTTATATTGGTTAGATTTTATATAACTGTATTTACATTTCGTAAAATGTATCAAACAAAACAATCAAAACAGATAGCTTTTATTTGTAAGTTATTCTGTACTGAGACCGAAACGAGTACCCACAGACACAGATTATACCATTTTTAATACTAGTGCTGCCCTTACTAAGAGTAGTAGTAGTATGTTGTTTAGCGGGGGGCGATTATGACTAATGTCATAATCGAATTATTTTCGAATATTAATATTGAAAATCGATTATGAAATCAGTAGCTTGCTTATTTTATAATCGAATCATTTCATTAGTATATCTCATAATCGACCAGCGCTGAAAAACTACAAAAAAATAAAACTGAGAGTTTATTGGAGAAACTCAGAAATCGCTCTTTAGCTGTTGAGACGAATATACATTGTAGGTTAGGTATGTAGTGGAGTTTAATTTGAAGTCATTTAGAGTACCTATTTTGTTAACCACGAAACTTTCGTTACTGGGAAGGCTAGTTATTCAATAATTCAAGGTTTTACGTTTTATTTTTACTCAAGTTACCAACCATAAATCAGTTTAAAAAAGTAAAAGTTTATTCTATAATTTCTACCGATATTTGATGTATCGGATAAAATGTATCGATTGTACATATCGATACTAGATTACTCGATAATATCGGGAGGAATCGATATATCGTGTACATATATCGATATTTTATTCAATATCGATATATATCGTGCACTCGTACTTTGTGGTATTTGTTGGTTACGTGTATGCAATCTATATTAGTTTGTGCGTGTATGGCGCCAGCTTTTGAAATTGTGTGTATAATTTTATTCTATTCTTATATATTACAAAAATAGTTTTTTCTTCCATTTTAAGCAAAGCTTTACAATAATTATTGTATAATTTACTATCATCCAAATTTATATAAAAAACGATAAGGTACCTGGTTTGGTTGTTTATTTTATGTTAACCTAACCTAAAGGAATTTAATTTTTATTTGTCTTATGTTATTTGTTAGAGTTTTTTTTTGTTAATGAGGTCATCAAATGGATAAGAAACTACGCATTTTTGCTGACAATATAATATTTTTATGACTTAAACTTTATATTCTATATTATCTACAGTTGTATGCATAGTCTTATTGTTAAGTAAATGGGTTTAACAATATTTACTTTTCCAATGCAGAAATAATTTGTATTTGATATTGTATCTAATTCTATTACTGATACTATTAATACTGTGGTAGGAAATTTTTACAGTTTTTATAGTGATAGGGCAAGTTTGTTGTGTTCGAATGTTTGTGTGTTACCACAAAACCAATACCTATCTGTAAACATATATATATATAGTATTGTAACATATAATTATAAATTTTGATTTCAGTTAATCACAGAGTACTTTATATATACTGGTACAGTTAATACTACATTACTCTGCAGTTTATGTGCTTTTTGGTACTAATAGCAATTTGTAATGCTCAAAATGTCTTCCCAGGTGAATATATTTTAATTTTTATTAACTATATGTTTCCTTGTTACTGTACTTACTTCCTTTTGATAAATGTTTGTATACTCTGTGGATTTTTATATTTTCAGTATCTATTTATACTGACATTTTATCTTTGAACAGTCAGGAAGTATTGAAAAATTCATTTAAAATGTTCATGATTTTATTTGGATGTTTATAGATTTGTTTATGCAATTTCCTGTTTTATAGTCGGTTTAACCACCACTCTGGTCCCAGGTGGCTCGGCAGGTTTGACACATTGATTATCTCAATGTGCAGGATTCATCACATTGTTTTCCTTCACGGTTTGCATGTGATAAATTAACCAATATGCACTTTACATCAGGAAATGGCCTAAGTAGTACATGCTTTCTGGCCTGGATTCATACCTGTGCCCTTTGAGTTGGGGATGTGTGCTCTAATAATAGTTAGAGTACCATAGCTTTTAACTTCAGCTTTCAGCTTATTTACCATGGCCAAAATGAGTTACTAGTTAAAGAAGTAAATAGTATTTATAAATTTATACTCTCTGTATTTTTGTAATATCTTTTTAAGTATGTGAATGTGATCCAGAGTGGGAAAGTTATGCCTAAATTCTGCTTGTTCTGTTGGCTGTTGTTCATCCATATCTTTTGTTATTCTTAGTAGCACTATTTTAGAAAATATCTTATTTTTTTATTACAGGAGTTCAGCAGACAGGCACACGGCCCACTTGATGGAAAGTGATTACTGTTTCCTTTGAACATTTGCAACACCAAATGAGCTGCAAATGCACTGCTGCTCTCTTAAGGAGACTGGAACCTGGTCACTAATGCCAGAACACAACTCAAGGTTGTTATGGCGACATACTTTAGATTAGGGGTGGTAGCCATCCAGTTGGGCAAATACTCTACCACCTGGCTGTGGGTTGTTTTGCTGCCTCTTACGACAGGCCGCCCGGCCTCAGGAAATTCAATTCGTACTCCGTTCCTGCATGGATATATATTTGTTACTATACTTATGCTCTGTAATTATCTGTATCTGTTTTGTCTCCTTTTTTATGTATTAGTACAATGGTCGATTTAGTCCAATCTTTAGGTATCTCTTCACACAATCATTTGTTTGTTATTAGGTCTGTCCCATGTGCTTTTTCATATTTTTGACTATTTTAAGCTCATACTGTGTCTATGTAATATTAATGGTACTTTGTCATACTCTTTTCCTGAACTTTGTACCCAGGCTTTCTCCATATAGTCGGATTTTTGATTGCTTCTGTAACTTGAGTACAGTTTTCTTTAATAATCGCAATCTGCGAAATATCCATCAGGTTCCCTGTGGTTTTTCCACTTTTGTCCTTTAGACTTATCATCCAGTTTTTCTATTTACTAAGTTCCTTTAGCAGCTTTTTTATTCCTCCTATTTTTAAATGTGTTTAAGTTTCGTTTCTTAAGAAAAATAAATCTACTTTTGACATTAAATTCTTTACTTATTCCAATGAGTTCTTTGTGGTTTTTTTTGTTCTCTTATTCAACATTTATTTTCTTCTGCTTATTAGTTTTAAGTGTTTCGGGTGTAATTTCCTTGTTTATTGATGTATTTGCTTTGGTTATTTCATTATTTATAAAATGTACTTTCTTTAACATTACAAAAATACAGAGAATTTAATAAACGAATATACATATCACATTCATTGATAACAACATTTCGAGCCCTTACCGCCATTTTATCGTAAGCGACATTTTTACCAAAATAGCTTTTTTTTATCGCAAACGACATTTTATACTATACAGGATAAGGGCACAATGAGATTTCCCGCCAAAATAACTTCAATCAGAAGTTATAGCAAATGCTAAGTTTATCGTTAGCACAACCGTTTTTCATATTTTAGAGTAACCAGCACAATAATGATTTATTGTAAGTGTAATAATTATCTATGAATTCTAGCGTAAGTAACCCTACTTGTTATCGTAACCGACAGAGTACATTATAATTACGTCGTTTACTATAAACAAAGTCCCAAAAAACGTGTTGCGACAAGTTCATTCCAGTGAAAAGTGTGATGCAGTACCTATCTCTTTGCCCTATAATTTAAATTTTTAGTCTTAAAAAATAATTACCTGAGGAATGACGTCGTAGTATACAGCTGAATCCACTTTAATATCAGGTCATAGTCCCAAGCAAGATGATTCGACTTTAGTTACAAGAAAATGGCTTGTTGATTACAGTGATTTTAATAGTGAGAATTCCTACACCCTAATGGATTTAGACTACAACTATAGTAAAAAATCAGATGAAAACAAATTTGTTTATAATAAAATTACTTCTGTTAATCAAACTCTTTCTACTTTTCGATGTACTCAAAATGAAACCCAACCACAACCAAGTACCAGTTTATAGTCTGGCCAACCAGAAGTTAACATACCCACGGCGTCTCTTGAATTTTCTTATATTGATTCTGAGAATTCATGGGTACCATCGCCGTCAAGTGATACACCTCGACAAGTCGAAGAAGAAACTAGTGTTGGAAAAAGAGGGTACGGAAGAAAAAACCTTTTACCGAAAAGACTTTTGAAGAAGAAAAATCGCCAAGCTGCTGTTGGGAAATCTGTACAACCTAATCCGTGTTTGAACAAAAGATGCGGCAATTCATGTACTGATAAATTTAGTGAGGCTGGTTGGTGGATTATTTTTGAAAACTATTGGGGAATAGGATCTGATAAAAGACAAAAAGACTCTACTTTCATGTACAAGGGCAAAACCAATTGGTAGAAAGCGAGCAACCAGTGACATTCGCAAAATATCATACAATTATTTTATAAGCTTTAAAGATCAAACTATTAAAATTTGTCAACAATTTTTACTTAAGACTCTTAA